>CM069071.1:27883332-29133332 GCA_035220775.1 Malus fusca
TTTTGATTGTTGAAGTAAGGGTCCAAAACAATGAATTCGGCCCTAAGGAGTTGTCTAAATCTTTCCCTTGTGTTTTAAAGTTAGTTTCTGCCATTCAAGTGAATTCTAAGTCTCAATTTCATTACGTTGCTTACTATCGCTTGAAGAACGTTTGTTTTCCCTATCCTTTCTTTGTTAACCAATACCCCAAGCCCCGTTACAACCCTTAACTTCTATCTTGAGTGTTATGTGTTTCAATTTGTGGAGTTTGAATTTGGTATGAGCATATGGTGTCACTGGTTCTCGCATCTAAGTAGTAGCATTCCATTCATGAGATCATATCTAAACATGCTTCTTAACTCTAGAAATTGCATTCTTTGTAAAATATATATGTGAGCATTCGTTTTCATATCTACATCAATCTTCTCACATATGACTAGTGTAGGGTGTGGAGTTAGAAAATCTGAGTGAAAATAGAGTGTATATCTTGTAAGGAATTGAAGGAATTCTCTAAGGCATGTTACTTCATTCAAAGCATTGTTTTAATTGATTACTTGTGAATTTGTAAGTTGTGGCTTAAATTAAGTATGTGCTTGTGTAAAGATGACTCAAATTTGTGGGGATAACGATCTTTAACATGTCATGTTCATTGGAAATCCCTGAGGCAAATGTTGGAAGGATTAGAGTGTGTTTATTGACTTTGTTTCGTTTTGTTTATTTTGTTTTGCTCGAGGACTAGCAAAAGCTAAGTGTGGGGGAATTTGATAGGAGCATATTTATGCTACTTAGTTATGTTGTTTTCTTGCATTTTCGTAGTTAGTTATAACTTATTATAGTGTTTAAGGTCATTTTCGTGCAATTTCAGGTTCATATGGCAAAGTATGCATTTTGAGCCAATTTGGAGCATTTTGGAGCATTTTTGGGCCAAGATTGGATGGTGCAAACATGGAGACATGAGGATGGACGAATTTGATGATTCAAAGGGCTAGAAATCTGCATGTGTGTGTGCAAAGTGTTGGCCTACAACTTCAAACATCATGGCTGCCATGTAATGGCAGAAAATGTGTTTTTTACTAGCTAAATGGATGAAGAACATGCATTGCAAGTATAAACACCACATGGGCAGCAAGAAGGAAAGAAAACAGCAACACACACACCACATGGGCAGCAAGGAATCAGAAATTAAAGCATGGGCAACAAGGAATAAGAAATTAAAGCATGGGCAGCAAGGAATCAGCATGGGCAGTGAATAGACAACAAGGAATGGCAGAAATTGGACCACCATGAAGTGGATTTCTGCAAGGATGGCAGATTGTCCATTACTTAATGTTTGCTTGACATTTTCAGCCACTATATAACCCCCCTTGGTTAAGAGTTCAGAAAAACACACCTCCCACACACATTCCATTCATCCCATCCAGCCATACACCCTCCACAATTCATAAATTCGTCAAACACATCCATCACACTTTGCAGCAGCCTTCCTTCACCTTTCACCATATTTTCTGACCCAAAATCATCCCTAGCCGTACCCCCATCAACCCTAAACCTTCCCATACCATTCCCCATCCATTCTACACCACAAATAACCCCAAAAACCTGTTCTAAGGTTCTCTGCCGCAGAAAGGAGGAAGGAGAATTCGTTGATGAGCTTGCTGCCAAGTTGGAGCGTTCTAGGTGTTTTCTTCCTTTGGATTTTAATTTCTAAATTTATGTATCTTTGCTTTGTGAGTATGAGGAACTAAACCCCCTTAGTTGGGGGGTAATTCGAAACCATGTACATGCTTGCAGTATGACTTGATTAAATTCAGTTGTTAGTTCATAAATTGTGGATTCAATTCGTTCATCTATTTGATTGATAACTTATTTGTGTATGTTGATTGAGAGTGCACGCTTAGTTTTCATGCATGAATATGACGCTAGATTATGAGGGAGTTTCACCTAATAGTTACAATCTTATAATCACAAGTAGTGAAGGTCGCTTGAAAACGATCGCGTTGAATGAATTCTTGGCATAAGTTTCATGCAATTCATAGTAACGAATGCTTCGTCAATGCTTATGTTTTTCATAGAACTTAATGATTCTTGCTTGGATCTCTATTATGCAATTCATGTAGGGAACTTGTAGGGAATGTTTTGGGTTGTCGTATGCAATCATCCAATCTAATAACTTGTGGAAAAACTGAAAGTTAATTAGTGCAATTCACGGTTAATTTGGGGCATTGAGTATCCATAGTTTATCGAAGAACAACTGAAAATCGTTTTGTTTGCAAGTGTGACATGTGTGGAGAAGAACCTCCTAACTAGCCCTTTATCCATCCTTTTCATCCAAAACGTTTTACAACCTGTTTAGTTTTAAGTTTCTGTTTTGTTTTCAATTTTCGTCCAAAACAAATCCCCCCTTAATTTGAAGTCTTAGATTAGTTAGAAAGTGTTTTGATTTGTGTTTCTAAGTATTTTGATTCAAGTTTTCATCAAATTTCGTCCAAATTAGTGTAGGTGCTCAAAACTGCCCAGAAAGTGGTTTTTAGGCAGTTTTGAGCCTTCTAGTTGCTGTTTTGAGTTCTAGGTTTGTTTAAGTGTTTTAAACTTTAGTTTTGCATTCTTTGAGTCTAGTTTAGTGTTTTAAACTTTGTTTTTGAGTTTTTAAGTCAGTTTCCAAGTGTTTAGCAATCCCTCCTAATCCCCGGTCTAGAACGATCCCTACTTACATCTTTACTACAATTTGACAAAAGAGGGTTTAATTTGTGTGTCAAGTAATTCTCACACCAACGCACTCTAAATGATGCTCAGTTGAATTATTCTACAACCGAAAAAGAACTTTTGGCGGTTGTATTTGCTTTAGATAAATTTAGATCATATCTAATTGGTACTAAAGTAATTGTTTTCACTGATCATGCAGCCTTGAAGTATCTTTTCACCAAAAAGGAGGCTAAACCAAGGCTCATTCGTTGGATGCTCCTACTACAAGAGTTCGATATTGAAATTAGGGATAAGAAAGGTTGTGAAAACGTGGTGGCTGACCACTTGAGCAGATTGGTGCGTGAAGAAGAGTCCCTCCCCATTTCTGAGACGTTTCCGGATGAACAACTTCTGTCCATTAAGGTAAGTACCCCTTGGTATGCCGATTTGGTCAATTTCTTGGTGTCTAAGCAAGTTCCTAACACCCTAAGCAAGGCCCAACGTGATAAACTTAGAAAGGAGGCACGGTTTTATGTGTGGGATGACCCATATTTGTGGAAAATCTGTCCGGATCAGATTGTGCGTCGTTGTGTGATTGAATCTGAATTTCATTCCATTTTGAGTTTTTGCCATTCATATGCATGTGGTGGACACTTTGGCACACAACGCACATCGCATAAGGTTCTTGAATGTGGTTTTTATTGGCCTACATTGTTTAAAGATGCTAGGACGTTTTGCTTGACGTGTGATAGATGTCAAAGAACGGGGAATTTGGGGCAAAGGGACCAAATGCCGCAAACCCCCATTCTTGTTGTTGAAATTTTTGATGTGTGGGGTATTGATTTTATGGGTCCTTTTCCTACATCTTTTGGCTTTACTTACATATTACTTGCTGTTGATTATGTGTCGAAGTGGGTGGAAGCCAAAGCCACCCGAACTAACGATTCTAGAGTTGTTGCAGATTTCGTTAAATCTAACATTTTCTCTAGATTTGGGATGCCTAGAGTGCTTATAAGTGATGGTGGATCTCACTTTTGCAACCGCACCATTGAGGCATTGTTGAGGAAGTATAACGTGATGCATAAGGTTTCCACACCTTATCACCCCCAAACAAGTGGCCAAGCCGAGGTTTCCAATCGAGAAATCAAACAAATCTTGGAGAAGACCGTTGGGCCAAATAGAAAAGATTGGAGCTTGCGTTTGGAGGATGCATTGTGGGCGTATAGAACGGCTTACAAGACACCCATAGGTATGTCCCCATTTCGGCTAGTGTATGGCAAGCCATGCCATCTTCCCGTGGAGCTTGAGCACAAGGCACATTGGGCGGTCAAAACCTTCAATATGGACGTGGACATGGCTGGAAATCATAGGAAGCTCCAATTGAATGAGCTTGAGGAGATTAGGCATGATGCTTATGAGAATGCCCGGATATACAAGGAGAAGACCAAGGCGTTCCATGACAAGACGATTAGAGGCAAAACATTCTCCATAGGGCAGAAAGTGTTGCTATTTAACTCCCGTCTTCGTCTATTCCCCGGTAAGTTACGTTCTAAGTGGGTTGGTCCATTTGTTATCACTAATGTTTTTGTGCATGGTGCAGTCCAAATACAAAGTTTGAAAACCGGCCAAGAATTCAAGGTGAATGGACATAGATTGAAGCCCTACTACGAGAACTTTGTTGAACATGTTGTGGAAGAACTTCCACTCCATGCCGTGGGCTCCAATGAGGCATGATTGTGTTCTTCGTCCGGCTTCACGACGTTAAAGAAAGCGCTACTTGGGAGGCAACCCATGCAATTCAACAAAGGAAGCCCTAGGAATCACTCCAATTCCAGATTTGCGTTCCTAAAACCCTTCACTTTGTTGCTTGTTTCTAATCTGCCCAGTTTGTTATTTACTTGCTGTTTGTGTGTTTCTTTTTGTTTAGTGTGGTTTTATGCTTGAAACATTGAGGACAATGTTTGATTTAAGTGTGGGGGGGTAACTAAGTGTTTTAGATGCAAATTCGTGGGATTTTATCACCCTTAACTTGGAGACTTGTTCCTCGCTGTTTTTAAGTGTTTTTGAGCAGTTTTGGTATGTTTTGGTGTGTTTGAAGTAAAAATCCGAAAATCACATAAAAATTTGAAAAATTTGTTTTAAAAACCCAAAAAGAGTTGTTTTTGTGTGTTTGTTTGTGTCTTAGGGTACCTTCCAACACAATGATGAGGATTTGGTTTTTAATTGCATGACTGTTAAAGAGAGTGATTAACATGGATGAAAGTTTGATTTACTCTTTGTTTATGCTTGGTTGTGGTTATAACTTATGAATTCACATGCAATCATAAAGGAAAAATCAGTTTTTGTAACATGCTTGAAGGAAGGAACTCAAACAAACGCTACAACCTTGTGAGACTTGAGCCTAAACGTTTTATTGCAGAGTTAAAATCTGGGCATTTTTTTTGTTCTCTAAGTCGTTGCATGATCTCATTATTCCTTGCTTGGTTGCTACTTAGAAGGCGTTTCATCATTTAGTTCCAAATGCTAGAACTCATGCCCATTTCATTCAAAGCATGTTATTGATTTGCATAACACATTTTCAAGATAAAGTTGTGTAGTTACCACCACCTTAGCCAAAATGCCGTGAATCCCCTATGTCATTATGTTTTGTAGGTTTCAACCCCATTGAGCCTTGTTTAGCCTTTTCTTTGTTAACCCATGTTTTCCTCACCTAGCCTAGATTAGGACTATCCATTCCTTTGTTCTTTAAGCATAGTAAAGCATGATTCAATTAGAATTCCTTTTGATTTATGTTGGCAGAAAACAAGTGTGGGGGAAGTGTTTTTCATGAGGAATTGTGTGCCATAGGCACGGCAAAGAAAAGAAAAGAAAAAAAATTCGTGGAAAAAGAAAAAAAAATGAAGAAAAAAAGTATGAAAAGTATAAAAAAAAAAAAGAGTTGAAAAGTTGAGAAAAAGAGTTCCAAAGTCTTGTTTGTTGAAGTAAGGGTCCAAAACAATGAATTTGACCCTAAGGAGTTGTTTAAGTCTCCCCCTTGTGTGTTAAAGTTAATTTCTGCAATCTAAGTGAATTCTAAGTCTCAATTTCATTACTTTGCTTACTATCGCTTGAAGAACGTTTGTTTTCCCTATCCTTCCTTGTTAACCAACACCCCAAGCCCCATTACAACCCTTAACTTCTATCTTGAGTGTTATGTGTTTCAATTTGTGGAGTTTGAATTTGGTATGAGCATATGGTGTTATTGGTTCTCGCATCTAAGTAGTAGCATTCCATTCATGAGATCATATCTAAACATGCTTCTTAACTCTAGAAATTGCATTCTTTGTGAAATATATATGTGAGCATTCATTTTCATATCTACATCAATCTTCTCACATATGACTAGTGTAGGGTGTGGAGTTAGAAAATCTGAGTGAAAATAGAGTGTATATCTTGTAAGGAATTGAGGGAATTCTCTAAGGCATGTTACTTCATTCAAAGCATTGTTTTAATTGATTACTTGTGAATTTGTAAGTTGTGGCTTAAATTAAGTATGTGCTTGTGTAAAGATGACTCAAATTTGTGGGGATAACGATCTTTAACATGTCATGTTCATTGGAAATCCCTGAGGCAAATGTTGGAAGGATTAGAGTGTGTTTATTGACTTTGTTTCGTTTTGTTTATTTTGTTTTGCTCGAGGACTAGCAAAAGCTAAGTGTGGGGGAGTTTGATAGGAGCATATTTATGCTACTTAGTTATGTTGTTTTCTTGCATTTTCGTAGTTAGTTATAACTTATTATAGTGTTTAAGGTCATTTTCGTGCAATTTCAGGTTCATATGGCAAAGTATGCATTTTGAGCCAATTTGGAGCATTTTGGAGCATTTTTGGGCCAAGATTGGATGGTGCAAACATGAAGACATGTGGATGGACGAATTTGATAATTAAAACAGCAACACACACACCACATGGGCAGCAAGGAATCAGAAATTAAAGCATGGAAGAATGGGTGATGCGAAAATAAATTAACGCACAAATTTAAACCCTATTTGTGACAGTTGTAGTAATGATGTAAGTAGGGATCGTTCTAGGCCGGGGATTAGCTAGGGATGCTAACCAAAGTAAAATTAAATTAAAAACGTAAAAACAAAATTTAAAACACTAAACTAGACTCAAAACACTTAAATAGAATCACTCAAAATAAAACTAACAAATAAACTAAAACAAATCAAAAGACTCAAAATAATTCAAAACTCAAGAAAACATAAACTAAATTAATTTCTAACAAACCTAACACTTTAAAATAAATGGGGGATTGATTTTTGATGAAAAGTAAATTAAACTTAAATAAATTACAGAATTGACAAAAACATAAAATTAAGGTGAATGGATGGATGACGGACTGGCTAGAGGGTTCTTCTCCACACATGACACATATGCAACCTAAATTGATTTTCAGTTGTTCTTTCAATAAATTGTAAATTCTCAACGCCCCAAGTTAATTAGGTCCGTGACAGTTGTAGTAATGATGTAAGTAGGGATCGTTCTAGGCCGGGGATTAACTAGGGATGCTAACCAAAGTAAAATTAAATTAAAAACGTAAAAACAAAATTTAAAACACTAAACTAGACTCAAAACACTTAACTAGAATAACTCAAAATAAAACTAACAAATAATCTAAAACAAATCAAAATACTCAAAATAATTCAAGATTTTAGAAAACACAAACTAAATTTATTTCTAATAAATCTAACACTTTAAAATAAACGGGGGATTGATTTTTGATGAAATTGAAATTAAAACAAATAAATTACAGAATTGACAAAAACATGAAATTAAGGTAAAATGATAAATGACGGACTGGCTAGAGGATTATTCTCCACACATGACACATATGCAACCTAAATTGATTTTCAGTTGTTCTTTCAATAAATTGTAAATTCTCAACGCCCCAAGTTAATTAGGTCCGCTTAAATTAACCTTCAGATTTTCCTACTTTTATTAGGTTGGATGATTGCATACGACAACCCAAAACATTCCCTACAAGTTCCCTACATGAATTGCATAATAGAGATACAAGCAAGAATCATTAAGTTTTATGAAAATCATAAGCATTGACGAGGCACTTGTTACTATGAATTGCATGAAACTTATGCCAAGAATTTACCTAACGCGATCGTTTATAAGCGACCTTCACTACTTGTGAATATAAGTTCATAACGATTAGGTGAAATTCACTTATATTCTAGCATCAAATTCATGCATGTAAATTAAGTATGCATCCTTAATCGACATACAAAAATAAGTTATCAATCAAGCAGTTAAGCAAATTAAATCACAACTCAGAAATCACAACTGAAGGTAATCAATTCAAATTACAAATATATTCATGGTTTTGAATTAAACTCTAGCCAAAATAAAATTAGTTACACATTATTAAAATTAAACAGAAAATAAAACGTGAGTTTAGGAAAATTAAACCGAATTGAAATTGACAGCTTGCTGTCCACTGTGCTTCTGCTCCCGTGCTGACTGCACTCGTGCTGACTGCCCTGCTTGTGCTGACTGCACTCGTGCTGACTGCCCTGCTTGTGCTGACTGCACTCGTGCTGACTGCACAGCTTCTTTGCGCTGCGTCCTCGCTGGGTTCCTCATCTGCTCAGCCGTCAGTCTCTCCGCGCGCAGCTTCTCGCAACCTTCACGCTGCGCTGTTCTCCTCACGCTGCCCAGCTGCGTTCGACAACTTGCTCTGCTTCCAGCTGCCAACGCAAGGCAGCCGTCTCTCCAAACCTGCACAGCCCCCGCGCAAGCCTCTGCGCTGTTCCGTGTTGCCTTCGTCCTCGCAATTTCCACGCCCTGCCTGCACGTCTCGCTGCCAGCTGCATGCGCCACGTCCGCGCCTTCCTTGCTGCCCCAAGGTTTCTCGCCAGCTGCCTTATGGCAGCTCCCTGTACTTCTTTCCTCCTTCCCTCCTCCCTCAGCTCTCCTCAGTCCCCCTTCCTTTATTCTCTCTGCCCGCTGACATGCTGCCCTCCTTTTCATTCTTTTCTGCCCATTCCTCCAGTGCGTCTCCCACTTGCTTTCCCTATTAAATTCTTTCTACCATCCTGCACGTTCACATATTATATATATAAATATATATATATTTATATATATATATATATTTATATATAAATATATATATATTTATATATATATATATATTTATAATACTATCTTATTTTTATTAACCAAAAATAGTGGGCAAAGCAGTTTTTACGATTTTATTACTAAAAATCACACTTATGCTAATTTTATTTTCTTAGCTAGATAAATACTATAAAACACAAAAACAAGGTAAATAGCTCAAAAATATAAGAAACTGACTAAGAAAAGACGAGAGAATTTGATGTAAAATATGTATAAATATAATCCGATCAAATACCCCCACACTTAGCTTTTGCTAGTCCTCGAGCAAAACAGAGAAAACAGAAAAAGTAATAACATGAAAATTATTAGTTTTCCCCTATATTACCCTCATAGAATTTACTTTGAGAACATAATCATCAAGAACCATAGCTAACAACAACAAGCAATTCAAGTTCATTTTCCTTATTCAAATATTAGCAGTAATCTTTGAAACATCCTTGAAGTGTAGTGTGTGAGATAGCCATGCTAATGCAATTTCAAGTTTTTATTTTAAAAATCACCATATGCAAACTAGCGACCTTCTCACTGGATGTACACTCAATCGCACATGTGTTTAGTTTTAATGTGTTTCGCTCAAAGACACGAATGTGAAAGTTCTACCATAAGCTTGCATAAAGATCACTTCTCCACAGTCATAATTGCAAACTTAAATCAAGAGGACTTTTATTGGATGTAATGAGGCTTAGGGATAGGGTTATTGAAACGAAAGAATAGGAAAACACAAGTTCCAAGCTACAATGCAAGCAATTATTTTCTTTAGATTTATAAGAACTCAAGCTCTCCAACGATTCTTCAGACATCTCTAACCACACCCATAAACTGAAACTTTAAAAACTTTTTATTTTCTTTTTATACAATCTTTCTTTTTCTTTTTTTTTTTTTTTCTTTTTTTTTTTTTTTTCTTTTTTTTTTTTTTTTTTTTTTTTTTTTCAAACAGAAACAAATATGAAAAACCCCCACACTTATTCTTTTGCCAAACACCCTCCAAAGTACTTCACAAACATTTCTCATAAGACAATCTCGCATTGCTCGCTTGGAAAGGGTAAGGAAAAATATTTATTTCAGGCATAAGGGTAGACATATCTGGTGATAAGAAATAAAAGGCTCAACAAACACGGCTCAAATTGGCAATCTAATGATATCATTTTTCTTTGGGAAACAAGGTTATTTGGGCCATGGTGGTAAACCTAATGCCTCTATCATTTTCAAGTTCATGCAATCAATGACAAATATTTCGAAAGATCGTTATGCAAGTTCTAGAGAAGTATCTCACATAAGTTCATCACACATGAAAGAATAGGAGTGTATGAAAAATGCACACACTTTCAATAGGCTCAAAAACTCACATAGGATGTATATGGTCACTAAATTCACATATGGAGCTTTAAATCATGCTTTAATTTTACATCAACAAGGCTATGTGCATTTGGTTTTTCAAAGATGATCAAAAATGTACAAACTAACACGAGAATAAGGAATTTCACACAACACATGTTAACTAAGTTCTTGATCATCATGGTTCAAATTTTATCCAATTATATCATTGGGTCGGGAAACTAACAAAAATCTAATTCAAAACAATAAAGAAAACAAGGAAATATTTTTGGATTTTTTTTTAATTTTTCCGATTTTTTTTTTTTTTTTTTTTTTTTTTTTAAATAAAACAAAACTAATTAAGAAAACAAAGCAATAACATGGAAACAAATGAAACTAGTTCAAAGTCGAAGGTATAAAAATTTTCAATTTGGTCATTTTTAAACTCTTTACCCCCACACTTAAACTAGACATTGTCCCCAATGTCAGAAAATATAATAATATGCAAATAAAAATAAAGTAGATAAATATAACGAAATAAAATAAAGCAATAGGACTGAAAACTTCCCTAATTTGCAGAAAAAAAAATCAAGCGATGACCCCCCAAGCTAAAATTCTGCAATCAACTTCAAGGGTGGAAATAACCAAAAGTTCCTGCAAAGAAAAGAAATAAATCAGTTAAGCACGCAAGAAAAAACAAACAAACGAAAAATTGAAAATGAAAATAAAAGATAACAATAAAACTAAAAAGTGATCATTGGTCCTGTTTGGTGACTTTCCACAGCTTTGAACTTGAACTGGCCTCGGAACTTCTTAGCAAGGAAAATGAGACTTGATTGGTGGTGTTGTTGAAGCTTCTCGAGCTCTTGGTTTCAACTCAGACTCCTTCTGCCGGGTTGATTGAGTCTGCAGGCTACATTCTTCTCTTTTTGTTCTTCTGCATGGCAGGTAGGCACGAGGAATAGGTGGTGGTCTGCTTCTTTGTTCAATCTGTCCAAGTGCCGACCGATTGCCTTTCTTTCACCTTGCCCCGTAGCCAAGAGCAAGGGTAAAGGAAAAGCATGCCATGAGAAATCTTTGCCTCTGACTCTGATGATATGGGATACTTTTGCTTTTGAAGAAGTATCGTTCCACAGGTGTATGCTTGAACTGGGCTGGGGAACTTCTTAGCAAGGAAAATGAGACTTGATCTTGAAGATGAAGCAGCACCTTGTCTCCACATGCTTCAAGTATCATTTTCACTTGCCATGTCTGTTCTCCAGGCAGATGTGGCGACTTCTTCGGAAGTACATCAGTGGTTGAAGAAGAGCACTCGAGAGCAATGCTAGGTAAGCAATCAGGAAGGATTTCCAGGCAGTCGGTTCTTAGATTGGAAGATTGACACCGAGTGCTGGCTGATTGCCCGCTTTCTCCTTGCCACAAAGACAAGGACAAGGACAAGAAGAAAGCGTGATATGAGATACTCTTGCTTTCAACCTTCATGATATGAAATACTCTAGCTCTAGATGACTTGTTTGGAAAGGTATCCCAAGGAATGAGAAACACAGAGAAACTCGAGAGGGTTTGTTGGAAAGGCATTTTGGGAGATGAAAAATTTCGGAGATGAAGAAGTGCTGAGAGAGTTTGCCTTTGCAATGGATGGCGAAGGTAGACGTTTATAGGTCTTTTCTTCACAACCGAAACTATTCTTTTACCCCTGTCGGCAGCCGGTGGATGGATGAACAGTACAAGTTACGCGCTTTCTGAAAAAGTCACCCGTAATTTGCGCAAAGCTGACAGCGCGCGTGACGAGTGACGACAAAAATGGAAAAGCTGCACGCCTCGTGATTCCTGACCGCTCCGACTTTTGAGAGAGACGCTCGACTTTTGAGAGAACAGCGTCCGACTTTTGAGAAAGGAACCGACTTTTGAGACGGAGACGCCGCTTTTGAGAAAAGAGTCCGGCTTTTGAGAAAGGAGCCCGGCTCTTCGATTTGCGAGGGGGCGCCTCTTCGACTGCTGAGTGATGCCTCTTGATTTCTTCTTCTTATAAGAACGCTCATTTTTGTTCCACAACACACTTAAGCTCCCCTGTAAACACTCCCTCCTGTAAACACTCCCTCTTGCATTTTCTTTAATCTTGATCAGTTCGACTCTTCATTCTCAACACCTTCAAATATGTCTTGCCCTTCTGACCGTCGCCTTAACTTGAATGTTGGGGAAGATAGTGATATATCTTCTCCAACCAACATTTGGCAGCCATCCTTCATATCCCCAAATGGTCCTCTTACAGTTGGGGATTCCATGATGATGAACGAAACAACCGCATCGGTGGTGGCCAGAAATCTGCTCACTCCTAGAGACACTAGGATACTTTCCAGGCGGTCCGACGAACTGGCTGTTCAGGACTCTATGGCCTACAGCGTCCGATGCGCAGGTTCAGTATCAAACATGGGCCAGCGCCTTCTTGCACGAACCCGTCAGGTGGAGTCGTTGATGGCTGAAGTGGCTAGTCTTCGGCAGGAGGTCAGAGTGCTTAGGCATGAGAACAGGGATTTGCACATGCTTGCAACCAATTACTCCACAAGCATGAAGAGGAAGCTGGATCAGATGCAGGAGTCCGAAGTGCGGATTCAGAGTGATCATCAACGGTTTATGGCGTTACTCCCGAGGTTTGTGTTGCCTTCGTCCTCGGGAGCAGCACCAAGTATTGAGGCTCTGAATGATCCAGCTCTGGCGCTTCGTCTTTCAGGGGCTCCGACGACCTCCGAGGCACCACCAACCAATGACCAATGAACGAAATTAAATTACAAGTTATTGTAAAAAAAATTTATGCAATCAAGTCTTTTTTTTTTTTATTTTTTTATTTTTTTTAATTTTTTTTTAATTTTTATTTATATGAATGTTTATGTTTTTAAGTTTTTTTTTTTTTTTTTATTTTTTTTTTTTATATAAATGTAAAAATAAGTAAATCAAAGTAAAAAAAACTAAGTTTAATCTCCTAAGCAAAAATCACTACTAAATAAACACAACAAAATAAAATCAACGTAAAATAAAAAAAATCAACGTAAAATAAATTCACACAAGAGCAAACAAACAATGAAAGAACTAAACAAAGTAAAATAAATTCAGTAAAGAGAAGGGATTAGGAATGCAAATCTGATTGTGGGTGATTCCTAGGCCTCCCTTCATTATTCAAATGCATGGGCTTATCATTGAACGGACGGTGGTACTTGAAATGATCCGACAACGGTCTAAGTTCTAATGACGGTGCCTGAATCATCAAAATTAAAAACAAGTTAGTATAAATTAAAATAAAAAATGGAGAAGATGGCTTACAGTCACATTCAAACTCAATTATAAACACCACGTCTTTGAACGTTTCCGGGACTTTGAACTTGGCCAGGTTTACTATGATGGTTGTGGCTTGTCCCGTGTCATCAAACTCAACTGCTTTAGGCTTGATTGTCTCATGCACAGCCTCTTGGATGTATTCTTGAAATTCTCCGGCCACCTCATTTTCTGGAATAATTCTTCTTGGTGTACAAGTCTCTTTGAACGTTTCAATACCATCGGGAACTTGATTTGGTACACCAAGAATTTGGATATCACTTTGCACCTTGGGAAGATCTTCCACAACGTATTTTTCATTCACTTCTTCCTTGGGATTTAAAAACCTGCAAGAAAAAAGGACATTTGGTGGAACGATGTTAGAATGAAATGAACTTAGAACCTCCTCACCTGAGTTGGACGGCATAAGGACTTGAGGTGTTTGCGACAAGAATTCTTCTAAACTGCCCAAGTCGTCATCCTCATCTTCTTCTTGAAGCGGCAATTCATCCATGTCCGGGCCATGTTTGGATGGTTCTGGAACAACTTCATCCTCCATATCACTTCCCAAAGTGATGGCTTCATCAATTTCCATTTCTCCCTCTGAATTTGCAAATGTGGAGTTGGAGAGTTCACTTTGATCTTGAATTTGTACCATGAACTCCATAATCTGCCCAATTTGCTTCTCCAACTCATCCACCTTGTTGGCTTTATTTTGCATCTCCATGTTTCGATTTTCTACGTCCTGGGTCAAAGAGGTGAGTAACTTATTCAACATATCATTATCCGAAGACGTACCTGAATTTGATTGGGGAGATTGTTGTGGTGGATGTGACGGTTCATATGGCCACTGATAGAACTCTTCCGATGGCGGCAATTGTTCTTCTTTTTGTGAACCCTGTACTGAAGAAATTAATTCTTCAAGCATTTGATTATAATCCACGGGCATACTTTGATTCGATTGGAATTGTTGTGGGGAATGCTGTGGTAGCTGCATAGGTCTTGAATAGAATTCGTCTTGCTGCCAATATCCACTTTGTTGAAAGTGTTGAGGTTCTCCCCACATGTAATCTGAATAATCTCTCCAATCTGAATTGTAAGCATTGGAAAACATGTTGCCCCTTGATTGGTTATGGCCTTGATATCCCCAAATATCTTCATTTGCAGAAAAGTGAGGACCTTGATATCGTTGCCCATAGGGCACATCAAGTGTAGGGACACTTGGCATTGTGGTCCGTTCGGCATTATGAGTTAATTGAGCAGTGAGCTGTGCCAATAGATCTTGAATGCTAGTAGAATCCAGGTCTTGCTCCATTTGTACCTCAATTCAAAGAAAGAAAAATAAATCAAATATCAAAAGTAAGATACACAAACACAAATAAACAAGATAAAATAAAATAAAATAAACACAAATAAAATAAAATAAAACACAAACAAAAACATAAACAAGGATTAGCAAATTTGCTAATCCCCGGCAACGGCGCCAAAAATTTGATGCGAAAATAAATTAACGCACAAATTTAAACCCTATTTGTGACAGTTGTAGTAATGATGTAAGTAGGGATCGTTCTAGGCCGGGGATTAACTAGGGATGCTAACCAAAGTAAAATTAAATTAAAAACGTAAAAACAAAATTTAAAACACTAAACTAGACTCAAAACACTTAACTAGAATAACTCAAAATAAAACTAACAAATAATCTAAAACAAATCAAAATACTCAAAATAATTCAAGATTTTAGAAAACACAAACTAAATTTATTTCTAATAAATCTAACACTTTAAAATAAACGGGGGATTGATTTTTGATGAAATTGAAATTAAAACAAATAAATTACAGAATTGACAAAAACATGAAATTAAGGTAAAATGATAAATGACGGACTGGCTAGAGGATTATTCTCCACACATGACACATATGCAACCTAAATTGATTTTCAGTTGTTCTTTCAATAAATTGTAAATTCTCAACGCCCCAAGTTAATTAGGTCCGCTTAAATTAACCTTCAGATTTTCCTACTTTTATTAGGTTGGATGATTGCATACGACAACCCAAAACATTCCCTACAAGTTCCCTACATGAATTGCATAATAGAGATACAAGCAAGAATCATTAAGTTTTATGAAAATCATAAGCATTGACGAGGCACTTGTTACTATGAATTGCATGAAACTTATGCCAAGAATTTACCTAACGCGATCGTTTATAAGCGACCTTCACTACTTGTGAATATAAGTTCATAACGATTAGGTGAAATTCACTTATATTCTAGCATCAAATTCATGCATGTAAATTAAGTATGCATCCTTAATCGACATACAAAAATAAGTTATCAATCAAGCAGTTAAGCAAATTAAATCACAACTCAGAAATCACAACTGAAGGTAATCAATTCAAATTACAAATATATTCATGGTTTTGAATTAAACTCTAGCCAAAATAAAATTAGTTACACATTATTAAAATTAAACAGAAAATAAAACGTGAGTTTAGGAAAATTAAACCGAATTGAAATTGACAGCTTGCTGTCCACTGTGCTTCTGCTCCCGTGCTGACTGCACTCGTGCTGACTGCCCTGCTTGTGCTGACTGCACTCGTGCTGACTGCCCTGCTTGTGCTGACTGCACTCGTGCTGACTGCACAGCTTCTTTGCGCTGCGTCCTCGCTGGGTTCCTCATCTGCTCAGCCGTCAGTCTCTCCGCGCGCAGCTTCTCGCAACCTTCACGCTGCGCTGTTCTCCTCACGCTGCCCAGCTGCGTTCGACAACTTGCTCTGCTTCCAGCTGCCAACGCAAGGCAGCCGTCTCTCCAAACCTGCACAGCCCCCGCGCAAGCCTCTGCGCTGTTCCGTGTTGCCTTCGTCCTCGCAATTTCCACGCCCTGCCTGCACGTCTCGCTGCCAGCTGCATGCGCCACGTCCGCGCCTTCCTTGCTGCCCCAAGGTTTCTCGCCAGCTGCCTTATGGCAGCTCCCTGTACTTCTTTCCTCCTTCCCTCCTCCCTCAGCTCTCCTCAGTCCCCCTTCCTTTATTCTCTCTGCCCGCTGACATGCTGCCCTCCTTTTCATTCTTTTCTGCCCATTCCTCCAGTGCGTCTCCCACTTGCTTTCCCTATTAAATTCTTTCTACCATCCTGCACGTTCACATATTATATATATAAATATATATATATTTATATATATATATATATTTATATATAAATATATATATATTTATATATATATATATATTTATAATACTATCTTATTTTTATTAACCAAAAATAGTGGGCAAAGCAGTTTTTACGATTTTATTACTAAAAATCACACTTATGCTAATTTTATTTTCTTAGCTAGATAAATACTATAAAACACAAAAACAAGGTAAATAGCTCAAAAATATAAGAAACTGACTAAGAAAAGACGAGAGAATTTGATGTAAAATATGTATAAATATAATCCGATCAAATACCCCCACACTTAGCTTTTGCTAGTCCTCGAGCAAAACAGAGAAAACAGAAAAAGTAATAACATGAAAATTATTAGTTTTCCCCTATATTACCCTCATAGAATTTACTTTGAGAACATAATCATCAAGAACCATAGCTAACAACAACAAGCAATTCAAGTTCATTTTCCTTATTCAAATATTAGCAGTAATCTTTGAAACATCCTTGAAGTGTAGTGTGTGAGATAGCCATGCTAATGCAATTTCAAGTTTTTATTTTAAAAATCACCATATGCAAACTAGCGACCTTCTCACTGGATGTACACTCAATCGCACATGTGTTTAGTTTTAATGTGTTTCGCTCAAAGACACGAATGTGAAAGTTCTACCATAAGCTTGCATAAAGATCACTTCTCCACAGTCATAATTGCAAACTTAAATCAAGAGGACTTTTATTGGATGTAATGAGGCTTAGGGATAGGGTTATTGAAACGAAAGAATAGGAAAACACAAGTTCCAAGCTACAATGCAAGCAATTATTTTCTTTAGATTTATAAGAACTCAAGCTCTCCAACGATTCTTCAGACATCTCTAACCACACCCATAAACTGAAACTTTAAAAACTTTTTATTTTCTTTTTATACAATCTTTCTTTTTCTTTTTTTTTTTTTTTCTTTTTTTTTTTTTTTTTCTTTTTTTTTTTTTTTTTTTTTTTTTTTTCAAACAGAAACAAATATGAAAAACCCCCACACTTATTCTTTTGCCAAACACCCTCCAAAGTACTTCACAAACATTTCTCATAAGACAATCTCGCATTGCTCGCTTGGAAAGGGTAAGGAAAAATATTTATTTCAGGCATAAGGGTAGACATATCTGGTGATAAGAAATAAAAGGCTCAACAAACACGGCTCAAATTGGCAATCTAATGATATCATTTTTCTTTGGGAAACAAGGTTATTTGGGCCATGGTGGTAAACCTAATGCCTCTATCATTTTCAAGTTCATGCAATCAATGACAAATATTTCGAAAGATCGTTATGCAAGTTCTAGAGAAGTATCTCACATAAGTTCATCACACATGAAAGAATAGGAGTGTATGAAAAATGCACACACTTTCAATAGGCTCAAAAACTCACATAGGATGTATATGGTCACTAAATTCACATATGGAGCTTTAAATCATGCTTTAATTTTACATCAACAAGGCTATGTGCATTTGGTTTTTCAAAGATGATCAAAAATGTACAAACTAACACGAGAATAAGGAATTTCACACAACACATGTTAACTAAGTTCTTGATCATCATGGTTCAAATTTTATCCAATTATATCATTGGGTCGGGAAACTAACAAAAATCTAATTCAAAACAATAAAGAAAACAAGGAAATATTTTTGGATTTTTTTTTAATTTTTCCGATTTTTTTTTTTTTTTTTTTTTTTTTTTTTAAATAAAACAAAACTAATTAAGAAAACAAAGCAATAACATGGAAACAAATGAAACTAGTTCAAAGTCGAAGGTATAAAAATTTTCAATTTGGTCATTTTTAAACTCTTTACCCCCACACTTAAACTAGACATTGTCCCCAATGTCAGAAAATATAATAATATGCAAATAAAAATAAAGTAGATAAATATAACGAAATAAAATAAAGCAATAGGACTGAAAACTTCCCTAATTTGCAGAAAAAAAAATCAAGCGATGACCCCCCAAGCTAAAATTCTGCAATCAACTTCAAGGGTGGAAATAACCAAAAGTTCCTGCAAAGAAAAGAAATAAATCAGTTAAGCACGCAAGAAAAAACAAACAAACGAAAAATTGAAAATGAAAATAAAAGATAACAATAAAACTAAAAAGTGATCATTGGTCCTGTTTGGTGACTTTCCACAGCTTTGAACTTGAACTGGCCTCGGAACTTCTTAGCAAGGAAAATGAGACTTGATTGGTGGTGTTGTTGAAGCTTCTCGAGCTCTTGGTTTCAACTCAGACTCCTTCTGCCGGGTTGATTGAGTCTGCAGGCTACATTCTTCTCTTTTTGTTCTTCTGCATGGCAGGTAGGCACGAGGAATAGGTGGTGGTCTGCTTCTTTGTTCAATCTGTCCAAGTGCCGACCGATTGCCTTTCTTTCACCTTGCCCCGTAGCCAAGAGCAAGGGTAAAGGAAAAGCATGCCATGAGAAATCTTTGCCTCTGACTCTGATGATATGGGATACTTTTGCTTTTGAAGAAGTATCGTTCCACAGGTGTATGCTTGAACTGGGCTGGGGAACTTCTTAGCAAGGAAAATGAGACTTGATCTTGAAGATGAAGCAGCACCTTGTCTCCACATGCTTCAAGTATCATTTTCACTTGCCATGTCTGTTCTCCAGGCAGATGTGGCGACTTCTTCGGAAGTACATCAGTGGTTGAAGAAGAGCACTCGAGAGCAATGCTAGGTAAGCAATCAGGAAGGATTTCCAGGCAGTCGGTTCTTAGATTGGAAGATTGACACCGAGTGCTGGCTGATTGCCCGCTTTCTCCTTGCCACAAAGACAAGGACAAGGACAAGAAGAAAGCGTGATATGAGATACTCTTGCTTTCAACCTTCATGATATGAAATACTCTAGCTCTAGATGACTTGTTTGGAAAGGTATCCCAAGGAATGAGAAACACAGAGAAACTCGAGAGGGTTTGTTGGAAAGGCATTTTGGGAGATGAAAAATTTCGGAGATGAAGAAGTGCTGAGAGAGTTTGCCTTTGCAATGGATGGCGAAGGTAGACGTTTATAGGTCTTTTCTTCACAACCGAAACTATTCTTTTACCCCTGTCGGCAGCCGGTGGATGATGAACAGTACAAGTTACGCGCTTTCTGAAAAAGTCACCCGTAATTTGCGCAAAGCTGACAGCGCGCGTGACGAGTGACGACAAAAATGGAAAAGCTGCACGCCTCGTGATTCCTGACCGCTCCGACTTTTGAGAGAGACGCTCGACTTTTGAGAGAACAGCGTCAAATTCATGCATGTAAATTAAGTATGCATCCTTAATCGACATACAAAAATAAGTTATCAATCAAGCAGTTAAGCAAATTAAATCACAACTCAGAAATCACAACTGAAGGTAATCAATTCAAATTACAAATATATTCATGGTTTTGAATTAAACTCTAGCCAAAATAAAATTAGTTACACATTATTAAAATTAAACAGAAAATAAAACGTGAGTTTAGGAAAATTAAACCGAATTGAAATTGACAGCTTGCTGTCCACTGTGCTTCTGCTCCCGTGCTGACTGCACTCGTGCTGACTGCCCTGCTTGTGCTGACTGCACTCGTGCTGACTGCCCTGCTTGTGCTGACTGCACTCGTGCTGACTGCACAGCTTCTTTGCGCTGCGTCCTCGCTGGGTTCCTCATCTGCTCAGCCGTCAGTCTCTCCGCGCGCAGCTTCTCGCAACCTTCACGCTGCGCTGTTCTCCTCACGCTGCCCAGCTGCGTTCGACAACTTGCTCTGCTTCCAGCTGCCAACGCAAGGCAGCCGTCTCTCCAAACCTGCACAGCCCCCGCGCAAGCCTCTGCGCTGTTCCGTGTTGCCTTCGTCCTCGCAATTTCCACGCCCTGCCTGCACGTCTCGCTGCCAGCTGCATGCGCCACGTCCGCGCCTTCCTTGCTGCCCCAAGGTTTCTCGCCAGCTGCCTTATGGCAGCTCCCTGTACTTCTTTCCTCCTTCCCTCCTCCCTCAGCTCTCCTCAGTCCCCCTTCCTTTATTCTCTCTGCCCGCTGACATGCTGCCCTCCTTTTCATTCTTTTCTGCCCATTCCTCCAGTGCGTCTCCCACTTGCTTTCCCTATTAAATTCTTTCTACCATCCTGCACGTTCACATATTATATATATAAATATATATATATTTATATATATATATATATTTATATATATATATATATTTATATATAAATATATATATATTTATATATATATATATATTTATAATACTATCTTATTTTTATTAACCAAAAATAGTGGGCAAAGCAGTTTTTACGATTTTATTACTAAAAATCACACTTATGCTAATTTTATTTTCTTAGCTAGATAAATACTATAAAACACAAAAACAAGGTAAATAGCTCAAAAATATAAGAAACTGACTAAGAAAAGACGAGAGAATTTGATGTAAAATATGTATAAATATAATCCGATCAGTCCGCTTAAATTAATTCTCAGATTTTCCTTAAGTTAATGGATTGGATGATTGCATACGACAACCCAAAACATTCCCCACAAGTTCCCTACATGAATTGCATAATAGAGATACAAGCAAGAATCATTAAGTTTTATGAAAATCATAAGCATTGACGAGGCACTTGTTACTATGAATTGCATGAAACTTATGCCAAGAATTTACCTAACGCGATCGTTTATAAGCGACCTTCACTACTCGTGAATATAAGTTCATAACGATTAGGTGAAATTCACTTATATTCTAGCATCAAATTCATGCATGTAAATTAAGTATGCATCCTTAATCGACATACAAAAATAAGTTATCAATCAAGCAGTTAAGCAAATTAAATCACAACTCAGAAATAACAACTGAAGGTAATCAATTCATATTACAAATATATTCATGGTTTTGAATTAAACTCTAGCCAAAATAAAATTAGTTACACATTATTAAAATTAAAACAGAAATAAAATGTGAGTTTAGGAAAATTAAACCGAGAGAGATTGACAGCTTGCTGTCCACTGTGCTTCTGCTGTGTTGACTGCCCGTGCTGACCCAAGTCAGCACTGCTGCCGTGCTGACCTCTGCTCGTGCTGCCCCTCTCGCGTCTGACCTCCTCCGCAGCTCAGTCCTCCCTCGCTGCTGCTTGTCCGCGTGTCTGGCTGCCAAAACAGCTTCTCTGCGTGCTAACCTCCGCTGCCCAAGCAGCTCCAGTCCTCCCTTCCACTCACTGACCCGTGCAGTACCAGTTCCTTCTCTCTCGCTCGCTGCCAAGACGTGCAGCTGCCCCAGGCAGCTCCCCCTCGCGTCCAAGCTGTCTCCTAACCTCTCTCGCTGCTCCAGGGCAGCGCCTGTTTTGCGTCTCCCTTCTTTCCTTCAAGCTGCCAAAGGCAGCTTCTCCCCGAGAGCCTTTGTATTATAATTAACTCCTCCTGGTTTCCACGCACTCCCTAGTTCCCCTGCTGCCTAAGGCAGCAACTCCCCGTTTATTTATTTCCTCTTCACGCTCCTGCACGTTTATTTATTATATCTCCTTCTTTATTCTCCCACCATTTCTTTTATTTATTCCCTCCATTTCCCTTGCGTCCCCCACTACTCCTCTATTCCCCCGAAGCCTTCCTTATTCCTCCATCAAATATCCCCAGTGCGCCTCACACTGCCCACTTCTTTATTATTTTTATCTAACTTTCCCCTAACTTTCTTTCTTTATTCTTTTTTTTTTCTTTCTTTGCTCCGCACCATCCCCCTCTTGTATTCTTTTAACCTTTCTGCTCCACTTTCCCTTATTCTACAAAACAAACAATTATTATTATTATATATATATATATATTTTATTTAATTTAAAAGCTAAATAGTTTTGACACGAATTTATTACATAAAATCACACTTATGCTATTTTTATTTTCTTAGCTAGATAAATTCTATAAAACACAAAAACAAAGTAAATAGCATAAAAATATGAGGAAATAACTAAGAAAAGACAAGAGAATTTGATGTAAAATATGTATAAATATTAGCTTATCAAATACCCCCACACTTAGCTTTTGCTAGTCCTCGAGCAAAACAGAGAAAACAGAAAAAGTAATAACATGAAAATTATTAGTTTCCTCCTATATGACCCTCATAGAACTTCATTTGAGAACACAAAACATCAAGAACCATAGCTAACACCAACAAACAATTTAAGTTCATTTTCCTTACTCAAATATTAGCAGTAATCTTTGAAACATCCTTGAAGTGTAGTGTGTGAGATAGCCATGCTAATGCAATTTCAAATTTTTATTTTAAAATCACCATATGCAAACTAGCGACATTCTCAGGGGATATGCACTCAATCACACATGTGTTTAGTTTAAATGTGTTTCGCTCAAAGAAACAAATGTGAAAGTTCTACCATAAGCTTGCATAAAGATCACTTCTCCACAGTCATAATTGCAAAACTTAAATCAAGAGGACTTTTATTGGATGTAATGAGGCTTAGGGATAGGGTTATTGAAACGAAAGAATAGGAAAACACAAGTTCCAAGCTACAATGCAAGCAATTATTTTCTTTAGATTTATAAGAACTCAAACTCTCCAACGATTCTTCAGACATCTCTAACCACACCCATAAACTGAAACTTTAAAAACTTTTTATTTTCTTTGTATACAATCTTTCTTTTTCTTTTCTTTTTCTTTTTTTTTTTTTTTTTTTTTTTTTTTTTTTTTTTTTTTTCTTTTCAAACAGAAACAAATATGAAAAACCCCCACACTTATTCTTTTGCCAAACACCCTCCAAAGTACTTCACAAACATTTCTCATAAGACAATCTCACATTGCTCACTAGCTCGCTTGGAAAGGGTAAGGAAAAATATTTATTTCAGGCATAAGGGTAGACATATCTGGTGATAAGAAATAAAAGGCTCACAAAAACGGCTCAAATTGGCAATCTAATGATATCATTTTTCTTTGGGAAACAAGGTTATTTGGTCCATGGTGGTAAACCTAATGCCTCTTGATAAGCTCATATTTATACATATTTTACATCAAATTCTCTTGTCTTTTCTTAGTTATTTCCTCATATTTTTGTACTATTTACTTAGTTTTGGTGTTTTATCGAATTTATCTAGCTAAGAAAATAAAATTAGCATAAGTGTGATTTTTAGTAATAAAATCGTAAAAACTGCTTTGCCCACTATTTATATATATATATAAGATGTGAACGTGCAGGATGACAGAAATAAAATAAGAAATGAGGACTGATGCACTGCACAGTGGGGAGGTAGTGGAACAAAAAGAATGGCAGAAAATAAGAGGAAGTGGACAGAGTTAGGTGGGAGAGAAGAAGAATAAAGAGGAGAGGTCAGCACGGAAAGCGGGGGGTCGGTTGAAGTGAGGGAAGTCAGAGAGCTGCCTTTGGCAGCTGAAATTGGAGGAGACTTGTGAAAGAGGAACAGCACAGGAGTGCTGTTGCGGGGGGCTCTCGGGGAAAGGAAAAACAGGTCAGCAGGAGAGACGAGGAAGGCAGCTGGCGCGCAGCAGGAAGGCTGCCTGGCAGAAGGGAGACACGCGGGCTTTGTGGAAGAAGGGCAGTCAGGAGGACTGAGTGCTGCCTAGGGGAAGCGAGGAGCAGCACGTGTGAGGAAGGAGCTGACGCGGAGAGCAGCCACTGGCCTGGCAGCGCGACAGGAAGGCTGCCTTTGCAGCGTGAGCAGAGAGAGAAGGAGGAGAGCCAGCTGGCGCACGCGGACTGGAGAGCTCCTACGGGCAGTCAGCACGGGCAGTCAGCACAGTGGCACTGAAGCACTATCCTCTCTCGGTTTAATCTTTCCTAAACTCAAGTTTTATTCCTGTTTAATTTTAATAATGTGTAACTAATTTTATTTTGGCTAGAGTTTAATTCAAAACCATGAATATATTTGTAATTTGAATTGATTACCTTCAGTTGTGATTTCTGAGTTGTGATTTAATTTGCTTAACTGCTTGATTGATAACTTATTTTTGTATGTCGATTAAGGATGCATACTTAATTTACATGCATGAATTTGGTGCTAGAATATAAGTGAATTTCACCTAATCGTTATGAACTTATATTCACAAGTAGTGAAGGTCGCTTATAAACGATCGCGTTAGGTAAATTCTTGGCATAAGTTTCATGCAATTCATAGTAACAAGTGCCTCGTCAATGCTTATGATTTTCATAAAACTTAATGATTCTTGCTTGTATCTCTATTATGCAATTCATGTAGGGAACTTGTAGGGAATGTTTTGGGTTGTCGTATGCAATCATCCAACCTAATAAAAGTAGGAAAATCTGAAGGTTAATTTAAGCGGACCTAATTAACTTGGGGCGTTGAGAATTTACAATTTATTGAAAGAACAACTGAAAATCAATTTAGGTTGCATATGTGGCATGTGTGGAGAATAATCCTCTAGCCAGTCCGTCGTCCATCCTTTCACCTTAATTTTATGTTTTTGTCAATTTTGTAATTTATTTAAGTTTAATTTACTTTTCATCAAAAATCAATCCCCCGTTTATTTTAAGGTGTTAGATTTATTAGAAATCAATTTAGTTTGTATTTTCTTGAGTCTTGAATTATTTTGTGTCTTTTTAGTTTATTTGTTAGTTTTATTTTGAGTGATTCTAGTTAAATGTTTTGAGTCTAGTTTAGTGTTTTAAATATTGTTTTTACGTTTTTAATTTAATTTTACTTGGGTTAGCATCCCTAGTTAATCCCCGGCCTAGAACGATCCCTACTTATCCATATACTACAACTGTCACAAATAGGGTTTAAATTTGTGCGTGAATTTATTTTCGCATCAAATTTTTGGCGCCGTTGCCGGGGATTAGCAAATTTGCTAATCCTTTGTTTATGTTTTTGTTTGTGTTTTATTTTATTTTATTTTATTTTATTTGTGTTTATTTTATGTTATTTTATTTTTGGTTTGTTATGTCTTTTACTTTTGATATTTGATTTAGTTTTCTTTCTTTGATTTTAGTTACAAATGGAGCAAGACCTGGATTCTACTAGCATTCAAGATCTATTGGCACAGCTCACTGCTCAATTAACTCATAATGCCGAACGGACCACAATGCCAAGTGTCCCTACACTTGATGTGCCCTATGAGCAAGGATTTCAAACTCATCAATATCCCCAATTTTCTGCAAATGAAGATGTTTGGGGATATCAAGGCTATAACCAATCAAGGGGCAACATGTTTTCCAACGCTTATAATTCGGATTGGAGAAGTAATTCAGAGTACATGTGGGGAGAACCTCAACAATTCCAACAAGGTGGATATTGGCAGCAAGAAGACGCGTTCTATTCAAGATCTATGCAGCCACCACAGCATTCCCCACAACAATTCCAATCGAATCAAAGTATGCCCGTGGATTATAATCAAATGCTTGAAGAATTAATTTCTTCAGTACAGGGTTCACAAAAAGAAGAACAATTGCCGCAATCGGAAGAGTTCTATCAGTGGCCATATGAACCGTCACATCCACCACAACAATCTCCCCAATCAAATTCAGGTACGTCTTCGGATAATGACATGTTGAATAAGTTACTAACCTCTTTGACCCAGGACGTAGAAAATCGAAACATGGAGATGCAAAATAAAGCCAACAAGGTGGATGAGTTGGAGAAGCAAATTGGGCAGATTATGGAGTTCATGGTACAAATTCAAGATCAAAGTGAACTCTCCAACTCCACATTTGCAAATTCAGAGGGAGAAATGGAAATTAATGAAGCCATCACTTTGGGAAGTGATATGGAGGATGAAGTTGTTCCTGAACCATCCAAACAGAGCCCGAACATGGATGAATTGCCAATTCAAGAAGAAGATGAGGATGACGACTTGGGCAGTTTAGAAGAATTCTTATCGCAAACCCCCCAAGTCCTTATGTCATCCAACTCAGGTGAGGAGGTTCTAAGTTCAATTCATTCTGACATCGTTCCACCAAATGTCCTTTTTCCTTGCAGGTTTTTAAATCCCAAGGAAGAAGTGAATGAAAAATATGTTGTGGAAGATCTTCCCAAGGTGCAATGTGATATCCAAATTCTTGATGTACCAAATCAAGTTCCCGATGATATTGAAACGTTCAAAGAGACTTGTACACCAAGAAGAATTATTCCAGAAAATGAGGTGGCCGGAGAATTTCAAGAATACATCCAAGAGGCTGTGCATGAGACAATCAAGCCTAAAGCAGTTGAGTTTGATGACACGGGACAAGCCACAACCATCATAGTAAACCTGGCCAAGTTCAAAGTCCCGGAAACGTTCAAAGACGTGGTGTTTATAATTGAGTTTGAATGTGACTGTAAGCCATCTTCTCCATTTTTTATTTTAATTTATACTAACTTGTTTTTAATTTTGATGATTCAGGCACCCACTCTTGAATTTAAACCATTGCCGGATCATTTCAAGTACCACCGTCCGTTCAAGGATAAACCCATGCATTTGAATAATGAAGGGAGGCCTAGGAATCACCCACAATCAGATTTGCATTCCTAATCCCTTCTCTTTACTGAATTTATTTTACTGTATTTAGTTCTTTCATTGTTTGTTGGCTCTTGTATGAATTTATTTTACGTTGATTTCTTTTTACGTTGATTTCATTTTGTTTTGTTTAGTTAGTTGTGATTTTTGTTTAGAAAGTTAAACTTAGTCTTTTTACTTTGTTTTACTTATTGTTGTGTTTTCTTAATTAAGTTGTTAAAAATACATAAAAAAAAAAAATATAAAAAATATAAAAAAAATAAAAAAAATAAAAAACTTAAAAACATAAACATTCATATAAATAAAAAATAAAAAAAATAAAAAAAAAATAAAAAAAATAAAAAAAAAACTTAAATGCATAAATTTTTTTTTTTACAATAACTTGTAATTTAATTTCGTTCATTGGTCATTGGTTGGTGGTGCCTCGGAGGTCGACGGAGCCCCTGAAAGACGAAGCGCCAGAGCTGGATCATTCAGAGCCTCAATACTTGGTGCTGCTCCCGAGGACGAAGGCAACACAAACCTCGGGAGTAACGCCATAAACCGTTGATGATCACTCTGAATCCGCACTTCGGACTCCTGCATCTGATCCAGCTTCCTCTTCATGCTTGTGGAGTAATTGGTTGCGAGCATGTGCAAATCCCTGTTCTCATGCCTAAGCACTCTGACCTCCTGCCGAAGACTAGCCACTTCAGCCATCAACGACTCCACCTGACGAGTTCGTGCAAGAAGGCGCTGGCCCATGTTTGATACTGAACCTGCGCATCGGACGCTGTAGGCCATAGAGTCCTGGACAGCTAGTTCGTCGGACCGCCTAGAAAGTATCCTAGTGTCTCTAGGAGTGAGCAGATTTCTGGCCACCACCGATGCGGTTGTTTCATTCATCATCATGGAATCCCCAACTGTAAGAGGACCATTCGGGGATATGAAGGACGGCTGCCAAATGTTGGTTGGAGAAGATATATCACTATCTTCCCCAACATTCAAGTTAAGGCGACGGTCAGAGGGGCAAGACATATTTGAAGGTGTTGAGAATGAAGAGTCGGACTGATCAAGATTAAAAGAAATGCAAGGAGGGAGTGTTTACAGGGGGAGCTTAAGTATGTTGTGGAACAAAAAATGAGCGTTCTTATAAGAAGAAGAAATCGTTGAGGCATCACTCAGCAGTCGAAGAGGCGCCCTCTCGCAAATCGAAGAGCCGGGCTCCTTTCTCAAAAGCCGGATTCTTTTCTCAAAAGCGACGTCGCCGTTCTCAAAAGTCGGACTCCGTCTCAAAAGTCGGTTCCTTTCTCAAAAGTCGGACGCCGCTCTCTCAAAAGTCGGGCGTCTTTCTCAAAAGTCGAAGCGGTCAGGAATCACGAGGCGAGCCGCTCCCTAATTTGTTCAGACGTGTCACATGCAATTCCTTTCTCAAAAGTCGGGATTGCTCAGAAACCACGAGCCGCTCCCTGATTTTTCCAATTTTGTCGTCACTCGTCACGCGCTGTCAGCTTTGCGCAAATTACGGGCTGCTTTTTCAGAAAGCGCGTGACCTGTACTGTTCATCCATCCACCGGCTGCCGACAGGGGTAAAAGAATAGTTTCGGTTGTGAAGAAAAATTCTATAAACGTCTACCTTCGCCTTCAACAGCAAAGGCAAACTCTCTCAACACTTCTTCATCTCCGAAATTTTTCATCTCCGAAAATGCCTTTCCAACAAACCCTCTCGAGTTTCTCTGTGTTTCTCATTCCCTGGGATACCTTTACAAACAAGTCATCTAGAGCTAGAGTATTTCATATCATGAAGGTTGAAAGCAAGAGTATCTCATATCACGCTTTCTCCCTGTCCTTTTCCTTGTCTTTGGGGCAAGGAGAAAGCGGGCAATCAGCCAGCACTCGGTGTCAATCTTCCAATCTAAGAACCGACTGCCTGGAAATCCTTCCTGATTGCTTACCTAGCATTGCTCTCGAGTACTCTTCTTCAACCACTGATGTACTTCCGAAGAAGTCGCCACATCTGCCTGGAGAACAGACATGGCAAGTGAAAATGATACTTGAAGCACGTGGAGACAAGGTGCTGCTTCATCTTCAAGATCAAGTCTCATTTTCCTTGCTAAAAAGTTCCCCAACCCAGTTCAAGCATACACTTGTGGAACGATACTTCTTCAAAAGCAAAAGTATCCCATATCATCAGAGTCAGAGGCAAAGATTTCTCATGGCATGCTTTTCCTTTACCCTTGCTCTTGGCTACGGGGCAAGGTGAAAGAAAGGCAATCGGTCGGCACTTGGACAGATTGAACAAAGAAGCAGACCACCACCTATTCCTCGTGCCTACCTGCCATGCAGAAGAACAAAAAGAGAAGAATGTAGCCTGCAGACTCAATCAACCCGGCAGAAGGAGTCTGAGTTGAAACCAAGAGCTCGAGAAGCTTCAACAACACCACCAATCAAGTCTCATTTTCCTTGCTAAGAAGTTCCTGAGGCCAGTTCGAGTTCAAAGCTGTGGAAAGTCACCAAACAGGACCAATGATCACTTTTTAGTTTTATTGTTATCTTTTATTTTCATTTTCAATTTTTCGTTTGTTTGTTTTTTCTTGCGTGCTTAACTGACTTATTTCTTTCCTTTGCAGGAACTTTTGGTTATTTCCACCCTTGAAGTTGATTGCAAAATTTTAGCTTGGGGGGTCATCGCTTGATTTTTTCTGCAAATTAGGGAAGTTTTCAGTCCTATTGCTTTATTTTCTTTCTTTGTATTTATTTATTTTATTTTTATTTTTATTTGCATTTTATTATATTTTCTGACATTGGGGACAATGTCTAGTTTAAGTGTGGGGGTAAAGAGTATAAAAATGACCAAATTGAAAATTTTTGTACCTTCAACTTTGAACTGGTTTCATTTGTTTCCATGTTATTGCTTTGTGTTTTCTTAATTAAGTTGTTGTTTTTTTTAAAAAATAAAAATAAAAAAAAAATAAAAAAAATAAAAAAATCGGAAAATTTAAAAAATCCAAAAATATTTCCTTGTTTTCCTTATTGTTTTGAATTAGATTTTTGTTAGTTTCCCGACCCAATGATATAATTGGATAAAATTTGAACCATGATCATCAAGAACTTAGTTAACATGTGTTGTGTGAAATTCCTAATTCTCGTGTTAGTTTGTACATATTTGATCATCTTTGAAAAACCAAATGCACATAGCCTTGTTGATGTGAAACTAAAGCATGATTTAAAGCTCCATATGTGAATTTAGTGACCATATACATCCTATGTGAGTTTTTGAGCCTATTGAAAGTGTGTGCATTTTTCATACACTCCTATTCTTTCATGTGTGATGAACTTATGTGAGATACTTCTCTAGAACTTGCATAACGATCTTTCGAAATATTTGTCATTGATTGCATGAACTTGAAAATGATAGAGGCATTAGGTTTACCACCATGGCCCAAATAACCTTGTTTCCCAAAGAAAAATGATATCATTAGATTGCCAATTTGAGCCGTATTTGTGAGCCTTTTATTTCTTATCACCAGATATGTCTACCCTTATGCCTGAAATATTTTTCCTTACCTTTTCCAAGCGAACTAGTGAGTACTGTGAAATTATCTTATGAGAAACGTTTGTGAAGTACTTTGAAGGTGTTTGGCAAAAGAATAAGTGTGGGGGTATTTCATGTTTGTATTTATAAAAAAAAAAAAAAACAAAAAAAAAAAAAAAAAAAAAAAGAAAAAAAAAAGAAAGAAAAGAAAAGGAAAAGAAAAAGAAAGATTGTATACAAAGAAAATAAAAAGTTTTTAAAGTTTCAGTTTTTGGGTGTGGTTGGAGATGTCAGAAGAATTGTTGGAGAGCTTGAGTTCTTATAAATCTAAAGAAAAGAATTGCTTGCAATGTAGCTTGGAACTTGTGTTTACCTATTCTTTCGTTTCAATAACCCTCGCCCTAAACCTCATTACATCCAATAAAAGTCCTCTTGATTTAAGTTTTGCAATTATGACTGTGGAAGAAGTGATCTTTATGCAAGCTTATGGTAGAACTTTCACATTTGTTTCTTTGAGCGAAACACATTAAAACTAAACACATGTGTGATTGAGTGCATATCCAGTGAGAAGGTCGCTAGTTTGCATATGGTGATTTTAAAAATAAAAATTCGAAATTGCATTAACATGGCTATCTCACACACTACACTTCAAGGATGTTTCAAAGATTACTGCTAATATTTGAATAAGGAAAATGAACTTGAATTGCTTATTGGTGTTAGCTATTGTTCTTGATGATTGTGTTCTCAAATGAAGTTCTATGAGGGTCATATAGGGGGAAATAATAATTTTCATGTTATTATTTTTTCTGTTTTTCGTTTGTTTTGCTCGAGGACTAGCAAAAGCTAAGTGTGGGGGTATTTGATAAGCTCATATTTATACATATTTTACATCAAATTCTCTTGTCTTTTCTTAGTTATTTCCTCATATTTTTGTACTATTTACTTAGTTTTGGTGTTTTATCGAATTTATCTAGCTAAGAAAATAAAATTAGCATAAGTGTGATTTTTAGTAATAAAATCGTAAAAACTGCTTTGCCCACTATTTATATATATATATAAGATGTGAACGTGCAGGATGACAGAAATAAAATAAGAAATGAGGACTGATGCACTGCACAGTGGGGAGGTAGTGGAACAAAAAGAATGGCAGAAAATAAGAGGAAGTGGACAGAGTTAGGTGGGAGAGAAGAAGAATAAAGAGGAGAGGTCAGCACGGAAAGCGGGGGGTCGGTTGAAGTGAGGGAAGTCAGAGAGCTGCCTTTGGCAGCTGAAATTGGAGGAGACTTGTGAAAGAGGAACAGCACAGGAGTGCTGTTGCGGGGGGCTCTCGGGGAAAGGAAAAACAGGTCAGCAGGAGAGACGAGGAAGGCAGCTGGCGCGCAGCAGGAAGGCTGCCTGGCAGAAGGGAGACACGCGGGCTTTGTGGAAGAAGGGCAGTCAGGAGGACTGAGTGCTGCCTAGGGGAAGCGAGGAGCAGCACGTGTGAGGAAGGAGCTGACGCGGAGAGCAGCCACTGGCCTGGCAGCGCGACAGGAAGGCTGCCTTTGCAGCGTGAGCAGAGAGAGAAGGAGGAGAGCCAGCTGGCGCACGCGGACTGGAGAGCTCCTACGGGCAGTCAGCACGGGCAGTCAGCACAGTGGCACTGAAGCACTATCCTCTCTCGGTTTAATCTTTCCTAAACTCAAGTTTTATTCCTGTTTAATTTTAATAATGTGTAACTAATTTTATTTTGGCTAGAGTTTAATTCAAAACCATGAATATATTTGTAATTTGAATTGATTACCTTCAGTTGTGATTTCTGAGTTGTGATTTAATTTGCTTAACTGCTTGATTGATAACTTATTTTTGTATGTCGATTAAGGATGCATACTTAATTTACATGCATGAATTTGGTGCTAGAATATAAGTGAATTTCACCTAATCGTTATGAACTTATATTCACAAGTAGTGAAGGTCGCTTATAAACGATCGCGTTAGGTAAATTCTTGGCATAAGTTTCATGCAATTCATAGTAACAAGTGCCTCGTCAATGCTTATGATTTTCATAAAACTTAATGATTCTTGCTTGTATCTCTATTATGCAATTCATGTAGGGAACTTGTAGGGAATGTTTTGGGTTGTCGTATGCAATCATCCAACCTAATAAAAGTAGGAAAATCTGAAGGTTAATTTAAGCGGACCTAATTAACTTGGGGCGTTGAGAATTTACAATTTATTGAAAGAACAACTGAAAATCAATTTAGGTTGCATATGTGGCATGTGTGGAGAATAATCCTCTAGCCAGTCCGTCGTCCATCCTTTCACCTTAATTTTATGTTTTTGTCAATTTTGTAATTTATTTAAGTTTAATTTACTTTTCATCAAAAATCAATCCCCCGTTTATTTTAAGGTGTTAGATTTATTAGAAATCAATTTAGTTTGTATTTTCTTGAGTCTTGAATTATTTTGTGTCTTTTTAGTTTATTTGTTAGTTTTATTTTGAGTGATTCTAGTTAAATGTTTTGAGTCTAGTTTAGTGTTTTAAATATTGTTTTTACGTTTTTAATTTAATTTTACTTGGGTTAGCATCCCTAGTTAATCCCCGGCCTAGAACGATCCCTACTTATCCATATACTACAACTGTCACAAATAGGGTTTAAATTTGTGCGTGAATTTATTTTCGCATCACCTCTATCATTTTCAAGTTCATGCAATCAATGACAAAAATTTCGAAAGATCGTTATGCAAGTTCTAGAGAAGTATCTCACATAAGTTCATCACACATGAAAGAATAGGAGTGTATGAAAAATGCACACACTTTCAATAGGCTCAAAAACTCACATAGGATGTATATGGTCACTAAATTCACATATGGAGCTTTAAATCATGCTTTAATTTCACATCAACAAGGCTATGTGCATTTGGTTTTTCAAAGATGAACAAAAATGTACAAACTAACACGAGAATAAGGAATTTCACACAACACATGTTAACTAAGTTCTTGATGATCATGGTTCAAATTTTATTCAATTATATCATTGGGTCGGGAAACTAACAAAAATCTAATTCAAAACAATAAGGAAAACAAGGAAATATTTTTGGATTTTTAAAATTTTCCGAATTTTTTTTTTTTTTTTTTTTTTTTTTTTTTAATAAAACAAAACTAATTAAGAAAACAAAGCAATAACATGGAAACAAATGAAACCAGTTCAAAGTCGAAGGTACAAAAATTTTCAATTTGGTCATTTTTCATACTCTTTACCCCCACACTTAAACTAGACATTGTCCCCAATGTCAGAAAATATAATAAAATGCAAATAAAAATAAAATAAATAAATACAAAGAAACAAAATAAAGCAATAGGACTGAAAACTTCCCTAATTTGCAGAAAATCAAGCGATGACCCCCAAGCTTCCATTTTGCAATCAACTTCAAGGGTGGAAATTGCCAAAAGTTCCTGTAAAGAAAAGAAATAAATCAGTTACGCACGCAAGAAAATATAAAAGAAAACAAACGAAAAATTGAAAATGAAAATAAAAGATAATGAATAAAACTAATAAAAGAACATTGGTCCTGTTTGGTGACTTTCCACAGCTTTGAACTTGAACTGGCCTCGGAACTTCTTAGCAAGGAAAATGAGACTTGATTGGTGGTGTTGTTGAGGCTTCTCGAGCTCTTGGTTTCAACTCAGACTCCTTCTGCTGGGTTGATTGAGTCTGCAGGCTACATTCTTCTCTTTTTGTTCTTCTGCATGGCAAGTAGGCACGAGGCAGAGGTGGTGGTCTGCTTCTTTGTTCAATCTGTCCAAGTGCCGACCGATTTCCTTTCTTTCACCTTGACTCGTAGCCAAGAGCAAGGGTAAAGGAAAAGCATGCCATGAGAAATCTTTGCCTCTGACTCTGATGATATGGGATACTTTTGCTTTTGAAGAAGTATCGTTCCACAGGTGTATGCTTGAACTGGGCTGGGGAACTTCTTAGCAAGGAAAATGAGACTTGATCTTGAAGATGAAGCAGCACCTTGTCTCCACATGCTTCAAGTATCATTTTCACTTGCCATGTCTGTTCTCCAGGCAGATGTGGCGACTTCTTCGGAAGTACATCAGTGGTTGAAGAAGAGCACTCGAGAGCAATGCTAGGTAAGCAATCAGGAAGGATTTCCAGGCAGTCGGTTCTTAGATTGGAAGATTGACACCGAGTGCTGGCTGATTGCCCGCTTTCTCCTTGCCCCAAAGACAAGGAAAAGGACAGGGAGAAAGCGTGATATGAGATACTCTTGCTTTCAACCTTCATGATATGAAATACTCTAGCTCTAGATGACTTGTTTGTAAAGGTATCCCAAGGAATGAGAAACACAGAGAAACTCGAGAGGGTTTGTTGGAAAGGCATTTTCGGAGATGAAAAATTTCGGAGATGAAGAAGTGTAGAGGGGGTATGCCTTTGCTGGATGGCGAAGGTAGATGTTTATAGGACTTTTCTTCACAACCGAAACTGTTCTTTTACCCCTGTCGGCAGCCGGTGGATGGATGAACAGTACAGGTTACGCGCTTTCTGAAAAAGCAACCCGTAATTTGCGCAAAGCTGACAGCGCGTGACGAGTGACGACAAATCTGGAAAAGTAGCTCGCCTCGTGATTCCTGACCGCTCCGACTTTTGAGAAAGACGCCCGACTTTTGAGAGAGCGGCGTCCGACTTTTGAGAAAGGAACCGACTTTTGAGACGGAGACGCCGCTTTTGAGAAAAGAATCCGGCTTTTGAGAAAGGAGCCCGGCTCTTCGATTTGCGAGAGGGCGCCTCTTCGACTGCTGAGTGATGCCTCAACGATTTCTTATTCTTATAAGAACGCTCATTTTTGTTCCACAAACACACTTAAGCTCCCCCTGTAAACACTCCCTCCTGCAAACACTCCCTCTTGCATTTCTTTTAATCTTGATCAGTCCAACTCTTCATTCTCAACACCTTCAGAAAATGTCTTGCCCCTCTGACCGTCGCCTTAACTTGAATGTTGGGGAAGATAGTGATATATCTTCTCCAACCAACATTTGGCAGCCGTCCTTCATATCCCCGAATGGTCCTCTTACAGTTGGGGATTCCATGATGATGAACGAAACAACCGCATCGGTGGTGGCCAGAAATCTGCTCACTCCTAGAGACACTAGGATACTTTCTAGGCGGTCCGACGAACTGGCTGTTCAGGACTCTATGGCCTACAGCGTCCGATGCGCAGGCTCAGTATCAAACATGGGCCAGCGCCTTCTTGCACGAACCCGTCAGGTGGAGTCGTTGATGGCTGAAGTGGCTAGTCTTCGGCAGGAGGTCAGAGTGCTTAGGCATGAGAACAGGGATTTGCACATGCTTGCAACCAATTACTCCACAAGCATGAAGAGGAAGCTGGATCAGATGCAGGAGTCCGAAGTGCGGATTCAGAGTGATCATCAACGGTTTATGGCGTTACTCCCGAGGTTTGTGTTGCCTTCGTCCTCGGGAGCAGCACCAAGTATTGAGGCTCTGAATGATCCAGCTCTGGCGCTTCGTCTTTCAGGGGCTCCGTCGACCTCCGAGGCACCACCAACCAATGACCAATGAACGAAATTAAATTACAAGTTATTGTAAAAAAAAATTTATGCATTTAAGTTTTTTTTTTTTTTATTTATTTATTTATTTTTTTATATTTTTTTTGTATTATTTTTTTTTTGTATTTTTTATTTTTATTTATATGAATGTTTATGTTTTTAAGTTTTTTTTTTTTTTTTTTTTTTTTTTTTTTTTAAATAACAATGTAAAATAAGTAAAACAAAGTAAAAAGACTATGTTTAACTTCTAAACAAAAATCACAACTAAATAAACAAAACAAAATGAAAGCAGTAAAGAGAAGGGATTAGGAATGCAAATCTGATTGTGGGTGATTCCTAGGCCTCCCTTCATTATTCAAATGCATGGGCTTATCATTGAACGGACGGTGGTACTTGAAATGATCCGACAACGGTCTAAGTTCTAATGACGGTGCCTGAATCATCAAAATTAGAAACAAGTTAGTATAAATTAAAATTAAAAATGGAGAAGATGGCATACTTTCTTGTTCAAACTCAAACTCAATGACGAACACTACGTCTTTAAACGTATCAGGGACTTTGAACTTGGCCAAATTTATTATAATGGTTGTGGCTTGTCCCGTGTCATCAGTCTCAACTTCTTTGGGCTTGATTGTCTCATGCACAACCTCTTGGATGTATTCTTGAAATTCTCCGGCCACCTCATTTTCTGGAATCCCTCTTCTTGGTGTACAAGTTTCTTTGATTGTTTCAGCATCATCGGGAACATGATTTTGTGCACCAAAAATTTGGATCTCATTTTGCACCTCTGGAAGATCTTCCACAACGTATTTTTCATTCACTTCTTCCTTGGGATTTAAAAACCTGCAAGGAAAAAGGACATTTGGTGGAACGATGTTAGAATAAATTGAATTTAGAACCTCCTCACCTGAGCTGGATGGCATAAGGACTTGAGGGGTTTGCGATAAGAATTCTTCTAAACTGCCCAAGTAGTCATCCTCATCTTCTTCTTGAAGCGGCAATTCATCCATGTTCGGGCTGTGTTTGGATGGTTCTGGGACAGCTTCATCCTCCCGGTCACCTTGATCTCGAATCTGTGCCATGAATTCCATAATCTGCCCAACTTGCTCCTCCAATGCATCCACCTTGTTGGCTTTATTTCGCATCTCCTTGTTTCGATTTTCTACGTCCTGGGTCAAAGAGGTTAGTAACTTATTCAACATGTCATTATCCGAAGACGTACCTGAATTTGATTGGGGAGATTGTTGTGGTGGATGTGACGGTTCATATGGCCACTGATAGAACTCTTCCGATGGCGGCAATTGTTCTTCTTTTTGTGAACCCTGTACTGAAGAAATTAATTCTTCAAGCATTTGATTGTAATCCACGGGCATACTTTGATTCGATTGGAATTGTTGTGGGGGATACTGTGGTGGCTGCATAGGTCTTGAATAGAACGCGTCTTCTTGCTGCCAATATCCACCTTGTTGGAATTGTTGAGGTTCTCCCCACATGTAATCTGAATAATCTCTCCAATCCGAATTATAAGCGTTGGAAAACATGTTGCCCCTTGATTGGTTATAGCCTTGATATCCCCAAACATCTTCATTTGCAGAAAATTGGGGATATTGATGAGTTTGAAATCCTTGCTCATAGGGCATATCAAATGTAGGGCCACTTGGCGTTGTGGTCCGTTCGGCATTATGAGTTAATTGAGCAGTGAGCTGTGCCAATAGATCTTGAATGCTAGTAGAATCCAGGTCTTGCTCCATTTGTAACTAAAATCAAAGAAAGAAAACTAAATCAAATATCAAAAGTAAAAGACATAACAAACCAAAAATAAAATAACATAAAATAAACACAAATAAAATAAAATAAAATAAAATAAAACACAAACAAAAACATAAACAAAGGATTAGCAAATTTGCTAATCCCCGGCAACGGCGCCAAAAATTTGATGCGAAAATAAATTAACGCACAAATTTAAACCCTATTTGTGACAGTTGTAGTAATGATGTAAGTAGGGATCGTTCTAGGCCGGGGATTAGCTAGGGATGCTAACCAAAGTAAAATTAAATTAAAAACGTAAAAACAAAATTTAAAACACTAAACTAGACTCAAAACACTTAAATAGAATCACTCAAAATAAAACTAACAAATAAACTAAAACAAATCAAAAGACTCAAAATAATTCAAAACTCAAGAAAACATAAACTAAATTAATTTCTAACAAACCTAACACTTTAAAATAAATGGGGGATTGATTTTTGATGAAAAGTAAATTAAACTTAAATAAATTACAGAATTGACAAAAACATAAAATTAAGGTGAATGGATGGATGACGGACTGGCTAGAGGGTTCTTCTCCACACATGACACATATGCAACCTAAATTGATTTTCAGTTGTTCTTTCAATAAATTGTAAATTCTCAACGCCCCAAGTTAATTAGGTCCGCTTAAATTAATTCTCAGATTTTCCTTAAGTTAATGGATTGGATGATTGCATACGACAACCCAAAACATTCCCCACAAGTTCCCTACATGAATTGCATAATAGAGATACAAGCAAGAATCATTAAGTTTTATGAAAATCATAAGCATTGACGAGGCACTTGTTACTATGAATTGCATGAAACTTATGCCAAGAATTTACCTAACGCGATCGTTTATAAGCGACCTTCACTACTCGTGAATATAAGTTCATAACGATTAGGTGAAATTCACTTATATTCTAGCATCAAATTCATGCATGTAAATTAAGTATGCATCCTTAATCGACATACAAAAATAAGTTATCAATCAAGCAGTTAAGCAAATTAAATCACAACTCAGAAATAACAACTGAAGGTAATCAATTCATATTACAAATATATTCATGGTTTTGAATTAAACTCTAGCCAAAATAAAATTAGTTACACATTATTAAAATTAAAACAGAAATAAAATGTGAGTTTAGGAAAATTAAACCGAGAGAGATTGACAGCTTGCTGTCCACTGTGCTTCTGCTGTGTTGACTGCCCGTGCTGACCCAAGTCAGCACTGCTGCCGTGCTGACCTCTGCTCGTGCTGCCCCTCTCGCGTCTGACCTCCTCCGCAGCTCAGTCCTCCCTCGCTGCTGCTTGTCCGCGTGTCTGGCTGCCAAAACAGCTTCTCTGCGTGCTAACCTCCGCTGCCCAAGCAGCTCCAGTCCTCCCTTCCACTCACTGACCCGTGCAGTACCAGTTCCTTCTCTCTCGCTCGCTGCCAAGACGTGCAGCTGCCCCAGGCAGCTCCCCCTCGCGTCCAAGCTGTCTCCTAACCTCTCTCGCTGCTCCAGGGCAGCGCCTGTTTTGCGTCTCCCTTCTTTCCTTCAAGCTGCCAAAGGCAGCTTCTCCCCGAGAGCCTTTGTATTATAATTAACTCCTCCTGGTTTCCACGCACTCCCTAGTTCCCCTGCTGCCTAAGGCAGCAACTCCCCGTTTATTTATTTCCTCTTCACGCTCCTGCACGTTTATTTATTATATCTCCTTCTTTATTCTCCCACCATTTCTTTTATTTATTCCCTCCATTTCCCTTGCGTCCCCCACTACTCCTCTATTCCCCCGAAGCCTTCCTTATTCCTCCATCAAATATCCCCAGTGCGCCTCACACTGCCCACTTCTTTATTATTTTTATCTAACTTTCCCCTAACTTTCTTTCTTTATTCTTTTTTTTTTCTTTCTTTGCTCCGCACCATCCCCCTCTTGTATTCTTTTAACCTTTCTGCTCCACTTTCCCTTATTCTACAAAACAAACAATTATTATTATTATATATATATATATATTTTATTTAATTTAAAAGCTAAATAGTTTTGACACGAATTTATTACATAAAATCACACTTATGCTATTTTTATTTTCTTAGCTAGATAAATTCTATAAAACACAAAAACAAAGTAAATAGCATAAAAATATGAGGAAATAACTAAGAAAAGACAAGAGAATTTGATGTAAAATATGTATAAATATTAGCTTATCAATGGGATCATCATGGGCAGCAAGGAATCAGAAATTAAAGCATGGAAGAATGGGATCATCATGGGCAGCAAGGAATCATTATGGGCAGCAAGGAATCATCATGGGCAGTGAAGAGACAACAAGGAATGGCAGAAATTTGACCACCATGAAGTGGATTTCAGCAAGGATGGCAGATTGTCCATTACTTGATGTTTGCTTGACATTTTCAGCCACTATATAATCCCCATTCAACCATTTATCATGGAGTTCAGAAAACCACACCTCCCACACACATTCCATTCATCCCATCCAGCCATACACCCTCCACAATTCATAAATTCGTCAAACACATCCATCACACTTTGCAGCAGCCTTCCTTCACCTTTCACCATATTTTCTGACCCAAAATCATCCCTAGCCGTACCCCCATCAACCCTAAACCTTCCCATACCATTCCACATCCATTCTACACCACAAATAACCCCAAAAACCTGTTCTAAAGTTCTCTGCCGCAGCAAGGAGGAAGGAGAATTCGTTGATGAGCTTGCTGCCAAGTTGGAGCGTTCTAGGTGTTTTCTTCCTTTGGATTTTAATTTCTAAATTTATGTATCTTTGCTTGTGAGTATGAGGAACTAAACCCCCTTAGTTGGGGGGTGATTCGAAACCATGAATATGCTTGCAATATGATTTGATTACGTTCAGTTGTTATTTCATAAGTTGCGGTTTCAATTCGTTCATCTACTTGATTGATAACTTATTTGTGTATGTTGATTGAGAGTGCACGCTTAGTTTTCATGCATGAATATGATGCTAGATTATGAGGGAGTTTCACCTAATAGTTACAATCTTATAATCACAAGTAGTGAAGGTCGCTTATAAACGATCGCGTTGAATGAATTCTTGGCATTAGTTTCATGCTCATCATAGTAACGAATGCCTCGTCAACACTTATAGTTCTCATTGTGCTTCATGATTCTTGATTGTATCCTTATTGTGCTCATCACGTAAGGAACCTTTGAGGAATGCTTTGAATTGTTGTATGCGCTTTCCCATCCAATTCATTAACTTAAGGAGAACTTGAAGGTTAATTTAAGCGTATCTAATTAACTTGGGGTGTTGAGTTTCATAATTTATTGGAAGAACAACTGAAAATCGTTTTGTTTGCAAGTGTGTCATGTGTGGAGAAGAACCTCCTAACTAGCCTTTTATCCATCCTTTTCATCCAAAAACGTTTTACAATCTGTTTTGTTTTAAAGTTTCTGTTTTGTTTTCAATTTTCGTCCAAAACCAAATCCCCCTTTATTTTGAAGTCTTAGATTAGTTAGAAAGTGTTTTGATCTGTGTTTTTAAGTGTTTTGATTCAAGTTTTCACTCAAATTCGTCAGATTTTGTGTTTGTGCTCAAAACTGCCCAGAAAGTGGTTTTTAGGCAGTTTTGAGTCTTCTAGTTGCTGTTTTGAGTTTTAGGTTTGTTTTAGTGTTTTAAACTTTAGTTTTGCATTCTTTGAGTCTAGTTTAGTGTTTTAAACTTAGTTTTTGAGTTTTAAGTCAGTTTCCAAGTGTTTAGCAATCCCTCCTAATCCCCGGTCTAGAACGATCCCTACTTACATCTTTACTACAATTTGACAAAAGAGGGTTTAATTTGTGTGTTTAGTTAATTTACGCATCATATAAATATAATCCGATCAGTGTGCACGATTCTGAGTTTAATGCTATTCTAACCTTTTGTCATACTTATGCTTGTGGGGGACACTTTGGCACTCAAAGAACAGCACTTAAGGTGTTAGAATGTGGTTTCTATTGGCCTACCATCTTTAGGGATGCTAGAACATTTTGCATGTCTTGTGATAGATGCCAAAGAACGGGCAATATTGGTCCTAAACAACAAATGCCGCAAACCCCCATTTTTAGTGTTGAAATTTTTGATGTTTGGGGTATTGATTTTATGGGTCCCTTTCCTTCGTCACATGGATTTCTTTATATATTGCTTGCTGTGGATTATGTGTCGAAATGGGTGGAAGCAAAAGCCACCCGAACTAATGATTCTCGAGTGGTGGCAGATTTTGTGAAAACTAACATTTTTGCAAGGTTTGGAATGCCACGAGTGCTAATCAGTGATGGCAGTTCCCATTTTTGTAATCGAACTATCGAGGCGTTGCTCAAGAAATACAATGTCAAGCATAAGGTGGCCACACCTTATCATCCTCAAACGAGCGGGCAAGCCGAGGTTTCGAATAGGGAAATCAAGCAGATTCTTGAGAAGACCGTGGGTCCTACAAGGAAGGATTGGAGTTTGCGCTTAAACGATGCATTGTGGGCGTATCGCACTGCCTACAAAACCCCCATTGGGATGTCACCTTTTCGGCTCATCTATGGGAAGCCATGCCATCTTCCCGTCGAGTTAGAGCATCGTGCACATTGGGCCGTCAAAACGTTCAATATGGACCTTGCTGCCGCAGGTTTACGTAGGAAGCTTCAATTGTGTAAGCTTGATGAAATCCGAAATGAAGCATATGAGAATGCCCGGATTTACAAGGAGAAAACGAAGGCATTCCATGACAAGATGATTCGTGCCAAGACGTTCGCTATTAGGCAGAAAGTGTTGTTGTTCAATTCTCGCCTTCGGTTGTTTCCGGGTAAGTTGCGTTCCAAATGGGTTGGTCCTTTTATTGTCACTAATGTTTTCCCTCACGGTGCAGTGCAAATCAAAAGTTTAAGGACGCAGCAAGAATTCAAAGTGAATGGGCATCGATTGAAGCCCTATTACGAGACGTTTGAGGAGCATGTCGTGGAGGAGGTACCCCTCCATGCCGTGGAACCTAGTCAAGCTTAAACGGAGGTACCGTCCGGCTGGAAGACGTTAAAGCAAGCGCTACTTGGGAGGCAACCCATTCATGCAACAAAGGAAGACTTAGAGAGCACTCCAATTCCAGATTTGCGTTCCTAACCCTTCTCTTTGTTGATTATTTCAGTTCTGCCATGTTAGATTGTTTAGTTGCTGTTTTGTTTGACTTTGTGTTATTTATGTTAGTTTATGCTTTGAAACATTGAGGACAATGTTTGAATTAAGTGTGGGGGGGTAACCAAAGTGTTTTGATGCAAATTCGTAGGGTTTTCTCACCCATAATTTCCAATGTTGTTTCTTGCTGTTTTTAGGTGTTTTTAGGCTGTTTTGATGCATTTTAGTGTGTTTTGACATAAAATCCAAAAATCCCATAAAAATTTTAAAAATTGTTTTGAAAAAACCAAAAAGAGTTGTTTTTGTGTGTTTGTTTGTGTCTTAGGGTACCTTCCAACACAATGATGAGGATTCGGTTTGTAATTGCATGACTGTTAAAGAGAATGATTAACATGGAGGAAAGTTTGATTTACTCTTTGTTTATGCTTGGTTGTGGTTATAACTTATGAATTCACATGCAATCATAAAAAAAAAAAAAAAAAAAAAAATTAGTTTTTGTAACATGCTTGAAGGAAGGAACTCAAACAAACGCTACAACCTTGTGAGACTTGAGCTTAAACGTTTATTTGGAGAGTTAAAATCTGTGCATTCTTTGTTTTCTAAAGTCGTTGCATGATCTCATTATTCTTTGCTTGGCTGCTACTTAGAAGGGATTGTTCTAAACCGGGGATTAGGTTGATAGGAGTATATTTATGCGCCTTAGTTAGCTAGTTCTTATGCATTTTTGTTATGTTTTCTTCGTCAAAGTAGTCTTTTAAGCTACTTTCATGTGTTTTCAGGGTTAAAGGACATATTACACGAAATGATGCAATTTGGAGCTTTTGGAGCAAAAAGTGAGCTGGAATGTGGTGTATGCAAATGGAGCATGAGGAATGGACGAGTTTGAAGGTCAAAGGAGCTTAAGAATGAAGAAATGAAAGTGATGAACTAAGAATTCGGAATTGGAAACCAAAGTTTCTTAAGTTGGAAGTTTCTATTCTTGGAGGTTTCCAATTTCGAGAGTTTCTATTCTCGGCTTTGGGCTTTTGGATGACCCATCTTTGCCTCTTGGACCTATGCCGCACCTAACCCTAACCCTAGCCCACTTAATCAGCCGCACCTAGGCCTTGCTCACATGAAAAAAATCTGATTACTTACCCTAAGCCCATGCCGCACCTAATGTTCTAGAAACCCTAGTTTTTGGTGGATTTCCTAACCCTAGCCGCACCTAAACCCTAGCCCATTTGTCTAACCTGATTTCTTTAGGGTTTGGCTGCCTATGTATATGTGTTTTACCTCCCTTGGCCGAAGAACACCCTCTCCATACTCAGAAATTCGTCCATCACCCAAAACCATCCCCGATATCATTCATTCACGCCAAAAAACCCTAGTTCTCTCCTTGCCGCAACCTTCCACCCCCAAACTCCCATATTTCTGCCACAATTCACCCTTGCCGTGCCTTCCCACCACCATCATCACCTTGTGCAGCCACCATTGGAGGAGGAAGAAGTAGTGCCGTGCAGTCCAAAGGAGGGAGAAGCCTTGCACATGCAATCTGCCATTAGTGGAGTGTTTGGAGTTCTTTCTTTCTTTGTTTCTGTTTTCATGTTTAATTTGACTTGCTTTTCAATTATGTTAAACATGAGGAACTAATTTCTTTTTAGTTAGAGGTGAATTTGAAGCCATGGACATATGTTTTATATGATTTGATTTCTTCCAATTATGATTTCAGAAATTGTGAATGTGATTTACTTATCTATTTGATTGATAACTTGTTTATGTATGTGGGTTGAGGGTCGACACTTAATTTGCATGCCTAAACTTGATACTAGGATATAAGGGAATTTCACCTAATCGTTATTAACTTATATTCATAAGTAGTGAAAGTCGCTAGTCACGATTGCGTTAAGTAAATCCTAGGCAAGAGTAACATGCGTATCCCATAGTTATGAATGCCTCGTCAATGCTTATGATGTCCATTGAACTTAATGATCTTTGATATGTGTCTCTATCATGCGTATTCCATAGTTAGGGTCCTTGATAAGAATAATTTGGTTGTAATGCGTATTCCATTCAATTCAATGAATCTAGGGAAATCTGAGAATTAATTGGTGCAATCTAGTTAATTTGGGGCATTGTCATTTATGGTTTGTTGGAAGAGTAATTGGAGATTGAGTTGTATGCATATGTGCATGTGTGGATAAGGAACCCTCTAACTAGCTTCTCACCATTGTATTTAATCACAATCTGTTTTGCTTTACATTTGTTTTTAAAGGTTGAGTTTTAAAGTTTTAATTTCGTCAAAATCATTCCCCCATTTATTTCAAAGTGTTAGATTAGTTAGAAATCCATTTAGTTGTGTTTTTAAGTGTTTTGAGTCAAGTCATAGTCCAAATTCGTCCAAACTAGTGTTAGGTACTCAAAACTGCCCAGAAAGTGGTTTTAAAGCAGTTTTGAGCCTTTTAGTTGCTGTTTTGAGTTTTTAGTTTGTTTAGGTGTTTTAAACCTTAGTTTTGCATTAATTGAGTCTAGTTTAGTGTTCTACAGTATATTTTTATGTTCTTGAGTCAGTTTTACAGTGATTAGCATCCCTAGTTAATCCCCGGTTAGAACGATCCCTATTTGCTCATATACTACAATTGTCATCCATAGGGTTTAATTTGTGTGTCAAGTCAATTTTCACATCAGAGGGATTGCTAAACACTTGAAAACTGACTTAGAAACGTAAAAACAAAGTTTAAAACACTAAACTAGACTCAAAGAATGTAAAACTAAAGTTTGAAACACTAAAACAAACCAAAAGACTCAAAACAGCAAACAAACACTCAAAACTGCCTTAAAAACACTTTCTGGGCAGTTTTGAGCACAAACACAAATTTGGACGAAATTGAGTTATAACTTGAACCAAAACACTTAAAAACACAAACTAAATCACTTTCTAACTAATATGAGACTTCAAAATAAAGGGTATGTGAGGTGCGGCAAGGGTTGATATGGTGCAAGGGAGGTGTATTTGATGTCCTAAAATGCTTAGGAAGCCTTCAAAGTTGATAAGACTTAGGAACATTTAGGAAAGGTCAAACCAAAGTAGGAAACCTTGGCTTAACTTTCCTATTTCAAGTAGGAATCCTTCTTGGAGTAGGAATCCTTGTTCTTGTAGGAATCCTCATGTGAGTAGGAATCCATCTTCAATTAGGAATCCTTCGTTGATTAGGAATCCTTCGTTCATGTAAGCACTTTCCTATTTCAACTAGGAAACCTTGTTCAAGTAGGAATCGTCATCTTCAAGTCTTCAAATTCGTCCAAACCTTGGCTCCAAATATGTGACATGCATTCCAAGCTCCATTTTGCTCCAGAAAGCTCCAAAATGCATCTTCTTGCATCCTTTGGCCTTAAAACCTGAAAACACATAAAACTAGCTTAAAAGACTACTTTAACTAATAAAAGACCATGGAAATGCATAAGAACTAGCTAACTAAGGCGCATAAATATGCTCCTATCAGTAGTGACTGTGATTAAGTATGTGCTCAAGTGTAACGATGACCAAAATCTGTGGGAATGATGATTTTTAACATGTCATGTTTCATTAAAAATCCCTGAGGCAATTGTTGGAAGGTCTAGGTTGTGTTTTGTTTTGTTTTGTTTTGTTTGTTTTGTTTTGCTCGAGGACTAGCAAAAGCTAAGTGTGGGGGAATTTGATAGGAGCATATTTATGCGACTTAGTTAGCTTGTTTCTTGGCATTTATGTTGTTAGTTCGTAGTTATTTTAGCATTTTAAGCTATTTTCGTGTGTTTGTAGGTCCAAAGGGTTAATGTGGCAAAGAAGTGCATTTTGGAGCATTTTGGAGCATTTTTGGGCATGGAATGGATAGCATATGCTTGGAGCAAAAGAAATTGACGAAATTTGAAGTTTGTGTATCATCCTCTCCCTATAAATAACCATTTCAACACTCACCCACTACACCCATTACATCCACTCATTACCACAACATTCACCCACTACACCCATTACATCCACTCATTACCACAACATCCACCCACTACACCCATTACATCCACTCATTTCCTAAACATCCACCCACTACACCCATTACATCCACTCATTATCTAAACACTCACCCACTACACCCATTACATCCACTCATTACCACCCACTACACCCATTACATCCACTCATTACCACCCACTACACCCATTACATCCACTCATTACAACTCCATACACTCCTCTCCCTAGCCTATAAATACATCCACCCTTCACCATAACTAGGGGGTTCCATCAAAAGACCTTACATTCATCCATATATTCCCACATCCCACAAACACTTACAATTCCATCTTATTTCTTTGAGTCATATTAATTAGAACTTGTCTTAGATTATGTTTTTAAGTGTTTTAGTTCATTAGAAAACCAAAATTCGTCCAAGTTTGTGTTAGAGTCCCAAAACTGCCCATAAAGTGTTTTTAAGGCAGTTTTTAGTCTTTGGTTGCTGTTTTGAATTTTTTTTGTTTATCTTAGTATTTTAAAGTATAGTTTTGCATTCTTTGAGTCTAGTTTAGTGTTTTAAACTTTGTTTTTACATTTTCAAGTCAGTTTCCAAGTGATTTAGCAATCCCTCCTAATCCCCGGCCTAGAACGATCCCTACTTACATACTTTACTACATTTGATAAAAAGAGGGTTTAATTTGTGTGCTTATATATTTCGCATCAAGCACGTCCAAGGGCTCTCCTCCTTCCTCTTTGCTGCGGCACAAGGGTTGGTGGTGAGTTTTGGGGGTTATGGATGGTGTAAAAGTATGGAATGGTGTTTAGGATGGATGTATGGTGCAGCTAGAAGTGTTTTTGGGCAGAAAGTATGGTGAATGGTGAAGTATGTGGTGCGAGAATTACTTGACACACAAAATTAAACCCTCTTTTGTCAAATTGTAGTAAAGATGTAAGTAGGGATCGTTCTAGACCGGGGATTAGGAGGGATTGCTAAACACTTGGAAACTGACTTAAAACTCAAAAACTAAGTTTAAAACACTAAACTAGACTCAAAGAATGCAAAACTAAAGTTTAAAACACTAAAACAAACCTAAAACTCAAAACAGCAACTAGAAGACTCAAAACTGCCTAAAAACCACTTTCTGGGCAGTTTTGAGCACAAACACAAAATCTGACGAATTTGAGTGAAAACTTGAATCAAAACACTTAAAAACACAAATCTAAATCACTTTCTAACTAATATGAGACTTCAAAATAAAGGGGGATTTGTTTTGGACGAAAATTGAAACAAAACAGAAACTTTAAAACAAAACAGATTGTAAAACGTTTTGGATGAAAAGGATGGATAAAAGGCTAGTTAGGAGGTTCTTCTCCACACATGACACACTTGCAAACAAAACGATTTTTCAGTTGTTCTTCCAATAAATTATGAAACTCAACACCCCAAGTTAATTAGATACGCTTAAATTAACCTTCAAGTTCTCCTTAAGTTAATGAATTGGATGGGAAAGCGCATACAACAATTCAAAACATTCCTCAAAGGTTCCTTACGTGATGAGCACAATAAGGATACAATCAAGAATCATGAAGCACAATGAGAACTATAAGTGTTGACGAGGCATTCGTTACTATGATGAGCATGAAACTAATGCCAAGAATTCATTCAACGCGATCGTTTATAAGCGACCTTCACTACTTGTGATTATAAGATTGTAACTATTAGGTGAAACTCCCTCATAATCTAGCATCATATTCATGCATGAGAACTAAGCGTGCACTCTCAATCAACATACACAAATAAGTTATCAATCAAGTAGATGAACGAATTGAAACCACAACTTATGAAATAACAACTGAACGTAATCAAATCATATTGCAAGCATATTCATGGTTTCGAATCACCCCCCAACTAAGGGGGTTTAGTTCCTCATACTCACAAGCAAAGATACATAAATTTAGAAATTAAAATCCAAAGGAAGAAAACACCTAGAACGCTCCAACTTGGCAGCAAGCTCATCAACGAATTCTCCTTCCTCCTTGCTGCGGCAGAGAACTTTAGAACAGGTTTTTGGGGTTATTTGTGGTGTAGAATGGATGTGGAATGGTATGGGAAGGTTTAGGGTTGATGGGGGTACGGCTAGGGATGATTTTGGGTCAGAAAATATGGTGAAAGGTGAAGGAAGGCTGCTGCAAAGTGTGATGGATGTGTTTGACGAATTTCTGAATTGTGGAGGGTGTATGGCTGGATGGGATGAATGGAATGTGTGTGGGAGGTGTGTTTTTCTGAACTCCCTTGATAAATGGTTGAATGGGGATTATATAGTGGCTGAAAATGTCAAGCAAACATCAAGTAATGGACAATCTGCCATCCTTGCAGAAATCCACTTCATGGTGGTCCAATTTCTGCCATTCCTTGTTGTCTATTCACTGCCCATGCTGATTCCTTGCTGCCCATGCTTTAATTTCTTATTCCTTGCTGCCCATGCTTTAATTTCTGATTCCTTGCTGCCCATGTGGTGTGTGTGTTGCTGTTTTCTTTCCTTCTTGCTGCCCATGTGGTGTTTATACTTGCAATGCATGTTCTTCATCCATTTAGCTAGTAAAAAAAACACATTTTCTGCCATTACATGGCAGCCATGATGTTTGAAGTTGTAGGCCAACACTTTGCACACACACATGCAGATTTCTAGCCCTTTGAATCATCAAATTCGTCCATCCTCATGTCTCCATGTTTGCACCATCCAATCTTGGCCCAAAAATGCTCCAAAATTCTCCAAATTGGCTCAAAATGCATACTTTGCCATATGAACCTGAAATTGCACGAAAATGACCTTAAACACTATAATAAGTTATAACTAACTACGAAAATGCAAGAAAACAACATAACTAAGTAGCATAAATATGCTCCTATCAGTATGGATGTGTCTAGGAGTGGTGGATGATTTCTGGCGTGAATGGCTGAATTTTTGGCTGCAAAAAGGGAGTTTATTTGAAAGGGTTTAGGAAATTAAAACCCTAGGTTATTTAGGGTAATAGAAATTAAGTCTAAGGCTTCTAGAAATGGGAAACAAAATCAGAAAATTAAAGGAAAGGGCAAGGGATATGCGGCACATGTTTTAGGGAAGGCTAAGTGTCCTAAAACTTAAGGGAAATAAGCTACCTTGCACGGCAAGGGAAAGGGAAAGTGGGACAAGTGCAGCAAAGAAGTGGACCATGTAAGGAATGTGTAATTTGTGTCCTAGAATGCTTAAAAGGCCTTTAAAGTTGCTGGAACATAGGGACAATTAGGATTTAGAAAAGGTAAAACCAAAATAGGAAACCTTGGCTTAACTTTCCTACTTCAAATAGGAATCCTTGTTCTTCTAGGAATCCTCATGTGAGTAGGAATCCATCTTCAATTAGGAATCCTTTGTTGATTAGGAATCATTCGTTGATTAGAAATCCTTCGTTGATTAGGAATCCTTCGTTGATTAGGAATCCTTCGTTGATTGATGCGAAAATAAATTAACGCACAAATTTAAACCCTATTTGTGACAGTTGTAGTAATGATGTAAGTAGGGATCGTTCTAGGCCGGGGATTAACTAGGGATGCTAACCAAAGTAAAATTAAATTAAAAACGTAAAAACAAAATTTAGAACACTAAACTAGACTCAAAACACTTAAATAGAAACACTCAAAATAAAACTAACAAATAAACTAAAACAAATCAAAAGACTCAAAATAATTCAAAACTCAAGAAAATACAAACTAAATTGATTTCTAACAAATCTAACACTTTAAAATAAATGGGGGATTGATTTTTGATTAAAAGTAAATTAAACTAAAATAAATTACAGAATTGACAAAAACATAAAATTAAGGTAAAATGATAAATGACGGACTGGCTAGAGGATTATTCTCCACACATGCCACATATGCAACCTAAATTGATTTTCAGTTGTTCTTTCAATAAATTGTAAATTCTCAACGCCCCAAGTTAATTAGGTCCGCTTAAATTAACCTTCAGATTTTCCTACTTTTATTAGGTTGGATGATTGCATACGACAACCCAAAACATTCCCTACAAGTTCCCTACATGAATTGCATAATAGAGATACAAGCAAGAATCATTAAGTTTTATGAAAATCATAAGCATTGACGAGGCACTTGTTACTATGAATTGCATGAAACTTATGCCAAGAATTTACCTAACGCGATCGTTTATAAGCGACCTTCACTACTTGTGAATATAAGTTCATAACGATTAGGTGAAATTCACTTATATTCTAGCATCAAATTCATGCATGTAAATTAAGTATGCATCCTTAATCGACATACAAAAATAAGTTATCAATCAAGCAGTTAAGCAAATTAAATCACAACTCAGAAATCACAACTGAAGGTAATCAATTCAAATTACAAATATATCCATGGTTTTGAATTAAACTCTAGCCAACACAAAATTAGTTATACATTATTTAAATTAAAACAGAAATAAAACGTGAGTTTAGGAAAAATAAACCGAGAGAAATGGGTGCCCGAGCTCCTGACTGTGCTGACTGCCCAAGGCAGTCACCTGTCTGTCCCCTGCACTGCCTGACTGCTCCCACTCTCCTCTCGCCAGCTGGTTCCCTCCTATCTCCGCAGCTCCTCCCGCGTCCCCCAATTTCCTGCCCACGTGTTCCTCCCAGCTGCCCTGCGCTTGCGCGCCAGCTGCCTTAGGCAGCCTTCTCTCCTGGATTTCTGCGTGCTGACCCAAGCTTGCTTCCTCGGGCAGCTTTGCTTCGCCTGTCCCTGAGTGCGCCAGCTGCTAGCTGCGCTGTGCTTCCGCGTTCCCTGGTTCCTGCCTTCGTTTTTCTCACTGGTTCCTTCTCCTCCCGAGCTGCCAAGGGCAGCCTACTCCCCGTGTCGCACGTCAGCGTTCTCTCGCTGCCTCTGCAGCTTTGCTGTCCAGAACTTCTTTCCTATTCCCCCGAGTCAAAACTTCTTTGCTGCCTTATATTTCTTTTTCCCACACCTTCTTTATTCTTGCCAGCTCACTTTATTCCTCCACTAGCAGCATGTGCTGCCTTCATTTTAATTCTTCATGCCTTCTGCCGTTTCCACTAATGTCCTCCACTTTCTATTTTTTTCTTATTTAATCTTTTTATATTTTTTTTTTCTACAAAACAATATGAATTATTATATATATATATATATTATTTAATTTAAAAGCTAAACAGTTTTGACGAAATTATTACATAAAATCACACTTGTGCTATTTTTATTTTCTTAGCTAGATAAATTCGATAAAACACAAAAACAAATTAAATATCACAAAAATATGAGGAAATAACTAATAAAAGACAAGAGAATTTGATGTAAAATATGTATAAATATGAGCTTATCAAATACCCCCACACTTAGCTTTTGCTAGTCCTCGAGCAAAACAGAGAAAACAGAAAAAGTAATAACATGAAAATTATTAGTTTCCCCCTATATGACCCTCATAGAATTTCATTTGAGAACACAATCATCAAGAACCATAGCTAAAACCAACAAGCAATTCAGGTTCATTTTCCTTATTCAAATATTAGCAGCAATCTTTGAAACATCCTTGAAGTGTAGTGTGTGAGATAGCCATGCTAATGCAATTTCAAATTTTTATTTTTAAAAACACCATATGCAAACTAGCGACCTTCTCTCGGGATATGCACTCAATCACACATGTGTTTAGTTTTAATGTGTTTCGCTCAAAGAAACGAATGTGAAAGTTCTACCATAAGCTTGCATAAAGATCACTTCTCCACAGTCATAATTGCAAAACTTAAATCAAGAGGACTTTTATTGGATGTAATGAGGCTTAGGGATAGGGTTATTGAAACGAAAGAATAGGAAAACACAAGTTCCAAGCTACATTGCAAGCAATTATTTTCTTTAGATTTATAAGAACTCAAGCTCTCCAACGATTCTTCAGACATCTCCAACCACACCCATAAACTGAAACTTTAAAAACTTTTTATTTTCTTTGTATACAATCTTTCTTTTTCTTTTCCTTTTCTTTTCTTTTTTTTTTTTTTTTTTTTTTTTTTTTTTCAAACAAAAACAAATATGAAAAACCCCCACACTTATTCTTTTGCCAAACACCTTCAAAGTACTTCACAAACATTTCTCATAAGACAATCTCACATTGCTCACTAGCTCGCTTGGAAAGGGTAAGGAAAATTATTTCAGGCATAAGGGTAGACATATCTGGTGATAAGAAATAAAAGGCTCACAAATACGGCACAAATTGGCAATCTAATGATATCATTTTTCTTTGGGAAACAAGGTTATTTGGGCCATGGTGGTAAACCTAATGCCTCTATCATTTTCAAGTTCATGCAATCAATGACAAAAATTTCGAAAGATCGTTATGCAAGTTCTAGAGATGTATCTCACATAAGTTCATCACACATGAAAGAATAGGAGTGTATGAAAAATGCACACACTTTCAATAGGCTCAAAACCTCACATAGGATGTATATGGTCACTAAATTCACATATGGAGCTTTAAATCATGCTTTAGTTTCACATCAACAGGGCTATGTGCGTTTAGTTTTTCAAAGATGATCAAATATGTACAAACTAATACGAGAATTAGGAATTTCACACAACACATGTTAACTAAGTTCTTGATCATCATGGTTCAAATTTGATCCAATTATATCATTGGGCCGGGAAACTAACAAAAATCTAATTCAAAACAATAAGGAAAACAAGGAAATATTTTTGGATTTTTTTAAATTTTCCGATTTTTTTGTTTTTTTTTGTTTTTTTTTTGTTTTTTTTTAATTAGTTTTGTTTTTTTTTATAAAACAAAACTAATTAAGAAAACAAAGCAATAACATGGAAACAAATGAAACCAGTTCAAAGTCGAAGGTACAAAAATTTTCAATTTGGTCATTTTTCATACTCTTTACCCCCACACTTAAGCTAGACATTGTCCCCAATGTCAGAAAATATAATAAAATGCAAATAAAAATAAAATAAATAAATATAAGGAAACAAAATAAAGCAATAGGACTGAAAACTTCCCTAATTTGCAGAAAAATCAAGCGATGACCCCCAAGCTAAAATTCTGCAATCAACTTCAAGGGTGGAAATAACCAAAAGTTCCTGCAAAGAAAAGAAATAAATCAGTTAAGCACGCAAGAAAAAACAAACAAACGAAAAATTGAAAATGAAAAAGACAATGAATAAAACTAAAAAAAAATGATCATTGGTCCTGTTTGGTGACTTTCCACAGCTTTGAACTTGAACTGGCCTCGGAACTTCTTAGCAAGGAAAATGAGACTTGATTGGTGGTGTTGTTGAAGCTTCTCGAGCTTTTGGTTTCAACTCAGACTCCTTCTGCCGGGTTGATTGAGTCTACAGGCTACATTCTTCTCTTTTTGTTCTTCTGCATGGCAGGTAGGCACGAGGAATAGGTAGTGGTCTGCTTCTTTGTTCAATCTGTCCAAGTGCCGACCGATTGCCTTTCTTTCACCTTGCCCCGTAGCCAAGAGCAAGGGTAAAGGAAAAGCATGCCATGAGAAATCTTTGCCTCTGACTCTGATGATATGGGATACTTTTGCTTTTGAAGAAGTATCGTTCCACAGGTGTATGCTTGAACTGGGCTGGGGAACTTCTTAGCAAGGAAAATGAGACTTGATCTTGAAGATGAAACAGCACCTTGTCTCCACATGCTTCAAGTATCATTTTCACTTGCCTTCTCTGTTCTCCAGGCAGATGTGGCGACTTCTTCGGAAGTACATCAGTGGTTGATGAAGAGCACTCGAGAGCAATGCTAGGTAAGCAATCAGGAAGGATTTCCAGGCAGTCGGTTCTTAGATTGGAAGATTGACACCGAGTGCTGGCTGATTGCCCGCTTTCTCCTTGCCACAAAGACAAGGACAAGGACAGGGAGAAAGCGTGATATGAGATACTCTTGCTTTCAACCTTCATGATATGAAATACTCTAGCTCTAGATGACTTATTTGCAAAGGTATCCCAGGGAATGAGAAACACAGAGAAACTCGAGAGGGTTTGTTGGAAAGGCATTTTGGGAGATGAAAAATTTCGGAGATGAAGAAGTGTTGAGAGTGTGCCTTTGCTGTTGAAGGCGAAGGTAGACGTTTATAGAATTTTTCTTCACAACCGAAACTATTCCTTTACCCTGTCGGCAGCCGGTGGATGGATGAACAGTACAGGTCACGCGCTTTCTGAAAAAACAGCCCGTAATTTGCGCAAAGCTGACAGCGCGTGACGAGTGACGACAAAATTGGAAAAATCAGGGAGCGGCTCGTGGTTTCTGAGCAATCCCGACTTTTGAGAAAGGAATTGCATGTGACACGTCTGGACAAATCAGGGAGCGGCTCGCCTCGTGATTCCTGACCGCTCCGACTTTTGAGAAAGACGCCCGACTTTTGAGAGAGCGGCGTCCGACTTTTGAGAAAGGAACCTACTTTTGAGACGGAGTCCGACTTTTGAGAACGGCGACGCCGCTTTTGAGAAAAGAATCCGGCTTTTGAGAAAGGAGCCCGGCTCTTCGATTTGCGAGAGGGCGCCTCTTCGACTGCTGAGTGATGCCTCAACGATTTCTTCTTCTTATAAGAACGCTCATTTTTTTTTCCACAACACACTTGCTCTCTCCTGTAAACACTTCCTCCTGTAAACACTTCCTCCTTGCATTTCTTTTAATCTTGATCAGTCCGACTCTTCATTCTCAACACCTTCAGAAAATGTCTTGCCCTTCTGACCGTCGCCTTAACTTGAATGTTGGGGAAGATAGTGATATATCTTCTCCAACCAACATTTGGCAGCCATCCTTCATATCCCCGAATGGTCCTCTTACAGTTGGGGATTCCATGATGATGAACGAAACAACCGCATCGGTGGTGGCCAGAAATCTGCTCACTCCTAGAGACACTAGGATACTTTCTAGGCGGTCCGACGAACTGGCTGTTCAGGACTCTATGGCCTACAGCGTCCGATGCGCAGGCTCAGTATCAAACATGGGCCAGCGCCTTCTTGCACGAACCCGTCAGGTGGAGTCGTTGATGGCTGAAGTGGCTAGTCTTCGGCAGGAGGTCAGAGTGCTTAGGCATGAGAACAGGGATTTGCACATGCTTGCAACCAATTACTCCACAAGCATGAAGAGGAAGCTGGATCAGATGCAGGAGTCTGAAGTGCGGATTCAGAGTGATCATCAACGGTTTATGGCGTTACTCCCGAGGTTTGTGTTGCCTTCGTCCTCGGGAGCAGCACCAAATATTGAGGCTCTGAATGATCCAACTCTGGCGCTTCGTCTTTCAGGGGCTCCGTCGACCTCCGAGGCACCACCAACCAATGACCAATGAACGAAATTAAATTACAAGTTATTGTAAAAAAAATTTATGCATTTAAGTTTTTTTTTTTTTTTTTTTTTATTATTATATGAATGTTTATGTTTTTAAGTTTTTTATTTTTTTTTTTTTATTTTTTATTATTATTATTTTATTTTTATTTTTTATTTTTTATTTTTTTATGTTTTTTATGTATTTTTAACAACTTAATTAAGAAAACACAACAATAAGTAAAACAAAGTAAAAAGACTAAGTTTAACTTTCTAAACAAAAATCACAACTAACTAAACAAAACAAAATGAAATCAACGTAAAAAGAAATCAACGTAAAATAAATTCATACAAGAGCCAACAAACAATGAAAGAACTAAATACAGTAAAATAAATTCAGTAAAGAGAAGGGATTAGGAATGCAAATCTGATTGTGGGTGATTCCTAGGCCTCCCTTCATTATTCAAATGCATGGGCTTATCATTGAACGGACGGTGGTACTTGAAATGATCCGACAACGGTCTAAGTTCTAATGACGGTGCCACGTCTTTGAACGTTTCCGGGACTTTGAACTTGGCCAGGTTTACTATGATGGTTGTGGCTTGTCCCGTGTCATCAAACTCAACTGCTTTAGGCTTGATTGTCTCATGCACAGCCTCTTGGATGTATTCTTGAAATTCTCCGGCCACCTCATTTTCTGGAATAATTCTTCTTGGTGTACAAGTCTCTTTGAACGTTTCAATACCATCGGGAACTTGATTTGGTACACCAAGAATTTGGATATCACATTGCACCTTGGGAAGATCTTCCACAACATATTTTTCATTCACTTCTTCCTTGGGATTTAAAAACCTGCAAGGAAAAAGGACATTTGGTGGAACGATGTCAGAATGAATTGAACTTAGAACCTCCTCACCTGAGTTGGATGACATAAGGACTTGGGGGGTTTGCGATAAGAATTCTTCTAAACTGCCCAAGTCGTCATCCTCATCTTCTTCTTGAATTGGCAATTCATCCATGTTCGGGCTCTGTTTGGATGGTTCAGGAACAACTTCATCCTCCATATCACTTCCCAAAGTGATGGCTTCATTAATTTCCATTTCTCCCTCTGAATTTGCAAATGTGGAGTTGGAGAGTTCACTTTGATCTTGAATTTGTACCATGAACTCCATAATCTGCCCAATTTATTTCTCCAACTCATCCACCTTGTTGGCTTTATTTTGCATCTCCATGTTTCGATTTTCTACGTCCTGGGTCAAAGAGGTGAGTAACTTATTCAACATATCATTATCCGAAGACGTACCTGAATTTGGTTGGGGAGATTGTGGTGGATGTGACGGTTCATATGGCCACTGATAGAACTCTTCCGATGGCGGCAATTGTTCTTCTTTTTGTGAACCCTGTACCGAAGAAATTAATTCTTCAAGCATTTGATTATAATCCACGGGCATACTTTGATTCGATTGGAATTGTTGTGGGGGATGCTGTGGTGGCTGCATAGGTCTTGAATAGAACTCGTCTTGCTGCCAATATCCACCTTGTTGAAATTGTTGAGGTTCATCCCACATATACTCTGAATTACTTCTCCAATCTGAATTGTAAGCATTGGAAAACATGTTGCCCCTTGAATGATTATGGCCCTGATATCCCCAAACATCTTCATTTGCAGAAAATTGAGGACCTTGATATCGTTGTCCATAAGGCACATCAAGTGTAGGGACACTTGGCATTGTGGTCCGTTCGGCATTATGAGTTAATTGAGCAGTGAGCTGTGCCAATAGATCTTGAATGCTAGTAGAATCCAGATCTTGCTCCATTTGTAACTAAAATCAAAGAAAGAAAACTAAATCAAATATCAAAAGTAAAAGACATAACAAACCAAAAATAAAATAACATAAAATAAACACAAATAAAATAAAATAAAACACAAACAAAAACATAAACAAAGGATTAGCAAATTTGCTAATCCCCGGCAACGGCGCCAAAATTTGATGCGTAATATGATGCGTAAATTAACTAAACACACAAATTAAACCCTCTTTTGTCAAATTGTAGTAAAGATGTAAGTAGGGATCGTTCTAGACCGGGGATTAGGAGGGATTGCTAAACACTTGGAAACTGACTTAAAAACTCAAAAACTAAGTTTAAAACACTAAACTAGACTCAAAGAATGCAAAACTAAAGTTTAAAACACTTAAACAAACCTAGAACTCAAAACAGCAAACAAACACTCAAAACTGCCTAAAAAACACTTTCTGGGCAGTTTTGAGCACAAACACAAATTTGGACGAAATTGAGTTATAACTTGAACCAAAACACTTAAAAACACAAACTAAATCACTTTCTAACTAATATGAGACTTCAAAATAAAGGGGGATTTGTTTTGGACGAAAATTGAAACAAAACAGAAACTTTAAAACAAAACAGATTGTAAAACGTTTTGGATGAAAAGGATGGATAAAAGGCTAGTTAGGAGGTTCTTCTCCACACATGACACACTTGCAAACAAAACGATTTTTCAGTTGTTCTTCCAATAAATTATGAAACTCAACACCCCAAGTTAATTAGATACGCTTAAATTAACCTTCAAGTTCTCCTTAAGTTAATGAATTGGATGGGAAAGCGCATACAACAATTCAAAGCATTCCTCAAAGGTTCCTTACGTGATGAGCACAATAAGGATACAATCAAGAATCATGAAGCACAATGAGAACTATAAGTGTTGACGAGGCATTCGTTACTATGATGAGCATGAAACTAATGCCAAGAATTCATTCAACGCGATCGTTTATAAGCGACCTTCACTACTTGTGATTATAAGATTGTAACTATTAGGTGAAACTCCCTCATAATCTAGCATCATATTCATGCATGAAAACTAAGCGTGCACTCTCAATCAACATACACAAATAAGTTATCAATCAAGTAGATGAACGAATTGAAACCACAACTTATGAAATAACAACTGAACGTAATCAAATCATATTGCAAGCATATTCATGGTTTCGAATCACCCCCCAACTAAGGGGGTTTAGTTCCTCATACTCACAAGCAAAGATACATAAATTTAGAAATTAAAAACCAAAGGAAGAAAACACCTAGAACGCTCCAACTTGGCAGCAAGCTCATCAACGAATTCTCCTTCCTCCTTGCTGCGGCAGAGAACTTTAGAACAGGTTTTGGGGTTATTTGTGGTGTAGAATGGATGTGGAATGGTATGGGAAGGTTTAGGGTTGATGGGAGTATGGCTAGGGATGATTTTGGGTCAGAAAATATGGTGAAAGGTGAAGGAAGGCTGCTGCAAAGTGTGATGGATGTGTTTGACGAATTTATGAATTGTGGAGGGTGTATGGCTGGATGGGATGAATGGAATGTGTGTGGGAGGTGTGTTTTTCTGAACTCCCTTGATAAATGGTTGAATGGGGATTATATAGTGGCTGAAAATGTCAAGCAAACATCAAGTAATGGACAATCTGCCATCCTTGCAGAAATCCACTTCATGGTGGTCCAATTTCTGCCATTCCTTGTTGTCTATTCACTGCCCATGCTGATTCCTTGCTGCCCATGCTTTAATTTCTTATTCCTTGCTGCCCATTCTTTAATTTCAGATTCCTTGCTGCCCATGTGGTGTGTGTGTTGCTGTTTTCTTTCCTTCTTGCTGCCCATGTGGTGTTTATACTTGCAATGCATGTTCTTCATCCATTTAGCTAGTAAAAAACACATTTTCTGCCATTACATGGCAGCCATGATGTTTGAAGTTGTAGGCCAACACTTTGCACACACACATGCAGATTTCTAGCCCTTTGAATCATCAAATTCGTCCATCCTCATGTCTCCATGTTTGCACCATCCAATCTTGGCCCAAAAATGCTCCAAAATGCTCCAAATTGGCTCAAAATGCATACTTTGCCATATGAACCTGAAATTGCACGAAAATGACCTTAAACACTATAATAAGTTATAACTAACTACGAAAATGCAAGAAAACAACATAACTAAGTAGCATAAATATGCTCCTATCAAATTCCCCCACACTTAGTTTTTTGCTAGTCCTCGAGCAAAACGAAATAAACAAAACGAAACAAAGTAAATAAACACACTCTAATCCTTCCAACATTTGCCTCAGGGATTTCCAATGAACATGACATATTAAAGATTGTTATCCCCACAAATTTGAGTCATCTTTACACAAGCACATACTTAATTTAAGCCACAACTTACTAGTTCACAAGTAATCAATTAAAACAATGCTTTGAATGTAGTAATATGCCTTAGAGAATTCCCTCAATCCTTACAAGAAATGCACTCTATTTTCACTCAGATTTTCTAACTACACACCCTATACTAGTTATATGTGAGAGAATTGATGTAGATATAAAAACGAATGCTCACATATATGTATCACAAAGAACGCAATTTCCGGAGTTAACAAGCATGTTTAGATATGATCTCATGAATGGAATGCTACTACTTAGATGCGAGAACCAGTGACACCATATGCTCATACCAAATTCAAACTCCACAAATTGAAACACATAACACTCAAGATAGAAGTTAAGGGTTGTAACGGGGTTTGGGGTATTGGTTAACAAAGTAAAAAGGATAGGGAAAACAAACGTTCTTTAAGCGATAGTAAGCAAAGTAGTGAAATTGAGACCTAGAATTCACTTAGAATGCAGAAATTAACTTTAAAACACAAGGGGAAGACTTAGACAACTCCTTAGGGTCGAATTCATTGTTTTGGACCCTTACTTCAACAAACAATACTTTGGAACACTTTTTCACAACTCTTTTTTTTTTTTTTTTTTTTCTTTCTACCCGTGCCTATGGCACACAATTGACAAAATAAAAACTTCCCCCACACTTGGTTTCTGCCACAAAGGAATTCAATTTGAATCATGCTTACTATACTTTAAGAACGAGGGTATGGGTAGTCCTAATCTAGGCTAGGTGAGGGTAATGTGGGTTAACAAAGAAAAGGCTAAACAAGGCTCAATGGGGTTAACACCTACAAAACATAATGACATAGGGATTCACGGCTTTTTGGCTAAGTCACTACACAACTTTATCTTGAATATGTGTTATGCAATTCAGTGACATGCTTTGAATGAAATGGGCATGAGTTCTAGCATTTGGAACTAAATGATGAAACGCCTTCTAAGTAGCAACCAAGCAAATAATAGTGAGATCATGCAACGACTTTAGAAAACAAAGAATGCACAGATTTTAACTCTCCAAATAAGCGTTTAGACTCAAGTCTCACAAGGTTGTAGCGTTAGTTTGAGTTCCTTCCTTCAAGCATGTTACAAAAACTGATTTTTCCTTTATGATTGCATGTGAATTCATAAGTTATAACCACAACCAAGCATAAACAAAGAGTAAATCAAACTTTCATCCATGTTAATCACTTTCTTTAACAGCCATGCAATTACAAACCGAATCCTCATTATTGTGTTGGAAGGTACCCTAAGACACAAACAAACACACAAAAACAACTCTTTTTTGGGTTTATAAACAAATTTTCAAATTTTTATGGGATTTTCGGATTTTTTGACTCAAAACACACTAAAATACACCAAAACAGCTTAAAAGGGCTTAAAAACAGTGAAAAACAACATTAGAGATTATGAGTGAGAAAACCCTACGAATTTGCATCAAAACACTTTGGTTACCCCCACACTTAAATCAAACATTGTCCTCAATGTTTCAAGCATAGATTAACACAAATAGCAACCAAACAACAAAACAGCAACTAAACAATCTAACATGGCGTGAATGAAATAAGTGCAGCAAAGAGAAGGGGTTAGGAACGCAAATCTGGTTGTTGGAGCGCTCTCTAGGTCTTCATTTGTTGCATGCATGGGTTGCCTCCCAAGTAGCGCTTGCTTTAACGTCGTACAGCCGGACGATACCTCCAATCAAGCTTGAATAGGACCCACGGCATGGAGGTGATCTTTAAATGGAACGTGATACTTGAAATGATCCGGTAATGCTTTAAATTCTAAAATGGGTGCCTGGATCATTGAACTCAACAACTTGTTAGTATAAAACAAACTTGAAATTTGAGGAGGTGGCTTACCTGTGTGTTGCGACAAGAACACAAGTACATCTTCCACGACATGCTCCACAAAACTTCCATGCATTGGATCTATGAATGGAGGGGGATAGTGATCCTTCCTAATTATGGCATTGAGCTTTCTAGAGTCCGTGTAAATTCTCCCTCCAATTTGGATTTGATTCGGCACCTTACTTGAATGGGGTGGTGTAGGAATATTGGGAGGTTGCGGCAAGGGTTGTTCTTCCCTTGCCGTGCCTTGTGCATCCTCCTCCTCTTCGAACAGTAGCAATTCATCCATGGGCTCATCTTCAACCATTTGTTCTTGAATTTGTTCAATGCATTCTGCATTCTGCCTAAATTGATTGTTCCACTCAGCCAACTCTTTTGCTTGATAGAAATCCTCAATTGGTTGCCAAAATGCGTCTTGTTGAAATGGTTGAGCTTCCCTGCCCTGCTCCAAAGAATTCAGTTGTTGAATAACTTCCTTATAATAATTTGATATACCTGAATTTGGATGTGAAGATTGAGGGGGAGGCTGTGGTGGTGCATATGAATCCTCATATGGTTGCCAATATGTTTCTTGTTGAACTTGTTGAGCTTTCCACCACATAGAGTTTGAATGATCACTCCAATCGCTTTGTGGATATTGATTGGCTTGGTATCCTTGCCTATAAGACGCACTAAATGTAGGGACATTTTGCATTGTGGTCCTTTCAGCAAATTGCGACAATTGAGAAGTAAGATTTGCCAATTGAGCTTGAATGCTAGCAAAATCCATGTCTTACTTCTCAAGCACCTAAAATCAAAGAAAAAGAACTAAAGCAAATATCAAAAGTAACATCAACAAAAAAAAAATAAAACTAAGTTAGAAACTAAAACAAAAACGAAATAAACAAAAATAAAAGAACCAAGGGATTAGCAAAGTTGCTAATCCCCGGCAACGGCGCCAAAAATTTGATGCGAAAATAAATTAACGCACAAATTTAAACCCTATTTGTGACAGTTGTAGTAATGATGTAAGTAGGGATCGTTCTAGGCCGGGGATTAACTAGGGATGCTAACCAAAGTAAAATTAAATTAAAAACGTAAAAACAAAATTTAGAACACTAAACTAGACTCAAAACACTTAAATAGAAACACTCAAAATAAAACTAACAAATAAACTAAAACAAATCAAAAGACTCAAAATAATTCAAAACTCAAGAAAATACAAACTAAATTGATTTCTAACAAATCTAACACTTTAAAATAAATGGGGGATTGATTTTTGATTAAAAGTAAATTAAACTAAAATAAATTACAGAATTGACAAAAACATAAAATTAAGGTAAAATGATAAATGACGGACTGGCTAGAGGATTATTCTCCACACATGCCACATATGCAACCTAAATTGATTTTCAGTTGTTCTTTCAATAAATTGTAAATTCTCAACGCCCCAAGTTAATTAGGTCCGCTTAAATTAACCTTCAGATTTTCCTACTTTTATTAGGTTGGATGATTGCATACGACAACCCAAAACATTCCCTACAAGTTCCCTACATGAATTGCATAATAGAGATACAAGCAAGAATCATTAAGTTTTATGAAAATCATAAGCATTGACGAGGCACTTGTTACTATGAATTGCATGAAACTTATGCCAAGAATTTACCTAACGCGATCGTTTATAAGCGACCTTCACTACTTGTGAATATAAGTTCATAACGATTAGGTGAAATTCACTTATATTCTAGCATCAAATTCATGCATGTAAATTAAGTATGCATCCTTAATCGACATACAAAAATAAGTTATCAATCAAGCAGTTAAGCAAATTAAATCACAACTCAGAAATCACAACTGAAGGTAATCAATTCAAATTACAAATATATCCATGGTTTTGAATTAAACTCTAGCCAACACAAAATTAGTTATACATTATTTAAATTAAAACAGAAATAAAACGTGAGTTTAGGAAAAATAAACCGAGAGAAATGGGTGCCCGAGCTCCTGACTGTGCTGACTGCCCAAGGCAGTCACCTGTCTGTCCCCTGCACTGCCTGACTGCTCCCACTCTCCTCTCGCCAGCTGGTTCCCTCCTATCTCCGCAGCTCCTCCCGCGTCCCCCAATTTCCTGCCCACGTGTTCCTCCCAGCTGCCCTGCGCTTGCGCGCCAGCTGCCTTAGGCAGCCTTCTCTCCTGGATTTCTGCGTGCTGACCCAAGCTTGCTTCCTCGGGCAGCTTTGCTTCGCCTGTCCCTGAGTGCGCCAGCTGCTAGCTGCGCTGTGCTTCCGCGTTCCCTGGTTCCTGCCTTCGTTTTTCTCACTGGTTCCTTCTCCTCCCGAGCTGCCAAGGGCAGCCTACTCCCCGTGTCGCACGTCAGCGTTCTCTCGCTGCCTCTGCAGCTTTGCTGTCCAGAACTTCTTTCCTATTCCCCCGAGTCAAAACTTCTTTGCTGCCTTATATTTCTTTTTCCCACACCTTCTTTATTCTTGCCAGCTCACTTTATTCCTCCACTAGCAGCATGTGCTGCCTTCATTTTAATTCTTCATGCCTTCTGCCGTTTCCACTAATGTCCTCCACTTTCTATTTTTTTCTTATTTAATCTTTTTATATTTTTTTTTTCTACAAAACAATATGAATTATTATATATATATATATATATTATTTAATTTAAAAGCTAAACAGTTTTGACGAAATTATTACATAAAATCACACTTGTGCTATTTTTATTTTCTTAGCTAGATAAATTCGATAAAACACAAAAACAAATTAAATATCACAAAAATATGAGGAAATAACTAATAAAAGACAAGAGAATTTGATGTAAAATATGTATAAATATGAGCTTATCATTGATTAGGAATCCTAACTTCTTCAAATCTTCAATTACGTTCATTCCTTTTGCTCCAAGCATGTGATAACCATTCCAAGCCCAATTTTGCTCCAAAAAGCTCCAAAATGCATCTTCTTGCATACTTTGTCCTTAGAATCTGAAAACACACGAAAATGACTTTAAACACTAAAATAACTAAAGAAACACAACATAAATGCACAAGAACAAGCCAACTAAGTCGCATAAAAATGCTTCTATCAAGTAAGTTAAGAAGTGTCTCATTATCTAAAGATGTACCTGAGGTGTTTTGGGCAGGTTGTTGTGGGGCTTGTGTTGGTGCGTATTGCTTGGTATAGAAGCCCGGAGGTTGCTGCCTAAAGCCTCCTTGTTATTGGGGTTGTTGAGGCTCCCTCCACCTGAAATTTGGATGGTCTCTCCAACCTGGATTGTACGTATTAGAATATGGATCGTTCCTTGGCTGGTTTTGGCCTTGATATCCAATTGCATTGGCACTTTCCCATCCACCATTTTCAATCAATTGAGGGCACTTTTCAGAGGCATGTCCTTGGATAGAACACACACCACATACACTTGGTTCTTTCATCCTCATTCCTTCGGCCATCTGAGACACAATGGAAGTAAGATTAGCTAATTGCGATTGAATGTCGGATGTGGAACTTACCTCATTCACTTGCTGTCGTGGGGTGTCCCTTTGACCAACGCCTTCATATTGTTGAGCATTCAATGCTCGGTTAGCAATTAAGGTCTTGGCAGCCATGGGTGTTTTCTCCACCAAAGCTCATCCCACTGAGGCGTCTAGCATTTGGCGTTCAATTTGTAGAAGCCATTCGTAGAAATATTGAAGAAGAAGCTCCTCCTTCATCTGGTGATGTGGACATGAAGCAACAAGGGTTTTAAAACGCTCATAGTAAGTGGGAAAGGATTCACCTTGGTTTTGCTGAATGCCACTAATCCTTTTGCATAGTAGAATGACTCGAGAAGTTGGGAAAAACTTATCCAAAAATGCCCGTTTCATACTCTCCCATGATGTGACAGTTCCGGGGGCTAGCTCATACAACCAATCTTTAGCCTTTTCTAAGAGAGAAAAGGGAAAGGCTTTCATCTTCAAAATGCTCCCATCAACATTCACAGGAGTCATACTCGAACAAACAAAGTCAAACTCCTTCAAGTGTTTATTAGGATCTTCCATGGACATCCCGTGGAACTTAAGAATGTGATGCAACAAACTTGATTTCAATTCGAACTCGTCCGTCTTCCCTAGGGCAGCCATGGGTAGGATGCAAAGTGGTGCGGCATTGTCCAATCCCGAAACAGAAAGCTCCTTGATTGTTCGATTGTCTGCTGCCATGTCTTGTACTTCTTAAAAAATCTGAGCCGGTTGAGGTCGTTGGGGTTCTTGTTGATTCCTTGTTCGTCTCAAAGTTCGTTCAAAATCGTCGTCAAAGTCAAGGATGTGCTTATGAACAGGTTGAGAACTTCGAGTCATAAACCACCTAAAACAAGAAAACAAGTAAAGTCATCAACTAGGAGCAAAAGGCATGGACGAAATTTGAAGTTTGTGCATCATCTTCTCCCTATAAATAACCATTTTAGTACACTCATTTCACCCAACACATTCACCTACCACTACATCCACTCATTTCACCCAACACATCCATTCACCTACCACTACATCCACTCATTTCACCCAACACATCCACTCATTATAACCACCCAACACATCCATTCACCTACCACTACATCCACTCATTTCACCCAACACATCCACTCATTATAACCACCCAACACATTCACCTACCACTACATCCACTTGATAGGAGCATATTTATGCGCCTTAGTTAGCTAGTTCTTATGCATTTTCGTTATGTTTTCTTAGTTTAAAGTAGTCTTTTAAGCTACTTTCATGTGTTTTCAGGTTTCAAGGACATATTACATGAAATGATGCAAATTGGAGCATTTTGGAGCAAATGTGAGCTTAGATTGAAAAGTACATGCTTGGAACACAAGGTTTGGACAAAATTGAAGAGTTGAAGATTTGAGGTTTCCTACTTGAAGTAGGAAAGCTAAGCCTAAAAGTTTCCATTTTGGGTTGATCTTTCCTAAATCGGAATTGGCAACTAAAGTTCTAAAAGTTGGAGGTTGCTATTCTTGGAGGTTTCCATTTTCGTGAGTTTCTATTCTCGGCTTTGGGCTTTTGGATGACCCATCTTTGCCTCTTGGACCTATGCCGCACCTAACCCTAACCCTAGCCCACTTAATCAGCCGCACCTAGGCCTTGCTCACATGAAAAAATCTGATTACTTACCCTAAGCCCATGCCGCACCTAATGTTCTAGAAACCCTAGTTTTTGGTGGATTTCCTAACCCTAGCCGCACCTAAACCCTAGCCCATTTGTCTAACCTGATTTCTTTAGGGTTTGGCTGCCTATATATATGTGTTTTACCTCCCTAGGCCGAATATCACCTCTCATACACATTCATTCACTCTATAAATTCGTCCAAACTCTCCACACCCTTGCCGCAGCCACCAAACACCTTTCTCCCTAGTTTTTAACCCTTGCCGTACCATCCCCATCCCCTAGACACATCCCCCATCCCTTCTACTCCATCCATAACCCTAAAGAACCTGTCCAAAGTCCTTTGCCGCACCAAGGAGGAGGAGAAGGATGCTTGGAAGTTGATGCAATTCAAGTTCACACCGCTGGAAATTCTAGGTGTTTCTTTTCCTTTGATTTCAATGTTTAAACTCAATTCTCTTTGTTTTGTGAGTATGAGGAACTAAACCCCCTTAGTTGGGGGGTAATTCGAAACCATGTACATGCTTGCAATTTGATTCGATTACATTCAGTTGTTATTTCATAAGTTGTGGATTCAATTCGTTCATCTATTTGATTGATAACTTATTTGTGTATGTTGATTGAGAGTGCACGCTTAGTTTTCATGCATGAATATGATGCTAGATTATGAGGGAGTTTCACCTAATAGTTACAATCTTATAATCACAAGTAGTGAAGGTCGCTTGAAAACGATCGCGTTGAATGAATTCTTGGCATAAGTTTCATGCAATTCATAGTAACGAATGCTTCGTCAATGCTTATGTTTTTCATAGAACTTAATGATTCTTGCTTGTATCTCTATTATGCAATTCATGTAGGGAACTTGTAGGGAATGTTTTGGGTTGTCGTATGCAATCATCAAATCTAATAACTTGTGGAAAAACTGAAAGTTAATTAGTGCAATTCACGGTTAATTTGGGGCATTGAGTATTCATAGTTTATCGGAAGAACAACTGAGAATCGTTTTGTTTGCAAGTGTGACATGTGTGGAGAAGAACCTCCTAACTAGCCCTTTTAACCATCTATTTCACCAAAATCGTTTTTACAATCTGTTTAACTTTAAGTTTCTGTTTTGTTTTCAATTTTCGTCCAAAACAAATTCCCCTTTAATTTGAAGTCTTAGATTAGTTAGAAAGTGTTTTGATTTGTGTTTCTAAGTATTTTGATTCAAGTTTTCATCAAATTTCGTCCAAATTAGTGTAGGTGCTCAAAACTGCCCAGAAAGTGGTTTTTAGGCAGTTTTGAGCCTTCTAGTTGCTGTTTTGGTTTTTAGGTTTGTTTAAGTGTTTTAACCTTTAGTTTTGCATTCTTTGAGTCTAGTTTAGTGTTTTAAACTTTGTTTTTGAGTTTTTAAGTCAGTTTCCAAGTGTTTAGCAATCCCTCCTAATCCCCGGTCTAGAACGATCCCTACTTACATCTTTGCTACAATTTGACAAAAAGAGGGTTTAATTTGTGTGCTTATCTATTTCGCACCACCACTCATTTCACCCAACACATCCATTCACCTACCACTACATCCACTCATTATAACCACCCAACACATTCACCTACCACTACATCCACTCATTTCAACCACCCAATGATGCGTAAAATAACTAAACACACAAAGTAACCCTCTTGTTGACAATTGTAGTATGGATAAGTAGGGATCGTTCTTAAACCGGGGATTAGGAGGGATTGCTAAAACACTCTAAACTGACTCAAATCTGTAAAACAAAGTTTAAAATACTCAACTAGACTCAAAGAATGCAAAACTAAACTCTAAAACACTAAAACAAACCAAAAGACTCAAAACAGCAAACAAACACTCAAGACTGCCTAAAAACCACTTTCTGGGCAGTTTTGGGACTCTAACACAATTTGGACGAATTTTGGTTTTCTAATGACCTAAAACACTTAAAAACATATTCTAAGACACGCTCTAGTTAATTTGACTCAAAGAAATAAGGTGAGATTGATTTTGGACGAAAATAAGTAAAACAAAGTAAGAACAATGAAAACAGATTCTTAGACAAAATTAAGTAAATTGATGGGTGATAGATTAACTAGAGGGTTCTTCTTCACACATGATACACTTGCATTCAACTTTGATTTCCAATTGCTTCTTTCAATGAATTATGAATCTCAACGCCCGGGGTTAATTGTGATAGCACTTTTTTAACCTTCAAGTTTTCCTAAAGTTAGTGAATTGGATGGGAATGCACATGCAACAACTCACAACATTCTCTAAAAGTCCCTTACGTGAAAAGCACAATAAAGGTACAATCAAAGATCATTAAGCTTCATGAAAACTATAAGCATTGACGAGGCAATTGTTACTATGAAAAGCATGAAACGTTTGCCAAGAATTCACTTAACACGATCGTTTATAAGCGACCTCCACTACTTGCAAACATAAAGTTATAACTATTAGGTGAAACTTCCTCATGTTTTAGCTTCAAATTCCTGCATGAAAACTAAGTTGGCCACCTTAATTAACACACAAAAATAAGTCATCAATCAAACGGTTAAGCAAATTGCATTCACAATTCATGAAATAACAATTAGACGTAATCAATTCATCTTGCAAGCATAATCATGGTATTGAATAACCCCCTAGCCAAAAGGCTTAGTTCCTCATGTTCACAAAACAAAGGAAAACAGATTTATACATTGTAAATATAAGAAAGAGAACACCTAAATATTCCAACGATTCGATGTTGAACAGCTAGAACCTTCAAGTACTTCTTCTTCCTCTCCTTTGCTGCGGCACAGGGACTTTGGGCAGGTTTTTGGGTTATTGAATGATGTAGAATGGATGGGGGACGTATGAAAGTGTTTAGGGTTGATGGGTGGTGCGGCTAGGGGTGATTTGTGGCATAAATTTGGGTGAATGGTGGTAGAATGGTGCGGTTGAAGGTGGAGACTGGTTTCTGGCGTGAATGGGCAGTGTATGGATGTCTTGTGGCTGCAAAAGAGGAGTTTATTTAAAGGATTTCAGGAATTAAAACCCTAGGTTATTTAGGTAATCAGAAATTAAGTCTAAGGCTTCTAGAAATAGGAAACAAAATCAGAAAATTAAAGGAAAGTGTTTTAAATAGATTAGGAAAGTGTTTTAAAGCTTAGAATCAGGAAATAACCCTCTCCCTTGCACGGCAAGGAAGAGGAAATACCAAGGGGGGTGCGGCAAGGGTTCAAAAGGTGCAAGGGATGTGTATTTGATGTCCTAAAATGCTTAGGATGTCTTCAAAGTTGATAAAACTTAGGAACATTTAGGAAAGGTCAAACCAAAGTAGGAAACTTTGGCTTAACTTTCCTATTTCAAGTAGGAATCCTTCTTGGAGTAGGAATCCTTATTCTTCTAGGAATCCTCATGTGATTAGGAATCCATCTTCAATTAGGAATCCTTCCTCAATTAGGAATCCTTTGTCAATTAGGAATCGTTCGTCAATTAGGAATCCTTCGTCAATTAGGAATCCTAATTTCTTCAAGTCTTCAATTCCGTCCATTCCTTGTGCTCCAAGTATGTTATAATCCTTCCAAGCTCCATTTTGCTCCAAAAGGCTCCAAATTACATCATCTTGCACACTTCGGCTTTGGAATCTGAAAACACACAAAAGTGACTTTAAACACTAAAATAACTAAGGAAACACAACGTAAATGCACGAGAACAAGCCAATTAAGTCGCATAAATATGCTCCTATCAAATTCCCCCACACTTAGCTTTTGCTAGTCCTCGAGCAAAACAAAGAAATAAAACAAAACAAAACAAATAAAACACAACCTAAACCTTCCAACATTTGCCTCAGGGATTTCCAATGCACATGACATGTTAAGAATCGTTATCCCCACAGATTTGAGTCATCTTTACACTTGAGCACATACTTAATCATAGTCACCACTTACTAGTTCACATTTAACCAATTAAAACGATGTTTTGAATGTAGTAACATGCCTTAGAGAATTCGCTCAATTCCTTACAAGATATGCACTTAATTTTCACTCAGATTTTCTAACTACACACCCTATACTAGTTATATGTGAGAAGATTGATGTGGATATGAAACGAATGCTCACATATATAAAACAAAGAACGCAATTTCTGGAGTTAATAAGCATGTTTAGATATGATCTCATGAATGGAATGCTACTACTTAGATGCGAGAACCAGTGACACCATATGCTCATACCGAATTCAAACTCCACAAATTCAAACACATAGCACTCAAGATTGAAGTCAAAGGTTGTAACGGGGCTTGGGGTGTTGGCTAACAAATGAAGGATAGGGATAACAACGTTCTTAAAGCAATAGTAAGCAAAGTAATGAAATTGAAACTTAGAATTCACTTAGATTGCAGAAATCAACTTTTAAACACGAAGGGAAGATTCAAGCAATACTTAGGACCGAATTCAAAGTTTGGACCCTTTCTTCAACAAACAACATTTTAGAACTCTTTTTCACATCTTTTCAATTCTTTTTTTTCATACTTTCCACACTTTTCTTTTTTTCTTTCTTTCTTTTCACGAATTTTTCTTTTCTTTCTTTCTACCCGTGCCTGTGGCACACTAACTCACATGAGAAACACTTCCCCCACACTTGTTTTCTGCCATACATTAATCAAAAGGAATTCAATTTGAATCATGCTTTACTATGCTTCAAGAACAAGGGTATGGATGGTCCTAATCTAGGCTAGGTGAGGATAATGTGGTTAACAAAGAATGTAGGCTAACAAGGCTCAATGGGGTTAATTTAAACATAAAATGCAGTAGGGCACACGGCATTTTGGCTAAGGTGGTGGTAACTACACAACTTCATCTTGAATATGTGTTATGTAAATCAATAACATTCTTTGAATGAAATGGGCATGAGTTCTAGCATTTGGAACTAAATGATGAAACGCCTTCTAAGTAGTAACCAAGCAAAGAATAATGAGATCTGATAGGAGCATATTTATGCTACTTAGTTATGTTGTTTTCTTGCATTTTCGTAGTTAGTTATAACTTATTATAGTGTTTAAGGTCATTTTCGTGCAATTTCAGGTTCATATGGCAAAGTATGCAAAAAGAGGCATTTTGGAACATTTTGGAGCATTTTTGGACCAAGATTGGATGGTGCAAACATGAAGACATGTGGATGGACGAATTTGATAATTAAAACAGCAAGGAATCAGCATGGGCAGTGCAGAAACAGCAAGGAATCAGCATGGGCAGTGAAGAGACAACAAGGAATGGCAGAAATTGGACCACCATGAAGTGGATTTCTGCAAGGATGGCAGATTGTCCATTACTTAATGTTTGCTTGACATTTTCAGCCACTATATAATCCCCATTCAACCATTCATCATGGGAGTTCGAAAAACACACCTCCCACACACATTCCATTCATCCCATCCAGCCATACACCCTCCACAATTCAGAAATTCGTCAAACACATCCATCACACTTTGCAGCAGCCTTCCTCCACCAATCTGCCATATTTCCATACCTTGCCGCAACCCCCATGTCCCCAAAACACTACCATATCATTCCTTACCTACTCATCCATCCAATTAACCCCTAGAACCTGTCTCTAGTCCTTGTGCCGCAGCCAAGAGGAGGAGAGGAAGCTTGGGGCGTTCATGCCATTCAATTGAGGGTTGCTGGAACGTTTTAGGTGTTGTCTTTCCTTCGATTTCCATGTTTAATTTTGATATTCTTTGTGTTGTGAGTATGAGGAACTAAACCCCCCTTGGTTAGGGGGGAATTCGAAACCATGTACATGCTTGCAATATGATTTGATTACATTCGGTTGTTATTTCATAAGTTGTGGATTCAATTTGTTCATCTACTTGATTGATAACTTATTTGTGTATGTTGATTGAGAGTGCACGCTTAGTTTTCATGCATAAATATGATGCTAGATTATGAGGGAGTTTCACCTAATAGTTACAATCTTATAATCACAAGTAGTGAAGGTCACTTGAAAACGATCGCGTTGAATGAATTCTTAGCATAAGTTTCATGCAATTCATAGTAACGAATGCTTCGTCAATGCTTATGTTTTTCATAGAACTTAATGATTCTTGCTTGTATCTCTATTATGCAATTCATGTAGGGAACTTGTAGGGAATGTTTTGGGTTGTCGTATGCAATCATCCAACTCAATAACTTGTGGAAAAACTGAAAGTTAATTAGTGCAATTCACGGTTAATTTGGGGCATTGAGTATCCATAGTTTATTGAAGAACAACTAAAAATCGTTTTGTTTGCAAGTGTGACATGTGTGGAGAAGAACCTCCTAACTAGCCTTTTATCCATCCTTTTCATCCAAAAACGTTTTACAATCTGTTTAGTTTTAAGTTTCTGTTTTGTTTTCAATTTTCGTCCAAAACAAATCCCCCTTTATTTTGAAGTCTTAGATTAGTTAGAAAGTGTTTTGATTTGTGTTTCTAAGTGTTTTGATTCAAGTTTTCATCAAATTTCGTCCAAATTAGTGTAGGTGCTCAAAACTGCCCAGAAAGTGGTTTTTAGGCAGTTTTGAGCCTTCTAGTTGCTGTTTTGAGTTCTAGGTTTGTTTAAGTGTTTTAAACTTTAGTTTTGCATTCTTTGAGTCTAGTTTAGTGTTTTAAACTTTGTTTTTGAGTTTTTAAGTCAGTTTCCAAGTGTTTAGCAATCCCTCCTAATCCCCGGTCTAGAACGATCCCTACTTACATCTTTACTACAATTTGACAAAAGAGGGTTTAATTTGTGTGTTTAGTTAATTTACGCATCAAGATCATGCAACGACTTTAGAAAACAACAATGCACAGATTATTAACTCTCCAAATAAACGTTTAAGCTCAAGTCTCACAAGGTTGTAGCGTTTGTTTGAGTTCCTTCCTTCAAGCATGTTACAAAAACTAATTTTTTCTTTATGATTACATGTGAATTCATAAGTTATAACCACAACCAAGCATAAGCAAAGAGTAATTCAAACTTTCATCATGTTAATAACTTTCTTTAACAGCCATGCAATTACAAACCGAATCCTCATCATTGTGTTGGAAGGTACCCTAGACACAAACACACAAAAACGACTCAAAACACTCTTTTTAGGTTTTTCAAAACACTTTTTTTTCAAATTTTTATGTGATTTTCGGAGTTTTATGTTAACACACACTAAAACACACCAAAACTGCTTAAAAACACTTTAAAACAGCAAGGAACAAGTCTCCAAGTTATGGGTGGTACAATCCCACGAATTTGCATAAAAAACACTTAGTTACCCCCCCACACTTAAATCAAACATTGTCCTCAATGTTTTAAGTATAAAATCACACCAAATAAAAGGAAACACACAAACAGCAAGTAAACACATAACCTGGCAGATTATAAACAACAACGAAGAGAAGGGTTTTAGGAACGCAAATATGGAATTGGAGTGATTCCTAGGGATTCCTTTGTTGTATGCATGGGTTGCCTCCCATGATAAGCTCATATTTATACATATTTTACATCAAATTCTCTCGTCTTTTCTTAGTTAGTTTCTTATATTTTTGAGTTATTTGCTTTGTTTTTGTGTTTTATCGAATTTATCTAGCTAAGAAAATAAAATTAGCACAGCAAGATCTTTTAAGTGACAAAATTTGTAAACTGGGCAACTGGCACATTTGTTTTAAATCTACTACTGTGTCTTTTATTATTCCCTCCATAACATTTAAGCTTTTCCTTACTTCAATAATTTTTGAAATTGGGGAGATATTGTCAATTCCCAGGAGAACTACTTCCCATAAAGTTTCTGAGTATATTTTCTATGAATGAAGTAAATGTCATGAAATATTAAATTATGTTCTCAACCGTTATTTATATTTCAGCTTGAGGTTGATAAATAACCCAATTTTATGGCACTACATTGTAGGCATGGATGTGATGCCTCCACTACCAAATGTAGTCCACCCCGCAAAGCTGCTTTTGGCAGCAAAAGAAAGAAATAAAATAGAAGTGGGGGGAGCTGTCAGCGTGGAGAGCACTGCGGAAGAAAAAAAAGAAAATAATAAAAGAAGAGTGGGGATGCACGATGACAGGAGGAACCAAGAAAAAGAAATAAAAGGTTGGTGCGGAGAGCGCAAAGGAAGGGGAAGGGAGAAAAACTGGAGGGCAGTGCAGGTAGGGCTGCCATTGGCAGCACACGTGAGGGCAAACAAAGGGGATTGGGAGGAAAGAAGAGAGGAAGGCAGCAAGCTGCCTTGCCTTGGCAGCTGGAAGGAGAAAAGTCAGCGGAAGCAGCGGAAGCAGCGGGAAGGAAGAAAGCTGCCCTTGGCAGCTTGTGCAGCTGGCGAGCAGGAAGGACACGCGGACGCAGACGCTGTGTTGGCAGCGTGAAGACAGCGCGAGAGGAGAGAGGCGCGGGACCGACAGCAAGGAGACTGACAAAACAAAAAGCAGTCAGCTTGCGGGGAATCACGGCAGGGACTTGCCTGGGGAGAGGACAGCATCCCTTGCAGCTTAAACGAGAGTGTGCTGCCAGTCAGCACGCAGAAATAGTAAAAAAAAAAAGAAGTGAGGAATAAGGCCTCGGCAGTTGGGAACGTGGAAGTCCACGGGCAGCAGAACGAAGTGGGAAGTCCTCGGGAGCTTGAGAAACTGGGAGCTTGCAACGGAACCAACTCTTCTCTCTCGGTTTAATCCTCCAAACTCAAGTTTTATTTCTGTTTTAATTTTAATAATGTGTAACTAATTTTATTTTGGCTAGAGTTTAATTCAAAACCATGGATATATTTGTAATTTGAATTGATTACCTTCAGTTGTGATTTCTGAGTTGTGATTTAATTTGCTTAACTGCTTGATTGATAACTTATTTTTGTATGTCGATTAAGGATGCATACTTAATTTACATGCATGAATTTGATGCTAGAATATAAGTGAATTTCACCTAATCGTTATGAACTTATATTCACAAGTAGTGAAGGTCGCTTATAAACGATCGCGTTAGGTAAATTCTTGGCATAAGTTTCATGCAATTCATAGTAACAAGTGCCTCGTCAATGCTTATGATTTTCATAGAACTTAATGATTCTTGCTTGTATCTCTATTATGCAATTCATGTAGGGAACTTGTGGGGAATGTTTTGGGTTGTCGTATGCAATCATCCAATCCATTAACTTAAGGAAAATCTGAAGGTTAATTTAAGCGGACCTAATTAACTTGGGGCGTTGAGAATTTACAATTTATTGAAAGAACAACTGAAAATCAATTTAGGTTGCATATGTGGCATGTGTGGAGAATAATCCTCTAGCCAGTCCGTCATTTATCATTTTACCTTAATTTTATGTTTTTGTCAATTCTGTAATTTATTTAAGTTAATTTACTTCTCGTCAAAATCAATCCCCCATTTTATTTTAAAAGTGTTAGATTTATTAGAAATCATTTTAGTTTGTGTTTTCTTAAATCTTGTGTTGTTTTGAGTCTTTTGATTTATTTTAGTTTATTTGTTAGTTTTATTTTGAGTTATTCTATTTAAGTGTTTTGAGTCTAGTTTAATATTTTAAATTTTGTTTTTACGTTTTTAATTTAATTTTACTTTGATTAGCATCCCTAGTTAATCCCCGGCCTAGAACGATCCCTACTTACATCATTACTACAACTGTCACAAATAGGGTTTAAATTTGTGCGTTAATTTATTTTCGCATCAAATTTTTGGCGCCGTTGCCGGGGATTAGCAAATTTGCTAATCCTTTTATTTTTGTTTTTGCTTATGTTTATTTGTGTTTGTGTATGTTACTTTTGATATTTGATTTATTTTTCTTTCTTTGAATTGAGGTACAAATGGAGCAAGACCTGGATTCTACTAGCATTCAAGATCTATTGGCACAGCTCACTGCTCAATTAACTCATAAAGCCGAACGGACCACAATGCCAAGTGGCCCTACATTTGATATGCCCTATGAGCAAGGATTTCAAACTCATCAATATCCCCAATTTTCTGCAAATGAAGATGTTTGGGGATATCAAGGCTACAACCAATCAAGGGGCAACATGTTTTCCAACGCTTATAATTCGGATTGGAGAAGTAATTCAGAGTATATGTGGGATGAACCTCAACAATTTCAACAAGGTGGATATTGGCAGCAAGACGAGTTTTATTCAAGACCTATGCAGCCACCACAGCATCCCCCACAACAATTTCAATCGAATTCAAGTATGCCCATTAATTATAATGAAATTCTTGATGGACTCATTTCTTTGGCGCAGGGTTCACAAAATCAAGCTGAGGAGACTCACCAAGCAGAATATTGGCAGCCATCGGAGGAGTACTATCAATGGCCATATGAACCACCACAGCCTCCACCACAATCTCCCCAACCAAATTCAGGTACGTCCTCGGATAATGACATTTTGAATAAGTTACTAACCTCTTTGACCCAGGACGTAGAAAATCGAAACATGGAGATGCAAAATAAAGCCAACAAGGTGGATGCATTGGAGGAGCAAGTTGGGCAGATTATGGAATTCATGGCACAGATTCGAGATCAAGGTAACATGGAGGATGAAGTTGTTCCAGAACCATCCAAACATAGCCCGGACATGGATGAATTGCCGATTCAAGAAGAAGATGAGGATGACGACTTGGGCAGTTTAGAAGAATTCTTATCGCAAACCCCTCAAGTCTTTATGCCGTCCAACTCAGGTGAGGAGGTTCTAAGTTCAATTCATTCTGACATCGTTCCACCAAATGTCCTTTTTCCTTGCAGGTTTTTAAATCCCAAGGAAGAAGTGAATGAAAAATACGTTGTGGAAGATCTTCCCAAGGTGCAAAGTGATATCCAAATTTTTGGTGCACAAAATCATGTTCCCGATGATGTTGAAACAATCAAAGAAACTTGTACACCAAGAAGAGGGACTCCAGAAAATGAGGTGGCCGGAGAATTTCAAGAATACATCCAAGAGGCTGTGCATGAGACAATCAAGCCCAAAGCAGTTGAGTTTGATGACATGGGACAAGCCACAACCATCATAGTAAACCTGGCCAAGTTCAAAGTCCCGGAAACGTTCAAAGACGTGGTGTTTATAATTGAGTTTGAATGTGACTGTAAGCCATCTTCTCCATTTTTTATTTTAATTTATACTAACTTGTTTTTAATTTTGATGATTCAGGCACCGTCATTAGAACTTAGACCGTTGTCGGATCATTTCAAGTACCACCGTCCGTTCAATGATAAGCCCATGCATTTGAATAATGAAGGGAGGCCTAGGAATCACCCACAATCAGATTTGCATTCCTAAATCCCTTCTCTTTACTGAATTTATTTTACTGTATTTAGTTCTTTCATTGTTTGTTGGCTCTTGTATGAATTTATTTTACGTTGATTTCTTTTTACGTTGATTTCATTTTGTTTTGTTTAGTTAGTTGTGATTTTTGTTTAGAAAGTTAAACTTAGTCTTTTTAATTTGTTTTACTTATTGTTGTGTTTTCTTAATTAAGTTGTTAAAAATACATAAAAAAATAAAAATAAAAATAAAAAATAAAAATAAAATAAAAATAAAATAAAATAAAAAAAAAAATAAAAAACTTAAAAACATAAACATTCATATAATAATAATAAAAAAAAAAAAAAAAAAAAAACTTAATTGCATAAATATTTTACAATAACTTGTAAATTAATCTCGTTCATTGGTCGCTGGTTGGTGGTGCCTCGGAGGTCGACGGAACCCCTGAAAGACGAAGTGCCAGAGCTGGATCATTCAGAGCCTCAATACTTGGTGCTGCTCTCGAGGACGAAGGCAACACAAACCTCGGGAGTAACGCCATAAACCGTTGATGATCACTCTGAATCCGCACTTCGGACTCCTGCATCTGATCCAGCTTCCTCTTCATGCTTGTGGAGTAATTGGTTGCAAGCATGTGCAAATCCCTGTTCTCATGCCTAAGCACTCTGACCTCCTGCCGAAGACTAGCCACTTCAGCCATCAACGACTCCACCTGACGAGTTCGTGCAAGAAGGCGCTGGCCCATGTTTGATACGGAGCCTGCGCATCGGACGCTGTAGGCCATAGAGTCCTGAACAGCCAGTTCGTCGGACCGCCTGGAAAGTATCCTAGTGTCTCTAGGAGTGAGCAGATTTCTGGCCACCACCGATGCGGTTGTTTCGTTCATCATCATGGAATCCCCAACTGTAAGAGGACCATTCGGGGATATAAAGGATGGCTGCCAAATGTTGGTTGGAGAAGATATATCACTATCTTCCCCAACATTCAAGTTAAGGCGACGGTCAGAGGGGCAAGACATATTTGAAGGTGTTGAGAATGAAGAGTCGGACTTATCAAGATTAAAGAAAATGCAGGAGGAAGTGTTTACAGAAGGGAGCGTAAGTTTGTTGTGGAACAAAAATGAGCGTTCTTATAAGAAGAAGAAATCAAGAGGCATCACTCAGCAGTCGAAGAGGCGCCCTCTCGCAAATCGAAGAGCCGGGCTCCTTTCTCAAAAGCCGGATTCTTTTCTCAAAAGCGGCGTCTCCGTCTCAAAAGTCGGACGCCGTTCTCAAAAGTTGGGCGCCTCTCTCTCAAAAGTCGGAGCGGTCAGGAATCACGAGGCGAGCTGCTTTTCCAGATTTGTCGTCACTCGTCACGCGCTGTCAGCTTTGCGCAAATTACGGGTTGCTTTTTCAGAAAGCGCGTGACCTGTACTGTTCATCCATCCACCGGCTGCCGACAGGGGTAAAAGAACAGTTTCGGTTGTGAAGAAAAGTCCTATAAACGTCTACCTTTGCCTTCAACAGCAAAGGCAAACTCTCTCAACACTTCTTCATCTCCGAAATTTTTCATCTCCGAAAATGCCTTTCCAACAAACCCTCTCGAGTTTCTCTGTGTTTCTCATTCCCTGGGATACCTTTGCAAATAAGTCATCTAGAGCTAGAGTATTTCATATCATGAAGGTTGAAAGCAAGAGTATCTCATATCACGCTTTCTCCCTGTCCTTGTCCTTGTCTTTGTGGCAAGGAGAAAGCGGGCAATCAGCCAGCACTCGGTGTCAATCTTCCAATCTAAGAACCGACTGCCTGGAAATCCTTCCTGATTGCTTACCTAGCATTGCTCTCGAGTGCTCTTCTTCAACCACTGATGTACTTCCGAAGAAGTCGCCACATCTGCCTGGAGAACAGCCAAGGCAAGTGAAAATGTTACTTGAAGCATGTGGAGACAAGGTGCTGCTTCATCTTCAAGATCAAGTCTCATTTTCCTTGCTAAGAAGTTCCCCAGCCCAGTTCAAGCATACACCTGTGGAACAATACTTCTTCAAAAGCAAAAGTATCCCATATCATCAGAGTCAGAGGCAAAGATTTCTCATGGCATGCTTTTCCTTTACCCTTGCTCTTGGCTACGGGGCAAGGTGAAAGAAAGGCAATCGGTCGGCACTTGGACAGATTGAACAAAGAAGCAGACCACCACCTATTCCTCGTGCCTACCTGCCATGCAGAAGAACAAAAAGAGAAGAATGTAGCCTGCAGACTCAATCAACCCGGCAGAAGGAGTCTGAGTTGAAACCAAGAGCTCGAGAAGCCTCAACAACACCACCAATCAAGTCTCATTTTCCTTGCTAAGAAGTTCCGAGGCCAGTTCAAATTCAAAGCTGTGGAAAGTCACCAAACAGGACCAATGATTACTTATTAGTTTTATTATTATCTTTTATTTTCATTTTCAATTTTTCGTTTGTTTGTTTTTCTACATTTTCTTGTGTGCTTAACTGACTTATTTCTTTTCTTTGCAGGAACTTTTGGTTATTTCCACCCTTGAAGTTGATTGCAGAATTTTAGCTCGGGGGGTCATCGCTTGATTTTCTGCAAATTAGGGAAGTTTTCAGTCCTATTGCTTTATTTTGTTTCTTTATATTTATTTATTTTATTTTTATTTTTTTTGCATTTTATTTTATTTTCTGACATTGGGGACAATGTCTAGTTTAAGTGTGGGGGTAAAGAGTATGAAAAATGACCAAATTGAAAATTTTTGTACCTTCGACTTTGAACTGGTTTCATTTGTTTCCATGTTATTGCTTTGTTTTCTTAATTAGTTTTGTTTTATTAAAAAAAAAAAAAAAAAAAAAAAAATCGGAAAATTTAAAAAAATTCCAAAAAAAAAATTCCTTGTTTTCCTTATTGATTTTAATTAGATTTTTGTTAGTTTCCCGACCCAATGATATAATTGGATAAAATTTGAACCATGATCATCAAGAACTTAGTTAACATGTGTTTTGTGAAATTCCTAATTCTCGTGTTAGTTTGTACATATTTGATCATCTTTGAAAAACCAAATGCACATAGCCTTGTTGATGTGAAATTAAAGCATGATTTTAAGCTCCATATGTGAATTTAGTGACCATATACATCCTATGTGAGTTTTTGAGCCTATTGAAAGTGTGTGCATTTTTCATATACTCCTATTTTTTCATGTGTGATGAACTTATGTGAGATACTTCTCTAGAACTTGCATAACGATCTTTCGAAATTTTTGTCATTAATTGCATGAACTTGAAAATGATAGAGGCATTAGGTTTACCACCATGGCCCAAATAACCTTGTTTCCCAAAGAAAAATGATATCATTAGATTGCCAATTTGAGCCGTATTTGTGAGCCTTTTATTTCTTATCACCAGATATGTCTACCCTTATGCCTGAAATAAATATTTTTTCCTTACCCTTTCCAAGCGAGCTATTGAGCAATGTGAAATTGTCTTATGAGAAATGTTTGTGAAGTACTTTGGAGGGTGTTTGGCAAAAGAATAAGTGTGGGTTTTTCATATTTGTTTCTGTTTGAAAAAAAAAAAAAAAAAGAAAAAAAAAAAAAAAAAGAAGAAAATGAAAAGAAAAAGAAAGATTGTATACAAAGAAAATAAAAAGTTTTTAAAGTTTCAGTTTATGGGTGTGGTTGGAGGTGACTTGTAGAATAGCGGGAAATGTTGAGTTCTTATAAATCTAAAGAAAATAATTGCTTACAATGTAGCTTGGAACTTGTGTTTTCCTATTCTTTCGTTTCAATAACCCTATCCCTAAGCCTCATTACATCCAATAAAAGTCCTCTTGATTTAAGTTTTGCAATTATGACTGTGGAGAAGTGATCTTTATGCAAGCTTATGGTAGAACTTTCACATTTGTTTCTTTGAGCGAAACACTTTAAAACTAAACACATGTGTGATTGAGCGTATATCCAGTGAGAAGGTCGCTAGTTTGCATATGGTGATTTTAAAAATAAAAATTTGAAATTGCATTAGCATGGCTATCTCACACACTACACTTCAAGGATGTTTCAAAGATTACTGCTAATATTTGAATTAGGAAGATGAACTTGGATTAGTTCCTTGATGCTAGCTATGGTTCTTGATGATTGTATTCTCGAATGAAGTTCTATGAGGGTCACATAGGGGGAAACTAATAATTTTCATGTTATTATTTTTTCTATTTTCGTTTGTTTTGCTCGAGGACTAGCAAAAGCTAAGTGTGGGGGTATTTGATAAGCTCATATTTATACATATTTTACATCAAATTCTCTCGTCTTTTCTTAGTTAGTTTCTTATATTTTTTAGTTATTTGCTTTGTTTTTGTGTTTTATCGAATTTATCTAGCTAAGAAAATAAAATTAGCACAGCAAGATCTTTTAAGTGACAAAATTTGTAAACTGGGCAACTGGCACATTTGTTTTAAATCTACTACTGTGTCTTTTATTATTCCCTCCATAACATTTAAGCTTTTCCTTACTTCAATAATTTTTGAAATTGGGGAGATATTGTCAATTCCCAGGAGAACTACTTCCCATAAAGTTTCTGAGTATATTTTCTATGAATGAAGTAAATGTCATGAAATATTAAATTATGTTCTCAACCGTTATTTATATTTCAGCTTGAGGTTGATAAATAACCCAATTTTATGGCACTACATTGTAGGCATGGATGTGATGCCTCCACTACCAAATGTAGTCCACCCCGCAAAGCTGCTTTTGGCAGCAAAAGAAAGAAATAAAATAGAAGTGGGGGGAGCTGTCAGCGTGGAGAGCACTGCGGAAGAAAAAAAAGAAAATAATAAAAGAAGAGTGGGGATGCACGATGACAGGAGGAACCAAGAAAAAGAAATAAAAGGTTGGTGCGGAGAGCGCAAAGGAAGGGGAAGGGAGAAAAACTGGAGGGCAGTGCAGGTAGGGCTGCCATTGGCAGCACACGTGAGGGCAAACAAAGGGGATTGGGAGGAAAGAAGAGAGGAAGGCAGCAAGCTGCCTTGCCTTGGCAGCTGGAAGGAGAAAAGTCAGCGGAAGCAGCGGAAGCAGCGGGAAGGAAGAAAGCTGCCCTTGGCAGCTTGTGCAGCTGGCGAGCAGGAAGGACACGCGGACGCAGACGCTGTGTTGGCAGCGTGAAGACAGCGCGAGAGGAGAGAGGCGCGGGACCGACAGCAAGGAGACTGACAAAACAAAAAGCAGTCAGCTTGCGGGGAATCACGGCAGGGACTTGCCTGGGGAGAGGACAGCATCCCTTGCAGCTTAAACGAGAGTGTGCTGCCAGTCAGCACGCAGAAATAGTAAAAAAAAAAAGAAGTGAGGAATAAGGCCTCGGCAGTTGGGAACGTGGAAGTCCACGGGCAGCAGAACGAAGTGGGAAGTCCTCGGGAGCTTGAGAAACTGGGAGCTTGCAACGGAACCAACTCTTCTCTCTCGGTTTAATCCTCCAAACTCAAGTTTTATTTCTGTTTTAATTTTAATAATGTGTAACTAATTTTATTTTGGCTAGAGTTTAATTCAAAACCATGGATATATTTGTAATTTGAATTGATTACCTTCAGTTGTGATTTCTGAGTTGTGATTTAATTTGCTTAACTGCTTGATTGATAACTTATTTTTGTATGTCGATTAAGGATGCATACTTAATTTACATGCATGAATTTGATGCTAGAATATAAGTGAATTTCACCTAATCGTTATGAACTTATATTCACAAGTAGTGAAGGTCGCTTATAAACGATCGCGTTAGGTAAATTCTTGGCATAAGTTTCATGCAATTCATAGTAACAAGTGCCTCGTCAATGCTTATGATTTTCATAGAACTTAATGATTCTTGCTTGTATCTCTATTATGCAATTCATGTAGGGAACTTGTGGGGAATGTTTTGGGTTGTCGTATGCAATCATCCAATCCATTAACTTAAGGAAAATCTGAAGGTTAATTTAAGCGGACCTAATTAACTTGGGGCGTTGAGAATTTACAATTTATTGAAAGAACAACTGAAAATCAATTTAGGTTGCATATGTGGCATGTGTGGAGAATAATCCTCTAGCCAGTCCGTCATTTATCATTTTACCTTAATTTTATGTTTTTGTCAATTCTGTAATTTATTTAAGTTAATTTACTTCTCGTCAAAATCAATCCCCCATTTTATTTTAAAAGTGTTAGATTTATTAGAAATCATTTTAGTTTGTGTTTTCTTAAATCTTGTGTTGTTTTGAGTCTTTTGATTTATTTTAGTTTATTTGTTAGTTTTATTTTGAGTTATTCTATTTAAGTGTTTTGAGTCTAGTTTAATATTTTAAATTTTGTTTTTACGTTTTTAATTTAATTTTACTTTGATTAGCATCCCTAGTTAATCCCCGGCCTAGAACGATCCCTACTTACATCATTACTACAACTGTCACAAATAGGGTTTAAATTTGTGCGTTAATTTATTTTCGCATCATCCCACGTAGCGCTTTCTTTTACGTCGTACAGCAGGACGAAGAACACCATCACTCCTCCTTGAAACCCACGGCATGCAGTGGGATTTCCTCCACAACATGCTCCACAAAGTTCTCATACATTGCATCCTTGAACGGAAATGGATAGTGATGTTTGTTGATGGGTGCGTTGTGTTGCCTAAGGGTCATGTACATGCGCCCACCATTGGGGATTGGCTCGGGTATCTGCACCAAAGAAGGGAACCACCTATCAACTTTAATGGGAATTGGATTTGGATTAGGTGGCTTACCTATGTGTTGTGATGAAGTGGCAGCAATGTGAACATTCTTCCCCATGGTGCTTTCGGCCAATTTGAGGACTTTTAGGGCAGTGGCCGTATGGTCCTTGTTCTCCACTCCAATTCCCTCGTCTTGCATGGTTCTTGATGCATCCTTTGTGCTTGGTGCTGAATGGTCCGGTCCTATCTTTTCAATTTTACCAATGGCACAACAAGAATGAACAACATTAGGAGTCTCAATAGATTCAGAAATTTTAAAACTAATCATGTCACCACCAAATGCCATAGTTACTAATCCTTTGGTCACATCAATCTTTGTTTGAGCCGTTTTCATGAATGGCCTTCCAAGGAGGATGGGCAATGAAGGGGCATGGTCCGATTCATCCATTTCGAGGACATAGAAATCCGCCGGAAAGACTAAATGATCAACCTGCACTAAAACGTCTTCCAAAACTCCCTTTGGATAAGCGTTAGATCTATCGGCCAATTGTATGATTACCCCATCATGTTTAATTGCTCCTAGATTCATAGATGCATAAACAGAATATGGCATGACATTAATTGATGCACCTAAATATAGCATGGTAGATTTGAAACGGGTATTACCAATTACATGTACCACTTCTTTCTCCCGGACACGTTTTTTTGTTGTACAAAGCTTCTTTAAACACTTGGCATACTTCGGGATTTGCTTTACGGCATCAAGGAGGGGAATGTTGACATGCACCTTTCTAAACGTTTCTAGAACATCTTTTTCCTCCTCTTCGTTCTTGGATTGCAAAAATCTGCTAGGAAAGGGGACATTCGAAGGAAAAACATTAGTAGGAATTGAATTTAACACATTCTTACCCTTATTGGACAGATTTGAAGGTTTAGGGGCCATGGACACTTGCGGCAAAGATACTTCCACCTTTGCCGTGGGTTGACTTGATTCTTCCTCTTCCATTTGCAACATTTCATCCTCTTTGTGACCTGTTTTTGATGAAGAACTGATAGGAGCATAATTATGCAACTTAATTGGCTTCTTCTTGTGCATTTACGTTGTGTTTCCTTAGTTATTTTAGTGTTTAAAGTCATTTTCGTATGTTTTCAGATTCTAAGGACAAAGTATGCAAGAAGATGCATTTTGGAGCTTTTTGGAGCAAAATGGAGCTTGGAATGATTATCACATGCTTGGAGCAAAAGGAATGGACGTAATTGAAGATTTGAAGAAGTTAGGATTCCTAATCAACAAAGGATTCCTAATTGAAGATGGATTTCTACTCACATGAGGATTCCTAGAAGAACAAGGATTCCTACTCCAACAAGGATTCCTACTTGAAGTAGGAAAGTTAAGCCAAGGTTCTTTCCTAATTCTAAAAGTCCTTATGTTCCAGCCACTTTGAAGACTTCATATGTATTCTAGGACACAAAACAAAAGCCCTAGAAGCCTTTTGGACAAGTGCCGCACCCCCCTTCCCCTTTCCTCTTCCTTGCCGTGCAAGGGAGAGGGTTCTTTCCTGATTTTATGCATTAAAACACATTCCTAATGTGTTTTAGGACCTTGCCGCATATCCCCTTGCCTTTCCTTTAATTTTCTGATTTTGTTTCCTATTTCTAGAAGCCTTAGACTTAATTTCTGATTACCTAAATAACCTAGGGTTTTAATTTCCTAAATCCTTTAAATAAACCTCCTTGTTGCAGCCAAAAAGAATCCATAAAACCCCATTCATGCCAGAAATCATCCACCACCCTTAGACACATCCATACTTCACCATTCACCATACTTTCTGCCCAAAAACACTTCTAGCCGCACCATACTACCATCCTAACACCATTCCATACTTTTACACCATCCATAACCCCCAAAACTCACCACCAACCCTTGTGCCGCAGCAAAGAGGAAGGAGGAAAGCCTTGGACGTGCTTGTCATTCGATTGAGGATTGCTGGAACGTTTTAGGTGTAATCTTTCTTTTACTTTCAATGTTTCAATTCACTAATCTTTGTTTTGTGAGTATGAGGAACTAAACCCCCTTAGTTAGGGGGTGATTCGAAACCATGTTCATGCTTGCAATATGAATTGATTACTTTTGGTTGTGATTTCATAAGTTGTGAATTCAATTCGTTTAACTGCTTGATTGATAACTTATTCGTGTATGTTTGTTAAGAGTGCACGCTTAGTTTTCATGCATGAATATGATGCTAGAATATAAGGGAGTTTCACCTAATAGTTACAAACTTATATTCACAAGTAGTGGAGGTCGCTTATAAACGATCGCGTTAAATGAATTCTTGGCACAAGTTTCATGCTCATCATAGTAACGAGTGCCTCATCAATACTTATAGTTCTCATGTTGCTTAATGATCTTTGATTGTATCTTTATTGTGCTTTTCACGTAAAGGACTTTTGAAGAATGTGTTGAGTTGTTGTATGCGCTTTCCCATCCAACTCAATAACTTAAGGAGAACTTGAAGGTTAATTTAAGCGGACCTAATTAACCTGGGGTGTTGAGTTTCATGATTTATCGAAAGAACAACTGAAAATTGATTTATATGCAAGTGTGTCATGTGTGGAGAAGAACCCTCTAGCTAGCCCATCATCCATAGTTTTATCCAAATTCGTCTAGAATCTGTTTTCAATTTACAATCTGTTTTGCAAGTTTAATTTCGTCCAAAACAAAATCCCCCTTTATTTTAAAGTGTTAGATTAGTTAGAAATTCATTTAGTTTGTGTTTTTAAGTGTTTTAGGTCATTAGAAAACCAAATTTCGTCCAAGTTTGTGTTAGAGTCCCAAAACTGCCCAGAAAGTGTTTTTAAGGCAGTTTTGAGTGTTTGTTTGCTGTTTTGAGTCTTTTGGTTTGTATTGGTGTTTTATAGTTTATTTTTGCATTCTTTGAGTCTAGTTTAGTGTTTTAAACTTTGTTTTTACGTTTTGAGCCAGTTTCAAGTGATTTGGCAATCCCTCCTAATCCCCCTTTATTTTAAAGTGTTAGATTAGTTAGAAATTCATTTAGTTTGTGTTTTTAAGTGTTTTAGGTCATTAGAAAACCAAATTTCGTCCAAGTTTGTGTTAGAGTCCCAAAACTGCCCAGAAAGTGTTTTTAAGGCAGTTTTGAGTGTTTGTTTGCTGTTTTGAGTCTTTTGGTTTGTATTGGTGTTTTATAGTTTATTTTTGCATTCTTTGAGTCTAGTTTAGTGTTTTAAACTTTGTTTTTACGTTTTGAGCCAGTTTCAAGTGATTTGGCAATCCCTCCTAATCCCCCTTTATTTTAAAGTGTTAGATTAGTTAGAAATTCATTTAGTTTGTGTTTTTAAGTGTTTTAGGTCATTAGAAAACCAAATTTCGTCCAAGTTTGTGTTAGAGTCCCAAAACTGCCCAGAAAGTGTTTTTAAGGCAGTTTTGAGTGTTTGTTTGCTGTTTTGAGTCTTTTGGTTTGTATTGGTGTTTTATAGTTTATTTTTGCATTCTTTGAGTCTAGTTTAGTGTTTTAAACTTTGTTTTTACGTTTTGAGCCAGTTTCAAGTGATTTGGCAATCCCTCCTAATCCCCCTTTATTTTAAAGTGTTAGATTAGTTAGAAATTCATTTAGTTTGTGTTTTTAAGTGTTTTAGGTCATTAGAAAACCAAATTTCGTCCAAGTTTGTGTTAGAGTCCCAAAACTGCCCAGAAAGTGTTTTTAAGGCAGTTTTGAGTGTTTGTTTGCTGTTTTGAGTCTTTTGGTTTGTTTTAGTGTTTCAAACTTTAGTTTTACATTCTTTGAGTCGAGTTTAGTGTTTTAACTTTGTTTTTAAGTTTCTAAGTCAGTTATCAAGTGTTTAGCAATCCCTCCTAATCCCCGGTCCAGAACGATCCCTACTTATCCATACTACAATTGTCAACAAGAGGGTTTAATTTGTGTGTTTAGTTATTATACGCATCAAATTTTGGCGCCGTTGCCGGGGATTAGCAACTTTGCTAATCCCTCATTCTTTTTGTTTATTATTTATTTTCGTTTGTTTTCTATTGCAGATTGCTAACTTGTTTTGTTTCTTTGTTTTTAGGTACTAGTGCATGACTCGAAGTTCCAAACCTGTTCGTGAGCATATTTTGGACTTCGACGACGATTTCGAGAGAACTTTGAGAAGAAGGAGGAACCAACAAGAGCCTAACCCACCTAGCCCGGAACCTGACCTTGAAGAACAAGTTCTAGAAGAAGAGGAGGATCCCACGGCACAAGTGGGTGAAGGAGAGCAAGGCATGGCCATGGACAACCGTACACTCAAGGAGCTTTCCGCCTCGGGTTTGGATAATGCCGCACCATTGTGCATCCAATATCCCATGGCTGCCCAAGGTAAAACCGAAGAGTTCTAGCTCAAGTCAAGTTTGCTCCACCACATTCCAAAGTTCCATGGGCTGTCCATGGAGGATCCGAACAAACATTTGAAAGAATTTGAAGTGGTGTGCTCAAGTATGACTCCGGTTAACGTTGACGGAAGTATTTTAAAGATGAAGGCTTTTCCATTCTCTTTAATGGACAAGGCCAAGGATTGGTTATACGAGTTGGCTCCCGGAACAGTTACATCTTGGGAGAGTATGAAGAGGGCGTTTTTGGAGAAGTTTTTCCCAACTTCTCGCATCATTCTTCTTCGTAAAAAAATAAGTGGAATTCAACAACATGAAGGTGAGTCTTTTCCTACATATTATGAACGATTTAAATCACTTGTTGCTTCTTGTCCACAGCATCAGATGAAGGAGGAGTTGCTTTTGCAATACTTCTACTAAGGGCTCCTACCACTAGAACGTCAAATGCTCGATGCTTCGGCGGGTGGAGCATTGGTGGACAAAACGCCCATGGCTGCAAAAATCTTGATTGCTAATCGAGCGTTGATAGGAGCATATTTATGCTACTTAGTTATGTTGTTTTCTTGCATTTTCGTAGTTAGTTATAACTTATTATAGTGTTTAAGGTCATTTTCGTGCAATTTCAGGTTCATATGGCAAAGTATGCATTTTGAGCCAATTTGGAGCATTTTTGGGCCAAGATTGGATGGTGCAAACATGGAGACATGAGGATGGACGAATTTGATGATTCAAAGGGCTAGAAATCTGCATGTGTGTGTGCAAAGTGTTGGCCTACAACTTCAAACATCATGGCTGCCATGTAATGGCAGAAAATGTTTTTTTTTACTAGCTAAATGGATGAAGAACATGCATTGCAAGTATAAACACCACATGGGCAGCAAGAAGGAAAGAAAACAGCAACACACACACCACATGGGCAGCAAGGAATCAGAAATTAAAGCATGGGCAGCAAGGAATCAGAAATTAAAGCATGGGCAGCAAGGAATAAGAAATTAAAGCATGGGCAGTGAATAGACAACAAGGAATGGCAGAAATTGGACCACCATGAAGTGGATTTCTGCAAGGATGGCAGATTGTCCATTACTTGATGTTTGCTTGACATTTTCAGCCACTATATAATCCCCATTCAACCATTTATCAAGGGAGTTCAGAAAAACACACCTCCCACACACATTCCATTCATCCCATCCAACCATACACCCTCCACAATTCATAAATTCGTCAAACACATCCATCACACTTTGCAGCAGCCTTCCTTCACCTTTCACCATATTTTCTGACCCAAAATCATCCCTAGCCATACCCCCATCAACCCTAAACCTTCCCATACCATTCCACATCCATTCTACACCACAAATAACCCCAAAACCTGTTCTAAAGTTCTCTGCCACAGCAAGGAGGAAGGAGAATTCGTTGATGAGCTTGCTGCCAAGTTGGAGCGTTCTAGGTGTTTTCTTCCTTTGGTTTTTAATTTCTAAATTTATGTATCTTTGCTTGTGAGTATGAGGAACTAAACCCCCTTAGTTGGGGTGTGATTCGAAACCATGAATATGCTTGCAATATGATTTGATTACGTTCAGTTGTTATTTCATAAGTTGTGGTTTCAATTCGTTCATCTACTTGATTGATAACTTATTTGTGTATGTTGATTGAGAGTGCACGCTTAGTTTTCATGCATGAATATGATGCTAGATTATGAGGGAGTTTCACCTAATAGTTACAATCTTATAATCACAAGTAGTGAAGGTCGCTTATAAACGATCGCGTTGAATGAATTCTTGGCATTAGTTTCATGCTCATCATAGTAACGAATGCCTCGTCAACACTTATAGTTCTCATTGTGCTTCATGATTCTTGATTGTATCCTTATTGTGCTCATCACGTAAGGAACCTTTGAGGAATGCTTTGAATTGTTGTATGCGCTTTCCCATCCAATTCATTAACTTAAGGAGAACTTGAAGGTTAATTTAAGCGTATCTAGTTAACTTGGGGTGTTGAGTTTCATAATTTATTGGAAGAACAACTGAAAATTGTTTTGTTTGCAAGTGTGTCATGTGTGGAGAAGAACCTCCTAACTAGCCTTTTATCCATCCTTTTCATCCAAAAACGTTTTACAATCTGTTTAGTTTTAAGTTTCTGTTTTGTTTTCAATTTTCGTCCAAAACAAATCCCCCTTTATTTTGAAGTCTTAGATTAGTTAGAAAGTGTTTTGATTTGTGTTTCTAAGTGTTTTGATTCAAGTTTTCATCAAATTTCGTCCAAATTAGAGTAGGTGCTCAAAACTGCCCAGAAAGTGGTTTTTAGGCAGTTTTGAGCCTTCTAGTTGCTGTTTTGAGTTCTAGGTTTGTTTAAGTGTTTTAAACTTTAGTTTTGCATTCTTTGAGTCTAGTTTAGTGTTTTAAACTTTGTTTTTGAGTTTTTAAGTCAGTTCCAAGTGTTTAGCAATCCCTCCTAATCCCCGGTCTAGAACGATCCCTACTTACATCTTTACTACAATTTGACAAAAGAGGGTTAAATTTGTGCGTTAGTTATTTTCGCATCAAAATTTTGGCGCCGTTGCCGGGGATTAGCAACTTTGCTAATCCCTCGTTCTTTTTGTTTATTTGTTATTTTCGTTTGTTTTCTATCACAGATTGCTATCTTGTTTTGTTTCTTTGTTATTAGGTACTAGTGCATGACTCGAAGTTCCAAACCTATTCGTGAGCATATTTTGGACTTTGACGACGATTTTGAGAGAACTTTGAGAAGGGCTAGAAATCAGCAAGAACACAACCCACCCAATCCCGAACCTGACCTTGAAGAAAACGTTCCAGAAGAGGAGGAGGAACCTACGGCACAAGTGAGTGAAGAAGCCCAAGACATGGCCGTGGACAACCGTACACTCAAAGAGCTCTCCGCCTCGGGATTGGATAATGCCGCACCCTTGTGCATCCAATATCCCACGGCTGCCCAAGGTAAGACCGAAGAATTTGAATTAAAGTCAAGTTTGCTTCATCATATTCCTAAATACCATGGCTTGTCCATGGAAGATCCTAACAAACATTTGAAAGAATTTGAAGTTGTTTGCTCAAGTATGACTCCCGTTAACGTTGACGGAAGTATTTTGAAGATGAAGGCTTTTCCATTCTCTTTAGTGGATAAAGCCAAGGATTGGTTGTACGAATTGGCTCCCGGAACTGTCACATCTTGGGAGAGCATGAAAAGAGCGTTCTTGGAGAAGTTCTTTCCAACTTCTCGAATCATTACCATACGGAAAAGGATAAGTGGAATTCAGCAAGAGGAAGGTGAGTCTTTTCCTACGTATTATGAACGTTTTAAATCACTTGTTGCTTCTTGTCCACAACATCAGATGAAAGAGGAATTACTTTTGCAATACTTTTATGAGGGCCTCCTACCACTTGAACGTCAAATGCTTGATGCCTCGGCGGGTGGAGCATTGGTGGACAAAACTCCTATGGCAGCCAAGATCTTGATTGCTAATCGAGCGTTGAACGCTCAACAATACGAAGGAGTAGGCCAAAGGGGACCCCCACGGCAACATGTTCATGAGGTAAGTTCAACTTCCGACATTCATTCACAATTGGCTAATCTTTCTTCTATTGTGTCTCAGATGGTCGAGGGCATGAAGATGCAAGGACCAATTGTATGTGGCGTATGTTCTATCCAAGGACATGCTTCTGAAAAATGTCCACAATTGATTGAAAATGGTGGATGGGAAAGCGCCAATGCAATTGGATTTCAAGGCCAAAACCAACCAAGGAATGATCCTTATTCAAGTACTTACAATCCCGGTTGGAGAGACCACCCAAACTTCAAGTGGAGGGAGCCCCAACCACCTCAACAACAAGGAGGCTTTAGGCAACAACCCCCGGGGTTCTTCACCAAGCCATATGCAACCCCACATGCTCCACAACAATCTGCCCCAAATGCTTTAGGTACGTCTCTAGATAATGATGCACTTCTTAAGATACTAACCAAATTATCTCAGGGGCAAGACGATCACACCCAAGCTATGCAAAACCAAGACAAAAGGGTGGATCAACTTGAGAAACAAATTGGGCAGATTGCCGAGTTTGTAGGTAAGTTTCGAGATCCCGGACAACTCCCTAGCTCCACCATTCCAAATCCAAGGGGCGGGTTCGAAAGTGCAAAAGCCATATTGTTGAGAAGTGGAAAAGAAGTTGGGACAGGTCCTACACCATCAAAATCAGGTCTCAAAGAGGATGAAAACTTGCAAATTGAAGAGGAAGAAGCAAGCTTGCCCACGGCAAGGGTGGTTCCACCTTTGCCGCAAGCTTCTAGTACCCCAAATCTGCCCAATTTGTCCAACAAAGGTAAGAATGTGTCCAATTCGTTTCCTACTAATGTTATTCCACCCAATGTACCCTTTCCTAGCAGATTTTTGCAATCCAAGATCGAAGAGGAGGAAAAAGATGTTCTAGAGACATTTAGAAAGGTGCATGTCAACATTCCCCTCCTTGATGCCATAAAGCAAATCCCGAAGTATGCCAAGTGTTTAAAGAAGCTTTGTACGACAAAGAAACGTACCCGGGAGAAAGAAGTGGTACATGTAAGCGAGAATGTCTCCGCCATCTTGCAACATAAACTACCCCCCAAATGCAAAGATCCGGGGAGCTTTACAATTCCGTGTGTCATTGGTAATACCCGTTTCAAATCTGCCATGCTAGATTTAGGAGCATCTATTAATGTTATGCCATATTCTGTTTATGCATCTATGAATCTAGGAGCACTTAAACATGATGGTGTAATCATACAATTGGCCGATAGATCTAACGCTTATCCAAAGGGAGTTTTGGAAGACGTTTTAGTGCAGGTTGATCATTTAGTCTTCCCAGCGGATTTCTATGTCCTCGAAAAGGATGCATCAAGGACCATGCAAGACGAGGGAATTGGAGTGGAGAACAAGGACCATACGGCCACTGCCCTCAAAGTGCTCAAATTGGCCGAAAGCACCATGGGGAAGAACGTTTACCTTGCTGCCACTTCATCACATCACATAGGTAAGCCACCTAATCCAAATCCAATTCCCATTAAAGTTGATAGGTGGTTCCCTTCTTTGGTGCAGGTACCCAAGCAAATCCCCAATGGTGGGCGCATAAACATGAACTTTAAGCAACACAACGCACCCATCAACAAACATCACTATCCATTTCCGTTCAAGGATGCAATGTACAAGAACTTTGTGGGGCAGGTTGTGGAGGATATTTCTTTGGGTGCCGTGGGCACAAATGGAGAATGAATGGGCTTTTCGTCCGGCTTCACGACGTTAAAGAAAGCGCTACTTGGGAGGCAACCCATGCAATTCAACAAAGGAAGCCCTAGGAATCACTCCAATTCCAGATTTGCGTTCCTAAAACCCTTCACTTTGTTGCTTGTTTCTAATCTGCCCAGTTTGTTATTTACTTGCTGTTTGTGTGTTTTTTTTTTTTGTTTAGCGTGGTTTTATGCTTGAAACATTGAGGACAATGTTTGATTTAAGTGTGGGGGGGGTAACTAAGTGTTTTAGATGCAAATTCGTGGGATTTTATCACCCTTAACTTGGAGACTTGTTCCTTGCTGTTTTAAGTGTTTTTGAGCAGTTTTGGTGTGTTTTAGTATGTTTTGATGCAAAAATCCGAAAATCACATAAAAATTTGAAAAATTTGTTTTAAAATCCCAAAAAGAGTTGTTTTTATTTGTGTCTTAGGGTACCTTCCAACACAATGATGAGGATTCGGTTTGTAATTGCATGGCTGTTAAAGAGAGTGATTAACATGGATGAAAGTTTGATTTACTCTTTGTTTATGCTTGGTTGTGGTTATAACTTATGAATTCACATGCAATCATAAAGGAAAAATTAGTTTTTGTAACATGCTTGAAGGAAGGAACTCAAACTAACACTACAACCTTGTGAGACTTGAGCCTAAACGTTTATTTGGAGAGTTAAAATCTGTGCATTATTGTTTTCTAAGTCGTTGCATGATCTCATTATTCCTTGCTTGGTTACTACTTAGAAGGCGTTTCATCATTTAGTTCCAAATGCTAGAACTCATGCCCATTTCATTCAAAGCATGTTATTGATTTGCATAACACATATTCAAGATGAAGTTGTGTAGTGACCACCACCTTAGCCAAAATGCCGTGAATCCCCTATGTCATTATGTTTTGTAGGTTTCAACCCCATTGAGCCTTGTTTAGCCTTTTCTTTGTTAACCCATGTTTTCCTCACCTAGCCTAGATTAGGACTATCCATTCCTTTGTTCTTTAAGCATAGTAAAGCATGATTCAATTAGAATTCCTTTTGATTTATGTTGGCAGAAAACAAGTGTGGGGGAAGTGTTTTTCATGAGGAATTGTGTGCCATAGGCACGGCAAAGAAAAGAAAAGAAAAAAAAAATTTCGTGGAAAGAGAAAAGAAAAAAAATTTGAAAAAAAAACATGAAGAAAAAGTATGAGAAGTATGAAAAAAAAAGAGTTGAAAAGTTGAGAAAAAGAGTTCCAAAGTCTTGTTTGTTGAAGTAAGGGTCCAAAACAATGAATTTGACCCTAAGGAGTTGTTTAAGTCTCCCCCTTGTGTGTTAAAGTTAATTTCTGCAATCTAAGTGAATTCTAAGTCTCAATTTCATTACTTTGCTTACTATCGCTTGAAGAACGTTTGTTTTCCCTATCCTTCCTTGTTAACCAACACCCCAAGCCCCATTACAACCCTTAACTTCTATCTTGAGTGTTATGTGTTTCAATTTGTGGAGTTTGAATTTGGTATGAGCATATGGTGTCACTGGTTCTCGCATCTAAGTAGTAGCATTCCATTCATGAGATCATATCTAAACATGCTTCTTAACTCTAGAAATTGCATTCTTTGTAAAATATATATGTGAGCATTCGTTTTCATATCTACATCAATCTTCTCACATATGACTAGTGTAGGGTGTGGAGTTAGAAAATCTGAGTAAAAATAGAGTGTATATCTTGTAAGGAATTGAAGGAATTCTCTAAGGCATGTTACTTCATTCAAAGCATTGTTTTAATTGATTACTTGTGAATTTGTAAGTTGTGGCTTAAATTAAGTATGTGCTTGTGTAAAGATGACTCAAATTTGTGGGGATAACGATCTTTAACATGTCATGTTCATTGGAAATCCCTGAGGCAAATGTTGGAAGGATTAGAGTGTGTTTATTGACTTTGTTTCGTTTTGTTTATTTTGTTTTGCTCGAGGACTAGCAAAAGCTAAGTGTGGGGGAATTTGATAGGAGCATATTTATGCTACTTAGTTATGTTGTTTTCTTGCATTTTCGTAGTTAGTTATAACTTATTATAGTGTTTAAGGTCATTTTCGTGCAATTTCAGGTTCATATGGCAAAGTATGCATTTTGAGCCAATTTGGAGCATTTTTGGGCCAAGATTGGATGGTGCAAACATGGAGACATGAGGATGGACGAATTTGATGATTCAAAGGGCTAGAAATCTGCATGTGTGTGTGCAAAGTGTTGGCCTACAACTTCAAACATCATGGCTGCCATGTAATGGCAGAAAATGTTTTTTTTTACTAGCTAAATGGATGAAGAACATGCATTGCAAGTATAAACACCACATGGGCAGCAAGAAGGAAAGAAAACAGCAACACACACACCACATGGGCAGCAAGGAATCAGAAATTAAAGCATGGGCAGCAAGGAATAAGAAATTAAAGCATGGGCAGTGAATAGACAACAAGGAATGGCAGAAATTGGACCACCATGAAGTGGATTTCTGCAAGGATGGCAGATTGTCCATTACTTGATGTTTGCTTGACATTTTCAGCCACTATATAATCCCCATTCAACCATTTATCAAGGGAGTTCAGAAAAACACACCTCCCACACACATTCCATTCATCCCATCCAACCATACACCCTCCACAATTCATAAATTCGTCAAACACATCCATCACACTTTGCAGCAGCCTTCCTTCACCTTTCACCATATTTTCTGACCCAAAATCATCCCTAGCCATACCCCCATCAACCCTAAACCTTCCCATACCATTCCACATCCATTCTACACCACAAATAACCCCAAAACCTGTTCTAAAGTTCTCTGCCACAGCAAGGAGGAAGGAGAATTCGTTGATGAGCTTGCTGCCAAGTTGGAGCGTTCTAGGTGTTTTCTTCCTTTGGTTTTTAATTTCTAAATTTATGTATCTTTGCTTGTGAGTATGAGGAACTAAACCCCCTTAGTTGGGGTGTGATTCGAAACCATGAATATGCTTGCAATATGATTTGATTACGTTCAGTTGTTATTTCATAAGTTGTGGTTTCAATTCGTTCATCTACTTGATTGATAACTTATTTGTGTATGTTGATTGAGAGTGCACGCTTAGTTTTCATGCATGAATATGATGCTAGATTATGAGGGAGTTTCACCTAATAGTTACAATCTTATAATCACAAGTAGTGAAGGTCGCTTATAAACGATCGCGTTGAATGAATTCTTGGCATTAGTTTCATGCTCATCATAGTAACGAATGCCTCGTCAACACTTATAGTTCTCATTGTGCTTCATGATTCTTGATTGTATCCTTATTGTGCTCATCACGTAAGGAACCTTTGAGGAATGCTTTGAATTGTTGTATGCGCTTTCCCATCCAATTCATTAACTTAAGGAGAACTTGAAGGTTAATTTAAGCGTATCTAGTTAACTTGGGGTGTTGAGTTTCATAATTTATTGGAAGAACAACTGAAAATTGTTTTGTTTGCAAGTGTGTCATGTGTGGAGAAGAACCTCCTAACTAGCCTTTTATCCATCCTTTTCATCCAAAAACGTTTTACAATCTGTTTAGTTTTAAGTTTCTGTTTTGTTTTCAATTTTCGTCCAAAACAAATCCCCCTTTATTTTGAAGTCTTAGATTAGTTAGAAAGTGTTTTGATTTGTGTTTCTAAGTGTTTTGATTCAAGTTTTCATCAAATTTCGTCCAAATTAGAGTAGGTGCTCAAAACTGCCCAGAAAGTGGTTTTTAGGCAGTTTTGAGCCTTCTAGTTGCTGTTTTGAGTTCTAGGTTTGTTTAAGTGTTTTAAACTTTAGTTTTGCATTCTTTGAGTCTAGTTTAGTGTTTTAAACTTTGTTTTTGAGTTTTTAAGTCAGTTCCAAGTGTTTAGCAATCCCTCCTAATCCCCGGTCTAGAACGATCCCTACTTACATCTTTACTACAATTTGACAAAAGAGGGTTTAATTTGTGTGCTAGTTAATATTACGCATCAAGCGTTGAACGCTCAACAATACGAGGGTGTAGGCCAAAGACAACCCCCACGGCAACAAATTCATGAGGTAAGTTCCACATCCAATATTCAAACTCAGTTAGCTAATCTTACTTCTATTGTTTCACAGATGGCCGAGGGAATGAAGATGCAAGGACCCATGGTGTGTGGCGTATGTTCTATCCAAGGACATGCTTCCGAAAAGTGTCCTCAACTCATTGAGAATGGTGGATGGGTGAGCGCTAATGCCATTGGGTTTCAAAGCCAAAATCAGCCAAGACATGATCCATACGCTAACACGTATAATCCGGGATGGAGAGACCATCCAAACTTCAAATGGAGAGAGCCACAACAAGCCCAACCACAAGGAGGCTTTAGGCAACAACCCCCGGGCTTCTACACCAAACCATACGCACCCCCTCAAATCCAACCACAATCTGCCCCAAATACTTCAGGTAATGCTTTGGATAATGATACACTTGTTAAGTTACTAACCACTTTGACTCAGGGGCAAGAAAATCAAAACAAAAGGGTGGACCAACTAGAGAAACAAATGGGGCAGATTGCCGAAGTTGTTGGGCAGATTAGAGACCAAGGAAAGCTTCCTAGTTCTACCATTCCAAATCCAAAGGGAGGGTTTGAATCAGCCAAAGCAATCACCCTAAGAAGTGGTAAGGAGGTTGGAGCAGGTTCTTCATCAAAAACTGGTCACAAAGAGGATGAAATGTTGCAAATGGAAGAGGAAGAATCAAGTGATAGGAGCATATTTATGCTACTTAGTTATGTTGTTTTCTTGCATTTTCGTAGTTAGTTATAACTTATTATAGTGTTTAAGGTCATTTTCGTGCAATTTCAGGTTCATATGGCAAAGTATGCATTTTGAGCCAATTTGGAGCATTTTGGAGCATTTTTGGGCCAAGATTGGATGGTGCAAACATGAAGACATGTGGATGGACGAATTTGATAATTAAAACAGCAACACACACACCACATGGGCAGCAAGGAATCAGAAATTAAAGCATGGAAGAATGGGATCATCATGGGCAGCAAGGAATCAGAAATTAAAGCATGGAAGAATGGGATCATCATGGGCAGCAAGGAATCATTATGGGCAGCAAGGATCATCATGGGCAGCAAGGAATCAGAAATTAAAGCATGGAAGAATGGGATCATCATGGGCAGCAAGGAATCATTATGGGCAGCAAGGAATCATCATGGGCAGTGAAGAGACAACAAGGAATGGCAGAAATTGGACCACCATGAAGTGGATTTCTGCAAGGATGGCAGATTGTCCATTACTTGATGTTTGCTTGACATTTTCAGCCACTATATAATCCCCATTCAACCATTTATCATGGAGTTCAAAAAACCACACCTCCCACACACATTCCATTCATCCCATCCAGCCATACACCCTCCACAATTCATAAATTCGTCAAACACATCCATCACACTTTGCAGCAGCCTTCCTTCACCTTTCACCATATTTTCTGACCCAAAATCATCCCTAGCCGTACCCCCATCAACCCTAAACCTTCCCATACCATTCCACATCCATTCTACACCACAAATAACCCCAAAAACTTGTTCTAAAGTTCTCTGCCGCAGCAAGGAGGAAGGAGAATTCGTTGATGAGCTTGCTGCCAAGTTGGAGCGTTCTAGGTGTTTTCTTCCTTTGGATTTTAATTTCTAAATTTATGTATCTTTGCTTTGTGAGTATGAGGAACTAAACCCCCCTTGGTTAGGGGGGGATTCGAAACCATGTATATGCTTGCAATATGATTTGAGTACGTTCAGTTGTTATTTCATAAGTTGTGGTTTCAATTCGTTCATCTACTTGATTGATAACTTATTTGTGTATGTTGATTGAGAGTGCACGCTTAGTTTTCATGCATGAATATGATGCTAGATTATGAGGGAGTTTCACCTAATAGTTACAATCTTATAATCACAAGTAGTGAAGGTCGCTTATAAACGATCGCGTTGAATGAATTCTTGGCATTAGTTTCATGCTCATCATAGTAACGAATGCCTCGTCAACACTTATAGTTCTCATTGTGCTTCATGATTCTTGATTGTATCCTTATTGTGCTCATCACGTAAGGAACCTTTGAGGAATGTTTTGAATTGTTGTATGCGCTTTCCCATCCAATTCATTAACTTAAGGAGAACTTGAAGGTTAATTTAAGCGTATCTAATTAACTTGGGGTGTTGAGTTTCATAATTTATTGGAAGAACAACTGAAAAATCGTTTTGTTTGCAAGTGTGTCATGTGTGGAGAAGAACCTCCTAACTAGCCTTTTATCCATCCTTTTCATCCAAAAACGTTTTACAATCTGTTTTGTTTTAAAGTTTCTGTTTTGTTTTCAATTTTCGTCCAAAACCAAATCCCCCTTTATTTTGAAGTCTTAGATTAGTTAGAAAGTCTTTTGATTTGTGTTTTTAAGTGTTTTGATTCAAGTTTTCACTCAAATTCGTCAGATTTTGTGTTTGTGCTCAAAACTGCCCAGAAACTGGTTTTTAGGCAGTTTTGAGTCTTCTAGTTGCTGTTTTGAGTTTTAGGTTTGTTTTAGTGTTCTAACTTTTAGTTTTACATTCTTTGAGTCTAGTTTAGTGTTTTAAACTTTGTTTTTATGTTATTGAGTCAGTTTTCAAGTGTTTAGCAATCCCTCCTAATCCCCGGTTTAGAACGATCCCTACTTACATCTTTACTACAATTTGACAAAAGAGGGTTTAATTTGTGTGCTAGGTAAAATTTACGCACCATCAAGTCAACCCACGGCAAAGGTGGAAGTACCTTTACCGCAAGTGTCCATGGCCCCTAAACCTTCAAATCTGTCCAATAAGGGTAAGAATGTGTTAAATTCAATTCCTACTAATGTTTTTCCTTCGAATGTCCCCTTTCCTAGCAGATTTTTGCAATCCAAGAACGAAGAGGAGGAAAAATATGTTCTAGAGACGTTTAGAAAGGTGCATGTCAACATTCCCCTCCTTGATGCCATAAAGCAAATCCCGAAGTATGCCAAGTGTTTAAAGAAGCTTTGTACAACAAAGAAACGTGTCCGGGAGAAAGAAGTGGTACATGTAAGCGAGAATGTCTCCGCAATGTTGCAAAGAAAACTACCCCCCAAATGCAAAGATCCGGGGAGTTTTCTAATTCCATGTGTCATTGGTAATACCCGTTTCAAATCTGCCATGCTAGATTTAGGTGCATCAATTAATGTCATGCTGATGTGAAATATATAAGCACACAAATTAAACCCTCTTTTTATCAATTGTAGCAAAATATGTAAGTAGGGATCGTTCTAGGCCGGGGATTAGGAGGGATTGCAAAATCACTTGGAATTGACTCAAAAAACGTAAAAACACTAAACTAGACTCAAAGAATGTAAAACTATAACTTAAAACACCAAAACAAACCAAAAGACTCAAAATAACACAAAAACACTCAAAACTGCCTTAAAACCACTTTCTGGGCAGTTTTTGGACTCTAAACAAGATTTTGGACGAAAATTGGTTTCAACTTGACTCAAAACACTTAAAAACACAACTAACACACTTTCTAACTAATTTGACACTTGAAAACAAAGGGGGATTTGGTTTTGGACGAATTTAAAAATAAAACAAAACTTTGTAACTAGAACAGATTTTTAAAACGAATTTGATTTAAAACAATGGATGGAAGGCTAGCTAAGGGGTTCATCTCCATACATGTTATACTTGCATACGAAACGATTTCCAATTGCTTTTCAATAAACCATGACTTCTCAACGCCCCAAGTTAATTAGGTCCGCTTAAATTAACCTTCAGATTTTCCTAATGTTATTGAATTGGATGATTGCATACGACAACCCAAAGCATTCCCCACAAATCCCCTACATGATTGCATAATAGAGATACAAGCAAGAATCATTAAGTTCTATGAAAACCATAAGCATTGACGAAGCACTTGTTACTATGATTGCATGAAACTTATGCCAAGAATTTACTTAACGCGATTGAGATCATCAACCTTTACTACTTGTGAATATAAGTTCATAACGATTAGGTGAAATTCCCTTATATCCTAGCATCAAATTAATGCATGGAAACTAAGTGTCGACCCTTAATCAACATACAAGAATAAGTTTTAATTCACATAGATAAGCAAATTGAAATCACAATTTATGAAACGCAATTAGAAGTAATCAAATCATATCGCAAGCATAAACATGTATTTCGAATCCCCCCCTAGCCAAGGGGGGGGTTTAGTTCCTCATACTCACAACACAAAGAGAATAGAATTTAAACATTGAAATCAAAGGAAAAGAAACACCTAGAAATTCCAGCAAGTTGAACTTGAATCGCATCAACTCCAAGCTTCCTCCTCCTCCTCCTTGGTGCGGCAAAGGTCTAAAACAGGTTCTAAGGGTCCTATGTGTATGGATTAATGGTTATGGAGGGGTATGGTGGTGTTTAGGAGTGGTGGAGGGTGCGGCGAAGGTGTGTGAAGGGTTTTGGCGAATTTCTGATTTGTGGAGTGAATGAATGAATGAATGAATGGGTTAAGGTGGTTTATATAGGCTTCTAACCCTAGGTAAATCAGGTTTAGGCCTTCTAGAAACCCAAATCCATCAGGAATTGGACTAAAAAAACACATTCCCACTAGGAATAGGTGCGGCATAGGCTTAGGGTCAGATAAGGCTTCTAGAAAGCCTTGCAAGGCAAGGATTTAGGGTCTTCTAGAAGTAAATGGGCGGCATATTTCAAGGGAGGATAAGATAGGGCTTCTAGAAAGCCCAAAATCTGATGGGAATTGCTTAGAACTTGTGGCAAGGAGGGGAATACTCTAGAAACTTCTCATTTGTGTCCTACAACACTTAGGAGTCCTTCTAGCATTAGGAAAACATGTCTCAATCCTTCCTTGACTTGGAATTCTTCTCCTTCTTCATCTTGGAAACCTTTTCCTTCTTGGACTTGGAAATCTTCCTTGTAGCTGCAACTTGATGCCATTTGGGGTTTACATTTCCTATTCCAAGTAGGAAACCTTGTTTGAATAGGAATCTTCATTCTTCTAGGAATCCATCTTCAACTAGGAATCTCTCGTTGATTAGGATTCCTTCTTCAATTAGGAATCGTTTGTTGACTAGGATTTCATCTCTTGATTAGGCGCTTTCCTACTTCGACTAGGAAACTGATGCGAAAATAAATTAACGCACAAATTTAAACCCTATTTGTGACAGTTGTAGTAATGATGTAAGTAGGGATCGTTCTAGGCCGGGGATTAGCTAGGGATGCTAACCAAAGTAAAATTAAATTAAAAACGTAAAAACAAAATTTAAAACACTAAACTAGACTCAAAACACTTAAATAGAATCACTCAAAATAAAACTAACAAATAAACTAAAACAAATCAAAAGACTCAAAATAATTCAAAACTCAAGAAAACATAAACTAAATTAATTTCTAACAAACCTAACACTTTAAAATAAATGGGGGATTGATTTTTGATGAAAAGTAAATTAAACTTAAATAAATTACAGAATTGACAAAAACATAAAATTAAGGTGAATGGATGGATGACGGACTGGCTAGAGGGTTCTTCTCCACACATGACACATATGCAACCTAAATTGATTTTCAGTTGTTCTTTCAATAAATTGTAAATTCTCAACGCCCCAAGTTAATTAGGTCCGCTTAAATTAATTCTCAGATTTTCCTTAAGTTAATGGATTGGATGATTGCATACGACAACCCAAAACATTCCCCACAAGTTCCCTACATGAATTGCATAATAGAGATACAAGCAAGAATCATTAAGTTTTATGAAAATCATAAGCATTGACGAGGCACTTGTTACTATGAATTGCATGAAACTTATGCCAAGAATTTACCTAACGCGATCGTTTATAAGCGACCTTCACTACTCGTGAATATAAGTTCATAACGATTAGGTGAAATTCACTTATATTCTAGCATCAAATTCATGCATGTAAATTAAGTATGCATCCTTAATCGACATACAAAAATAAGTTATCAATCAAGCAGTTAAGCAAATTAAATCACAACTCAGAAATAACAACTGAAGGTAATCAATTCATATTACAAATATATTCATGGTTTTGAATTAAACTCTAGCCAAAATAAAATTAGTTACACATTATTAAAATTAAAACAGAAATAAAATGTGAGTTTAGGAAAATTAAACCGAGAGAGATCGACAGCTTGCTGTCCACTGTGCTTCTGCTGTGTTGACTGCCCGTGCTGACCCAAGTCAGCACTGCTGCCGTGCTGACCTCTGCTCGTGCTGCCCCTCTCGCGTCTGACCTCCTCCGCAGCTCAGTCCTCCCTCGCTGCTGCTTGTCCGCGTGTCTGGCTGCCAAAACAGCTTCTCTGCGTGCTAACCTCCGCTGCCCAAGCAGCTCCAGTCCTCCCTTCCACTCACTGACCCGTGCAGTACCAGTTCCTTCTCTCTCGCTCGCTGCCAAGACGTGCAGCTGCCCCAGGCAGCTCCCCCTCGCGTCCAAGCTGTCTCCTAACCTCTCTCGCTGCTCCAGGGCAGCGCCTGTTTTGCGTCTCCCTTCTTTCCTTCAAGCTGCCAAAGGCAGCTTCTCCCCGAGAGCCTTTGTATTATAATTAACTCCTCCTGGTTTCCACGCACTCCCTAGTTCCCCTGCTGCCTAAGGCAGCAACTCCCCGTTTATTTATTTCCTCTTCACGCTCCTGCACGTTTATTTATTATATCTCCTTCTTTATTCTCCCACCATTTCTTTTATTTATTCCCTCCATTTCCCTTGCGTCCCCCACTACTCCTCTATTCCCCCGAAGCCTTCCTTATTCCTCCATCAAATATCCCCAGTGCGCCTCACACTGCCCACTTCTTTATTATTTTTATCTAACTTTCCCCTAACTTTCTTTCTTTATTCTTTTTTTTTTCTTTCTTTGCTCCGCACCATCCCCCTCTTGTATTCTTTTAACCTTTCTGCTCCACTTTCCCTTATTCTACAAAACAAACAATTATTATTATTATATATATATATATATATTTTATTTAATTTAAAAGCTAAATAGTTTTGACACGAATTTATTACATAAAATCACACTTATGCTATTTTTATTTTCTTAGCTAGATAAATTCTATAAAACACAAAAACAAAGTAAATAGCATAAAAATATGAGGAAATAACTAAGAAAAGACAAGAGAATTTGATGTAAAATATGTATAAATATTAGCTTATCAATGGGATCATCATGGGCAGCAAGGAATCAGAAATTAAAGCATGGAAGAATGGGATCATCATGGGCAGCAAGGAATCATTATGGGCAGCAAGGAATCATCATGGGCAGTGAAGAGACAACAAGGAATGGCAGAAATTTGACCACCATGAAGTGGATTTCAGCAAGGATGGCAGATTGTCCATTACTTGATGTTTGCTTGACATTTTCAGCCACTATATAATCCCCATTCAACCATTTATCATGGAGTTCAGAAAACCACACCTCCCACACACATTCCATTCATCCCATCCAGCCATACACCCTCCACAATTCATAAATTCGTCAAACACATCCATCACACTTTGCAGCAGCCTTCCTTCACCTTTCACCATATTTTCTGACCCAAAATCATCCCTAGCCGTACCCCCATCAACCCTAAACCTTCCCATACCATTCCACATCCATTCTACACCACAAATAACCCCAAAAACCTGTTCTAAAGTTCTCTGCCGCAGCAAGGAGGAAGGAGAATTCGTTGATGAGCTTGCTGCCAAGTTGGAGCGTTCTAGGTGTTTTCTTCCTTTGGATTTTCAAAGATGAACAAAAATGTACAAACTAACACGAGAATAAGGAATTTCACACAACACATGTTAACTAAGTTCTTGATGATCATGGTTCAAATTTTATTCAATTATATCATTGGGTCGGGAAACTAACAAAAATCACACACTTTCAATAGGCTCAAAAACTCACATAGGATGTATATGGTCACTAAATTCACATATGGAGCTTTAAATCATGCTTTAATTTCACATCAACAAGGCTATGTGCATTTGGTTTTTCAAAGATGAACAAAAATGTACAAACTAACACGAGAATAAGGAATTTCACACAACACATGTTAACTAAGTTCTTGATGATCATGGTTCAAATTTTATTCAATTATATCATTGGGTCGGGAAACTAACAAAAATCTAATTCAAAACAATAAGGAAAACAAGGAAATATTTTTGGATTTTTAAAATTTTCCGAATTTTTTTTTTTTTTTTTTTTTTTTTTTTTTAATAAAACAAAACTAATTAAGAAAACAAAGCAATAACATGGAAACAAATGAAACCAGTTCAAAGTCGAAGGTACAAAAATTTTCAATTTGGTCATTTTTCATACTCTTTACCCCCACACTTAAACTAGACATTGTCCCCAATGTCAGAAAATATAATAAAATGCAAATAAAAATAAAATAAATAAATACAAAGAAACAAAATAAAGCAATAGGACTGAAAACTTCCCTAATTTGCAGAAAATCAAGCGATGACCCCCAAGCTTCCATTTTGCAATCAACTTCAAGGGTGGAAATTGCCAAAAGTTCCTGTAAAGAAAAGAAATAAATCAGTTACGCACGCAAGAAAATATAAAAGAAAACAAACGAAAAATTGAAAATGAAAATAAAAGATAATGAATAAAACTAATAAAAGAACATTGGTCCTGTTTGGTGACTTTCCACAGCTTTGAACTTGAACTGGCCTCGGAACTTCTTAGCAAGGAAAATGAGACTTGATTGGTGGTGTTGTTGAGGCTTCTCGAGCTCTTGGTTTCAACTCAGACTCCTTCTGCTGGGTTGATTGAGTCTGCAGGCTACATTCTTCTCTTTTTGTTCTTCTGCATGGCAAGTAGGCACGAGGCAGAGGTGGTGGTCTGCTTCTTTGTTCAATCTGTCCAAGTGCCGACCGATTTCCTTTCTTTCACCTTGACTCGTAGCCAAGAGCAAGGGTAAAGGAAAAGCATGCCATGAGAAATCTTTGCCTCTGACTCTGATGATATGGGATACTTTTGCTTTTGAAGAAGTATCGTTCCACAGGTGTATGCTTGAACTGGGCTGGGGAACTTCTTAGCAAGGAAAATGAGACTTGATCTTGAAGATGAAGCAGCACCTTGTCTCCACATGCTTCAAGTATCATTTTCACTTGCCATGTCTGTTCTCCAGGCAGATGTGGCGACTTCTTCGGAAGTACATCAGTGGTTGAAGAAGAGCACTCGAGAGCAATGCTAGGTAAGCAATCAGGAAGGATTTCCAGGCAGTCGGTTCTTAGATTGGAAGATTGACACCGAGTGCTGGCTGATTGCCCGCTTTCTCCTTGCCCCAAAGACAAGGAAAAGGACAGGGAGAAAGCGTGATATGAGATACTCTTGCTTTCAACCTTCATGATATGAAATACTCTAGCTCTAGATGACTTGTTTGTAAAGGTATCCCAAGGAATGAGAAACACAGAGAAACTCGAGAGGGTTTGTTGGAAAGGCATTTTCGGAGATGAAAAATTTCGGAGATGAAGAAGTGTAGAGGGGGTATGCCTTTGCTGGATGGCGAAGGTAGATGTTTATAGGACTTTTCTTCACAACCGAAACTGTTCTTTTACCCCTGTCGGCAGCCGGTGGATGGATGAACAGTACAGGTTACGCGCTTTCTGAAAAAGCAACCCGTAATTTGCGCAAAGCTGACAGCGCGTGACGAGTGACGACAAATCTGGAAAAGTAGCTCGCCTCGTGATTCCTGACCGCTCCGACTTTTGAGAAAGACGCCCGACTTTTGAGAGAGCGGCGTCCGACTTTTGAGAAAGGAACCGACTTTTGAGACGGAGACGCCGCTTTTGAGAAAAGAATCCGGCTTTTGAGAAAGGAGCCCGGCTCTTCGATTTGCGAGAGGGCGCCTCTTCGACTGCTGAGTGACGCCTCAACGATTTCTTATTCTTATAAGAACGCTCATTTTTGTTCCACAAACACACTTAAGCTCCCCCTGTAAACACTCCCTCCTGCAAACACTCCCTCTTGCATTTCTTTTAATCTTGATCAGTCCAACTCTTCATTCTCAACACCTTCAGAAAATGTCTTGCCCCTCTGACCGTCGCCTTAACTTGAATGTTGGGGAAGATAGTGATATATCTTCTCCAACCAACATTTGGCAGCCGTCCTTCATATCCCCGAATGGTCCTCTTACAGTTGGGGATTCCATGATGATGAACGAAACAACCGCATCGGTGGTGGCCAGAAATCTGCTCACTCCTAGAGACACTAGGATACTTTCTAGGCGGTCCGACGAACTGGCTGTTCAGGACTCTATGGCCTACAGCGTCCGATGCGCAGGCTCAGTATCAAACATGGGCCAGCGCCTTCTTGCACGAACCCGTCAGGTGGAGTCGTTGATGGCTGAAGTGGCTAGTCTTCGGCAGGAGGTCAGAGTGCTTAGGCATGAGAACAGGGATTTGCACATGCTTGCAACCAATTACTCCACAAGCATGAAGAGGAAGCTGGATCAGATGCAGGAGTCCGAAGTGCGGATTCAGAGTGATCATCAACGGTTTATGGCGTTACTCCCGAGGTTTGTGTTGCCTTCGTCCTCGGGAGCAGCACCAAGTATTGAGGCTCTGAATGATCCAGCTCTGGCGCTTCGTCTTTCAGGGGCTCCGTCGACCTCCGAGGCACCACCAACCAATGACCAATGAACGAAATTAAATTACAAGTTATTGTAAAAAAAAATTTATGCATTTAAGTTTTTTTTTTTTTTTATTTATTTATTTATTTTTTTATATTTTTTTTGTATTATTTTTTTTTTGTATTTTTTATTTTTATTTATATGAATGTTTATGTTTTTAAGTTTTTTTTTTTTTTTTTTTTTTTTTTTTTTTTAAATAACAATGTAAAATAAGTAAAACAAAGTAAAAAGACTATGTTTAACTTCTAAACAAAAATCACAACTAAATAAACAAAACAAAATGAAAGCAGTAAAGAGAAGGGATTAGGAATGCAAATCTGATTGTGGGTGATTCCTAGGCCTCCCTTCATTATTCAAATGCATGGGCTTATCATTGAACGGACGGTGGTACTTGAAATGATCCGACAACGGTCTAAGTTCTAATGACGGTGCCTGAATCATCAAAATTAGAAACAAGTTAGTATAAATTAAAATTAAAAATGGAGAAGATGGCATACTTTCTTGTTCAAACTCAAACTCAATGACGAACACTACGTCTTTAAACGTATCAGGGACTTTGAACTTGGCCAAATTTATTATAATGGTTGTGGCTTGTCCCGTGTCATCAGTCTCAACTTCTTTGGGCTTGATTGTCTCATGCACAACCTCTTGGATGTATTCTTGAAATTCTCCGGCCACCTCATTTTCTGGAATCCCTCTTCTTGGTGTACAAGTTTCTTTGATTGTTTCAGCATCATCGGGAACATGATTTTGTGCACCAAAAATTTGGATCTCATTTTGCACCTCTGGAAGATCTTCCACAACGTATTTTTCATTCACTTCTTCCTTGGGATTTAAAAACCTGCAAGGAAAAAGGACATTTGGTGGAACGATGTTAGAATAAATTGAATTTAGAACCTCCTCACCTGAGCTGGATGGCATAAGGACTTGAGGGGTTTGCGATAAGAATTCTTCTAAACTGCCCAAGTAGTCATCCTCATCTTCTTCTTGAAGCGGCAATTCATCCATGTTCGGGCTGTGTTTGGATGGTTCTGGGACAGTTTCATCCTCCCGGTCACCTTGATCTCGAATCTGTGCCATGAATTCCATAATCTGCCCAACTTGCTCCTCCAATGCATCCACCTTGTTGGCTTTATTTCGCATCTCCTTGTTTCGATTTTCTACGTCCTGGGTCAAAGAGGTTAGTAACTTATTCAACATGTCATTATCCGAAGACGTACCTGAATTTGATTGGGGAGATTGTTGTGGTGGATGTGACGGTTCATATGGCCACTGATAGAACTCTTCCGATGGCGGCAATTGTTCTTCTTTTTGTGAACCCTGTACTGAAGAAATTAATTCTTCAAGCATTTGATTGTAATCCACGGGCATACTTTGATTCGATTGGAATTGTTGTGGGGGATACTGTGGTGGCTGCATAGGTCTTGAATAGAACGCGTCTTCTTGCTGCCAATATCCACCTTGTTGGAATTGTTGAGGTTCTCCCCACATGTAATCTGAATAATCTCTCCAATCCGAATTATAAGCGTTGGAAAACATGTTGCCCCTTGATTGGTTATAGCCTTGATATCCCCAAACATCTTCATTTGCAGAAAATTGGGGATATTGATGAGTTTGAAATCCTTGCTCATAGGGCATATCAAATGTAGGGCCACTTGGCGTTGTGGTCCGTTCGGCATTATGAGTTAATTGAGCAGTGAGCTGTGCCAATAGATCTTGAATGCTAGTAGAATCCAGGTCTTGCTCCATTTGTAACTAAAATCAAAGAAAGAAAACTAAATCAAATATCAAAAGTAAAAGACATAACAAACCAAAAATAAAATAACATAAAATAAACACAAATAAAATAAAATAAAATAAAATAAAACACAAACAAAAACATAAACAAAGGATTAGCAAATTTGCTAATCCCCGGCAACGGCGCCAAAAATTTGATGCGTAATATTAACTAGCATACAAATTAAACCCTATTTGTGACAGTTGTAGTAATGATGTAAGTAGGGATCGTTCTAGGCCGGGGATTAGCTAGGGATGCTAACCAAAGTAAAATTAAATTAAAAACGTAAAAACAAAATTTAAAACACTAAACTAGACTCAAAACACTTAAATAGAATCACTCAAAATAAAACTAACAAATAAACTAAAACAAATCAAAAGACTCAAAATAATTCAAAACTCAAGAAAACATAAACTAAATTAATTTCTAACAAACCTAACACTTTAAAATAAATGGGGGATTGATTTTTGATGAAAAGTAAATTAAACTTAAATAAATTACAGAATTGACAAAAACATAAAATTAAGGTGAATGGATGGATGACGGACTGGCTAGAGGGTTCTTCTCCACACATGACACATATGCAACCTAAATTGATTTTCAGTTGTTCTTTCAATAAATTGTAAATTCTCAACGCCCCAAGTTAATTAGGTCCGCTTAAATTAATTCTCAGATTTTCCTTAAGTTAATGGATTGGATGATTGCATACGACAACCCAAAACATTCCCCACAAGTTCCCTACATGAATTGCATAATAGAGATACAAGCAAGAATCATTAAGTTTTATGAAAATCATAAGCATTGACGAGGCACTTGTTACTATGAATTGCATGAAACTTATGCCAAGAATTTACCTAACGCGATCGTTTATAAGCGACCTTCACTACTCGTGAATATAAGTTCATAACGATTAGGTGAAATTCACTTATATTCTAGCATCAAATTCATGCATGTAAATTAAGTATGCATCCTTAATCGACATACAAAAATAAGTTATCAATCAAGCAGTTAAGCAAATTAAATCACAACTCAGAAATAACAACTGAAGGTAATCAATTCATATTACAAATATATTCATGGTTTTGAATTAAACTCTAGCCAAAATAAAATTAGTTACACATTATTAAAATTAAAACAGAAATAAAATGTGAGTTTAGGAAAATTAAACCGAGAGAGATCGACAGCTTGCTGTCCACTGTGCTTCTGCTGTGTTGACTGCCCGTGCTGACCCAAGTCAGCACTGCTGCCGTGCTGACCTCTGCTCGTGCTGCCCCTCTCGCGTCTGACCTCCTCCGCAGCTCAGTCCTCCCTCGCTGCTGCTTGTCCGCGTGTCTGGCTGCCAAAACAGCTTCTCTGCGTGCTAACCTCCGCTGCCCAAGCAGCTCCAGTCCTCCCTTCCACTCACTGACCCGTGCAGTACCAGTTCCTTCTCTCTCGCTCGCTGCCAAGACGTGCAGCTGCCCCAGGCAGCTCCCCCTCGCGTCCAAGCTGTCTCCTAACCTCTCTCGCTGCTCCAGGGCAGCGCCTGTTTTGCGTCTCCCTTCTTTCCTTCAAGCTGCCAAAGGCAGCTTCTCCCCGAGAGCCTTTGTATTATAATTAACTCCTCCTGGTTTCCACGCACTCCCTAGTTCCCCTGCTGCCTAAGGCAGCAACTCCCCGTTTATTTATTTCCTCTTCACGCTCCTGCACGTTTATTTATTATATCTCCTTCTTTATTCTCCCACCATTTCTTTTATTTATTCCCTCCATTTCCCTTGCGTCCCCCACTACTCCTCTATTCCCCCGAAGCCTTCCTTATTCCTCCATCAAATATCCCCAGTGCGCCTCACACTGCCCACTTCTTTATTATTTTTATCTAACTTTCCCCTAACTTTCTTTCTTTATTCTTTTTTTTTTCTTTCTTTGCTCCGCACCATCCCCCTCTTGTATTCTTTTAACCTTTCTGCTCCACTTTCCCTTATTCTACAAAACAAACAATTATTATTATTATATATATATATATATATTTTATTTAATTTAAAAGCTAAATAGTTTTGACACGAATTTATTACATAAAATCACACTTATGCTATTTTTATTTTCTTAGCTAGATAAATTCTATAAAACACAAAAACAAAGTAAATAGCATAAAAATATGAGGAAATAACTAAGAAAAGACAAGAGAATTTGATGTAAAATATGTATAAATATTAGCTTATCAGAAACCTTGTTCAAGTAGGAAACATCATCTTCAAATCTTCAATTTCGTCCATCCTCTTGGCTCCAAACATATGATAGTCATTCCAAGCTCTAATTTGCTCCAAAAGGCTCCACAATGCTTCCTTTTGCACACTTTGCCCTTAAAACCTGAAAACACATAAAACTAGCTTAAAAGACTACTTTACTAAGGAAAAACACTATAAATGCACAAGAACAAGCTAAACTAAGGCGCATAAATATGCTCCTATCAAATTCCCCCACACTTAGCTTTTGCTAGTCCTCGAGCAAAACAAAACGAAACAAAGTAAACAAACGAAACAAAACGAGTAAAACACAACCTAAACTTTCCAACAATCGCCTCAGGGATTTCCAATGCACATGACATGTTAAAAATCATCATTCCCACAGATTTTAGCCATCTTTACACTTAAGCACATACTTAATCATAGTCACTACTTATTAGTTCCCATTTAACCAATTAAAACGATGTTTAAATGTAGTAACATGCCTTAGAGAATTTCCTCAATTCCTTACTAGATATGCACTCTATTTTCACTCCGATTTTCTAACTACACACCCTACACTAGTTATATGTGAGAAGATTGATGTAAATATGAAAACGAATGCTCACATATATGTTTCACAAAGAACGCAATTTCTAGAGTTAAGAAGCATGTTTAGATATGATCTCATGAATGGAATGCTACTACTTAGATGCGAGAACCAGTGACACCTATATGCTCCTACCAAATTCAAACTCCACAAATTGAAATACACAACACTCAAGATTAAAGTCAAGGGTTGTAACGGGGCTAGGGGAGTTGGCTAACAACGAAAGGATAGGGAAAACAAACGTTCTCAAAGCAATAGTAAGCAAAATAATGAAATTGAACTTTAGAATTCCCATTAGCATGCAAAAATCAACTTTTAAACACAAAGGGAAGTTTTAACAACAATTAGGGCCGAATTCAATGTTTTGGACCCTTTCTTCAACAAACAACACTTAAGGCCTCTTTTTCACATATTTTCAACTTCTTTCTCATTCTTTTCACAACTCTTCTTTTTTTCTTTCTATTTTCCACGAATTTTCTTTTCTTTTCTTTTTCGTGCCTCATTCAAGACTTTGGCACACCCATAACAAAACTCACTTCCCCCACACTTGTTTTCTGCAATGCATTGGTTTTAAGGAATTCATATTAAGTCATGCATTACTATGCTTCAAGAACAAAGGTATGGATGGTCCTAATCTAGGCTTGGTGAGGATAATGTGGTTAACAAAGAAAATAGGCTAAACAAGGCTCAACGGGGTTAAAAACCTACAAAACACAATGACATAGGGCACACGGCATTTGGCTAAAGTTGTGGTCACTACACAACTTTTATCTTGAATATGTGTTATGCAAATCAATAACATGCTTTGAATGAATTGGGCATGAGTTCTAGTGTTTGGAACTAAATGATGAAACGCCTACTAAGTAGTAACCAAGCAACGAATAATGAGATCATGCAACAACTTTAGAAAACAACAATGCACAGATTATTAACTCTCCAAATAAAAGTTTAGGCTCAAGTCTCACAAGGTTGTAGCGTTAGTTTGAGTTCCTTCCTTCAAGCATGTTACAAAAACTGATTTTTTTCTTTATGATTACATGTGAATTCATAAGTTATAACCACAACCAAGCATAAACCAAAGAGTAAATCAAACTTTCATCCATGTTTACACTCTTTTTAACAGCCATGTAATTACAAACCGAATCCTCATCATTGTGTTGGAAGGTACCCTAAGACACAAACAAACACACAAAAACAACTCTTTTTGGGTTTTTAAAACAAATTTTTCAAATTTTTATGGGATTTTCGGATTTTTGAATCAAAACACACTAAAACACACCAAAATAGCTTAAAAAGGCTTAAAAACAGGAAGGAACAAGTCTTTAAGTTAAGGGTGATAAAATCCCACGAATTTGCATCTAAAACACTTATTTACCCCCCCACACTTAAATCAAACATTGTCCTCAATGTTTCAAGCATAGACTCACACACATAACAACACACAAAACACAACAGCAACTAACAACCTAACATGGCAGAAAACGAAATAGCAACAAAGAGAAGGGTTTAAGAACGCAAATCTGGAATTGGAGTGCTTTCTCGGTCTTCCTTTGTTGAATGCATGGGTTGCCTCCCAAGTAGCGCTTTCTTTAACGTCTTGCAGCCGGACGTTACTCCATTGAAGCTTCATGGAACCCCACGGCATGGAGGGGTTTTTTCACAACCCGTCCTACGAAATACTTTATTCTTTGGTTCCTTGAATGGGATGGGATAATGATCCTTTCTTATTGTCGTGTTTTGCTTCTCTAAATCAACACGAACTCTCCCACCACATTGTTTTCGATTAGGTACCTGCACCATACAAGGTAACAACCTATTAGTTGAAATGGGAATCGAAATTGGAATAGGTGGCTTACCTTTGTACGGCAAAGAAGTGGTAGCCCAATGGACGGATGCACAAGGGTTGCTCATGGCCAATTGTGGTGCTTCCAAGGTTGGAGCCGTGCACTCCTTGTGCTCTACTCCAAGTTCCTTCTCGGTGGTAATTCGAGAAACATCCTTCTTGATCTTTGTTGAACATTCTGTCCCTATGTGTTTAATTACATTAATGGCATAACAAGAACGAACATCATTAGTATTCTCAATCGATTCAGGAATCTTAAAGTTAATCATATCACCACCAAAGGCCATAGTTACTGCTCCCTTGGCCACGTCAATCTTGGTTTGAGCCGTTTTCATGAATGGTCGTCCAAGTAAGAGTGGTGATGGTGGAGAGTGGGTTGAGTCCTCCATATCAAGCACATAAAAATCTGCAGGAAAAATCAAGTGGTCTACCTGCACCAAAACATCTTCCAACACTCCCTTGGGATATGCATTAGATCGATCGGCTAATTGAATAATAACGCCATCATTTTTAAGCTTTCCTAGATTCATAGATGCATAAACAGAATATGGCATGACATTAATTGATGCACCTAAATCTAGCATAGCATGCTCAAATCTTGTATTACCAATTACGCAAGGGATTGTGAAACTATCCGGATCTTTGCATTTAGGTGGTAGCTTCCTTTGCAACATTGCAGAGACATTCTCGCTTACATGTACCACCTCCTTCTCCCGAATCCGTTTCCTTGTTGTACAAAGCTTCTTCAAAAACTTGGCATACTTCGGGATTTGCTTTATAGCATCGAGGAGAGGGATATTGACATGCACCTTCCGAAACGTCTCAAGAACATCTTTTTCCTCTTCTTCGTTCTTGGTTTGCAAAAACCTGCTAGGAAAGGGTACATCCGGAGGAATGACATTAGAATTAATTGGAATAGAACCTTTCCTACCTATGGTGGATGGATTGGATGCATTGGATGGGTGCGGCAAGGAATTTTCAATCCTTGCCGTGGCTTTTGCTTGCTCTTCCTCTTCAATTTGAAACTTCTCATCCTCCTCGGGGGCAGATTTGGATCGTGTTGGCTCGGTTCCCACTTCTTTCCCATTTCTTAGCGTAATGGCCTTGGCAGTTTCGAATCCACCCTTTGGATTCACCACGGTTGAGCTAGGCAACTTCCCTTGCTCACGAAACTGCCCCATGAACTCGGCAATTTGTCCCACTTGCTTCTCCAAGTTGTCCACCCTCCTGTCTTGGATTTGCCTCTCTTTGTTTTGAGTTTGGACTTCCTGCGTCAAAGTAGTAAGTAATTGAAAAATCTTATCATTATCACTTGAATTACCTACATTGCTTTGGGCAGGTTGTGCTTGGGCTTGTGGTGGTGCCAACGGCTTTTGATAGAACCCCGGTGGTTGTTGCCTAAATCCGCTTTGTTGCTGGCCTTGTTGGGGGTCTCGCCATTTAAAATTCGGATGATCATGCCAACCGGGATTGTAAGTATTGGAAAATGGATCACCACGTGATTGGTATTGATTGCCATATCCCACGGCATTGAGTGTTTCCCACCCTCCATTCTCGATCAATTGTGGGCACTTGTCCGTATGGTGGCTTTGCATGGAGCATACGCCACAAGGAGCTACGGTTTTGACTTTTGGACCTTCCACCACCTGAGAAAGCAACGTAGTAAGGTTAGCCATTTGATTTTGAAGTTCGGTTATGGCACTTACCTCATTCACTTGTTGATGCCGTGGGGTAATCCTTTGTCCGACTCCTTCGTATTGTTGAGCGTTCAACGCTCGGTTGGCAATCAACATCTTTGCAGCCGTAGGGGTCTTGTCCACCAATGCTCCTCCCGCTGAGGCATCTAGCATTTGACGTTCAATTGGTAGAAGTCCTTCGTAGAAGTATTGTAGCAAAAGTTCCTCCTTCATTTGATGCTGTGGACACGAAGCAACAAGAGATTTAAATCGTTCATAGTAAGTAGGAAAAGATTCACCTTCGTCTTGTTGAATGCCACTTATCCTTTTGCGTAGGAGGATGACTCGAGAAGTTGGGAAAAACTTCTCCAAGAAAGCTCTTTTCATGCTCTCCCATGATGTGACCATTCCGGGAGCCAATTCGTATAACCAATCTTTCGCCTTCTCTAGGAGAGAAAAGGGAAAGGCCTTCATCTTCAAGATGCTTTCATCCACGTTCACCGGGGTCATGCTCGAGCAAACGACTTCAAACTCCTTTAGATGCTTGTTCGGATCTTCCATGGATAGCCCATGGTACTTTGGAATGTGATGCAACAAGCTTGACTTCAATTCGAACTCGGCAGTCTTGTCGGGAGCCGCCCTAGGGTATTGGATACATAGAGGTGCGGCATTATCCAATCCCGAAGCGGAAAGCTCCTTGATCGTTCGGTTGTCCGCTGCCATGTCTTCCACTTCCTCTTCAAATTCAGAAACGGACTCGGAACTTGCACTTGATTCACTAGGTTCCGGGTTCTTCCTTTTTCGTCTCAACTCACGCTCAAAATCGTCGTCAAAGTCTAAAATATGTTCGTGAACCGGATTAGCACTCCGAGTCATAAACAAGTACCTAAAACAAGAAACAAAACAACATAAGAATCTGATCTAATAAGAAAAACGAAACTAACAATCCAAGGGATTAGCAAAGTTGCTAATCCCCGGCAACGGCGCCAAAAATTTGATGTGAAATATATAAGCACACAAATTAAACCCTCTTTTTATCAATTGTAGCAAAATATGTAAGTAGGGATCGTTCTAGGCCGGGGATTAGGAGGGATTGCAAAATCACTTGGAATTGACTCAAAAAACGTAAAAACAAGTTAAAACACTAAACTAGACTCAAAGAATGTAAAACTATAACTTAAAACACCAAAACAAACCAAAAGACTCAAAATAACACAAAAACACTCAAAACTGCCTTAAAACCACTTTCTGGGCAGTTTTTGGACTCTAAACAAGATTTTGGACGAAAATTGGTTTCAACTTGACTCAAAACACTTAAAAACACAACTAACACATTTTCTAACTAATTTGACACTTGAAAACAAAGGGGGATTTGGTTTTGGACGAATTTAAAAATAAAACAAAACTTTGTAACTAGAACAGATTTTTAAAACGAATTTGATTTAAAACAATGGATGGAAGGCTAGCTAAGGGGTTCATCTCCATACATGTTATACTTGCATACGAAACGATTTCCAATTGCTTTTCAATAAACCATGACTTCTCAACGCCCCAAGTTAATTAGGTCCGCTTAAATTAACCTTCAGATTTTCCTAATGTTATTGAATTGGATGATTGCATACGACAACCCAAAGCATTCCCCACAAATCCCCTACATGATTGCATAATAGAGATACAAGCAAGAATCATTAAGTTCTATGAAAACCATAAGCATTGACGAAGCACTTGTTACTATGATTGCATGAAACTTATGCCAAGAATTTACTTAACGCGATTGAGATCATCAACCTTTACTACTTGTGAATATAAGTTCATAACGATTAGGTGAAATTCCCTTATATCCTAGCATCAAATTAATGCATGCAAACTAAGTGTCGACCCTTAATCAACATACAAGAATAAGTTTTAATTCACATAGATAAGCAAATTGAAATCACAATTTATGAAACGCAATTAGAAGTAATCAAATCATATCGCAAGCATAAACATGTATTTCGAATCCCCCCCTAGCCAAGGGGGGGTTTAGTTCCTCATACTCACAACACAAAGAGAATAGAATTTAAACATTGAAATCAAAGGAAAAGAAACACCTAGAAATTCCAGCAAGTTGAACTTGAATCGCATGAACTCCAAGCTTCCTCCTCCTCCTCCTTGGTGCGGCAAAGGTCTAAAACAGGTTCTAAGGGTCCTATGTGTATGGATTAATGGTTATGGAGGGGTATGGTGGTGTTTAGGAGTGGTGGAGGGTGCGGCGAAGGTGTGTGAAGGGTTTTGGCGAATTTCTGATTTGTGGAGTGAATGAATGAATGAATATAAGGTGGTTTATATAGGCTTCTAACCCTAGGTAAATCAGGTTTAGGCCTTCTAGAAACCCAAATCCATCAGGAATTGGACTAAAAAAACACATTCCCACTAGGAATAGGTGCGGCATAGGCTTAGGGTCAGATAAGGCTTCTAGAAAGCCTTGCAAGGCAAGGATTTAGGGTCTTCTAGAAGTAAATGGGCGGCATATTTCAAGGGAGGATAAGATAGGGCTTCTAGAAAGCCCAAAATCTGATGGGAATTGCTTAGAACTTGTGGCAAGGAGGGGAATACTCTAGAAACTTCTCATTTGTGTCCTACAACACTTAGGAGTCCTTCTAGCATTAGGAAAACATGTCTCAATCCTTCCTTGACTTGGAATTCTTCTCCTTCTTCATCTTGGAAACCTTTTCCTTCTTGGACTTGGAAATCTTCCTTGTAGCTGCAACTTGATGCCATTTGGGGTTTACATTTCCTATTCCAAGTAGGAAACCTTGTTTGAATAGGAATCTTCATTCTTCTAGGAATCCATCTTCAACTAGGAATCTCTCGTTGATTAGGATTCCTTCTTCAATTAGGAATCCTTTGTTGACTAGGATTTCATCTCTTGATTAGGCGCTTTCCTACTTCGACTAGGAAACCTTGTTCAAGTAGGAAACATCATCTTCAAATCTTCAATTTCGTCCATCCTCTTGGCTCCAAACATATGATATTCATTCCAAGCTCTAATTTGCTCCAAAAGGCTCCAAAATGCTTCCTTTTGCACACTTTGCCCTTAAAACCTGAAAATACATAAAACTAGCTTAAAAGACTACTTTACTAAGGAAAAACACTATAAATGCACAAGAACAAGCTAAACTAAGGCGCATAAATATGCTCCTATCACATGCCATATTCTGTTTATGCATCTATGAATCTAGGAGCACTTAAACATGATGGGGTAATCATACAATTGGCCGATAGATCTAACGCTTATCCAAAGGGAGTTTTGGAAGACGTTTTAGTGCAGGTTGATCATTTAGTCTTTCCGGCGGATTTCTATGTTCTCGAAATGGATGAATCGGACCATGCCCCTTCATTTCCCATCCTCCTTGGAAGGCCATTCATGAAAACGGCTCAAACAAAGATTGATGTGGCCAAAGGATTAGTAACTATGGCATTTGGTGGTGACATGATTAGTTTTAAAATTTCTGAATCCATTGAGACTCCTAATGTTGTTCATTCTTGTTGTGCCATTGGTAAAATTGAAAAGATAGGACCGGACCATTCAGCACCAAGCACAAAGGATGCATCAAGAACCATGCAAGACGATGGAATTGGAGTGGAGAACAAGGACCATACGGCCACTGCCCTCAATGTCCTCAAATTGGCCGAAAGCACCATGGGGAAGAATGTTCACATTGCTGCCACTTCATCACAACACATGGGTAAGCCACCTAATCCAAATCCAATTCCCATTAAAGTTGATAGGTGGTTCCCTTCTTTGGTGCAGATACCCGAGCCAATCCCCAATGGTGGGCGCATGTACATGAACCTTAGGCAACACAACGCACCCATCAACAAACATCACTATCCATTTCCGTCCAAGGATGCAATGTATGACAACTTTGTGGAGCATGTTGTGGAGGAAATCCCACTGCATGCCGTGGGTTCCAAGGAGGAGTGAAGGAGTTCTTCGTCCGGCTGCAAGACGTAAAAGAAAGCGCTCCGTGGGAGGCAACCCATGCATACAACAAAGGAAGCCCTAGGAATCACTCCAATTCCAGATTTGCGTTCCTAAAACCCTTCTCTTTGTTGTTGTTTATAATCTGCCAGTTTATGTGTTTACTTGCTGTTTGTGTGTTTCCTTTTATTTGGTGTGATTTTATGCTTAAAACATTGAGGACAATGTTTGATTTAAGTGTGGGGGGGTAACTAAGTGTTTTTGATGCAAATTCGTGGGATTGTACCACCCATAACTTGGAGAGTTGTTCCTTGCTGTTTTTAAGTGTTTTTAAGCAGTTTTGGTGTGTGTTAACATAAAACTCCGAAAATCACATAAAAATTTGAAAAAAGAAGTGTTTTGAAAAACCTAAAAAGAGTGTTTTGAGTCGTTTTTGTGTGTTTGTGTCTAGGGTACCTTCCAACACAATGATGAGGATTCGGTTTGTAATTGCTGATGTGAACTATATAAGCACACAAATTAACCCTCTTTTTATCAATTGTAGCAAAGTATGTAAGTTGGGATCGTTCTAAACCGGGGATTAGGAGGGATTGCAAAATCACTTGAAAATTGACTCAAATACGTAAAAACAAGTTTAAAACACTAAACTAGACTCAAAGAATGCAAAACTAAACTTTAAAACACCAAAACAAACTAAAAGACTCAAAACAGCCCAGAAACACTCAAAACTGCCTTAAAACCACAATCTGGGCAGTTTTGAACACTAGACACAAACTTGAACGAAAATTTGTTTTAACTTGATCTAAGACACTTAAAAACACAAACTAAAGTGATTTCTAACTACTATGACTCAACTAAGTAAAGGGGGATTGATTTTGGACGAATTTAACTTTTAAAACAAGAACTTTGAAAATGATGCGAAAATAACTAACGCACAAATTTAAACCCTATTTGTGACAGTTGTAGTAATGATGTAAGTAGGGATCGTTCTAGGCCGGGGATTAACTAGGGATGCTAATCAAAGTAAAATTAAATTAAAAACGTAAAAACAAAATTTAAAATATTAAACTAGACTCAAAACACTTAAATATAATAACTCAAAATAAAACTAACAAATAAACTAAAATAATTCAAAAGACTCAAAACAACTCAAGATTTAAGAAAACACAAACTAAAATGATTTCTAATAAATCTAACACTTTAAAATAAAATGGGGGATTGATTTTGATGAAAAGTAAATTAAACTTAAATAAATTACAAAATTGACAAAAACATAAAATTAAGGTAAAATGATAAATGACGGACTGGCTAGAGGATTATTCTCCACACATGCCACATATGCAACCTAAATTGATTTTCAGTTGTTCTTTTAATAAATTGTAAATTCTCAACGCCCCAAGTTAATTAGGTCCGCTTAAATTAACCTTCAGATTTTCCTACTTTTATTAGGTTGGATGATTGCATACGACAACCCAAAACATTCCCTACAAGTTCCCTACATGAATTGCATAATAGAGATACAAGCAAGAATCATTAAGTTTTATGAAAATCATAAGCATTGACGAGGCACTTGTTACTATGAATTGCATGAAACTTATGCCAAGAATTTACCTAACGCGATCGTTTATAAGCGACCTTCACTACTTGTGAATATAAGTTCATAACGATTAGGTGAAATTCACTTATATTCTAGCATCAAATTCATGCATGTAAATTAAGTATGCATCCTTAATCGACATACAAAAATAAGTTATCAATCAAGCAGTTAAGCAAATTAAATCACAACTCAGAAATCACAACTGAAGGTAATCAATTCAAATTACAAATATATCCATGGTTTTGAATTAAACTCTAGCCAAACAGAAAATTAGTTATACATTATTTAAATTAAAACAGAAATAAAATGTGAGTTTAGGAAAAATAAACCGAGAGAAATGGGTTTGCTTTCTGCCCTCACTGTCCTCCCTGCGTCAGTCGCTCCAGGCAGCTCACCCCGCCTCTTCCTTCTTCCGCGTCTTAGCAAGCTGTCCAGCTCGCTTCAACGCTGCCAAAAGCTTAAGGCAGCTGCTTCTTGTTGATTTCCACGCAAACTTCTTCGCTCTGTCACGCTGCCAAATCCCAAACTCTCTCGCTGCAACTGGCAGCGCCCGAGACCTTTCTTTGCTTCAGCTCCTGCGCTCCACTGCTAGCTGCCCACGTCTCACGCTACTACCAGCTTCACGCTGCCAGGAAGGCAGCGCCTCCTCTTTCCTGCGTCCTCTGCTGGCCAGAAGGCCGCGACCCCCCCGTCCTACGTCGTCCGTTCCCTTCCGCGTGCGACAGTCTCTGTCCCTCCTGGCTTCGCTGCTGCGCTGCACAGCAGCCCCCCGAAGTCTCACAACCTTCCTCGCTGCCAGGCGCCCCTCTGACCTCGTGCAGCTCCCCGAGGAGCTCTCCTATTATTTTCCGCTGCTAGCTGCACAAAGGCAGCTCTTTTCTCTCCCCCCCCTTTCCTTCGTGACTTGATCTCCCCCTTTATTTCCTACGCTGCCTGGTGGCAGCCTTCCTGCTCCACACGTCTCTCCTCCTGCACCGTTCCACTCAATCCTCTTTATTATTCCCCCCATCTTCTGTCTTTGTGACCTCTCCGCTGTCCTGCACCCTCCAATTCTTTTATATTTAACACCCTTTTATTTGCTGCCTTTCCTCGTCGTCTCCCACGAGTGCAAGCTGTGTTCCCCCTAAAGCTGCCAATGGCAACTTCCCTTTTAATTATTTATTTCCTGTCAGCCCCCACTCAATTAACATCATATAAATATATATATATATATATATATATATATATTTATAATACTATCTTATTTTTATTAACCAAAAATAGTGGGTAATGCCGTTTTGACGATTTTATTTAATTTAAAAGCTAAACAGTTTTGACACGAATTTATTACATAAAATCACACTTATGCTATTTTTATTTTCTTAGCTAGATAAATTCGATAAAACACAAAAACAAAGTAAATAGCACAAAAATATGAGGAAATAACTAAGAAAAGACGAGAGAATTTGATGTAAAATATGTATAAATATGAGCTTATCAAATACCCCCACACTTAGCTTTTGCTAGTCCTCGAGCAAAACAGAAAAAACAGAAAAAGTAATAACATGAAAATTATTAGTTTCCCCCTATATGACCCTCATAGAATTTCATTTGAGAACATAATCATCAAGAACCATAGCTAATACCAACAAGCATTTCAAGTTCATTTTCCTTATTCACATATTAGCAGTAATCTTTGAAACATCCTTGAAGTGTAGTGTGTGAGATAGCCATGCTAATGCAATTTCAAATTTTTTTTTTTTTTTTTAAAAACACCATATGCAAACTAGCGACCTTCTCACGGGATATGCACTCAATCACACATGTGTTTAGTTTTAATGTGTTTCGCTCAAAGAAACGAATGTGAAAGTTCTACCATAAGCTTGCATAAAGATCACTTCTCCACAGTCATAATTGCAAAACTTAAATCAAGAGGACTTTTATTGGATGTAATGAGGCTTAGGGATAGGGTTATTGAAATGAAAGAATAGGAAAACACAAGTTCCAAGCTACAATGCAAGCAATTATTTTCTTTAGATTTATAAGAACTCAAGCTCTCCAACGATTCTTCAGACATCTCTAACCACACCCATAAACTGAAACTTTAAAAACTTTTTATTTTCTTTGTATACAATCTTTCTTTTTCTTTTCTTTTTCTTTTCTTTTTTTTTTTTTTTTTTTTTTTTTTTTTTTTCAAACAGAAACAAATATGAAAAACCCCCACACTTATTCTTTTGCCAAACACCTTCAAAGTACTTCACAAACATTTCTCATAAGACAATCTCACATTGCTCACTAGCTCGCTTGGAAAGGGTAAGGAAAAATATTTATTTCAGGCATAAGGGTAGACATATCTGGTGATAAGAAATAAAAGGCTCACAAATACGGCTCAAATTGGCAATCTAATGATATCATTTTTCTTTGGGAAACAAGGTTATTTGGGCCATGGTGGTAAACCTAATGCCTCTATCATTTTCAAGTTCATGCAATAAATGACAAAAATTTCGAAAGATCGTTATGCAAGTTCTAGAGAAGTATCTCACATAAGTTCATCACTCATGAAAAAATAGGAGTGTATGAAAAATGCACACACTTTCAATAGGCTCAAAAACTCACATAGGATGTATATGGTCACTAAATTCACATATGGAGCTTTAAATCATGCTTTAGTTTCACATTAACAAGGCTATGTGCATTTAGTTTTTCAAGGATAATAAAAAATGTACAGAACTAACACGAGAATAAGGAATTTCACAAAACACATGTTAATGAACTCCATCAATCCCTCAAATTCGTCCATCCTATGTGCTTCATGTGCATGAACTCCATTTTAGCCCAATTTCGCTCCAAAATGCTCCAAATTGCATCCATTTGCTCACTTTGTCTCTAAAACCTGAAAACACCTGAAAATAGCTTAAAAGACTAACTTAACTAAGAAAACACAACATAAATGCATAAGAACTAACTAACTAAGGCGCATAAATATGCTCCTATCAATTGCATGGCTGTTAAAGAAAGTTATTAACATGATGAAAGTTAGAATTACTCTTTCCTTATGCTTGGTTGTGGGTATAGCTTATGAATTTACATGCAATCACAAAGGATAAAAATTAGTTTTTGTAACATGCTTGAAGGAAGGAACTCAAACAAACGCTACAACCTTGTGAGACTTGAGCCTAAACGTTTATTTGAGAGTTAAAATCTGTGCATTATTGTTTTCTAAGTCGTTGCATGATCTCATTATTCCTTGCTTGGTTACTACTTAGAAGGCGTTTCATCATTTAGTTCCAAATGCTAGAACTCATGCCCATTTCATTCAAAGCATGTTATTGATTTGCATAACACATTTTCAAGATGAAGTTGTGTAGTTACCACCACCAAAGCCAAATTGCCATGTATAATCATGGTATAATCAAACGGTTAAGCAAATTGCATTCACAATTCATGAAATAACAATTAGACGTAATCAATTCATCTTGCAAGCATATCATGGTATTGAATAACCCCCTAGCCAAAAGGCTTAGTTCCTCATGTTCACAAAACAAAGGAAAACAGATTTATACATTGTAAATATAAGAAAGAGAACACCTAAATATTCCAACGATTCGATGTTGAACAGCTAGAACCTTCAAGTACTTCTTCTTCCTCTCCTCTGCTGCGGCACAGGGACTTTGGGCAGGTTTTTGGGTTATTGAATGATGTAGAATGGATGGGGGACGTATGAAAGTGTTTAGGGTTGATGGGTGGTGCGGCTAGGGGTGATTTGTGGCAGAAATTTGGGTGAATGGTGGTAGAATGGTGCGGTTGAAGGTGGAGACTGGTTTCTGGCGTGAATGGGCAGTGTATGGATGTCTTGTGGCTGCAAAAGAGGAGTTTATTTAAAGGATTTCAGGAATTAAAACCCTAGGTTATTTAGGTAATCAGAAATTAAGTCTAAGGCTTCTAGAAATAGGAAACAAAATCAGAAAATTAAAGGAAAGGCAAGGGAATATGCGGCTAGGGTTTGAAATAGATTAGGAAAGTGTTTTAAAGCTTAGAATCAGGAAATAACCCTCTCCCTTGCACGACAAGGAAGAGGAAATACCAAGGGGGGTGCGGCAAGGGTTCAAAAGGTGCAAGGGATGTGTATTTGATGTCCTAAAATGCTTAGGATGTCTTCAAAGTTGATAAAACTTAGGAACATTTAGGAAATGTCAAACCAAAGTAGGAAACTTTGGCTTAACTTTCCTATTTCAAGTAGGAATCCTTCTTGGAGTAGGAATCCTTATTCTTCTAGGAATCCTCATGTGATTAGGAATCCATCTTCAATTAGGAATCCTTTGTCAATTAGGAATCGTTCGTCAATTAGGAATCCTTCGTCAATTAGGAATCCTAATTTCTTCAATTCCGTCCATTCCTTGTGCTCCAAGTATGTGATAATCCTTCCAAGCTCAATTTTGCTCCAAAAGGCTCCAAATTACATCATCTTGCACACTTCGGCTTTGGAATCTGAAAACACACAAAAGTGACTTTAAACACTAAAATAACTAAGGAAACACAACGTAAATGCGCAAGAACAAGCCAATTAAGTCGCATAAATATGCTCCTATCATAACACCATCATTTTTCAATGCTCCTAAGTTCATGGATGCATAAATGGAATATGGCATAACATTTATAGAAGCACCTAAATCAAGCATGGCAGATTCAAATCTAGTGTTACCAATGACACAAGGAATGGTAAAAATACCCGGATCTTTGCATTTGGGAGGTAGTTTGCGTTGCAAGATGGCGGACACATTCTCACCTACCTTTACCACTTCCTTAGTCGACATCCTCTTCCTAGTGGTGCACAACTCCTTCAAAAACTTAGCGTATCTCGGGACTTGCTTAATGGCATCCAACAAGGGTAAGTTGACTTGAACTTTCCTAAATGTCTCAAGGATGTCCTTTTCAGCTTCTTCCTTCTTTGTTTGCACAAACCTGCTAGGAAAAGGAGCATTCGAAGGCACAACATTAGTAGAAACTGAATTTGACACATTCTTACCTTTATTGGATGAATTGGACAGATTTGGAGCCATGGGGGCTTGCGGCATAGGTGTGTCCACCTTTGCCGTGGGTGGGCATGCTTCCTCATCCTGAAATTGAAGTTTTTCATCCTCTTTGTGACCTGTTTTTGATGAAGAACTTGCTCCAACCTCCTTACCACTTCTTAGGGTGATTGCTTTGGCTGATTCAAACCCTCCCTTTGGATTTGGAATGGTAGAACTAGGAAGCCTTCCTTGGTCTCTAATCTGCCCAACAACCTCGGCAATCTGCCCCATTTGTTTCTCTAGTTGGTCCACTCTTTTATTTTGATTTTCTTGCCCATTAGTCAAAGTGGTTAGTAACTTAACAAGTGTATCATTATCCAAAGCATTACCTGAAGTATTTGGGGCAGATTGTGGTTGGATTTGAGGGGGTGCGTATGGTTTGGTGTAGAAGCCCGGGGGTTGTTGCCTAAAGCCTCCTTGTGGTTGGGCTTGTTGTGGCTCTCTCCATTTGAAGTTTGGATGGTCTCTCCATCACGGATTATACGTGTTAGCGTATGGATCATGTCTTAGCTGATTTTGGCTTTGAAACCCAATGGCATTAGCGCTCTCCCATCCACCATTCTCAATGAGTTGAGGACACTTTTCGGAAGCATGTCCTTGGATAGAACATACGCCACACACCATGGGTCCTTGCATCTTCATTCCCTCAGCCATCTGTGAAACAATAGAAGTAAGATTAGCTAACTGAGTTTGAATATTGGATGTGGAACTTACCTCATGAATTTGTTGCCGTGGGGGTTGTCTTTGGCCTACACCCTCGTATTGTTGAGCGTTCAACGCTCGATTAGCAATCAAGATTTTTGCAGCCATGGGCGTTTTGTCCACCAACGCTCCACCCGCCGAAGCATCGAGCATTTGACGTTTTTGTGGTAGGAGCCCTTCGTAGAAGTATTGCAAAAGCAACTCCTCCTTCATCTGATGTTGTGGACAAGAAGCAACAAGTGATTTAAATCGTTCATAATATGTAAGAAAAGACTCACCTTCATGTTGTTGAATTCCACTTATTTTTTTACGAAGAAGAATGATGCGAGAAGTTGAGAAAAACTTCTCCAGAAACGCCCTCTTCATACTCTCCCAAGATGTAACTGTTCCGGGAGCCAACTCGTATAACCAATCCTTGGCCTTGTCCATTAAAGAGAATGGAAAAGCCTTCATCTTTAAAATACTTCCGTCAACGTTAACCGGAGTCATACTTGAGCACACCACTTCAAATTCTTTCAAATGTTTGTTCGGATCCTCCATGGACAGCCCATGGAACTTTGGAATGTGGTGGAGCAAACTTGACTTAAGCTCGAACTCTTCGGTTTTACCTTGGGCAGCCATGGGATATTGGATGCACAATGGTGTGGCATTATCCAAACCCGAGGCGGAAAGCTCCTTGAGTGTACGGTTGTCCATGGCCATGCCTTGCTCTCCTTCACCCACTTGTGCCGTGGGATCCTCCTCTTCTTCTAGAACTTGTTCTTCAAGGTCAGGTTCCGGGCTAGGCGGGTTAGACTCTTGTTGGTTCCTCCTTCTTCTCAAAGTTCTCTCGAAATCGTCGTCGAAGTCCAAAATATGCTCACGAACAGGTTTGGAACTTCGAGTCATGCACTAGTACCTAAAAACAAAGAAACAAAACAAGTTAGCAATCTGCAATAGAAAACAAACGAAAATAAATAATAAACAAAAAGAATGAGGGATTAGCAAAGTTGCTAATCCCCGGCAACGGCGCCAAAATTTGATGCGTAAAATAACTAAACACACAAATTAACCCTCTTGTTGACAATTGTAGTATGGATAAGTAGGGATCGTTCTTAAACCGGGGATTAGGAGGGATTGCTAAAACACTCTAAACTGACTCAAATCTGTAAAACAAAGTTTAAAATACTCAACTAGACTCAAAGAATGCAAAACTAAACTCTAAAACACTAAAACAAACCAAAAGACTCAAAACAGCAAACAAACACTCAAAACTGCCTAAAAACCACTTTCTGGGCAGTTTTGGGACTCTAACACAATTTGGACGAATTTTGGTTTTCTAATGACCTAAAAACACTTAAAAACATATTCTAAGACACGTTCTAGTTAATTTGACTCAAAGAAATAAGGTGAGATTGATTTTGGACGAAAATAAGTAAAACAAAGTAAGAACAATGAAAACAGATTCTTAGACAAAATTAAGTAAATTGATGGGTGATAGATTAACTAGAGGGTTCTTCTCCACACATGATACACTTGCATTCAACTTTGATTTCCAATTGCTTCTTTCAATGAATTATGAATCTCAACGCCCGGGGTTAACTGTGATAGCAATGTTTTAACCTTCAAGTTTTCCTAAAGTTAGTGAATTGGATGGGAATGCACATGCAACAACTCACAACATTCTCTAAAAGTCCCTTACGTGAAAAGCACAATAAAGGTACAATCAAAGATCATTAAGCTTCATGAAAACTATAAGCATTGACGAGGCAATTGTTACTATGAAAAGCATGAAACGTTTGCCAAGAATTCACTTAACACAATCGTTTATAAGCGACCTCCACTACTTGCAAACATAAAGTTATAACTATTAGGTGAAACTTCCTTATGTTTTAGCTTCAAATTCCTGCATGAAAACTAAGTTGGCCACCTTAATTAACACACAAAAATAAGTCATCAATCAAACGGTTAAGCAAATTGCATTCACAATTCATGAAATAACAATTAGACGTAATCAATTCATCTTGCAAGCATAATCATGGTATTGAATAACCCCCTAGCCAAAAGGCTTAGTTCCTCATGTTCACAAAACAAAAGAAAACAGATTTATACATTGTAAATATAAGAAAGAGAACACCTAAATATTCCAACGATTCGATGTTGAACAGCTAGAACCTTCAAGTACTTCTTCTTCCTCTCCTTTGCTGCGGCACAGGGACTTTGGGCAGGTTTTTGGGTTATTGAATGATGTAGAATGGATGGGGGACGTATGAAAGTGTTTAGGGTTGATGGGTGGTGCGGCTAGGGGTGATTTGTGGCAGAAAATATGGTGAATGGTGAAGGAATGGGGCTGTTGAAGATGGAGTTCAGTTTCTGGCGTGAATGGGCAGTGTATGGATGAATGGGGATCTTTGTGGCTGCACAAGGATGTTTATTTAAAGGGATTTAGGAAATAAAACCCTAGGTTAATTTAGGTAAACAGAAATTAAGTCTAAAGTTCTAGAATTAAGGAAACAAATCAGAAAACTAAGGGAAAATAGGTAAAGGGTGCGGCATGGGATTAGAATGGATTAGGAAAGTGATTTAAGGCAAGGAAATAGGAAAGAGCACTCTCCCTTGCACGGCAAGGAAGAGGGAAGGGGAACAAGGTGCGGCAAGGGGTCAATAAGGGTTCTAGGCATTTGTTTTGTGTCCTAGAATGCTTAGGGAGTCTTCATAATTGCTGGAACTTTAGGGACATTTAGGAAAAATCAAACCAAAGTAGGAAACCTTGGCTTAACTTTCCTATTTCAAGTAGGAATCCTTCTTGGAGTAGGAATCCTTGTTCTTCTAGGAATCCTCATGTGATTAGGAATCGATCTTCAATTAGGAATCCTTCGTCAATTAGGAATCCTAATTTCTTCAAGTCTTCAGTTCCGTCCATTCCTTGTGCTCCAAGTATGTGATAATCCTTCCAAGCTCCATTTTGCTCCAAAAGGCTCCAAAATGCAACTTCTTGCATACTTTGTCCTTGAAATCTGAAAACACACAAAAGTGACTTTAAACACTAAAATAACTAAGGAAACACAACGTAAATGCACGAGAACAAGCCAATTAAGTCGCATAAATATGCTCCTATCAAAACGCTACAACCTTGTGAGACTTGAGCTTAAACGTTTATTTGGAGAGTTAAAATCTGTGCATTATTGTTTTCCAAAGTCGTTGCATGATTTCATTATTCCTTGCTTGGTTACTACTTAGAAGGCGTTTCATCATTTAGTTCCAAATGCTAGAACTCATGCCCATTTCATTCAAAGCATGTTATTGATTTGCATAACACATATTCAAGATGAAGTTGTGTAGTGACCACCACCAAAGCCAAATTGCCGTGTATCCTACTTCATTATATGTTTAAGTTAACCCCATTGAGCCTTGTTAGCCTATATTCTTTGTTAACCCACGTTATCCTCACCTAGCCTAGTTTAGGACCATCCATACCCTTGTTCTTAAAGCATAGTAAAGCATGATTCAAATTGAATTCCTTTTGATTAATGTATGTCAGAAAACAAGTGTGGGGGAAGTGTTTCTCATGTGAGTTAGTGTGCCATAGGCACGGGTATAAAGAAAAGAAAAGAAAAATTCGTGAAAAGAAAGAAAGAAAAAAGAAAAGTGTGAAAAGTATGAAAAAGAGTTGGAAAGATGTGAAAAAGAGTTCTAAAGTATTGTTTGTTGAAGAAAGGGTCCAAAACATTGAATTCGGCCCTAAGTATTGCTTGAATCTTCCCTTTGTGTTTAAAAGATGATTTCTGCAATCTAAGTGAATTCTAAGTTTCAATTTCACTACTTTGATTGCTATTGCTTTAAGAACGTTTGTTATCCCTATCCTTCCTTTGTTAACCAATACCCCAAGCCCCGTTACAACCCTTGACTTCTATATTGAGTGTTATGTGTTTCAATTTGTGGAGTTTGAATTTGGTATGAGCATATGGTGTCACTGGTTCTCGCATCTAAGTAGTAGTATTCCATTCATGAGATCATATCTAAACATGCTTATTAACTCCAGAAATTGCTTTCTTTGTGATACATATATGTGAGCATTTGTTTTCATATTTACATCAATCTTCTCACATATAACTAGTATAGGGTGTGTAGTTAGAAAATCTGAGTGAAAATTGAGTGCATATCTTGTAAGGAATTGAGCGAATTCTCTAAGGCATGTTACTACATTCAAAACATTGTTTTAATTGATTAAATGTGAACTAGTAAGTGGTGACTACGATTAAGTATGTGCTCAAGTGTGAAGATGACTCAAATTCGTGGGGATAATGATTTTTAACATGTCATGTGCATTGGAAATCCCTGAGGCAAACATTGGAAGGTTTAGGTTGTGTTTTGTTTTGTTTTGTTTTGTTTCTTTGTTTTGCTCGAGGACTAGCAAAAGCTAAGTGTGGGGGAATTTGATAGGAGCATATTTATGCGACTTAATTGGCTTGTTCTTGTGCATTTTCGTTGTGTTTCTTTAGTTATTTTAGTGTTTAAAGTCACTTTTGTGTGTTTTCAGATTCTAAGGACCAAGTATGCATTTTGGAGCTTTTTGGAACCTTTTGGAGCCTTTTGGAGCAAAATGGAGCTTGGAATGATTATCACATGCTTGGAGCAAAAGGAATGGTGATAGGAGCATATTTATGCGCCTTAGTTAGATAGTTCTTATGCATTTCCATGGTGTTTTCTTAGTTAAAGTAGTCTTTTAAGCTAGTTTTATGTGTTTTCAGGTTTTACGGCCAAAGGATGCAAGAAGATGCATTTTGGAGCTTTTTGGATCAAAATGGAGCTTGGAATGCATGTCACATATTTGGAGCCAAGGTTTGGACGAATTTGAAGACTTGAAGATGACGATTCCTACTTGAACAAGGTTTCCTAGTTGAAATAGGAAAGTGCTTACATGAACGAAGGATTCCTAATCAACGAAGGATTCCTAATTGAAGATGGATTCCTACTCACATGAGGATTCCTACTCCAAGAAGGATTCCTACTTGAAATAGGAAAGTTAAGCCAAGGTTTCCTACTTTGGTTTGACCTTTCCTAAATGTTCCTAAGTCTTATCAACTTTGAAGGCTTCCTAAGCATTTTAGGACATCAAATACACCTCCCTTGCACCATATCAACCCTTGCCGCACCTCACATACCCTTTCCACACTTTCCTCTTCCTTGCCGTGCAAGGGAGAGGGTCCTTTCCTGATTTTGAGCATTAAAACACATTCCTAATATGTTTTAAACCCTAGCCGCATATTTCCTTGACCTTTCCTTTTATTTTCTGATTTGTTTCCTAATTCTAGAATCCTTAGACTTAATTTCTGATTTCCTAATCAACCTAGGGTTTTAATTTCTGTTTTCCTTTAAATAAACCTCTTTGTTGCAGCCACAGAACATTCCACACACACCCATTCACAGCCACTCACGCCAGAAATCATCCACCACTCCTAAACACATCCATACTTCAGCATTCACCCTAGTTTCTGCCTAAAAACATCCCTAGCCGCCCCATACACTCATCCTAACCCTCATTCCATACTTCTACACCATCCATAATCCCCAAAACCCAACCACTTGTGCGTTGCAGCAAGGAGAAAGAAGGAAGGACTCTTGGATGCTCAAGCTTCATCGTTGGTGCATTCTAGGTGTAATTCGTTTTATGATTTCAATGTTTAATTTCTTTTCCTTTCGTTTTGCTATGAACATGAGTGGCTAAACCCCTATTGGTTAGGGGTGATTTCGAAGCCATGACTCTGTGTGCAATTTGATTTGATAAATTCCAGTTATGAATTCTTGAATCGTGAATGTAATTGGCTTAACTGTGCGAGTAATAACTTATTTGTGTTTGTTAATTAGGGGTCGACACTTAATTGGCTTGCATGAATATGATGCTAGAATATAAGGTTGTTTCACATAATCGTCACACACTTATATTCATATGTAGTGAAGGTCGCGAGTCACGATCGCGTTAAGTTCAATTCCTAGCATGAGTGACATGATGTCATAGTTGCAAGTGCTTTGTCAATGCTTATAGTTTTCATTGAACGTAATGATCTTTGATTGTATCTTTATTATGATGTCATGTAGGGAACTTTTGAGGAATGCTTCGGGTTGTCGAATGATGTCATCCAATCCGATAACACAAGGAAAACTTGAGAATTAACTAGTGATGTGACGGTTAATTTGGGGCATTGTCATTCATAATTCAATGAAGGAATAACTGGAAATCGAGTCGTTTGCATACTTGTCATGTGTGGAGAAAGATCCTCTAACTAATCCATCATCCATTTAAAACCCCAAAATCGTTTTCAAATCTGTTTTGTTAGTTTATTTTCGTCCAAATCAAATCCCCATTTATTTTGAAGTCCTAGGTTAGTTAGAAAGTGTTTTGGTTTATGTTTTTAAGTGTTTTGGTACAAGTTAAAACCCAAATTCGTCCAATTTGGTGCTTTGTGCTCAAAACTGCCCAGAAAGTGTTTTTAAGGCAGTTTTGAGTCTTTTGGTTGCTGTTTTGAGTTTTTGGTTTGTTTTAGTGTTTTAAAACTTTAGTTTTGCATTCTTTGAGTCTAATTTAAGTGTTTTAGACTTTGTTTTTACGTTTCTAAGTCAGTTTTCAAGTGTTTAGCAATCCCTCCTAATCCCCGGTCCAGAACGATCCCTACTTACATACTTTACTACAATTGTCAAAAGAGGGTTTAATTTGTGTGTTTAGTTATTTTACGCATCAAATGGACGTAATTGAAGATTTGAAGAACTTAGGATTCCTAATGAACGAAGGATTCCTAATGAACGAAGGATTCCTAATCAACAAAGGATTCCTAATCAACGAAGGATTCCTAATTGAAGATGGATTCCTACTCATATGAGGATTCCTAGAAGAACAAGGATTCCTACTTGAAATAGGAAAGTTAAGCCAAGGTTTCCTACTTTGGTTTGATCTTTCCTAAATGTTCCTAAGTTTTATCAACCTTGAAGGCCTCCTAAGCATTCTAGGACATCAAATACACATTCCTTGCACATTGTGAACCCTTGCCGCTAATAGGAGCATATTTATGCTACTTAGTTATGTTGTTTTCTTGCATTTTCGTAGTTAGTTATAACTTATTATAGTGTTTAAGGTCATTTTCGTGCAATTTCAGGTTCATATGGCAAAGTATGCATTTTGAGCCAATTTGGAGCATTTTGGAGCATTTTTGGGCCAAGATTGGATGGTGCAAACATGGAGACATGAGGATGGACGAATTTGATGATTCAAAGGGCTAGAAATCTGCATGTGTGTGTGCAAAGTGTTGGCCTACAACTTCAAACATCATGGCTGCCATGTAATGGCAGAAAATGTGTTTTTTACTAGCTAAATGGATGAAGAACATGCATTGCAAGTATAAACACCACATGGGCAGCAAGAAGGAAAGAAAACAGCAACACACACACCACATGGGCAGCAAGGAATCAGAAATTAAAGAATGGGCAGCAAGGAATAAGAAATTAAAGCATGGGCAGCAAGGAATCAGCATGGGCAGTGAATAGACAACAAGGAATGGCAGAAATTGGACCACCATGAAGTGGATTTCTGCAAGGATGGCAGATTGTCCATTACTTGATGTTTGCTTGACATTTTCAGGCACTATATAATCCCCATTCAACCATTTATCAAGGGAGTTCAGAAAACCACACCTCCCACACACATTCCATTCATCCCATCCAGCCATACACCCTCCACAAGAGGGTTTAATTTGTGTGTTTAGTTATTTTACGCATCATGCATCAATTAATGTCATGCCATATTCTGTTTATGCATCTATGAATCTAGGAGAGCTTAAACATGATGGTGTTGTTATTCAACTAGCCAATAGATCTAATGCCTACCCGAAAGGAGTTTTGGAAGATGTGTTGGTACAGGTAGACCACTTCATTTTTCCTGCAGATTTCTATGTGCTTGACATGGAGGATGCAGCCCACTCTCCACCATCATCAATCTTGCTTGGACGACCTTTCATGAAAACAGCTCAAACCAAGATTGATGTGGTTAAGGGAGCATTAACAATGACATTTGGTGGTGATATGATTCACTTTAAAATTCCTGAATCTAATATGAATCTTACTGATGTTCGTTCTTGTTTTGCCATTGATGTAATTAAAGATATAGGGCAAGAACCTTTAGCACCAACCAAGAAGGATGAATTTCCAACCACCAACGAAGAGGGAATTGAAGTGGAGCACAAAGAACACACCACTAACCTCCAAATGCATAATTTGGCCGAAAGCACATTTGGAAAATCTGTTGACAGTGCTGCCACTTCATTGCAACACATTGGTAAGCCACCTATTCCAATTTCGATTCCCATTTCAACTAATAGGTTGTTACCTTGTATGGTGCAGGTCCCCAATCGAATCCAAGCTGGTGGGAATGAATACATTGACTTTAGGATGCTCAACGCCCCAATCAGGAAGGATTACTATTCCCTTCCATTCAGAGAGCCAATGTATGAGTATTTTGAGGAGCATGCCGTGGAGGACTGATAGGAGCATATTTATGCTACTTAGTTATGTTGTTTTCTTGCATTTTCGTAGTTAGTTATAACTTATTATAGTGTTTAAGGTCATTTTCGTGCAATTTCAGGTTCATATGGCAAAGTATGCATTTTGAGCCAATTTGGAGCATTTTGGAGCATTTTTGGGCCAAGATTGGATGGTGCAAACATGGAGACATGAGGATGGACGAATTTGATGATTCAAAGGGCTAGAAATCTGCATGTGTGTGTGCAAAGTGTTGGCCTACAACTTCAAACATCATGGCTGCCATGTAATGGCAGAAAATGTGTTTTTTTACTAGCTAAATGGATGAAGAACATGCATTGCAAGTATAAACACCACATGGGCAGCAAGAAGGAAAGAAAACAGCAACACACACACCACATGGGCAGCAAGGAATCAGAAATTAAAGCATGGGCAGCAAGGAATAAGAAATTAAAGCATGGGCAGCAAGGAATCAGCATGGGCAGTGAATAGACAACAAGGAATGGCAGAAATTGGACCACCATGAAGTGGATTTCTGCAAGGATGGCAGATTGTCCATTACTTGATGTTTGCTTGACATTTTCAGCCACTATATAATCCCCATTCAACCATTTATCAAGGGAGTTCAGAAAAACACACCTCCCACACACATTCCATTCATCCCATCCAGCCATACACCCTCCACAATTCATAAATTCGTCAAACACATCCATCACACTTTGCAGCAGCCTTCCTTCACCTTTCACCATATTTTCTGACCCAAAATCATCCCTAGCCGTACCCCCATCAACCCTAAACCTTCCCATACCATTCCACATCCATTCTACACCACAAATAACCCCAAAACCTGTTCTAAAGTTCTCTGCCGCAGCAAGGAGGAAGGAGAATTCGTTGATGAGCTTGCTGCCAAGTTGGAGCGTTCTAGGTGTTTTCTTCCTTTGGATTTTAATTTCTAAATTTATGTATCTTTGCTTGTGAGTATGAGGAACTAAACCCCCTTAGTTGGGGGGTGATTCGAAACCATGAATATGCTTGCAATATGATTTGATTACGTTCAGATTGTTATTTCATAAGTTGTGGTTTCAATTCGTTCATCTACTTGATTGATAACTTATTTGTGTATGTTGATTGAGAGTGCACGCTTAGTTTTCATGCATGAATATGATGCTAGATTATGAGGGAGTTTCACCTAATAGTTACAATCTTATAATCACAAGTAGTGAAGGTCGCTTATAAACGATCGCGTTGAATGAATTCTTGGCATTAGTTTCATGCTCATCATAGTAACGAATGCCTCGTCAACACTTATAGTTCTCATTCTGCTTCATGATTCTTGATCGTATCCTTATTGTGCTCATCACGTAAGGAACCTTTGAGGAATGCTTTGAATTGTTGTATGCGCTTTCCCATCCAATTCATTAACTTAAGGAGAACTTGAAGGTTAATTTAAGCGTATCTAATTAACTTGGGGTGTTGAGTTTCATAATTTATTGGAAGAACAACTGAAAATCGTTTTGTTTGCAAGTGTGTCATGTGTGGAGAAGAACCTCCTAACTAGCCTTTTATCCATCCTTTTCATCCAAAAACGTTTTACAATCTGTTTAGTTTTAAGTTTCTGTTTTGTTTTCAATTTTCGTCCAAAACAAATCCCCCTTTATTTTGAAGTCTTAGATTAGTTAGAAAGTGTTTTGATTTGTGTTTCTAAGTGTTTTGATTCAAGTTTTCATCAAAATTCGTCAGATTTTGTGTTTGTGCTCAAAACTGCCCAGAAAGTGGTTTTTAGGCAGTTTTGAGTCTTCTAGTTGCTGTTTTGAGTTCTAGGTTTGTTTAAGTGTTTTAAACTTTAGTTTTGCATTCTTTGAGTCTAGTTTAGTGTTTTAAACTTTGTTTTTGAGTTTTTAAGTCAGTTTCCAAGTGTTTAGCAATCCCTCCTAATCCCCGGTCTAGAACGATCCCTACTTACATCTTTACTACAATTTGACAAAAGAGGGTTTAATTTGTGTGCTAGTTAATATTACGCATCAAGGACATACCCCTCCATACCGTGGGTCATATTCAAGCTTAACTGGAGGTATCGTCAGGCTGCAAGACGTTAAAGCAAGCGATTCTTGGGAGGCAGCCCATGTATTCAAATAAGGAAGATATATGAATCGCTTCACAATCAGTTTTGCATTTCTAAAAACCTTCCCTTTACTGCATTTATTTTGCCTTGTTTGTCATATTTATTTGTTGCTTGTTTGATTGTTTTTTGTGTGGATTTATGTTTGAAACTTTGACAGGTAAACAAAGTATTTTTACATTAATTTTCATGGAAGATGAACATTAGGTAGAAAGGTAGAAAAGTACAAGAAAGTGCAAATAAACAGTAAGGAGTCTTCATTGGTCAGGAGGTGCCTCAACATTCGACGGAGCTCCAGAAAGACGAAGCACCAGATATTGATTATCCGGAGCCTCAACACTTGGTGAAGCGCTAGAGGACGAAGGCTGAAGTTGCCGCTGGAGTAACGCCACAAACCTCTGATGATCACTCTGAATCCGAACTTCGGACTCCTGCAGCTGGTCAAGCTTCCTCTACATCAACGAAGGATTCCTAATCAACGAAGGATTCCTAATTGAAGATGGATTCCTACTCACATGAGGATTCCTAGAAAAACATGGATTCCTACTCCAAGAAGGATTCCTACTTGAAATAGGAAAGTTAAGCCAAGGTTTCCTACTTTGGTTTGACCTTTCCTAAATGTTCCTAAGTCTTATCAACTTTGAAGGCTTCCTAAGCATTTTAGGACATCAAATACACCTCCCTTGCACCATATCAACCCTTGCCGCACCTCACATACCCTTTCCACACTTTCCTCTTCCTTGCCGTGCAAGGGAGAGGGTCATTTCCTGATTTTGAGCATTAAAACACATTCCTAATATGTTTTAAACCCTAGCCGCATATTTCCTTAACCTTTCCTTTTATTTTCTGATTTGTTTCCTAATTCTAGAATCCTTAGACTTAATTTCTGATTTCCTAATCAACCTAGGGTTTTAATTTCTGTTTTCCTTTAAATAAACCTCTTTGTTGCAGCCACAGAACATTCCACACACACCCATTCACAGCCATTCACGCCAGAAATCATCCACCACTCCTAAACACATCCATACTTCAGCATTCACCCTAGTTTCTGCCTAAAAACATCCCTAGCCGCCCCATACACTCATCCTAACCCTCATTCCATACTTCTACACCATCCATAATCCCCAAAACCCAACCACTTGTGCGTTGCAGCAAGGAGAAAGAAGGAAGGACTCTTGGATGCTCAAGCTTCATCGTTGGTGCATTCTAGGTGTAATTCGTTTTATGATTTCAATGTTTAATTTCTTTTCCTTTCGTTTTGCTATGAACATGAGTGGCTAAACCCCTATTGGTTAGGGGTGATTTTGAAGCCATGACTATGTGTGCAATTTGATTTGATAAATTCCAGTTATGAATTCTTGAATCGTGAATGTAATTGGCTTAACTGTGCGAGTAATAACTTATTTGTGTTTGTTAATTAGGGGTCGACACTTAATTGGCTTGCATGAATATGATGCTGGAATATAAGGTTGTTTCACATAATCGTCACACACTTATATTCATATGTAGTGAAGGTCGCTAGTCACGATCGCGTTAAGTTCAATTCCTAGCATGAGTGACATGATGTCATAGTTGCAAATGCTTTGTCAATGCTTATAGTTTTCATTGAACGTAATGATCTTTGATTGTATCTTTATTATGATGTCATGTAGGGAACTTTTGAGGAATGCTTCGGGTTGTCGAATGATGTCATCCAATCCGATAACACAAGGAAAACTTGAGAATTAACTAGTGATGTCACGGTTAATTTTACGCATCACTATCGCTTTCAGAAAGTTTGTTACCCCTATCCTTCCTTTGTTAGCCATTACTCCCAAGCCCCGTTACAACCCTTGACTTCTATCTTGAGTGTTATGTGTTTCAATTTATGGAGTTTGAATTTGGTATGAGCATATGGTGTCACTGGTTCTCGCATCTAAGTAGTAGCATTCCATTCATGAGATCATATTTAAACATGCTTATTAACTCCAGAAATTGCTTTCTTTGTTGTAACATATGTGAGTACTAGTCTTTCATGTTTACATCAATCTTCTCACATATATCTAGTGTAGGGTGTGTAGTCAGAAAATGTGTGTGAAAATAGAGAGTATCTTGTAAGGAATTGAGCAAATTACTACATTCAAAACATCGTTTTAATTGGTTAATTGTAAACTAGTAAGTGGTGACTGTGATTAAGCATGTGCTCAAGTATAAGGATGACCAAAATCTGTGGGAATGATGATTTTTAACTTGTCATGTGCGCTGGAAATCCCTGAGGCAAACGTTGGAAGGTTTAGGTTGTGTTTTGTTTTCTTTATTTTGCTCGAGGGCTAGCAAAAGCTAAGTGTGGGGGTATTTGATAAGCTCATATTTATATATATTTTACATAAAATTCACTTGTCTTTTCTTATTTAGTTCCTTATATTTTTGAGCTATTTACTATGTTTTTGTGTTTTGTGTGATTTATCAAGCAAAGAAAAGAAAAGTAGCACAAGTGAGATATTAAGTAACAAATTCGTCAAAACTGCCTGTGCAGATTAGCTGACTTTGGAAGCCTGTTACGAACAGCTCAGAATGAATGAGAGAAGGAGCCTTATATGCTTGGAAAGCTACGGATGTCTATTTTCTGGAGCAATTTATAGATTGTTAATATCCTTTTTCTAGAAGAAATTATGGGCATTGTAACACTGAAAGGTTCAGAAAAGGGCTAAGCAGATTTGGCTAATAAAATGAGAAAGTAAAGGTACTTGTTTTGTGTTTTGCTTTGTCATCAACACTTAGCAACAAATGAGGTTATGATTGCACTCATTTGGCTTTGGAGCAAGTGGAAATGCACAGCTAGAAAGAGAAGACATCAAACAGCTCACACACATGCAAACTGCATGGACAGGTTGGAGGACAGAAAAATGTGTTTGTTTTGTGGTTGAAATGATGAGGAACATGTGTGTGCAAATGGGAAAAGGAAACACACACACATGGGCAAAGGAAAGGCACGGTATGGGCATAATTCACTCATTACCACAACACTCACCCTTGTCCCCTTCATTATTTCTGTTTTCATGCACCATTACATTTAATCATTGCACTCAAGTGGTGCACATCCCTTGTCCCCTTCAACCATCAAATTTCATTCACTTTCACCTCCACTACATGCACTCATTGATGCACCACTCCTTCACTTTCCTTGCCCATGCCGTGCATCATGAATCCACCTGCACCTATGACTAATTTCTGCACCATTCCACCTCCCTTTCCTTTATCTATGATAGGAGCATATTTATGCTACTTAGTTATGTTGTTTTCTTGCATTTTCGTAGTTAGTTATAACTTATTATAGTGTTTAAGGTCATTTTCGTGCAATTTCAGGTTCATATGGCAAAGTATGCAAAAAGAGGCATTTTGGAACATTTTGGAGCATTTTTGGACCAAGATTGGATGGTGCAAACATGAAGACATGTGGATGGACGAATTTGATAATTAAAACAGCAACACACACACCACATGGGCAGCAAGGAATCAGAAATTAAAGCATGGAAGAATGGGATCATCATGGGCAGCAAGGAATCATTATGGGCAGCAAGGAATCATCATGGGCACCAAGGAATCATTATGGGCAGCAAGGAATCATCATGGGCAGTGAAGAGACAACAAGGAATGGCAGAAATTGGACCACCATGAAGTGGATTTCTGCAAGGATGGCAGATTGTCCATTACTTGATGTTTGCTTGACATTTTCAGCCACTATATAATCCCCATTCAACCATTTATCAAGGAGTTCAGAAAACCACACCTCCCACACACATTCCATTCATCACATCCAGCCATACACCCTCCACAATTCAGAAATTCGTCAAACACATCCATCACACTTTGCAGCAGCCTTCCTTCACCTTTCACCATATTTTCTGACCCAAAATCATCCCTAGCCGTACCCCCATCAACCCTAAACCTTCCCATACCATTCCACATCCATTCTACACCACAAATAACCCCAAAAACCTGTTCTAAAGTTCTCTGCCGCAGCAAGGAGGAAGGAGAATTCGTTGATGAGCTTGCTGCCAAGTTGGAGCGTTCTAGGTGTTTTCTTCCTTTGGATTTTAATTTCTAAATTTATGTATCTTTGCTTGTGAGTATGAGGAACTAAACCCCCTTAGTTGGGGGGTGATTCGAAACCATGAATATGCTTGCAATATGATTTGAGTACGTTCAGTTGTTATTTCATAAGTTGTGGTTTCAATTCGTTCATCTACTTGATTGATAACTTATTTGTGTATGTTGATTGAGAGTGCACGCTTAGTTTTCATGCATGAATATGATGCTAGATTATGAGGGAGTTTCACCTAATAGTTACAATCTTATAATCACAAGTAGTGAAGGTCGCTTATAAACGATCGCGTTGAATGAATTCTTGGCATTAGTTTCATGCTCATCATAGTAACGAATGCCTCGTCAACACTTATAGTTCTCATTGTGCTTCATGATTCTTGATTGTATCCTTATTGTGCTCATCACGTAAGGAACCTTTGAGGAATGTTTTGAATTGTTGTATGCGCTTTCCCATCCAATTCATTAACTTAAGGAGAACTTGAAGGTTAATTTAAGCGTATCTAATTAACTTGGGGTGTTGAGTTTCATAATTTATTGGAAGAACAACTGAAAATCGTTTTGTTTGCAAGTGTGTCATGTGTGGAGAAGAACCTCCTAACTAGCCTTTTATCCATCCTTTTCATCCAAAAACGTTTTACAATCTGTTTAGTTTTAAGTTTCTATTTTGTTTTCAATTTTCGTCCAAAACAAATCCCCCTTTATTTTGAAGTCTTAGATTAGTTAGAAAGTGTTTTGATTTGTGTTTCTAAGTGTTTTGATTCAAGTTTTCACTCAAATTCGTCAGATTTTGTGTTTGTGCTCAGAACTGCCCAGAAAGTGGTTTTTAGGCAGTTTTGAGTCTTCTAGTTGCTGTTTTGAGTTCTAGGTTTGTTTAAGTGTTTTAAACTTTAGTTTTGCATTCTTTGAGTCTAGTTTAGTGTTTTAAACTTTGTTTTTGAGTTTTTAAGTCAGTTTCCAAGTGTTTAGCAATCCCTCCTAATCCCCGGTCTAGAACGATCCCTACTTACATCTTTACTACAATTTGACAAAAGAGGGTTTAATTTGTGTGTCAAGTAATTCTCACACCAATCTACCATGTGCACAATCATTCATGTTCCCCACTTGCATTCATAGCTGCAACACCACTCCATTTCACCCCCATGCTTTGCATCATTACTTCACTTTCACCTTTGAATCATTGCTCACACCACCATCCATCCCTCCATGCCATGCACTTCCTCTATAAAAGGAAGTGTGTGTGGCAGCCATTAGATTCCGTTTTTGCTTGATAATTCATCCCCAATTCAATACAACTTTCATCCAAACACATCCATTCACCTTCACATCCATTCCTCCATACAACCAAACCTTCAAACACTCACCACACCTTGTGCCGTAGCAAAGGAAGGGAAGGAAAGTGCTTGGACGTGCATGCTGTCCAACGGGGATCGTTGGAGCGTTTAGGTGTTTTCTTTCTTTTGTTTTCAATGTCTAAATTTGTTTATCTTTGCTTTGTAAGTATGAGGAACTAAACCCCCCTTAGCTAGGGGGGAATTCGAAACCATGTTCATACTTGCAATATGAATTGATTACCTTCAGTTGTGATTTCATAAGTTGTGAATTCAATTTGTTTAACTGCTTGATTGATAACTTATTCTTGTATGTTTATTAAGAGTGCACACTTAGTTTGCATGCATCAATATGATGCTAGAGTATAAAGGAGTTTCACCTAATAGTTACAAATTTATATTCACAAGTAGTGGAGGTCGCTTATAAACGAATGATGCGAAAATTAACTTAACACACAAATTAAACCCTCTTGTTGTCAATTGTAGTAAAGAATGTAAGTAGGGATCGTTCTAGGCCGGGGATTAGGAGGGATTGCTAAAACACTTGAAACTGACTTAAAAACGTAAAGTTAAGTTTAAAACACCAAACTAGACTCAAAAGATGCAATACAAACTAAACAGACTCAAAACTAGTTTTAAAAGACTCAAAACAGCTTAAAACAATGAATTGACTCTAAACTGACTCTAGGGATGGTTTTGGACGAAATTAGGTTCTAACTTGACTCAAGACACTTAAAAACACAAATCAAAACAGATTTTGACTAATAAAACACTGCAAAGTAAAGGGGGATTTGATTTTGACGAATTTAAAAACAAAACAAACAGATTTTTGGACGAATTTTGGGTAAACTATGGATGATGGGCTAGCTAGAGGGTTCTTCTCCACACATGACACACTTGCACATAAACCAATTTTCAGTTGTTCTTTCGATAAATCATGAAACTCAACACCCTAGGTTAATTAAGTCCGCTTAAATTAACCTTCAAGTTCTCCTTAAGTTATTGAATTGGATGGGAAAGCGCATACAACAATTCAAGCTTTCTTCAAAAGTCCTTTACGTGAACAGCACAATAAAGATACAATCAAAGATCATTAAGCATTATGAAAACTATAAGTATTGACGAGGCATTCGTTACTATGATGAGCATGAAACTCCTGCCAAGAATTCATTTAACGCGATTGTTTATAAGCTACCTCCACTACTTGTGAATATAAGTTTGTAACTATTAGGTGAAACTCCCTTATACTCTAGCATCATATTCATGCATGCAAACTAAGTGTGCACTCTTAATAAACATACACAAATAAGTTATCAATCAAGCAGTTAAACAAATTGAATTCACAACTTATGAAATCACAACTGAAGGTAATCAATTCATATTGCAAGTATGTTCATGGCTTTGAATTCCCCCCCTAACTAAGGGGGGTTTAGTTACTCATACTTGCAACAAAATCAGAAAATAACAAAGTAGACATTGAAAGTAAGAACGAAGTACACCTAAAACACTCCAAAGTTTCAAGCTTGAAACGCCAAGGACCTTCGTTTTCACCACCTTGTTGCAGCACAAGTATCTAAGGATGTGTATGGATATATGGAAAGGTTATGAATGCATTTAGGTTGGATGGATGCCACGACAAGGGAATGGAATTGTATGTGTTTGTGGAATGTGGGAATATTTGGATGAATGTAAGGTGTTCACGGCTAGGGAATGAAAGTGTAAGTGTATGAAGTTGTGAGATGTGAATGTAGTGTCTCTTTGATGGCTATGTGTCTCCTATGGTGAATGGTGGATGGATGTATTTATAGGCTAGGGAGAGGATGTAGTGGGTGGTGGTAATGAGTGGATGTAGTGGTAGGTGAATGTGTTGGGTGGTTGAAATGAGTGGATGTAGTGTAGGTGAATGTGTTGGGTGGTTATAATGAGTGGATGTAGTGGTAGGTGAATGGATGTGTTGGGTGAAATGAGTGGATGTAGTGGTAGGTGAATGTGTTGGGTGGTTATAATGAGTGGATGTGTTGGGTGAAATGAGTGGATGTAGTGGTAGGTGAATGTGTTGGGTGGTTATAATGAGTGGATGTGTTGGGTGAAATGAGTGGATGTAGTGGTAGGTGAATGGATGTGTTGGGTGAAATGAGTGGATGTAGTGGTAGGTGAATGTGTTGGGTGAAATGAGTGTGCTAAAATGGTTTTTTATAGGGAGAAGATGATGCACAAACTTCAAATTTCGTCCATGCCTTTTGCTCCAAACATATGCTATCCATTCCATGCCCAAAAATGCTCCAAAATGCTCCAAAATGCACTTCTTTGCCACATTAACCCTTTGGACCAACAAACACACGAAAATAGCTTAAAATACTAAAATAACTACGAACTAACAACATAAATGCCAAGAAACAAGCTAACTAAGTCGCATAAATATGCTCCTATCAAATTCCCCCACACTTAGCTTTTGCTAGTCCTCGAGCAAAACCAAACAAACAAAACAAAACAAAACAAAACACAACCTAGATCTTCCAACAATTGCCTCAGGGATTTTTAATGAAACATGACATGTTAAAAATCATCATTCCCACAGATTTTGGTCATCCTTACACTTGAGCACATGCTTAATCACAGTCACCACTTACTAGTTTACAATTAACCAATTAAAACGATGTTTTGAATGTAGTAACATGCCTTAGAGAATTTGCTCAATTCCTTACAAGATACTCTCTATTTTCACACACATTTTCTGACTACACACCCTACACTAGTATATGTGAGAAGATTGATGTAAACACGAAAGATTCGGACTCACATATGTTATAACAAAGAAAGCAATTTTCTGGAGTTATTAAGCATGTTTAGATATGATCTCATGAATGGAATGCTACTACTTAGATGCGAGAACCAGTGACACCATATGCTCAAACCAATTTCGAACTCCACAAATTGAATCACACAACACTCAAGATTGAAGTCAAGGGTTGTAACAGGGCTTGGGGGCAATGGCTAACAAAGAAAGGATAGGGATAACAAACGTTCTTAAAGCGATAGCAAGCAAAGCAATGAAATAGACACTTGGAAATCACTTTAGAATGCAGAATCAACTTTTAATTACAAAGGGAAGATTTATGCAACACTTAGGGCCGAATTCAATGTTTTGAACCCTTTCTTTAACAAACAACACTTTAGAGCTATTTTTCATACTTTTTTTTTTTCAATTTTTTTTTCTTTTCTACCCGTGCGTTATTAAGGACTTTGGCGCACACACACACACACAAGAATCACTTCCCCCACACTTGCTTTCTGCAATACATTGATAAAAAAGGATTTCATTTTAAGTCATGCTTTACTATGCTTCAAGAACAAGGGTATGGATGGTCCTAATCTAGGCTAGGTGAGGATAGTGTCGGTAACAAAGAACATAGGCTTAACAAGGCTCAACGGGGTTAAACTTAAAACACATAATGAAATAGGGGCACGGCAATTTAGCTTTGGTGGTCACTACACAACTTCATCTTAAATATGTGTTATGCAAATCAGTAACATGCTTTGAATGAAATAGGCATGAGTTCTAGCATTTGGAACTAAATGATGAAACGCCTTCTAAGTAGCAACCAAGCAAAGAATAATGAGATCATGCAACGACTTTTAGAAAACAATGGTGCACAGATTATTAACTCTCCAAATAAATGTTTAGGCTCAAGTCTCACAAGGTTGTAGCGTTCATTTGAGTTCTTTCCTTCAAGCATGTTACAAAAACAGATTTTTCATTTATGATTGCATGTGAATTCATAATTTATAACCACAACCAAGCATACATCAAAGAGTAAATCAATTTTTCATCCATGTTTATAACTCTCTCTAACAGTCATGTAATTAAAAACCAAATCCTCATCATTGTGTTGGAAGGTACCCTAAGACACAAACACACAAAAACAACTCTTTTTGGGTTTTTCAAAACAATTTTTCAAATTTTTTTGAGATTTTCGGATTTTTATGTCAAAACACACTAAAACACTCCAGAACAGCTTTAAAACACTTAAAAACAGCAAGGAACAACACTAGAAGTAATGGGTGATAAACTCCCACGAATTTCATGCAAAACAACTTGGTTACCCCCCCCCCCCCACACTTAAATCAAACATTGTCCTCAATGTTTCAGGCATAAACTCACACAAAAACAAGCAAACAAACAAACAACGAATAAACATGACAAGTATGGCAAAGTAAAAACCAGACAGAGTAGAGTTTAAGAACGCAAATCTGGTTATGGAGAGATGATCTTGTTGACTTTCCACAGCTTTGATCTCGAACTGGGCTAGGGAACTTCTTAGCAAGGAAAATGAGACTTGATTGGTGGTGGTGATTTGATGGCCTTGTACGGCGAGGCTTTGCTCTTTGGCGACTGATGCGTCCATATGTTGTTGAAGCTTCTCGAGCTCTTGGTTTCAACTCAGACTCCTTCTGCTGGGTTGATTGAGTGTCCATGCAGCATTCTTCTCTGCTTGTTTCTTCTGCACGGCAGGTAGGCACGAGGTAGAGGTGATGGTCTGTTTCTTTGTTCAATCTGTCCACTTGCTGACCGATTGCTTTCTTTCTCCTTGTCTCGCAGGCAAGAGCAAGGGTAAAGGAAAAGCATGCCATGAGATGAGCACTCGAGAGCAATGCTAGGTAAGCAATCAGGAAGGAGTTCCAGGCAGTCGGTTCTTAGATCGGAAGATTGACACCAAGTGTTGGCTGATTGCTCGCTTTCTCCTTGTCACAAAGAGAAGGAAAAGGACAGGGAGAAAGCATGATATGAGATACTCTTGCTTTCAACCTTCATGATGTGAAATACTTTTGCTCTTGATGACTTGTTTGCAGAGGTACCCCAAGGGATGAGGAACACTGAGTGACTCGAGAGGCTTCGTTGGGAATGCATTTTCGGAGATGAAGAAGGGTTATGTATGTCTGCCTTGCTATGGAAGGTGAAAGACGACATTTATAGGAATTAATAATCGGTACTATTCTTTCACTCTTGTCGGCACTCGTTGGATGATTGAACAGTAAACTTCACGTGCTTTCTACTTTACCAGAAAGTTTCGACAGATTGCCCGTAATTTCTGCAAGGCTAAGTGTGCATAGGACAGATGCTGACACGTCTGGAAAAAGCAGATGCCTCTTCGATATCTAGAATCGGCGCTTCAACAAACTGCCCGTGATTTTCGCAAAGCTAAGTGTACATGTGACAGGTGATGACACGTCTGAAAAAGCAAGTGCCTCTTCGATTTTTGAGATCGGCCCGTGGTTTCTGAGCAGCCCAGCTTTTGAGAAAGCAGACGTCTCTTCGATCTCTGAGCTTGCCTCTTCAATTTCTGAAGCTTCGTCGAGTGCTGATTTTTAAAGAGAGGCACACATCACATTCCAAAGCACACTTGAATTTTCCGCCTGTAGAAGCTCCCTACTTGTACTTCTAAGAACTTGATTTTTCCGACCTCTTCTTTTTTTTCACACCTTCGAATATGTCTTGCCCTTCTGACCGTTGCCTTAATGATAGGAGCATATTTATGCTACTTAGTTATGTTGTTTTCTTGCATTTTCGTAGTTAGTTATAACTTATTATAGTGTTTAAGGTCATTTTCGTGCAATTTCAGGTTCATATGGCAAAGTATGCATTTTGAGCCAATTTGGAGCATTTTGGAGCATTTTTGGGCCAAGATTGGATGGTGCAAACATGGAGACATGAGGATGGACGAATTTGATGATTCAAAGGGCTAGAAATCTGCATGTGTGTGTGCAAAGTGTTGGCCTACAACTTCAAACATCATGGCTGCCATGTAATGGCAGAAAATGTGTTTTTTACTAGCTAAATGGATGAAGAACATGCATTGCAAGTATAAACACCACATGGGCAGCAAGAAGGAAAGAAAACAGCAACACACACACCACATGGGCAGCAAGGAATAAGAAATTAAAGCATGGGCAGCAAGGAATCAGCATGGGCAGTGAATAGACAACAAGGAATGGCAGAAATTGGACCACCATGAAGTGGATTTCTGCAAGGATGGCAGATTGTCCATTACTTGATGTTTGCTTGACATTTTCAGCCACTATATAATCCCCATTCAACCATTTATCAAGGGAGTTCAGAAAACCACACCTCCCACACACATTCCATTCATCACATCCAGCCATACACCCTCCACAATTCAGAAATTCGTCAAACACATCCATCACACTTTGCAGCAGCCTTCCTTCACCTTTCACCATATTTTCTGACCCAAAATCATCCCTAGCCGTACCCCCATCAACCCTAAACCTTCCCATACCATTCCACATCCATTCTACACCACAAATAACCCCAAAAACCTGTTCTAAAGTTCTCTGCCGCAGCAAGGAGGAAGGAGAATTCGTTGATGAGCTTGCTGCCAAGTTGGAGCGTTCTAGGTGTTTTCTTCCTTTGGATTTTAATTTCTAAATTTATGTATCTTTGCTTGTGAGTATGAGGAACTAAACCCCCTTAGTTGGGGGGTGATTCGAAACCATGAATATGCTTGCAATATGATTTGAGTACGTTCAGTTGTTATTTCATAAGTTGTGGTTTCAATTCGTTCATCTACTTGATTGATAACTTATTTGTGTATGTTGATTGAGAGTGCACGCTTAGTTTTCATGCATGAATATGATGCTAGATTATGAGGGAGTTTCACCTAATAGTTACAATCTTATAATCACAAGTAGTGAAGGTCGCTTATAAACGATTGCGTTGAATGAATTCTTGGCATTAGTTTCATGCTCATCATAGTAACGAATGCCTCGTCAACACTTATAGTTCTCATTGTGCTTCATGATTCTTGATTGTATCCTTATTGTGCTCATCACGTAAGGAACCTTTGAGGAATGTTTTGAATTGTTGTATGCGCTTTCCCATCCAATTCATTAACTTAAGGAGAACTTGAAGGTTAATTTAAGCGTATCTAATTAACTTGGGGTGTTGAGTTTCATAATTTATTGGAAGAACAACTGAAAAATCGTTTTGTTTGCAAGTGTGTCATGTGTGGAGAAGAACCTCCTAACTAGCCTTTTATCCATCCTTTTCATCCAAAAACGTTTTACAATCTGTTTTGTTTTAAAGTTTCTGTTTTGTTTTCAATTTTCGTCCAAAACCAAATCCCCCTTTATTTTGAAGTCTTAGATTAGTTAGAAAGTGTTTTGATTTGTGTTTTTAAGTGTTTTGATTCAAGTTTTCACTCAAATTCGTCAGATTTTGTGTTTGTGCTCAAAACTGCCCAGAAAGTGGTTTTTAGGCAGTTTTGAGTCTTCTAGTTGCTGTTTTGAGGTTTAGGTTTGTTTTAGTGTTCTAACTTTTCGTTTTACATTCTTTGAGTCTAGTTTAGTGTTTTAAACTTTGTTTTTATGTTATTGAGTCAGTTTTCAAGTGTTTAGCAATCCCTCCTAATCCCCGGTTTAGAACGATCCCTACTTACATCTTTACTACAATTTGACAAAAGAGGGTTTAATTTGTGTGTCAAGTAATTCTCACACCAAATTTTGGCGCCGTTGCCGGGGATTAGCAACTTTGCTAATCCCTTGGTTCTTTTATTTTTGTTTAGTTCGTTTTTGTTTTAGTTTCTAACTTAGTTTTATTTTTTTTTGTTGATGTTACTTTTGATATTTGCTTTAGTTCTTTTTCTTTGATTTTAGGTGCTTGAGAAGTAAGACATGGATTTTGCTAGCATTCAAGCTCAATTGGCAAATCTTACTTCTCAATTGTCGCAATTTGCTGAAAGGACCACAATGCAAAATGTCCCTACATTTAGTGCGTCTTATAGGCAAGGATACCAAGCCAATCAATATCCACAAAGCGATTGGAGTGATCATTCAAACTCTATGTGGTGGAAAGCTCAACAAGTTCAACAAGAAACATATTGGCAACCATATGAGGATTCATATGCACCACCACAGCCTCCCCCTCAATCTTCACATCCAAATTCAGGTATATCAAATTATTATAAGGAAGTTATTCAACAACTGAATTCTTTGGAGCAGGGCAGGGAAGCTCAACCATTTCAACAAGACGCATTTTGGCAACCAATTGAGGATTTCTATCAAGCAAAAGAGTTGGCTGAGTGGAACAATCAATTTAGGCAGAATGCAGAATGCATTGAACAAATTCAAGAACAAATGGTTGAAGATGAGCCCATGGATGAATTGCTACTGTTCGAAGAGGAGGAGGATGCACAAGGCACGGCAAGGGAAGAACAACCCTTGCCGCAACCTCCCAATATTCCTACACCACCCCATTCAAGTAAGGTGCCGAATCAAATCCAAATTGGAGGGAGAATTTACACGGACTCTAGAAAGCTCAATGCCATAATTAGGAAGGATCACTATCCCCCTCCATTCATAGATCCAATGCATGGAAGTTTTGTGGAGCATGTCGTGGAAGATGTACTTGTGTTCTTGTCGCAACACACAGGTAAGCCACCTCCTCAAATTTCAAGTTTGTTTTATACTAACAAGTTGTTGAGTTCAATGATCCAGGCACCCATTTTAGAATTTAAAGCATTACCGGATCATTTCAAGTATCACGTTCCATTTAAAGATCACCTCCATGCCGTGGGTCCTATTCAAGCTTGATTGGAGGTATCGTCCGGCTGTACGACGTTAAAGCAAGCGCTACTTGGGAGGCAACCCATGCATGCAACAAATGAAGACCTAGAGAGCGCTCCAACAACCAGATTTGCGTTCCTAACCCCTTCTCTTTGCTGCACTTATTTCATTCACGCCATGTTAGATTGTTTAGTTGCTGTTTTGTTGTTTGGTTGCTATTTGTGTTAATCTATGCTTGAAACATTGAGGACAATGTTTGATTTAAGTGTGGGGGTAACCAAAGTGTTTTGATGCAAATTCGTAGGGTTTTCTCACTCATAATTTCTAATTTTGTTTTTCACTGTTTTTAAGCCTTTTTAAGCTGTTTTGGTGTATTTTAGTGTGTTTTGAGTCAAAAAATCCGAAAATCCCATAAAAATTTGAAAATTTGTTTATAAACCCAAAAAAGAGTTGTTTTTGTGTGTTTGTTTGTGTCTTAGGGTACCTTCCAACACAATAATGAGGATTCGGTTTGTAATTGCATGGCTGTTAAAGAAAGTGATTAACATGGATGAAAGTTTGATTTACTCTTTGTTTATGCTTGGTTGTGGTTATAACTTATGAATTCACATGCAATCATAAAGGAAAAATCAGTTTTTGTAACATGCTTGAAGGAAGGAACTCAAACTAACGCTACAACCTTGTGAGACTTGAGTCTAAACGCTTATTTGGAGAGTTAAAATCTGTGCATTCTTTGTTTTCTAAAGTCGTTGCATGATCTCACTATTATTTGCTTGGTTGCTACTTAGAAGGCGTTTCATCATTTAGTTCCAAATGCTAGAACTCATGCCCATTTCATTCAAAGCATGTCACTGAATTGCATAACACATATTCAAGATAAAGTTGTGTAGTGACCACCACCTTAGCCAAAAAGCCGTGAATCCCTATGTCATTATGTTTTGTAGGTGTTAACCCCATTGAGCCTTGTTTAGCCTTTTCTTTGTTAACCCACATTACCCTCACCTAGCCTAGATTAGGACTACCCATACCCTCGTTCTTAAAGTATAGTAAGCATGATTCAAATTGAATTCCTTTGTGGCAGAAACCAAGTGTGGGGGAAGTTTTTATTTTGTCAATTGTGTGCCATAGGCACGGGTAGAAAGAAAAAAATAAAGAAAAAAAAAAGTATGAAAAAAAAAAAAAAAAAAGAGTTGTGAAAAAGTGTTCCAAAGTATTGTTTGTTGAAGTAAGGGTCCAAAACAATGAATTCGACCCTAAGGAGTTGTCTAAGTCTTCCCCTTGTGTTTTAAAGTTAATTTCTGCATTCTAAGTGAATTCTAGGTCTCAATTTCACTACTTTGCTTACTATCGCGTAAAGAACGTTTGTTTTCCCTATCCTTTTTACTTTGTTAACCAATACCCCAAACCCCGTTACAACCCTTAACTTCTATCTTGAGTGTTATGTGTTTCAATTTGTGGAGTTTGAATTTGGTATGAGCATATGGTGTCACTGGTTCTCGCATCTAAGTAGTAGCATTCCATTCATGAGATCATATCTAAACATGCTTGTTAACTCCGGAAATTGCGTTCTTTGTGATACATATATGTGAGCATTCGTTTTTATATCTACATCAATTCTCTCACATATAACTAGTATAGGGTGTGTAGTTAGAAAATCTGAGTGAAAATAGAGTGCATTTCTTGTAAGGATTGAGGGAATTCTCTAAGGCATATTACTACATTCAAAGCATTGTTTTAATTGATTACTTGTGAACTAGTAAGTTGTGGCTTAAATTAAGTATGTGCTTGTGTAAAGATGACTCAAATTTGTGGGGATAACAATCTTTAATATGTCATGTTCATTGGAAATCCCTGAGGCAAATGTTGGAAGGATTAGAGTGTGTTTATTTACTTTGTTTCGTTTTGTTTATTTCGTTTTGCTCGAGGACTAGCAAAAAACTAAGTGTGGGGGAATTTGATAGGAGCATATTTATGCTACTTAGTTATGTTGTTTTCTTGCATTTTCGTAGTTAGTTATAACTTATTATAGTGTTTAAGGTCATTTTCGTGCAATTTCAGGTTCATATGGCAAAGTATGCATTTTGAGCCAATTTGGAGCATTTTGGAGCATTTTTGGGCCAAGATTGGATGGTGCAAACATGGAGACATGAGGATGGACGAATTTGATGATTCAAAGGGCTAGAAATCTGCATGTGTGTGTGCAAAGTGTTGGCCTACAACTTCAAACATCATGGCTGCCATGTAATGGCAGAAAATGTGTTTTTTACTAGCTAAATGGATGAAGAACATGCATTGCAAGTATAAACACCACATGGGCAGCAAGAAGGAAAGAAAACAGCAACACACACACCACATGGGCAGCAAGGAATAAGAAATTAAAGCATGGGCAGCAAGGAATCAGCATGGGCAGTGAATAGACAACAAGGAATGGCAGAAATTGGACCACCATGAAGTGGATTTCTGCAAGGATGGCAGATTGTCCATTACTTGATGTTTGCTTGACATTTTCAGCCACTATATAATCCCCATTCAACCATTTATCAAGGGAGTTCAGAAAACCACACCTCCCACACACATTCCATTCATCACATCCAGCCATACACCCTCCACAATTCAGAAATTCGTCAAACACATCCATCACACTTTGCAGCAGCCTTCCTTCACCTTTCACCATATTTTCTGACCCAAAATCATCCCTAGCCGTACCCCCATCAACCCTAAACCTTCCCATACCATTCCACATCCATTCTACACCACAAATAACCCCAAAAACCTGTTCTAAAGTTCTCTGCCGCAGCAAGGAGGAAGGAGAATTCGTTGATGAGCTTGCTGCCAAGTTGGAGCGTTCTAGGTGTTTTCTTCCTTTGGATTTTAATTTCTAAATTTATGTATCTTTGCTTGTGAGTATGAGGAACTAAACCCCCTTAGTTGGGGGGTGATTCGAAACCATGAATATGCTTGCAATATGATTTGAGTACGTTCAGTTGTTATTTCATAAGTTGTGGTTTCAATTCGTTCATCTACTTGATTGATAACTTATTTGTGTATGTTGATTGAGAGTGCACGCTTAGTTTTCATGCATGAATATGATGCTAGATTATGAGGGAGTTTCACCTAATAGTTACAATCTTATAATCACAAGTAGTGAAGGTCGCTTATAAACGATTGCGTTGAATGAATTCTTGGCATTAGTTTCATGCTCATCATAGTAACGAATGCCTCGTCAACACTTATAGTTCTCATTGTGCTTCATGATTCTTGATTGTATCCTTATTGTGCTCATCACGTAAGGAACCTTTGAGGAATGTTTTGAATTGTTGTATGCGCTTTCCCATCCAATTCATTAACTTAAGGAGAACTTGAAGGTTAATTTAAGCGTATCTAATTAACTTGGGGTGTTGAGTTTCATAATTTATTGGAAGAACAACTGAAAAATCGTTTTGTTTGCAAGTGTGTCATGTGTGGAGAAGAACCTCCTAACTAGCCTTTTATCCATCCTTTTCATCCAAAAACGTTTTACAATCTGTTTTGTTTTAAAGTTTCTGTTTTGTTTTCAATTTTCGTCCAAAACCAAATCCCCCTTTATTTTGAAGTCTTAGATTAGTTAGAAAGTGTTTTGATTTGTGTTTTTAAGTGTTTTGATTCAAGTTTTCACTCAAATTCGTCAGATTTTGTGTTTGTGCTCAAAACTGCCCAGAAAGTGGTTTTTAGGCAGTTTTGAGTCTTCTAGTTGCTGTTTTGAGGTTTAGGTTTGTTTTAGTGTTCTAACTTTTCGTTTTACATTCTTTGAGTCTAGTTTAGTGTTTTAAACTTTGTTTTTATGTTATTGAGTCAGTTTTCAAGTGTTTAGCAATCCCTCCTAATCCCCGGTTTAGAACGATCCCTACTTACATCTTTACTACAATTTGACAAAAGAGGGTTTAATTTGTGTGCTAGTTAATATTACGCATCACTTAACTTGAATGTCGGGGAAGATAGTGACATATCTTCTCCAAACAACATTTGGTAGCCGTCCTTCGTATCCTCAAATGGTCCTCTTACTGTTGGGGATTCCATGATGATGAATGATACAACCGCTTCGGTGGTGGCCATAAATCTTCTCACTCCTAGAGATACTAGGATACTTTCCAGGCGGTCCAACGAACTGGTTGTTCATGACTCTCTGGCCTACAACGTCCGATGTGTAGGCTTAGTTTCAAACATGGGCCAACGCCTTCTTGCTCGATCTCGTCAGGCTGAATCGTTGATGGCTGAGGTGGCCAGTCTTCGGCAAGAGGTCAGAGTGCTTAGGCACGAGAATAAAGAGTTGCACATGCTCGCAACTAATTACTTAACAAGCATGAAGAGGAAGCTTGACCAGCTGCAGGAGTCCGAAGTTCAGATTCAGAGTGATCATCAGAGGTTTGTGGCGTTACTCCAGCGGCAACTTCTGCCTTCGTCCTCTGGCGATTCACCAAGTGTTGAGGCTCCAGATAATCAATCTCTGGTGCTTCGTCTTTCAGGAGGTCCGTCGAATACTGAGGCACCACCTAACCAATGAAGACTTCTTACTGTTTATTTGCACTTTCTTGTACTTTTCTACCTTTCTACCTAATGTTCCTCTTCCACGAAAATTAATGTAAAAAAAACTTTGTTTACCTGTCAAAGTTTCAAACATAAACCCACACCAAAAACAATCAAACAAGCAACAAATAAATATGACAAACATGGCAAAATAAAACTGCAGAAAATTGAAGGTTTTAGGAACGCAAAACCAATCGTGGAGCAATTCAAAAATCTTCCTTATTTGAATACATGGGTTGCCTCCCAAGAAGCACTTGCTTTAACGTCTTCCAGCCGGACGATATCTCCATTTAAGCTTGAACAGGGCCCACAGCATAGAGAACTGCCTTAAAAACACAATATGGGCTTAATTTGTGTTTAGTGTTCAAAACTGCCCATATTGTGTTTAGTATTCCTTACTACAATTGATAAAAAGAGGGTTTAATTTGCGTGCTTATATATTTCGCATCACCCCTCTATGCTGTGGGCCCTGTTCAAGCTTAAATGGAGATATCGTCCGGCTGGAAGACGTTCTGTATGCAAGTGTGACATGTGTGGAGAAGAACCCCTTAGCTAGCTTTCCATCCATTCACTTTAACCAAATTCGTTTTAAAATCTGTTTAGTTTACAAAGTTTTTGTTTTGTTTTCAAATTCGTCTAAAATCAATCCCCCTTTTTTTTGTTGAGTCATCTTAGTTAGAAATCAATTTAGTTTGTGTTTTTAAGTGTCTTGAGTCAAGTTATAACCTATTTTCGTCCAAATTTGTGTTTAGTGTTCAAAACTGCCCATATTGTGTTTTTAAGGCAGTTTTTAAGGCAGTTTTGAAATTAGTTGCTGTTTTGTGTGTTTGTTTGTTATTTGTGTGAGTCTATGCTTGAAACATTGAGGACAATGTTTGATTTAAGTGTGGGGGGGTAATCAAAGTGTTTTGATGCAAATTCGTAGGGTTTTCTCACTCATAATTTCAAATGCTGTTTCTTGCTGTTTTTAAGCCTTTTTAAGCTATTTTGGTGTGTTTTATTGTGTTTGGAGTCAAAAATCCGAAAATCCCATAAAAATTTGAAAATTTTGTTTTAAAAACCCAAAAAGAGTCGTTTTTGTGTGTTTGTTTGTGTCTTAGGGTACCTTCCAACATAATGATGAGGATTCGGTTTGTAATTGCATGACGGTTAAAGAGAGTTATAAACATGGATAAAAGTTTGATTTACTCTTTGATTTATGCTTGGTTGTGGTTATAACTTATGAATTCACATGTAATCATAAAGTAAAAATCCGTTTTTGTAACATGCTTGAAGGAAGTAACTCAAACTAACGCTACAACCTTGTGAGACTTGAGCCTAAACGTTTATTTGGAGAGTTAAAATCTGTGCATTCTTTGTTTTCTAAAGTCGTTGCATGATCTCATTATTCTTTGCTTGGTTACTACTTAGAAGGCGTTTCATCATTTATAGTTCCAAATGCTAGAACTCATGCCAATTTCATTCAAAACATGTTATTGAATTGCATAGCACATATTCAAGATGAAGTTAGTAGTTACCACCATTGCCAAAAAGCCTTCATTCCATGCATTCGTTTTTGTAGGTTTAACCCCGTTGAGCCTCGTTTAGCCTATGTTGTTTGTTAACCCACAGTATCCTTACCTAGCCTAGATTAGGATTATCCATACCCTTGTTCTTAGAACGTAGTTAAGCATGACGCATGATGAATTCCTTTGATCGTGGTATGGCAGAAAAATAAGTGTGGGGGAAGGATTCTTGATATGGGTATGTGCCAAAATTCATATTGAGGCACGGGTTAGGAGAAAAGAAAAAAAAAAAAAAAAGAACAAAAGAAAAATTCGTGCAAAATAGAAAGAAAAAAAGAAAAAGTTGTGAACAGTATGAAAAAGAGTTGGAAGAGCATAAAATGAGACACACCAAAATAGCTTAAAAAGGCTTAAAAACAGCAAGAAACAGCATTTGAAATTATGAGTGAGAAAACCCTACGAATTTGCATCAAAACACTTTGGTTAATAGCACGGCAAGGGATGTGTATGAAGGGATAAGGCTTCTAGAAACCCTAAAACACAAGGGAATGCACGGCAAGGGATGGTTCCTTGCTGAAATTGGTGTGACATCCTTCTAGAACAAGGATTAAGGTGTCCTAAAGTGTTTGGGACTCCTCTTTCTTCTTGGATTCCTTTTCCTTCTTGGACTTGGAAAACTTCTTTGTTGCTGAAACTTGAGGCCATTGAGGTTTAACTTTCCTATTTCAAGTAGGAAACCTTGTTTGAGTAGGAATCTTCAATCTTCTAGGAATCCCACTTCAACTAGGTGATAGGAGCATATTTATGCTACTTAGTTATGTTGTTTTCTTGCATTTTCGTAGTTAGTTATAACTTATTATAGTGTTTAAGGTCATTTTCGTGCAATTTCAGGTTCATATGGCAAAGTATGCAAAAAGAGGCATTTTGGAACATTTTGGAGCATTTTTGGACCAAGATTGGATGGTGCAAACATGAAGACATGTGGATGGACGAATTTGATAATTAAAACAGCAACACACACACCACATGGGCAGCAAGGAATCAGAAATTAAAGCATGGAAGAATGGGATCATCATGGGCAGCAAGGAATCATTATGGGCAGCAAGGAATCATCATGGGCAGCAAGGAATCATTATGGGCAGCAAGGAATCATCATGGGCACCAAGGAATCATTATGGGCACCAAGGAATCATCATGGGCAGTGAAGAGACAACAAGGAATGGCAGAAATTGGACCACCATGAAGTGGATTTCTGCAAGGATGGCAGATTGTCCATTACTTGATGTTTGCTTGACATTTTCAGCCACTATATAATCCCCATTCAACCATTTATCAAGGAGTTCAGAAAACCACACCTCCCACACACATTCCATTCATCCCATCCAGCCATACACCCTCCACAATTCATAAATTCGTCAAACACATCCATCACACTTTGCAGCAGCCTTCCTTCACCTTTCACCATATTTTCTGTCCCAAAATCATCCCTAGCCGTACCCCCATCAACCCTAAACCTTCCCATACCATTCCCCATCCATTCTACACCACAAATAACCCCAAAAACCTGTTCTAAAGTTCTCTGCCGCAGCAAGGAGGAAGGAGAATTCGTTGATGAGCTTGCTGCCAAGTTGGAGCGTTCTTGGTGTTTTCTTCCTTTGGATTTTAATTTCTAAATTTATGTATCTTTGCTTTGTGAGTATGAGGAACTAAACCCCCCTTGGTTAGGGGGGGATTCGAAACCATGTACATGCTTGCAATATGATTTGATTACATTCGGTTGTTATTTCATAAGTTGTGGATTCAATTTGTTCATCTACTTGATTGATAACTTATTTGTGTATGTTGATTGAGAGTGCACGCTTAGTTTTCATGCATAAATATGATGCTAGATTATGAGGGAGTTTCACCTAATAGTTACAATCTTATAATCACAAGTAGTGAAGGTCACTTGAAAATGATCGCGTTGAATGAATTCTTAGCATATGTTTCATGCAATTCATAGTAACGAATGCTTCGTCAATGCTTATGTTTTTCATAGAACTTAATGATTCTTGCTTGGATCTCTATTATGCAATTCATGTAGGGAACTTGTAGGGAATGTTTTGGGTTGTCGTATGCAATCATCCAATCTAATAACTTGTGGAAAAACTGAAAGTTAATTAGTGCAATTCACGGTTAATTTGGGGCATTGAGTATCCATAGTTTATCGAAGAACAACTAAAAATCGTTTTGTTTGCAAGTGTGACATGTGTGGAGAAGAACCTCCTAACTAGCCCTTTCTCCATCCTTTTCATCCAAAACGTTTTACAACCTGTTTAGTTTTAAGTTTCTGTTTTGTTTTCAATTTTCGTCCAAAACAAATCCCCCCTTAATTTGAAGTCTTAGATTAGTTAGAAAGTGTTTTGATTTGTGTTTCTAAGTATTTTGATTCAAGTTTTCATCAAATTTCGTCCAAATTAGTGTAGGTGCTCAAAACTGCCCAGAAAGTGGTTTTTAGGCAGTTTTGAGCCTTCTAGTTGCTGTTTTGAATTCTAGGTTTGTTTAAGTGTTTTAAACATTAGTTTTGCATTCTTTGAGTCTAGTTTAGTGTTTTAAACTTTGTTTTTGAGTTTTTAAGTCAGTTTCTAAGTGTTTAGCAATCCCTCCTAATCCCCGGTCTAGAACGATCCCTACTTACATCTTTACTACAATTTGACAAAAGAGGGTTTAATTTGTGTGTCAAGTAATTCTCACACCAAATTTTGGCGCCGTTGCCGGGGATTAGCAATTTTGCTAATCCCTTGGATTGTTTTTGTTTATTTCATTTTACTTTGTTTCTGATTTTGTTTAAGTTTCTGAGCTAACTTTGTTTCTTGTTTCTTAGGTACTAGTGTATGACTAGAAGCTCTCAAACGATTCGTGCGAACATCTTGGATTTTGACGACGACTTTGAGAGGAAATTGAGAAGAGCTAGAAATCAGCAAGAACACCATCCACCCAATTCCGAATCTGACCTTGAAGAAAACGTACAAGAAGAGGAGGAAGCCACGGCAGGGATATTTGAAGAAGTCCAAGGCATGGCGGTGGACAACCGTACACTCAAAGAGCTTTCCGCCTCAGGTTTGGATAATGCCGCACCCTTGTGCATCCAATACCCCACGGCTGCCCAAGGTAAGACGGAAGAATTTGAATTAAAGTCAAGTTTGCTTCATCATATTCCTAAATACCATGGCTTGTCCATGGAAGATCCTAACAAACATTTGAAAGAATTTGAAGTAGTTTGTTCTAGTATGACTCCCGTTAACGTTGACGGAAGTATTTTGAAGATGAAGGCTTTTCCATTCTCTTTGATGGATAAAGCCAAGGATTGGTTATACGAGTTAGCTCCCGGCACTGTCACTTCTTGGGAGAGTATGAAGAGAGCGTTCTTGGAGAAGTTCTTCCCAACTTCTCGCATCATCCTCCTACGCAAAAAGATAAGCGGAATTCAGCAAGAAGAAGGTGAGTCTTTTCCTACATATTATGAACGATTTAAATCACTTGTTGCTTCTTGTCCACAACATCAGATGAAGGAGGAGTTGCTTTTGCAATACTTCTACGAGGGTCTCCTACCTCTAGAACGTCAAATGCTTGATGCTTCGGCGGGGGGAGCATTGGTGGACAAAACACCCATGGCTGCCAAGATCTTGATCTCTAATCGAGCATTGAACGCTCAACAATATGAGGGAGTAGGCCAAAGGGGACCCCCACGGCACCAAGTACATGAGGTAAGTACAACTTCCGAGCTTCACTCACAATTGGCTAATCTTACTTCTCTTGTATCTCAGATGGCCGAGGGCATGAAGATGCAAGGACCAATTGTATGTGGCGTATGTTCCATCCAAGGACATGTCTCTGAAAAATGTCCACAGTTGATTGAAAATGGTGGATGGGAAAGCGCCCATGCAATTGGGTTTCAAGGTCAAAACCAACCAAGGAACGATCCATACTCAAACACATATAATCCCGGTTGGAGAGACCACCCAAATTTCAAGTGGAGGGAGCCCCAACAACCTCAAAACCAAGGAGGCTTTAGGCAACAACCCCCGGGGTTCTTTCCCAAAACATACGGCCCACCCCAAAATCAAGCCCAATCCGGCCCAAGTGCCTCAGGTACGTCTCTTGACAATGATGCACTTCTTAAGATACTAACTAAGTTGTCTAATGGGCAGGAAGATCAAGCGAAGGCTATGCAAAACCAAGATAAAAGGGTGGATCAACTTGAGAAACAAATTGGGCAGATTGCCGAGTTTGTAGGTAAGTTTCGAGATCCCGGACAACTCCCTAGTTCCACCATTCCAAATCCGAAGGGAGGATTCGAAAGTGCCAAAGCAATCACCCTAAGAAGTGGTAAGGAAGTTGGGGCAGGTTCTTCATCAAAAACAGGTCATAACGAGGATGAACTTTTGCAATTGGAAGAGGAGGAATCAAAGCAGCCCACGGCAAAGGTGGTTCCACCTTTGCCGCAAGTCCCTAATGTCCCAAATCGGCCCAATTCATCCCACAAAGGTAAGAATGTGTCCAATTCAGTTCATACTAATGTTTTCCCTTCAAATGTGCCTTTTCCTAGTAGGTTCATGCAAACGAAGAAAGAAGAGGCAGAAAAGGATATCCTTGAAACCTTTAGGAAAGTTCAAGTTAACATACCTTTGTTAGATGCAATCAAGCAAGTTCCGAGGTATGCTAAGTTCTTGAAGGAGTTGTGTACCACGAGGAAGAGGATGTCGACCAAGGAAGTGGTCAAGGTAGGTGAGAATGTGTCCGCCATCTTGCAACGCAAATTACCTCCCAAATGTAAAGATCCAGGTAGCTTTACCATTCCTTGTGTTATTGGGAATACTAGATTTGAATCTGCCATGCTTGATTTAGGTGCTTCTATAAATGTTATGCCATATTCCATTTATGCATCTATGAACTTAGGAGCATTGAAAAATGATGGGGTAATAATACAATTGGCCGATAGATCTAACGCCTATCCAAAGGGAGTTTTGGAAGATGTTCTTGTGCAGGTTAATCATTTAGTCTTCCCGGCGGATTTCTATGTCCTCGAAATGGATGAGTCGGACCATGCTCCTTCGCTGCCCATTCTTCTTGGAAGGCCATTCATGAAGACGGCCCGGACGAAGATTGACGTGTATAGTGGAACTTTGTCCATGGAATTCGATGGGGAAGTTGTCAATTTTAATCTTTCTGAGTCCATTAAATACCTTAGTGATGACCATTCATGCTTTTCTATTGATATAATTGACTCTTTGGCGCAGGGATATCTCGATGATTTGAATGACGATGCGCTTGAAAAAGTCATTACACAAGGCATGGAACTCAAAACAAAGGGAGCAGATTGCATGCATGCCCACGGCATACAAGATTCATCCCATGCCGTGCCCCCTAATGAGGAATTACTTGAAGTTGTGGCTGCCCTTGAGTCCTCACCTAAGCTTGATGGTAAGTATACTAACCGTGAGTCCATTCCCATTTCGACTAACAAATTGCTTCCATCTATCATTCAGGCACCTATCCTTGAACTCAAGCCTTTGCCAAGCCATCTGAAGTACATTTTCTTGGGCGAAAATGAAACACTACCTGCCATCATTTCCTCCTCCCTCACGGTACAAGAGGAGGAGAAGTTGCTTCGAGTTTTGAAGGAGTTCAAATCTGCCCTAGGTTGGACATTGGCCGACATCAAAGGTATAAGCCCTACGACTTGTATGCATCACATATTTCTTGAGGAGGGGGCCAAACCAACTAGAGAGGCTCAACGCCGTCTCAACCCTCCGATGATGGAAGTAGTGAAGAAGGAGATCATAAAGCTTCTAGATTGTGGGGTTATCTATCCAATCTCGGATAGTAGGTGGGTTTCGCCGGTTCAATGCGTACCAAAGAAATCCGGAGTGACGGTGGTAGCTAATGCCGAGAATGAGCTTGTCCCTCAACGTATTCAAACCGGTTGGAGGGTGTGCATTGACTATAGGAAGCTAAACACCACCACGAGGAAGGACCACTTCCCATTGCCGTTCATTGACCAAATGCTTGAGAGGTTAGCGGGTTATGCTTTCTATTGTTTTCTTGATGGTTATTCTGGGTATAATCAAATTGTCATTTCACCTGAGGACCAAGAAAAAAACCACTTTTACATGCCCGTTTGGTACATTTGCATATCGTCGCATGCCTTTTGGTTTATGTAATGCACCTGCTACATTTCAAAGATGCATGATGAGTATATTTTCTGATTATGTAGAGAAGATAATTGAAGTGTTTATGGATGATTTTAGCGTCTTTGGTGATTCGTTTGATAGTTGCTTACATAATCTAAGTGTGATCCTAAAACGTTGTGTTGAAACTAACCTTGTGCTTAATTGGGAAAAGTGTCATTTTATGGTTAAACAAGGCATCGTTTTAGGTCATATAATCTCTGAAAAGGGTATTGAGGTTGATAAGTCAAAAATAGATCTTGTACGTCACTTACCCTCTCCGATTTCGGTTAGAGAGGTTCGTTCGTTTCTTGGTCATGCAGGATTCTATCGTAGGTTTATCAAAGATTTCTCGAAGATAGCACAACCTCTTTGCCGACTCCTACAAAAAGAAGTGGCGTTTGAATTCACTAAGGAGTGCACGGCATCATTCAACCAACTCAAGGAGTTGTTAACCACGGCACCCATCATTGTTCCACCGGATTGGAGTCTACCTTTCGAGCTCATGTGTGATGCGTCCGACTATGCTTTAGGAGCTGTTTTAGGACAAAGAAAGGACAAGAGGCCGCATGTCATTTACTACGCCTCCCGGACGTTGAACGATGCACAATTGAACTACTCCACTACAGAAAAAGAACTCCTTGCTGTTGTCTTTGCTTTAGATAAATTTCGATCCTATCTAATTGGAACTAAAGTAATTGTTTTCACTGATCATGCAGCTCTGAAGTACTTGCTCACCAAAAAGGAGGCCAAGCCACGGCTAATTCGATGGATATTGCTACTTCAAGAGTTCGACATAGAGATTCGGGACAAGAAGGGAAGTGAAAACGTGGTGGCTGACCACCTAAGCCGAATGGTGCATAATGAGGAGTCTTTGCCGATTTCGGAGACATTCCCCGATGAACAATTGCTGTCCATTAAGGTTAGTGCACCTTGGTATGCCGATATTGTTAATTTTTTGGTGTCAAAACGTATTCCAAGTGAGTTCACTAGGCACCATCGTGATAAACTTAGGCATGATGCACGGTTTTATGTGTGGGATGATCCGTACTTATGGAAATTTTGCTCCGATCAGATTATACGTCGTTGTGTGCATGATTCTGAATGTCATTCAATTTTGAGTTTTTGTCACACATATGCATGTGGAGGGCACTTTGGCACACAACGCACAGCCCTTAAGGTGTTACAATGTGGATTTTATTGGCCTAGTATTTTTAAAGATGCTAAAACTTTTTGCTTAACATGTGATAAATGTCAACGAATGGGTGGTATTAGTGCAAAGGACCAAATGCCGCAGGTTTCTATCCTAAATGTTGAAATTTTTGATGTTTGGGGTATTGATTTTATGGGTCCTTTCCCTTCTTCGTATGGTTTTACATATATTTTGCTTGCGGTTGATTATGTGTCGAAGTGGGTGGAAGCAAAGGCCACCCGGACTAATGATTCTAAAGTGGTTGCAGATTTTATTAGAACTAACATTTTTGCAAGGTTCGGAATGCCACGAGTGATCATTAGTGACGGAGGGTCACACTTTTGCAATCGGACCATTGAAGCGTTATTGAGGAAATACAGTGTCACCCATAAGGTTTCTACACCTTATCATCCTCAAACTAATGGGCAAGCCGAGGTTTCCAACCGTGAGATCAAGCAAATCCTAGAGAAGACCATTGGGCCAACAAGGAAGGATTGGAGTTTACGACTTGATGATGCACTTTGGGCGTATCGTACGGCGTACAAAACCCCCATTGGGATGTCCCCCTTCCGACTTGTCTATGGCAAGGCGTGCCATCTTCCTGTTGAATTGGAGCACAAAGCACTTTGGGCCATCAAGAAGTTTAACATGAACCTCGAGGAAGCAGGAAGTCAAAGGAGATTGCAATTGAATGAGCTCGATGAGATACGGCACGAGGCGTACGATAATGCAAGCATTTACAAGCAAAAGACCAAAGCTTTCCATGACAACATGATCCGTGGGAAATCATTCTCAATTGGGCAGAAAGTGCTATTGTTCAATTCCCGTTTACGTTTGTTTCCCGGTAAGTTACGTTCAAAGTGGATTGGACCATTTGTTATTACTAACGTATCGTCTTATGGTGCAGTTAGAATTCAAAGTCCCAAAACAGGTCATGAATTCCAAGTGAACGGACATCGCTTGAAGCTTTATTATGAGAACTTTGTTGAACAAACCGTAGATGACATCTCCCTAGATGCCGTGGGCACCAATGGGGCATGATTGTGTTCTTCGTCCGGCTGCAAGACGTTAAAGAAAGCGCTACTTGGGACGCAACCCATGCAATTCAACAAAGGAAGCCCTAGGAAGCACTCCAATTCCAGATTTGCGTTCCTAAAACCCTTCACTTTGTTGCTTGTTTCTAATCTGCCCAGTTTTGCATTTTAGTTGCTGTTTGAGTGTTTAATTTTGTTTGGTGTGATTTTATGCTTGAAACATTGAGGACAATGTTTGATTTTAGTGTGGGGGGGGTAACTAAGTGTTTTTTTTTTTATGCAAATTCGTGGGATTTTATCACCCTTAACTTGGAGACTTGTTCCTTGCTGTTTTTAAGTGTTTTTGATTAGTTTTGGTGTGTTTTAGTGTGTTTTGATGCAAAAATCCGAAAATCACATAAAAATTTGAAAAATTTGTTTTAAAAACCCAAAAAGAGTTGTTTTTGTGTGTTTGTTTGTGTCCTAGGGTACCTTCCAACACAATGATGAGGATTCGGTTTATAATTACATGGCTGTTAAAGAGAGTGATTAACATGGATGAAAGTTTGATTTACTCTTTGTTTATGCTTAGTTGTGGTTATAACTTATGAATTCACATGCAATCATAAAGAAAAAATCAGTTTTTGTAACATGCTTGAAGGAAGGAACTCAAACTAACGCTACAACCTTGTGAGACTTGAGCCTAAACGTTTATTTGGAGAGTTAAAATCTGTGCATTCTTTGTTTTCTAAAGTCGTTGCATGATCTCATTATTCTTTGCTTGGTTGCTACTTAGAAGGCGTTTCATCATTTAGTTCCAAATGCTAGAACTCATGCCCATTTCATTCAAAGCATGTCATTGAATTGCATAACACATATTCAAGATAAAGTTGTGTAGTGACCACCACCATAGCCAAAAAGCCGTAAATCCCCTCTGTCATTGTGATTTGTAGGTTTTTAACCACATTGAGCCTTGTTAGCCTTTTCTTTGTTAACCCACATTACCCTCACCTAGCCTAGATTAGGACTATCCATACCCTTGTTCTTGAAGCATAGTAAAACATGATTCAAATTGAATTCCTTTTGATTTATGTTGGCAGAAAACAAGTGTGGGGGAAGTGTTTTTCATGAGGAATTGTGTGCCATAGGCACGGCAAAGAAGAGAAAAGAAAAAAATTTGAAAAAAAAAAAAACATGAAGAAAAAGTATGAGAAGTATGAAAAAAAAAAGGGTTGAAAAGTTGAGAAAAAGAGTTCCAAAGTCTTGTTTGTTGAAGTAAGGGTCCAAAACAATGAGTTTGACCCTAAGGAGTTGTTTAAGTCTCCCCCTTGTGTGTTAAAGTTAATTTCTGCAATCTAAGTGAATTCGAAGTCTCAATTTCATTACTTTGCTTACTATCGCTTGAAGAACGTTTGTTTTCCCTATCCTTCCTTGTTAACCAACACCCCAAGCCCCATTACAACCCTTAACTTCTATCTTGAGTGTTATGTGTTTCAATTTGTGGAGTTTGAATTTGGTATGAGCATATGGTGTTACTGGTTCTCGCATCTAAGTAGTAGCATTCCATTCATGAGATCATATCTAAACATGCTTCTTAACTCTAGAAATTGCGTTCTTTGTGACACATATATGTGGGCATTCGTTTCATATCTACATCAATCTTCTCACATATGACTAGTGTAGGGTGTGGAGTTAGAAAATCTGAGTGAAAATAGAGTGTATATCTTGTAAGGAATTGAGGGAATTCTCTAAGGCATGTTACTACATTCAAAGCATTGTTTTAATTGATTACTTGTGAACTAGTAAGTTGTGGCTTAAATTAAGTATGTGCTTGTGTAAAGATGACTCAAATTTGTGGGGATAACAATCTTTAACATGTCATGTTCATTGGAAATCCCTGAGGCAAATGTTGGAAGGATTAGAGTGTGTTTATTTACTTTGTTTCGTTTTGTTTATTTCGTTTTGCTCGAGGACTAGCAAAAAACTAAGTGTGGGGGAATTTGATAGGAGCATATTTATGCTACTTAGTTATGTTGTTTTCTTGCATTTTCGTAGTTAGTTATAACTTATTATAGTGTTTAAGGTCATTTTCGTGCAATTTCAGGTTCATATGGCAAAGTATGCAAAAAGAGGCATTTTGGAACATTTTGGAGCATTTTTGGACCAAGATTGGATGGTGCAAACATGAAGACATGTGGATGGACGAATTTGATAATTAAAACAGCAACACACACACCACATGGGCAGCAAGGAATCAGAAATTAAAGCATGGAAGAATGGGATCATCATGGGCAGCAAGGAATCATTATGGGCAGCAAGGAATCATCATGGGCAGCAAGGAATCATTATGGGCAGCAAGGAATCATCATGGGCACCAAGGAATCATTATGGGCACCAAGGAATCATCATGGGCAGTGAAGAGACAACAAGGAATGGCAGAAATTGGACCACCATGAAGTGGATTTCTGCAAGGATGGCAGATTGTCCATTACTTGATGTTTGCTTGACATTTTCAGCCACTATATAATCCCCATTCAACCATTTATCAAGGAGTTCAGAAAACCACACCTCCCACACACATTCCATTCATCCCATCCAGCCATACACCCTCCACAATTCATAAATTCGTCAAACACATCCATCACACTTTGCAGCAGCCTTCCTTCACCTTTCACCATATTTTCTGTCCCAAAATCATCCCTAGCCGTACCCCCATCAACCCTAAACCTTCCCATACCATTCCCCATCCATTCTACACCACAAATAACCCCAAAAACCTGTTCTAAAGTTCTCTGCCGCAGCAAGGAGGAAGGAGAATTCGTTGATGAGCTTGCTGCCAAGTTGGAGCGTTCTTGGTGTTTTCTTCCTTTGGATTTTAATTTCTAAATTTATGTATCTTTGCTTTGTGAGTATGAGGAACTAAACCCCCCTTGGTTAGGGGGGGATTCGAAACCATGTACATGCTTGCAATATGATTTGATTACATTCGGTTGTTATTTCATAAGTTGTGGATTCAATTTGTTCATCTACTTGATTGATAACTTATTTGTGTATGTTGATTGAGAGTGCACGCTTAGTTTTCATGCATAAATATGATGCTAGATTATGAGGGAGTTTCACCTAATAGTTACAATCTTATAATCACAAGTAGTGAAGGTCACTTGAAAATGATCGCGTTGAATGAATTCTTAGCATATGTTTCATGCAATTCATAGTAACGAATGCTTCGTCAATGCTTATGTTTTTCATAGAACTTAATGATTCTTGCTTGGATCTCTATTATGCAATTCATGTAGGGAACTTGTAGGGAATGTTTTGGGTTGTCGTATGCAATCATCCAATCTAATAACTTGTGGAAAAACTGAAAGTTAATTAGTGCAATTCACGGTTAATTTGGGGCATTGAGTATCCATAGTTTATCGAAGAACAACTAAAAATCGTTTTGTTTGCAAGTGTGACATGTGTGGAGAAGAACCTCCTAACTAGCCCTTTCTCCATCCTTTTCATCCAAAACGTTTTACAACCTGTTTAGTTTTAAGTTTCTGTTTTGTTTTCAATTTTCGTCCAAAACAAATCCCCCCTTAATTTGAAGTCTTAGATTAGTTAGAAAGTGTTTTGATTTGTGTTTCTAAGTATTTTGATTCAAGTTTTCATCAAATTTCGTCCAAATTAGTGTAGGTGCTCAAAACTGCCCAGAAAGTGGTTTTTAGGCAGTTTTGAGCCTTCTAGTTGCTGTTTTGAATTCTAGGTTTGTTTAAGTGTTTTAAACATTAGTTTTGCATTCTTTGAGTCTAGTTTAGTGTTTTAAACTTTGTTTTTGAGTTTTTAAGTCAGTTTCTAAGTGTTTAGCAATCCCTCCTAATCCCCGGTCTAGAACGATCCCTACTTACATCTTTACTACAATTTGACAAAAGAGGGTTTAATTTGTGTGTCAAGTAATTCTCACACCACTAGGAAACCTTTTTCAACTAGGAATCCTTTGTCAACTAGGATTCCATCTTTAATTAGGCACTTTCCTACTTCAACTAGGAAACCTTGTTCAAGTAGGAATCATCATCTTCAACTCTTCAATTTCGTCCATTCTTTTGGTTCCAAGTATGTGATGTCCAATCCACGCTCAATTGTGCTAAAAAAGGCTCCAAAATGCATCGTTTTGCTTACTTTGCCCTTAAAACCTGAAATTACATAAAACTAGCTTAAAAGACTACTTTAACTAAGGAAAAACAGCTTAAATGCACAAGAACTAGCTAACTAAGGCGCATAAATATGCTCCTATCAAGGGGTACATTCTCCACGACATGCTCCTCAAAGACTTCATAATAGGGCTTCAAACGATGCCATTCACCTTGAATTCTTGTTGCGTCTTCAAACTTTGTAATTGGACTGCACCATGAGGAAAAACATTAGTAACCACAAAAGGACCAATCCATTTGGAACACAACTTACCCGGAAACAAACGAAGACGGGAATTGAAGAGTAACACTTTCTGCCCTATGGAGAATGTTTTGCCACGAATCATTTTGTCATGGAAAGCTTTCGTCTTTTCCTTGTAAATGCGGGCATTTTCATACGCCTCGTTCCTTATCTCATCAAGTTCATGTAATTGAAGTTTCCTTTGACTTCTCGATGCACCTAGGTCCATGTTGAACTTCTTGATTGCCCAATGAGCTTTGTGCTCCAATTCGACAGGGAGATGGCATGGCTTGCCATAGATGAGCCGAAATGGGGACATCCCAATGGGTGTTTTATACGCCGTACGATATGCCCACAGTGCATCATCTAAGCGTAAGCTCCAATCCTTCCTTGTTGGCCCAACGGTCTTCTCTAGAATCTGTTTGATCTCTCGATTCGAAACCTCAGCTTGGGCATTTGTTTGAGGATGGTAAGGTGTAAAAACCTTATGGTTGACATTGTACTTCCTCAATAACGCCTCAATGGTCAGATTGCAAAAGTGAGACCCTCCATCACTGATGATCACTCGTGGCATGCCAAACCTTGCAAATATGTTAGTTCTAATGAAATCTGCAACCACTTTAGAATCATTAGTCTGGGCGGCTTTTGCTTCCACCCACTTTGACACACAATCAACTGCAAGCAAAATATACATGAAACCATTCGAGGAAGGAAAGGGACCCATAAAATCAATACCCCAAATGTCAAAAATTTCAACATTGAGGATGGAAACCTGCGACATTTGATCCCTTGCACTTATATTTCATGTTCTTTGGCATTTATCACATGTTAAGCAAAAAGTTCTAGCATCCTTAAAGATACTAGGCCAATAGAACCCATATTGTAACACCTTAAGTGTTGTTCTTTGTGTGCCAAAGTGACCACCACATGCATATGTATGACAAAAGCTTAAAATGGAATGAAACTCAGAATCATGCACACATCGACGAATAATCTGATCAAGGCAATATTTCCACAAATATGGATCATCCCATACATAAAACCATGCATCATTTCTAAGCTTATCACATTGGTGTCTAGTGAGAGTGCTTGGAATTCGTTTAGACACCAAAAAGTTGACCAAATCAGCATACCAAGGTTCACTTACCTTAATGGACATCAATTGTTCATCAGGAAACGTTTCAGCAATGGGTAGGGACTCCTCATTATGCATCATACGACTTAGGTGGTCAGCCACCACGTTTTCACTTCCCTTTTTGTCTCAAATCTCAATGTCGAACTCTTGTAGAAGCAATTTCCATCGAATTAGCCTTGCCTTGGCCTCCTTCTTGCTGAGCAAATATTTTAAAGCTGCATGATCAGTGAAAACAATTACTTTAGTACCAATTAAATATGATCGAAATTTATCTAAAGCAAAGACAACGGCAAGAAGTTCTTTTTCCGTTGTGGAATAGTTTAATTGGGCATCATTCAACGTCCGTGAAGCATAGTAGATGACATGCAGCCTCTTATCCTTCCTTTGTCCTAAAACAGCCCCTAAAGCATAATCGGATGCGTCACACATGAGCTCAAAAGGAAGGCTCCAATCCGGTGGAACAATAATGGGAGCCGTGGTCAGCAACTCCTTGAGTTGTTTGAAGGATGCCGTGCACTCCTTATTGAAGTCAAACGCCACATCTTTTTGAAGGAGACGGCAAAGAGGTTGGGAAACCTTTGAGAAATCTTTGATAAATCTTCGATAGAAACCTGCATGTCCAAGAAAAGAACGAACCTCTCTAACCGAAGTAGGAGAGGGTAAGTGACAAACAAGATCGATCTTTGATTTATCAACCTCCATTCCTTTTTCAGAGATGATATGTCCTAAAACTATGCCTTGTTTAACCATTAAATGACATTTTTCCCAATTGAGAACAAGGTTAGTTTCAACACATCGTTTTAAGATCAAAATGAGATTATGCAAACAACCATCAAATGAATCACCAAAAACGCTGAAATCATCCACAAAAACTTCAATAATTTTCTCAACAAAATCAGAAAATATGCTCATCATGCATCTTTGAAATGTGGCAGGTGTATTACATAAACCAAATGGCATGCGACGATAAGCAAATGTCCCAAATGTTGGAAGTATGCCCACAAAGCCACTCATTTGATGTAATAGTTTTTGGGAATACTTAATGTATTAAACTTTTATATGTTTAATGAAGGGCAAAGCTTATTGTCAGACACTATTTATTGTATCATGTGTTTATGCAATAAGGGAATCCAAGGGATGTATTTGATCTAAGAGACAAGTGATCTAAGTGAGTTAGATTATCGAGACCATTCTCTTATGTTCATTCCTAAAACGTTCCTAGCCATAGGATTGCCAATTGGGTATTGACAATCCGCTAAGGTTAGTATGTGTCATGTCAACTCAAGCTTGAGTATGACTAGTCTCAAGTCATTTGGTGTTGGACACTAAGACAACACACATAGGTGCTCGAAAGAGTAATCGAGTACACTGAACAACGATCAAAAGAGAGTTCGAACATACATGTCATGTAAGAACTCTAAAGTTGCAATATGCAAAGTAATCCTTCGACCTGAGGCATCATAGATGTCTAATGGTTAGGTCCTTGATCTTTGATCATGTCAACGGCATTCCATCGGAGTGTCCACGACATTGTTGGGGTCAAGCTATCTAGTCATGTAGGCATATGAATGCACAACAAGGGATCTCTAACCTTCCATGATGGAAGGAGAATACTCTAAGATATGATTCTAAAGTCTTTGGCCAAAGCAAATGAATATGACTTAGGAAGTTTGTTCCAAATCATATTCAAAGGAATCATATAGAAAAGTATCACATTGGATAGTAGACATGAAACAAACTATCACTTAAACAATGTGATTAAGAGTATTGTATTAGAGAAGGACCGTATTGCATTGTAGTTGTAACTGGATAGGTTCTCCAACCAATTCTACTTAGCTTGGGTAACCATGACATACTGCTAGGTGTCACTCATGGTTTGTGGAAGCCCTAATGATTAGCAAACACCAATCATCAAAGGGAGAATTGAAATGTGGTTTCAATTCACAATCGATCGTTAAGAGTAACAATCGCCCACTACCTCGCTAATTGGAACCTAATGGATCGTACACCGAGTAAGGGCGATAGTGAAGAAATTAAATGAAATGGATATGCAATTAAATGGTTTAATTGAAAAATGGTCAAGATTAATTAATTAGTTAATTAATTTTACGAAAGGTTCGTATTTGGCTTTTTAACACAAGGCGCATTATGTTTAGGTTGTATGACAACTAAAACAAAATGGGCAAATTAGCCCAATAACAAGGAGAGGCCGGCCATTAGGGTGAATGGTGATATGATATTAACTAGCACTCAAATTAAACCCTCTTTTTGTCAAATTGTAGCAAAGATGTAAGTAGGGATCGTTCTAGACCGGGGATTAGGAGGGATTGCTAAACACTTGGAAACTGACTTAAAAACTCAAAAACAAAGTTTAAAACACTAAACTAGACTCAAGAATGCAAAACTAAAGGTTAAAACACTTAAACAAACCTAAAAACCAAAACAGCAACTAGAAGGCTCAAAACTGCCTAAAAACCACTTTCTGGGCAGTTTTGAGCACCTACACTAATTTGGACGAAATTTGATGAAAACTTGAATCAAAATACTTAGAAACACAAATCAAAACACTTTCTAACTAATCTAAGACTTCAAATTAAAGGGGGATTTGTTTTGGACGAAAATTGAAAACAAAACAGAAACTTAAAGTTAAACAGATTGTAAAAACGATTTTGGTGAAATAGATGGTTAAAAGGGCTAGTTAGGAGGTTCTTCTCCACACATGTCACACTTGCAAACAAAACGATTTTCAGTTGTTCTTCGATAAACTATGGATACTCAATGCCCCAAATTAACCGTGAATTGCACTAATTAACTTTCAGTTTTTCCACAAGTTATTAGATTGGATGATTGCATACGACAACCCAAAACATTCCCTACAAGTTCCCTACATGAATTGCATAATAGAGATACAAGCAAGAATCATTAAGTTCTATGAAAAACATAAGCATTGACGAAGCATTCGTTACTATGAATTGCATGAAACTTATGCCAAGAATTCATTCAACGCGATCGTTTTCAAGCGACCTTCACTACTTGTGATTATAAGATTGTAACTATTAGGTGAAACTCCCTCATAATCTAGCATCATATTCATGCATGAAAACTAAGCGTGCACTCTCAATCAACATACACAAATAAGTTATCAATCAAATAGATGAACGAATTGAATCCACAACTTATGAAATAACAACTGAATTTAATCAAATCATATTGCAAGCATGTACATGGTTTCGAATCACCCCCCAACTAAGGGGGTTTAGTTCCTCATACTCACAACATAAAGTTTATTGAATTGAAACATCGAAGACATAAGAAAGATTACACCTAAAACGCCCAAGAATTCCAACTTGAATTTCTGACGTCAAGCTCCTCTTCTCTTCTCCTTGCTGCGGCAGAGATGGTTTTGGGAGTTTTTGGATGTGGTTTTGGTTTAAGAATGGCGTTAGGATGATATGGTGGTGCGGCAAGGTGTGTGGGTGGTGTATGGAGGTGTATAATGGTGGCTGGAGTAAAGGAGGGTTGCGGCAAAGTGTATGGAGGTGGCTGGAAGGAATGGTGGCTGCGGCAAGGATGGGAAATAAGGTTTTTGCGAATTTCTGATTTGTAGAGTGGGTGATGATGTGCGGCTAGGGTATAGAAATATATATATAGGCACTTAAAAAAAACCTAGCAAATCAGATTAGGGCCTCTAACACACAAATCCATCAGAAATTAGGTTGAAACAATTAGAAATTTAGTGGGAAAAAGGGCCTAGGGTGCGGCTGGTATGTGGGCTAAGGTTAGGGTTTCTAGAAACCCTAACAAGGCAAGGCAAAGTGATTCTAGAGGGCCCAGGTGCGGCATAGGATGAAGGTCCATAAGGAATTTGGGTTTAGGTCATCTAAAAGCCCAAAGCCAAGAATAGAAACTCACGAAAATGGAAACCTCCAAGAATAGCAACCTCCAACTTTTAGAAACTTTAGTTGCCAATTCCGATTTAGGAAAGATCAACCCAAAATGGAAACTTTTAGGCTTAGCTTTCCTACTTCAAGTAGGAAACCTCAAATCTTCAACTCTTCAATTTCATCCCAACCTTGTGTTCCAAGCATGTCCTTTTCCATCTAAGCTCACATTTGCTCCAAAAAGCTCCAATTTGCATCATTTCATGTAATATGTCCTTTAAACCTGAAAACACATGAAAGTAGCTTAAAAGACTACTTTAAACTAAGAAAACATAACGAAAATGCATAAGAACTAGCTAACTAAGGCGCATAAATATGCTCCTATCAAATTCCCCCACACTTAGCTTTTGCTAGTCCTCGAGCAAAACAAAGAAACAAAACAAAAACACAATCTAAACCTTCCAACATTTGCCTCAGGGATTTCCAATGCACATGACAAGTTAAAAATCATTACTCCCACAGATTTTAGTCATCTTCACACTTAAGCACATACTTAATCATAGTCACCACTTACTAGTTCACATTTAACCATTTAAAACGATGTTTTGAATGTAGTAACATGCCTTAGAGAATTCCCTCAATTCCTTACAAGATATACACTCTATTTTCACTCAGATTTTCTAACTCCACACCCTACACTAGTCATATGTGAGAAGATTGATGTAGAAATGAAAACGAATGCTCACATATATGTATAACAAAGAAAGCAATTTCTAGAGTTAAGAAGCATGTTGAGATATGATCTCATGAATGGAATGCTACTACTTAGATGCGAGAACCAGTGACACCATATGCTCATACCAAATTCAAACTCCACAAATTGAAACACATAACACTCAAGATAGAAGTTAAGGGTTGTAATGGGGTTTGGGGTGTTGGTTAACAAGGAAAGGATAGGGAAAACAAACGTTCTCCAAGCAATAGTAAGCAAAGCAATGAAATTAAGACTTAGAATTCACTTAGATAGCAGCAATTAACTTTAAAACACAAGGGAAAGACTTAAACAACTCCTTAGGGTCGAATTCATTGTTTTGGACCCTCACTTCAACAACCAATACTTTGGAACTCTTTTTCTCAACTTTTCAACTCTTTTTTCTTACTTTTCATATTTTTTTCTTCATTTTTTTCTTTTTCCACGATTTTTTTTTTTTTTTTTTTTTTTTCTTTCCACACGTGCCTATGGCACACAAAATCACAAAAGAAATACTTCCCCCACACTTGTTTTCTGCCAACATAAATCAAAAGGAATTCAATTTGAATCATGCTTTACTATGCTTTCAGAACAAGGTATGGATGGTCCTAAACTAGGCTAGGTGAGGAAAACATGGGTTAACAAATAACGAAGGCTAACAAGGCTCAATGGAGTTAAAACCTACAAATCACAATGACATAGGGCACACGGCTTTTTGGCTAAGGTGGTGGTCACTACACAACTTCATCTTGAATATGTGTTATGCAAATCAATAACATGCTTTGAATGAAATGGGCATGAGTTCTAGCATTTGGAACTAAATGATGAACGCCTTCTAAGTAGCAACCAAGCAAAGAATAATGAGATCATGCAACGACTTTAGAAAACAAAGAATGCACAGATTTTAACTCTCCAAATAAACGTTTAGGCTCAAGTCTTACAAGGTTGTAGCGTTAGTTTGAGTCCCTTCCTTCAAGCATGTTACGAAAACTAATTTTTTCTTTTATGATTGCATGTGAATTCATAAGTTATAACCACAACCAAGCATAAACAAAGAGTAAATCAAACTTTCATCCATGTTAATCACTCTCTTTAACAGCCATGTAATTACAAACCGAATCCTCATCATTGTGTTGGAAGGTATCCTAAGACACAAACAAACACACAAAAACAACTCTTTTTGGGTTTTTAAAACAAATTTTTCAAATTTTTATGTAATTTTCGGATTTTTACTTCAAAACACACTAAAACACATCAAAACTGCTCAAAAACACTTAAAAACAGCAAGGAACAAGTCTCCAAGTTAAGGGTGATAAAATCCCACGAATTTGCATCTAAAACACTTAGTTACCCCCCCCACACTTAAATCAAACATTGTCCTCAATGTTTCAAGCATAAAATCGCACTAAACAAAAAGAACACACAAACAGCAACTAAAACAACTAAATAGGCAGATTAGAAATAAACAACAAAGTGAAGAGTTTAGGAACGCAAATCTGGAATTGGAGTGATTCCTTGGGCTTCCATTGTTGAATTGCATGGGTTGCCTCCCAAGTAGCGCTTTCTTTTACGTCTTGCAGCCGGACGAAAAGCCCATTCACTCTCCATTTGTGCCCACGGCACCCAAAGAAATATCTTCCACGGTTTGTTCAACAAAGTTCTCATAATATGGCTTCAAACGGTGTCCGTTCACTTGGAATTTGATAGGAGCATATTTATGCTACTTAGTTATGTTGTTTTCTTGCATTTTCGTAGTTAGTTATAACTTATTATAGTGTTTAAGGTCATTTTCGTGCAATTTCAGGTTCATATGGCAAAGTATGCATTTTGAGCCAATTTGGAGCATTTTGGAGCATTTTTGGGCCAAGATTGGATGGTGCAAACATGAAGACATGTGGATGGACGAATTTGATAATTAAAACAGCAACACACGCACATTATGGGCAGCAAGGAATCATCATGGGCAGCAAGGAATCATTATGGGCAGCAAGGAATCATCATGGGCAGTGAAGAGACAACAAGGAATGGCAGAAATTGGACCACCATGAAGTGGATTTCTGCAAGGATGGCAGATTGTCCATTACTTGATGTTTGCTTGACATTTTCAGCCACTATATAATCCCCATTCAACCATTTATCATGGAGCTCAGAAAACCACACCTCCCACACACATTCCATTCATCCCATCCAGCCATACACCCTCCACAATTCATAAATTCGTCAAACACATCCATCACACTTTGCAGCAGCCTTCCTTCACCTTTCACCATATTTTCTGACCCAAAATCATCCCTAGCCGTACCCCCATCAACCCTAAACCTTTCCATACCATTCCACATCCATTCTACACCACAAATAACCCCAAAAACCTGTTCTAAAGTTCTCTGCCGCAGCAAGGAGGAAGGAGAATTCGTTGATGAGCTTGCTGCCAAGTTGGAGCGTTCTAGGTGTTTTCTTCCTTTGGATTTTAATTTCTAAATTTATGTATCTTTGCTTGTGAGTATGAGGAACTAAACCCCCTTAGTTGGGGGGTGATTCGAAACCATGAATATGCTTGCAATATGATTTGATTACGTTCAGTTGTTATTTCATAAGTTGTGGTTTCAATTCGTTCATCTACTTGATTGATAACTTATTTGTGTATGTTGATTGAGAGTGCACGCTTAGTTTTCATGCATGAATATGATGCTAGATTATGAGGGAGTTTCACCTAATAGTTACAATCTTATAATCACAAGTAGTGAAGGTCGCTTATAAACGATCGCGTTGAATGAATTCTTGGCATTAGTTTCATGCTCATCATAGTAACGAATGCCTCGTCAACACTTATAGTTCTCATTGTGCTTCATGATTCTTGATTGTATCCTTATTGTGCTCATCACGTAAGGAACCTTTGAGGAATGTTTTGAATTGTTGTATGCGCTTTCCCATCCAATTCATTAACTTAAGGAGAACTTGAAGGTTAATTTAAGCGTATCTAATTAACTTGGGGTGTTGAGTTTCATAATTTATTGGAAGAACAACTGAAAATCGTTTTGTTTGCAAGTGTGTCATGTGTGGAGAAGAACCTCCTAACTAGCCTTTTATCCATCCTTTTCATCCAAAAACGTTTTACAATCTGTTTTGTTTTAAAGTTTCTGTTTTGTTTTCAATTTTCGTCCAAAACCAAATCCCCCTTTATTTTGAAGTCTTAGATTAGTTAGAAAGTGTTTTGATTTGTGTTTTTAAGTGTTTTGATTCAAGTTTTCACTCAAATTCGTCAGATTTTGTGTTTGTGCTCAAAACTGCCCAGAAAGTGGTTTTTAGGCAGTTTTGAGTCTTCTAGTTGCTGTTTTGAGTTTTAGGTTTGTTTTAGTGTTTTAAACTTTAGTTTTGCATTCTTTGAGTCTAGTTTAGTGTTTTAAACTTAGTTTTTGAGTTTTAAGTCAGTTTCCAAGTGTTTAGCAATCCCTCCTAATCCCCGGTCTAGAACGATCCCTACTTACATCTTTACTACAATTTGACAAAAGAGGGTTAAATTTGTGTGTCAAGTAATTTTCGCACCAAATTTTGGCGCCGTTGCCGGGGATTAGCAACTTTGCTAATCCCTCGTTCTTTTTGTTTATTTGTTATTTTCGTTTGTTTTCTATCACAGATTGCTATCTTGTTTTGTTTCTTTGTTTTTAGGTACTAGTGCATGACTCGAAGTTCCAAACCTATTCGTGAGCATATTTTGGACTTTGACGACGATTTTGAGAGAACTTTGAGAAGGGCTAGAAATCAGCAAGAACACAACCCACCCAATCCCGAACCTGACCTTGAAGAAAACGTTCCAGAAGAGGAGGAGGAACCTACGGCACAAGTGAGTGAAGAAGCCCAAGACATGGCCGTGGACAACCGTACACTCAAAGAGCTCTCCGCCTCGGGATTGGATAATGCCGCACCCTTGTGTATCCAGTACCCCACGGCTGCCCAAGGTAAGACGGAAGAATTTGAATTAAAGTCAAGTTTGCTTCATCATATTCCTAAATACCATGGCTTGTCCATGGAAGATCCTAACAAACATTTGAAAGAATTTGAAGTAGTTTGTTCTAGTATGACTCCCGTTAACGTTGACGGAAGTATTTTGAAGATGAAGGCTTTTCCATTCTCTTTGATGGATAAAGCCAAGGATTGGTTATACGAGTTAGCTCCCGGCACTGTCACTTCTTGGGAGAGTATGAAGAGAGCATTCTTGGAGAAGTTCTTTCCAACTTCTCGCATCATCCTCCTACGCAAAAAGATAAGCGGAATCCAGCAAGAAGAAGGTGAGTCTTTTTCTACATATTATGAACGTTTTAAATCACTTGTTGCTTCTTGTCCACAACATCAGATGAAGGAGGAATTACTTTTGCAATACTTTTATGAGGGCCTCCTACCACTTGAACGTCAAATGCTCGATGCCTCGGCGGGTGGAGCATTGGTGGACAAAACACCCATGGCTGCCAAGATCTTGATTGCTAATAGAGCATTGAACGCTCAACAATACGAGGGTGTTGGTCAAAGAGGACCCCCACGACAACAAGTACATGAGGTAAGTTCCACATCCGACATTCATTCACAATTAGCTAATCTTACTTCCATTGTGTCTCAGATGGCCGAGGGCATGAAGATGCAAGGACCAATTGTATGTGGCGTATGTTCTATCCAAGGACATGCTTCTGAAAAGTGTCCACAATTGATTGAAAATGGTGGATGGGAAAGCGCCAATGCAATTGGGTTTCAAGGCCAAAACCAACCAAGGAATGATCCTTATTCAAGTACTTACAATCCCGGTTGGAGAGACCACCCAAATTTCAAGTGGAGGGAGCCCCAACCACCTCAACAACAAGGAGGCTTTAGGCAACAACCCCCGGGGTTCTTCACCAAGCCATATGCACCCCCACATGCTCCACAACAATCTGCCCCAAATGCTTTAGGTACGTCTCTAGATAATGATGCACTTCTTAAGATACTAACCAAATTATCTCAGGGGCAAGACGATCACACCCAAGCTATGCAAAACCAAGACAAAAGGGTGGATCAACTTGAGAAACAAATTGGGCAGATTGCCGAGTTTGTAGGTAAGTTTCGAAATCCCGGACAACTCCCTAGCTCCACCATTCCAAATCCAAGGGGCGGGTTCGAAAGTGCAAAAGCCATATTGTTGAGAAGTGGAAAAGAAGTTGGGACAGGTCCTACACCATCAAAATCAGGTCTCAAAGAGGATGAAAACTTGCAAATTGAAGAGGAAGAAGCAAGCTTGCCCACGGCAAGGGTGGTTCCACCTTTGCCGCAAGCTTCTAGTACCCCAAATCTGCCCAATTTGTCCAACAAAGGTAAGAATGTGTCCAATTCGTTTCCTACTAATGTTATTCCACCCAATGTACCCTTTCCTAGCAGATTTTTGCAATCCAAGATCGAAGAGGAGGAAAAAGATGTTCTAGAGACATTTAGAAAGGTTCAAGTTAACATACCTCTCTTGGATGCAATCAAGCAAATCCCGAAGTACGCCAAGTGTTTGAAGAAGCTTTGTACAACAAAGAAACGTTTTCGGGAGAAAGAAGTGGTACAGGTAAGTGAGAATGTGTCTGCCATGCTACAACGTAAACTACCTCCTAAATGCAAAGATCCGGGTAGTTTCACCATTCCTTGTGTCATTGGTAATACTAAGTTCAAATCTGCCATGTTAGACTTAGGTGCATCCATAAATGTTATGCCATATTCAATTTATGCATCTATGAACCTAGGCAAGTTAAAAAATGATGGGGTAATCATACAATTGGCCGATAGATCTAATGCCTATCCAAAGGGAGTTGTGGAAGATGTTTTGGTGCAGGTTAATCATTTGATCTTTCCGGCGGATTTCTATGTTCTTGAGATGGATGAATCGGATCATGCTCCTTCATTGCCCATTCTCCTTGGACGGCCTTTCATGAAAACGGCTCAAACTAAGATTGATGTAGCCAAAGGAGAAGTAACTATGGCATTTGGTGGTGATATGATTTGTTTTAAAATTTCTGAATCCATTGAGACTCCTAACGTTGTTCGTTCTTGTTGTGTTATTGATACAATAGAAAAGATAGGGACGGATCATTCAGCCCCTAACACAAAGGTTGCTTCAAGAACCATGCAAGATGAGGGAATTGGAGTGGAGCATGAGGACCCCACGACCACTGCCCTTAAGATACCCAATGTGGCCGAGAATACCATGAGGAAAAAAGTTCATGTTGCTGCCACTTCATCACAACACCAAGGTAAGGCACCTAGTCCAAATCCAATTCCCATTAAAAGTAAGAGGTGGTTCCCTTCTTTGGTGCAGGTACCCAAGCAATTCCCCAATGGTGGGCGCATAAACATGAACCTTAGGCAACACAACGCACCCATTAACAAACATCACTATCCATTTCCGTTCAAGGATGCAATGTACAAGAACTTTGTGGGGCAGGTTGTGGAGGGGATCCCACTCCATGCCGTGGGCTCCAATGAGGCATGATTGTGTTCTTCGTCCGGCTTCACGACGTTAAAGAAAGCGCTACTTGGGAGGCAACCCATGCAATTCAACAAAGGAAGCCCTAGGAATCACTCCAATTCCAGATTTGCGTTCCTAAAACCCTTCACTTTGTTGCTTGTTTCTAATCTGCCCAGTTTGTTATTTACTTGCTGTTTGTGTGTTTCTTTTTGTTTAGTGTGGTTTTATGCTTGAAACATTGAGGACAATGTTTGATTTAAGTGTGGGGGGGGTAACTAAGTGTTTTAGATGCAAATTCGTGGGATTTTATCACCCTTAACTTGGAGACTTGTTCCTCGCTGTTTTTAAGTGTTTTTGAGCAGTTTTGGTATGTTTTGGTGTGTTTGAAGTAAAAATCCGAAAATCACATAAAAATTTGAAAAATTTGTTTTAAAAACCCAAAAAGAGTTGTTTTTGTGTGTTTGTTTGTGTCTTAGGGTACCTTCCAACACAATGATGAGGATTTGGTTTTTAATTGCATGACTGTTAAAGAGAGTGATTAACATGGATGAAAGTTTGATTTACTCTTTGTTTATGCTTGGTTATGGTTATAACTTATGAATTCACATGCAATCATAAAAGAAAAAATCAGTTTTTGTAACATGCTTGAAGGAAGGAACTCAAAATAACGCTACAACCTTGTGAGACTTGAGCCTAAACGTTTATTTGGAGAGTTAAAATCTGTGCATTCTTTGTTTTCTAAGTCGTTGCATGATCTCAATATTCCTTGCTTGGTTACTACTTAGAAGGCGTTTCATCATTTAGTTCCAAATGCTAGAACTCATGCCCATTTCATTCAAAGCATGTTATTGATTTGCATAACACATATTCAAGATGAAGTTGTGTAGTGACCACCACCTTAGCCAAAATGCCGTGAATCCCCTATGTCATTATGTTTTGTAGGTTCCAACCCCATTGAGCCTTGTTTAGCCTTTTCCTTGTTAACCCATGTTTTCCTCACCTAGCCTAGATTAGGACTATCCATTCCTTTGTTCTTTAAGCATAGTAAAGCATGATTCAATTAGAATTCTTTTGTGGCAGAAAACAAGTGTGGGGGAAGTTTTTGTTATGTGAATTTGTGTGCCATAAAGCACGGGTTCAAAGAAAAGAAAAGAAAATAGAATTCGTGGAAAAAGAAAAAATGAAGCGAAAAAGTATGAAAAGTTGTGAAAAAGAGCTCCAAAGTTTTGTTTGTTGAAGTAAGGGTCCAAAACAATGAATTCGGCCCTAAGGAGTTGTCTAAATCTTTCCCTTGTGTTTTAAAGTTAGTTTCTGCCATTCAAGTGAATTCTAAGTCTCAATTTCATTACGTTGCTTACTATCGCTTGAAGAACGTTTGTTTTCCCTATCCTTTCTTTGTTAACCAATACCCCAAGCCCCGTTACAACCCTTAACTTCTATCTTGAGTGTTATGTGTTTCAATTTGTGGAGTTTGAATTTGGTATGAGCATATGGTGTCACTGGTTCTCGCATCTAAGTAGTAGCATTCCATTCATGAGATCATATCATAACATGCTTCTTAACTCTAGAAATTGCATTCTTTGTAAAATATATATGTGAGCATTCGTTTTCATATCTACATCAATCTTCTCACATATGACTAGTGTAGGGTGTGGAGTTAGAAAATCTGAGTGAAAATAGAGTGTATATCTTGTAAGGAATTGAAGGAATTCTCTAAGGCATGTTCTTCATTCAAAGCATTGTTTTAATTGATTACTTGTGAATTTGTAAGTTGTGGCTTAAATTAAGTATGTGCTTGTGTAAAGATGACTCAAATTTGTGGGGATAACGATCTTTAACATGTCATGTTCATTGGAAATCCCTGAGGCAAATGTTGGAAAGATTAGAGTGTGTTTATTGACTTTGTTTCGTTTTGTTTATTTTGTTTTGCTCGAGGACTAGCAAAAGCTAAGTGTGGGGGAATTTGATAGGAGCATATTTATGCTACTTAGTTATGTTGTTTTCTTGCATTTTCGTAGTTAGTTATAACTTATTATAGTGTTTAAGGTCATTTTCGTGCAATTTCAGGTTCATATGGCAAAGTATGCATTTTGAGCCAATTTGGAGCATTTTGGAGCATTTTTGGGCCAAGATTGGATGGTGCAAACATGAAGACATGTGGATGGACGAATTTGATAATTAAAACAGCAACACACGCACATTATGGGCAGCAAGGAATCATCATGGGCAGCAAGGAATCATTATGGGCAGCAAGGAATCATCATGGGCAGTGAAGAGACAACAAGGAATGGCAGAAATTGGACCACCATGAAGTGGATTTCTGCAAGGATGGCAGATTGTCCATTACTTGATGTTTGCTTGACATTTTCAGCCACTATATAATCCCCATTCAACCATTTATCATGGAGCTCAGAAAACCACACCTCCCACACACATTCCATTCATCCCATCCAGCCATACACCCTCCACAATTCATAAATTCGTCAAACACATCCATCACACTTTGCAGCAGCCTTCCTTCACCTTTCACCATATTTTCTGACCCAAAATCATCCCTAGCCGTACCCCCATCAACCCTAAACCTTTCCATACCATTCCACATCCATTCTACACCACAAATAACCCCAAAAACCTGTTCTAAAGTTCTCTGCCGCAGCAAGGAGGAAGGAGAATTCGTTGATGAGCTTGCTGCCAAGTTGGAGCGTTCTAGGTGTTTTCTTCCTTTGGATTTTAATTTCTAAATTTATGTATCTTTGCTTGTGAGTATGAGGAACTAAACCCCCTTAGTTGGGGGGTGATTCGAAACCATGAATATGCTTGCAATATGATTTGATTACGTTCAGTTGTTATTTCATAAGTTGTGGTTTCAATTCGTTCATCTACTTGATTGATAACTTATTTGTGTATGTTGATTGAGAGTGCACGCTTAGTTTTCATGCATGAATATGATGCTAGATTATGAGGGAGTTTCACCTAATAGTTACAATCTTATAATCACAAGTAGTGAAGGTCGCTTATAAACGATCGCGTTGAATGAATTCTTGGCATTAGTTTCATGCTCATCATAGTAACGAATGCCTCGTCAACACTTATAGTTCTCATTGTGCTTCATGATTCTTGATTGTATCCTTATTGTGCTCATCACGTAAGGAACCTTTGAGGAATGTTTTGAATTGTTGTATGCGCTTTCCCATCCAATTCATTAACTTAAGGAGAACTTGAAGGTTAATTTAAGCGTATCTAATTAACTTGGGGTGTTGAGTTTCATAATTTATTGGAAGAACAACTGAAAATCGTTTTGTTTGCAAGTGTGTCATGTGTGGAGAAGAACCTCCTAACTAGCCTTTTATCCATCCTTTTCATCCAAAAACGTTTTACAATCTGTTTTGTTTTAAAGTTTCTGTTTTGTTTTCAATTTTCGTCCAAAACCAAATCCCCCTTTATTTTGAAGTCTTAGATTAGTTAGAAAGTGTTTTGATTTGTGTTTTTAAGTGTTTTGATTCAAGTTTTCACTCAAATTCGTCAGATTTTGTGTTTGTGCTCAAAACTGCCCAGAAAGTGGTTTTTAGGCAGTTTTGAGTCTTCTAGTTGCTGTTTTGAGTTTTAGGTTTGTTTTAGTGTTTTAAACTTTAGTTTTGCATTCTTTGAGTCTAGTTTAGTGTTTTAAACTTAGTTTTTGAGTTTTAAGTCAGTTTCCAAGTGTTTAGCAATCCCTCCTAATCCCCGGTCTAGAACGATCCCTACTTACATCTTTACTACAATTTGACAAAAGAGGGTTTAATTTGAGTGCTAGTTATTATCACATCAGAATTCATGACTTGTTTTGAGACTTTGAATCTGGATGGCACCATAAGAAGATACGTTAGTAATAACAAACGGTCCAATCCACTTAGAACGTAACTTACCGGGAAACAAACGTAAACGGGAATTGAACAATATGATGCGTAATATTAACTAGCACACAAATTAAACCCTCTTTTGTCAAATTGTAGTAAAGATGTAAGTAGGGATCGTTCTAGACCGGGGATTAGGAGGGATTGCTAAACACTTGGAACTGACTTAAAAACTCAAAAACAAAGTTTAAAACACTAAACTAGACTCAAAGAATGCAAAACTAAAGTTTAAAACACTTAAACAAACCTAGAACTCAAAACAGCAACTAGAAGGCTCAAAACTGCCTAAAAACCACTTTCTGGGCAGTTTTGAGCACCTACTCTAATTTGGACGAAATTTGATGAAAACTTGAATCAAAACACTTAGAAACACAAATCAAAACACTTTCTAACTAATCTAAGACTTCAAAATAAAGGGGGATTTGTTTTGGACGAAAATTGAAAACAAAACAGAAACTTAAAACTAAACAGATTGTAAAACGTTTTTGGATGAAAAGGATGGATAAAAGGCTAGTTAGGAGGTTCTTCTCCACACATGACACACTTGCAAACAAAACGATTTGAAACCACAACTTATGAAAACTAAGCGTGCACTCTCAATCAACATACACAAATAAGTTATCAATCAAGTAGATGAACGAATTGAAACCACAACTTATGAAATAACAACTGAACGTAATCAAATCATATTGCAAGCATATTCATGGTTTCGAATCACCCCCCAACTAATGGGGTTTAGTTCCTCATACTCACAAGCAAAGATACATAAATTTAGAAATTAAAAACCAAAGGAAGAAAACACCTAGAACGCTCCAACTTGGCAGCAAGCTCATCAACGAATTCTCCTTCCTCCTTGCTGCGGCAGAGAACTTTAGAACAGGTTTTGGGGTTATTTGTGGTGTAGAATGGATGTGGAATGGTATGGGAAGGTTTAGGGTTGATGTGGTATGGCTAGGGATGATTTTGGGTCAGAAAATATGGTGAAAGGTGAAGGAAGGCTGCTGCAAAGTGTGATGGATGTGTTTGACGAATTTATGAATTGTGGAGGGTGTATGGCTGGATGGGATGAATGGAATGTGTGTGGGAGGTGTGTTTTTCTGAACTCCCTTGATAAATGGTTGAATGGGGATTATATAGTGATGCGAAAATAACTAACGCACAAATTTAAACCCTATTTGTGACAGTTGTAGTAATGATGTAAGTAGGGATCGTTCTAGGCCGGGGATTAACTAGGGATGCTAATCAAAGTAAAATTAAATTAAAAACGTAAAAACAAAATTTAAAATATTAAACTAGACTCAAAACACTTAAATAGAATAACTCAAAATAAAACTAACAAATAAACTAAAATAAATCAAAAGACTCAAAACAACTCAAGATTTAAGAAAACACAAACTAAAATGATTTCTAATAAATCTAACACTTTAAAATAAAATGGGGGATTGATTTTGATGAAAAGTAAATTAAACTTAAATAAATTACAAAATTGACAAAAACATAAAATTAAGGTAAAATGATAAATGACTGACTGGCTAGAGGATTATTCTCCACACATGACACATATGCAACCTAAATTGATTTTCAGTTGTTCTTTCAATAAATTGTAAATTCTCAACGCCCCAAATTAATTAGGTCCGCTTAAATTAATTCTCAGATTTTCCTTAAGTTAATGGATTGGATGATTGCATACGACAACCCAAAACATTCCCTACAAGTTCCCTACATGAATTGCATAATAGAGATACAAGCAAGAATCATTAAGTTTTATGAAAATCATAAGCGTTGACGAGGCACTTGTTACTATGAATTGCATGAAACTTATGCCAAGAATTTACCTAACGCGATCGTTTATAAGCGACCTTCACTACTTGTGAATATAAGTTCATAACGATTAGGTGAAATTCACTTATATTCTAGCATCAAATTCATGCATGTAAATTAAGTATGCATCCTTAATCGACATACAAAAATAAGTTATCAATCAAGCAGTTAAGCAAATTAAATCACAACTCAGAAATCACAACTGAAGGTAATCAATTCAAATTACAAATATATCCATGGTTTTGAATTAAACTCTAGCCAAAACAAATTAATTACACATTATTAAAATTAAACAGGAATAAAACGTGAGTTGGAGGATTAAACCGAATGAGGACTGCAGTGTTGTTGCGCTCCCTGCACTGTTGCCGTGCTGACCAGGCAGGATTGCTGCCGTGCTGACCGCCCACGTTTCCTGCGTTCCTTACACGTGCTGCCAAGGCAGCACTTGCTGCACTGACTGTCTCCCTGTCCCTGCACGTCCTCAGCTGCCCAACCTTTCTTCCTTCTTCCCGCGCAAACTGCGCTGTTGCTGCCCTCCACGTTTCTCGTCCTTGCAGCTTCTCTAGAGCCGCTTCCACTGACCTCCTGTCAGCCCGCTGCCCAAGCTGCTCCCTCACTTCTTGGTACTGACTTCTCCTCCCTTCTTTCCCGCTCACAGCTGCTTTCCCCCAGGCAGCACGCTGGTTCCAAGCTGCCCTCTTATTTGCGCTCCTGCCCTTCGCGTCAACTGCCAAATGGCAGCTTCCCCCAGACCGACCCTCGTACTGACTTCCTTTCTCTGCCCGCGTTTTCTCTGCCCTGCACAAGCTGCCACGTCGCCGAGGCCTTGCCTGTTCTCTGTGCAGCTGCTGCAAGGCAGCAACCTATCCTCTGCGAACTTCTTTCCTTCTCCCTCCTGCTGTGTTTTCGCTGCTCAAGGCAGCCCTCCTTTTATTTATTTTCTGATTCTTTCCGCTTCTGCTCTCCCCGTCACTCCACCAAGCTTTATTCCTGCCAAGTACCATTCCACTTACCAAAGTTCTTATTATTTTATTTTTTTCTTTTCTGCCATTCCCCCACTGACAGACTTTCATTCCCCCTTTCTTTATTCTCATGCACTCCAACTTGCTTTCCGTCCCACCTTTGTTTTATTTATTCCTTTTTATTTTCTTATTTTATATAAAACAAACCATAATATGAATTATTATTATTATATATATATAGATATTTTATTTAATTTAAAAGCTAAACAGTTTTGACACGAATTTATTACATAAAATCACACTTATGCTATTTTTATTTTCTTAGCTAGATAAATTCGATAAAACACAAAAATAAAGTAAATAGCACAAAAATATGAGAAACTAACTAAGAAAAGACGAGAGAATTTGATGTAAAATATGTATAAATATGAGCTTATCAAATACCCCCACACTTAGCTTTTGCTAGTCCTCGAGCAAAACAGAGAAAACAGAAAAAGTAATAACATGAAAATTATTAGTTTCCCCCTATGTGACCCTCATAGAACTTCATTTGAGAACACAATCATCAAGAACCATAGCTAAAACCAACAAGCAATTCAGGTTCATTTTCCTTATTCAAATATTAGCAGCAATCTTTGAAACATCCTTGAAGTGTAGTGTGTGAGATAGCCATGCTAATGCAATTTCAAATTTTTATTTTTAAAAACACCATATGCAAACTAGCGACCTTCTCTCGGGATATGCACTCAATCACACATGTGTTTAGTTTTAATGTGTTTCGCTCAAAGAAACAAATGTGAAAGTTCTACCATAAGCTTGCATAAAGATCACTTCTCCACAGTCATAATTGCAAAACTTAAATCAAGAGGACTTTGATTGGATGTAATGAGGCTTAGGGATAAGGTTATTGAAATGAAATAATAGGAAAACACAAGTTCCAAGCTACATTGCAAGCAATTATTTTCTTTAGATTTATAAGAACTCAAGCTTTCCAGCTATTCTTCCAGTCACCTCCAACCACAAACTTAAACTGAAACTTTAAAAACTTTTTATTTTCTTTGTATACAATCTTTTTTTTTTTCTTTTTCTTTTCTTTTTTTCTTTTTTTTTTTTTTTTTTTTTTTAATACAAACATGAAATACCCCCACACTTATTCTTTTGCCAAACACCTTCAAAGTACTTCACAAACATTTCACATAAGACAATCTTGCATTGCTCGCTTGGAAAGGGTAAGGAAAAATATTTATTTCAGGCATAAGGGTAGACATATCTGGTGATAAGAAATAAAAGGCTCACAAAAACGGCTCAAATTGGCAATCTAATGATATCATTTTTCTTTGGGGAACAAGGTTATTTGGGCCATGGTGGTAAACCTAATGCCTCTATCATTTTCAAGTTCATGCAATCAATGACAAATATTTCGAAAGATCGTTATGCAAGTTCTAGAGATGTATCTCACATAAGTTCATCACACATGAAAAAAATAGGAGTGTATGAAAAATGCACACACTTTCAATAGGCTCAAAAACTCACATAGGATGTATATGGTCACTAAATTCACATATGGAGCTTTAAATCATGCTTTAATTTCACATCAACAAGGCTATGTGCATTTGGTTTTTCAAAGATGATCAAATATGTACAAACTAACACGAGAATAAGGAATTTCACACAACACATGTTAACTAAGTTCTTGATAATCATGATTCAAATTTGATCCAATTATATCATTGGGTCGGGAAACTAACAAAAAATCTAATTCAAATCAATAAGGAAAACAAGGAAATATTTTTGGATTTTTTAAATTTTCCGATTTTTATTTTTATTTTATTTTTATTTTTTTTTTTAAAACAACAACTTAATTAAGAAAACACAAAGCAATAACATGGAAACAAATGAAACCAGTTCAAAGTCGAAGGTATAAAAATTTTCAATTTGGTCATTTTTAGACTCTTTACCCCCACACTTAAACTAGACATTGTCCCCAATGTCAGAAAATATAATAGAATGCAAATAAACATAAAAATAAAATAAATAAATACAAAGAAACAAAATAAAGCAATAGGACTGAAAACTTCCCTAATTTGCAGAAAAATCAAGCGATGACCCCCAAGCTAAAATTCTGCAATCAACTTCAAGGGTGGAAATAACCAAAAGTTCCTGCAAAAAAAAGAAATAAATCAGTTACGCACGCAAGAAAATATAAAAGAAAACAAACGAAAAATTGAAAATGAAAATAAAAGATAATGAATAAAACTAATAAAAGAACATTGGTCCTGTTTGGTGACTTTCCACAGCTTTGAACTTGAACTGGCCTCGGAACTTCTTAGCAAGGAAAATGAGACTTGATTGGTGGTGTTGTTGAAGCTTCTCGAGCTCTTGGTTTCAACTCAGACTCCTTCTGCCGGGTTGATTGAGTCTGCAGGCTACATTCTTCTCTTTTTGTTCTTCTGCATGGCAGGTAGGCACGAGGAATAGGTGGTGGTCTGCTTCTTTGTTCAATCTGTCCAAGTGCCGACCGATTGCCTTTCTTTCACCTTGCCCCGTAGCCAAGAGCAAGGGTAAAGGAAAAGCATGCCATGAGAAATCTTTGCCTCTGACTCTGATGATATGGGATACTTTTGCTTTTGAAGAAGTATCGTTCCACAGGTGTATGCTTGAACTGGGCTGGGGAACTTCTTAGCAAGGAAAATGAGACTTGATCTTGAAGATGAAGCAGCACCTTGTCTCCACATGCTTCAAGTATCATTTTCACTTGCCATGTCTGTTCTCCAGGCAGATGTGGCGACTTCTTCGGAAGTACATCAGTGGTTGAAGAAGAGCACTCGAGAGCAATGCTAGGTAAGCAATCAGGAAGGATTTCCAGGCAGTCGGTTCTTAGATTGGAAGATTGACACCGAGTGCTGGCTGATTGCCCGCTTTCTCCTTGCCACAAAGACAAGGACAAGGACAGGGAGAAAGCGTGATATGAGATACTCTTGCTTTCAACCTTCATGATATGAAATACTCTAGCTCTAGATGACTTATTTGCAAAGGTATCCCAGGGAATGAGAAACACAGAGAAACTCGAGAGGGTTTGTTGGAAAGGCATTTTCGGAGATGAAAAATTTCGGAGATGAAGAAGTGTTGAGAGAGTTTGCCTTTGCTGTTGAAGGCGAAGGTAGACGTTTATAGAATTTTTTCTTCACAACCGAAACTGTTCTTTTACCCCTGTCGGCAGCCGGTGGATGGATGAACAGTACAGGTGACGCGCTTTCTGAAAAGTCACCCGTAATTTGCGCAAAGCTGACAGCGCGCGTGACGAGTGACGACAAAATTGGAAAAGCTGTTCGCCTCGTGATTCCTGACCGCTCCGACTTTTGATAAAGACGCCCGACTTTTGAGAGAGCGGCGTCCGACTTTTGAGAAAGGAACCGACTTTTGAGACGGAGTCCGACTTTTGAGAACGGCGACGCCGCTTTTGAGAAAAGAATCCGGCTTTTGAGAAAGGAGCCCGGCTCTTCGATTTGCGAGAGGGCGTCTCTTCGACTGCTGAGTGATGCCTCAACGATTTCTTCTTCTTATAAGAACGCTCATTTTTGTTCCACAACACACTTGAGCTCCCCTTGTAAACACTTCATCTGGTAAACGTTCCCTCCTGTAAACACTTCCTCCTTGCATTTCTTTTAATCTTGATCATTCCGACTCTTCATTCTCAACACCTTCAGAAAATGTCTTGCCCTTCTGACCGTCGCCTTAACTTGAATGTTGGGGAAGATAGTGATATATCTTCTCCAACCAACATTTGGCAGCCATCCTTTATATCCCCGAATGGTCCTCTTACAGTTGGGGATTCCATGATGATGAACGAAACAACCGCATCGGTGGTGGCCAGAAATCTGCTCACTCCTAGAGACACTAGGATACTTTCTAGGCGGTCCGACGAACTGGCTGTTCAGGACTCTATGGCCTACAGCGTCCGATGCGCAGGTTCAGTATCAAACATGGGCCAGCGCCTTCTTGCACGAACCCGTCAGGTGGAATCGTTGATGGCTGAAGTGGCTAGTCTTCGGCAGGAAGTCAGAGTGCTTAGGCATGAGAACAGGGATTTGCACATGCTTGCAACCAATTACTCAACCAGCATGAAGAGGAAGCTGGATCAGATGCAGGAGTCCGAAGTGCGGATTCAGAGTGATCATCAACGGTTTATGGCGTTACTCCCGAGGTTTGTGTTGCCTTCGTCCTCGGGAGCAGCACCAAGTATTGAGGCTCTGAATGATCCAGCTCTGGCGCTTCGTCTTTCAGGGGCTCCGTCGACCTCCGAGGCACCACCAACCAATGACCAATGAACGAAATTAAATTACAAGTTATTGTAAAAAAAATTTATGCATTTAAGTTTTTTTTTTTTTTTTTGATTTTTTTTTTTTTTTTTATATATAAATGTAAAAATAAGTAAATCAAAGTAAAAAAACTAAGTTTAATCTCCTAAACAAAAATCACTACTAAATAAACACAACAAAATAAAATCAACGTAAAATAAAAAAAAATCAACGTAAAATAAATTCACACAAGAGCAAACAAATAATGAAAGAACTAAACAAAGTAAAATAAATTCAGTAAAGAGAAGGGATTAGGAATGCAAATCTGATTGTGGGTGATTCCTAGGCCTCCCTTCATTATTCAAATGCATGGGCTTATCATTGAACGGACGGTGGTACTTGAAATGATCCGACAACGGTCTAAGTTCTAATGACGGTGCCTGAATCATCAAAATTAGAAACAAGTTAGTATAAATTAAAATTAAAAATGGAGAAGATGGCTTACAGTCACATTCAAACTCAATTATAAACACCACGTCTTTGAACGTTTCCGGGACTTTGAACTTGGCCAGGTTTACTATGATGGTTGTGGCTTGTCCCGTGTCATCAAACTCAACTGCTTTAGGCTTGATTGTCTCATGCACAGCCTCTTGGATGTATTCTTGAAATTCTCCGGCCACCTCCTTTTCTGGAATATCTTCCACAACGTCTTTTTCATTCACTTCTTCCTTGGGATTTAAAAACCTGCAAGGAAAAAGGACATTTGGTGGAACGATGTTAGAATGAATTGAACTTAGAACCTCCTCACCTGAGTTGGACGGCATAAAGACTTGAGGGGTTTGCGATAAGAATTCTTCTAAACTGCCCAAGTCGTCATCCTCATCTTCTTCTTGAATCGGCAATTCATCCATGTCCGGGCTATGTTTGGAAGGTCTTGGGACAACTTCATACTCCATGTCACCTTCCAAAGTATTGACTACATCGATTTCACTTTCTGCCTTTGAATTTGCAATGTTTGAGTTGGAGAGTTCACTTTGATCTCGAATCTGTGCCATGAATTCCATAATCTGCCCAATTTGCTCCTCCAATGCATCCACCTTGTTGGCTTTAATTTGCATCTCCATGTTTCGATTTTCTACGTCCTGGGTCAAAGAGGTTAGTAACTTATTCAAGATGTCATTATCCGAGGACGTACCTGAATTTGGTTGGGGAGATTGTTGTGGTGGATGTGGTGGTGCACATGGCCATTGATAGTACTCCTCTGATGGCTGTAATTGTTCTTCGTTTTGTGAGCCCTGCACCAAAGAAATTAATTCATCAAGCCTTTGATTATAATCCACGGGCATACTTTGATTTGATTGGAATTGTTGTGGGGGATGCTGTGGTAGCTGCATAGGTCTCGAATAGAATTCGTCTTGCTGCCAATATCCACTTTGTTGAAAGTGTTGAGGTTCATCCCACATATAATCTGAGTAGTCTCTCCAATCCGAATTGTAAGCGTTGGAAAACATGTTGCCCCTTGATTGGTTATGGCCCTGATATCCCCAAACATCTTCATTTGCAGAAAATTGAGGACCTTGATATCGTTGTCCATAGGGCACATCAAGTGTAGGGACACTTGGCATTGTGGTCCGTTCGGCATTATGAGTTAATTGAGCAGTGAGATGTGCCAATAGATCTTGAATGCTAGTAGAATCCAGGTCTTGCTCCATTTGTAACTAAAATCAAAGAAAGAAAACTAAATCAAATATCAAAAGTAAAAGACATAACAAACCAAAAATAAAATAACATAAAATAAACACAAATAAAATAAAATAAAATAAAATAAAACACAAACAAAAACATAAACAAAGGATTAGCAAATTTGCTAATCCCCGGCAACGGCGCCAAAAATTTGATGCGAAAATAACTAACGCACAAATTTAAACCCTATTTGTGACAGTTGTAGTAATGATGTAAGTAGGGATCGTTCTAGGCCGGGGATTAACTAGGGATGCTAATCAAAGTAAAATTAAATTAAAAACGTAAAAACAAAATTTAAAATATTAAACTAGACTCAAAACACTTAAATAGAATAACTCAAAATAAAACTAACAAATAAACTAAAATAAATCAAAAGACTCAAAACAACTCAAGATTTAAGAAAACACAAACTAAAATGATTTCTAATAAATCTAACACTTTAAAATAAAATGGGGGATTGATTTTGATGAAAAGTAAATTAAACTTAAATAAATTACAAAATTGACAAAAACATAAAATTAAGGTAAAATGATAAATGACTGACTGGCTAGAGGATTATTCTCCACACATGACACATATGCAACCTAAATTGATTTTCAGTTGTTCTTTCAATAAATTGTAAATTCTCAACGCCCCAAATTAATTAGGTCCGCTTAAATTAATTCTCAGATTTTCCTTAAGTTAATGGATTGGATGATTGCATACGACAACCCAAAACATTCCCTACAAGTTCCCTACATGAATTGCATAATAGAGATACAAGCAAGAATCATTAAGTTTTATGAAAATCATAAGCGTTGACGAGGCACTTGTTACTATGAATTGCATGAAACTTATGCCAAGAATTTACCTAACGCGATCGTTTATAAGCGACCTTCACTACTTGTGAATATAAGTTCATAACGATTAGGTGAAATTCACTTATATTCTAGCATCAAATTCATGCATGTAAATTAAGTATGCATCCTTAATCGACATACAAAAATAAGTTATCAATCAAGCAGTTAAGCAAATTAAATCACAACTCAGAAATCACAACTGAAGGTAATCAATTCAAATTACAAATATATCCATGGTTTTGAATTAAACTCTAGCCAAAACAAATTAATTACACATTATTAAAATTAAACAGGAATAAAACGTGAGTTGGAGGATTAAACCGAATGAGGACTGCAGTGTTGTTGCGCTCCCTGCACTGTTGCCGTGCTGACCAGGCAGGATTGCTGCCGTGCTGACCGCCCACGTTTCCTGCGTTCCTTACACGTGCTGCCAAGGCAGCACTTGCTGCACTGACTGTCTCCCTGTCCCTGCACGTCCTCAGCTGCCCAACCTTTCTTCCTTCTTCCCGCGCAAACTGCGCTGTTGCTGCCCTCCACGTTTCTCGTCCTTGCAGCTTCTCTAGAGCCGCTTCCACTGACCTCCTGTCAGCCCGCTGCCCAAGCTGCTCCCTCACTTCTTGGTACTGACTTCTCCTCCCTTCTTTCCCGCTCACAGCTGCTTTCCCCCAGGCAGCACGCTGGTTCCAAGCTGCCCTCTTATTTGCGCTCCTGCCCTTCGCGTCAACTGCCAAATGGCAGCTTCCCCCAGACCGACCCTCGTACTGACTTCCTTTCTCTGCCCGCGTTTTCTCTGCCCTGCACAAGCTGCCACGTCGCCGAGGCCTTGCCTGTTCTCTGTGCAGCTGCTGCAAGGCAGCAACCTATCCTCTGCGAACTTCTTTCCTTCTCCCTCCTGCTGTGTTTTCGCTGCTCAAGGCAGCCCTCCTTTTATTTATTTTCTGATTCTTTCCGCTTCTGCTCTCCCCGTCACTCCACCAAGCTTTATTCCTGCCAAGTACCATTCCACTTACCAAAGTTCTTATTATTTTATTTTTTTCTTTTCTGCCATTCCCCCACTGACAGACTTTCATTCCCCCTTTCTTTATTCTCATGCACTCCAACTTGCTTTCCGTCCCACCTTTGTTTTATTTATTCCTTTTTATTTTCTTATTTTATATAAAACAAACCATAATATGAATTATTATTATTATATATATATAGATATTTTATTTAATTTAAAAGCTAAACAGTTTTGACACGAATTTATTACATAAAATCACACTTATGCTATTTTTATTTTCTTAGCTAGATAAATTCGATAAAACACAAAAATAAAGTAAATAGCACAAAAATATGAGAAACTAACTAAGAAAAGACGAGAGAATTTGATGTAAAATATGTATAAATATGAGCTTATCATATAGTGGCTGAAAATGTCAAGCAAACATCAAGTAATGGACAATCTGCCATCCTTGCAGAAATCCACTTCATGGTGGTCCAATTTCTGCCATTCCTTGTTGTCTATTCACTGCCCACGCTGATTCCTTGCTGCCCATGCTTTAATTTCTTATTCCTTGCTGCCCATGCTTTAATTTCTGATTCCTTGCTGCCCATGTGGTGTGTGTGTTGCTGTTTTCTTTCCTTCTTGCTGCCCATGTGGTGTTTATACTTGCAATGCATGTTCTTCATCCATTTAGCTAGTAAAAAACACATTTTCTGCATGGCAGCCATGATGTTTGAAGTTGTAGGCCAACACTTTGCACACACACATGCAGATTTCTAGCCCTTTGAATCATCAAATTCGTCCATCCTCATGTCTCCATGTTTGCACCATCCAATCTTGGCCCAAAAATGCTCCAAATTGGCTCAAAATGCATACTTTGCCATATGAACCTGAAATTGCACGAAAATGACCTTAAACACTATAATAAGTTATAACTAACTACGAAAATGCAAGAAAACAACATAACTAAGTAGCATAAATATGCTCCTATCACAATAGCACTTTCTGCCCAATGGAGAATGATTTCCCACGGATCATGTTGTCATGGAAAGCTTTGGTCTTTTGCTTGTAAATGCTTGCATTATCGTACGCCTCGTGCCGTATCTCATCAAGCTCATTCAATTGCAATCTCCTTTGACTTCCCGCTTCCTCGAGGTTCATGTTAAACTTCTTGATGGCCCAAAGTGCTTTGTGCTCCAATTCAACAGGAAGATGGCACGCCTTGCCATAAACAAGTCGGAAGGGGGACATCCCAATGGGGGATTTGTACGCCGTACGATATGCCCAAAGTGCATCGTCAAGTCGTAAACTCCAATCCTTCCTCGTTGGCCCAACGGTCTTCTCTAGAATTTGCTTGATCTCACGGTTGGAAACCTCGGCTTGCCCATTAGTTTGAGGATGATAAGGTGTAGAAACCTTATGGGTGACACTGTATTTCCTCAATAATGCTTCAATGGTCCGATTGCAAAAGTGTGACCCTCCGTCACTAATGATCACTCGTGGCATTCCGAACCTTGCAAAAATGTTAGTTCTAATAAAATCTGCAACCACTTTAGAATCATTAGTCCGGGTGGCCTTTGCTTCCACCTACTTCGACACATAATCAACCGCAAGCAAAATATATGTAAAACCATACGAAGAAGGAAAAGGACCCATAAAATCAATACCCCAAACATCAAAAATTTCAACATTTAGGATAGAAACCTGCGGCATTTGGTCCTTTGCACTAATACCACCCATTCGTTGGCATTTATCACATGTTAAGCAAAAAGTTTTAGCATCTTTAAAAATACTAGGCCAATAAAATCCACATTGTAACACCTTAAGGGCTGTGCGTTGTGTGCCAAAGTGCCCTCCACAAGCATATGTGTGACAAAAACTCAAAATTGAATGACATTCAGAATCGTGCACACAACGACGTATAATCTGATCGGGGCAAAATTTCCATAAGTACGGATCATCCCACACATAAAACCGTGCATCATGCCTAAGTTTATCACGTTGGTGCCTAGTGAACTCACTTGGAATACGTTTTGACACCAAAAAATTAACAATATCGGCATACCAAGGTGCACTAACCTTAATGGACAGCAATTGTTCATCGGGGAATGTCTCCAAAATCGGCACCAACTCCTCATTATGCACCATTCGGCTTAGGTGGTCAGCCACCACGTTTTCACTTCCCTTCTTGTCCCGAATCTCTATGTCGAACTCTTGAAGTAGCAATATCCATCGAATTAGCCGTGGCTTGGCCTCCTTTTTGGTGAGCAAGTACTTCAGAGCTGCATGATCAGTGAAAACAATTACTTTAGTTCCAATTAGATATGATCGAAATTTATCTAAAGCAAAAACAACGGCAAGAAGTTCTTTTTCTGTAGTGGAGTAGTTCAATTGTGCATCGTTCAACGTCCGGGAGGCATAGTAAATGACATGCGGCCTCTTGTCCTTTCTTTGTCCTAAAACAGCTCCTAAAGCATAGTCGGACGCATCACACATGAGCTCGAAAGGTAGACTCCAATCCGGTGGAACAATGATGGGTGCCGTGGTCAACAACTCCTTGAGTTGGTTGAATGATTCTGTGCACTCCTTAGTGAATTCAAACGCCACTTCTTTTTGTAGGAGTCGGCAAAGAGGTTGTGCTATCTTCGAGAAATCTTTGATAAACCTACGATAGAATCCTGCATGACCAAGAAACGAACGAACCTCTCTAACCGAAGTCGGAGAGGGTAAGTGACGTACAAGATCTATTTTCGACTTATCAACCTCAATACCCTTTTCAGAGATTATATGACCTAAAACGATGCCTTGTTTAACCATAAAATGACACTTTTCCCAATTAAGCACAAGGTTAGTTTCAACACAACGTTTTAGGATCACACTTAGATTATGTAAGCAACTATCAAACGAATCACCAAAGACGCTAAAATCATCCATAAACACTTCAATTATCTTCTCTACATAATCAGAAAATATACTCATCATGCATCTTTGAAATGTAGCAGGTGCATTACATAAACCAAAAGGCATGCGACGATATGCAAATGTACCAAACGGGCATGTAAAAGTGGTTTTTTCTTGGTCCTCAGGTGAAACGACAATTTGATTATACCCAGAATAACCATCAAGAAAACAATAGAAAGCATAACCCGCTAACCTCTCAAGCATCTGGTCAATGAACGGCAATGGGAAGTGGTCCTTCCTCGTGGTGGTGTTTAGCTTCCTATAATCAATGCACACCCTCCAACCGGTTTGAATACGTTGAGGGACAAGCTCATTCTCGGCATTAGCTACCACCGTCACTCCGGATTTCTTTGGTACGCATTGAACCGGCGAAACCCACCTACTATCCGAGATTGGATAGATAACCCCACAATCTAGAAGCTTTATGATCTCCTTCTTCACTACTTCCATCATCGGAGGGTTGAGACGGCGTTGAGCCTCTCTAATTGGTTTGGCCCCCTCCTCAAGAAATATGTGATGCATACAAGTCGTAGGGCTTATACCTTTGATGTCGGCCAATGTCCAACCTAGGGCAGATTTGAACTCCTTCAAAACTCGAAGCAACTTCTCCTCCTCTTGTGCCGTGAGGGAGGAGGAAATGATGGCAGGTAGTGTTTCATTTTCTCCCAAGAAAATGTACTTCAGATGGCTTGGCAAAGGCTTGAGTTCAAGGATAGGTGCCTGAATGATAGATGGAAGCAATTTGTTAGTCGAAATGGGAATGGACTCACGGTTAGTATACTTACCATCAAGCTTAGGTGAGGACTCAAGGGCAGCCACAACTTCAAGTAATTCCTCATTAGGGGGCACGGCATGGGATGAATCTTGTATGCCGTGAGCATGCATGCAATCTGCTCCCATTGTTTTGAGTTCCATGCCTCGTGTAATGACTTTTTCAAGCCCATCGTCATTCAAATCATCGAGATATCCCTGCGCCAAAGAGTCAATTATATCAATAGAAAAGCATGAATGGTCATCACTAGGGTATTTAATGGAATCAGAAAGATTAAAATTAACAACTTCCCCATCGAATTCCATGGACAAAGTTCCACTATACACGTCAATCTTCGTCCGGGCCGTCTTCATGAATGGCCTTCCAAGTAGAATGGGCAGCGAAGGAGCATGGTCCGACTCATCCATTTCGAGGACATAGAAATCCGCCGGGAAGACTAAATGATTAACCTGCACAAGAACATCTTCCAAAACTCCCTTTGGATAGGCGTTAGATCTATCGGCCAATTGTATTATTACCCCATCATTTTTCAATGCTCCTAAGTTCATAGATGCATAAATGGAATATGGCATAACATTTATAGAAGCACCTAAATGGCAGATTCAAATCTAGTATTCCCAATAACACAAGGAATGGTAAAGCTACCTGGATCTTTACATTTGGGAGGTAATTTGCGTTGCAAGATGGCGGACACATTCTCACCTACCTTGACCACTTCCTTGGTCGACATCCTCTTCCTCGTGGTACACAACTCCTTCAAAAACTTAGCATACCTCGGAACTTGCTTGATTGCATCTAACAAAGGTATGTTAACTTGAACTTTCCTAAAGGTTTCAAGGATATCCTTTTCTGCCTCTTCTTTCTTCGTTTGCATGAACCTACTAGGAAAAGGCACATTTGAAGGGAAAACATTAGTATGAACTGAATTGGACACATTCTTACCTTTGTGGGACGAATTGGGCAGATTTGGGACATTAGGGACTTGCGGCAAAGGTGGAACCACCTTTGCTGTGGGCTGCTTTGATTCCTCCTCTTCCAATTGCAAAAGTTCATCCTCGTTATGACCTGTTTTTGATGAAGAACCTGTCCCAACTTCCTTACCACTTCTTAGGGTGATTGCTTTGGCACTTTCGAACCCTCCCTTCGGATTTGGAATGGTGGAACTAGGGAGTTGTCCGGGATCTCGAAACTTACCTACAAACTCGGCAATCTGCCCAATTTGTTTCTCAAGTTGATCCACCCTTTTATCTTGGTTTTGCATAGCCTTCGCTTGATCTTCCTGCCCATTAGACAACTTAGTTAGTATCTTAAGAAGTGCATCATTGTCAAGAGACGTACCTGAGGCACTTGGGCCGGATTGGGCTTGATTTTGGGGTGGGCCGTATGTTTTGGGAAAGAACCCCGGGGGTTGTTGCCTAAAGCCTCCTTGGTTCTGAGGTTGCTGGGGCTCCCTCCATTTGAAGTTTGGATGGTCTCGCCACCCCGGATTATACGTGTTGGAGTATGGATCATGTCTTGACTGATTTTGGCCTTGAAACCCAATGGCATTCGCACTCTCCCATCCGCCATTCTCGATGAGTTGAGGACACTTTTCGGAGACATGTCCTTGGATAGAACATACGCCACACACCACAGGTCCTTGTATCTTCATTCCCTCGGCCATCTGTGAAACAATATTGCAAAAGCAACAAGTGATTTAAATCGTTCATAATATGTAGGAAAAGACTCACCTTCTTCTTGCTGAATTCCGCTTATCTTTTTGCGTAGGAGGATGATGCGAGAAGTTGGAAAGACCTTCTCCAAGAACGCTCTCTTCATACTCTCCCACGATGTGACAGTGCCGGGAGCTAACTCATATAACCAATCCTTGGCTTTATCCATCAAAGAGAATGGAAAAGCCTTCATCTTCAAAATATTTCCGTCAACATTGACGGGAGTCATACTAGAGCAAACTACTTCAAATTCTTTCAAATGTTTGTTAGGATCTTCCATGGACAAGCCATGGTATTTAGGAATATGATGAAGCAAACTTGACTTTAATTCAAACTCATCCGTCTTACCTTGGGCAGCCCTGGGGTATTGAATGCACAAGGGTGCGGCATTATCCAAACCTGAGGCGGAGAGCTCCTTGAGTGTACGGTTGTCCACCGCCATGCCTTGGACTTCTTCAAATATCCCTGCCGTGGCTTCCTCCTCCTCTTCTTGTACGTTTTCTTCAAGGTCAGATTCGGAATTTGGTGGATGGTGTTCTTGCTGGCTCTTCTCAACTTCCTCTCAAAATCGTCGTCAAAATCCAAGATGTTCGCACGAATCGTTTGAGAGCTTCTAGTCATACATTAGTACCTAAGAAACAAGAAACAAAATTAGGTCAGAAACTTAAACAAAGTCAGAAACAAAGTGAAATAAAAGAAACAAAAACAATCCAAGGGATTAGCAAAATTGCTAATCCCCGGCAACGGCGCCAAAATTTGATATGATATTAACTAGCACTCAAATTAAACCCTCTTTTTGTCAAATTGTAGCAAAGATGTAAGTAGGGATCGTTCTAGACCGGGGATTAGGAGGGATTGCTAAACACTTGGAAACTGACTTAAAAACTCAAAAACAAAGTTTAAAACACTAAACTAGACTCAAAGAATGCAAAACTAAAGGTTAAAACACTTAAAACAAACCTAAAAACCAAAACAGCAACTAGAAGGCTCAAAACTGCCTAAAAACCACTTTCTGGGCAGTTTTGAGCACCTACACTAATTTGGACGAAATTTGATGAAAACTTGAATCAAAATACTTAGAAACACAAATCAAAACACTTTCTAACTAATCTAAGACTTCAAATTAAAGGGGGATTTGTTTTGGACGAAAATTGAAAACAAAACAGAAACTTAAAGTTAAACAGATTGTAAAAACGATTTTGGTGAAATAGATGGTTAAAAGGGCTAGTTAGGAGGTTCTTCTCCACACATGTCACACTTGCAAACAAAACGATTTTCAGTTGTTCTTCGATAAACTATGGATACTCAATGCCCCAAATTAACCGTGAATTGCACTAATTAACTTTCAGTTTTTCCACAAGTTATTAGATTGGATGATTGCATACGACAACCCAAAACATTCCCTACAAGTTCCCTACATGAATTGCATAATAGAGATACAAGCAAGAATCATTAAGTTCTATGAAAAACATAAGCATTGACGAAGCATTCGTTACTATGAATTGCATGAAACTTATGCCAATAATTCATTCAACGCGATCGTTTTCAAGCGACCTTCACTACTTGTGATTATAAGATTGTAACTATTAGGTGAAACTCCCTCATAATCTAGCATCATATTCATGCATGAAAACTAAGCGTGCACTCTCAATCAACATACACAAATAAGTTATCAATCAAATAGATGAACGAATTGAATCCACAACTTATGAAATAACAACTGAATTTAATCAAATCATATTGCAAGCATGTACATGGTTTCGAATCACCCCCCAACTAAGGGGGTTTAGTTCCTCATACTCACAACATAAAGTTTATTGAATTGAAACATCGAAGACATAAGAAAGATTACACCTAAAACGCCCAAGAATTCCAACTTGAATTTCTGACGTCAAGCTCCTCTTCTCTTCTCCTTGCTGCGGCAGAGATAGTTTTGGGAGTTTTTGGATGTGGTTTTGGTTTAAGAATGGCGTTAGGATGATATGGTGGTGCGGCAAGGTGTGTGGGTGGTGTATGGAGGTGTATAATGGTGGCTGGAGTAAAGGAGGGTTGCGGCAAAGTGTATGGAGGTGGCTGGAAGGAATGGTGGCTGCGGCAAGGATGGGAAATAAGGTTTTTGCGAATTTCTGATTTGTAGAGTGGGTGATGATGTGCGGCTAGGGTATAGAAATATATATATAGGCACTTAAAAAAAACCTAGCAAATCAGATTAGGGCCTCTAACACACAAATCCATCAGAAATTAGGTTGAAACAATTAGAAATTTAGTGGGAAAAAGGGCCTAGGGTGCGGCTGGTATGTGGGCTAAGGTTAGGGTTTCTAGAAACCCTAACAAGGCAAGGCAAAGTGATTCTAGAGGGCCCAGGTGCGGCATAGGATGAAGGTCCATAAGGAATTTGGGTTTAGGTCATCTAAAAGCCCAAAGCCAAGAATAGAAACTCACGAAAATGGAAACCTCCAAGAATAGCAACCTCCAACTTTTAGAAACTTTAGTTGCCAATTCCGATTTAGGAAAGATCAACCCAAAATGGAAACTTTTAGGCTTAGCTTTCCTACTTCAAGTAGGAAACCTCAAATCTTCAACTCTTCAATTTCATCCCAACCTTGTGTTCCAAGCATGTCCTTTTCCATCTAAGCTCACATTTGCTCCAAAAAGCTCCAATTTGCATCATTTCATGTAATATGTCCTTTAAACCTGAAAACACATGAAAGTAGCTTAAAAGACTACTTTAAACTAAGAAAACATAACGAAAATGCATAAGAACTAGCTAACTAAGGCGCATAAATATGCTCCTATCAAATGGTGCAAACTTGGATTAATTACAAGTTTGCCACTCACTTGTAATGAAGTATAAAAGCAACTTTATAGCTTTATTTTCAATAAGGGTTTTCTTTGAGGCAAAGAGGAAAAACATTTTCTCTCTTTCTCTCTACAAAGAGGCCGGCCACTTAGAGAGATTAATCTAGCAATCTTTTCTTCTCTAAGTCATCCATTTTTCATCTTCACACTTAACCCTTGGTGTGGAGACTTAGAGACACCAAATCTTTGGTGTTTTGGAGATCCTTTCCTAACATCCTCAAGGACAAAAGGAGCACAAAAGGAGAAGGAAATCACAAGCAATATCCAAGGAGCTTGGAGGTGACTTGAAGGCCCTCCACTTGGGTGAATCCCTTGTGTAAACAAGGATAAGCTTCAAGGGTAAAGAAACTCTAAATCTTTACTTCTCTTTAATGTTGTTAAAGAGTTTATTGGTTCACCATATACTAGGCTTTGAAAGTCATGGGTTTTATGAATTGTTTTTGAATGCATGCCTACTTTAAAGTGTTAATAGTTTGCATATGTATTCAAATGTTCTTCATTGTTCTTAGCTAGTGATGCGTAAATTAACTAACACACAAATTAAACCCTCTTGTTGACAATTGTAGTATGGATAAGTAGGGATCGTTCTTAAACCGGGGATTAGGAGGGATTGCTAAACACTTGAAAACTGACTTAGAAACGTAAAAACAAAGTTTAAAACACTAAACTAGACTCAAAGAATGTAAAACTAAAGTTTGAAACACTAAAACAAACCAAAAGACTCAAAACAGCAAACAAACACTCAAAACTGCCTTAAAAACACTTTCTGGGCAGTTTTGAGCACAAACACAAATTTGGACGAAATTGAGTTATAACTTGAACCAAAACACTTAAAAACACAAACTAAATCACTTTCTAACTAATATGAGACTTCAAAATAAAGGGGGATTTGTTTTGGACGAAAATTGAAAACAAAACAGATTGTAAAACGTTTTGGATGAAAAGGATGGATAAAAGGCTAGTTAGGAGGTTCTTCTCCACACATGACACACTTGCAAACAAAACGATTTTCAGTTGTTCTTCCAATAAATTATGAAACTCAACACCCCAAGTTAATTAGATACGCTTAAATTAACCTTCAAATTCTCCTTAAGTTAATGAATTGGATGGGAAAGCGCATATTCAAAGCATTCCTCAAAGGTTCCTTACGTGATGAGCACAATAAAGATACAATCAAGAATCATGAAGCACAATGAGAACTATAAGTGTTGACGAGACATTGGTTACTATGATGAGCATGAAACTAGTGCCAAGAATTCATTCAACGCGATCGTTTTCAAGCGATGTTCACTACTTGTGATTATAAGATTGTAACTATTAGGTGAAACTCCGTCATAATCTAGCATCATATTCATGCATGAAAACTAAGCGTGCACTCTCAATCAACATACACAAATAAGTTATCAATCAAGTAGATGAACGAATTGAATCCACAACTTATGAAATAACAACTGAATGTAATCAAATCATATTGCAAGCATGTACATGGTTTCGAATCACCCCCCAACTAAGGGGGTTTAGTTCCTCATACTCACAACACAAAGTTTATTGAATTGAAACATTGAAAACATAAGAAAGATCACACCTAAAAGTTCCAGCAATCTGCAATAGACTAGCAAGCACATTCAAGAGCACTCCTTCTTCCTTCTTGCTGCGGCACAAGGTATGGAGATGGTTTGAATGGGTTTTGGATGATGGAGAATGGTGGGGAGGTGTTTAGGATGGGTGTATGGCACGGCTAGGAAGGTTTGGGGTCAGAAAATATGGTTTTGGGTGAAGGTTGGGCACGGCAAAGGGTGAGGACAGGTTTTTGGGCGTGAATGAAAGTGTATGGATGTGAATGGGTGTGTGTGTAATGTTTTGTGGCTGCAACAAAGAGGTTTATTTAAAGGAAAACAGAAATTAAAATCCTAGGTTGATTAGGAAATCAGAAATTAAGTCTAAGGATTATAGGATTAGGAAACAAATAAGAAAATAAAAGGAAAGGTCAAGGAAATATGCGGCTAGGGTTTAAAACATATTAGGAATGTGTTTTAATGCTCAAAATCAGGAAAGGACCCTCTCCCTTGCACGGCAAGGAAGAGGAAAGTGTGGAAAGGGTATGTGAGGTGCGGCAAGGGTTGATATGGTGCAAGGGAGGTGTATTTGATGTCCTAAAATGGTTAGGAAGCTTTCAAAGTTGATAAGACTTAGGAACATTTAGGAAAGGTCAAACCAAAGTAGGAAACCTTGGCTTAACTTTCCTATTTCAAGTAGGAATCCTTCTTGGAGTAGGAATCCTTGTTCTTCTAGGAATCCTCATGTGAGTAGGAATCCATCTTCAATTAGGAATCCTTTATTGATTAGGAATCCTTCGTTCATGTAAGCACTTTCCTATTTCAACTAGGAAACCTTGTTCAAGTAGGAATCGTCATCTTCAAGTCTTCAAATTCGTCCAAACCTTGGCTCCAAATATGTGACATGTATTCCAAGCTCCATTTTGCTCCAAAATGCATCTTCTTGCATCCTTTGGCCTTAAAACCTGAAAACACATAAAACTAGCTTAAAAAACTACTTTAACTAAGAAAACACAATGGAAATGCATAAGAACTAGCTAACTAAGGCGCATAAATATGCTCCTATCAAATTCCCCCACACTTAGCTTTTGCTAGTCCTCGAGCAAAACAAAACAACTAAAACACAACTTAAACCTTCCAACAATTGTCTCAGGGATTTCCAATGAACATGACATGTTAAAAATCATTATCCCCACAGATTTGAGTCATCTTTACACAAGCACATACTTAATTAAAGCCACTACTCACTAGTTCACAATTAATCAATTAAAACAATGCTTTGAATGTAGTAACATGCCTTAGAGAATTCCCTCAATTCCTTACAAGATATACACTCTATTTTCACTCAGATTTTCTAACTACACACCCTACACTAGTCATATGTGAGAAGATTGATATAGATATGAAAACGAATGCTCACATATATGTATCACAAAGAACGCTATTTCTAGAGTTAAGAAGCATGTTTAGATATGATCTCATGAATGGAATGCTACTACTTAGATGCGAGAACCAGTGACACCATATGCTCATACCAAATTCAAACTCCACAAATTGAAACACATAACACTCAAGATAGAAGTTAAGGGTTGTAATGGGGCTTGGGGTGTTGGTTAACAAGGAAAGGATAGGGAAAACAAACGTTCTTCAAGCAATAGTAAGCAAAGCAATGAAATTGAGACTTAGAATTCACTTAGATTGCAGAAATTAACTTTAAAACACAAGGGGAAGACTTAAACAACTCCTTAGGGCCGAATTCATTGTTTTGGACCCTTACTTCAACAAACAATACTTTGGAACTCTTTTTCTCAACTTTTCAACTCTTTTTTCAAACTTTTCATATTTTTTTCTTCAATTTTTTCTTTTTCCACGAATTTTTTTTTCTTTTCTTTTCTTTGCCGTGCCTATTTATGCGAAAATAAATTAACGCACAAATTTAAACCCTATTTGTGACAATTGTAGTATATGGATAAGTAGGGATCGTTCTAGGCCGGGGATTAACTAGGGATGCTAACCAAAGTAAAATTAAATTAAAAACGTAAAAACAAAATTTAAAACACTAAACTAGACTCAAAACACTTAACTAGAATAACTCAAAATAAAACTAACAAATAATCTAAAACAAATCAAAAGACTCAAAATAATTCAAAATTCAAGAAAACACAAACTAAATTGATTTCTAACAAATTCAACACTTTAAAATAAATGGGGAATTGATTTTTGATAAAAAGTAAATTAAACTTAAATAAATTACAGAATTGACAAAAACATGAAATTAAGGTGAATTGATAAATGACGGACTGGCTAGAGGATTATTCTCCACACATGCCACATATGCAACCTAAATTGATTTTCAGTTGTTCTTTCAATAAATTGTAAATTCTCAACGCCCCAAGTTAATTAGGTCCGCTTAAATTAACCTTCAGATTTTCCTACTTTTATTAGGTTGGATGATTGCATACGACAACCCAAAACATTCCCTACAAGTTCCCTACATGAATTGCATAATAGAGATACAAGCAAGAATCATTAAGTTTTATGAAAATCATAAGCATTGACGAGGCACTTGTTACTATGGAATACGCATGAAACTTATGCCAAGAATTTACTTAACGCGATCGTTTATAAGCGACCTTCACTACTTGTGAATATAAGTTCATAACGATTAGGTGAAATTCACTTATATTCTAGCATCAAATTCATGCATGTAAATTAAGTATGCATCCTTAATCGACAAACAAAAATAAGTTATCAATCAAGCAGTTAAGCAAATTAAATCACAACTCAGAAATCACAACTGAAAGTAATCAATTCAAATTACAAATATATCCATAGTTTTGAATTAACCTCTAGCCAAAATAAAATTAGTTACACATTATTAAAATTAAACAGGAATAAAACGTGAGTTGGAGGATTAAACCGAATGAGGACTGCAGTGTTGTTGCGCTTCCTGCACTGTTGCCGTGCTGACCAGGCAGGATTGCTGCCGTGCTGACCACCCACGTTTCCTGCGTTCCTTACACGTGCTGCCAAGGCAGCACTTGCTGCACTGACTGTCTCCCTGTCCCAGCGCTGCTCGACCTGGTTCTCCCACTTTCTGCCTCTGGCAGCTTTCCTTGCTGCACGTCCCCAAGTCTTTCTTTCCTTGCAAGCTTTTCCTGCGCCTGACCCCTCAGTTTCTGCTCTTTAAGCTGCCAAGGGCAGCTTCTGTCCCTCCAAATCCTCACCGAGAGCTCCCTCTCCTGGCTCGCCAGCTGCCTAGACCTGCTGTTCTTCTAGCTGCTGATGCGAAAATAAATTCACGCACAAATTTAAACCCTATTTGTGACAGTTGTAGTAATGATGTAAGTAGGGATCGTTCTAGGCCGGGGATTAACTAGGGATGCTAACCAAAGTAAAATTAAATTAAAAACGTAAAAACAAAATTTAAAACACTAAACTAGACTCAAAACACTTAAATAGAATAACTCAAAATAAAACTAACAAATAAACTAAAATAAATCAAAAGACTCAAAACAACTCAAGATTTCAGAAAACACAAACTAAAATGATTTCTAATAAATCTAACACTTTAAAATAAAATGGGGGATTGATTTTTGATGAAAAGTAAATTAAACTTAAATAAATTACAAAATTGGCAAAAACATAAAATTAAGGTAAAATGATAAATGACGGACTGGCTAGAGGATTATTCTCCACACATGCCACATATGCAACCTAAATTGATTTTCAGTTGTTCTTTCAATAAATTGTAAATTCTCAACGCCCCAAGTTAATTAGGTCCGCTTAAATTAACCTTCAGATTTTCCTACTTTTATTAGGTTGGATGATTGCATACGACAACCCAAAACATTCCCTACAAGTTCCCTACATGAATTGCATAATAGAGATACAAGCAAGAATCATTAAGTTTTATGAAAATCATAAGCATTGACGAGGCACTTGTTACTATGAATTGCATGAAACTTATGCCAAGAATTTACCTAACGCGATCGTTTATAAGCGACCTTCACTACTTGTGAATATAAGTTCATAACAATTAGGTGAAATTCACTTATATTCTAGCATCAAATTCATGCATGTAAATTAAGTATGCATCCTTAATCGACATACAAAAATAAGTTATCAATCAAGCAGTTAAGCAAATTAAATCACAACTCAGAAATCACAACTGAAGGTAATCAATTCAAATTACAAATATATCCATGGTTTTTAATTAAACTCTAACCAAAATAAAATTAGTTACACATTATTAAAATTAAACAGGAATAAAACTTGAGTTTAGGAACGAATTAACCGAAAGAGTAGAGTGCTTCAGTGCCCACTGTCCTTCCTCTTCTCCTCGCCTGCCAGCTTCTGATTCCGTGCGCGCCACCTTTTCTCTGGCTGCCTGCGAGCTGCTCCCTCCACAAGCTGCCAGGCAGCTTGGTTAATCACGTCCCTCGGTCTCCTCTCGCTGAAGGCTCCCCCTGCAAGCTCCACGTGACCTGCTCAGTCTCCTCGAGTGCTGATTCGCTTGCGACAGCTGCGCCTGCAGCTTCTGACTTCCCGCGTGATTCCCTGCGCCTGACTTCCTTTCCACCTTGTCTTCGTGCGTCTCCAAGCCAGGAGCTTGTCCCCCCAAACCTTTCCCGTCCTTCTCCTCTGGTTTCTGCGATGCTGCCAAAGGGCAGCGTTATTCTCTCCTTCACGCAGCTCCTCCAATTTTATTTCTTCTTTTTCTGTCAGTCCCCAGCTGCCAAAGGCAGCGACCTCCCCCCTCTTTCCAAATGCCGAGGCGTCTGACTTATATATTTCCCCCCAAATGCCGAGGAGCGCCTACTGACAGCTCCCTTTTTTTTTTTATTCTTCTCGCTGCCAGGCCGAGACTTCCCCACACTAACATGCTGCCCACTTCTTATTATTTTGCGCTGCCAGCCACCTTTTATCCCCCACCAAGTTCTCCTTTTATTTTTCTAATCCCACAGTCTGTCCTCCACTTCCTCCCAAGGCCTCATTTTATTATTTCTTATTCTTCCACTTCTGCAAAGACAGCCTTGCTTCTTAATTCCTTTCCTGCGAGCTCAATTGCGCCAGCTGCCAAGGCAGCTTCTTGCTTCTTATATTTCTTTATTCCCAATCTGCCAAGCTTTCCTATATTTCTTTTTCTGTCCGCTCCATTTTATCTGCCAAAATGTTTTCTTAAGTTAATAAAATAAGTGAGCAAGGTAGAAATGACGAATTTATTACTTAAAATCACACTTGTGCTATTTTTATTTTCTTAGCTAGATAAATTCGATAAAACACAAAAACAAAGTAAATAACTCAAAAATATAAGAAACTAACTAACAAAAGACAAGAGAATTTGATGTAAAATATATATAAATATGAGCTTATCAAATACCCCCACACTTAGCTTTTGCTAGTCCTCGAGCAAAACAGAGAAAACAGAAAAAGTAATAACATGAAAATTATTAGTTTCCCCCTGTGTGACCCTCATAGAACTTCATTCGAGAACGCAAATCATCAAGAACCATAGCTAACACCAAACAAGCTAATCCAAGTTCATTTTCCTTATTCAAATATTAGCAGTAATCTTTGAATCATCCTTGAAGTGTAGTGTGTGAGATAGCCATGAAAATGCAATTTCAAATTTTTATTTTAAAATCACCATATGCAAACTAGCAACCTTCTCACTGGATATACACTTAATCACACATGTGTTTAGTTTTAATGTGTTTCGCTCAAAGAATCAAATGTGAAAGTTCTACCATAAGCTTGCATAAAGATCACTTCTCCACAGTCATAATTGCAAAACTTAAATCAAGAGGACTTTTATTGGATGTAATGAGGCTTAGGGATAGGGTTATTGAAACGAAAGAATAGGAAAAACAAAAGTTCCAAGCTACATTACAAGCAATTCTTTTGATTTATAAGAACTCAACATTTCCCGCTATTCTACAAGTCACCTCCAACCACACCCATAAACTGAAACTTTAAAAACTTTTTATTTTCTTTGTATACAATCTTTCTTTTTCTTTTCATTTTCTCTTTTTTTTTTTTTTTTTTTTTTTTTCTTTTTTTTTTTTTCTTTTTTTTCAAACAGAAACAAATATGAAAAACCCCCACACTTATTCTTTTGCCAAACACCCTCCAAAGTACTTCACAAACATTTCTCATAAGACAATTTCACATTGCTCAATAGCTCGCTTGGAAAGGGTAAGGAAAAAATATTTATTTCAGGCATAAGGGTAGACATATCTGGTGATAAGAAATAAAAGGCTCACAAATACGGCTCAAATTGGCAATCTAATGATATCATTTTTCTTTGGGAAACAAGGTTATTTGGGCCATGGTGGTAAACCTAATGCCTCTATCATTTTCAAGTTCATGCAATTAATGACAAATATTTCGAAAGATCGTTATGCAAGTTCTAGAGAATTATCTCACATAAGTTCATCACACATAAAAAAAATAGGAGTGTATGAAAAATGCACACACTTTCAATAGGCTCAAAAACTCACATAGGATGTATATGGTCACTAAATTCACATATGGAGCTTTAAATCATGCTTTAATTTCACATCAACAAGGCTATGTGCGTTTAGTTTTTCAAAGATGATCAAATATGTACAAACTAACACAAGAATAAGGAATTTCACACAACACATGTTAACTAAGTTCTTGATAATCATGATTCAAATTTGATCCAATTATATCATTGGGTCGGGAAACTAACAAAAATCTAATTCAAAACAAGAAGGAAAACAAGGAAATATTTTTGGATTTTTTTTTAAATTTTCCGAATTTTTTTTATTTTTTTATTTTTTTAAATAAAACAAAACTAATTAAGAAAACAAAGCAATAACATGGAAACAAATGAAACCAGTTCAAAGTCGAAGGTATAAAAATTTTCAATTTGGTCATTTTTATACTTTTTACCCCCACACTTAAACTAGACATTGTCCCCAATGTCAGAAAATATAATAAAATGCAATTAAAAATAAAATAAATAAATATAAAGAAACAAAATAAAACAATAGGACTGAAAACTTCCCTAATTTGCAGAAAAAATCAAGCGATGACCCCCGAGCTAAAATTCTGCAATCAACCTCAAGGGTGGAAATAACCAAAAGTTCCTGCAAAGAAAAGAAATAAATCAGTTAAGCACGCAAGAAAATGTAAAAAAAATGCAAACGAAAAATTAAAAATGAAAAAGACAATGAAAAAAAAACTAAAAAATGATCATTGGTCCTGTTTGGTGACTTTCCACAGCTTTGAACTTGAACTGGCCTCGGAACTTCTTAGCAAGGAAAATGAGACTTGATTGGTGGTGTTGTTGAAGCTTCTCGAGCTCTTGGTTTCAACTCGGACTCCTTCTGCCGGGTTGATTGAGTCTGCAGGCTACATTCTTCTCTTTTTGTTCTTCTACATGGCAGGTAGGCAAGAGGCAGAGGTGGTGGTCTGCTTCTTTGTTCAATCTGTCCAAGTGCCGACCGATTTCCTTTCTTTCACCTTGACTCGCAGGCAAGAGCAAGGGTAAAGGAAAAGCATGCCATGAGAAATCTTTGCCTCTGACTCTGATGATATGGGATACTTTTGCTTTTGAAGAAGTATCGTTCCACAGGTGTATGCGTGAACTGGGCTGGGGAACTTCTTAGCAAGAAAAATGAGACTTGATCTTGAAGATGAAGCAGCACCTTGTCTCCACATGCTACAAGTAACATTTTCACTTGCCTTGGCTGTTCTCCAGGCAGATGTGGCGTCTTCTTCGGAAGTACATCAGCGGTTGAAGATGAGCACTCGAGAGCAATGCTAGGTAAGCAATGCTAGGTAAGCAATCAGGAAGGATTTCCAGGCAGTCGGTTCTTAGATTGGAAGATTGACACCGAATGCTGGCTGATTGCCCGCTTTCTCCTTATCACAAAGACAAGGAAAAGGACAGGGAGAAAGCGTGATATGAGATACTCTTTCTTTCAACCTTCATGATATGAAATACTCTAGCTCTAGATGACTTAATTGCAAAGGTATCCCAGGGAATGAGAAACACAGAGAAACTCGAGAGGGTTTGTTGGAAAGGCATTTTCGGAGATGAAAAATTTCGGAGATGAAGAAGTGCTGAGAGAGTTTGCCTTTGCAATGGATGCGAAGGTAGACGTTTATAGGTCTTTTCTTCACAACCGAAACTATTCTTTTACCCCTGTCGGCAACCGGTGAATGGATGAACAGTACAGGTTACGCGCTTTCTGAAAAAGCCACCCGTAATTTGCGCAAAGCTGACAACGCGCGTGACGAGTGACGACAAAATTGGAAAAGCTGTTCGCCTCGTGATTCCTGACCGCTCCGACTTTTGAGAGAGACGCCCGACTTTTGAGAGAACGGCGTCCGACTTTTGAGAAAGGAACCGACTTTTGAGAAAGGAACCGACTTTTGAGACGGAGTCCGACTTTTGAGAAAGGAGCCCGGCTCTTCGATTTGCGAGAGGGCGTCTCTTCGACTGCTGAGTGATGCCTCAACGATTTCTTCTTCTTATAAGAACGCTCATTTTTGTTCCACAACACACTTAAGCTCCCCTTGTAAACACTTCATCTGGTAAACGTTCCCTCCTGTAAACCCTTCCTCTTGCATTTTCTTTTAATCTTGATCAGTCCGACTCTTCATTCTCAACACCTTCAAATATGTCTTGCCCCTCTGACCGTCGCCTTAACTTGAATGTTGGGGAAGATAGTGATATATCTTCTCCAACCAACATTTGGCAGCCATCCTTCATATCCCCAAATGGTCCTCTTACAGTTGGGGATTCCATGATGATGAACGAAACAACCGCATCGGTGGTGGCCAGAAATCTGCTCACTCCTAGAGACACTAGGATACTTTCAAGGCGGTCCGACGAACTAGCTGTTCAGGACTCTATGGCCTACAACGTCCGATGCGCAGGCTCAGTATCAAACATGGGCCAACGCCTTCTTGCACGAACCCGTCAGGTGGAGTCGTTGATGGCTGAAGTGGCTAGTCTTCGGCAGGAGGTCAGAGTGCTTAGGCATGAGAACAGGGATTTGCACATGCTTGCAACCAATTACTCCACAAGCATGAAGAGGAAGCTTGATCAGCTGCAGGAGTCCGAAGTGCGGATTCAGAGTGATCATCAACGGTTTATGACGTTACTCCCGAGGTTTGTGTTGCCTTCGTCCTCGGGAGCAGCACCAAGTATTGAGGCTCTGAATGATCCAGCTCTGGCACTTCGTCTTTCAGGGGTTCCGTCGACCTCCGAGGCACCACCAACCAACGACCAATGAACGAAATTAATTTACAAGTTATTGTAAAATATCTATGCATTTAAGTTTTTTTTTTTTTTTTTTTTTTTATTTTTTTTTTATTTTTTTTTTTATTTTTTTATTTTTTTATGTATTTTTTTTTTATTTTTTTATTTATATGAATGTTTATGTTTTTAAGTTTTTTTTTTTTTTTTTTTTTTAAGCAAGAAAAAAAAATAAAAATAAAAATATCAATGTAAAAATATGTAAATCAAATTAAAAAGACTAAGTTTAATCTCCTAAACAAAAATCACTACTAAATAAACACAACAAAATAAAATCAACGTAAAATAAAATAAAAAAAATCAACGTAAAATAAATTCACACAAGAGCAAACAAACAATGAAAGAACTAAACAAAGTAAAATAAATTCAGTAAAGAGAAGGGATTAGGAATGCAAATCTGATTGTGGGTGATTCCTAGGCCTCCCTTCATTATTCAAATGCATGGGCTTATCATTGAACGGACGGTGGTACTTGAAATGATCCGACAACGGTCTAAGTTCTAATGACGGTGCCTGAATCATCAAAATTAAAAACAAGTTAGTATAAATTAAAATAAAAAATGGAGAAGATGGCTTACAGTCACATTCAAACTCAATTATAAACACCACGTCTTTGAACGTTTCCGGGACTTTGAACTTAGCCAGGCTTACTATGATGGTTGTGGCTTGTCCCGTGTCATGGTGCGAAAATAAATTGACGCACAAATTTAAACCCTATTTGTGACAGTTGTAGTAATGATGTAAGTAGGGATCGTTCTAGGCCGGGGATTAACTAGGGATGCTAACCAAAGTAAAATTAAATTAAAAACGTAAAAACAAAATTTAAAATACTAAACTAGACTCAAAACACTTAAATATAATAACTCAAAATAAAACTAACAAATAAACTAAATAAATCAAAAGACTCAAAACAACTCAAGACTTAAGAAAACACAAACTAAAATGATTTCTAATAAATCTAACACTTTAAAATAAAATGGGGGATTGATTTTGATGAAAAGTAAATTAAACTTAAATAAATTACAAAATTGACAAAAAACATAAAATTAAGGTAAAATGATAAATGACGGACTGGCTAGAGGATTATTCTCCACACATGCCACATATGCAACCTAAATTGATTTTCAGTTGTTCTTTCAATAAATTGTAAATTCTCAACGCCCCAAGTTAATTAGGTCCGCTTAAATTAACCTTCAGATTTTCCTACTTTTATTAGGTTGGATGATTGCATACGACAACCCAAAACATTCCCTACAAGTTCCCTACATGAATTGCATAATAGAGATACAAGCAAGAATCATTAAGTTTTATGAAAATCATAAGCATTGACGAGGCACTTGTTACTATGAATTGCATGAAACTTATGCCAAGAATTTACCTAACGCGATCGTTTATAAGCGACCTTCACTACTTGTGAATATAAGTTCATAACGATTAGGTGAAATTCACTTATATTCTAGCATCAAATTCATGCATGTAAATTAAGTATGCATCCTTAATCGACATACAAAAATAAGTTATCAATCAAGCAGTTAAGCAAATTAAATCACAACTCAGAAATCACAACTGAAGGTAATCAATTCAAATTACAAATATATCCATGGTTTTGAATTAACCTCTAGCCAAAATAAAATTAGTTATACATTATTTAAATTAAAACAGAAAATAAAACGTGAGTTTAGGAACGAATTAACCGAGAGAAAAGAATGCAAGGATCTGTTTCTGTTTTCATGCTGCCCAAGGCAACACTGCCTTCTCCGCACGTCAGACTTCCCCTCGCAAGCCTGCTGCGCTCCTGCCCTTGTATTTCACACTGCCAGGAAGGCCGCGCCTCGTTCTTCTTTTCCGCCAGGCTCTCCTCTCTAACTGCCAGGAAGGCAGCTCGCCAAGAATCCTGGCCGTCCCTCCAATCCGTGTGCTGCTCCTCCCAACACTGCCAAAGCAGCCTTTCTCCCACTTGCGTCTCACCCCCAATACCGAGACCTCTGTCTCCCTCGCTGCCCAAGGGCTTCTGCTTATTCCCTTCTTTCCGCGCCCCCTGCTCACTTTTATTTCTCCATCCCCCCTCCCCCCAAATGCCTTCCACTAACCTTTATTTATTTTCTATATCCTCACTATTTTTTTATTCCCCCATTACTTTTCCTTTCCAGCTCCAAAGCTCATCCCAAGACTTTTTTTGCACGCCACATATCATGCACAAAATGTACATGCTTACAATCTGCTACAATCCCACTAAGTGATGTGCCAATCCTTGTGCTCCAACCACCGAACTCATCATCAGCATTCTTTCTTATTTTATTTGCTGCACTCACTCAACATCATATATATATATATATATATATTTATAATACTATCTTATTTTTATTAATAAAAAATAATGGGCAATGCAGTTTTGACGATTTTATTACTAAAAATATACACTTAAGCTATTATTAATTTCTTTGCTAGACAAATCACATAAAACACGAAAATAAAGTAAATAGCACAAAAATACAAGAAACTAACTAAGAAAAGACGAGTGAATTTGATGTAAAAATATATAAAAATATGAGCTTATCAAATACCCCCACACTTAGTTTTTGCTAGTCCTCGAGCAAAACAACGAAAACAGAAAAAGTAATAACATGAAAATTATTAGCTTCCCCCTATGTGACCCTCATAGAATTTCATTCGAGAACACAAAACATCAAGAACCATAGCTAACACCAAACAAGCTAATCCAAGTTCATTTTCCTTATTCAAATATTAGCAGTAATCTTTGAATCATCCTTGAAGTGTAGTGTGTGAGATAGCCATGCTAATGCAATTTCAAATTTTTATTTTTAAAATCACCATATGCAAACTAGCGACCTTCTCACTGGAATATACACTCAATCACACATGTGTTTAGTTTTAATGTGTTTCGCTCAAAGAATCAAATGTGAAATTTCTACCATAAGCTTGCATAAAGATCACTTCTCCACAATCATAATTGCAAAACTTAAATCAAGAGGACTTTTATTGGATGTAATGAGGCTTAGGGATAGGGTTATTGAAACGAAAGAATAGGAAAAACACAAGTTCCAAGCTTCATTGCAAGCAATTATTTTCTTTAGATTTATAAGAACTCAAGCTCTCCAACGATTCTTCAGACATCTCCAACCACACCCATAAACTGAAACTTTAAAAACTTTTTATTTTCTTTGTATACAATCTTTCTTTTTCTTTTCCTTTTCTTTTCTTTTTTTTTTTTTTCTCTTTTTTTTTTTTTTTTTTTTTTTTCAAACATAAACAAATATGAAAAACCCCCACACTTATTCTTTTGCCAAAACACCTTCAAAGTACTTCACAAACATTTCTCATAAGACAATCTCTCATTGCTCGCTTGGAAAGGGTAAGGAAAAATATTTATTTCAGGCATAAGGGTAGACATATCTGGTGATAAGAAATAAAAGGCTCACATACACGGCTCAAATTGGCAATCTAATGATATCATTTTTCTTTGGGAAACAAGGTTATTTGGGCCATGGTGGTAAACCTAATGCCTCTATCATTTTCAAGTTCATGCAATCAATGACAAAAATTTCGAAAGATCGTTATGCAAGTTCTAGAGATGTATCTCACATAAGTTCATCACACATGAAAGAATAGGAGTGTATGAAAAATGCACACACTTTCAATAGGCTCAAAAACTCACATAGGATGTATATGGTCACTAAATTCACATATGGAGCTTTAAATCATGCTTTAGTTTCACATCAACAAGGCTATGTGCATTTAGTTTTTCAAAGATGATCAAATATATACAAACTAACACGAGAATTAGGAATTTCACACAACACATGTTAACTAAGTTCTTGATGATCATGGTTCAAATTTTAGCCAATTATATCATTGGGTCGGGAAACTAACAAAAATCTAATTCAAAACAATAAGGAAAACAAGGAAATATTTTTGGATTTTTTAAATTTTCCGATTTTTTTTTTTTTTTTTTTTTAAATAAAACAAAACTAATTAAGAAAACAAAGCAATAACATGGAAACAAATGAAACCAGTTCAAAGTCGAAGGTATAAAAATTTTCAATTTGGTCATTTTTATACTCTTTACCCCCACACTTAAACTAGACATTGTCCCCAATGTCAGAAAATATAATAAAATGCATATAAAAATCAAATAAATAAATATAAAGAAACAAAATAAAGCAATAGGACTGAAAACTTCCCTAATTTGCAGAAAAAATCAAGCGATGACCCCCAAGCTAAAATTCTGCAATCAACTTCAAGGGTGGAAATAGCCAAAAGTTCCTGCAAAGAAAAGAAAAAATCAGTTAAGCAAGCAAGAAAATGTAGAAAATGCAAACGGAAAATTAAAAATGAAAATAAAAGACAATGAATAAAACTAAAAAGTGATCATTGGTCCTGTTTGGTGACTTTCCACAGCTTTGAACTTGAACTGGCCTCGGAACTTCTTAGCAAGGAAAGTGAGACTTGATTGGTGGTGGTCTTGAAGCTTCTCGAGCTCTTGGTTTCAACTCAGACTCCTTCTGCCGGGTTGATTGAGTCTGCAGGCTACATTCTTCTCTTTTTGTTCTTCTGCATGGCAGGTAGGCACGAGGAATAGGTGGTGGTCTGCTTCTTTGTTCAATCTGTCCAAGTGCCGACCGATTGCCTTTCTTTCACCTTGCCCCGTAGCCTAGAGCAAGGGTAAAGGAAAAGCATGCCATGAGAAATCTTTGCCTCTGACTCTGATGATATGGGATACTTTTGCTTTTGAAGAAGTATCGTTCCACAGGTGTATGCGTGAACTGGGCTGGGGAACTTCTTAGCAAGGAAAATGAGACTTGATCTTGAAGATGAAGCAGCACCTTGTCTCCACATGCTTCAAGTAACATTTTCACTTGCCTTGGCTGTTCTCCAGGCAGATGTGGCGACTTCTTCGGAAGTACATCAGTGGTTGAAGAAGAGCACTCGAGAGCAATGCTAGGTAAGCAATCAGGAAGGATTTCCAGGCAGTCGGTTCTTAGATTGGAAGATTGACACCGAGTGCTGGCTGATTGCCCGCTTTCTCCTTGCCACAAAGACAAGGACAAGGACAGGAAGAAAGCGTGATATGAGATACTCTTGCTTTCAACCTTCATGATATGAAATACTCTAGCTCTAGATGTCTTATTTGCAAAGGTATCCCAGGGAATGAGAAACACAGAGAAACTCGAGAGGGTTTGTTGGAAAGGCATTTTGGAAGATGAAAAATTTCGGAGATGAAGAAGTGTTGAGAGTGTGCCTTTGCTATTGAAGGCGAAGGTAGACGTTTATAGAATTTTTCTTCACAACCGAAACTATTCCTTTACCCTGTCGGCAGCCGGTGGATGGATGAACAGTACAGGTCACGCGCTTTCTGAAAAAGTCACCCGTAATTTGCGCAAAGCTGACAGCGCGCGTGACGAGTGACGACAAAATTGGAAAAACTGTTCGCCTCGTGATTCCTGACCGCTCCGACTTTTGAGAAAGACGCCCGACTTTTGAGAGAGCGGCGTTCGACTTTTGAGAAAGGAACCGACTTTTGAGACGGCGACGCCGCTTTTGAGAAAGAGTCCGGCTTTTGAGAAAGGAGCCCGGCTCTTCGATTTGCGAGAGGGCGTCTCTTCGACTGCTGAGTGATGCCTCTTGATTTCTTCTTCTTATAAGAACGCTCATTTTTGTTCCACAACAAACTTAAGCTCCCCTGCAAACACTTCCTCCTGCAAACACTTCCTCCTTCACTTCTTTCAATCTTGATCATTCCGACTCTTCATTCTCAACACCTTCAGAAAATGTCTTGCCCTTCTGACCGTCGCCTTAACTTGAATGTTGGGGAAGATAGTGATATATCTTCTCCAACCAACATTTGGCAGCCGTCCTTCATATCCCCGAATGGTCCTCTTACAGTTGGGGATTCCATGATGATGAACGAAACAACCGCATCGGTGGTGGCCCGAAATCTGCTCACTCCTAGAGACACTAGGATACTTTCTAGGCGGTCCGACGAACTGGCTGTTCAGGACTCCATGGCCTACAGCGTCCGATGCGCAGGCTCCGTATCAAACATGGGCCAGCGCCTTCTTGCACGAACTCGTCAGGTGGAGTCGTTGATGGCTGAAGTGGCTAGTCTTCGGCAGGAGGTCAGAGTGCTTAGGCATGAGAACAGGGATTTGCACATGCTTGCAACCAATTACTCAACCAGCATGAAGAGGAAGCTGGATCAGATGCAGGAGTCCGAAGTGCGGATTCAGAGTGATCATCAACGGTTTATGGCGTTACTCCCGAGGTTTGTGTTGCCTTCGTCCTCGGGAGCAGCACCAAGTATTGAGGCTCTGAATGATCCAGCTCTGGCGCTTCGTCTTTCAGGGGCTCCGTCGACCTCCGAGGCACCACCAACCAACGACCAATGAACGAAATTAAATTACAAGTTATTGTAAAAAAAAAAAAAAAAAAAAAATTTATGCATTTAAGTTTTTTTTTTTTTATTTTTTTTTTTTTATTTTTTTTTTTTTTTTTTATTATATGAATGTTTATGTTTTTAAGTTTTTTTTTTTTTTTTTTTTTTTTTTATATAAATGTAAAATAAGTAAAACAAAGTAAAAAGACTAAGTTTAACTTTCTAAACAAAAATCACAACTAAATAAACAAAACAAAATGAAATCAACGTAAAAAAATAAAATCAACGTAAAATAAATTCACACAAAAGCAAACAAACAATGAAAGAACTAAACAAAGTAAAATAAATTCAGTAAAGAGAAGGGATTAGGAATGCAAATCTGATTGTGGGTGATTCCTAGGCCTCCCTTCATTATTCAAATGCATGGGCTTATCATTGAACGGACGGTGGTACTTGAAATGATCCGACAACGGTCTAAGTTCTAATGACGGTGCCTGAATCATCAAAATTAAAAACAAGTTAGTATAAATTAAAATAAAAAATGGAGAAGATGGCTTACAGTCACATTCAAACTCAATTACAAACACCACGTCTTTGAACGTTTCCGGGACTTTGAACTTGGCCAGGTTTACTATGATGGTTGTGGCTTGTCCCGTGTCATCAAACTCAACTTCCTTGGCATTTGTCTCATGCACAGCCTCTTGGATGTATTCAACAAATTCTCCGGCCACCTCATTTTCTGGAATAATTATTCTTGGTGTACAAGTCTCTTTGAACGTTTCAATACCATCGGGAACTTGATTTGGTACACCAAGAATTTGGATATCACATTGCACCTTGGGAAGATCTTCCACAACGTATTTTTCATTCACTTCTTCCTTGGGATTTAAAAACCTGCAAGGAAAAAGGACATTTGGTGGAACGATGTCAGAATGAATTGAACTTAGAACCTCCTCACCTGAGTTGGATGGCATAAGGACTTGAGGGGTTTGCGACAAGAATTCTTCTAAACTGCCCAAGTCGTCATCCTCATCTTCTTCTTGAATTGGCAATTCATCCATGTTCGGGCTCTGTTTGGATGGTTCAGGAACAACTTCATCCTCCATGTTACCTTGATCTCGAATATGTGCCATGAATTCCATAATCTGCCCAACTTGCTCCTCCAATGCATCCACCTTGTTGGCTTTATTTTGCATCTCCATGTTTCGATTTTCTACGTCCTGGGTCAAAGAGGTTAGTAACTTATTCAACATGTCATTATCCGAAGACGTACCTGAATTTGATTGGGGAGATTGTTGTGGTGGATGTGACGGTTCATATGGCCACTGATAGAACTCTTCCGATGGCGGCAATTGTTCTTCTTTTTGTGAACCCTGTACCGAAGAAATTAATTCTTCAAGCATTTGATTATAATCCACGGGCATACTTTGATTCGATTGGAATTGTTGTGGGGGATGCTGTGGTGGCTGCATAGTTCTTGAATAGAACACGTCCTCTTGCTGCCAATATCCACCTTGTTGGAATTGTTGAGGTTCTCCCCACATGTAATCTGAATAATCTCTCCAATCTGAATTGTAAGCATTGGAAAACATGTTGCCCCTTGATTGGTTATAGCCTTGATATCCCCAAACATCTTCATTTGCAGAAAATTGGGGATATTGATGAGTTTGAAATCCTTGCTCATAGGGCATATCAAATGTAGGGCCACTTGGCGTTGTGGTCCGTTCGGCATTATGAGTTAATTGAGCAGTGAGCTGTGCCAATAGATCTTGAATGCTAGTAGAATCCAGATCTTGCTCCATTTGTACCTCAATTCAAAGAAAGAAAAATAAATCAAATATCAAAAGTAACATACACAAACACAAATAAACATAAGCAAAAACAAAAATAAAAGGATGAGCAAATTTGCTAATCCCCGGCAACGGCGCCAAAAATTTGATGCGAAAATAAATTGACGCACAAATTTAAACCCTATTTGTGACAGTTGTAGTAATGATGTAAGTAGGGATCGTTCTAGGCCGGGGATTAACTAGGGATGCTAACCAAAGTAAAATTAAATTAAAAACGTAAAAACAAAATTTAAAATACTAAACTAGACTCAAAACACTTAAATAGAATAACTCAAAATAAAACTAACAAATAAACTAAATAAATCAAAAGACTCAAAACAACTCAAGACTTAAGAAAACACAAACTAAAATGATTTCTAATAAATCTAACACTTTAAAATAAAATGGGGGATTGATTTTGATGAAAAGTAAATTAAACTTAAATAAATTACAAAATTGACAAAAAACATAAAATTAAGGTAAAATGATAAATGACGGACTGGCTAGAGGATTATTCTCCACACATGCCACATATGCAACCTAAATTGATTTTCAGTTGTTCTTTCAATAAATTGTAAATTCTCAACGCCCCAAGTTAATTAGGTCCGCTTAAATTAACCTTCAGATTTTCCTACTTTTATTAGGTTGGATGATTGCATACGACAACCCAAAACATTCCCTACAAGTTCCCTACATGAATTGCATAATAGAGATACAAGCAAGAATCATTAAGTTTTATGAAAATCATAAGCATTGACGAGGCACTTGTTACTATGAATTGCATGAAACTTATGCCAAGAATTTACCTAACGCGATCGTTTATAAGCGACCTTCACTACTTGTGAATATAAGTTCATAACGATTAGGTGAAATTCACTTATATTCTAGCATCAAATTCATGCATGTAAATTAAGTATGCATCCTTAATCGACATACAAAAATAAGTTATCAATCAAGCAGTTAAGCAAATTAAATCACAACTCAGAAATCACAACTGAAGGTAATCAATTCAAATTACAAATATATCCATGGTTTTGAATTAACCTCTAGCCAAAATAAAATTAGTTATACATTATTTAAATTAAAACAGAAAATAAAACGTGAGTTTAGGAACGAATTAACCGAGAGAAAAGAATGCAAGGATCTGTTTCTGTTTTCATGCTGCCCAAGGCAACACTGCCTTCTCCGCACGTCAGACTTCCCCTCGCAAGCCTGCTGCGCTCCTGCCCTTGTATTTCACACTGCCAGGAAGGCCGCGCCTCGTTCTTCTTTTCCGCCAGGCTCTCCTCTCTAACTGCCAGGAAGGCAGCTCGCCAAGAATCCTGGCCGTCCCTCCAATCCGTGTGCTGCTCCTCCCAACACTGCCAAAGCAGCCTTTCTCCCACTTGCGTCTCACCCCCAATACCGAGACCTCTGTCTCCCTCGCTGCCCAAGGGCTTCTGCTTATTCCCTTCTTTCCGCGCCCCCTGCTCACTTTTATTTCTCCATCCCCCCTCCCCCCAAATGCCTTCCACTAACCTTTATTTATTTTCTATATCCTCACTATTTTTTTATTCCCCCATTACTTTTCCTTTCCAGCTCCAAAGCTCATCCCAAGACTTTTTTTGCACGCCACATATCATGCACAAAATGTACATGCTTACAATCTGCTACAATCCCACTAAGTGATGTGCCAATCCTTGTGCTCCAACCACCGAACTCATCATCAGCATTCTTTCTTATTTTATTTGCTGCACTCACTCAACATCATATATATATATATATATATATATTTATAATACTATCTTATTTTTATTAATAAAAAATAATGGGCAATGCAGTTTTGACGATTTTATTACTAAAAATATACACTTAAGCTATTATTAATTTCTTTGCTAGACAAATCACATAAAACACGAAAATAAAGTAAATAGCACAAAAATACAAGAAACTAACTAAGAAAAGACGAGTGAATTTGATGTAAAAATATATAAAAATATGAGCTTATCATGTCATCAAACTCAATTGCTTTAGGCTTGATTGTCTCATGCACAGCCTCTTGGATGTATTCTTGAAATTCTCCGGCCACCTCATTTTCTGGAATAATTCTTCTTGGTGTACAAGTCTCTTTGAACGTTTCAATACCATCGGGAACTTGATTTGGTACACCAAGAATTTGGATATCACATTGCACCTTGGGAAGATCTTCCACAACATATTTTTCATTCACTTCTTCCTTGGGATTTAAAAACCTGCAAGGAAAAAGGACATTTGGTGGAACGATGTCAGAATGAATTGAACTTAGAACCTCCTCACCTGAGTTGGATGGCATAAGGACTTGAGGGGTTTGCGATAAGAATTCTTCTAAACTGCCCAAGTCGTCATCCTCATCTTCTTCTTGAAGCGGCAATTCATCCATGTTCGGGCTATGTGTGGAAGGTTCTGGGACAACTTCATACTCCATGTCACCTTCCAAAGTATTGACTTCATCGATTTCACTTTCTGCCTTTGAATTTGCAATGTTTGAGTTGGAGAGTTCACTTTGATCTCGAATCTGTGCCATGAATTCCATAATCTGCCCAACTTGCTCCTCCAAAGCATCCACCTTGTTGGCTTTATTTTGCATCTCCATGTTTCGATTTTCTACGTCCTGGGTCAAAGAGGTTAGTAACTTATTCAAAATGTCATTATCCGAGGACGTACCTGAATTTGATTGGGGAGATTGTTGTGGTGGATGTGACGGTTCATATGGCCACTGATAGAACTCTTCCGATGGCGGCAATTGTTCTTCTTTTTGTGAACCCTGTACTGAAGAAATTAATTCTTCAAGCATTTGATTATAATCCACGGGCATACTTTGATTCGATTGGAATTGTTGTGGGGGATGCTGTGGTGGCTGCATAGATCTTGAATAGAACGCGTCTTCTTGCTGCCAATATCCACCTTGTTGGAATTGTTGAGGTTCATCCCACATATACTCTGAATTACTTCTCCAATCCGAATTATAAGCGTTGGAAAACATGTTGCCCCTTGATTGGTTATAGCCTTGATATCCCCAAACATCTTCATTTGCAGAAAATTGGGGATATTGATGAGTTTGAAATCCTTGCTCATAGGGCATATCAAATGTAGGGCCACTTGGCATTATGGTCCGTTCGGCATTATCAGTTAATTGAGCAGTGAGCTGTGCCAATAGATCTTGAATGCTAGTAGAATCCAGGTCTTGCTCCATCTGTACCTCAATTCAAAAAAAAGAAAAATAAATCAAATATCAAAAGTAACATACACAAACACAAATAAACATAAGCAAAAACAAAAATAAAAGGATTAGCAAATTTGCTAATCCCCGGCAACGGCACCAAAAATTTGATGCGAAAATAAATTCACGCACAAATTTAAACCCTATTTGTGACAGTTGTAGTAATGATGTAAGTAGGGATCGTTCTAGGCCGGGGATTAACTAGGGATGCTAACCAAAGTAAAATTAAATTAAAAACGTAAAAACAAAATTTAAAACACTAAACTAGACTCAAAACACTTAAATAGAATAACTCAAAATAAAACTAACAAATAAACTAAAATAAATCAAAAGACTCAAAACAACTCAAGATTTCAGAAAACACAAACTAAAATGATTTCTAATAAATCTAACACTTTAAAATAAAATGGGGGATTGATTTTTGATGAAAAGTAAATTAAACTTAAATAAATTACAAAATTGGCAAAAACATAAAATTAAGGTAAAATGATAAATGACGGACTGGCTAGAGGATTATTCTCCACACATGCCACATATGCAACCTAAATTGATTTTCAGTTGTTCTTTCAATAAATTGTAAATTCTCAACGCCCCAAGTTAATTAGGTCCGCTTAAATTAACCTTCAGATTTTCCTACTTTTATTAGGTTGGATGATTGCATACGACAACCCAAAACATTCCCTACAAGTTCCCTACATGAATTGCATAATAGAGATACAAGCAAGAATCATTAAGTTTTATGAAAATCATAAGCATTGACGAGGCACTTGTTACTATGAATTGCATGAAACTTATGCCAAGAATTTACCTAACGCGATCGTTTATAAGCGACCTTCACTACTTGTGAATATAAGTTCATAACGATTAGGTGAAATTCACTTATATTCTAGCATCAAATTCATGCATGTAAATTAAGTATGCATCCTTAATCGACATACAAAAATAAGTTATCAATCAAGCAGTTAAGCAAATTAAATCACAACTCAGAAATCACAACTGAAGGTAATCAATTCAAATTACAAATATATCCATGGTTTTGAATTAAACTCTAACCAAAATAAAATTAGTTACACATTATTAAAATTAAACAGGAATAAAACTTGAGTTTAGGAACGAATTAACCGAAAGAGTAGAGTGCTTCAGTGCCCACTGTCCTTCCTCTTCTCCTCGCCTGCCAGCTTCTGATTCCGTGCGCGCCACCTTTTCTCTGGCTGCCTGCGAGCTGCTCCCTCCACAAGCTGCCAGGCAGCTTGGTTAATCACGTCCCTCGGTCTCCTCTCGCTGAAGGCTCCCCCTGCAAGCTCCACGTGACCTGCTCAGTCTCCTCGAGTGCTGATTCGCTTGCGACAGCTGCGCCTGCAGCTTCTGACTTCCCGCGTGATTCCCTGCGCCTGACTTCCTTTCCACCTTGTCTTCGTGCGTCTCCAAGCCAGGAGCTTGTCCCCCCAAACCTTTCCCGTCCTTCTCCTCTGGTTTCTGCGATGCTGCCAAAGGGCAGCGTTATTCTCTCCTTCACGCAGCTCCTCCAATTTTATTTCTTCTTTTTCTGTCAGTCCCCAGCTGCCAAAGGCAGCGACCTCCCCCCTCTTTCCAAATGCCTAGGCGTCTGACTTATATATTTCCCCCCAAATGCCGAGGAGCGCCTACTGACAGCTCCCTTCTTTTTTTTATTCTTCTCGCTGCCAGGCCGAGACTTCCCCACACTAACATGCTGCCCACTTCTTATTATTTTGCGCTGCCAGCCACCTTTTATCCCCCACCAAGTTCTCCTTTTATTTTTCTAATCCCACAGTCTGTCCTCCACTTCCTCCCAAGGCCTCCTTTTATTATTTCTTATTCTTCCACTTCTGCAAAGACAGCCTTGCTTCTTAATTCCTTTCCTGCGAGCTCAATTGCGCCAGCTGCCAAGGCAGCTTCTTGCTTCTTATATTTCTTTATTCCCAATCTGCCAAGCTTTCCTATATTTCTTTTTCTGTCCGCTCCATTTTATCTGCCAAAATGTTTTCTTAAGTTAATAAAATAAGTGAGCAAGGTAGAAATGACGAATTTATTACTTAAAATCACACTTGTGCTATTTTTATTTTCTTAGCTAGATAAATTCGATAAAACACAAAAACAAAGTAAATAACTCAAAAATATAAGAAACTAACTAACAAAAGACAAGAGAATTTGATGTAAAATATATATAAATATGAGCTTATCAGCTGCCAAGGCAGCCTTCCTTTCCGCGCTGTCCTCTTCTTTTCAAGCTGCCAAGGGCAGCTGTCCCGCCTCCTCTCGTGTCGTCTCCTGCGTCAGCTATGGCAAGGCAGCTTGCTGCCTTGCTTTCCTTTCCGTCCTCCGCATGTCAAGCTGCCTGGAAGGCAGCTCCCTCTTTCTTCTTCTCGCCCCAGCTCCCCGCTGCAAAGGCAGCGATGTTCCTCCTTCTCAAGCTCGCGCAAGGCACGCTGCCTCACGCCAGTCCACTGCACAAGGCAGTTTTCCCCCTGCCTAATGCCGTCTCGAGCTACCACCTGCCCTGCACTCCAAGTTCTTTCCGTGCGCTGCCAAGGCAGCGTTTTGCTGCTTCGCTCCTTCACCTTTCTGTTCCTCCCTCGCCAGGAAGGTCCCCGCGTCTGCGTCTTCCCGCTGTGCTGCAAAGGCAGCAACTCCGTTTTCTTCCTCGAGCTCTGCAGCTTGCGCTGCCTTATTCTTTTCTGTGCTCCCCCCTTTCACCGCTCCTTATTCCTCCTTATTTATTTAGTTCCTCCACTTCACGATGGGAGCTCCACTCCCGTGTCCTTTATTCTTTTCGCAACATGTTCACTTCTTTTATTCTTTCTTTTATTATTTCATCATGCACTCCCACCTTCCCTTCACTGCCATACACCACATATTTATTTAAAGTTCCCCCCTATTTCTGTCACTCCCCACTAACAGCTATATTCCCTCCAAGCCCTTTTGCACGCCAGCTTTCTTTTTTTTTTTTCTTTTTGTGCTTTCCACGCCTTTTCCCATTTTCTATAAAACAAACCATGAAATAAATTATAATTATTATATATATATTTTTTTATTTAATTTAAAAGATAAACAGTTTTAACACGAATTTATTACATAAAATCACACTTATGCTATTTTTATTTTCTTAGCTAGATAAATTCTATAAAACACAAAAACAAAGTAAATAGCACAAAAATATGAGAAACTAACTAAGAAAAGACGAGTGAATTCGAAGTAAAAATATATATAAATATGATCCGATCAAATACCCCCACACTTAACTTTTGCTAGTCCTCGAGCAAAACAAACGAAAACAGAAAAAGTAATAACATGAAAATTATTAGTTTCCCCCTATGTGACCCTCATAGAACTTCATTCAAGAACACAATCATCAAGAAACATAGCTAACACCAAACAAGCTAATCCAAGTTCCTTTTCCTAATTCAAATATTAGCAGTAATTTTTGAAACATCCTTGAAGTGTAGTGTGTGAGATAGCCATGCTCATGCAATTTCAAATTTTTATTTTAAAAACACCATATGCAAACTAGCGACCTTCTCACGTGATTTACACTCAATCACACATGTGTTTAGTTTTAATGTGTTTCGCTCAAAGAAACAAATGTGAAAGTTCTACCATAAGCTTGCATAAAGATCACTTCTCCACAGTCATAATTGCAAAACTTAAATCAAGAGGACTTTTATTGGATGTAATGAGGCTTAGGGATAGGGTTATTGAAACGAAAGAATAGGAAAACACAAGTTCCAAGCTACATTGTAAGCAATTATTTTCTTTAGATTTATAAGAACTCAAGCTCTCCAACGATTCTTCAGACATCTCCAACCACACCCATAAACTGAAACTTTAAAAACTTTTTATTTTCTTTGTATACAATCTTTCTTTTTCTTTTCCTTTTCTATTTTTTTTTTTTTTTTTTTTTTTTTTTTTTTTTTCAAACAAAAACAAATATGAAAAACCCCCACACTTATTCTTTTGCCAAACACCTTCAAAGTACTTCACAAACATTTCTCATAAGACAATCTCGCATTGCTCGCTTGGAAAGGGTAAGGAAAAATATTTATTTCAGGCATAAGGGTAGACATATCTGGTGATAAGAAATAAAAGGCTTAACAAATACGGCTCAAATTGGCAATCTAATGATATCATTTTTCTTTGGGAAACATGGTTATTTGGGCCATGGTGGTAAACCTAATGCCTCTATCATTTCCAAGTTCATGCAATCAATGACAAAAATTTCGAAAGATCGTTATGCAAGTTCTAGAGAAGTATCTCACATAAGTTCATCACACATGAAAAAATAGGAGTGTATGAAAAATGCACACACTTTCAATAGGCTCAAAAACTCACATAGGATGTATATGGTCACTAAATTCACATATGGAGCTTTAAATCATGCTTTAGTTTCACATCAACAAGGCTATGTGCGTTTAGTTTTTCAAAGATGATCAAATATGTACAAACTAATACGAGAATTAGGAATTTCACATAACACATGTTAACTAAGTTCTTGATCATCATGGTTCAAATTTTATCCAATTATATCATTGGGTCGGGAAACTAAAAAAAAAAAAAAAACTAATTCAAAACAATAAGGAAAACAAGGAAATTTTTTTGAATTTTTTTTAAATTTTCCGATTTTTTTTTTTTTTTTTTTTTTTTTTTAAACCACAACTTAATTAAGAAAATACAAAGCAATAACATGGAAACAAATGAAATCAGTTCAAAGTCGAAGGTATAAAATTTTTCAATTTGGTCATTTTTATACTTTTTACCCCCACACTTAAACTAGACATTGTCCCCAATGTCAGAAAATATAATAAAATGCAAATAAAAATAAAATAAATATATATAAAGAAACAAAATAAAGCAATAGGACTGAAAACTTCCCTAATTTGCAGAAAAAATCAAGCGATGACCCCCCAAGCTAAAATTCTGCAATCAACTTCAAGGGTGGAGATAACCAAAAGTTCCTGCAAAGAAAAGAAATAAATCAGTTAAGCACGCAAGAAAATGTAGAAAATGCAAACGAAAAATTAAAAATGAAAATAAAAGACAATGAATAAAACTAATAAGTGATCATTGGTCCTGTTTGGTGACTTTCCACAGCTTTGAACTTGAACTGGCCTCGGAACTTCTTAGCAAGGAAAATGAGACTTGATTGGTGGTGTTGTTGAAGCTTCTCGAGCTCTTGGTTTCAACTCAGACTCCTTCTGCCGGGTTGATTGAGTCTGCAGGCTACATTCTTCTCTTTTTGTTCTTCTGCATGGCAGGTAGGCACGAGGAATAGGTGGTGGTCTGCTTCTTTGTTCAATCTGTCCAAGTGCCGACCGATTGCCTTTCTTTCACCTTGACTCGTAGCCAAGAGCAAGGGTAAAGGAAAAGCATGCCATGAGAAATCTTTGCCTCTGACTCTGATGATATGGGATACTTTTGCTTTTGAAGAAGTATCGTTCCACAGGTGTATGCTTGAACTGGGCTGGGGAACTTCTTAGCAAGGAAAATGAGACTTGATCTTGAAGATGAAGCAGCACCTTGTCTCCACATGCTTCAAGTATCATTTTCACTTGCCATGTCTGTTCTCCAGGCAGATGTGGCGACTTCTTCGGAAGTACATCAGTGGTTGAAGAAGAGCACTCGAGAGCAATGCTAGGTAAGCAATCAGGAAGGATTTCCAGGCAGTCGGTTCTTAGATTGGAAGATTGACACCGAATGCTGGCTGATTGCCCGCTTTCTCCTTGCCACAAAGACAAGGACAAGGACAGGAAGAAAGCGTGATATGAGATACTCTTGCTTTCAACCTTCATGATATGAAATACTCTAGCTCTAGATGATTTATTTGCAAAGGTATCCCAGGGAATGAGAAACACAGAGAAACTCGAGAGGGTTTGTTGGAAAGTCATTTTCGGAGATGAAAAATTTCGGAGATGAAGAAGTGTTGAGATAGTTTGCCTTTGCTGTTGAAGGCGAAGGTAGACGTTTATAGAATTTTTCTTCACAACCGAAACTGTTCTTTTACCCCTGTCGGCAGCCGGTGGATGGATGAACAGTACAGGTCACGCGCTTTCTGAAAAAGCAGCCCGTAATTTGCGCAAAGCTGACAGCGCGTGACGAGTGACGACAAAATTGGAAAAATCAGGGAGCGGCTCGTGGTTTCTGAGCAATCCCGACTTTTGAGAAAGGAATTGCATGTGACACGTCTGGACAAATCAGGGAGCGGCTCGCCTCGTGATTCCTGACTGCTCCGGCTTTTGAGAGAGACGCCCGACTTTTGAGAGAACGGCATCCGACTTTTGAGAAAGGAACCGACTTTTGAGACGGAGACGCCGCTTTTGAGAAAAGAATCCGGCTTTTGAGAAAGGAGCCCGGCTCTTCGATTTGCGAGAGGGCGTCTCTTCGACTGCTGAGTGATGCCTCTACGATTTCTTCTTCTTATAAGAGCGCTAAATTTGTTCCACAACAAACTTAAGCTCCTCCTGTAAAACTCCCTCCTGTAAAACTCCCTCCTGTAAACACTCCCTCTTGCACTTCTTTTAATCTTGATCATTCCGACTCTTCATTCTCAACACCTTCAGAAAATGTCTTGCCCTTCTGACCGTCGCCTTAACTTGAATGTTGGGGAAGATAGTGATATATCTTCTCCAACCAACATTTGGCAGCCGTCCTTCATATCCCCGAATGGTCCTCTTACAGTTGGGGATTCCATGATGATGAACGAAACAACCGCATCGGTGGTGGCCAGAAATCTGCTCACTCCTAGAGACACTAGGATACTTTCAAGGCGGTCCGACGAACTAGCTGTTCAGGACTCTATGGCCTACAGCGTCCGATGCGCAGGCTCAGTATCAAACATGGGCCAGCGCCTTCTTGCACGAACCCGTCAGGTGGAGTCGTTGATGGCTGAAGTGGCTAGTCTTCGGCAAGAGGTCAGAGTGCTTAGGCATGAGAACAGGGATTTGCACATGCTTGCAACCAATTACTCAACCAGCATGAAGAGGAAGCTGGATCAGATGCAGGAGTCCGAAGTGCGGATTCAGAGTGATCATCAACGGTTTATGGCGTTACTCCCGAGGTTTATGTTGCCTTCGTCCTCGGGAGCAGCACCAAATATTGAGGCTCTGAATGATCCAACTCTGGCGCTTCGTCTTTCTGGGGCTCCGTCGATCTCCGAGGCACCACCAACCAACGACCAATGAACGAGATTAATTTACAAGTTATTGTAAAATATTTATGCAATTAAGTTTTTTTTTTTTTTTTTTTTTTTTATTATTTTTTTTTTTTTAATTTTTTTAATTTTTATTTATATGAATGTTTATGTTTTTAAGTTTTTTTTTTTTTTTTTTTTTTTTTTTAAGTTTTTTTTATAAATGTAAAAATAAGTAAATCAAAGTAAAAAAAAAACTAAGTTTAATCTCCTAAACAAAAATCACTACTAAATAAACACAACAAAATAAAATCAACGTAAAATAAAAAAAAATCAACGTAAAATAAATTCACACAAGAGCAAACAAACAATGAAAGAACTAAACAAAGTAAAATAAATTCAGTAAAGAGAAGGGATTAGGAATGCAAATCTGATTGTGGGTGATTCCTAGGCCTCCCTTCATTATTCAAATGCATGGGCTTATCATTGAACGGACGGTGGTACTTGAAATGATCCGACAACGGTCTAAGTTCTAATGACGGTGCCTGAATCATCAAAATTAAAAACAAGTTAGTATAAATTAAAATAAAAAATGGAGAAGATGGCTTACAATCACGTTCAAACTCAATCACAAACACCACGTCTTTGAACGTTTCAGGAACTTTGCATTTAGCCAGATTGCATGTGATGATTGTGACATGGCCCTTGTCCTCAGTCTTAACTCCTTTGGACTTGTTTGTCTCATGCACAGCCTCTTTGATATGTTCAACAAATTCTCCGGCCACCTCATTTTCTGGAATCCCTCTTCTTGGTGTAGAAATCTCTTTGAATGTTTCAACGTCATCGGGAACATGATTTGGTGCACCAAGAATTGGGATCTCATTTTGCACCTCTGGAAGAACTTCCACAACATTTTTTTCATTCACTTCTTCCTTGGGATTTAAAAAACTGCAAGGAAAAAGGACATTTGGTGGAACGATGTTAGAATGAATTGAACTTAGAACCTCCTCACCTGAGTTGGATGGCATAAGGACTTGAGGGGTTTGCGATAAGAATTCTTCTAAACTGCCCAAGTAGTCATCCTCATCTTCTTCTTGAATTGGCAATTCATCCATGTTCGGGCTCTGTTTGGATGGTTCAGGAACAACTTCATCCTCCATGTTACCTTGATCTCGAATCTGTGCCATGATCTCCAAAATCTGCCCAACTTGCTCCTCCAATTCGTCCACTCTTCTGACTCGGTCTTGCATCTCCTGGTTTTGATTTTCTACTCCCTGATTCAAAGAGGTGAGTAAATTATTAAGTGTATCATTATCCAAGGATGTACCTGAATTGAATTGGGGAGATTGTTGTGGTGGATGTGGTGGTGCACATGGCCATTGATAGTACTCCTCTGATGGCTGTAATTGTTCTTCGTTTTGTGAGCCCTGCACCAAAGAAATTAATTCATCAAGCCTTTGATTATAATCCACGGGCATACTTTGATTCGATTGGAATTGTTGTGGGGGATGCTGTGGTGGCTGCATAGATCTTGAATAGAACGCGTCTTCTTGCTGCCAATATCCACCTTGTTGGAATTGTTGAGGTTCTCCCCACATGTAATCTGAATAATCTCTCCAATCCGAATTATAAGTGTTGGAAAACATGTTGCCCCTTGATTGGTTATAGCCTTGATATCCCCAAACATCTTCATTTGCAGAAAATTGAGGACCTTGATATCGTTGTCCATAGGGCACATCAAGTGTAGGGACACTTGGCATTGTGGTCCGTTCGGCATTATGAGTTAATTGAGCAGTGAGCTGTGCCAATAGATCTTGAATGCTAGTAGAATCCAGGTCTTGCTCCATTTGTAACTAAAATCAAAGAAAGAAAATTAAATCAAATATCAAAAGTAAAAGACATAACAAACCAAAAATAAAATAACATAAAATAAACACAAATAAAATAAAATAAAATAAAATAAAACACAAACAAAAACATAAACAAAGGATTAGCAAATTTGCTAATCCCCGGCAACGGCGCCAAAAATTTGATGTGAAAATAAATTAACGCACAAATTTAAACCCTATTTGTGACAATTGTAGTATATGGATAAGTAGGGATCGTTCTAGGCCGGGGATTAACTAGGGATGCTAACCAAAGTAAAATTAAATTAAAAACGTAAAAACAAAATTTAAAACACTAAACTAGACTCAAAACACTTAACTAGAATAACTCAAAATAAAACTAACAAATAATCTAAAACAAATCAAAAGACTCAAAATAATTCAAAATTCAAGAAAACACAAACTAAATTGATTTCTAACAAATTCAACACTTTAAAATAAATGGGGAATTGATTTTTGATAAAAAGTAAATTAAACTTAAATAAATTACAGAATTGACAAAAACATGAAATTAAGGTGAATTGATAAATGACGGACTGGCTAGAGGATTATTCTCCACACATGCCACATATGCAACCTAAATTGATTTTCAGTTGTTCTTTCAATAAATTGTAAATTCTCAACGCCCCAAGTTAATTAGGTCCGCTTAAATTAACCTTCAGATTTTCCTACTTTTATTAGGTTGGATGATTGCATACGACAACCCAAAACATTCCCTACAAGTTCCCTACATGAATTGCATAATAGAGATACAAGCAAGAATCATTAAGTTTTATGAAAATCATAAGCATTGACGAGGCACTTGTTACTATGGAATACGCATGAAACTTATGCCAAGAATTTACTTAACGCGATCGTTTATAAGCGACCTTCACTACTTGTGAATATAAGTTCATAACGATTAGGTGAAATTCACTTATATTCTAGCATCAAATTCATGCATGTAAATTAAGTATGCATCCTTAATCGACAAACAAAAATAAGTTATCAATCAAGCAGTTAAGCAAATTAAATCACAACTCAGAAATCACAACTGAAAGTAATCAATTCAAATTACAAATATATCCATAGTTTTGAATTAACCTCTAGCCAAAATAAAATTAGTTACACATTATTAAAATTAAACAGGAATAAAACGTGAGTTGGAGGATTAAACCGAATGAGGACTGCAGTGTTGTTGCGCTTCCTGCACTGTTGCCGTGCTGACCAGGCAGGATTGCTGCCGTGCTGACCACCCACGTTTCCTGCGTTCCTTACACGTGCTGCCAAGGCAGCACTTGCTGCACTGACTGTCTCCCTGTCCCAGCGCTGCTCGACCTGGTTCTCCCACTTTCTGCCTCTGGCAGCTTTCCTTGCTGCACGTCCCCAAGTCTTTCTTTCCTTGCAAGCTTTTCCTGCGCCTGACCCCTCAGTTTCTGCTCTTTAAGCTGCCAAGGGCAGCTTCTGTCCCTCCAAATCCTCACCGAGAGCTCCCTCTCCTGGCTCGCCAGCTGCCTAGACCTGCTGTTCTTCTAGCTGCCAAGGCAGCCTTCCTTTCCGCGCTGTCCTCTTCTTTTCAAGCTGCCAAGGGCAGCTGTCCCGCCTCCTCTCGTGTCGTCTCCTGCGTCAGCTATGGCAAGGCAGCTTGCTGCCTTGCTTTCCTTTCCGTCCTCCGCGTGTCAAGCTGCCTGGAAGGCAGCTCCCTCTTTCTTCTTCTCGCCCCAGCTCCCCGCTGCAAAGGCAGCGATGTTCCTCCTTCTCAAGCTCGCGCAAGGCACGCTGCCTCACGCCAGTCCACTGCACAAGGCAGTTTTCCCCCTGCCTAATGCCGTCTCGAGCTACCACCTGCCCTGCACTCCAAGTTCTTTCCGTGCGCTGCCAAGGCAGCGTTTTGCTGCTTCGCTCCTTCACCTTTCTGTTCCTCCCTCGCCAGGAAGGTCCCCGCGTCTGCGTCTTCCCGCTGTGCTGCAAAGGCAGCAACTCCGTTTTCTTCCTCGAGCTCTGCAGCTTGCGCTGCCTTATTCTTTTCTGTGCTCCCCCCTTTCACCGCTCCTTATTCCTCCTTATTTATTTAGTTCCTCCACTTCACGATGTGAGCTCCACTCCCGTGTCCTTTATTCTTTTCGCAACATGTTCACTTCTTTTATTCTTTCTTTTATTATTTCATCATGCACTCCCACCTTCCCTTCACTGCCATACACCACATATTTATTTAAAGTTCCCCCCTATTTCTGTCACTCCCCACTAACAGCTATATTCCCTCCAAGCCCTTTTGCACGCCAGCTTTCTCTTTTTTTTTTCTTTTTGTGCTTTCCACGCCTTTTCCCATTTTCTATAAAACAAACCATGAAATAAATTATAATTATTATATATATATTTTTTTATTTAATTTAAAAGATAAACAGTTTTAACACGAATTTATTACATAAAATCACACTTATGCTATTTTTATTTTCTTAGCTAGATAAATTCTATAAAACACAAAAACAAAGTAAATAGCACAAAAATATGAGAAACTAACTAAGAAAAGACGAGTGAATTCGAAGTAAAAATATATATAAATATGATCCGATCACCTATGGCACACAATTCCTCATGAAAAATACTTCCCCCACACTTGTTTTTGCTAACATAGATCAAAAGGAATTCAATTCGAATCATGCTTTACTATGCTTTAAGAACAAGGGTATGGATGGTCCCAAACTAGGCTAGGTGAGGAAAACATGGGTTAACAAATAATGAAGGCTAACAAGGCTCAACGGGGTTAAAAACCTACAAAACATAATGACATAGGGCACAAGGCATTTGGCTAAGGTGGTGGTCACTACACAACTTCATCTTGAATATGTGTTACGCAATTCAATGACATGCTTTGAATGAAATGGGCATGAGTTCTAGCATTTGGAACTAAATGATGAAACGCCTTCTAAGTAGTAACCAAGCAAGGAATAATGAGATCATGCAACGACTTAGAAAACAAAGAATGCACAGAGTTTAACTCTCCAAATAAACGTTTAGGCTCAAGTCTCACAAGGTTGTAGCGTTAGTTTGAGTTCCTTCCTTCAAGCATGTTACAAAAACTGATTTTTTTCTTTTATGATTGCATGTGAATTCATAAGTTATAACCACAACCAAGCATAAACAAAGAGTAAATCAAACTTTCATCCATGTTAATCACTCTCTTTAACAGCCATGTAATTACAAACCGAATCCTCATCATTGTGTTGGAAGGTACCCTAAGACACAAACAAACACACAAAAACAACTCTTTTTGGGTTTTTAAAACATGCATTTCAAATTTTTATGTGATTTTCGGATTTTTGCATCAAAACATACTAAAACACACCAAAACTGCTAAAAAACACTTAAAAACAGCAAGGAACAAGTCTCCAAGTTAAGGGTGATAAAATCCCACGAATTTGCATCTAAAACACTTAGTTACTCCCCCCACACTTAAATCAAACATTGTCCTCAATGTTTCAAGCATAAAACCACACTAAACAAAAAGAAACACACAAACAGCAACTAAAACAACTAAATAGGCAGATTCGAAAGAAACAACAAAGAGAAGAGTTTAGGAACGCAAATCTGGAATTGGAGTGATTCCTTGGTCTTCCTTTGTTGAATTGCATGGGTTGCCTCCCAAGTAGCGCTTTCTTTAACGTCTTGAAGCCGGACGAAGAACACAATCATGCCCCATTGGAGCCCACGGCATCTAGTGGGATTTCTTCCACAACATGCTCAACAAAGTTCTCGTAGTAGGGCTTCAATCTATGTCCATTCACCTTGAATTCTTGGCCAGTTTTCAAACTTTGTATTTGGACTGCACCATGCACAAAAACATTAGTGATAACAAATGGGCCAACCCACTTAGAACGTAACTTACCGGGAAATAGACGAAGACGGGAGTTAAATAGCAACACTTTCTGCCCTATGGAGAATGTTTTGCCTCTAATCATCTTGTCATGGAACGCCTTGGTCTTCTCCTTGTAAATCCGGGCATTCTCATAAGCATCATGCCTAATCTCCTCAAGCTCATTCAATTGGAGCTTCCTATGAGTTCCAGCCATGTCCACGTCCATATTGAAGGTTTTGACCGCCCAATGTGCCTTGTGCTCAAGCTCCACGGGGAGATGGCATGGCTTGCCATACACTAGCCGAAATGGGGACATACCTATGGGTGTCTTGTAGGCCGTTCTATACGCCCACAATGCATCCTCCAAACGCAAGCTCCAATCTTTTCTATTTGGCCCAACGGTCTTCTCCAAGATTTGTTTGATTTCTCGATTGGAAACCTCGGCTTGGCCACTTGTTTAGGGGTGATAAGGTGTGGAAACCTTATGCATCACATTATACTTCCTCAACAATGCCTCAATGGTGCGGTTGCAAAAGTGAGATCCACCATCACTTATAAGCACTCTAGGCATCCCAAATCTAGAGAAAATGTTAGATTTAACGAAATCTGCAACAACTCTAGAATCGTTAGTTCGGGTGGCTTTAGCTTCCACCCACTTCGACACATAATCAACAACAAGTAATATGTAAGTAAAGCCACAAGATGTAGGAAAAGGACCCATAAAATCAATACCCCACACATCAAAGATTTCAACAACAAGAATGGGGGTTTGCGGCATTTGGTCCCTTTGGCCTAAATTTCCCGTTCTTCGACATCTATCACACGTCAAGCAAAACGTCCTAGCATCTTTAAACAATGTAGGCCAATAAAAACCACATTCAAGAACCTTATGCGCTGTGCGTTGTGTGCCAAAGTGTCCACCACATGCATATGAATGGCAAAAACTCAAAATGGAATGAAATTCAGATTCAATCACACAACGACGCACAATCTGATCCGGACAGATTTTCCACAAATATGGGTCATCCCACACATAAAACCGTGCCTCCTTTCTAAGTTTATCACGTTGGGCCTTGCTTAGGGTGTTAGGAACTTGCTTAGACACCAAGAAATTGACCAAATCGGCATACCAAGGGGTACTTACCTTAATGGACAGAAGTTGTTCATCCGGAAACGTCTCAGAAATGGGGAGGGACTCTTCTTCATGCACCAATCTGCTCAAGTGGTCAGCCACCACGTTTTCACAACCTTTCTTGTCCCTAATTTCAATATCGAACTCTTGAAGTAGGAGCATCCAACGAATGAGCCTTGGTTTAGCCTCCTTTTTGGTGAAAAGATACTTCAAGGCTGCATGGTCAGTGAAAACAATTACTTTAGTACCAATTAGATATGATCTAAATTTATCAAAAGCAAATACAACCGCCAAGAGTTCTTTTTCGGTTGTAGAATAATTCAATTGAGCATCATTTAGAGTGCGTGAAGCATAATAAATAACATGGGAATGTTTATTTTTTCTTTGACCCAAAACAGCCCCAAGTGCATAATCCGAGGCATCACACATCAATTCAAATGGAATGGACCAATCCGGATGAGTGATGATGGGTGCCGTGTTAAGTAGCTCCTTGAGATGCTTGAACGCCTTCTCACATGCCTCGTTGAACTCAAAAGACACATCCTTTTGGAGGAGGCGGCATAGGGGTTGTGCAATCTTGGAAAAGTCTTTGATAAATCTTCTATAGAATCCTGCATGACCAAGAAATGAACGAACCTCTCTAACCGAAGTAGGAGAGGGTAAGTAACGTACAAGATCTACTTTAGACTTATCAACTTCAATTCATTTTTCAGAAATTATATGACCCAAAACAATACCTTGTTTAACCATAAAGTGACATTTTTCCCAATTCAACACAAGGTTTGTTTCAACACAACGTTTCAAGATTAAAGTGAGATTATCCAAGCATTTGTCAAATGAATCACCAAACACACTAAAATCATCCATGAATATCTCAATAATCTTTTCAACATAATCAGAAAATATGCTTACCATACACCTTTGAAACGTGGCAGGAGCATTGCACAAGCCAAATGGCATGCGTCGATATGCAAACGTTCCAAAGGGACAAGTAAAAGTGGTCTTTTCTTGATCATCCGGGGCAATGACAATTTGGTTATAACCTGAATATCCATCAAGAAAACAATAAAAGGAATGACCGGCTAACCTTTCCAACATTTGGTCTAGAAACGGCAAAGGGAAGTGATCCTTCCTTGTGGTGGCGTTTATCTTCCTATAATCAATGCACACACGCCAACCGGTTTGAATCCTCATGGGTACAAGCTCATTCTCGGCATTTTCCACAACTGTCACTCCGGAGATGGGATAAATCACCCCACAATCTAGAAGTTTAATTATCTCCTTTTTCACAACTTCCATCATTGGAGGGTTAAGACGGCGTTGAGCCTCTCTAGTTGGTTTGGCCCCCTCCTCAAAAATATGTGATGCATACAAGTCGTAGGGCTTATACCTTTAATATCGGCCAATGTCCAACCCAGGGCAGATTTGAACTCCTTCAAAACTCGAAGCAATTTCTCCTCCTCTTGTGCCGTGAGGGAGGAGGTAATGATGGCAGGTAGTGTTTCATTTTCTCCCAAGAAAATGTACTTCAAATGGCTTGGCAAAGGCTTGAGTTCAAGGGTAGGTGCCTGAATTATGGATGGAAGCAATTTGTTAGTCGAAATGGGAATGGACTCACGGTTCGTATACTTACCATCAAGCTTAGGTGAGGACTCAAGGGCAGCCACAACTTCAATTAGTTCCTCACTAGGGGGCATGGCAAGAATGGTGTTATTCATGCCGTGGGTTTGCATGAAATCTGCCCCTTTGTTTTTGCCTTCCACGCCTTGTGTAATGACTTTTTCAAGCACATCCTCGTTCAAATCTTCAAGATATCCCTGTGCCAAAGAGTCAACAATATCAATAGAGAAACATGAATGATCTTCACAAGGATATTTAATAGAATCAAAAAGATTGAAGTTAACAACTTCCCCATCAAATTCCATGGACAAAGTTCCACTATACACATCAATCTTTGTCCGGGCCGTCTTCATGAATGGCCTTCCAAGTAGAATGGGCAGCGAGGGTGCATGATCCGATTCATCCATCTCAAGAACATAGAAATCCGCCGGAAAGACCAAATGGTTAACCTGCACCAAAACGTCCTCCACAACTCCCTTTGGATAGGCATTAGATCTATCGGCCAATTGTATGATTACAGCATCATTTTTTAACTTGCCTAGGTTCATAGATGCATAAATTGAATATGGCATAACATTTATGGATGCACCTAAGTCTAACATGGCAGATTTGAACCTAGTATTACCAATGACACAAGGAATGGTGAAACTACCCGGATCTTTGCATTTAGGAGGTAGTTTACGTTGTATCATGGCAGACACATTCTCACTTACCTGTACCACTTCTTTCTCCCGAAAACGTTTCTTTGTTGTAAAAAGCTTCTTCAAACACTTGGCGTACTTCGGGATTTGCTTGATTGCATCCAAGAGAGGTATGTTAACTTGAACCTTCCTAAATGTCTGTAGAACATCTTTTTCCTCCTCTTCATTCTTGAATTGCAAAAATCTGCTAGGAAAGGGCACATTGGGTGGAATAATGTTAGAATTAACCAAACTTGGACTCATCTTACCTAGGGTGGACGGATTGGATGGCTTAGGGGCCATGGGTGCTTGCGGCAAAGGTGGTCCTACCTTTGCCGTGAGTGGACTTGGTGTCTCCTCTTCCGATTTCAACGTTTCATCCTCTTTGGGACCTGATTTTGGTGGTGTAGGACCTGCCCCAACTTCTTTTCCACTCCTTAGCATGATTGCATTTGCGGTTTCAAAGCCTCCTTTTGGATTCGCAATGGTTGAACTAGGAAGCTTTCCTTGTTCTCTAAACTGCCCAACAAACTCCGCAATCTGCCCAATTTGCTTCTCCAATTGATCTACCCTAATGTTCATGCTTTGCATTGCTTGGGTTTGCTTTTCCTGCCCATTGATAGGAGCATATTTATGCTACTTAGTTATGTTGTTTTCTTGCATTTTCGTAGTTAGTTATAACTTATTATAGTGTTTAAGGTCATTTTCGTGCAATTTCAGGTTCATATGGCAAAGTATGCATTTTGAGCCAATTTGGAGCATTTTGGAGCATTTTTGGGCCAAGATTGGATGGTGCAAACATGGAGATGATAGGAGCATATTTATGCTACTTAGTTATGTTGTTTTCTTGCATTTTCGTAGTTAGTTATAACTTATTATAGTGTTTAAGGTCATTTTCGTGCAATTTCAGGTTCATATGGCAAAGTATGCATTTTGAGCCAATTTGGAGCATTTTGGAGCATTTTTGGGCCAAGATTGGATGGTGCAAACATGGAGACATGAGGATGGACGAATTTGATGATTCAAAGGGCTAGAAATCTGCATGTGTGTGTGCAAAGTGTTGGCCTACAACTTCAAACATCATGGCTGCCATGTAATGGCAGAAAATGTGTTTTTTACTAGCTAAATGGATGAAGAACATGCATTGCAAGTATAAACACCACATGGGCAGCAAGAAGGAAAGAAAACAGCAACACACACACCACATGGGCAGCAAGGAATCAGAAATTAAAGCATGGGCAACAAGGAATAAGAAATTAAAGCATGGGCAGCAAGGAATCAGCATGGGCAGTGAATAGACAACAAGGAATGGCAGAAATTGGACCACCATGAAGTGGATTTCTGCAAGGATGGCAGATTGTCCATTACTTAATGTTTGCTTGACATTTTCAGCCACTATATAACCCCCCTTGGTTAAGAGTTCAGAAAACCACACCTCCCACACACATTCCATTCATCCCATCCATCCATACACCCTCCACAATTCATAAATTCGTCAAACACATCCATCACACTTTGCAGCAGCCTTCCTTCACCTTTCACCATATTTTCTGACCCAAAATCATCCCTAGCCGTACCCCCATCAACCCTAAACCTTCCCATACCATTCCCCATCCATTCTACACCACAAATAACCCCAAAAACCTGTTCTAAAGTTCTCTGCCGCAGCAAGGAGGAAGGAGAATTCGTTGATGAGCTTGCTGCCAAGTTGGAGCGTTCTAGGTGTTTTCTTCCTTTGGATTTTAATTTCTAAATTTATGTATCTTTGCTTTGTGAGTATGAGGAACTAAACCCCCCTTGGTTAGGGGGGGATTCGAAACCATGTACATGCTTGCAATATGATTTGATTACATTCGGTTGTTATTTCATAAGTTGTGGATTCAATTTGTTCATCTACTTGATTGATAACTTATTTGTGTATGTTGATTGAGAGTGCACGCTTAGTTTTCATGCATAAATATGATGCTAGATTATGAGGGAGTTTCACCTAATAGTTACAATCTTATAATCACAAGTAGTGAAGGTCACTTGAAAATGATCGCGTTGAATGAATTCTTAGCATAAGTTTCATGCAATTCATAGTAACGAATGCTTCGTCAATGCTTATGTTTTTCATAGAACTTAATGATTCTTGCTTGTATCTCTATTATGCAATTCATGTAGGGAACTTGTAGGGAATGTTTTGGGTTGTCGTATGCAATCATCCAACTCAATAACTTGTGGAAAAACTGAAAGTTAATTAGTGCAATTCACGGTTAATTTGGGGCATTGAGTATCCATAGTTTATCGAAGAACAACTGAAAATCGTTTTGTTTGCAAGTGTGACATGTGTGGAGAAGAACCTCCTAACTAGCCCTTTATCCATCCTTTTCATCCAAAACGTTTTACAACCTGTTTAGTTTTAAGTTTCTGTTTTGTTTTCAATTTTCGTCCAAAACAAATCCCCCCTTAATTTGAAGTCTTAGATTAGTTAGAAAGTGTTTTGATTTGTGTTTCTAAGTATTTTGATTCAAGTTTTCATCAAATTTCGTCCAAATTAGTGTAGGTGCTCAAAACTGCCCAGAAAGTGGTTTTTAGGCAGTTTTGAGCCTTCTAGTTGCTGTTTTGAATTCTAGGTTTGTTTAAGTGTTTTAAACATTAGTTTTGCATTCTTTGAGTCTAGTTTAGTGTTTTAAACTTTGTTTTTGAGTTTTTAAGTCAGTTTCCAAGTGTTTAGCAATCCCTCCTAATCCCCGGTCTAGAACGATCCCTACTTACATCTTTACTACAATTTGACAAAAGAGGGTTTAATTTGTGCGTTAAGTTATTTTCGCATCACCCATGAGTCAACTTGGTTAGTATCTTAAGAAGTGCATCATTGTCTAGGGACGTACCTGAAGCATTTGGGTCAGATTGTGGTTGGTTTTGATTGGGTGTGTACGGCTTGGTGAAGAACCCCGGGGGTTGTTGCCTAAAGCCTCCTTGGTTTTGAGGTTGTTGAGGCTCCCTCCACTTGAAATTTGGGTGGTCTCTCCAACCGGGATTATATGTGTTTGAATATGGATCGTTCCTTGGTTGGTTTTGACCTTGAAACCCAATTGCATTGGCGCTCTCCCATCCACCATTTTCAATCAACTGTGGACACTTTTCAGAGATATGTCCTTGGATGGAACATACGCCACATACAATTGGTCCTTGCATCTTCATGCCCTCGGCCATCTGAGACACAATAGAAGTAAGATTAGCCAATTGTGAATGAATATCGAAAGTCGAACTTACCTCATGGACTTGGTGCCGTGGGGGTCCCCTTTGGCCTACTCCCTCGTATTGTTGAGCGTTCAACGCTCGATTAGAGATCAAGATCTTGGCAGCCATGGGTGTTTTGTCCACCAATGCTCCCCCCGCCGAAGCATCAAGCATTTGACGTTCTAGAGGTAGGAGACCCTCGTAGAAGTATTGCAAAAGCAACTCCTCCTTCATCTGATGCTGTGGACAAGAAGCAACAAGTGATTTAAATCGTTCATAATATGTAGGAAAAGACTCACCTTCTTCTTGCTGGATTCCGCTTATCTTTTTGCGTAGGAGGATGATGCGAGAAGTTGGAAAGAACTTCTCCAAGAACGCTCTCTTCATACTCTCCCAAGATGTGACAGTGCCAGGAGCTAACTCGTATAACCAATCCTTGGCTTTATCCATCAAAGAGAATGGAAAAGCCTTCATCTTCAAAATATTTCCGTCAACATTGACGGGAGTCATACTAGAGCAAACTACTTCAAATTCTTTCAAATGTTTGTTAGGATCTTCCATGGACAAGCCATGGTATTTAGGAATATGATGAAGCAAACTTGACTTTAATTCAAATTCTTCCGTCTTACCTTGGGCAGCCGTGGGATATTGGATACACAATGGTGCGGCATTATCCAAACCCGAGGCGGAAAGCTCTTTGAGTGTACGGTTGTCCATGGCCATGCCTTGAACTTCTTCACCTTCTTGTGCCTTAGGTTCCACCTCCTCTTCTTGTATGTTTTCTTCAAGGTCAGATTCGGAATTGGGTGGAATGTGTTCTTGCTGGTTTCTAGCTCTTCTCAAATTCCTCTCAAAGTCGTCGTCAAAGTCCAAGTTGTTCGCACGAACCGTTTGAGAACTTCTAGTCATAAACTAGTACCTAAGAAACAAGAAACAAAATTAGGTCAGAAACTTAAACAAAATCAGAGACAAAGTGAAATAAAAGAAACAAAAAAAAAACAATCCAAGGGATTAGTGATCGGATTATATTTATACATATTTTACTTCAAATTCTCTCGTCTTTTCTTAGTTAGTTTCTTGTATTTTTGAGCTATTTACTTTATTTTCGTGTTTTATGTGATTTGGCTAGCAAATAAATTAATAATAGCTTAAGTGTATATTTTTAGTAATAAAATCGTAAAAACTGCTTTGCCCACTATTTTTGGTTAATAAAAATAAGTTAGTATTATAAATATATATATATATATATTTATATATATATATATATTTATACATATATATTTATATATTTATGATGTTGAGTGAGTGCACAGTTTAAAAGAAAAGGAAGTGCTCGGCATTGTGGACGGAAAGCATCGCAGAAAAGTCTTGGGGGATAATAAAATTGGTATGGGAAGGCTTAGGGTTGATGGGGGTACGGCTAGGGATGATTTTGGGTCAGAAAATATGGTGAAAGGTGAAGGAAGGCTGCTGCAAAGTGTGATGGATGTGTTTGACGAATTTCTGAATTGTGGAGGGTGTATGGCTGGATGTGATGAATGGAATGTGTGTGGGAGGTGTGGTTTTCTGAACTCCATGATAAATGGTTGAATGGGGATTATATAGTGGCTGAAAATGTCAAGCAAACATCAAGTAATGGACAATCTGCCATCCTTGCAGAAATCCACTTCATGGTGGTCCAATTTCTGCCATTCCTTGTTGTCTCTTCACTGCCCATGATGATTCCTTGCTGCCCATAATGATTCCTTGCTGCCCATGATGATTCCTTGCTGCCCATAATGATTCCTTGCTGCCCATGATGATCCCATTCTTCCATGCTTTAATTTCTGATTCCTTGCTGCCCATGTGGTGTGTGTGTTGCTGTTTTAATTATCAAATTCGTCCATCCACATGTCTTCATGTTTGCACCATCCAATCTTGGCCCAAAAATGCTCCAAAATGCTCCAAATTGGCTCAAAATGCATACTTTGCCATATGAACCTGAAATTGCACGAAAATGACCTTAAACACTATAATAAGTTATAACTAACTACGAAAATGCAAGAAAACAACATAACTAAGTAGCATAAATATGCTCCTATCAAATTCCCCCACACTTAGCTTTTGCTAGTCCTCGAGCAAAACAAAATAAACAAAACGAAACAAAGTCAATAAACACACTCTAATCCTTCCAACATTTGCCTCAGGGATTTCCAATGAACATGACATGTTAAAGATCGTTATCCCCACAAATTGGAGTCATCTTTACACAAGCACATACTTAATTTAAGCCACAACTTACAAATTCACAAGTAATCAATTAAAACAATGCTTTGAATGAAGTAACATGCCTTAGAGAATTCCTTCAATTCCTTACAAGATATACACTCTATTTTCACTCAGATTTTCTAACTCCACACCCTACACTAGTCATATGTGAGAAGATTGATGTAGATATGAAAACGAATGCTCACATATATATTTTACAAAGAATGCAATTTCTAGAGTTAAGAAGCATGTTATGATATGATCTCATGAATGGAATGCTACTACTTAGATGCGAGAACCAGTGACACCATATGCTCATACCAAATTCAAACTCCACAAATTGAAACACATAACACTCAAGATAGAAGTTAAGGGTTGTAACGGGGCTTGGGGTATTGGTTAACAAAGAAAGGATAGGGAAAACAAACGTTCTTCAAGCGATAGTAAGCAACGTAATGAAATTGAGACTTAGAATTCACTTGAATGGCAGAAACTAACTTTAAAACACAAGGGAAAGATTTAGACAACTCCTTAGGGCCGAAGTCATTGTTTTGGACCCTTACTTCAACAAACAAAACTTTGGAGCTCTTTTTCACAACTTTTCATACTTTTTCGCTTCATTTTTTCTTTTTCCACGAATTCTATTTTCTTTTCTTTTCTTTGAACCCGTGCTTTATGGCACACAAATTCACATAACAAAAACTTCCCCCACACTTGTTTTCTGCCACAAAAGAATTCTAATTGAATCATGCTTTACTATGCTTAAAGAACAAAGGAATGGATAGTCCTAATCTAGGCTAGGTGAGGAAAACATGGGTTAACAAGGAAAAGGCTAAACAAGGCTCAATGGGGTTGGAACCTACAAAACATAATGACATAGGGGATTCACGGCATTTTGGCTAAGGTGGTGGTCACTACACAACTTCATCTTGAATATGTGTTATGCAAATCAATAACATGCTTTGAATGAAATGGGCATGAGTTCTAGCATTTGGAACTAAATGATGAAACGCCTTCTAAGTAGTAACCAAGCAAGGAATATTGAGATCATGCAACGACTTAGAAAACAAAGAATGCACAGATTTTAACTCTCCAAATAAACGTTTAGGCTCAAGTCTCACAAGGTTGTAGCGTTATTTTGAGTTCCTTCCTTCAAGCATGTTACAAAAACTGATTTTTTCTTTTATGATTGCATGTGAATTCATAAGTTATAACCATAACCAAGCATAAACAAAGAGTAAATCAAACTTTCATCCATGTTAATCACTCTCTTTAACAGTCATGCAATTAAAAACCAAATCCTCATCATTGTGTTGGAAGGTACCCTAAGACACAAACAAACACACAAAAACAACTCTTTTTGGGTTTTTAAAACAAATTTTTCAAATTTTTATGTGATTTTCGGATTTTTACTTCAAACACACCAAAACATACCAAAACTGCTCAAAAACACTTAAAAACAGCGAGGAACAAGTCTCCAAGTTAAGGGTGATAAAATCCCACGAATTTGCATCTAAAACACTTAGTTACCCCCCCCACACTTAAATCAAACATTGTCCTCAATGTTTCAAGCATAAAACCACACTAAACAAAAAGAAACACACAAACAGCAAGTAAATAACAAACTGGGCAGATTAGAAACAAGCAACAAAGTGAAGGGTTTTAGGAACGCAAATCTGGAATTGGAGTGATTCCTAGGGCTTCCTTTGTTGAATTGCATGGGTTGCCTCCCAAGTAGCGCTTTCTTTAACGTCGTGAAGCCGGACGAAGAACACAATCATGCCTCATTGGAGCCCACGGCATGGAGTGGGATCCCCTCCACAACCTGCCCCACAAAGTTCTTGTACATTGCATCCTTGAACGGAAATGGATAGTGATGTTTGTTAATGGGTGCGTTGTGTTGCCTAAGGTTCATGTTTATGCGCCCACCATTGGGGAATTGCTTGGGTACCTGCACCAAAGAAGGGAACCACCTCTTACTTTTAATGGGAATTGGATTTGGACTAGGTGCCTTACCTTGGTGTTGTGATGAAGTGGCAGCAACATGAACTTTTTTCCTCATGGTATTCTCGGCCACATTGGGTATCTTAAGGGCAGTGGTCGTGGGGTCCTCATGCTCCACTCCAATTCCCTCATCTTGCATGGTTCTTGAAGCAACCTTTGTGTTAGGGGCTGAATGATCCGTCCCTATCTTTTCTATTGTATCAATAACACAACAAGAACGAACAACGTTAGGAGTCTCAATGGATTCAGAAATTTTAAAACAAATCATATCACCACCAAATGCCATAGTTACTTCTCCTTTGGCTACATCAATCTTAGTTTGAGCCGTTTTCATGAAAGGCCGTCCAAGGAGAATGGGCAATGAAGGAGCATGATCCGATTCATCCATCTCAAGAACATAGAAATCCGCCGGAAAGATCAAATGATTAACCTGCACCAAAACATCTTCCACAACTCCCTTTGGATAGGCATTAGATCTATCGGCCAATTGTATGATTACCCCATCATTTTTTAACTTGCCTAGGTTCATAGATGCATAAATTGAATATGGCATAACATTTATGGATGCACCTAAGTCTAACATGGCAGATTTGAACTTAGTATTACCAATGACACAAGGAATGGTGAAACTACCCGGATCTTTGCATTTAGGAGGTAGTTTACGTTGTAGCATGGCAGACACATTCTCACTTACCTGTACCACTTCTTTCTCCCGAAAACGTTTCTTTGTTGTACAAAGCTTCTTCAAACACTTGGCGTACTTCGGGATTTGCTTGATTGCATCCAAGAGAGGTATGTTAACTTGAACCTTTCTAAATGTCTCTAGAACATCTTTTTCCTCCTCTTCGATCTTGGATTGCAAAAATCTGCTAGGAAAGGGTACATTGGGTGGAATAACATTAGTAGGAAACGAATTGGACACATTCTTACCTTTGTTGGACAAATTGGGCAGATTTGGGGTACTAGAAGCTTGCGGCAAAGGTGGAACCACCCTTGCCGTGGGCAAGCTTGCTTCTTCCTCTTCAATTTGCAAGTTTTCATCCTCTTTGAGACCTGATTTTGATGGTGTAGGACCTGTCCCAACTTCTTTTCCACTTCTCAACAATATGGCTTTTGCACTTTCGAACCCGCCCCTTGGATTTGGAATGGTGGAGCTAGGGAGTTGTCCGGGATCTCGAAACTTACCTACAAACTCGGCAATCTGCCCAATTTGTTTCTCAAGTTGATCCACCCTTTTGTCTTGGTTTTGCATAGCTTGGGTGTGATCGTCTTGCCCCTGAGATAATTTGGTTAGTATCTTAAGAAGTGCATCATTATCTAGAGACGTACCTAAAGCATTTGGGGCAGATTGTTGTGGAGCATGTGGGGGTGCATATGGCTTGGTGAAGAACCCCGGGGGTTGTTGCCTAAAGCCTCCTTGTTGTTGAGGTGGTTGGGGCTCCCTCCACTTGAAATTTGGGTGGTCTCTCCAACCGGGATTGTAAGTACTTGAATAAGGATCATTCCTTGGTTGGTTTTGGCCTTGAAACCCAATTGCATTGGCGCTTTCCCATCCACCATTTTCAATCAATTGTGGACACTTTTCAGAAGCATGTCCTTGGATAGAACATACGCCACATACAATTGGTCCTTGCATCTTCATGCCCTCGGCCATCTGAGACACAATGGAAGTAAGATTAGCTAATTGTGAATGAATGTCGGATGTGGAACTTACCTCATGTACTTGTTGTCGTGGGGGTCCTCTTTGACCAACACCCTCGTATTGTTGAGCGTTCAATGCTCTATTAGCAATCAAGATCTTGGCAGCCATGGGTGTTTTGTCCACCAATGCTCCACCCGCCGAGGCATCGAGCATTTGACGTTCAAGTGGTAGGAGGCCCTCATAAAAGTATTGCAAAAGTAATTCCTCCTTCATCTGATGTTGTGGACAAGAAGCAACAAGTGATTTAAAACGTTCATAATATGTAGAAAAAGACTCACCTTCTTCTTGCTGGATTCCGCTTATCTTTTTGCGTAGGAGGATGATGCGAGAAGTTGGAAAGAACTTCTCCAAGAATGCTCTCTTCATACTCTCCCAAGAAGTGACAGTGCCGGGAGCTAACTCGTATAACCAATCCTTGGCTTTATCCATCAAAGAGAATGGAAAAGCCTTCATCTTCAAAATACTTCCGTCAACGTTAACGGGAGTCATACTAGAACAAACTACTTCAAATTCTTTCAAATGTTTGTTAGGATCTTCCATGGACAAGCCATGGTATTTAGGAATATGATGAAGCAAACTTGACTTTAATTCAAATTCTTCCGTCTTACCTTGGGCAGCCGTGGGGTACTGGATACACAAGGGTGCGGCATTATCCAATCCCGAGGCGGAGAGCTCTTTGAGTGTACGGTTGTCCACGGCCATGTCTTGGGCTTCTTCACTCACTTGTGCCGTAGGTTCCTCCTCCTCTTCTGGAACGTTTTCTTCAAGGTCAGGTTCGGGATTGGGTGGGTTGTGTTCTTGCTGATTTCTAGCCCTTCTCAAAGTTCTCTCAAAATCGTCGTCAAAGTCCAAAATATGCTCACGAATAGGTTTGGAACTTCGAGTCATGCACTAGTACCTAAAAACAAAGAAACAAAACAAGATAGCAATCTGTGATAGAAAACAAACGAAAATAAAAAGTTTTTAAAGTTTCAGTTTATGGGTGTGGTTGGAGATGTCTGAAGAATCGTTGGAGAGCTTGAGTTCTTATAAATCTAAAGAAAATAATTGCTTGCAATGTAGCTTGGAACTTGTGTTTTCCTATTCTTTCGTTTCAATAACCCTATCCCTAAGCCTCATTACATCCAATAAAAGTCCTCTTGATTTAAGTTTTGCAATTATGACTGTGGAGAAGTGATCTTTATGCAAGCTTATGGTAGAACTTTCACATTTGTTTCTTTGAGCGAAACACATTAAAACTAAACACATGTGTGATTGAGTGCATATCCCGTGAGAATGTTGCTAGTTTGCATATGGTGTTTTTAAAATAAAAATTTGAAATTGCATTAACATGGCTATCTCACACACTACACTTCAAGGATGTTTCAAAGATTACTGCTAATATTTGAATAAGGAAAATGACCTTGAATTGTTTGTTGGTGTTAGCTATGGTTCTTGATTATTTATGTTCTCGAATGAAGTTCTATGAGGGTCACATAGGGGAAAACTAATAATTTTCATGTTATTACTTTTTCTGTTTTCTCTGTTTTGCTCGAGGACTAGCAAAAGCTAAGTGTGGGGGTATTTGATCGGATTATATTTATACATATTTTACTTCAAATTCTCTCGTCTTTTCTTAGTTAGTTTCTTGTATTTTTGAGCTATTTACTTTATTTTCGTGTTTTATGTGATTTGGCTAGCAAATAAATTAATAATAGCTTAAGTGTATATTTTTAGTAATAAATTATGAGTTAATTGAGCAGTGAGCTGTGCCAATAGATCTTGAATGCTAGTAGAATCCAGGTCTTGCTCCATTTGTACCTAAAATCAAAGAAAACTAAATCAAATATCAAAAGTAAAAGACATAAACACAAATAAACATAAGCAAAAACAAAAATAAAAGGATTAGCAAATTTGCTAATCCCCGGCAACGGCGCCAAAAATTTGATGCGAAAATAAATTAACGCACAATGCCGAACGGACCGCAATGCCAAGTGTCCCTACACTTGATGTGCCCTATGGGCAAGGATATCAAAGTCCTCAATTTTCTGTCAATGAAGATGTTTGGGGATATCAGGGCCATAACCAATCAAGGGGCAACATGTTTTCCAACGCTTACAATTCGGATTGGAGAGACTACTCAGATTATATGTGGGATGAACCTCAACACTTTCAACAAAGTGGATATTGGCAACAAGATGAGGAGTTTTATTCAAGATCTATGCAGCCACCACAACATCCCCCACAGCAATTCCACTCAAATCAAAGTATGCCCGTGGATTATAATCAAAGGCTTGATGAATTAATTTCTTTGGTGCAGGGCTCACAAAACGAAGAACAATTACAGCCATCGGAAGAGTTCTATCAGTGGCCATATGAACCGTCACAGCCTCCACCACAATCTCCCCAACCAAATTCAGGTACGTCCTCGGATAATGACATTTTGAATAAGTTACTAACCTCTTTGACCCAGGACGTAGAAAATCGAAACATGGAGATGCAAAATAAAGCCAACAAGGTGGATGCATTGGAGGAGCAAGTTGGGCAGATTATGGAATTCATGGCACAGATTCGAGATCAAGGTAACATGGAGGATGAAGTTGTTCCTGAACCATCCAAACAGAGCCCGAACATGGATGAATTGCCAATTCCAGAAGAAGATGAGGATGACGACTTGGGCAGTTTAGAAGAATTCTTATCGCAAACCCCCCAAGTCCTTATGTCATCCAACTCAGGTGAGGAGGTTCTAAATTCAATTCATTCTAACATCGTTCCACCAAATGTCCTTTTTTCTTGCAGGTTTTTAAATCTCAAGGAAGAAGTGAATGAAAAAGACGTTGTGGAAGATATTCCAGAAAATGAGGTGGCCGGAGAATTTGTTGAACATATCAAAGAGGCTGTGCATGAGACAAACAAGTCCAAAGGAGTTAAAACTGAGGACACGGGACAAGCCACAACCATCATAGTAAACCTGGCTAAGTTCAAAGTCCCGGAAATGTTCAAAAATGTGGTGTTTGTCATTGAGTTTGTGTCAGAAAAAGATAGTAAGCCATCTTCTCCATTTTTAATTTTAATTTATACTAACATTTTTCTGATTTTGATGATTCAGGCACCGTCATTAGAACTTAGACCGTTGTCGGATCATTTCAAGTACCACCGTCCGTTCAATGATAAGCCCATGCATTTGAATAATGAAGGGAGGCCTAGGAATCACCCACAATCAGATTTGCATTCCTAATCCCTTCTCTTTACTGAATTTATTTTACGTTGATTTCTTTTTGTTTTGTTTAGTTAGTTGTGATTTTTGTTTAGAAAGTTAAACTTAGTCTTTTTACTTTGTTTTACTTATTGTTGTGTTTTCTTAATTAAGTTGTTAAAAATACATAAAAAAAATAAAAAAAATAAAAAAATAAAAATAAAAATAAAAATAAAAAAAAAAATAAAAAATAAAAAACTTAAAAACATAAACATTCATATAAAAAAAAAAAAAAAAAAAAAAAAAACTTAAATGCATAAATTTTTACAATAACTTGTAATTTAATTTCGTTCATTGGTTATTGGTTGGTGGTGCCTCGGAGGTCGTCGGAGCCCCTGAAAGACGAAGCGCCAGAGCTGGATCATTCAGAGCCTCAATACTTGGTGCTGCTCCCGAGGACGAAGGCAACACAAACCTCGGGAGTAACGTCATAAACCGTTGATGATCACTCTGAATCCGCACTTCGGACTCCTGCATCTGATCCAGCTTCCTCTTCATGCTTGTGGAGTAATTGGTTGCAAGCATGTGCAAATCCCTGTTCTCATGCCTAAGCACTCTGACCTCCTGCCGAAGACTAGCCACTTCAGCCATCAACGACTCCACCTGACGGGTTCGTGCAAGAAGGCGCTGGCCCATGTTTGATACTGAACCTGCGCATCGGACGCTGTAGGCCATAGAGTCCTGGACAGCTAGTTCGTCGGACCGCCTGGAAAGTATCCTAGTGTCTCTAGGAGTGAGCAGATTTCTGGCCACCACCGATGCGGTTGTTTCGTTCATCATCATGGAATCCCCAACTGTAAGAGGACCATTCGGGGATATGAAGGATGGCTGCCAAATGTTGGTTGGAGAAGATATATCACTATCTTCCCCAACATTCAAGTTAAGGCGACGGTCAGAAGGGCAAGACATTTTCTGAAGGTGTTGAGAATGAAGAGTCGGAATGATCAAGATTAAAAGAAGTGAAGGAGGAAGTGTTTGCAGGAGGAAGTGTTTACAGGGGGGAGCTTAAGTGTGTTGTGGAACAAAAAATGAGCGTTCTTATAAGAAGAAGAAATCGTTGAGGCATCACTCAGCAGTCGAAGAGACGCCCTCTCGCAAATCGAAGAGCCGGGCTCCTTTCTCAAAAGCCGGATTCTTTTCTCGAAAGCGGCGTCTCCGTCTCAAAAGTCGGTTCCTTTCTCAAAAGTCGGACGCCGTTCTCTCAAAAGTCGGGCGTCTCTCTCAAAAGCCGGAGCAGTCAGGAATCACGAGGCGAGCCGCTCCCTGATTTGTCCAGACGTGTCACATGCAATTCCTTTCTCAAAAGTCGGGATTGCTCAGAAACCACGAGCCGCTCCCTGATTTTTCCAATTTTGTCGTCACTCGTCACGCGCTGTCAGCTTTGCGCAAATTACGGGCTGCTTTTTCAGAAAGCGCGTGACCTGTACTGTTCATCCATTCACCGGCTGCCGACAGGGGTAAAAGAACAGTTTCGGTTGTGAAGAAAAGTCCTATAAACGTCTACCTTCGCCTTCAACAGCAAAGGCACACTCTCAACACTTCTTCATCTCCGAAATTTTTCATCTCCGAAAATGCCTTTCCAACAAACCCTCTCGAGTTTCTCTGTGTTTCTCATTCCTTGGGATACCTTTACAAATAAATCATCTAGAGCTAGAGTATTTCATATCATGAAGGTTGAAAGCAAGAGTATCTCATATCACGCTTTCTCCCTGTCCTTGTCCTTGTCTTTGTGGCAAGGAGAAAGCGGGCAATCAGCCAGCACTCGGTGTCAATCTTCCAATCTAAGAACCGACTGCCTGGAAATCCTTCCTGATTGCTTACCTAGCATTGCTCTCGAGTGCTCTTCATCAACCACTGATGTACTTCCGAAGAAGTCGCCACATCTGCCTGGAGAACAGAGAAGGCAAGTGAAAATGATACTTGAAGCATGTGGAGACAAGGTGCTGTTTCATCTTCAAGATCAAGTCTCATTTTCCTTGCTAAGAAGTTCCCCAGCCCAGTTCAAGCATACACCTGTGGAACGATACTTCTTCAAAAGCAAAAGTATCCCATATCATCAGAGTCAGAGGCAAAGATTTCTCATGGCATGCTTTTCCTTTACCCTTGCTCTTGCCTGCGAGGCAAGGTGAAAGAAAGGCAATCGGTCGGCACTTGGACAGATTGAACAAAGAAGCAGACCACCACCTCTGCCTCGTGCCTACCTGCCATGCAGAAGAACAAAAAGAGAAGAATGTAGCCTGCAGACTCAATCAACCCGGCAGAAGGAGTCTGAGTTGAAACCAAGAGCTCGAGAAGCTTCAACAACACCACCAATCAAGTCTCATTTTCCTTGCTAAGAAGTTCCGAGGCCAGTTCAAGTTCAAAGCTGTGGAAAGTCACCAAACAGGACCAATGATCACTTTATTAGTTTTTTTTTCATTGTCTTTTTATTTTCATTTTCAATTTTTCGTTTGCATTTTCTACATTTTCTTGTGTGCTTAACTGATTTATTTCTTTTCTTTGCAGGAACTTTTGGTTATTTCCACCCTTGAAGTTGATTGCAGAATTTTAGCTTGGGGGTCATCGCTTGATTTTTTCTGCAAATTAGGGAAGTTTTCAGTCCTATTGCTTTATTTCGTTTCTTTATATTTATCTACTTTATTTTTATTTGTTATTTGCATTTTATTATAATTTCTGACATTGGGGACAATGTCTAGTTTAAGTGTGGGGGTAAAGAGTATAAAAATGACCAAATTGAAAATTTTTGTACCTTCGACTTTGAACTGGTTTCATTTGTTTCCATGTTATTGCTTTGTTTTCTTAATTAGTTTTGTTTTATTAAAAAAAAAAAAAAAAAAAAAAAAAAAAAAATTCGGAAAATTTTAAAAATCCAAAAATATTTCCTTGTTTTCCTTATTGTTTTGAATTAGATTTTTGTTAGTTTCCCGACCCAATGATATAATTGGATCAAATTTGAACCATGATCATCAAGAACTTAGTTAACATGTGTTGTGTGAAATTCCTAATTCTCGTGTTAGTTTGTACATATTTGATCATCTTTGAAAAACCAAATGCACATAGCCTTGTTGATGTGAAATTAAAGCATGATTCTAAGCTCCATATGTGAATTTAGTGACCATATACATCCTATGTGAGTTTTTGAGCCTATTGAAAGTGTGTGCATTTTTCATACACTCCTATTTTTTTTATGTGTGATGAATTTATGTGAGATACTTCTCTAGAACTTGCATAACGATCTTTCGAAATATTTGTCATTGATTGCATGAACTTGAAAATGATAGAGGCATTAGGTTTACCACCATGGCCCAAATAACCTTGTTTCCCAAAGAAAAATGATATCATTAGATTGCCAATTTGAGCCATGTATGTGAGCCTTTTATTTCTTATCACCAGATATGTCTACCCTTATGCCTGAAATAATTTTCCTTACCCTTTCCAAGCGAGCTAGTGAGCAATGTGAGATTGTCTTATGAGAAATGTTTGTGAAGTACTTTGAAAGTGTTTGGCAAAAGAATAAGTGTGGGGGTTTTTCATATTTGTTTATGTTTGAAAAAAAAAAAAAAGAAAAAAAAAAAAAAAAAAAAAAAAAAAAAAAAAAAAAAAAAAAAAAAAAAAGGAAAAGAAAAAGAAAGATTGTATACAAAGAAAATAAAAAGTTTTTAAAGTTTCAGTTTATGGGTGTGGTTGGAGATGTCTGAAGAATCGTTGGAGAGCTTGAGTTCTTATAAATCTAAAGAAAATAATTGCTTGCAATGTAGCTTGGAACTTGTGTTTTCCTATTCTTTCGTTTCAATAACCCTATCCCTAAGCCTCATTACATCCAATAAAAGTCCTCTTGATTTAAGTTTTGCAATTATGACTGTGGAGAAGTGATCTTTATGCAAGCTTATGGTAGAACTTTCACATTTGTTTCTTTGAGCGAAACACATTAAAACTAAACACATGTGTGATTGAGTGCATATCCCGTGAGAATGTTGCTAGTTTGCATATGGTGTTTTTAAAATAAAAATTTGAAATTGCATTAACATGGCTATCTCACACACTACACTTCAAGGATGTTTCAAAGATTACTGCTAATATTTGAATAAGGAAAATGACCTTGAATTGTTTGTTGGTGTTAGCTATGGTTCTTGATTATTTATGTTCTCGAATGAAGTTCTATGAGGGTCACATAGGGGAAAACTAATAATTTTCATGTTATTACTTTTTCTGTTTTCTCTGTTTTGCTCGAGGACTAGCAAAAGCTAAGTGTGGGGGTATTTGATCGGATTATATTTATACATATTTTACTTCAAATTCTCTCGTCTTTTCTTAGTTAGTTTCTTGTATTTTTGAGCTATTTACTTTATTTTCGTGTTTTATGTGATTTGGCTAGCAAATAAATTAATAATAGCTTAAGTGTATATTTTTAGTAATAAAATCGTAAAAACTGCTTTGCCCACTATTTTTGGTTAATAAAAATAAGTTAGTATTATAAATATATATATATATATATTTATATATATATATATATTTATACATATATATTTATATATTTATGATGTTGAGTGAGTGCACAGTTTAAAAGAAAAGGAAGTGCTCGGCATTGTGGACGGAAAGCATCGCAGAAAAGTCTTGGGGGATAATAAAATTGGTATGGGAAGGCTTAGGGTTGATGGGGGTACGGCTAGGGATGATTTTGGGTCAGAAAATATGGTGAAAGGTGAAGGAAGGCTGCTGCAAAGTGTGATGGATGTGTTTGACGAATTTCTGAATTGTGGAGGGTGTATGGCTGGATGTGATGAATGGAATGTGTGTGGGAGGTGTGGTTTTCTGAACTCCATGATAAATGGTTGAATGGGGATTATATAGTGGCTGAAAATGTCAAGCAAACATCAAGTAATGGACAATCTGCCATCCTTGCAGAAATCCACTTCATGGTGGTCCAATTTCTGCCATTCCTTGTTGTCTCTTCACTGCCCATGATGATTCCTTGCTGCCCATAATGATTCCTTGCTGCCCATGATGATTCCTTGCTGCCCATAATGATTCCTTGCTGCCCATGATGATCCCATTCTTCCATGCTTTAATTTCTGATTCCTTGCTGCCCATGTGGTGTGTGTGTTGCTGTTTTAATTATCAAATTCGTCCATCCACATGTCTTCATGTTTGCACCATCCAATCTTGGCCCAAAAATGCTCCAAAATGCTCCAAATTGGCTCAAAATGCATACTTTGCCATATGAACCTGAAATTGCACGAAAATGACCTTAAACACTATAATAAGTTATAACTAACTACGAAAATGCAAGAAAACAACATAACTAAGTAGCATAAATATGCTCCTATCAATTAGCAAAATTACTTTAGTACCAATTAAATATGATCAGTGAAATATACATGAAACCATTCGAGGAAGGAAAGGGACCCATAAAATCAATACCCCAAATGTCAAAAATTTCAACATTGAGGATGGAAACCTGCGGCATTTGATCCCTTGCACTTATATTTCCTGTTCTTTGGCATTTATCACATGTTAAGCAAAAAGTTCTAGCATCCTTAAAGATACTAGGCCAATAGAACCCACATTGTAACACCTTAAGTGTTGTTCTTTGTGTGCCAAAGTGACCACCACATGCATATGTATGACAAAAGCTTAAAATGGAATGAAACTTAGAATCATGCATACATCGACGAATAATCTGATCAAGGCAATATTTCCACAAATATGGATCATCCCATACATAAAACCATGCATCATTTCTAAGCTTATCACGTTGGTGTCTAGTGAGAGTGCTTGGAATTCGTTTAGACACCAAAAAGTTGACCAAATCAGCATACCAAGGTTCACTTACCTTAATGGACATCAATTGTTCATCAGGAAACGTTTCAGCAATGGGTAGGGACTCCTCATTATGCATCATACGACTTAGGTGGTCAGCCACCACGTTTTCACTTCCATTTTTGTCTCAAATCTCAATGTCGAACTCTTGTAGAAGCAATTTCCATCGAATTAGCCTTGCCTTGGCCTCCTTCTTGCTGAGCAAATATTTTAAAGCTGCATGATCAGTGAAAACAATTACTTTAGTACCAATTAAATATGATCGAAATTTATCTAAAGCAAAGACAACGGCAAGAAGTTCTTTTTCCGTTGTGGAATAGTTTAATTGGGCATCATTCAACGTCCGTGAAGCATAGTAGATGACATGCAGCCTCTTATCCTTCCTTTGTCCTAAAACAGCCCCTAAAGCATAATCGGATGCGTCACACATGAGCTCAAAAGGAAGGCTCCAATCCGGTGGAACAATAATGGGAGCCGTGGTCAGCAACTCCTTGAGTTGTTTGAAGGATGTCGTGCACTCCTTATTGAAGTCAAACGCCACATCTTTTTGAAGGAGACGGCAAAGAGGTTGGGAAACCTTTGAGAAATCTTTGATAAATCTTCGATAGAAACCTGCATGTCCAAGAAAAGAACGAACCTCTCTAACCGAAGTAGGAGAGGGTAAGTGACATACAAGATCGATCTTTGATTTATCAACCTCCATTCCTTTTTCAGAGATGATATGTCCTAAAACTATGCCTTGTTTAACCATTAAATGACATTTTTCCCAATTGAGAACAAGGTTAGTTTCAACACATCGTTTTAAGATCAAACTGAGATTATGCAAACAACCATCAAATGAATCACCAAAAACGCTGAAATCATCCACAAAAACTTCAATAATTTTCTCTACAAAGAGGCCGGCCACTTAGAGAGATTAATCTAGCAATCTTTTCTTCTCTAAGTCATCCATTTTTCATCTTCACACTTAACCCTTGGTGTGGAGACTTAGAGACACCAAATCTTTGGTGTTTTTGGAGATCCTTTCCTAACATCCTCAAGGACAAAAGGAGCACAAAAGGAGAAGGAAATCACAAGCAATATCCAAGGAGCTTGGAGGTGACTTGAAGGCCCTCCACTTGGGTGAATCCCTTGTGTAAACAAGGATAAGCTTCAAGGGTAAAGAAACTCAAAATCTTTACTTCTCTTTAATGTTGTTAAAGAGTTTATTGGTTCACCATATACTAGGCTTTGAAAGTCATGGGTTTTATGAATTGTTTTTGAATGCATGCCTACTTTAAAGTGTTAATAGTTTGCATATGTATTCAAATGTTCTTCATTGTTCTTAGCTAGTGATGTGTAAATTAACTAACACACAAATTAAACCCTCTTTTTGACAATTGTAGTATGGATAAGTAGGGATCGTTCTTAAACCGGGGATTAGGAGGGATTGCTAAACACTTGAAAACAGACTTAGAAACGTAAAAACAAAGTTTAAAACACTAAACTAGACTCAAAGAATGTAAAACTAAAGTTTGAAACACTAAAACAAACCAAAAGACTCAAAACAGCAAACAAACACTCAAAACTGCCTTAAAAACACTTTCTGGGCAGTTTTGAGCACAAACACAAATTTGGACGAAATTGAGTTATAACTTGAACCAAAACACTTAAAAACACAAACTAAATCACTTTCTAACTAATATGAGACTTCAAAATAAAGGGGGATTTGTTTTGGACGAAAATTGAAAACAAAACAGAAACTTTAAAACAAAACAGATTGTAAAACGTTTTGGATGAAAAGGATGGATAAAAGGCTAGTTAGGAGGTTCTTCTCCACACATGACACACTTGCAAACAAAACGATTTTCAGTTGTTCTTCCAATAAATTATGAAACTCAACACCCCAAGTTAATTAGATACGCTTAAATTAACCTTCAAATTCTCCTTAAGTTAATGAATTGGATGGGAAAGCGCATACAACAATTAAAAGCATTCCTCAAAGGTTCCTTACGTGATGAGCACAATAAAGATACAATCAAGAATCATGAAGCACAATGAGAACTATAAGTGTTGACGAGGCATTCGTTACTATGATGAGCATGAAACTAGTGCCAAGAATTCATTCAACGCGATCGTTTTCAAGCGATGTTCACTACTTGTGATTATAAGATTGTAACTATTAGGTGAAACTCCGTCATAATCTAGCATCATATTCATGCATGAAAACTAAGCGTGCACTCTCAATCAACATACACAAATAAGTTATCAATCAAGTAGATGAACGAATTGAATCCACAACTTATGAAATAACAACTGAATGTAATCAAATCATATTGCAAGCATGTACATGGTTTCGAATCACCCCCCAACTAAGGGGGTTTAGTTCCTCATACTCACAACACAATGTTTATTGAATTGAAACATTGAAAACATAAGAAAGATCACACCTAAAAGTTTCAGCAATCTGCAATAGACTAGCAAGCACATTCAAGAGCACTCCTTCTTCCTTCTTGTTGCGGCACAAGGTATGGAGATGGTTTGAATGGGTTTTGGATGATGGAGAATGGTGGGGAGGTGTTTAGGATGGGTGTATGGCACGGCTAGGAAGGTTTGGGGTCAGAAAATATGGTTTTGGGTGAAGGTTGGGCACGGCAAAGGGTGAGGACAGGTTTTTGGGCGTGAATGAAAGTGTATGGATGTGAATGGGTGTGTGTGTAATGTTTTGTGGCTGCAACAAAGAGGTTTATTTAAAGGAAAACAGAAATTAAAACCCTAGGTTGATTAGGAAATCCGAAATTAAGTCTAAGGATTCTAGGATTAGGAAACAAATAAGAAAATAAAAGGAAAGGTCAAGGAAATATGCGGCTAGGGTTTAAAACATATTAGGAATGTGTTTTAATGCTCAAAATCAGGAAAGGACCCTCTCCCTTGCACGGCAAGGAAGAGGAAAGTGTGGAAAGGGTATGTGAGGTGCGGCAAGGGTTGATATGGTGCAAGGGAGGTGTATTTGATGTCCTAAAATGGTTAGGAAGCTTTCAAAGTTGATAAGACTTAGGAACATTTAGGAAAGGTCAAACCAAAGTAGGAAACCTTGGCTTAACTTTCCTATTTCAAGTAGGAATCCTTCTTGGAGTAGGAATCCTTGTTCTTATAGGAATCCTCATGTGAGTAGGAATCCATCTTCAATTAGGAATCCTTTGTTGATTAGGAATCCTTCGTTCATGTAAGCACTTTCCTGTTTCAACTAGGAAACCTTGTTCAAGTAGGAATCGTCATCTTCAAGTCTTCAAATTCGTCCAAACCTTAGCTCCAAATATGTGACATGCATTCCAAGCTCCATTTTGCTCCAAAAAGCTCCAAAATGCATCTTCTTGCATCCTTTGGCCTTAAAACCTGAAAACACATAAAACTAGCTTAAAAGACTACTTTAACTAAGAAAACACAATGGAAATGCATAAGAACTAGCTAACTAAGGCGCATAAATATGCTCCTATCAGCTAGGACAAAATTTTTCCTTCACCAAAGGTATGTGAAAGTGGTTTTTTCTTGGTCCTCAGGTGCTATGTCAATTTGATTTTAACCAGAATAACCATCAAGAAAACAATAGAAAGCATAACCCGCTAACCTCTCAAGCATTTGATCAATGAATGGCAAAGGGAAGTGGTCCTTCCTAGTGGTGGCGTTGAGCTTCCTGTAATCGATACACACCCTCCAACCTGTTTGGATTCGAGTAGGCACAAGCTCATTTTCGGCATTTGTCACCACAGTTACTCCGGATTTCTTTGGAACACATTGAACGGGCGAAACCCAACGACTATCGGAAATAGGATAGATCACTCCACAATCTAAAAGCTTGATTATTTCCTTCTTCACAACTTCCATCATCGGAGGGTTGAGTCGGCGTTGAGCCTCTCGAGATGTTTTAGACCTATCCTCCAAAAGTATGCAATGCATGCAAGTGGTGGGACTGATTCCTTTTATGTCGGCCAATGTCCACCCAATTGCTGTTTTGTACTCCCTTAGCACCCTTACCAACATGTCCTCCTCTTGTGCCGTGAGTGTGCTTGAGATGATGACGGGCAATGTCTCATCATCGCCCAAGAAAACGTACTTTAAATGGCTTGGCAATGGCTTAAGTTCAAGTGTAGGTGGCTGCACAACTGAGGGAAGTAACTTATTAGCCAAAACTGAAATGGAAATTGGGTCCAAAAACTTACCAGAGTGTAGTGGCAATGACTCGAGGGCAGCCACCATCTCCATCACGTCTTCATTAGGTGGTACGGCAAGGGAAAAATCATTCATGCCGTGGGGGTGCATGGTTACTGCTTCATTGTTTTGAATGTCCATTCCTCGTGCAATGGCCAATTCAAGTGCATCGTCATTCAATTGTTCAAAATGGTCCTGCGCCAAAGAAACAAATACATCAATAGAAAAACATGAGTGATCCTCACTAGGATATTTGATAGAATCAGAAAGATTGAAATTGATAACTTCCCCATCAAATTTCATCGTCAAAGTTCCATTAAACACATCAATCTTAGTACGGGCAGTTTTCATGAATGGCCCTCCAATGAGGATGGGCAATGTAGGGGAATGGTCCGACTCGTCCATTTCAAGCACGTAGAAATCCGCCGGAAAGATTAAGTGATTGACTTGCACTAAAACATCTTCCAAAACTCCCTTTGGATAGGCATTAGATCGATCGGCCAATTGTATAATCACACCATCATTTTTCAATTCGCCTAAGTGCATAGATGCATAGATTGAATAAGGCATGACATTTATAGATGCACCTAAGTCTAACATGGCAGATTTAAAACGAGTATTACCAATTACACAAGGAATGGTAAAACTACCCGGATCCTTGCAGTTAGTGGGCAGTTTACTTTGTAAAACAGCTGAGACATTTTCACTTACCTTGACAACCTCCTTGCTCGAAATTCTCTTCCTAGTTGTGCAAACTTCTTTTAAAAACTTGGCATACCTTGGAACTTGCTTAATTGCATCCAAAAGTGGTATATTGACTTGAACTTTTCTAAACGTTCCAAAATATCTTTTTCAGCCTCCTCCTTCTTTGATTGCATAAACCTACGAGGAAAGGGTACATTTGGAGGAACAACGTTAGAATTAATCAAAATTGGAACTTCCTTACCTTTGTTGGCCGAATTGGATGGTTTAGGAGCATTTGAGGCCTGAGGCGAAGGTGTTTCCACCCTTTTCGTGGGCCTGCTTTGCTCTTTCTCTTCAATTATCAACTCTTCAACCTCATTGAAACGTGATTTGGAAGGTTGGGGGTCAGATCCAACTTGTTTTCCACTTCGCAAACTCATGGCTTTGGCAGATTCGAATCCTCCCTTCGGGTTGACAACGGTTGAACTAGGCAACTTACCTTGCTCTCTGAATTGTCCTACAAACTCCGCAATCTGCCCAATTTGCTTCTCCATTTGGTCCACCCTTTTGTCTTGGTTTTGCATTGCTTTGGCTTAATTTTCTTGCCTTTGAGACAAATTGGTGAGTAACTTAAGAAGTGTCTCATTATCTAAAGATGTACCTGAGGTGTTTTGGGCAGGCTGTTGTGGGGCTTGTGTTGGTGCATATTGCTTGGTATAAAAGCCCAGAGGTTGCTGCCTAAAGCCTCCTTGTTGTTGGGGTTGTTGGGGCTCCCTTCACCTGAAATTTGGATGGTCTCTCCAACCTGGGTACGTATTAGAATATGGATCGTTCCTTGGCTGGTTTTGGCCTTGAAATCCAATTGCATTGGTGCTTTCGCATCCACCATTCACCATAGGAGACATATAGCCATGAAAGAGACACTACATTCACATCTCACAACTTCATACACTTACACTTTCATTCCCTAGCCGTGAGCACCTTACATTCATCCAAATATTCCCACATCCCACAAACACATACAATTCCATTCCCTTGCCGTGGCATCCATCCAACCTAAATGCATTCATAACCTTTCCATATATCCATACACATCCTTAGATACTTGTGCTGCAACAAGGTGGTGAAAACGAAGGTCCTTGGGGTTTCAAGCTTGAAACTTTGGAGCGTTTTAGGTGTACTTCGTTCTTACTTTCAATGTCTACTTTGTTATTTTCTGATTTTGTTGCAATTATGAGTAACTAAACTCCCCTTAGCTAGGGGGGGGGGAATTCAAAGCCATGAACATACTTGCAATATGAATTGATTACCTTCAGTTGTGATTTCATAAGTTGTGAATTCAATTTGTTTAACTGCTTGATTGATAACTTATTCGTGTATGTTTATTAAGAGTGCACACTTAGTTTGCATGCATGAATATCATGCTAGAGTATAAGGGAGTTTCACCTAATAGTTACAAACTTATATTCACAAGTAGTGGAGGTCGCTTATAAACGATCGTGTTAAATGAATTCTTGGCAGGAGTTTCATGCTCATCATAGTAACGAATGCCTCGTCAATACTTATAGTTTTCATGATGCTTAATGATCTTTGATTGTATCTTTATTGTATTGTTCACGTAAAGGACTTTTGAAGAATGCTTTGAATTGTTGTATGCGCTTTCCCATCCAATTCAATAACTTAAGGAGAACTTGAAGGTTAATTTAAGCGGACCTAATTAACCTGGGGTGTTGAGTTTCATGATTTATCGAAAGAACAACTGAAAATTGGTTTATGTGCTGGTGTGTCATGTGTGGAGAAGAACCCTCTAGCTAGCCCATCATCCATAGTTTACCCAAATTCGTCCAAAATCTGTTTTAGTTTACAATCTGTTTGTTTTGTTTTTCAAATTCGTCAAAATCAAATCCCCCTTTACTTTAAAGTGTTTTATTAGTCAAAATCTGTTTTGAACTGTGTTTTTAAGTGTCTTGAGTCAAGTTAGAACCTAATTTCGTCCAAAACCATCCCTAGAGTCAATTTAGAGTCTAATTCATTGTTTTAAGCTGTTTTGAGTCTTTTAAACTAGTTTTGAATCTTTTTAGTTTGTATTGCATCTTTTGAGTCTAGTTTGGTGTTTTAAACTTAATTTTACGTTTTAAAGTCATTTTCAACTGTTTTAGCAATCCCTCATAATCCCCGGCCTAGAACGATCCCTACTTACATTCTTTACTACAATTGACAACAAGAGGGTTTAATTTGTGTGTTAAGTTAATTTCGCATCATGACACACTTGTACATGAATCGATTTCCAATTGCTTTTCAATAAATTATGAAGCTCAACACCCCAGATTAACCGTGATGCACTAATTAACGCTCATATTTTTCTTTACTCATTGAATTGGATGAATGCATGCGACAACCCAAATCATTCTCCAAAAGTCCTCTACATGAATGCATAATAGAGATACAATCAAAGATCATTACGTTCCATGAAAATCGTAAGTGTTGACGAGACATTTGTAACTATGAATGCATGATACGTTTGACAAGAATTCAATTAACGCGATTGTGACTAGCAACCTTCACTACTCATGAATATAAATTTGTAACGATTAGGTGAAACTCATTTATATTCTAGCATCAAATTCATGCATGAAAACTAAGTATGCATCCTTAATCAACATACAAGAATCAGTTTTGAAGAAAACAGTTAATTGAATTGCATTCACAACTTATCAAATCACAATTGGAAGAAATCAATTCATATTGCAAATATGTTCATGGTTTTGAAATTCCCCCTAGCCAAAAAGGGTTTAGTTCCTCATACTTGCAATTAAACAGAAACAATTGAAATTAAACATTGAAAACCAAAGTAGAATACACCTAGAATGCTCCAGCAATCCAAATTAAATGGCTAGCACAACTCCAAGCAATCCTCCTTCTTCTTTGCAACGGCACAAGGTGAGGGATGATGGATGAGTGGTAAGTTATGGTGGTGGATAGATATAGGTGAGTTATGGTGAAGGGTGGATGGGTCTCTATTGCAAGGAAATGAGAATGACTGGAATTGTGTATGGGAGTGAATGGATGTGTAGAATGGTGAATGATCAATGAAATGCATGGCAATGGTATTTATAGGGAAATGATGGATTAGGTGAGTTAGGTGAGTGCACATTCCATTCAATTTAGGTGGGTTAGATGAGTGCACCAACAACTCAAATTTTGGTAGGTTAAATGAGTGCACCATCCATTCAATTTCTGGTAGGTTAAATGAGTGCACCAACAACTCAAATTTTGGTAGGTTTAAATGAGTGCACCAACCATTCTTGCAACTTGCATTTGTTTCTCCAGATTTTTAGCATGTTCCTAGCCTCATTTAAGCACCAAAAACATCTATCTAACTTGCTCCACATGCATGCACTCCAATTCAGCCCAAAACTGCACCAAAATGCACTGTCAGTTGAACCTACAAACACACGAAAATAGCTTAAATCACTATAATAAGTAGAAACTAACTAAATAAATGCCAAGAAACAAGCTAACTAAGTCGCATAAATATGCTCCTATCAAATTCCCCCACACTTAGCTTTTGCTAGTCCTCGAGCAAATGAAACAAACAAAAGAAACAAAACGCAATCTAAACCTTCCAACAATTGTCTTAGGGATTTCCAAAGAACATGACTTGCTAAAAATCATTACTTACACAGATTTTAGTCATCCTTACACTCAAGCACATACTTAATCACAGTTGTCACTTACTAGCTCACAATCAATCAATTAAAACGATGGTTTGAATGTAATAACATGCCTTAGAGAATTCACTCAATTCCTTACAAGATACTCTATTTTGACACAAATTTTCTGACTACACACCCTACACTAGTTATGTGTGAGAAGATTGATACAAACATGTAGACTAGCACTCACATATGTTTATAAAACCCACAAAAATCATGCAAAACAGCTTGTTTACCCCCCCCCCCCACACTTAAACCAAACATTGTCCTCAATGTTTCAAACATAGACTTACACTCAAACAAGCAAACAACACAATGAATCAAACATGACAAGCATGGCAGAGTAAAAACAAGAAAGAGTAGAGTTTAGGAACGCAAATCTGGTTATGGAGGTAGATGATATTTGGCTTCGGTAGTGAATGAATCGGCATGTATTTTGTCATGCTTGTTGACTTTCCACAACTTTGATCTTGAACTGGATTGGAAAGAAGAGGCGAATTCCTTGGTGGTGGTGATTTGATGGCATTGTACGGCGAGGCTTTGCTCTTTGGCGACTGATGCGTCAATATGTTGTTGAAGCTTCTCGAGCTCTTGGATTCAACTCAGACTCCTTCTGTTGGGTTGATTGATTGTGCAGGCAGCATTCTTCTCTGCTTGTTTCACTTGCCTTATCTGTTCTCCAGGCAGATGTGGCATCTTCTTCGGAAGTACATTAGCAGTTGAAGATGAGTACTCGAGAGCAATGCTAGGTAAGCAATCAGGAAGGGGTTCCAGGCAGTCGGTTCGAGATTGGAAGATTGATACCAAGTGCTGGCTGATTGCTCTTTTTTTCCTTGTCACAAAGACAAGGAAAAAGACAGGTAGAAAGCATGATATGGGATACTTTTGCTTTCAACCTTCATGATATGAAATACTTTTGCTCTTGAATTCTAAGTTTCGATTTCATTGCTTTGCATGCTATTGCTTAAAGAACCTTTGTTTATCCCTATCCGTTCTTTGTTAGCCAATACCCCAAGCCCTGTTACAACCCTTGACTTCAATCTTGAGTATTGTGTGTTTCAATTTGTGGAGTTTGGAATTGGTATGAGCATATGGTGTCACTGGTTCTCGCATCTAAGTAGTAGCATTCCATTCATGGGATCATATTTATATACATGTTATTAACTCCGGAAATTGCTTTCTTTGTTATACATATATGTGAGCGTTCGTTTTCATGTCTACATCAATCTTCTCACATATAACTAGTATAGGGTGTGTAGTTAGAAAATCTGAGTGAAAATTTGTGTGGATGATTGATAGGAGCTTATTTATGCGCCTTAGTTAGCTTGCTCTTGTGCATTTACGTTGTGCTTTCTTAGTTAAATTAGTCTTTTAAACTAGTTTTATGTGTTTTCAGGTTTTAAGGGCAAAGTATGCAAAAAGATGCATTTTGGAGCAAAATGGAGCTTGGAATGGATGTCACATACTTGGAGCCAAGAGAATGGACGAAATTGAAGATTTGAAGATTTGAGGAGTCCTAGTTGAAGAAGGATTCCTAGTCACAGAAGGAGTCCTAATTGAAGAAGGATTCCTAATCAACGAAGGATTCCTAGTTGAAGATGGATTCCTAGGAGAATGAAGATTCCTACTCAAACAAGGTTTCCTACTTGAAGTAGGAAAGTTAAATCTAATTGGCCTTGAGTTTCAGCAACAAATAAGTTTTCCAAGTCAAAGAAGGAAAAGGAATCCAAAATGAAGAAGGATTGATCAAGACAAGCTTTCCTATTCCTACTGTGCAACGGTTTCAGCTACAAAGAGGAGTCATAAACACTTTAGGACACCTTAGCCTTATTCTAGAGGGATGCCGCACCTATTTCAGCAAGGGAACCTTTTTCCTTGCATGACAAGACCTTCTAGATGCCTTATCCCTTCACACACATCCTTGCCGTGCCTATCCCTTCTAGAAGACCTTAATTCCTTGCCTTGCAAGGCTTTCTAGAAGCCTTAGCATTCCAGCCGCACCTTCTGGACCTTTTTCCTTGTGGATTCTGATTTCTAAGCCTTTTTCCTTGTGGATTTGGGTTATCCAAGTCCATATCTGATTACCCTAGGGTTTTAAGTGTCTATATATACTCATGTTAACCCATTGGCCGAATTACCACCTCTCATTCACATCATTCATGCCAGAATTTAATCCTTGCTCTCTGCCGCAGCCTTCCACCACCATACGCCATAATTCCTGCCAAGAACTACCCCTTGCCGAACCACCCATCCACCCTAAACACCACCATACATCCCCCATCCATTCTACACCATCTATAACCCCAAAAACCTATCCACAAGACTTGTGCCGCAACAAGGAGGAAGGAGGAATCGTGGATGCACCTGCTGTCCAAGTTGGAGCGTCTAGGTTTTTTATTTCTTTGGATTTCAATGTCTAAATTTATTTATCTTTGCTTTGTGCGTATGAGGAACTAAACCCCCCTTGGCTAGGGGGGGATTCGAAACCATGTTCATGCTTGCTATATGATTTGATTACTTCTAATTGCGTTTCATAAGTTGTGAATTCAATTTGCTTATCTATATGAATTAAAACTGATTTGTGTGTGTTGGTTGAGAGTGCACGCTTAATTTTCATACATAATTCTAATGCTAGGATATAAGGGAGTTTCACCTAATCGTTATGAACTTATATTCAAAAGTAGTAAAAGTTGTTAATCACAATCGCGTTAAGTAAATTCTTGGCATAAGTTTCATGCGCTTTCATAGTTACGAGTGCCTCGTCAATACTTATGATTTTCAATGAACGTAATGATCTTTGATTGTATCTCTATTACGCGCTTTCATGTAGGTAGCTTTTGAGGAATAATTGGATTGCGATGCGCTTTTTCCATCCAATTCATTGACATAAGGAAAATCTGAAAGTTAATTTAAGTGTATCTAATTAACTTGGGGTGTTGAGAATTCATGGTTTATTGAAAAGTAATTGGAAATCGTTTCGTATGCAAGTGTGACATGTGTGGAGAAGAACCCCTTAGCTAGCTTTCCATCCATTCAATTTCATCAAATTCGTTCAGATTGCACTTGTTCTTTACTTTACTTGTTTTGTTTTCAAATTCGTCAAAACCAAATCCCCCTTTACTTTGTTGAGTCATATTAGTTAGAAACTGATTTAGTTTGTGTTTTTAAGTGTCTTGAGTCAAGTTATAACCTATTTTCGTCCAAAATTGTGTTTTGTGTTCAAAACTGCCCAGATTGTGTTTTTAAGGCAGTTTTGAGTGTTTCTGTGCTGTTTTGAGTCTTTTGGTTTATTTTAGTGTTTTAGAGTTTAGTTTTGCATTCTTTGAGTCTAGTTTAGTGTTTTAAACTTTGCTTTTACGTTTTTGAGTCAGTTTTCAAGTGATTTAGCAATCCCTCCTAATCCCCGGCCTAGAACGATCCCTACTTACATTCCTTACTACAATTGATAAAAAGAGGGTTTAATTTGTGTGCTTATATATTTCACATCAAATTTTTTGCGCCGTTGCCGGGGATTAGCAACTTTGCTAATCCCTTGGATTGTTTTATTTCAGTTTGTTTAAATAGTTCCAGATTCTGACTTTGTTTTTGTTTCTTGTTTTAGGTACTAGTTTATGACTCGGAGTTCTCATCCGATTCGTGAACACATCTTGGACTTTGACGACGATTTCGAGCGAGAATTGAGACAAAAAAGGAAGAATCTAGAACCTAGTGAATCAAGTTCAAATTCAGAAGCCGAAGTTGAGTTTGAAGAAGAAAAACCCACGGCAAGAGTGGGTGAAGTAGAAGAAGTCATGGCACAAGACAATTGTACAATCAAGGAGCTTTCGGCTTCGGGAGTGGACAATGCCGCACCCCTATGCATTCAATATCTCGCGGCTGCCCAAGGAAAGACCGTGGAATTCGAGTTGAAGTCAAGTTTGCTACACCACATCCTGAAGTACCACGGGTTGTCCATGGAGGATCCTAACAAGCACTTGAAAGAATTCGAGGTGGTGTGCTCAAGCATGACCCCCATCAATGTCGATGGGAGTATTTTGAAGATGAAGGCCTTTCCCTTTTCTCTCTTAGAAAAGGCGAAAGATTGGTTGTATGAATTAGCTCCCGGAACTGTCACATCTTGGGAAAGCATGAAACGGGCCTTCTTGGAGAAGTTTTCCCAACTTCTCGAGTCATCCTCCTACGAAAAAGGATAAGTGGAATTCAACAAGATGAAGGTGAATCTTTTCCTACTTAATCCTTGTTCTAGAAAGATGTCACACCAATTTCAGCAAGGAAACACTCCTTGCCGTGCATAACCCTATCTAGAACATATTTCCTTGACTTGCAAGGCTTTCTAGAAGCCTTATCTTGCCTTATCCAAACCTGCCGCACCTCCTAAACCTTTTCCCTTGTGGATTCTGATTGTTTAAGCCTTTTTCCTAGAAGTCCATATCTGATTCCCCTAGGGTTTTAGGTGCCTATATATATATTCATTTTCAGCCTTGGCCGAATTACCACCTCCAATATACATCATTCACGTCAGAAACATAAATCCTCTCTTTGTTGCAGCCTTCCACCACCATACTCCATAGTTCCTGCCCAAAATCAACCTTTGCCGCACCACCCATCCACCTTAAACACCACCATACATCCCCCATCCATTCTACACCATTCATAACCCCAAAACTTGTCCATAAGCTTTGTGCCGCAGCAAGGAGGAAGGAGGACTTCGTGGATGCACCTGCTATCCAAGTTGGCGCGTCTAGGTGTTTTCTTTCTTTGGATTTCAATGTCTAAATTTATTAATCTTTGCTTTGTGCTTATGAGGAACTAAACCCCCCTTGGCTAGGGGGGATTCGAAAGCATGTTTATGCTTGCTATATGATTTGATTACTTCTAATTGTATTTCATAAGTTGTGAATTCAATTTACTTATCTATATGAATTAAAACTGATTTATGTGTGTTGGTTGAGAGTGCACGCTTAATTTTCATGCATAAATCTAATGCTAGGATATAAGGGAGTTTCACCTAATCGTTATGAACTTATATTCGCAAGTAGTAAAGGTTGTTGATCACAATCGTGTTCAGTAAATTCTTGGCATAAGTTTCATGCAATTCATAGTAACAAGTGCCTCGTCAATGCTTATGGTTTTCATAGAACTTAATGATTCTTGCTTGTATCTCTATTATGCAATTCATGTAGGGAACTAGTGGGGAATGCTTTGGGTTGTCGTATGCAATCATCCAATTCACTAACTTTAGGAAAATCTGAGGGTTAATTAGTGCAATTCACGGTTAATCTAGGGCGTTGAGAATTCATGGTTTATTGAAACGTAATTGGAAATCATTTTGTATGCAAGTGTGACATGTGTGGAGAAGAACCCCTTAGCTAGCTTTCTATCCATTCACTTTAATCAAAGTCGTTTTAAAATCTGTTTTAGTTTACAAAGTTTTTGTTTTGTTTTCAATTTCGTCAAAACCAATTCCCCCTTTATTTTGAAGTATTAGATTAGTTAGAAATCAATTTAGTTTGTGTTTTTAAGTGTCTTGAGTCAAGTTATAACCTATTTTCGTCCAGAATTGTGTTTTGTGTTCAAAACTGCCCAGATTGTGTTTTTAAGGCAGTTTTGAGTGTTTCTGTGATGTTTTGAGTCTTTTGGTTTGTTTTAGAGTTATAGATTTTAGTTTTGCATTCTTTGAGTCTAGTTTAGTGTTTTAAACTTTGTTTTACGTGTTTGAGTCAGTTTTCAAGTGATTTAGCAATCCCTCCTAATCCCCGGCCTAGAACGATCCCTACTTACATTCCTTACTACAATTGATAAAAATAGGGTTTAATTTGTGTGCTTATATATTTCACATCAAATTTTTGGCGCCGTTGCCGGGGATTAGCAAGCTAATCCCTTGGATTGTTTTATTTCAGTTTGTTAAATCGTTCCAGATTCTGACTTTTTTTGTTTTCTTGTTTTAGGTACTAGTTTATGACTCGGAGTTCTCATCCTATTCGTGAACATATCTTGGACTTTGACGACGATTTTGAGCGAGAATTGAGACGAAAATGGAAGAATCCAGAACCTAGTGAATCAAGTTCAAATTCAGAAGCCGAAGTTGAGTTTGAAGAAGAGGAACCCACGGCAAGAGTGGGTGAAGTAGAGGAAGTCGTGGCACAAGACAATTGTACAATCAAGGAGCTTTCGGCTTCGGGATTGGACAATGCCGCACCCCTATGCATCCAATACCCCGTGGCTGCCCAAGGAAAGACCGAGGAATTCGAGTTGAAGTCAAGTTTGCTACACCACATTCCAAAATACCATGGGTTGTCCATGGAGGATCCTAACAAGCACTTGAAAGAGTTTGAGGTGGTGTGTTCAAGCATGACTCCAATCAACGTCGATGGGAGCATATTGAAGATGAAGGCCTTTCCCTTTTCTCTCTTGGAAAATGCGAAAGATTGGTTGTATGAATTAGCTCCCGGAACTGTCACATCTTCGGAGAGCATGAAACGGGCCTTCTTCGAGAATTTTTTCCCAACTTCTCGAGTCATTCTTCTACGAAAAAGGATAAGTGGAATTCAGCAAGATGAAGGTGAATCTTTTCCTACTTATTATGAACGTTTTAAATCTCTTGTTACTTCTTGTCCACATCATCAAATGAAGGAGGAGCTTCTTCTACAATACTTCAACGAGGGGCTTCTACCAATTGAACGTCAAATGCTAGATGCCTCAGTGGGATGAGCTTTGGTGGACAAGACCCCCACGGCTGCAAAGACATTGATTGCTAATCGAGCATTGAATGCTCAACAGTACGAAGGTGTTGGACAAAGGAGCACCCGACGGCAACACCAAGTAAATGAGGTAAGTGCCATCTCCGAACTTCAAAATCAAATGGCTAACCTTACTACTCTTCCTTCTCAGGTTGTGGAAGGACCAAAAGTACAAAATGTAAGTGCTTGTGGCGTGTGCTCCATGCAAGGACACCTTACGGACAAGTGCCCACAATTGATAGAGAATGGAGGGTGGGAGTGTTGGAAGTATGCCCACAAAGCCACTCATTTGATGTAATAGCTTTTTGGAATACTTAATATGTTAAACTTTTATATGTTTAACGGAAGGGCAATACTTATTGTTAATCACTATTTATTGTATCATGTGTTTAATCAATAAGAGAATCCAAGGGATGTATTTGACATAAGAGATAAGTGATCTAATGAGTTAGATTAAGGAGACCTTTCTCTTATGTTCATTCCTAAAACGTTCCTAGCCATAGGATTGCCAATTGGGCATTGACAATCCGCTAAGGTTAGTATGTGTTATGTTGACTCAAACGTGAGTATGAACTAGTCTCAAGTCATTTGGTGTTGGACACTAAGACAAACACATAGGTGCTCGAAAGAGTAATCGAGTACACTGAACTGCGATTAATGAGAGTTCAAACATACATGTCATGTACGAACTCTAAGGTTACAATATGCAAAGTAGTCCTTAGACCTGAGGCATCATAGATGTCTAATGGTTAGGTCCTTGATCTTTGATCATGACAAAGGCATTCCCTCGGATTGTCCACGGCATTGTTGGGGTCATGTGATCTAGTCATGTAGGCAAATGAATGCACAACAAGGGATCTCTAACCTTCCATGGTGGAAGGAGTATACTCTAAAATATGATTCTAAAGTCTTTGGCCAAAGCAAATGAATATGACTAAGGAAGATGTTCCAAATCATATTCAAGGGAATCATATAAGAAAGTATCACATTGGATAGTAGACATGAAACAAACTATCACTTAAAACAATGTGGTTAAGAGTATTGTATTAGAGAAGGACCGTATTGCATTGTAATTGTAATTGGATAGGTTCTCCAACCAATTCTACTTAGCTTGGGTAACCATGACATACTGCTAGGTGTCACTCATGGTTTGTGGAAGCCCTATTGATTAGCAAACACTAATCATCAAAAAGGGAGAATTGAAATGTGGTTTCAATTCACAATCGATAGTTAAGAGTAACATCGCCCACTGCCTCGCTAATTGGAACCTAATGGATCGCACACCAAATAAGGATATATGTGAAGCAATTAAATGAAATGGATAAGCAATTAAATGGTTTAATTGAAGAATGGTCAAGATTAATTAATTAGTTAATTAATTATACGAAATGTTCGTATTGGGCTTTTAAGTTGGTTTTAGGGCTTCGGGGCCCAAAAGTGTTTTGGTCCACAAGGCCCATTATGTTTAAGTTGTATGACAACTAAAACAAAAATGGGCAATAAGCCCAATAACCATATAGGCCAACCATTTAGGGTGAGGGTATGCAAGTTTGCTTAATTGCAAGTTTGCCACTCACCTAAGAAATGAAGTATAAATTCATCTTTATAGCTTTGTTTTCAATTAGGGTTTTCTAAGCTACTTGGGGAAAGTTATCTAGCAAATTTACTTCCCTAAGTGATCCATTTTCATTCTCACAAATTACATCCTTGGTGAAGAGACATAGAGACATCAAACTTTTGGTGTTTTGGAGAACTAATCCTCAAATCCTCAAAGAAGCAAAGGAGCACTAAAAGGAGGAAAATCACAAGGAAGATCCAAGGAGCAAGGAGGTGACTTGAAGGCCCTCCACTTGGGTGAATCCCTTGTGTAATCAAGGATGAGCTTCAAGGGTAAAGAATCTCTAAATTCTTAATTATCTTTAATGTTGTTAAAGAGTCTTTTGGTTCACCATATACTAGGCTTTGAAAGTCATGGGTTTCATGAATTGTTTTTGGATGCATGCCTACTTTAAAGAGTTAATTGTTAGCATATGTATTCAAATGTTCATACATGTTCTTAGCTAGGACAAAATTTTTCCTTCAAGTGGTATCAAGAGCCTAGGTCTAGTGTATGGTGGATCCTTTTGGGTTTTGTGATTTTCATGTTTTATGATTTAAATGTTGTAAATGTTACAAGCTTTGTTCTTGCTTTGAATATAAATTTTTCTAGAAAATTTAGCATCTCAAATGTTGTAGATGTATTTCATTTAAGCATGAATATTGGAACTAAAAATTTGGTGCCATGTATTTTGAGTTTTCATAAGTGTTCTTCAATGTTCTTGGAGTTCTTGCCAAGAACAAAAAAGTTTTGAAGTTTTGATTCAAAAAGTTTTATGTTTTTACATAAAGTTTTGATTTAATTTTAGTGGGTGATGGTTAATGATTAAGTAATTTTAATGGGAGACAAACTTTGTTTTAAAGAATGACATAAATCATTTCATACAAAATTTTATTTCATCTTTACCTCACCTAACATAACCCACTTACAAAACTTTGTATAAAATTTGAATTTTACCAATAAAAACCACTTATGGCCCGCCACCCTATTAAATAGGGTATTTTTGGGTGTTTTGTGCACTTACATAAAGTTTTGATACTTTTGTGTATTTGCATTTTGGCCCAAAAGTTTACGTTTTTACATTAAGGTCCAAAAACTTTAAAGGACAAATTGTTTTGCTCCTTTAATGATGTTTTTGACATTATTAAAAATGTTTGGGTTCTAAGTTGTAATTACATGAAGTTGTGGACTCTTGTGTTTTTACAAAGTGACCCCAAAAGTTTTTGTTTTTTAGAAAATGGCCCAAATTAGATGAGAACAAAATGGTTTGTCTCTTTAAATGAGAATTGGATTTTCATTTTATTTAGTTTCATTTAAATCAATTCTATGGATCCGAAAACCAATTGTTTTAAAGTTGTTTTCTTAATTAAATGTGTTTGATTAAGAGAAGGGTGATTATGAACCAAATGCCTCGATAATTGAGCTATGTGATTGGCCGCTTTACATTATGAATGTTTGGGCTTGGTAGTGTAGATTTGAATGTAATTTGATTAGTTCAAGATTGTTGTAAATGGACATAAGTCCATCATTTATGTTGTAAAAGGGCATAAGCCCTTATTATTATTTCATGTATTCCTTTTGTTTAAATGTATGCAAAATGGAATAGTTGGGTCCAACGCCCAATAGGAAATAACGGTTTAATTGGATTAAACGCGTAACTAAAATCAACAACTACATACCTTAGACCCAAGGTCCAACACAAGGCTCGTGTTGGATCAAATCAAACGGTTCATAATCATCCTAAAACCTAATATGACTATATAGTCCATATGAGGATGCAAAGCATTCGTTAGTAGTTCCATATAGTCTCGCTTGTTTCAACGAAACAGTGGGAGTATTATATACTACTAATTCATATAAACTTGGACCAATGGTTGTGATAGGCCCAAGTTCTTTTAATGTGATTAAAATGTTTTGATGTAGCCCAACGCTATTCCCTCAACAAATGAATATTAAGTTGATAAGTGAGAGATGTTTAGAATATCTCTTCGTAGGCCTTCCACCGTGGTGGGCTTCAATCGTTTGTGACTCATACACCGTATTCGTCCAGTTCTGGGGTATACAAAGTATGTGCTTACATTCAGGAGAAGCCCATAAACATATGATGAAGTGAAAGTAGGCAACGGGTATGGCCAATATGATATTCTTCTGAGGCCATTCTTGAACCCCTATTTGAACTAGCATGGTGGGAATGACTTAAACTAAGTGCAATGATGCCAATAAGATATTCTTCTGAGGCATCATTCTCTAGAGGCCGAACTAGATGGGTAATTACAAAAGGTTGTAAATGAATAATGCGTTATTCTCTCATCATTATTTTTGCTAACCAATAAGATATTCTTCTGAGGTGGGCTTGGTAATGGTGAGTCTCCCATAACCCACTAAGAGTTCAATATAACTCTCGAATTCTATTGAGGGATGTGGAATTTGCCAAAAATGGTGGGTGATACTATTTGATTAAAAGACCCAATCAAAATAGTTTTAAACAACAATGCTAATTCGATTTCTGTTATGTTATGTAGTGAACGACATGCCTAAAATTATACCCACCATTATACTTGACAAAAAGGGCCTAAAGGGCCAACGTTTCCTTGCTTGGTATCGCCACATTGAGAATGTCTCAAAGGTGAAAGACATATTGTATGTACTTAAGCAATCCCCTCCTCATGTACCTCCTACGAAACTAGCTTCAAAGGAGGAGTGTCAAAATTATGTTAGACACTATGAGGATGACTTACAAGCCAAAAGCTTAATCCTCACTTCACTTAGTGAGGAGCTTATGAAGCTACATAAGCACATGGACACTTCTTGTGCCATGGTTGAAAGTTTGCATAAGATGCATGACCTTGAGACTAGTAATGTACGATTCTCAAATATTTGTAGTCTAATGAATGCCAAAATGGCAAAGGGGACATCGGTCCATGAACATGGACAAAAGATGGAAAGGATCTTTCAAGATCTTCAAAATTTAGGAACTTCCATCGATGGGAAAATGGCCCAAGACTTTTTCCTTGCATCTCTCTCGGATGATTTCACTAAGTTTATCGTAAACTATAAAGTGAATAGATTCGATCATTCTTTGAAAGAGATGATTGACATGTGCTGTAAATTTGAAAAAGGTTTCAAAAGGGACAGTGGGAGTGAGAATGCAATAATAAGGAAAAGGTTACATAAGAAGAAGGCAAAGAAATCCAAGGGAACATGCTTTCATTGTGGAAAGGATGAACGTTGGAAGAAGAAATACAGGGTGCGCATTGCGAGCCTTATGACAAGGACTTTTGAAGAGACTATTTCTGTCATAGAGAGTGCTTTTACAGTGAGCTCCAATTCCTGGATATTTGATTCAGGTGCTAGTCAACATATCTGTAATACGTTGCAGGGACTAACAGGGAGCAGATCACTGCGCAATGAGGAGATGGTTGTGCGAGTTGGGAATGGCACTAAAATCTCTGCAAAAGCAATAGGCACCTATATGCTTAACCTACCCTCTGGGGAAGTCCTGGAACTTAAAAATTGTTTATATTTTCCTTCATGTATAAAGAATTTGATTTCCATCTCTAAGCTTTTATGAGATGGGCACTCAGTGTTGTTTGACAAAATGAGTTGCACTTTATACTTGAACGGTCGTATTATCTCTCATGGTAATATGATAGAGGGACCTTTTCACCTAGAGACGAATAGTGGGATGCACTGTATTGAAAGCGGGAATACCTCAAAACCCAAAAGGGCTAGAGAAGAAGTTAACCAAGAAAAGATGTGGCATCTTAAACTTGGACATGTGAACCTTGATAAGACTCGCAAGATGTCGAAAGACGGATATTTCCGCCCATTAGGTAATGACCGGATGGGTACTTGTGAAAGTTGCTTGAAAGGGAAGATGACCAAATCTCCATTTACTGGAAAAGGAGAGCGTGCCACTGAAATTCTAGGGTTAATCCACACTGACGTATGTGGACCTATGTCTACTACGTCGAGAGAAGGCTTCTCATACTATATCACATTCACCAACGATCACTCTCGGTTTGGCTATGTATATCTTATGAAGTACAAGTCAGAATCCTTTGAAAGGTTCAAAGAATTCAAGAATGAAGTTGAGAAGCAAACTGGGAAACAGATAAAAATCCTAAGATCGGATCGAGGGGGTGAATATCTGAGTAATGAGTTCCTAGATTATCTCAAAGAGTGTGGAATAATATCACAGTGGACTCCACCGGGAACTCCACAACTTAATGGAGTTTCTGAAAGGAGAAATCGAACCTTGATGAACATGGTTCGTTCTATGATGAGTTCCGCTGATCTACCAGTAACATTCTGGGGATACGCTCTATATACAGCAGCTTACTTGCTTAATAGAGTACCTTCCAAATCAGTTTCACAAACACCCTATGAGATATGGCATGGAAGAAAGCCAAGTCTTAATCATATTAAGATTTGGGGTTGTGAAGCATATGTCAAGAAGCTTGAGGCTACTAAGCTTGAAGCGAGATCAGTAAGATGCTATTTTGTGGGATATCCTAAAGAAACTATGGGATATGAGTTCTACCATCCTGACGACCAGAAAGTCTTTGTCGCCAGAACTGCTAAGTTTCTAGAGGACGAATTTGTTCTCAAATGAACTATAAGCAAACAGATGGAAATTAACGAGATTAATAATGAACCACAAACAAGCACTCGACATATTGACAACCCTGTTCCTGAACCCCTAGCTCCACGTAGATCTGAACGGGTTAGTAAGCCACCTATGAGGTTTGGCTTAAATAATGACTTTGATGAATTGTACCTTTTAGGTGACAATGAAACAAAGGAGGACCCTAGGGACTACACTGAAGCAATGTCCGACATTGATTCAAAGAGATGGCAAATGGACGTGAAGACGGCCTTTCTGAACGGCTACCTACAGGAAGAGCTCTATATGACTCAACCCGAAGGTTTCATGTCCGAGTCTGAAGAGACTAAGGCATGCAAGCTTCAAAGGTCCATTTATGGACTTAAGCAAGCCTCCAGGAGCTGGAACATTCGTTTCGATACTGAAATCAAAACGTTTGGTTTTACTCAAAACGAAGACGACAATTGTGTTTATCAAAAAGTCGTTGGGGATGCAGTAGTATTCCTAGTGTTATATGTAGATGACATATTACTATTCGGGAATGACACTGCAGTACTTTCTTCTGTAAAAGTGTGGTTGTCTAAAACCTTCCACATGAAAGATTTAGGAGATGCATCTTATGTACTTGGGATAAAACTCTATCGTGATAGATCCAGAAAATTAATTGGATTATCCCAATCGATGTACATTGATAAGGTGCTAAGTAGGTTCCAGATGGAACAATCTAAGAAAGGTTTTCTTCCTGTGAGACATGGAATTCACCTTTCTAAGTCCATGGGACCTAAGACTCCTGAAGAGATACGGCTAAATGAATGAAATTCCTTATGCTTCCGCCATAGGGAGTCTCATGTATGCCATGATATGCACAAGGCCTGATATCGCGTATGCTGTGAGCATTACTAGTCGATATCAATCTAACCCAGGATCAGAACACTGGGCAGCTGTCAAGATGGTCCTTAAGTACTTAAGAAGAACTAAGGACATGTTCCTCGTTTATGGAGGAGCATCAGAGTTGCGAGTGGAAGCTTATACAGACGCAGATTTCCAATCTGACGTCGATGATAGAAGTTCCAACTCCGGATATGTATTCACTCTGAATGGTGGGGCTGTCAGTTGGAAAAGCAAGAAACAAAGTGTAATTGCTGATTCCACGACAGAGGCTGAATATGTCGCTACAACTGAAGCCGGCAAAGAAGCGTTCTGGATGAAAAAGTTCATTACTGAACTTGGAGTGGTTCCAACCATCACATCACCAGTAACTTTGTACTGTGATAATAGTGGGGCGATAGCTCAAGCCAAGGAACCCAGGGCTCATCAAAAGAACAAGCATTTTGATAGGCGCTTTAATATCATAAGATGATATGCTGCCGAGGGGAAAGTCAACATCCTCAAAGTTGCTTCAGCCGATAATGTAGCAGATCCACTGACAAAGCCAATGACTCAAATCCAGCTTGATCGTCATATGGATAAGATGAGTATTAGATACATGGGAGGATGGCTTTTAGTGCAAGTGGGAGATTGTTGGAAGTATGCCCCCAAAGCCACTCATTTGATGTAATAGCTTTTTGGAATACTTAATATGTTAAACTTTTATATGTTTAACGGAAGGGCAATACTTATTGTTAATCACTATTTATTGTATCATGTGTTTAATCAATAAGAGAATCCAAGGGATGTATTTGACATAAGAGATAAGTGATCTAATGAGTTAGATTAAGGAGACCTTTCTCTTATGTTCATTCCTAAAACGTTCCTAGCCATAGGATTGCCAATTGGGCATTGACAATCCGCTAAGGTTAGTATGTGTTATGTTGACTCAAACGTGAGTATGAACTAGTCTCAAGTCATTTGGTGTTGGACACTAAGACAAACACATAGGTGCTCGAAAGAGTAATCGAGTACACTGAACTGCGATTAATGAGAGTTCAAACATACATGTCATGTACGAACTCTAAGGTTACAATATGCAAAGTAGTCCTTAGACCTGAGGCATCATAGATGTCTAATGGTTAGGTCCTTGATCTTTGATCATGACAAAGGCATTCCCTCGGATTGTCCACGGCATTGTTGGGGTCATGTGATCTAGTCATGTAGGCAAATGAATGCACAACAAGGGATCTCTAACCTTCCATGGTGGAAGGAGTATACTCTAAAATATGATTCTAAAGTCTTTGGCCAAAGCAAATGAATATGACTAAGGAAGATGTTCCAAATCATATTCAAGGGAATCATATAAGAAAGTATCACATTGGATAGTAGACATGAAACAAACTATCACTTAAAACAATGTGGTTAAGAGTATTGTATTAGAGAAGGATCGTATTGCATTGTAATTGTAACTGGATAGGTTCTCCAACCAATTCTACTTAGCTTGGGTAACCATGACATACTGCTAGGTGTCACTCATGGTTTGTGGAAGCCCTATTGATTAGCAAACACTAATCATCAAAAAGGGAGAATTGAAATGTGGTTTTGATAGGAGCATATTTATGCTACTTAGTTATGTTGTTTTCTTGCATTTTCGTAGTTAGTTATAACTTATTATAGTGTTTAAGGTCATTTTCGTGCAATTTCAGGTTCATATGGCAAAGTATGCATTTTGAGCCAATTTGGAGCATTTTGGAGCATTTTTGGGCCAAGATTGGATGGTGCAAACATGAAGACATGTGGATGGACGAATTTGATAATTAAAACAGCAACACACACACCACATGGGCAGCAAGGAATCAGAAATTAAAGCATGGAAGAATGGGATCATCATGGGCAGCAAGGAATCATTATGGGCAGCAAGGAATCATCATGGGCAGCAAGGAATCATTATGGGCAGCAAGGAATCATCATGGGCAGTGAAGAGACAACAAGGAATGGCAGAAATTGGACCACCATGAAGTGGATTTCTGCAAGGATGGCAGATTGTCCATTACTTGATGTTTGCTTGACATTTTCAGCCACTATATAATCCCCATTCAACCATTTATCATGGAGTTCAGAAAACCACACCTCCCACACACATTCCATTCATCCCATCCAGCCATACACCCTCCACAATTCATAAATTCGTCAAACACATCCATCACACTTTGCAGCAGCCTTCCTTCACCTTTCACCATATTTTCTGACCCAAAATCATCCCTAGCCGTACCCCCATCAACCCTAAACCTTCCCATACCATTCCCCATCCATTCTACACCACAAATAACCCCAAAAACCTGTTCTAAAGTTCTCTGCCGCAGCAAGGAGGAAGGAGAATTCGTTGATGAGCTTGCTGCCAAGTTGGAGCGTTCTAGGTGTTTTCTTCCTTTGGATTTTAATTTCTAAATTTAGGTATCTTTGCTTTGTGAGTATGAGGAACTAAACCCCTTAGTTGGGGGGTAATTCGAAACCATGTACATGCTTGCAGTATGACTTGATTAAATTCAGTTGTTAGTTCATAAATTGTGGATTCAATTCGTTCATCTATTTGATTGATAACTTATTTGTGTATGTTGATTGAGAGTGCACGCTTAGTTTTCATGCATGAATATGATGCTAGATTATGAGGGAGTTTCACCTAATAGTTACAATCTTATAATCACAAGTAGTGAAGGTCGCTTGAAAACGATCGCGTTGAATGAATTCTTGGCATAAGTTTCATGCAATTCATAGTAACGAATGCTTCGTCAATGCTTATGTTTTTCATAGAACTTAATGATTCTTGCTTGGATCTCTATTATGCAATTCATGTAGGGAACTTGTAGGGAATGTTTTGGGTTGTCGTATGCAATCATCCAATCTAATAACTTGTGGAAAAACTGAAAGTTAATTAGTGCAATTCACGGTTAATTTGGGGCATTGAGTATCCATAGTTTATCGAAGAACAACTGAAAATCGTTTTGTTTGCAAGTGTGACATGTGTGGAGAAGAACCTCCTAACTAGCCCTTTATCCATCCTTTTCATCCAAAACGTTTTACAACCTGTTTAGTTTTAAGTTTCTGTTTTGTTTTCAATTTTCGTCCAAAACAAATCCCCCCTTAATTTGAAGTCTTAGATTAGTTAGAAAGTGTTTTGATTTGTGTTTCTAAGTATTTTGATTCAAGTTTTCATCAAATTTCGTCCAAATTAGTGTAGGTGCTCAAAACTGCCCAGAAAGTGGTTTTTAGGCAGTTTTGAGCCTTCTAGTTGCTGTTTTGAATTCTAGGTTTGTTTAAGTGTTTTAAACATTAGTTTTGCATTCATTGAGTCTAGTTTAGTGTTTTAAACTTTGTTTTTGAGTTTTTAAGTCAGTTTCCAAGTGTTTAGCAATCCCTCCTAATCCCCGGTCTAGAACGATCCCTACTTACATCTTTACTACAATTTGACAAAAGAGGGTTTAATTTGTGTGTCAAGTAATTCTCGCACCAAATTTTGGCGCCGTTGCCGGGGATTAGCAACTTTGCTAATCCCTCGTTCTTTTTGTTTATTTGTTACTTTCGTTTGTTTTCTATCACAGATTGCTATCTTGTTTTGTTTCTTTGTTTTTAGGTACTAGTGCATGACTCGAAGTTCCAAACCTATTCGTGAGCATATTTTGGACTTTGACGACGATTTTGAGAGAACTTTGAGAAGGGCTAGAAATCAGCAAGAACACAACCCACCCAATCCCGAACCTGACCTTGAAGAAAACGTTCCAGAAGAGGAGGAGGAACCTACGGCACAAGTGAGTGAAGAAGCCCAAGACATGGCCGTGGACAACCGTACACTCAAAGAGCTCTCCGCCTCGGGATTGGATAATGCCGCACCCTTGTGTATCCAGTACCCCACGGCTGCCCAAGGTAAGACGGAAGAATTTGAATTAAAGTCAAGTTTGCTTCATCATATTCCTAAATACCATGGCTTGTCCATGGAAGATCCTAACAAACATTTGAAAGAATTTGAAGTAGTTTGTTCTAGTATGACTCCCGTTAACGTTGACGGAAGTATTTTGAAGATGAAGGCTTTTCCATTCTCTTTGATGGATAAAGCCAAGGATTGGTTATACGAGTTAGCTCCCGGCACTGTCACTTCTTGGGAGAGTATGAAGAGAGCATTCTTGGAGAAGTTCTTTCCAACTTCTCGCATCATCCTCCTACGCAAAAAGATAAGCGGAATCCAGCAAGAAGAAGGTGAGTCTTTTTCTACATATTATGAACGTTTTAAATCACTTGTTGCTTCTTGTCCACAACATCAGATGAAGGAGGAATTACTTTTGCAATACTTTTATGAGGGCCTCCTACCACTTGAACGTCAAATGCTCGATGCCTCGGCGGGTGGAGCATTGGTGGACAAAACACCCATGGCTGCCAAGATCTTGATTGCTAATAGAGCATTGAACGCTCAACAATACGAGGGTGTTGGTCAAAGAGGACCCCCACGACAACAAGTACATGAGGTAAGTTCCACATCCGACATTCATTCACAATTAGCTAATCTTACTTCCATTGTGTCTCAGATGGCCGAGGGCATGAAGATGCAAGGACCAATTGTATGTGGCGTATGTTCTATCCAAGGACATGCTTCTGAAAAGTGTCCACAATTGATTGAAAATGGTGGATGGGAAAGCGCCAATGCAATTGGGTTTCAAGGCCAAAACCAACCAAGGAATGATCCTTATTCAAGTACTTACAATCCCGGTTGGAGAGACCACCCAAATTTCAAGTGGAGGGAGCCCCAACCACCTCAACAACAAGGAGGCTTTAGGCAACAACCCCCGGGGTTCTTCACCAAGCCATATGCACCCCCACATGCTCCACAACAATCTGCCCCAAATGCTTTAGGTACGTCTCTAGATAATGATGCACTTCTTAAGATACTAACCAAATTATCTCAGGGGCAAGACGATCACACCCAAGCTATGCAAAACCAAGACAAAAGGGTGGATCAACTTGAGAAACAAATTGGGCAGATTGCCGAGTTTGTAGGTAAGTTTCGAGATCCCGGACAACTCCCTAGCTCCACCATTCCAAATCCAAGGGGCGGGTTCGAAAGTGCAAAAGCCATATTGTTGAGAAGTGGAAAAGAAGTTGGGACAGGTCCTACACCATCAAAATCAGGTCTCAAAGAGGATGAAAACTTGCAAATTGAAGAGGAAGAAGCAAGCTTGCCCACGGCAAGGGTGGTTTCACCTTTGCCGCAAGCTTCTAGTACCCCAAATCTGCCCAATTTGTCCAACAAAGGTAAGAATGTGTCCAATTCGTTTCCTACTAATGTTATTCCACCCAATGTACCATTTCCTAGCAGATTTTTGCAATCCAAGATCGAAGAGGAGGAAAAAGATGTTCTAGAGACATTTAGAAAGGTTCAAGTTAACATACCTCTCTTGGATGCAATCAAGCAAATCCCGAAGTACGCCAAGTGTTTGAAGAAGCTTTGTACAACAAAGAAACGTTTTCGGGAGAAAGAAGTGGTACAGGTAAGTGAGAATGTGTCTGCCATGCTACAACGTAAACTACCTCCTAAATGCAAAGATCTGGGTAGTTTCACCATTCCTTGTGTCATTGGTAATACTAAGTTCAAATCTGCCATGTTAGACTTAGGTGCATCCATAAATGTTATGCCATATTCAATTTATGCATCTATGAACCTAGGCAAGTTAAAAAATGATGGGGTAATCATACAATTGGCCGATAGATCTAATGCCTATCCAAAGGGAGTTGTGGAAGATGTTTTGGTGCAGGTTAATCATTTGATCTTTCCGGCGGATTTCTATGTTCTTGAGATGGATGAATCGGATCATGCTCCTTCATTGCCCATTCTCCTTGGACGGCCTTTCATGAAAACGGCTCAAACTAAGATTGATGTAGCCAAAGGAGAAGTAACTATGGCATTTGGTGGTGATATGATTTGTTTTAAAATTTTTGAATCCATTGAGACTCCTAACGTTGTTCGTTCTTGTTGTGTTATTGATACAATAGAAAAGATAGGGACGGATCATTCAGCCCCTAACACAAAGGTTGCTTCAAGAACCATGCAAGATGAGGGAATTGGAGTGGAGCATGAGGACCCCACGACCACTGCCCTTAAGATACCCAATGTGGCCGAGAATACCATGAGGGAAAAAGTTCATGTTGCTGCCACTTCATCACAACACCAAGGTAAGGCACCTAGTCCAAATCCAATTCCCATTAAAAGTAAGAGGTGGTTCCCTTCTTTGGTGCAGGTACCCAAGCAAATCCCCAATGGTGGGCGCATAAACATGAACCTTAGGCAACACAACGCACCCATTAACAAACATCACTATCCATTTCCGTTCAAGGATGCAATGTACAAGAACTTTGTGGGGCAGGTTGTGGAGGGGATCCCACTCCATGCCGTGGGCTCCAATGAGGCATGATTGTGTTCTTCGTCCGGCTTCACGACGTTAAAGAAAGCGCTACTTGGGAGGCAACCCATGCAATTCAACAAAGGAAGCCCTAGGAATCACTCCAATTCCAGATTTGCGTTCCTAAAACCCTTCACTTTGTTGCTTGTTTCTCATCTGCCCAGTTTGTTATTTACTTGCTGTTTGTGTGTTTCTTTTTGTTTAGTGTGGTTTTATGCTTGAAACATTGAGGACAATGTTTGATTTAAGTGTGGGGGGGTAACTAAGTGTTTTAGATGCAAATTCGTGGGATTTTATCACCCTTAACTTGGAGACTTGTTCCTCGCTGTTTTTAAGTGTTTTTGAGCAGTTTTGGTATGTTTTGGTGTGTTTGAAGTAAAAATCCGAAAATCACATAAAAATTTGAAAAATTTGTTTTAAAAACCCAAAAAGAGTTGTTTTTGTGTGTTTGTTTGTGTCTTAGGGTACCTTCCAACACAATGATGAGGATTTGGTTTTTAATTGCATGACTGTTAAAGAGAGTGATTAACATGGATGAAATTTTGATTTACTCTTTGTTTATGCTTGGTTATGGTTATAACTTATGAATTCACATGCAATCATAAAAAAAAAAATCAGTTTTTGTAACATGCTTGAAGGAAGGAACTCAAACTAACGCTACAACCTTGTGAGACTTGAGCCTAAACGTTTATTTGGAGAGTTAAAATCTGTGCATTCTTTGTTTTCTAAGTCGTTGCATGATCTCAATATTCCTTGCTTGGTTACTACTTAGAAGGCGTTTCATCATTTAGTTCCAAATGCTAGAACTCATGCCCATTTCATTCAAAGCATGTTATTGATTTGCATAACACATATTCAAGATGAAGTTGTGTAGTGACCACCACCTTAGCCAAAATGCCGTGAATCCCCTATGTCATTATGTTTTGTAGGTTCCAACCCCATTGAGCCTTGTTTAGCCTTTTCCTTGTTAACCCATGTTTTCCTCACCTAGCCTAGATTAGGACTATCCATTCCTTTGTTCTTTAAGCATAGTAAAGCATGATTCAATTAGAATTCTTTTGTGGCAGAAAACAAGTGTGGGGGAAGTTTTTGTTATGTGAATTTGTGTGCCATAAAGCACGGGTTCAAAGAAAAGAAAAGAAAATAGAATTCGTGGAAAAAGAAAAAATGAAGCGAAAAAGTATGAAAAGTTGTGAAAAAGAGCTCCAAAGTTTTGTTTGTTGAAGTAAGGGTCCAAAACAATGAATTCGGCCCTAAGGAGTTGTCTAAATCTTTCCCTTGTGTTTTAAAGTTAGTTTCTGCCATTCAAGTGAATTCTAAGTCTCAATTTCATTACGTTGCTTACTATCGCTTGAAGAACGTTTGTTTTCCCTATCCTTTCTTTGTTAACCAATACCCCAAGCCCCGTTACAACCCTTAACTTCTATCTTGAGTGTTATGTGTTTCAATTTGTGGAGTTTGAATTTGGTATGAGCATATGGTGTCACTGGTTCTCGCATCTAAGTAGTAGCATTCCATTCATGAGATCATATCATAACATGCTTCTTAACTCTAGAAATTGCATTCTTTGTAAAATATATATGTGAGCATTCGTTTTCATATCTACATCAATCTTCTCACATATGACTAGTGTAGGGTGTGGAGTTAGAAAATCTGAGTGAAAATAGAGTGTATATCTTGTAAGGAATTGAAGGAATTCTCTAAGGCATGTTACTTCATTCAAAGCATTGTTTTAATTGATTACTTGTGAATTTGTAAGTTGTGGCTTAAATTAAGTATGTGCTTGTGTAAAGATGACTCAAATTTGTGGGGATAACGATCTTTAACATGTCATGTTCATTGGAAATCCCTGAGGCAAATGTTGGAAGGATTAGAGTGTGTTTATTGACTTTGTTTCGTTTTGTTTATTTTGTTTTGCTCGAGGACTAGCAAAAGCTAAGTGTGGGGGAATTTGATAGGAGCATATTTATGCTACTTAGTTATGTTGTTTTCTTGCATTTTCGTAGTTAGTTATAACTTATTATAGTGTTTAAGGTCATTTTTGTGCAATTTCAGGTTCATATGGCAAAGTATGCATTTTGAGCCAATTTGGAGCATTTTGGAGCATTTTTGGGCCAAGATTGGATGGTGCAAACATGAAGACATGTGGATGGACGAATTTGATAATTAAAACAGCAACACACACACCACATGGGCAGCAAGGAATCAGAAATTAAAGCATGGAAGAATGGGATCATCATGGGCAGCAAGGAATCATTATGGGCAGCAAGGAATCATCATGGGCAGTGAAGAGACAACAAGGAATGGCAGAAATTGGACCACCTGATAAGCTCATATTTATACATATTTTACATCAAATTCTCTCGTCTTTTCTTAGTTATTTCCTCATATTTTTGTGCTATTTACTTTGTTTTTGTGTTTTATCGAATTTATCTAGCTAAGAAAATAAAAATAACATAAGTGTGATTTTATGTAATAAATTTGTGTCAAAACTGTTTAGCTTTTAAATTAAATAAAAAAAATATATATATATATAATAATAATTGTTTGTTTTGTAGAATAAGGGAGAGTGGAGCTAGTAAGGAAAGAAAATAAAATAAAGTAATGGAGCTGTCAAGCAGCTGGCAAAGGAAAGGTGAGAAAAATAATAAGGAATAAAAAAAAGAAGAAGTGGAAGAAGTGGATACGGCATTAGGAAATAAATAAGAAAAAGGAAAGTGGAGTGAATGGAATTGGGTTGGTGAAGTTAATGGACCGAATAAAAGCTTTAAAAAAGAAATAATAAATAAAAAGGAACAAGGGTGACAAGGTGGATAGAATAAAGGGGGGAAGTCCTCGTGTACAGGGGTTTTAGGGGTTTTAGGTGGGCAGTTTGGGCAGTGTGGAGTTGCTGCCTTAGGCAGCATGGGAACTTGGAAGGCGCGCAGGGAGGTCAGACATGCGAAGGATAGAAAATAATAGGTGGGGAGACAAGAAAGAATAAGTGGAATTTGGACAGCGCGCAGAGGGAACGTGGAAAGAAACTGGGAGAGAAAGGAGTGCTGCCTTAAAGGCAGCGAGAGCGCGGAAGTCAGTACGGAGAGGGAGCCTTGGGGGACGCTGCTTTTGGGCAGCTCGAGAAGTGACGCGAGGAGTTTTTGCGAGGAACAGCGCCTGGAGGGGGGAGTCTGGAAGGAGCAACACAGCTGGCGCACGCAGAAGGCTTGCGGGGAAAGAGCGCAGGAGCCTTGGGCAGTCAACACGGGCAGTCAGCTCGCAGGAAGGAGTGCTGCCCTTTGGCAGCAAGGTCAGCACGGAGGAATTTGGAAGGCATGCAGTGCATGCATGTTCAGGCAGTGCAGGGGACAGACAGGTGACTGCCTTGGGCAGTCATCACAGTCAGGAGCTCGGGCACCCATTTCTCTCGGTTTATTTTTCCTAAACTCACGTTTTATTTTATGTTTTAATTTTAATAATGTGTAACTAATTTTATTTTGGCTAGAGTTTAATTCAAAACCATGATATATTTGTAATATGAATTGATTACCTTCAGTTGTGATTTCTGAGTTGTGATTTAATTTGCTTAACTGCTTGATTGATAACTTATTTTTGTATGTCGATTAAGGATGCATACTTAATTTACATGCATGAATTTGATGCTAGAATATAAGTGAATTTCACATAATCGTTATGAACTTATATTCACAAGTAGTGAAGGTCGCTTATAAACGATCGCGTTAGGTAAATTCTTGGCATAAGTTTCATGCAATTCATAGTAACAAGTGCCTCGTCAATGCTTATGATTTTCATAAAACTTAATGATTCTTGCTTGTATCTCTATTATGCAATTCATGTAGGGAACTTGTAGGGAATGTTTTGGGTTGTCGTATGCAATCATCCAATCCATTAACTTAAGGAAAATCTGAGAATTAATTTAAGCGGACCTAATTAGTTTGGGGCGTTGAGAATTTACAATTTATTGAAAGAACAACTGAAAATCAATTTAGGTTGCATATGTGTCATGTGTGGAGAAGAATCCTCTAGCCAGTCCGTCATTTATCATTTTACCTTAATTTTATGTTTTTGTCAATTTTGTAATTTATTTAAGTTTAATTTACTTTTCATCAAAATCAATCCCCCATTTTATTTTAAAGTGTTAGATTTATTAGAAATCATTTTAGTTTGTGTTTTCTTAAGTCTTGAGTTGTTTTGAGTCTTTTGATTTATTTTAGTTTATTTGTTAGTTTTATTTTGAGTTATTATATTTAAGTGTTTTGAGTCTAGTTTAATGTTTTAAATTTTGTTTTTACGTTTTTAATTTAATTTTACTTTGGTTAGCATCCCTAGTTAATCCCCGGCCTAGAACGATCCCTACTTATCCATATACTACAACTGTCACAAATAGGGTTTAAATTTGTGCGTTAGTAAATTCTCGCACCAAATTTTTGGTGCCGTTGCCGGGGATTAGCAAATTTGCTAATCCTTGTTTATGTTTTTGTTTGTGTTTTATTTTATTTTATTTGTGTTTATTTTATTTTATTTTATTTTATCTTGTTTATTTGTGTTTGTGTATTTTAACTTTTGATATTTGATTTATTTTTCTTTCTTTGAATTGAGGTACAAATGGAACAAGACCTGGATTCTACTAGCATTCAAGATCTATTGGCACAGCTCACTGCTCAATTAACTCATAATGCCGAACGGACCACAATGCCAAGTGTCCCTACACTTGATGTGCCCTATGGGCAACGATATCAAGGTCCTCAATTTTCTGCAAATGAAGATGTTTGGGGATATCAAGGCCATAACCAATCAAGGGGCAACATGTTTTCCAATGCTTACAATTCAGATTGGAGAGATTATTCAGATTACATGTGGGGAGAACCTCAACAATTCCAACAAGGTGGATATTGGCAGCAAGAGGACGTGTTCTATTCAAGATCTATGCAGCCACCACAGCATCCCCCACAACAATTCCAATCGAATCAAAGTATGCCCGTGGATTATAATCAAATGCTTGAAGAATTAATTTCTTCGGTACAGGGTTCACAAAAAGAAGAACAATTGCCTCCATCAGAAGAGTTCTATCAATGGCCATATGAACCACCACAACAATCTCCCCAATCAAATTCAGGTACGTCTTCGGATAATGACATGTTGAATAAGTTACTAACCTCTTTGACCCAGGACGTAGAAAATCGAAACAAGGAGATGCAAAATAAAGCCAACAAGGTGGATGCATTGGAGGAGCAAGTTGGGCAGATTATGGAATTCATGGCACAGATTCGAGATCAAGGTAACATGGAGGATGACGTTGTTCCTGAACCATCCAAACAGAGCCCGAACATGGATGAATTGCCAATTCAAGAAGAAGATGAGGATGACGACTTGGGCAGTTTAGAAGAATTCTTATCGCAAACCCCCCAAGTCCTTATGTCATCCAACTCAGGTGAGGTGGTTCTAAGTTTAATTCATTCTAACATCGTTCCACCAAATGTCCTTTTTCCTTGCAGGTTTTTAAATCCCAAGGAAGAAGTGAATGAAAAATACGTTGTGGAAGATCTTCCAGAGGTGCAAAATGAGATCCAAATTTTTGGTGCACAAAATCATGTTCCCGATGATGTTGAAACAATCAAAGAAACTTGTACACCAAGAAGAGGGATTCCAGAAAATGAGGTGGCCGGAGAATTTCAAGAATACATCCAAGAGGCTGTGCATGAGACAATCAAGCCCAAAGCAGTTGAGTTTGATGACACGGGACAAGCCACAACCATCATAGTAAATCTGGCAAAATTCAAAGTCCCTGAAACGTTCCAAGACGTGGTGTTTATAATTGAGTTTGAACGTGATAGTAAGCCATCTTCTCCATTTTTAATTTTTTGTTATACTAACAATCTAATTTTGATGATTCAGGCACCGTCATTAGAACTTAGACCGTTGTCGGATCATTTCAAGTACCACCGTCCGTTTAATGATAAGCCCATGCATTTGAATAATGAAGGGAGGCCTAGGAATCACCCACAATCAGATTTGCATTCCTAATCCCTTCTCTTTACTGAATTTATTTTACTTTGTTTAGTTCTTTCATTGTTTGTTTACTCTTGTGTGAATTTATTTTACGTTGATTTTTTTTTACGTTGATTTCATTATGTTTTGTTATTTAGTTGTGATTTTTGTTTTGTTTATTTAGTTGTGATTTTTGTTTAGGAGATTAAACTTAGTTTTTTTTTTTTTTTTTTTTTTTTTTTTTTATTACTTTGATTTACTTATTTTACATTTATATAAAATAAAAAATGAAAAAAAAAATGAATAATAATAATAATAATAATAATAATAATAATAAACATCACATAATTAAAAAAACAAAAAAAAAAAAACAAAAAAAAAAAAAACAAAAAAAAAAAAAAAAAACAAAACAAAACAAAAATACTTTTAGTTATATTTATAATTAAATAAACTTAAAGCATAAATATTTTACAATAATGTAAAACTAATAGCTTTCATTGGTCGTTGGTAGGTGGTGCCTCGGAGGTCGACGGAGCCCCTGAAAGACGAAGCGCCAGAGTTGGATCATTCAGAGCCTCAATATTTGGTGCTGCTCCCGAGGACGAAGGCAACACAAACCTCGGGAGTAACGTCATAAACCGTTGATGATCACTCTGAATCCGCACTTCGGACTCCTGCAGCTGATCAAGCTTCCTCTTCATGCTTGTGGAGTAATTGGTTGCGAGCATGTGCAAATCCCTGTTCTCATGCCTAAGCACTCTGACCTCCTGCCGAAGACTAGCCACTTCAGCCATCAACGACTCCACCTGACGGGTTCGTGCAAGAAGGCGCTGGCCCATGTTTGATACTGAGCCTGCGCATCGGACGCTGTAGGCCATAGAGTCCTGAACAGCCAGTTCGTCGGACCGCCTAGAAAGTATCCTAGTGTCTCTAGGAGTGAGCAGATTTCTGGCCACCACCGATGCGGTTGTTTCGTTCATCATCATGGAATCCCCAACTGTAAGAGGACCATTCGGGGATATGAAGGACGGCTGCCAAATGTTGGTTGGAGAAGATATATCACTATCTTCCCCAACATTCAAGTTAAGGCGACGGTCAGAGGGGCAAGACATATTTGAAGGTGTTGAGAATGAAGAGTCGGACTGATCAAGATTAAAAGAAGTGCAAGTGTGAGTGTTTACAGGAGGGAGTGTTTACAGGGGAGCTTAAGTTTGTTGTGTAACAAAAATGAGCGTTCTTATAAGAAGAAGAAATCAAGAGGCATCACTCAGCAGTCGAAGAGGCGCCCTCTCGCAAATCGAAGAGCCGGGCTCCTTTCTCAAAAGCCGGACTCTTTTCTCAAAAGCGGCGTCGCCGTTCTCAAAAGTCGGACTCCGTCTCAAAAGTCGGTTCCTTTCTCAAAAGTTGGGCGCCTCTCTCTCAAAAGTCGGAGCGGTCAGGAATCACGAGGCGAGCCGCTCCCTGATTTGTCCAGACGTGTCACATGCAATTCCTTTCTCAAAAGTCGGAGCGGTCAGGAATCACGAGGCGAGCAGCTTTCAAAATTTTGTCGTCATTCGTCACGCGCGCTGTCAGCTTTGCGCAAATTACGGGTGGCTTTTTCAGAAAGCGCGTGACCTGTACTGTTCATCCATTCACCGGCTGCCGACAGGGGTAAAAGAATAGTTTCGGTTGTGAAGAAAAGTCCTATAAACGTCTACCTTCGCCTTCAACAGCAAAGGAAAACTCTCTCAACACTTCTTCATCTCCGAAATATTTTTCATCTCCGAAAATGCCTTTCCAACAAACCCTCTCGAGTTTCTCTGTGTTTCTCATTCCTTGGGATACCTTTCCAAACAAGTCATCTAGAGCTAGAGTATTTCATATCATGAAGGTTGAAAGCAAGAGTATCTCATATCACGCTTTCTCCCTGTCCTTTTCCTTGTCTTTGGGGCAAGGAGAAAGCGGGCAATCAGCCAGCACTCGGTGTCAATCTTCCAATCTAAGAACCGACTGCCTGGAAATCCTTCCTGATTGCTTACCTAGCATTGCTCTCGAGTACTCTTCTTCAACCACTGATATACTTCCGAAGAAGTCGCCACATCTGCCTGGAGAACAGACATGGCAAGTGAAAATGATACTTGAAGCATGTGGAGACAAGGTGCTGCTTCATCTTCAAGATCAAGTCTCATTTTCCTTGCTAAGAAGTTCCCCAGCCCAGTTCACGCATACACCTGTGGAACGATACTTCTTCAAAAGCAAAAGTATCCCATATCATCAGAGTCAGAGGCAAAGATTTCTCATGGCATGCTTTTCCTTTACCCTTGCTCTTGGCTACGGGGCAAGGTGAAAGAAAGGCAATCGGTCGGCACTTGGACAGATTGAACAAAGAAGCAGACCACCACCTATTCCTCGTGCCTACCTGCCATGCAGAAGAACAAAAAGAGAAGAATGTAGCCTGCAGACTCAATCAACCCGGCAGAAGGAGTCTGAGTTGAAACCAAGAGCTCGAGAAGCTTCAACAACACCACCAATCAAGTCTCATTTTCCTTGCTAAGAAGTTTCGAGGCCAGTTCAAGTTCAAAACTGTGGAAAGTCACCAAACAGGACCAATGATCACTTTTTAGTTTTATTCATTGTCTTTTATTTTCATTTTTAATTTTTCGTTTGCATTTTCTACATTTTCTTGTGTTACTTAACTGAATTATTTCTTTTCTTTGCAGGAACTTTTGGTTATTTCCACCATTGAGGTTGATTGCAGAATTTAAGCTTGGGGGTCATCGCTTGATTTTTTTCTGCAAATTAGGGAAGTTTTCAGTCCTATTACTTTATTTTGTTTCCTTATATTTATTTATTTTATTTTTATTTGCATTTTATTATATTTTCTGACATTGGGGACAATGTCTAGTTTAAGTGTGGGGGTAAAGAGTATAAAAATGACCAAATTGAAATTTTTTTGTACCTTCGACTTTGAACTGGTTTCATTTGTTTCCATGTTATTGCTTTGTGTTTTCTTAATTAAGTTGTTGTTTTTTAAAATAAAAAAAATAAAAAAAATAAAAAAAAATAAAAAAAAAAATCCAAAAATCCAAAAATTTAAAAAATCCAAAAATATTTCCTTGTTTTCCTTATTGTTTTGAATTAGAATTTTTTTTTGTTAGTTTCCCGACCCAGTGATATAATTGGATCAAATTTGAATCATGATCATCAAGAACTTAGTTAACATGTGTTGTGTGAAATTCCTTATTCTCTTGTTAGTTTTGTACATGTTTGATCATCTTTGAAAAACCAAATGCACATAGCCTTGTTGATGTGAAACTAAAGCATGATTTAAAGCTCCATATGTGAATTTAGTGACCATATACATCCTATGTGAGTTTTTGAGCCTATTGAAAGTGTGTGCATTTTTCATACACTCCTATTTTTTTTCATGTGTGATGAACTTATGTGAGATACTTCTCTAGAACTTGCATAACGATCTTTCGAAATTTTTGTCATTGATTGCATGAACTTGAAAATGATAGAGGCATTAGGTTTACCACCATGGCCCAAATAACCTTGTTTCCCAAAGAAAAATAATATCATTAGATTGCCATTTTGAGCCGTATTTGTGAGCCTTTTATTTCTTATCACCAGATATGTCTACCCTTATGCCTGAAATAATTTTCCTTACCCTTTCCAAGCGAGCAATGCAAGATTGTCTTATGTGAAATGTTTGTGAAGTACTTTGAAGGTGTTTGGCAAAAGAATAAGTGTGGGGGTTTTTCATATTTGTTTCTGTTTGAAAAAAAAAAAAAAAAAAAAAAAAAAAAAAAAAAAAAAAAAAAAGAAAAGAAAAGAAAAGAAAAGAAAAGGAAAAGAAAAAGAAAGATTGTATACAAAGAAAATAAAAAGTTTTTAAAAGTTTCAGTTTATGGGTGTGGTTGGAGGTGACTTGTAGAATAGCGGGAAATGTTGAGTTCTTATAAATCAAAAGAATTGCTTGTAATGTAGCTTGGAACTTTTGTTTTTCCTATTCTTTCGTTTCAATAACCCTATCCCTAAGCCTCATTACATCCAATAAAAATCCTCTTGATTTAAGTTTTGCAATTATGACTGTGGAGAAGTGATCTTTATGCAAGCTTATGGTAGAACTTTCACATTTGTTTCTTTGAGCGAAACACATTAAAACTAAACACATGTGTGATTGAGTGCATATCCCGAGAGAAGGTCGCTAGTTTGCATATGGTGTTTTTAAAAATAAAAATTTGAAATTGCATTAGCATGGCTATCTCACACACTACACTTCAAGGATGTTTCAAAGATTACTGCTAATATTTGAGTAAGGAAAATGAACTTGGATTAGTTTGTTGGTGCTAGCTATGGTTTTTGATGATTGTGTTCTCAAATGAAATTCTATGAGGGTCATATAGGGGGAAACTAATAATTTTCATGTTATTACTTTTTCTGTTTTCGTTTGTTTTGCTCGAGGACTAGCAAAAGCTAAGTGTGGGGGTATTTGATAAGCTCATATTTATACATATTTTACATCAAATTCTCTCGTCTTTTCTTAGTTATTTCCTCATATTTTTGTGCTATTTACTTTGTTTTTGTGTTTTATCGAATTTATCTAGCTAAGAAAATAAAAATAACATAAGTGTGATTTTATGTAATAAATTTGTGTCAAAACTGTTTAGCTTTTAAATTAAATAAAAAATATATATATATATATAATAATAATTGTTTGTTTTGTAGAATAAGGGAGAGTGGAGCTAGTAAGGAAAGAAAATAAAATAAAGTAATGGAGCTGTCAAGCAGCTGGCAAAGGAAAGGTGAGAAAAATAATAAGGAATAAAAAAAAGAAGAAGTGGAAGAAGTGGATACGGCATTAGGAAATAAATAAGAAAAAGGAAAGTGGAGTGAATGGAATTGGGTTGGTGAAGTTAATGGACCGAATAAAAGCTTTAAAAAAGAAATAATAAATAAAAAGGAACAAGGGTGACAAGGTGGATAGAATAAAGGGGGGAAGTCCTCGTGTACAGGGGTTTTAGGGGTTTTAGGTGGGCAGTTTGGGCAGTGTGGAGTTGCTGCCTTAGGCAGCATGGGAACTTGGAAGGCGCGCAGGGAGGTCAGACATGCGAAGGATAGAAAATAATAGGTGGGGAGACAAGAAAGAATAAGTGGAATTTGGACAGCGCGCAGAGGGAACGTGGAAAGAAACTGGGAGAGAAAGGAGTGCTGCCTTAAAGGCAGCGAGAGCGCGGAAGTCAGTACGGAGAGGGAGCCTTGGGGGACGCTGCTTTTGGGCAGCTCGAGAAGTGACGCGAGGAGTTTTTGCGAGGAACAGCGCCTGGAGGGGGGAGTCTGGAAGGAGCAACACAGCTGGCGCACGCAGAAGGCTTGCGGGGAAAGAGCGCAGGAGCCTTGGGCAGTCAACACGGGCAGTCAGCTCGCAGGAAGGAGTGCTGCCCTTTGGCAGCAAGGTCAGCACGGAGGAATTTGGAAGGCATGCAGTGCATGCATGTTCAGGCAGTGCAGGGGACAGACAGGTGACTGCCTTGGGCAGTCATCACAGTCAGGAGCTCGGGCACCCATTTCTCTCGGTTTATTTTTCCTAAACTCACGTTTTATTTTATGTTTTAATTTTAATAATGTGTAACTAATTTTATTTTGGCTAGAGTTTAATTCAAAACCATGATATATTTGTAATATGAATTGATTACCTTCAGTTGTGATTTCTGAGTTGTGATTTAATTTGCTTAACTGCTTGATTGATAACTTATTTTTGTATGTCGATTAAGGATGCATACTTAATTTACATGCATGAATTTGATGCTAGAATATAAGTGAATTTCACATAATCGTTATGAACTTATATTCACAAGTAGTGAAGGTCGCTTATAAACGATCGCGTTAGGTAAATTCTTGGCATAAGTTTCATGCAATTCATAGTAACAAGTGCCTCGTCAATGCTTATGATTTTCATAAAACTTAATGATTCTTGCTTGTATCTCTATTATGCAATTCATGTAGGGAACTTGTAGGGAATGTTTTGGGTTGTCGTATGCAATCATCCAATCCATTAACTTAAGGAAAATCTGAGAATTAATTTAAGCGGACCTAATTAGTTTGGGGCGTTGAGAATTTACAATTTATTGAAAGAACAACTGAAAATCAATTTAGGTTGCATATGTGTCATGTGTGGAGAAGAATCCTCTAGCCAGTCCGTCATTTATCATTTTACCTTAATTTTATGTTTTTGTCAATTTTGTAATTTATTTAAGTTTAATTTACTTTTCATCAAAATCAATCCCCCATTTTATTTTAAAGTGTTAGATTTATTAGAAATCATTTTAGTTTGTGTTTTCTTAAGTCTTGAGTTGTTTTGAGTCTTTTGATTTATTTTAGTTTATTTGTTAGTTTTATTTTGAGTTATTATATTTAAGTGTTTTGAGTCTAGTTTAATGTTTTAAATTTTGTTTTTACGTTTTTAATTTAATTTTACTTTGGTTAGCATCCCTAGTTAATCCCCGGCCTAGAACGATCCCTACTTATCCATATACTACAACTGTCACAAATAGGGTTTAAATTTGTGCGTTAGTAAATTCTCGCACCACCACCATGAAGTGGATTTCTGCAAGGATGGCAGATTGTCCATTACTTGATGTTTGCTTGACATTTTCAGCCACTATATAATCCCCATTCAACCATTTATCATGGAGTTCAGAAAACCACACCTCCCACACACATTCCATTCATCCCATCCAGCCATACACCCTCCACAATTCATAAATTCGTCAAACACATCCATCACACTTTGCAGCAGCCTTCCTTCACCTTTCACCATATTTTCTGACCCAAAATCATCCCTAGCCGTACCCCCATCAACCCTAAACCTTCCCATACCATTCCCCATCCATTCTACACCACAAATAACCCCAAAAACCTGTTCTAAAGTTCTCTGCCGCAGCAAGGAGGAAGGAGAATTCGTTGATGAGCTTGCTGCCAAGTTGGAGCGTTCTAGGTGTTTTCTTCCTTTGGATTTTAATTTCTAAATTTAGGTATCTTTGCTTTGTGAGTATGAGGAACTAAACCCCTTAGTTGGGGGGTAATTCGAAACCATGTACATGCTTGCAGTATGACTTGATTAAATTCAGTTGTTAGTTCATAAATTGTGGATTCAATTCGTTCATCTATTTGATTGATAACTTATTTGTGTATGTTGATTGAGAGTGCACGCTTAGTTTTCATGCATGAATATGATGCTAGATTATGAGGGAGTTTCACCTAATAGTTACAATCTTATAATCACAAGTAGTGAAGGTCGCTTGAAAACGATCGCGTTGAATGAATTCTTGGCATAAGTTTCATGCAATTCATAGTAACGAATGCTTCGTCAATGCTTATGTTTTTCATAGAACTTAATGATTCTTGCTTGGATCTCTATTATGCAATTCATGTAGGGAACTTGTAGGGAATGTTTTGGGTTGTCGTATGCAATCATCCAATCTAATAACTTGTGGAAAAACTGAAAGTTAATTAGTGCAATTCACGGTTAATTTGGGGCATTGAGTATCCATAGTTTATCGAAGAACAACTGAAAATCGTTTTGTTTGCAAGTGTGACATGTGTGGAGAAGAACCTCCTAACTAGCCCTTTATCCATCCTTTTCATCCAAAACGTTTTACAACCTGTTTAGTTTTAAGTTTCTGTTTTGTTTTCAATTTTCGTCCAAAACAAATCCCCCCTTAATTTGAAGTCTTAGATTAGTTAGAAAGTGTTTTGATTTGTGTTTCTAAGTATTTTGATTCAAGTTTTCATCAAATTTCGTCCAAATTAGTGTAGGTGCTCAAAACTGCCCAGAAAGTGGTTTTTAGGCAGTTTTGAGCCTTCTAGTTGCTGTTTTGAATTCTAGGTTTGTTTAAGTGTTTTAAACATTAGTTTTGCATTCATTGAGTCTAGTTTAGTGTTTTAAACTTTGTTTTTGAGTTTTTAAGTCAGTTTCCAAGTGTTTAGCAATCCCTCCTAATCCCCGGTCTAGAACGATCCCTACTTACATCTTTACTACAATTTGACAAAAGAGGGTTTAATTTGTGTGTCAAGTAATTCTCGCACCAGGTTTCAATTCACAATCGATAGTTAAGAGTAACATCGCCCACTGCCTCGCTAATTGGAACCTAATGGATCGCACACCAAATAAGGATATATGTGAAGCAATTAAATGAAATGGATAAGCAATTAAATGGTTTAATTGAAGAATGGTCAAGATTAATTAATTAGTTAATTAATTATACGAAATGTTCGTATTGGGCTTTTAAGTTGGTTTTAGGGCTTCGGGGCCCAAAAGTGTTTTGGTCCACAAGGCCCATTATGTTTAAGTTGTATGACAACTAAAACAAAAATGGGCAATAAGCCCAATAACCATATAGGCCAACCATTTAGGGTGAGGGTATGCAAGTTTGCCACTCACCTAAGAAATGAAGTATAAATTCATCTTTATAGCTTTGTTTTCAATTAGGGTTTTCTAAGCTACTTGGGGAAAGTTATCTAGCAAATTTACTTCCCTAAGTGATCCATTTTCATTCTCACAAATTACATCCTTGGTGAAGAGACATAGAGACATCAAACTTTTGGTGTTTTGGAGAACTAATCCTCAAATCCTCAAAGAAGCAAAGGAGCACTAAAAGGAGGAAAATCACAAGGAAGATCCAAGGAGCAAGGAGGTGACTTGAAGGCCCTCCACTTGGGTGAATCCCTTGTGTAATCAAGGATGAGCTTCAAGGGTAAAGAATCTCTAAATTCTTAATTATCTTTAATGTTGTTAAAGAGTCTTTTGGTTCACCATATACTAGGCTTTGAAAGTCATGGGTTTCATGAATTGTTTTTGGATGCATGCCTACTTTAAAGAGTTAATTGTTAGCATATGTATTCAAATGTTCATACATGTTCTTAGCTAGGACAAAATTTTTCCTTCAGGGAGACCCTCAATGTCGTGGGTTTTGGGCAGCCATACCAACAAAGAAATGATCCCTTTTCTAATACATACAATCCGGGATGGAGGGATCATCCAAATTTCAAATGGCGAGAACCCCAACAAGGCCAACAACAAAGTACATTTAGGCAACAACCCCCGGGTTTCTTTCAAAAGCCGTTTGCACCAACTCCACCCCAAGCACAACCTGCCCAAAACAAATCAGGTTCTTCTATTGATAATGATCAAAATGTTCAATTACTAACTTCTATGGTGCAGAGTATGCAAATTAAGGACATGATGTGAAATATATAAGCACACAAATTAACCCTCTTTTTATCAATTGTAGCAAAGTATGTAAGTAGGGATCGTTCTAAACCGGGGATTAGGAGGGATTGCAAAATCACTTGAAAACTGACTCAAATACTTAAAAACAAGTTTAAAACAGTAAACTAGACTCAAAGAATGCAAAACTAAACTTTAAAACACCAAAACAAACTAAAAGACTCAAAACAGCCCAGAAACACTCAAAACTGCCTTAAAACCACAATCTGGGCAGTTTTGAACACTAGACACAAACTTGAACGAAAATTGATTTTAACTTGACCTAAGACGCTTAAAACACACAAACTAAAGTGATTTCTAACTACTATGACTCAACTAAGTAAAGGGGGATTGATTTTGGACGAATTTAACTTTTAAAACAAGAACTTTGAAAACAAACTTTACAAAAACGATTTGATGTAGATTAAGATGGTGAAAGGCTAGTTAGAAGGTTCCTTCTCCACACACGAAACATATGCATACGACTCGATTTCCAATTACTCTTTCAACAAACCATGAATGACAATGCCCCAAACTAACTAGATTGACCAATTAATTCTCAGATTTCCCTAGATTCATTGAATTGAATGGGATACGCATTACAACCAAATTATTCTTATCAAGGACCCTAACTATGGAATACGCATGATAGAGACACATATGAAAGATCATTAAGTTCAATGGAAATCATAAGCATTGACGAGGCATTCATAACTATGGGATACGCATGTTACTCTTGCCTAGGATTTACTTAACACAATCGTGACTATCGACTTTTACTACTTATGAATATAAGTTAATAATGATTAGGTGAAATTCCCTTATACTCTAGCATCAAATTCATGCATGCAAACTAAGTGTCGACCCTCAATCAACATACATAAACATGTTATCAATCAAATAGATAAGTAAACCACATTCACGATTCATGAAATCATAATTGGAAGAAATCAAGTCATATAAAACATATGATCATGACTTTGAATTCCCCTCTAACTATAAAGAAATTAGTTCCTCATGTTCGCAACTAAACAAAGATAAATAAATATAAACATTGACATAAAGATAGAAAACACCTAGAAACGCTTCGACAATCCAACGTCTTGAATGGCATGCACGACTCCAAGTTGTCTTCCTTCTTCTCCTTGCGAACTCACGGCACAAGAGGTATGAGTGGTGAATGGTGTAGTGAAACTCTGGTAGAGGGTGGTGAATGAAAGGGTGCGGCAATGGGTTGTATATATAGGCTGAAAATCCCATCTCCTAGGTAGCCAAGGACAAGGTTTTAAAGGCCTAAACTACATAGGATAATAACATACAATCCTATAAGGAAAACAAGTCAAAAAGCCAAAGGGAGTGGGAGATAAGGTGCGGCACCAATCTAGGAGAGGACAAGGCTTCTAGAAATCTGAAATTCCAAGGGAAATAAGGTATAGGGTGCGGCACAAAGCTAGGGTTCTAGAAAGACAATGCAAGGCAGATTTTTAGGCTTCTAGAAAGGTTCTAGGTGCCATTTTTGTAGGATAAGGTTAGGTCTTCTAGAAATCCCATTTTAAACATCCTAATCTAGTTAGAAACCCTCCTAAGTGGCTGAAATGTGGATAATTTAGGATTAGGATAAGATAGGATAGGATAAGGTTTGTTTGGATAAGATAAGCTAAGATAAGGTTTTGGATAAGATCCTTATCTTGAGCTGATTCTTTGGCTTTAATTCTTCTTCTTCATGTATGAAACCTTGCTTGAGTAGGAAACTTCATTCGTCTAGGAATCCATCTTCAATTAGGAATCCTTCTTCATTTAGGAATCCTTCATTTAAGCCCTTTCCTACATCAACTAGGAAACTTTGTATCTTCAATTCTTCAACTTTGAAACGCCTTCCTAGCTTCATGAATCCCTCAAATTCGTCCATCCTTTGTGCTTCATGTGCATGAACTTCATTTTAGCCCAATTTCGCTCCAAAATGCTCCAAAATGCTCCAAATTGCATCCTTTTGCTCACTTTGTCTCTAAAACCTGAAAACACATGAAAATAGCTTAAAAGACTAACTTAACCAAGAAAACACAACATAAATGCATAAGAACTAACTAACTAAGGCGCATAAATATGCTCCTATCAGGACAAGAAGGTGGACGAGTTGGAGAAGCTAGTAGGGCAGATTCCGGAGTTTGTGGGCCAATTCCGAGAGCAAGGCAAGTTGCCTAGTTCAACCGTTGTCAACCCAAAAGGAGGATTCAAATCCGCCAAGGCAATCATGTTGCGAAGTGGGAAACAAGTGGGAACAGTCCCCCCAACCATCTAAATCAGCCCCAAACGAGGTGGAAGAGTTGTTAATTGAAGAGGAGGAACAGAGCCAACCCACGACAAAGGTGGAAACACCATTGCCGCAGGCCCTAAGTGATCCTAAGCCGTCCAATCTGTCCAATAAAGGTAAGAACGTGTCCAATTCAATTCCTACTAATGTTTTTCCTTTGAATGTTCCTTTTCCTAGTAGGTTCAAGCAAACAAAGAAAGAGGAAGCTGAAAAGGACATTATAGAGACATTTAGGAAAGTTCAAGTTAATATACCCCTTTTGGATGCAATTAAGCAAGTCCCGAGGTATGCCAAGTTTTTGAAAGAACTTTGCACCACTAGGAAGAGGATTTCGACCAAGGAGGTTTTAAAAGTAGGTGAAAACGTCTCAGCCATCTTGCAACGCAAACTACCCCCTAAATGCAAAGATCCGGGTAGTTTTACAATTCCTTGTGTCATTGGTAATACTAGGTTTGAATCTGCCATGTTAGACTTAGGTGCATCTATAAATGTCATGCCAAATTCAATTTATGCATCTATGAACCTAGGAGAGTTGAAAAATGATGGTGTGATTATACAATTAGCCGATAAATCTAATGCATATCCAAAGGGAGTTTTGGAAGATGTTTTAGTGCAGGTTAATCATTTGATCTTTCCGGCGGATTTCTACGTGCTTGAGATGGACGAGTCAGACCATGCCCATTCGTTGCCCATCCTACTTGGAAGGCCATTCATGAAAACCGCTCGTACAAAGATTGATGTGTTTAATGGAACATTGATGATGGAGTTTGATGGGGAAGTTATTAATTTCAATCTTTCTAATTCTATGAAGTATCCTAGTGAGAATCATTCATGTTTTGCTATTAATGTAATTGACTATTTGGCGCAGGACTATTTTGACAAATTGAACAACGATGCACTTGAATTGGTCATTGCACGAGGAATAGACAAGCAAAACATTGAAGCAGCCACCATGCACACCCACGGCATGCAAGACCATTCCTTTGTCGTGTCCCCTAGTGAAGATATCATTGAGATGGTGGCTGCCCTTGAGTCATTGCCACCACAATCTGGTAAGTTTTTGGACCCTATTTTAAGTTCAGTTTCGGCTAATAAGATGCTTCCCTCAGTTGTGCAGCCACCTACACTTGAACTTAAGCCATTGCCTAGTCACTTGAAGTATGTGTTCTTGGGAGATGATGAGACGTTGCTCGTCATTATTTCATGCTCACTCACGGCACAAGAAGAAGGTAAGTTAGTGAGGGTGTTAAAGGAGTACAAAACAGCAATTGGGTGGACGTTGGCCGACATTAAAGGAATTAGCCCCACAACTTGAATGCATCGCATACTTTTGGAGGAGGGGTCTAAAACATCTCGAGAGGCTCAACGCCGACTCAACCCTCCTATGATGGAAGTTGTGAAGAAAGAAATCATCAAACTTTTAGATTGTGGAGTTATCTATCCAATCTCGGATAGTAGGTGGGTTTCGCCCGTTCAATGCGTTCCGAAGAAATCCGGAGTGACGGTGGTAGCAAATGCCGAGAATGAACTTGTGCCTACTCGCATTCAAACTGGTTGGAGGGTGTGTATCGACTATAGGAATCTAAACGCCACTACAAGGAAGGATCACTTCCCATTGCCGTTCATTGATCAAATGCTTGAGAGGTTAGCGGGTTATGCTTTCTATTGTTTTCTTGATGGTTATTCTGGTTATAATCAAATTGTCATAGCACCCGAGGACCAAGAAAAAACCACTTTTACATGCCCTTTTGGTACATTTGCTTATCGTCGCATGCCTTTTGGTTTATGTAATGCACCTGCCACATTTCAAAGATGCATGATGAGCATATTTTCTGATTATGTTGAGAAAATAATTGAGGTTTTTATGGATGATTTTAGCGTCTTTGGTGATTCTTTTGATGGTTGCTTGCATAATCTTAGCTTGATCTTAAAACATTGCGTTGAAACTAACCTTGTTCTTAATTGGGAAAAATGTCATTTCATGGTTAAACAAGGCATAGTTTTAGGTCATATTATATCTGAAAACGGTATTGAGGTTGACAAGTCAAAGATAGATCTTGTACGTCACTTACCCTCTCCTACTTCGGTTAGAGAGGTTCGTTATTTTCTTGGCCATGCAGGTTTCTATCGTAGGTTCATCAAAGACTTCTCAAAGGTTGCCCAACCTCTTTGCTGACTCCTACAAAAAGATGTGGCGTTTGACTTCAATGAGGAATGCACGGCATCATTCAAACAACTCAAGGAGTTGTTTACCACGGCACTAATCATTGTCCCACCTGATTGGAGCCTACCTTTCGAGCTTATGTGTGATGCGTCCGATTATGCTTTAGGGGCTGTTTTAGGACAAAGGAAAGACAAGAGGCTGCATGTCATCTACTATGCCTCACGGACGTTGAATGATGCGCAATTGAACTATTCCACTAAGGAAAAAGAACTTCTTGCCGTTGTTTTTGCTTTAGATAAGTTTAGATCATATCTAATTGGTACTAAAGTAATTGTTTTCACTGACCATGCAGCTTTGAAGTACTTGCTCACTAAAAAGGAAGCCAAGCCACGGCTAATTCGTTGGATGTTGCTACTTCAAGAGTTCGACATTGAGATTCGGGACAAGAAGGGAAGTGAAAACATGGTGGCTAACCACCTAAGCCGAATGGTTCATAATGAGGAGTCCCTACCCATTGCCGAGACATTCCCCGATGAACAATTGCTGTCCATAAAGGTAAGTGAACCTTGGTATGCCGATTTGGTAAATTTTTTGGTGTCAAAACGAATTCCTAGCACTTTCACTAGGCACCAACGTGATAAGTTAAGGCATGATGCACGTTTTATGTATGGGATGATCCCTATTTATGGAAATTTTGCCCTGATCAGATTGTACGTCGATGTGTGCATGATTTTGAATTTCATTCAATTCTAAGCTTTTGTCATACATATGCATGTGGTGGGCACTTTGGCACACAAAGAACAGCACTTAAGGTGTTACAATGTGGATTCTATTGGCCTAGTATTTTTAAGGATGCTAGAACTTTTTGCTTAACATGTGATAAATGCCAAAGAATGGGTAACATAGGTGCTAGGGATCAAATGCCGCAAGTTTCTATCCTTAATGTTGAAATTTTTGATGTTTGGGGTATTGATTTTATGGGTCCCTTCCCTTCCTCGTATGGATTCATGTATATTTTGCTTGCGGTTGATTTTGTGTCGAAGTGGGTGGAAGCAAAAGCCACCCGGACTAATGATTCTAAATTGGTTGCAAATTTTAGTAGAACTAACATTTTTGCAAGGTTTGGCATGCTATGTGTGATCATTAGTGATGGAGGGTCTCACTTTTGCAACCGGATCATTGAGGCGTTATTGAGGAAATACAATGTCAACCATAAGGTTTCTACACCTTACCATCCTCAAACAAATGGCCAAGCCGAGGTCTCCAACCGTGAGATCAAACAAATTCTAGAGAAGACCGTTGGGCCTACAAGGAAGGATTGGAGCGTACGGCGTACAAGACACCCATTGGAATATCCCCATTTAGGCTCATCTATGGCAAGCCGTGCCATCTCCCCGTTGAATTGGAGCACAAAGCTCATTGGGCCGTCAAGAAGTTCAACATGAACCTAGATGCAGCGGGAAGTCATAGGAAATTCCAATTAAATGAACTTGATGAGCTAAGGCATGAGTGTTGGAAATATGCCTTGAAAGTCAATCTTTGGAAGAAACCTTTCAGGATAAATGAATGGATGTATAGATGACTCTTATACATCAAATGGCAAAGATACTAATTTGGACTATCTCAATGAACGATATATGTCCTAAATGGTGAATCCATGGACAATGAATCGATTGAAGAAATAATCTAATGAAGTTAGATTACATAGACCTTCTTCACATAACCATTATGTCCAAAAGGGTTCCTGGTCATTGGATTGTCGGAGGGATACTGACAATGCGTAGACCGGTACATACTGTGTCTGCTTCAATTGGAAGGATGGAAAGTCTCATCCCATTCGTGTGGTGACACTAAGACAAGTATGTAGGTGCTCATTAAGGGAATGAGTTCACTGAACACAATCCAACGAGAGTACTTGCATGGAGGTCTACTCACATGTCAAGCAAGTAACTCTAATGGTTGGAATATTGTAAGTAATCCTTTGACCTGAGGCATCGTCGTTGTCTTGTGGTTAAGTACTTAATCTTTGATTATGTCAAAGTCACCCCATTCGCGGGTGTCCACGGCATAATTGGGGTTAAGCCACTTAGTCATGAAGGCAAGTGAATGCGCAACAAGGAATCTCTAATCCTCGAGAAGAGAGGAAGAATACTCTAAGATATGATTCGGGAATCTTCGGCCGAAGTATCGAGCGTAATAAAGGAAAGCGTTCCTATACGACTCAATTGAATCATATAAGAAGGAATAATCACATTAGGGGTTTGACATAATATATCCATACCCTAGTAATGTGATTGAGAGTATTGTTTTAGAGAAGGATCGAATTACATTGTAATTCCAACTGAATAAGTTCTCCGAACAACTTCTACATTAGCTTGGGTAGCTATGATATATGGTTAGATGTCACTCATAGCTTGTGAGTTCTTCTAGATGATTAAATATAGTCATCAAAGAAGAAGGTGAATTAAAAGGAAGTTTTGATTCACTAAGTGATTGAATTAAATATAATCAATTGGATTGATGTCAATCACCTCACTGCCTTGCTAATTAGAACCTAAAATGATTGTACACCGATACACTCTTGTGGTGAGTAATTAATGGATGATGGAAATAATTAATTGGATTAATTAAGTGTTGTGATTAATTTAGAAAGTCTAAAGAAATCATAAAAGCGATAAAAGATCATTTTGGGCTTAAAGAAACGTTCGGGTTTAATTGGGCCCATTGGGCCTAAACCCATTGGGCTTTTATTCAAGCATTGGATGACTTGAAATAAATAAAAGCCCAAAGCCCAATCCAACACAAAGAGGCCGGCCATTTAAAGGTGAGAGGGAGAGATATTTAGTCAAGTTGTTGACTAGGTTTCTTTTTGTCTATATAAGGAACTTTATAGAGATTTATTCCTTAGGGTTTTTGTGTGTTTAAAACAACAAAGAGGCAAAAGAAATATCTCTCTAAAACACAACAAAGGCCGGCCACCTTGTGTTGGAAATGTGCCCTAAAGCCAATCATATGATGATACTTTACGGACATTTCACATGTTAAACTAATCTAGTTTACATATAAAGGGCAAACATTATTGTTTGAGCCGTCTCATATAAAAGTTATATGCTTAAACGATAAAGTCCAAGGAATATGTGATTGGGAGAATGCAATCTAATGAAGTTAGATTAATAAGACCATTCTTTCGTAGACACATCCTAAACGTTCCTGATCATAGGATTGCCAATTGGGCATTGACAGTCCGATAAGATCAGTACGTACTGTGCCTTCTCTCAGGGAGAGTGACTAGTCTCGAGTCATTGGTGTGTGTGACATCAAGACAAGTACGTAGGTGCTCAATAGAGAATGAGTCCACTGAACACGATCAACGAGGAGTTCTCATACTCATGTCACATGAGAACTCATGGTTGGGATAATGCAAATTAGTCTTTTGACCTGAGGCATCACAGTTGTCTTGTGGTTAAGTCCTTGATCTTTGATTATGTCAAAGTCACCCCATCGGGGTGTCCACGACATCATTGGGGTTAAGCCACTTAGTTATGGAGACAAGTGAATGTGCAACAAGGGATCTCTAACCTTCAAATGGTTTGAGGGAGAATACTCTATGATATGATTAAATCTCTGGCCAGAGTATGAATGAGATTTGGGAATGCGTTCCAATTCACATTCAAGGTAATCATATAAGCAAACGAATCACATTGGATAGTAGACATGAATAAATAAACTATCAAACCAAACAATGTGGTCAAGAGTATTAGATTAGAGAAAGACCGTATTGCATTTGTAATCCTAAACTGAATAGGTTCTCTACCTCTTCTGATTAGCTTGGGTAGCCATGATATGCTGCTAGGTGTCACTCGTGGTTTGTGGAAGCCCTAAACGTGTATAATCACTAAAGGGAGAATTGAAAATAAGTTTCAATTCACAATCGATGTAAAATGGTTTTAATCGCCCACTGCCTCACTAAAAGGAACCTAATGTATCGTACACCGTGTAAGGTGGAGATTGAAGAAACAAAGGAGATGAGTAAGAATAATTAAATGGTTTAATTATTTATGGCAAGGATTAATTAATATGTTAATTAATCAAACGATTAAGTTCGTTAAAGACCTCGGGATAGTTTTGGACCTTAAGGCCCAATGGGCTTCGAACGTCAAAGCCCATTGACTTAAGTTGTATGACAACTTAATGAATAATGATTCACAAAGGCCCAAATAGCCCAATAAATACCCTAAGGCCGGCCATAATTAAGGAGGGTAGTGAACTTGGCTTAATTGCAAGTTTGCCACTCCATTGTGAGGTGGTATAAAGGCAACTTTATAGCCATTTCATCCTTAAGGGTTTTTGTGGAGAAAAGATGAGAACAAAAGCTCTCTTTGCTCTCTAAAATTCAGCCACCCTAGAGGAAATTATCTAGCAATTCTACTTCCTCAAGGTCACTCATTTCTTCTTCAATCTAACCATGGTGTAGAATCTTTAGAGGTTCTCTATTTTGGGAACTTGGAGAATCCTATTCTTTCAACCAAATCCATGGAGCTAAGAAGCAAGGAATGAAGGCCCTATCTCTTGGGTGATTATCCTTTGCATATGCAAAGAGGAATCTACAAAGGTAAATATTTCCCAACTAACAAATGTTGTTTTAAAGTTGAGTCAAGGTTCACCAATCTACTAGGCTTTGAATTTCATGGTTGATGTTTTGTTTTTGAATGCATGAAAGCATGATTCCGCCTTTAATTGTTAATTGCATGCTATATGATGTTATTCAAATGAACATGTTTTTCACAAAATTTCCTTCACCTTGGGGGTGATTTAGCTAACAATTTTTCACCCTTTTGGTTATTCCTCCATCCATCTCACTACACTAGTGGGTGTGGATCTTTAGAGGTTTTCTACTTTGGAAACTAAAGGAGAACCTAGGAGCACTCTTTCTAACAAAGTGGAGGAGGCAAGGAGGGAGGCTAGGCTCAAGGAGTTCAAGGAGCAAAGGGCTTGGAGGTGGTCCATCCTTGGTCTAAAATCAAGATCAAGAGGTATAGATCTATACCTTCACTTTGTTCTTAACTTAAATGTTTTGATGCATTATATATAAACCTATGAACCTTGAAGGGGATTTGTATGACTATAGCTTTGATATTATTCGATAACATGCTTCCGTTGCTTATGTATATAAATCTTGAATTGTATATGCATGCTAGTCATTTTCGAAATCCCAAATGAAAACTCATAATTTTTCCTTCAAGTGGTAACAGAGCCAAAGGTTTATGTATAATGTGTCCTTTTGGATTTTATGCATATGGGTATTAATATTATGTATGACATGATTATTGCTTCATTCAAAATATGTTTATCTTTTGTTTTTCAATAGTTGAAAAATGTTAGTCAATAGTTGAGAAAGATATGTATGCAAAAAGTGTTTTGTATGCATGAATGAAAATTGAGTTTAGAACTAGTTTGACATATTATTTCTTCATTCAAAGTATGTTTATCTTTTGTTTTTCAATGGTTGAAATATATGAATCAATAGTTGAGAAAGATATGTATGCAAAAAGTGTTTTGTGATGTGAAAATTGACTTGACACACAAATTAAACCCTATGGATGACAATTGTAGTATATGAGCAAATAGGGATCGTTCTAACCGGGGATTAACTAGGGATGCTAATCACTGTAAAACTGACTCAAGAACATAAAAATATACTGTAGAACACTAAACTAGACTCAATTAATGCAAAACTAAGGTTTAAAACACCTAAACAAACTCAAAACTCAAAACAGCAACTAAAAGGCTCAAAACTGCTTTAAAACCACTTTCTGGGCAGTTTTGAGTACCTAACACTAGTTTGGACGAATTTGGACTATGACTTGACTCAAAACACTTAAAAACACAACTAAATGGATTTCTAACTAATCTAACACTTTGAAATAAATGGGGGAATGATTTTGACGAAATTAAAACTTTAAAACTCAACCTTTAAAAACAAATGTAAAGCAAAACAGATTGTGATTAAATAGAATGGTGAGAAGCTAGTTAGAGGGTTCCTTATCCACACATGCACATATGCATACAACTCAATCTCCAATTACTCTTCCAACAAACCATAAATGACAATGCCCCAAATTAACTAGATTGCACCAATTAATTCTCAGATTTCCCTAGATTCATTGAATTGAATGGAATACGCATTACAACCAAATTATTCTTATCAAGGACCCTAACTATGGAATACGCATGATAGAGACACATATCAAAGATCATTAAGTTCAATGGACATCATAAGCATTGACGAGGCATTCATAACTATGGAATACGCATGTTACTCTTGCCTAGGATTTACTTAACGCAATCGTGACTAGCGACTTTCACTACTTATGAATATAAGTTAATAACGATTAGGTGAAATTCCCTTATATCCTAGTATCAAGTTTAGGCATGCAAATTAACTGTCGACCCTCAACCCACATACATAAACAAGTTATCAATCAAATAGATAAGTAAATCACATTCACAATTTCTGAAATCATAATTGGAAGAAATCAAATCATATAAAACATATGTCCATGGCTTCAAATTCACCTCTAACTAAAAAGAAATTAGTTCCTCATGTTTAACATAATTGAAAAGCAAGTCAAATTAAACATGAAAACAAAAACAAAGAAAGAAAGAACTCCAAACACTCCACTAATGGCAGATTGCATGTGCAAGGCTTCTCCCTCCTTTGGACTGCACGGCACTACTTATTCCTCCTCCAATGGTGGCTGCACAAGGTGATGATGGTGGTGGGAAGGCACGGCAAGGGTGAATTGTGGCAGAAATATGGGAGTTTGGGGGTGGAAGGTTGCGGCAAGGAGAGAACTAGGGTTTTTTGGCGTGAATGAATGATATCGGGGATGGTTTTGGGTGATGGACGAATTTCTGAGTATGGAGAGGGTGTTCTTCGGCCAAGGGAGGTAAAACACATATATATAGGCAGCCAAACCCTAAAGAAATCAGGTTAGACAAATGGGCTAGGGTTTAGGTGCGGCTAGGGTTAGGAAATCCACCAAAAACTAGGGTTTCTAGAACATTAGGTGCGGCATGGGCTTAGGGTAAGTAATCAGATTTTTTTCATGTGAGCAAGGCCTAGGTGCGGCTGATTAAGTGGGCTAGGGTTAGGGTTAGGTGCGGCATAGGTCCAAGAGGCAAAGATGGGTCATCCAAAAGCCCAAAGCCGAGAATAGAAACTCTCGAAATTGGAAACCTCCAAGAATAGAAACTTCCAACTTAAGAAACTTTGGTTTCCAATTCCGAATTCTTAGTTCATCACTTTCATTTCTTCATTCTTAAGCTCCTTTGACCTTCAAACTCGTCCATTCCTCATGCTCCATTTGCATACACCACATTCCAGCTCACTTTTTGCTCCAAAAGCTCCAAATTGCATCATTTCGTGTAATATGTCCTTTAACCCTGAAAACACATGAAAGTAGCTTAAAAGACTACTTTGACGAAGAAAACATAACAAAAATGCATAAGAACTAGCTAACTAAGGCGCATAAATATACTCCTATCATTTTGTATGCATGAATGAAGAATAAGTTTTAGAACAAATTTTGGGGTTTTGAACCAAAAGGGAGGGCACGGTTTTGGGGGTGGTTTTTGGGTTGTGTTTGTGTTTTATTGTAAACCACTCACACATCCTTTTAAAACTAGAAAGAAGAGTTCTTGTCACTTTTGTTTTTGGGTTTGAAAAATCACCAAGAATATACAAATCTTGAAAATGTGTTCATGGTTTTGTTCTTGGTGTTCATGGTTTGGTTTTAGGTGAAAATGGTTTTATTTGGTTTTCATGCATTGTTTTGTGGTTTTGGATGATGTTCATACCATCCATAACCATATCATAAATTTATAAAACCCTAGACTTGACTAGGAGGATTTCCATCACCTTTTCACTAAAGTCTTTGAAGCAAAACCAAGTGACAAGCAAAATTTAATTTTTTCTACATAATGTGGTTATTAATGCATGTTGTGTAAGAATGTGTAAGAGACCTCCCATCCCCTTAATGTGGCCGGCCTCCCTAGTGGATTTATCCACTTGTGGGGCTATTTTGTAATCTTTGAAAAATTGATATTTACTTTCAAGCATTTACGGTTTTACCCCTAACTTTTCATATTTGCATAATAGGCCCCATCCATCTAAAAAGTTAAAATATTTGATTTTAATTTTATTGGTTGTTTAAACTCATAATACTATTATGCCCATATGCACTAAATCTAAATGTTTATGTTGCATTCCATTTAATTATTTAATGTGATTAAGTAGTTAGAAAAATGGGTGACTATGGACTTATGCCTTAAACGATAATTGAGCTATGAGATAAGGCGCTAAAATCAAATTGTTTGAACATTGGGAATGTGTTTTAATTACTATTTAATTGGACCTTGTCACGTTTGACATTAATCTATCTCTCCCTCTTAGTATGTGTAATTTGTAGGAATTTGTACAAATCGGTTTGTAATTCTTATTATTTCTTAATCTCTTTTAGTTAGTTGATTCCCTCTAGTGCTAGACTAGAGTTTCATTAACTATTGGTAAGGATACATAACTAAAAGAGGGTTTTTGACATGAGATACAAGATTACATGGGTCCAATGCCCTAATTAGCAATGAATGATTGTCTTTCATTTCTAATGGCTCAATGAAAATGTTTTAATTGGATTGAAAAGCACGTAATTAAATTGACACAACCTCCCCGAGTTTATATTCAACAATGTTGGCTCGTTGTTGCAATAACCTAATAATTCCATGGTCATCCAAGAGCCTAAGATAACTATAAAGTCCAATTTCAAAGGAATGCAAAAACCTTAGTAGTAGTAGTTACTTCCAATATTTGAAAAATTCGTTTTTGATATTGATTTGTTTTTCTTAAAACAAATAGTGGGAGTATCATACACTACTAAACTATAATGAATACAATTAGTAGTAATATATATCTCCAATATTTTGAAAAATGTTTTGATATTGATTTGTTTTATGAAAACGAATAGTGGGGATATAATATGCTACTAATTTCATTAACTTTGGACTAGTAGTTATAATAGGACATTATTTATTTGAATATGATTAAATAAATAAATATGATGAGACCTTAAAATCCCTCAACCAACAAACAATATTAAGTTGTAAGCGTAAGAGTGCTTAGAACACTTTTTCGTGGCCTTCCACCATGATAGGCTCCAAGCGTTTATGACTTGTACACCGCCTTCACCCTATCATGGGGAAGTTCAAAGTGCATGCTTATATTCAGGAGGAGTTTATTTAAAACATTTGATGAGGTTAAGGTAGGCAACGAGTGTGGCCAACATCGTATCATCGTGAGGTCATACTTGAACCCCTAGCTAAACCGGCATGGTGGGAAAAGAACTTAACTAAGAGAAATGATGCCGACATCGTATCATCGTGAGGCATTGTTTTCTAGAGGCCAAAAAGATGGGTAATCACAAGAGGTTGTTGTGAATGGGTAAGTGTACCCTCTCATTATTATTGTTGCTAGCCGACATCGTATCATCGTGAGGTGGGCTTGGTAATAGTGAGCCTCCCATAACCCGCTAGGAGCTTTCTTTGAAATCTCCCGGATTCCATCTTGAGGGATATGGAATTTGCCAAAAATGGTGGGTGGTGTCATTCGGTTTAAATACCATAATCGTTTGACTTAATCAACAATCAAATTAATTATTTTACTGTTTATGTATTTAGATATGGTTGGAAGCACACTCGCGAAAATACTCGACAAACATTGCCTAGAGGGGCACAATTTCCCATCATGGTATCGTAATGTCAAGATTCTCCTAACATTGGAGAAGATTGTTTACGTACTAGACAAGGCTCCACCTCACATACCTCTCGGGCCTGAGGCTACTGAGGATGAACGTGCTAAGTATGACAAGCACGTTGACGATGTCACTGATGCGAAAATAAATTAACGCACAAATTTAAACCCTATTTGTGACAGTTGTAGTAATGATGTAAGTAGGGATCGTTCTAGGCCGGGGATTAACTAGGGATGCTAACCAAAGTAAAATTAAATTAAAAACGTAAAAACAAAATTTAAAATATTAAACTAGACTCAAAACACTTAAATAGAATAACTCAAAATAAAACTAACAACTAAACTAAAATAAATCAAAAGACTCAAAACAACTCAAGACTTAAGAAAACACAAACTAAAATGATTTCCAATAAATCTAACACTTTAAAATAAAATGGGGGATTGATTTTGATGAAAAGTAAATTAAACTTAAATAAATTACAAAATTGACAAAAACATAAAATTAAGGTAAAATGATAAATGACGGACTGGCTAGAGGGTTCTTCTCCACACATGACATATATGCAACCTAAATTGATTTTCAGTTGTTCTTTCAATAAATTGTAAATTCTCAACGCCCCAAATTAATTAGGTCCGCTTAAATTAATTCTCAGATTTTCCTTAAGTTAATGGATTGGATGATTGCATACGACAACCCAAAACATTCCCCACAAGTTCCCTACATGAATTGCATAATAGAGATACAAGCAAGAATCATTAAGTTTTATGAAAATCATAAGCATTGACGAGGCACTTGTTACTATGAATTGCATGAAACTTATGCCAAGAATTTACCTAACGCGATCGTTTATAAGCGACCTTTACTACTTGTGAATATAAGTTCATAACGATTAGGTGAAATTCACTTATATTCTAGCATCAAATTCATGCATGTAAATTAAGTATGCATCCTTAATCGACATACAAAAATAAGTTATCAATCAAGCAGTTAAGCAAATTAAATCACAACTCAGAAATCACAACTGAAGGTAATCAATTTAAATTACAAATATATACATGGCTTTGAATTAACCTCTAGCCAAAATAAGGGTTTAGTTCCTCATACTTGCAATTAAACAAAAACAATTGATATTAAACATAGAGAAACAAAGTAGAATACACCTAGAATGCTCCAACAACTCCAATGGAATGGCTAGCACAACTCCAAGCACTCCTCCTTCTTTGCAAGCCTTGGAACTAATGGAAATGTGTATGAATGGCTCTCTTCTTTTTCTTGAAGGCTGAATGGTGTTTATATAGAGGTTGAAAATGTCAAGCAATGCAAGGTAATGGACAAGGCACTCACGGCAATGGAAGGATGTGAAGCTGCCAGCTCCATTTTGCATGTGTGTGTGCTGTTTTTGTGCTCTTTCCACCTAGAAATAATCATGCCAAAGCCACTCAAAGCTATAAGTGGGAGACCAACAAGAAATCCACTTCATAGTGGTCCAATTTCTTTGCTTTTCTGCTGTCCATTCACTCCCCTTGTTTTATTTCTTTTCTTTTGTTCAATTCCAATCTGCAAGTTGTCGTCAGCTAGACCTTCCCTTACTCAAATGCCCATAACTTCTTCTAGAAAAATGATATTAACAATCCGCGAAATGTTCTAGAAAATAGACATCTGTAGCTTTCCAAGCATATAAGGCTCATTCTCTAATTCATTCTGAGCTGTTCGCAATTTGCTCCCAAAGTCAGCTGATCTACACAGGCAGTTTAGACGAATTTATTACTTAAAATCACACTTATGCTATTTTTATTTTCTTAGCTAGATAAATTTGATAAAACACAAAAACAAAGTAAATAGCACAAAAATATGAGAAACTAACTAAGAAAAGACGAGAGAATTTGATGTAAAATATATATAAATATGAGCTTATCAAATACCCCCACACTTAACTTTTGCTAGTCCTCGAGCAAAACAAACGAAAACAGAAAAAGTAATAACATGAAAAATTATTAGTTTCCCCCTATGTGACCCTCATAGAACTTCATTCGAGAACACAATCATCAAAAACCATAGCTAACACCAACATGCTAATCCAAATTCATTTTCCTTATTCAAATATTAGCAGTAATCTTTGAAACATCCTTGAAGTGTAGTGTGTGAGATAGCCATGTTAATGCAATTTCAAAATTTTATTTAAAAAAAAAAAAACAGCATATGCAAACTAGCGACCTTCTCACGGGATTTACACTCAATCACACATGTGTTTAGTTTTAATGTGTTTCGCTCAAAGAAACAAATGTGAAAGTTCTACCATAAGCTTGCATAAAGATCACTTCTCCACAGTCATAATTGCAAAACTTAAATCAAGAGGACTTTTATTGGATGTAATGAGGCTTAGGGATAGGGTTATTGAAACGAAAGAATCGGAAAACACAAGTTCCAAGCTACATTGCAAGCAATTATTTTCTTTAGATTTATAAGAACTCAAGCTCTCCAACGATTCTTCAGACATCTCCAACCAAAAACTTAAACTGAAACTTTAAAACTTTTTATTTTCTTTGTATACAATCTTTCTTTTTCTTTTCCTTTTCTTTTCTTTTCTTTTTTTTTTTTTTTTTTTTTTTTTTTTTTCAAACAGAAACAAATATGAAAAACCCCCACACTTATTCTTTTGCCAAACACCTTCAAAGTACTTCACAAACATTTCACATAAGACAATCTTGCATTGCTCGCTTGGAAAGGGTAAGGAAAATTATTTCAGGCATAAGGGTAGACATATCTGGTGATAAGAAATAAAAGGCTCACAAATACGGCTCAAAATGGCAATCTAATGATATTATTTTTCTTTGGGAAACAAGGTTATTTGGGCCATGGTGGTAAACCTAATGCCTCTATCATTTTCAAGTTCATGCAATCAAAGACAAATATTTTGAAAGATCGTTATGCAAGTTCTAGAGAAGTATCTCACATAAGTTCATCACACATGAAAAAAAGTAGGAGTGTATGAAAAATGCACACACTTTCAATAGGCTCAAAAACTCACATAGGATGTATATGGTCACTAAATTCACATATGGAGCTTTAAATCATGCTTTAGTTTCACATCAACAAGGCTATGTGCATTTGGTTTTTCAAAGATGAACAAATATGTACAAACTAACACGAGAATTAGGAATTTCACAAAACACATGTTAACTAAGTTCTTGATGATCATGATTCAAATTTTATCCAATTATATCATTGGGTCGGGAAACTAACAAAAATCTAATTCAAAACAATAAAGAAAACAAGGAAATATTTTTGGATTTTTTAAATTTTCCGATTTTTTTTTTTTTTTTTTTTTTTTAAAAATAAAACAAAACTAACTAAGAAAACAAAGCAATAACATGGAAACAAATGAAACCAGTTCAAAGTCGAAGGTACAAAAAATTTCAATTTGGTCATTTTTATACTCTTTACCCCCACACTTAAACTAGACATTGTCCCCAATGTCAGAAAATATAATAAAATGCAAATAAAAACAAAATAAATAAATATAAATAAATAAAATAAAGCAATAGGACTGAAAACTTCCCTAATTTGCAGAAAATCAAGCGATGACCCCCCGAGCTAAAATTCTGCAATCAACTTCAAGGGTGGAAATAACCAAAAGTTCCTGCAAAGAAAAGAAATAAGTCAGTTAAGCACACAAGAAAATGTAGAAAAACAAACAAACGAAAAATTGAAAATGAAAATAAAAGATAATAATAAAACTAATAAGTAATCATTGGTCCTGTTTGGTGACTTTCCACAGCTTTGAATTTGAACTGGCCTCGGAACTTCTTAGCAAGGAAAATGAGACTTGATTGGTGGTGTTGTTGAAGCTTCTCGAGCTCTTGGTTTCAACTCAGACTCCTTCTGCCGGGTTGATTGAGTCTGCAGGCTACATTCTTCTCTTTTTGTTCTTCTGCATGGCAGGTAGGCACGAGGAATAGGTGGTGGTCTGCTTCTTTGTTCAATCTGTCCAAGTGCCGACCGATTGCCTTTCTTTCACCTTGACTCGTAGCCAAGAGCAAGGGTAAAGGAAAAGCGTGCCATGAGATATCTTTGCCTCTGACTCTGATGATATGGGATACTTTTGCTTTTGAAGAAGTATCGTTCCACAGGTGTATGCGTGAACTGGGCTGGGGAACTTCTTAGCAAGGAAAATGAGACTTGATCTTGAAGATGAAGCAGCACCTTGTCTCCACATGCTTCAAGTATCATTTTCACTTGCCATGTCTGTTCTCCAGGCAGATGTGGCGACTTCTTCGGAAGTACATCAGTGGTTGAAGAAGAGCACTCGAGAGCAATGCTAGGTAAGCAATCAGGAAGGATTTCCAGGCAGTCGGTTCTTAGATTGGAAGATTGACACCGAGTGCTGGCTGATTGCCCGCTTTCTCCTTGCCACAAAGACAAGGACAAGGACAGGAAGAAAGCGTGATATGAGATACTCTTGCTTTCAACCTTCATGATATGAAATACTCTAGCTCTAGATGACTTATTTGCAAAGGTATCCCAGGGAATGAGAAACACAGAGAAACTCGAGAGGGTTTGATGGAAAGGCATTTTCGGAGATGAAAAATTTCGGAGATGAAGAAGTGTAGAGGGGGTGTGCCTTTGCTGGATGGCGAAGGTAGATGTTTATAGGTATTTTCTTCACAACCGAAACTATTCTTTTACCCCTGTCGGCAGCCGGTGGATGGATGAACAGTACAGGTTACGCGCTTTCTGAAAAAGCAACCCGTAATTTGCGCAAAGCTGACAGCGCGTGACGAGTGACGACAAAATTGGAAAAATCAGGGAGCGGCTCGTGGTTTCTGAGCAATCCCGACTTTTGAGAAAGGAATTGCATGTGACACGTCTGGACAAATCAGGGAGCAGCTCGCCTCGTGATTCCTGACTGCTCCGGCTTTTGAGAGAGACGCCCGACTTTTGAGAGAACGGCGTCCGACTTTTGAGAAAGGAACCGACTTTTGAGACGGAGACGCCGCTTTTGAGAAAAGAATCCGGCTTTTGAGAAAGGAGCCCGGCTCTTCGATTTGCGAGAGGGCGTCTCTTCGACTGCTGAGTGATGCCTCTTGATTTCTTCTTCTTATAAGAACGCTCATTTTTGTTCCACAACAAACTTAAGCTCCCCTGTAAACACTCCCTCCTGTAAACACTCACACTTGCACTTCTTTTAATCTTGATCAGTCCAACTCTTCATTCTCAACACCATCAAATATGTCTTGCCCCTCTGACCGTCGCCTTAACTTGAATGTTGGGGAAGATAGTGATATATCTTCTCCAACCAACATTTGGCAGCCATCCTTCATATCCCCGAATGGTCCTCTTACAGTTGGGGATTCCATGATGATGAACGAAACAACCGCATCGGTGGTGGCCAGAAATCTGCTCACTCCTAGAGACACTAGGATACTTTCCAGGCGGTCCGACGAACTGGCTGTTCAGGACTCTATGGCCTACAGCGTCCGATGCGCAGGCTCAGTATCAAACATGGGCCAGCGCCTTCTTGCACGAACTCGTCAGGTGGAGTCGTTGATGGCTGAAGTGGCTAGTCTTCGGCAAGAGGTCAGAGTGCTTAGGCATGAGAACAGGGATTTGCACATGCTTGCAACCAATTACTCAACCAGCATGAAGAGGAAGCTGGATCAGATGCAGGAGTCCGAAGTGCGGATTCAGAGTGATCATCAACGGTTTATGGCGTTACTCCCGAGGTTTGTGTTGCCTTCGTCCTCGGGAGCAGCACCAAGTATTGATGCTCCGAATGATCCAACTCTGGCGCTTCGTCTTTCTGGGGCTCCGTCGATCTCCGAGGCACCACCAACCAACGACCAATGAACGAGATTAATTTACAAGTTATTGTAAAATATTTATGCAATTAAGTTTATTTAATTATAAATATAAATAAAAGTATTTTTGTTTTGTTTTGTTTTTTTTTTTTTTTTTTTTTTTTAAATTATGTGATGTTTATTATTATTATTATTATTATTATTTTTTTTTTTCAATTTTTTTTTTTTCATTTTTTTTTTTATATAAATGTAAAATAAGTAAATCAAAGTAAAAAAAAACTAAGTTTAATCTCCTAAACAAAAATCACAACTAAATAACAAAACATAATGAAATCAACGTAAAAAAAAATCAACGTAAAATAAATTCACACAAGAGCAAACAAACAATGAAAGAACTAAACAAAGTAAAATAAATTCAGTAAAGAGAAGGGATTAGGAATGCAAATCTGATTGTGGGTGATTCCTAGGCCTCCCTTCATTATTCAAATGCATGGGTTTATCCTTGAACGGACGGTGGTAATTGAAATGATCCGGCAACGGTCTAAGTTCTAATGACGGTGCCTGAATCATCAAAATTAAAAACAAGTTAGTATAAATTAAAATAAAAAATGGAGAAGATGGCTTACAGTCACATTCAAACTCAATTACAAACACCACGTCTTTGAACGTTTCAGGAACTTTGCATTTAGCCAGATTGCATGTGATGATTGTGACATAAGCCCTTGTTATCAAACTCAATTTCTTTGGCATTGGTTGTCTCAACTACATCCTCTTTGATAAGTTCAACAAATTCTTCGACCACCTCCTTTTCTGGAATATCTTCCACAACGTCTTTTTCATTCACTTCTTCCTTGAGATTTAAAAACCTACAAGGAAAAAGGACATTTGGTGGAACGATGTTAGAATGAATTGAATTTTGAACCTCCTCACCTGAGTTGGATGGCATAAGGACTTGAGGGGTTTGCGATAAGAATTCTTCTAAACTGCCCAAGTAGTCATCCTCATCTTCTTCTTGAAGCGGCAATTCATCCATGTCCGGGCTATGTTTGGATGGTTCTGGAACAACTTCATCCTCCATGTCACCTTCCAAAGTATTGACTTCATCGATTTCACTTTCTGCCTTTGAATTTGCAATGTTTGAGTTTGAGAGTTCACTTTGATCTCGAATATGTGCCATGAATTCCATAATCTGCCCAACATGCATATCCAATTCGTCCACTCTTCTGACTCGGTCTTGCATCTCCTGGTTTTGATTTTCTACTCCCTGATTCAAAGAGGTGAGTAAATTATTAAGTGTATCATTATGCAAGGATGTACCTGAATTGAATTGGGTTGATTGTTGTGGTGGATGTGACGGTTCATATGGCCACTGATAGAACTCTTCCGATGGCGGCAATTGTTCTTCTTTTTGTGAACCCTGTACCGAAGAAATTAATTCTTCGAGCATTTGATTATAATCCACGGGCATACTCTGATTCGATTGGAATTGTTGTGGGGGATGCTGTGGTGGCTGCATAGGTCTTGAATAGAACGCGTCTTCTTGCTGCCAATATCCACCTTGTTGGAATTGTTGAGGTTCTCCCCACATGTAATCTGAATAATCTCTCCAATCTGAATTGTAAGCATTGGAAAACATGTTGCCCCTTGATTGGTTATGGCCTTGATATCCCCAAACATCTTCATTTGCAGAAAATTGAGGACCTTGATATCGTTGTCCATAGGGCACATCAAGTGTAGGGACACTTGGCATTGTGGTCCGTTCGGCATTATGAGTTAATTGAGCAGTGAGCTGTGCCAATAGATCTTGAATGCTAGTAGAATCCAGGTCTTGCTCCATTTGTAACTAAAATCAAAGAAAGAAAACTAAATCAAATATCAAAAGTAAAAGACATAACAAACCAAAAATAAAATAACATAAAATAAACACAAATAAAATAAAATAAAATAAAATAAAACACAAACAAAAACATAAACAAAGGATTAGCAAATTTGCTAATCCCCGGCAACGGCGCCAAAAATTTGATGCGAAAATAAATTAACGCACAAATTTAAACCCTATTTGTGACAGTTGTAGTAATGATGTAAGTAGGGATCGTTCTAGGCCGGGGATTAACTAGGGATGCTAACCAAAGTAAAATTAAATTAAAAACGTAAAAACAAAATTTAAAATATTAAACTAGACTCAAAACACTTAAATAGAATAACTCAAAATAAAACTAACAACTAAACTAAAATAAATCAAAAGACTCAAAACAACTCAAGACTTAAGAAAACACAAACTAAAATGATTTCCAATAAATCTAACACTTTAAAATAAAATGGGGGATTGATTTTGATGAAAAGTAAATTAAACTTAAATAAATTACAAAATTGACAAAAACATAAAATTAAGGTAAAATGATAAATGACGGACTGGCTAGAGGGTTCTTCTCCACACATGACATATATGCAACCTAAATTGATTTTCAGTTGTTCTTTCAATAAATTGTAAATTCTCAACGCCCCAAATTAATTAGGTCCGCTTAAATTAATTCTCAGATTTTCCTTAAGTTAATGGATTGGATGATTGCATACGACAACCCAAAACATTCCCCACAAGTTCCCTACATGAATTGCATAATAGAGATACAAGCAAGAATCATTAAGTTTTATGAAAATCATAAGCATTGACGAGGCACTTGTTACTATGAATTGCATGAAACTTATGCCAAGAATTTACCTAACGCGATCGTTTATAAGCGACCTTTACTACTTGTGAATATAAGTTCATAACGATTAGGTGAAATTCACTTATATTCTAGCATCAAATTCATGCATGTAAATTAAGTATGCATCCTTAATCGACATACAAAAATAAGTTATCAATCAAGCAGTTAAGCAAATTAAATCACAACTCAGAAATCACAACTGAAGGTAATCAATTTAAATTACAAATATATACATGGCTTTGAATTAACCTCTAGCCAAAATAAGGGTTTAGTTCCTCATACTTGCAATTAAACAAAAACAATTGATATTAAACATAGAGAAACAAAGTAGAATACACCTAGAATGCTCCAACAACTCCAATGGAATGGCTAGCACAACTCCAAGCACTCCTCCTTCTTTGCAAGCCTTGGAACTAATGGAAATGTGTATGAATGGCTCTCTTCTTTTTCTTGAAGGCTGAATGGTGTTTATATAGAGGTTGAAAATGTCAAGCAATGCAAGGTAATGGACAAGGCACTCACGGCAATGGAAGGATGTGAAGCTGCCAGCTCCATTTTGCATGTGTGTGTGCTGTTTTTGTGCTCTTTCCACCTAGAAATAATCATGCCAAAGCCACTCAAAGCTATAAGTGGGAGACCAACAAGAAATCCACTTCATAGTGGTCCAATTTCTTTGCTTTTCTGCTGTCCATTCACTCCCCTTGTTTTATTTCTTTTCTTTTGTTCAATTCCAATCTGCAAGTTGTCGTCAGCTAGACCTTCCCTTACTCAAATGCCCATAACTTCTTCTAGAAAAATGATATTAACAATCCGCGAAATGTTCTAGAAAATAGACATCTGTAGCTTTCCAAGCATATAAGGCTCATTCTCTAATTCATTCTGAGCTGTTCGCAATTTGCTCCCAAAGTCAGCTGATCTACACAGGCAGTTTAGACGAATTTATTACTTAAAATCACACTTATGCTATTTTTATTTTCTTAGCTAGATAAATTTGATAAAACACAAAAACAAAGTAAATAGCACAAAAATATGAGAAACTAACTAAGAAAAGACGAGAGAATTTGATGTAAAATATATATAAATATGAGCTTATCAGTCACACAAGCCAAGTGCTATCTGTTGGCTTCCATGAATGAGGAGCTACAGAGACAGCACGAGGGCATGGACAGTGCATCTCCCATAATACTTCATCTTACGGAGTTATATGGTGAAGGGACGCGCAACCGTCGCTTTAGCACTGTCTGTGAACTTGTGAAGACCAAGATGGTCAAGGGGGCTCCAGTACATCAACATGTATTGAAGATGATAGGATTCATTGAACAATTGGAGAACCTTGGTACTCCACTTGACGGGGAATTGGCCCAGGACTTCATATTGGCTTCTCTTTCTGATTCATTTTCGCAGTTTGTAATGAACTACAATATGAATAAGATGGATAGTACTCTCTCTGAGTTACTAAACATGTTAGTAACTGCCGAGAAGACTATGAAGAAAGAGAACGTTGTAGGGACTGCTGCAGTAGCCTACAACAAGCCATCCTCTTCCAAGGCCAAGCCGCAAGGCAAAGGCAAAGGGAAGGAGAAGAAGTCCCCCACTCCTAAGCTGCAAGGAGGAGTGAAGAAAAAGAAGGCAAAGGAGCCCAAAGGGACTTGCCACCACTGTGGAAATGAGGGGCATTGGAAGAGGAATTGCAGGTTATACCTTGCAACTCTTAAGGACAAGCCACAAGGTATGGTTTATGTTCTTATCTTCAATTCTAAATGTTAGATCTTCTAAATATTTATATTTGATATAAAGGGCTAATCACTTGTATAATTGTATATAGGTGGAGGAGTCAAGTAGAAGAGGAACAAGCAAGGAAAAATGTGGAGAAGGGTTCGGCCACTATGTTTTTGCTCACTACTTAGGAAGTTTGTTAGGCATTTAAAGATTGTCTTTAAACTTTCTTATTTTGATAAGAACTTATTATGTGGCTTCATATGATGGAAGACCACTATTAGTGCCTAAATATATAAAGGTATTTAAATTAGTCTCTAAATGTATAGAGCTAATACTTATTGTATTAAACATTATGAATGTTTGAATTATCATATTAATGTAATGTGAAGAATGCCTTCTAAATATATTATTTCCTTAAAGTAGTGTTATGAATTGAATATTGTCTTGTTGTATCCTAGATAAGATACAAGAGTTATATCACTTATTGTAATGTGATAACCAAACTTTAGATTTATCAATTATGGATAGATCTCACATGTAGGACATAAAAGGATACAATGAATCTTTAGATTTGGTTCCATTTGTCTACCTGTGAGTTCTATATGAATTGACAAAAGTCTAGAGAATCCTTTCTTGAAGAAAAGGAAGATCACATTATAATGATATAAGTAATAAGAAAAACATTTCTTATATGGTTATCACTTGAAACACAATGATCAAGATCACTCTTGATTCAATTAGTAGTTTTGAACAACTAATTGGGCATTCGTTAAAAGGTTTTAAAAAATGTCAATTGTGTTAGTGATTCAACCAAGAAAGAAGTGTCTAAATCTATAAAATGTTTAAAAACTTCAGTCACTTAATAACAAGACAACAACTTAGTGAAGATTGAAACAAACGAGCTTGAAAAGGTTTTAAAGCTATTACACAATGTCTTCTACCCGTATACTCCACGTTTATACATTTTGAATGTATGAAATGATTTCTTATTAAAGTCATGAGAAATAGTGGGAGGTGTGAAAATGGATATAAACTTGAATATGATTGGTTTATAGTTGTCTAAAGAATAATAGTACTTGACTATTATTAAGAGTTTGTAATTTTAATTGTTAAAGGACTCAAGCTCTTCAAACGTTAAAATTCTATGTTGTGTGATATTCTAAAGAATAGTCTTTGAATGTTGGTTTCGTCAACCTAGCATAAAATGGTTATATGTTGGGAGTTGTCCATCATTCTCTTTTATGAGAACAAGCTAAATAACTAAGCATATGGACAAGTTGATGAAACAAAAAGGGAATAAGTTTCAAAATGAGTCACAACATATAGTTTAACAACAAGACAATCCAAATTCAACATCTCATGTAACTAAAACGCTCTATGTAGTTTTGATAAAGAATTATATCAACCACCTAGAAGAAATGGTTGGGTTTCTATATCCTTAGTAGGAGCGATGCTTCCACTAAAGACTTGGATAATTCTTATATGACTACATTAAAGGTCTTAGTATGACTAAAACTTGAAGTATGGTGTATGACACCATATGAATTAAATGAATAGACTTGATAAAGCAAGTCACACATTTCATGGAATTACTTGAGAAGGAATTCTTTTGTGTATGATTCGTTTAAATAACTTGTGTTAGCTAGAGTTGTTGATAGTCTCAATATAGTTGATGGATTGATAGGAGCATATTTATGCGACTTAGTTAGCTTGTTTCTTGGCATTTATGTTGTTAGTTCGTAGTTATTTTAGTATTTTAAGCTATTTTCGTGTGTTTGTAGGTCCAAAGGGTTAATGTGGCAAAGAAGTGCATTTTGGAGCATTTTTTGGCATGGAATGGATAGCATATGCTTGGAGCAAAAGGAATGGACGAAATTTGAAGTTTGTGCATCATCCTCTTCCTATAAATAACCATTTTAGCACATCCACTCATTTCACCCAACACATCCACTCATTACAACCACCCAACACATTCACCTACCACTACATCCACTCATATCAACCACCCAACACTCACCCACTACACCCACAACATCCACTCATTACCACAACATCTACCCACTACACCCATTACATCCACTCATTACCACAACATTCACCCACTACACCATTACATCCACTCATTACAACTCCATACACTCCTCTCCCTAGCCTATAAATACATCCACCCTTCACCATAACTAGGGGGTTCCATCAAAAGACCTTACATTCATCCATATATTCCCACATCCCACATCCCACAAACACTTACAATTCCATTCCCTTGCCGTGGCTCTCATCCAACCTAAATACATTCATAACCTTTCCCTATATCCATACACATCCTTAGATACTTGTGCTGCAACAAGGTGGAGAAAACGAAGATCCTTGGCGTTTCAAGCTTGAAACTTTGGAGCGTTTTAGGTGTCCTTCATTCTTGCTTTCAATGTCTACTTTGTTATTTTCTGATTTTGTTGCAATTATGAGTAACTAAACCCCCCTTAGCTAGGGGGGGGATTTGAAACCATGTTTATGCTTGCTATATGATTTGATTACATCCAGTTGTGAAATCAATTTACTTATCTGTTCGTATAAAAACTGATTTGTGTATGTTGGTTGAGAGTGCATGCTTAATTTTCATGCATGAATTTGACGCTAGAATATAAGGGAGTTTCACCTAATCGTTATGAACTTATATTCACAAGTAGTGAAGGTTGCTAGTCACAATCACGTTAAGTAAATTCTTGGCATAAGTTTCATGCAAATCATAGTAACGAGTGCCTCGTTAATGCTTATGTTTTTCATAGAACTTAATGATTCTTGCTTGTATCTCTATTATGCAATTCATGTAGGGAACTTGTAGGGAATGTTTTGGGTTGTCGTATGCAATCATCCAACCCAATAACTTGTGGAAAAACTGAGGGTTAATTAGTGCAATTCACAGTTAATTTGGGGCGTTGAGTATTCATAGTTTATCGAAAAGCAACTGGAAATCGTTTTGTATGCAAGTGTGACATGTGTGGAGAAGAACCTCCTAGCTAGCCTTCCATCCATAAGTTTCATTCAAATTCATTTACAATCTGTTTTGTTTTACAAAGTTTGTTTTGTTTTCAAATTCATCAAGAACCAATCTCCTATTTATTTCAAAGTGTTAGATTAGTTAGTAATCACTTTAGTTTGTGTTTTTAAGTGTTTTGATTCACCCAAATTTGCCTAAGAATCTGTTTACTTTGTTCATGTCTTAATTTAATTATTTTCGTCCAAAATCAACCCCATCTTATTTCTTTGAGTCATATTAATTAGAACTTGTCTTAGATTATGTTTTTAAGTGTTTTAGTTCATTAGAAAACCAAAATTCGTCCAAGTTTGTGTTAGAGTCCCAAAACTGCCCATAAAGTGTTTTTAAGGCAGTTTTGAGTCTTTGGTTGCTGTTTTGAATTTTTTTTGTTTATCTTAGTATTTTAAAGTATAGTTTTGCATTCTTTGAGTCTAGTTTAGTGTTTTAAACTTTGTTTTTACATTTTCAAGTCAGTTTCCAAGTGATTTAGCAATCCCTCCTAATCCCCGGCCTAGAACGATCCCTACTTACATACTTGACTACATTTGATAAAAAGAGGGTTTAATTTGTGTGCTTATGCATCATGGATCTTAATGCTTGTCAATAGATCCAAGACAAGTTAGTGGGAGCAATATGCATTCAAATCAAGAAAATATAAGTGTTAAGTTTTTGAATGAATGCTAAGTTACATCAAGGCCAGTGGGAGTGATGTCATATTTTAAGCAATAAGATATGAATAAAGTCTATTTGATAGACTTAATTAAATATAGATGTTACTCAAAAAATTGACAAAACATGACACAGTCAATTTTAAAGTATAGACTTGAAATTGGACTTATTGATATAGCAAGACTATCTCAAGGATATTAAATAGGGAAATTAAATCTCAAATGTTGAAGATTTAAGAAAGCATTTTTCTATATGATAGAAAATCACTTTCGTATCCCTTATAATGAATGTGTCACAAAATCAAAAAAAAAGGGACACATGTATCGACTTGTGAAGTAGATATCCAAAAGTGAAGAATCGCAGGGGTTGTCACTTTAAGATATTACTAAATCCCAAGATCAGAACCAAAGCAACTGATAGAGTATTATTGTCTTTAAGAAAGAAACATCAGAGTGGGACTCTGGAAGCGTTTATTCACTTAGGTTATAAACCAAAGTGAAAATAACCCATTTTAACAAATGGAACTTCATAATGGATGAAGTACTAATCATATGAATGAATTGTTAGTATTGTACTACAATGGTCTCAAGGTTGGAGCAAAGTTTGTATAAAGTATACAAACGAAATATATGACGATATATTGTTTTAGAAACTGCTTCAAAAGGTGTTTTGAATGAAGGGGTTCTTTTAGAACCAATGATTGAATCCAAACCATAAGGTCGTTAGTAGGATACTACGACGTAATGGGGCGATAGCTCAAGCCATGGAATCAAGGTCTCATCAAAGTATTCGAACACAAGAAAGAGACATCATCAAATGTTTTGGAAACATTTGATAAGTAAATCCCTTTTAAATTAAAAGGATTAATACATAACCAAGTTAACCTACGAGCATAAGCTCTCTCAACTGGCATGTATAAGATACACTAGTGATTAACTTTAGTGCAAGTGGGAGATTGTTGGAAATATGCCCTGAAAGTCAATCTTTGGAAGAAACCTTTCAGGACAAATGAATGGATGTATAGATGACTCTTATACATCAAATGGAAAAGATACTAATTTGGACTATCTCAATGAACGATATATGTCCTAAATGGTGAATCCATGAACAATGGATCGATTGAAGAAATAATCTAATGAAGTTAGATTACAGAGACCTTCTTCACATAACCATTATGTCCAAAAGGGTTCCTGGTCATTGGATTGTCGGAGGGATACTGACAATGCTTAGACCGGTACATACTGTGTCTGCTTCAATTGGAAGGATGGAAAGTCTCATCCCATTCGTGTGGTGACACTAAGACAAGTATGTAGGTGCTCATTAAGGGAATGAGTTCACTGAACACAATCGAACGAGAGTACTTGCATGGAGGTCTACTCACATGTCAAGCAAGTAACTCTAATGGTTGGAATATTGTAAGTAATCCTTTGACCTGAGGCATCGTCGTTGTCTTGTGGTTAAGTACTTAATCTTTGATTATGTCAAAGTCACCCCATTCGCGGGTGTCCACGGCATAATTGGGGTTAAGCCACTTAGTCATGAAGGCAAGTGAATGCGCAACAAGGAATCTCTAATCCTCAATAAGAGAGGAAGAATACTCTAAGATATGATTCGGGAATCTTCGGCCGAAGTATCGAGCGTAATAAAGGAAAGCGTTCCTATACGACTCAATTGAATCATATAAGAATGAATAATCACATTAAGGGTTTTACATAATATATCCATACCCTAGTAATGTGATTGAGAGTATTGTTTTAGAGAATGATCGAATTACATTGTAATTCCAACTGAATAGGTTCTCCGAACAACTTCTACATTAGCTTGGGTAGCTATGATATATGGTTAGATGTCACTCATAGCTTGTGAGTTCTTCGAGATGATTAAATATAGTCATCAAAGAAGAAGGTGAATTAAAAAGGAAGTTTTGATTCCCTAAGTGATTGAATTAAATATAATCAATTGGATTGATGTCAATCACCTCACTGCCTTGCTAATTAGAACCTAAAATGATTGTACACCGATACACTCTTGTGGTGAGTAATTAATGGATGATGGAAATAATTAATTGGATTAATTAAGTGTTGTGATTAATTTAGAAAGTCTAAAGAAATCATAAAAGCGAAAAAATATCGTTTTGGGCTTAAAGAAACGTTCGGGTTTAATTGGGCCCACTGGGCCTAAATCCATTGGGCTTTTATTCAAGCATTGGATGACTTGAAATAAATAAAAGCCCAAAGCCCAATCCAACACAAAGAGGCCGGCCATTTAAAGGTGAGAGGGAGAGATATTTAGTCAAGTTGTTGACTAGGTTACTTTTTGTCTATATAAGGGAACTTTATAGAGATTTATTCCTTAGGGTTTTTGTGTGTTTAAAACAACAAAGAGGCAAAAGAAATATCTCTCTAAAACACAACAAAGGCCGGCCACCTTGGGGGTGATTTAGCTAACAATTTTTCACACTTTTGGTTATTCCTCCATCCATCTCACTACACTAGTGGGTGTGGATCTTTAGAGGTTTTCTACTTTGGAAACTAAAGGAGAACCTAGGAGCACTCTTTCTAACAAAGTGGAGGAGGCAAGGAGGGAGGCTAGGCTCAAGGAGTTCAAGGAGCAAAGGGCTTGGAGGTGGTCCATGATAGGAGCATATTTATGCGCCTTAGTTAGTTAGTTCTTATGCATTTATGTTGTGTTTTCTTAGTTAAGTTAGTCTTTTAATCTATTTTCATGTGTTTTCAGGTTTTAGAGACAAAGTGAGCAAAAAGATGCAATTTGGAGCAAAATTGGGCTAGAATGGAGTTCATGCACATGAAGCACAAGGGATGGACGAATTTGAGGGATTGATGAAGCTAGGAAGGCGTTTCAAAGTTGAAGAATTGAAGATACAAAGTTTCCTAGTTGATGTAGGAAAGGGCTTACATGAAGGATTCCTAAATTAAGAAGGATTCCTAGTCAATGTAGGAGTCCTAATTGAAGATGGATTTCTAGACGAATGAAGTTTCCTACTCAAGCAAGTATTCCTACATGAAGAAGAAGAATTAAAGCCAAAGAATCAGCTCAAGAGAAGGATCTTATCCAAAACCTCATCCATAACCTTATCTTAGCTTATCTTATCCAAAGAAGCCTTATCCTTTCACACTCTTTGTGCCGCACATTATCTCCCATTCCTTTTGGGTTTTTGACTTGTTTTCCTTATAGGATTGTATGTTATTATCCTATGCAGATTAGGCCTTTAAAACCTTGTCCTTTGCTACCTAGGAGATGGGATTTTCAGCCTATAAATACCACATAATGCCGCACCCTTTCACTCACTGATATGATATTTACTAGCACACAAATTAAACCCTCTTTTTAAACCCTTTCACTCACCACCCTCTACCATATTTTCACTACACCGTTCACCCAAAAACCCTTCATTGTGCCGTGAGTTTGCAAGGAGAAGAAGGAAGAAATCTGGAGCCGTGAATGTGATAGGAGCATATTTATGCGCCTTAGTTAGCTAGTTCTTATGCATTTCCATGGTGTTTTCTTAGTTAAAGTAGTCTTTTAAGCTAGTTTTATGTGTTTTCAGGTTTTACGGCCAAAGGATGCAAGAAGATGCATTTTGGAGCTTTTTGGAGCAAAATGGAGCTTGGAATGCATGTCACATATTTGGAGCCAAGGTTTGGACGAATTTGAAGAATTGAAGATGGATTCCTACTCACATGAGGATTCCTAGAAGAACAAGGATTCCTACTCCAAGAAGGATTCCTACTTGAAATAGGAAAGTTAAGCCAAGGTTTCCTACTTTGGTTTGACCTTTCCTAAATGTTCCTAAGTCTTATCAACTTTGAAGGCTTCCTAAGCATTTTAGGACATCAAATACACCTCCCTTGCACCATATCAACCCTTGCCGCACCTCACATACCCTTTCCACACTTTCCTCTTCCTTGCCGTGCAAGGGAGAGGGTCATTTCCTGATTTTGAGCATTAAAACACATTCCTAATATGTTTTAAACCCTAGCCGCATATTTCCTTGACCTTTCCTTTTATTTTCTGATTTGTTTCCTAATCCTAGAATCGTTAGACTTAATTTCTGATTTCCTAATCCACCTAGGGTTTTAATTTCTGTTTTCCTTTAAATAAACCTCTTTGTTGCAGCCACAAAACATTCCATTCACAGCCACAAACTAGCCATTCACGCCAGAAATCATCCACCGCTCCTAAACACATCCATACTTCACCATTCACCCTAGTTTCTGCCTAAAAACATCCCTAGCCGCCTGATAGGAGCATATTTATGCTACTTAGTTATGTTGTTTTCTTGCATTTTCGTAGTTAGTTATAACTTATTATAGTGTTTAAGGTCATTTTCGTGCAATTTCAGGTTCATATGGCAAAGTATGCATTTTGAGCCAATTTGGAGCATTTTGGAGCATTTTTGGGCCAAGATTGGATGGTGCAAACATGGAGACATGAGGATGGACGAATTTGATGATTCAAAGGGCTAGAAATCTGCATGTGTGTGTGCAAAGTGTTGGCCTACAACTTCAAACATCATGGCTGCCATGTAATGGCAGAAAATGTGTTTTTTACTAGCTAAATGGATGAAGAACATGCATTGCAAGTATAAACACCACATGGGCAGCAAGAAGGAAAGAAAACAGCAACACACACACCACATGGGCAGCAAGGAATCAGAAATTAAAGCATGGGCAGCAAGGAATAAGAAATTAAAGCATGGGCAGCAAGGAATCAGCATGGGCAGTGAATAGACAACAAGGAATGGCAGAAATTGGACCACCATGAAGTGGATTTCTGCAATATGATTTGATTACGTTCAGTTGTTATTTCATAAGTTGTGGTTTCAATTCGTTCATCTACTTGATTGATAACTTATTTGTGTATGTTGATTGAGAGTGCACGCTTAGTTTTCATGCATGAATATGATGCTAGATTATGAGGGAGTTTCACCTAATAGTTACAACCTTATAATCACAAGTAGTGAAGGTCGCTTATAAACGATCACGTTGAATGAATTCTTGGCATTAGTTTCATGCTCATCATAGTAACGAATGCCTCGTCAACACTTATAGTTCTCATTGTGCTTCATGATTCTTGATTGTATCCTTATTGTGCTCATCACGTAAGGAACCTTTGAGGAATGCTTTGAATTGTTGTATGCGCTTTCCCATCCAATTCATTAACTTAAGGAGAACTTGAAGGTTAATTTAAGCGTATCTAATTAACTTGGGGTGTTGAGTTTCATAATTTATTGGAAGAACAACTGAAAATCGTTTTGTTTGCAAGTGTGTCATGTGTGGAGAAGAACCTCCTAACTAGCCTTTTATCCATCCTTTTCATCCAAAAACGTTTTACAATCTGTTTTGTTTTAAAGTTTCTGTTTTGTTTTCAATTTTCGTCCAAAACCAAATCCCCCTTTATTTTGAAGTCTTAGATTAGTTAGAAAGTGTTTTGATTTGTGTTTTTAAGTGTTTTGATTCAAGTTTTCACTCAAATTCGTCAGATTTTGTGTTTGTGCTCAAAACTGCCCAGAAAGTGGTTTTTAGGCAGTTTTGAGTCTTCTAGTTGCTGTTTTGAGTTTTAGGTTTGTTTTAGTGTTTTAAACTTTAGTTTTGCATTCTTTGAGTCTAGTTTAGTGTTTTAAACTTAGTTTTTGAGTTTTAAGTCAGTTTCCAAGTGTTTAGCAATCCCTCCTAATCCCCGGTCTAGAACGATCCCTACTTACATCTTTACTACAATTTGACAAAAGAGGGTTTAATTTGAGTGCTAGTTAATTTTCGCATCACCGCCCCATACACTCATCCTAACCCTCAATCCATACTTCTACACCATCCATAATCCCCAAAACCCAACCACTTGTGCGTTGCAGCAAGGAGAAAGAAGGAAGGACTCTTGGATGCTCAAGCTTCATCGTTGGTGCATTCTAGGTGTAATTCGTTTTATGATTTCAATGTTTAATTTCTTTTCCTTTCGTTTTGCTATGAACATGAGTGGCTAAACCCCTATTGGTTAGGGGTGATTTCGAAGCCATGACTATGTGTGCAATTTGATTTGATAAATTCCAGTTATGAATTTATGTTTTTAAGTGTTTTGGTACAAGTTAAAACCCAAATTCGTCCAATTTGGTGCTTTGTGCTCAAAACTGCCCAGAAAGTGTTTTTAAGGCAGTTTTGAGTCTTTTGGTTGCTGTTTTGAGTTTTTGGTTTGTTTTAGTGTTTTAAAACTTTAGTTTTGCATTCTTTGAGTCTAATTTAGTGTTTTAAACTTTGTTTTTACGTTTCTAAGTCAGTTTTCAAGTGTTTAGCAATCCCTCCTAATCCCCGGTTCAGAACGATCCCTACTTACATACTTTACTACAATTGTCAAAAGAGGGTTTAATTTGTGTGTTTAGTTATTTTAGGTATCAGCATGCCATTCAAGGAGCTTGGATTGTTGGAGCGTTTCTAGGTGTTTTCTATCTTTATGTCAATGTTTAAATTTATTTATCTTTGTTTATTTGCGAACATGAGGAACTAATTTCTTTATAGTTAGAGGGGAATTCAAAGCCATGATCATATGTTTTATATGACTTGATTTCTTCCAGTTATGATTTCATAAATCGTGAATGTGGTTTACTTATCTATTTGATTGATAACATGTTTATGTATGTTGATTGAGGGTTGACACTTAGTTTGCATGCATGAATTTGATGTTAGAGTATAAGGGAATTTCACCTAATCGTTATTAACTTATATTCATAAGTAGTAAAAGTCGCTAGTCACGATTGTGTTAAGTAAATCCTAGGCAAGAGTAACATGCGTATCCCATAGTTATGAATGCCTCGTCAATGCTTATGATTTCCATTGAACTTAATGATCTTTGATATGTGTCTCTATCATGCGTATTCCATAGTTAGGGTCCTTGATAAGAATAATTTGGTTGTAATGCGTATTCCATTCAATTCAATGAATCTAGGGAAATCTGAGAATTAATTGGTGCAATCTAGTTAATTTGGGGCATTGGCATTCATGGTTTGTTGAAAGAGTAATTGGAAATCGAGTCGTATGCATATGTTTCGTGTGTGGAGAAGGAACCTTCTAACTAGCCTTTCACCATTCTATTTCATCAAGTTGTTTTTCTTAAGTTTGTTTTCAAAGTTTTTGTTTCAAAAGTTAAATTCGACCAAATCAACCCCCTTGCTTTTAAATCTTGTTTTTAGAGTCAAAACGTGTTTCTTTTAAGTCTTTTGAGTCTTTGAAGTTATATTTTCGTCCAAATCACTTGTTAGGTCTAGAATTGAGTTTTTTTATTGTTTCTTGCTGTTTTTAGTGTTTTAAGTTAGTTTAGAGTCTATAGAGTCTAGTTTAGTGTTTTTGAGTCTTATTTGTGTTGATTAGCATCCCTAGTTAATCCCCGGTCTAGAACGATCCCTACTTGCATCATTACTACAATTGTCATCAATAGGGTTTAATTTGTGTGTCAACATAATTTTCACATCAAATTTTGGCGCCGTTGCCGGGGATTAGCAAAGTTGCTAATCCCTTGGATTATTTTATTTCAATTTGTTTTATTTGTGTCCAGATTCTTACTTTGTTTTTGTTTCTTGTTTTTAGGTACTAGTTTATGACTCGGAGCTCTCATCCGGTTCGTGAACACATCTTGGACTTTGACGACGATTTTGAACGAGAGTTGAGGCGAAAAAGGAAGAATCCAGAACCTAGTGAATCAAGTTCAAATTCGGAAGCCGAAGTTGAGATTGAGGAAGAGGAACCCACGGCACAAGTGGGTGAAGTTGAGACAGTCATGGCACAAGACAATCGTACAATCAAGGAGCTCTCGGCTTTGGGATTGGACAATGCCGCACCTCTATGTATTCAATATCCGGCGGCTGCCCAAGGAAAGACCGAGGAATTCGAGTTAAAGTCAAGTTTGCTACACCATATTCCGAAGTACCATGGGTTGTCCATGGAGGATCCTAACAAGCACTTGAAGGAGTTCGAGGTGGTGTGTTCAAGCATGACTCCAATCGATGTCGATGGGAGTATATTGAAGATGAAGGCTTTTCCCTTTTCTCTCATGGAAAAGGCGAAAGATTGGTTGTATGAATTAGCTCCCGGAACGGTCACATCTTGGGAGAGCATGAAACGAGCTTTCTTGGAGAAGTTTTTTCCAACGTCTCGAGTCATCCTCCTACGAAAAAGAATAAGTGGAATTCAACAAGAAGAAAGTGATTCTTTTCCTACGTATTATGAACGTTTTAAATCTCTTGTTGCTTCTTGTCCACAGCATCAAATGAAGGAGGAGCTTCTTCTACAATACTTTTACGAGGGACTTCTACCAATCGAACGTCAAATGCTAGATGCCTCGGCGGGAGGAGCTTTGGTGGACAAGACCCCCACGGCAGCAAAGACTTTGATTGCCAATCGAGCGTTAAACGCTCAACAATACGAAGGTGTTGGCCAAAGAGGCACCCCACGGCAACACCAAGTGAATGAGGTAAGTGCCATAACCGAACTTCAAAATCAAATGGCTAACCTTAGTACGTTGCTTTCTCAGGTTGTGGAAGGGCCAAAAGTTCAGAATGTAAGTGCGTGTGGCGTATGTTCCATGCAAGGACACCCTACGGACACATGCCCCCAATTGATCGAGAATGGAGGGTGGGAGACCCTCAATGCCGTGGGCTTTGGGCAGCAATACCAAGAAAGGAATGATCCCTTTTCGAACACCTACAACCCCGGTTGGCGTGATCATCCAAATTTCAAATGGCGAGAACCCCAACAAGGCCAACAACAAAGCGCATTTAGGCAACAACCCCCGGGTTTCTATCAAAAGCCGTTTGCACCAACTCAACCCCAAACACAACCCGCCCAAAAACTAGGTTCATCTATTGATAATGATCAGATTTTTAATTTACTAACTTCTATGGCGCATGGCATGCAAACTAGGGACAAGAAGGTGGACGAGTTGGAAAAGCAAGTGGGGCAAATTGCCGAGTTTATGGGGCAGTTTCGAGAACAAGGAAGACTCCCTAGTTCAACCGTTGCAAATCCAAAGGGGGGATTCGAAACCGCCAAAGCAATTACATTGAGGAGTGGCAAACAAGTTGGAACCGAACCTCAAGCATCCAATTCAAGTCAAAAAGAGGATGAAAAGCTACTGTTTGAGGAAGAACCCCAAACCTCACCCACGGCAAGGATGGAACACCCTTTGCCGCAGCCTTCTTGCAATTCCAAACCATATAATTCGGCCAAGGTAGGCTCAAATCCGAATTCTTCTAGTTCTATTCCACTAAACGTGCCTTTTCCTAGCAGGTTGAAGCAATCCAAGAAGGAGGAGAACGAGAAAGACATTTTGGAGACGTTTCGGAAAGTGCAAGTCAATATACCTCTTCTTTACGCAATTAAGCAAGTACCAAGGTACGCAAAGTTTTTGAAAGAACTATGTACAACAAGAAGGAGAATTTCGCACAAAGAGGTTGTCCAGGTAAGTGAGAATGTTTCCGCTGTTTTGCAAAGAAAACTACCCCCTAAATGCAAAGATCCGGGTAGTTTTACAATTCCATGTGTTATAGGCAATACTAAATTTGAACATGCTATGTTAGATCTAGGAGCTTCAATTAACGTCATGCCATACTCAATATATGCATCCATGAACTTAGGAGAACTTAAAAACGATGGTGTTATAATTCAATTAGCCGATCGTTCTAATGCATATCCGAAAGGAGTTTTGGAAGATGTGTTGGTGCAGGTGGATAACTTGATATTTCCAGCGGATTTCTATGTTTTAGAGATGGAGGACTCACCAAATGTCACCCCATTGCCGATTCTACTTGGGTGGCCTTTCATGAAAACAGCACGCACCAAGATCGATGTGTTCAAAGGGATGTTGACAATGGAATTTGATGGGGAGATCATTAATTTTAACATTTCTGAAGCTATGAAATTTCCTAAAGATGATCATTCTTGTTTTTCTATTGATATATTGGATGAATTGGCGCATGATTATCTTGATATGTTGGAAGACGATCCCCTTGAAACGACAATTGCACAAGGAATTGGCATGAAGCCCAATCTGGCCGTACCTAAGGAGGAGCATGCCGAGCTTGTGGCTGCCTTTGATTCATTGCCACAACACCTTTGATTCATTGCCACAACATTGTGGTAAGCCTTCTAACCCAATTCCAATTCCCGTTTCCACTAATACGTTGTTACCTTCTGTGATTCAGGCCCCTGTTCTTGAGCTTAAACCATTGCCGGATCATTTAAAGTATGTATTTTTGGGAGATGAAGAGACGTTGCCCGTCATTGTCTCTTCATCACTCACGGCATTAGAGGAGGAAAAGTTGATTCGGGTGTTGAAAGAGCACAAAACAGCCATTGGATGGACATTGGCCGATATTAAGGGAATTAGCCCTACAACATGCATGCATCGCATATTTCTAGAGGAGGGGGCTAAACCAACTCGAGAGGCTCAACGCCGACTCAACCCTCCAATGATGGAAGTTGTGAAAAAGGAGATTATAAAGCTTATCGATTGTGGAGTGATTTATCCAATCTCGGATAGCCGTTTGGTCTCACCGGTTCAAGTTGTCCCGAAGAAGTCAGGAGTCACGGTGGTGAAGAATGCCGAGGATGAGCTTGTGCCAACCCGTATCCAAACAGGTTGGAAAGTGTGCATTGACTATAGGAAGCTTAACAACACCACAAGGAAGGACCACTTTCCATTGCCATTCATTGACCAAATGCTTGAAAGGTTAGCCGGTCATTCTTTTTATTGTTTTCTTGACGGTTATTCGGGATATAACCAGATTGTCATAGCTCCGGAAGACCAAGAAAAAACCACCTTCACGTGCCCATTCGGTACGTTTGCTTACCGTCGCATGCCATTCGGTTTATGCAATGCACTGGCCACGTTCCAACGATGCATGGTAAGTATCTTTTCAGATTTTATTGAGAAGATTATTGAGGTATTCATGGATGATTTTAGTGTCTTTGGCGATTCGTTTGATGGTTGCTTGGAAAATCTCACACTAATCTTAAAACGATGCGTTGAAACTAACCTTGTTTTAAATTGGGAAAAGTGTCACTTTATGGTAAAACAAGGCATAGTTTTAGGGCATATCGTTTCTGAAAGAGGAATTGAGGTTGATAAATCGAAAATAGATCTTGTACGCTACTTACCCTCTCCAACTTCGGTTAGAGAGGTTCGTTCTTTTCTTGGCCATGCAGGATTTTATAGGCGATTCATCAAGGATTTTTCAAAGATTTCCACACCCCTATGCCGACTTCTCCAAAAGGATGTAACCTTCGACTTCAACGAGGAATGTGAAAAGGCGTTCAAATACCTCAAAGAGATGCTAACTTCGGCCCCCATCATTCGGCCACCAGATTGGAGCATTCCCTTCGAGCTTATGTGCGATGCATCCGATTATGCTCTAGGCGCTGTTTTGGGACAAAGGAAGGACAAACAGCCACACGTCATATATTATGCCTCTCGGACCTTGAACGATGCTCAATTGAACTATTCCACAACGGAAAAAGAACTTCTTGCCGTTGTTTTTGCTTTAGATAAGTTTCGTTCTTATTTACTTGGTACTAAAGTAATAATTTACACTGATCATGCAGCGTTGAAGTACTTGCTCACGAAGAAGGAGGCTAAACCAAGGCTTATTCGATGGATGCTTCTCCTCCAAGAGTTCGATATCGAAATCCGAGACAAGAAAGGAAGTGAGAACGTTGTGGCTGATTACTTGAGCCGTTTGGTGCATGAAGAAGATGTCGTGCCTATCCCAGAGACATTCCCGGACGAGCAATTGATGTCCATTGAGGTTAGTATGCCATGGTATGCGGATTTAGTTAATTACTTAGCATCTAAAGTCATTCCAAGTGAGTTCAATAAAAACCAACGTGATAAACTTATGATGCACGAAATTATGTGTGGGATGATCCTTATTTATGGAAATATTGCTCTGATCAAATCATTCGTAGGTGTGTGCATGATTCTGAAATTCAGTCTATTTTAAACTTTTGTCACACTTATGCATGTGGAGGTCACTTTGGCACTCAAAGGACTGCACGTAAAGTACTTAAATGTGGTTTTTATTGGCCCACTATTTTTAAGGATGCTAGAACTTTTTGCATTGCATGTGATCGTTGTCAACGAACTGGAAATATAGGACCAAAAGACCAAATGCTGCAAAGTCCCATCTTTAATGTTGAAATTTTCGAAATGGGTGGAAGCAAGAGCCACCCGTACTAATGATTCTAAAGTGGTTGCAGATTTTGTTAAGACTAACATTTTTGCAAGGTTTGGAATGCCGCGGGTACTTATAAGTGATGGGGGCTCCCATTTCTGCAATCGCACCATTGAAGAGCTACTCAAGAAATATGGTGTCACGCATAAGGTGGCAACACCTTCTCATCCTCAAACAAGTGGACAAGCGGAGGTTTCAAATAGAGAAATCAAGCAGATTTTGGAGAAACATTGAGGACAATGTTTGGTTTAAGTGTGGGGGGGTAAACAAAGTGTTTTTGTGTCAAATTCGTAGGATTTTACCACCTAACATTTCAAAGGTTGTTTTTCATTGTTTTTGAGTGTTTTTAGAATGTTTTGATGTGTTTTTATGTGGCTTTACCAGAAAATCCGAAAATTCAAAAAAAAATTTGAAAAAAGTTTTGAAAAAAACCCAAAAAGAGTCGTTTTAAAGTTGTTTTTGTTTGTTTGTGTCTTAGAGTACCTTCCAACACAATGATGAGGATTTGGTTTTTAATTGCATGACGGTTAAAGAAAGTTACAAACATGAATGGAAGTTTGATATGCTCTTTTGTTTATGCTTGGTCATCGTTGTTGTTTACGAATTCACATGTAATCACAAAGAAAAAAAATCAGTTTTTGTAACATGTTTGAAGGAAGTAACTCAAACTAACGCTACAACCTTGTGAGACTTGAGCCTAAACGTTTATTTGGAGAGTTAAAATCTGTGAAATTGTTGTTTTCTAAAGTCGTTGCATGATCTCATTATTCTTTGCTTGGTTGCTACTCAGAAGGCGTTTCATCATTTTAGATCCAAATATTAGAACTCATACCCATTTCATTCAAAGCTTAAAATTGAGTGCATAACATATAACAAGATGAAGTTGTTTAGTAGTTATCACCAGAGCCAAAAAGCCTTCAACCCATGTATTTGTTTTTGTAGGATTAACCCCTTTGAGCCTTATTTAGCCTATTTTTGTTGTTAGCCACATTATCCTTACCTAGCCTAGAGTAGGACTATCCATACCCTTGTTCTTAAAGGATAATAAAGCATGACTTAGAGGGAATTCCTTTTGATCAATGTTGTGCAGAAAACTAAGTGTGGGGGAAGGGAAAGTTTGTGTGCCAAAAGAAGTAGAAGGGCACGGGTAGGAAAAGAAAAAAAAAAAAAGAGCAAAATGTGAAAAGTATGAAAAGGAGTTGAAAGAGCATAAAATGAGCTCTAAGTTGTTGGTTGTTGAAGTAAGGGTCCAACAAGTTAAATGTGACCCTAAGTGTTGCATGAGTCTTCCCCTTGGGTTTAAACATTGATTTTTGCATGCAAAAGTGAAGTCTAAGTGTCAATTTCATTACTTTGCTTATTATTCTTTAAGAATATTTGTTTATCCTTACCTCTCTTTGTTAGCCAATACCTTAGCCCCGTTACAACCCTTTCCTTCTATCTTGATTATTGTGTTTCAATATGTGGAGTTTGGAATTGGTATGAGCATATGATATCCCTGGTTCTCGCATCTAAGTAGTAGCATTCCGTTCATGAGATCATATACATACATTCATAATTCCAGAAAATGCTTTTATTGTCATAACATATGTGAGCATTAGTTTTCATATTTACATCAATCTTCTCACATATAACTAGTGTAGGGTGTGTAGTCAGAAAATCTAAGTGAAAAATGAGTGCATATCTAGTGAGGAATTGAGGAATTCTCTAAGGCATGTTACTACATTCAAAACATTGTTTTAATTGGTTAAATGTGAGCTAGTAAGTGATGACTATGATTAAGTATGTGCTCGAGAGTATGGATTGCTAAAATCTATGTAAGAGGAGATCTTTGGCGTGTCATGTACCATTGGAAATCCCTGAGGCGATTGATGCGTAAATTAACTAAACACACAAATTAAACCCTCTTTTGACAATTGTAGTAAAGTATGTAAGTAGGGATCGTTCTGGACCGGGGATTAGGAGGGCTTGCTAAAACCTCTAAACTGACTTAGGAACGTAAAAACGAAATTTAAAACACTAGATTAGACTCAAAGAATGCAAAACTAAAGTTTAAAACACTAAAACAAACCAAAAACTTAAAACAGCAACCAAAAGACTCAAAACTGCCTTAAAAACACTTTCTGGGCAGTTTTGAGCACAAAGCACCAAATTGGACGAATTTGGGTTTTAACTTGTACCAAAACACTTAAAAACATAAACCAAAACACTTTCTAACTAATCTAGGACTTCAAAATAAATGGGGATTTGATTTGGACGAAAATAAACTTAACAAAATAGATTGCAAAGTAAAAACAGATTTGAAAACGATTTTGGGGTTTTAAATGGATGATGGATTAGTTAGAGGCTCTTTCTCCACACATGACAAGTATGCAAACGACTCGATTTCCAGTTATTCCTTCATTGAATTATGAATGACAATGCCCCAAATTAACCGTGACATCACTAGTTAATTCTCAAGTTTTCCTTGTGTTATCGGATTGGATGACATCATTCGACAACCCGAAGCATTCCTCAAAAGTTCCCTACATGACATCATAATAAAGATACAATCAAAGATCATTACGTTCAATGAAAACTATAAGCATTGACAAAGCACTTGCAACTATGACAGCATGTCACTCATGCTAGGAATTGAACTTAACGCGATCGTGACTAGCGACCTTCACTACATATGAATATAAGTGTGTGACGATTATGTGAAACAACCTTATATTCTAGCATCATATTCATGCAAGCCAATTAAGTGTCGACCCCTAATTAACAAACACAAATAAGTTATTACTCGCACAGTTAAGCCAATTACATTCATGATTCAAGAATTCATAACTGGAATTTATCAAATCAAATTGCACACAGAGTCATGGCTTCGAAATGACCCCTAACCAATAGGGGTTTAGCCACTCATGTTCATAGCAAAACGAAAGGAAAAGAAATTAAACATTGAAATCATAAAACGAATTACACCTAGAATGCACCAACGATGAAGCTTGAGCATCCAAGAGTCCTTCCTTCTTTCTCCTTGCTGCAACGCACAAGTGGTTGGGTTTTGGGGATTATGGATGGTGTAGAAGTATGGATTGAGGGTTAGGATGAGTGTATGGGGCGGCTAGGGATGTTTTTAGGCAGAAACTAGGGTGAATGGTGAAGTATGGATGTGTTTAGGAGTGGTGGATGATTTCTGGCGTGAATGGGAGTGAATGAATGTTTTGTGGCTGCAACAAAGAGGTTTATTTAAAGGAAAACAGAAATTAAAACCCTAGGTGGATTAGGAAATCAGAAATTAAGTCTAAGGATTCTAGGATTAGGAAACAAATCAGAAAATAAAAGGAAAGGTCAAGGAAATATGCGGCTAGGGTTTAAAACATATTAGGAATGTGTTTTAATGCTCAAAATCAGGAAAGGACCCTCTCCCTTGCACGGCAAGGAAGAGGAAAGTGTGGAAAGGGTATGTGAGGTGCGGCAAGGGTTGATATGGTGCAAGGGAGGTGTATTTGATGTCCTAAAATGCTTAGGAAGCCTTCAAAGTTGATAAGACTTAGGAACACTTAGGAAAGGTCAAACCAAAGTAGGAAACCTTGGCTTAACTTTCCTATTTCAAGTAGGAATCCTTCTTGGAGTAGGAATCCTTGTTCTTCTAGGAATCCTCATGTGAGTAGGAATCCATCTTCAATTAGGAATCCTTCGTTGATTAGGAATCCTTCGTTCATGTAAGCACTTTCCTATTTCAACTAGGAAACCTTGTTCAAGTAGGAATCGTCATCTTCAAGTCTTCAAATTCGTCCAAACCTTGGCTCCAAATATGTGACATGCATTCCAAGCTCCATTTTGCTCCAAAAAGCTCCAAAATGCATCTTCTTGCATCCTTTGGCCATAAAACCTGAAAACACATAAAACTAGCTTAAAAGACTACTTTAACTAAGAAAACACCATGGAAATGCATAAGAACTAGCTAACTAAGGCACATAAATATGCTCCTATCAGCGATTGTTGGAAGGTTTAGGTTATGTTTTGTTTCGTTTCGTTGTTTTGCTCGAGGACTAGCAAAAGCTAAGTGTGGGGGAATTTGATAGGAGCATATTTATGCGCCTTAGTTAGTTAGTTCTTATGCATTTATGTTGTGTTTTCTTAGTTAAGTTAGTCTTTTAAGCTATTTTCATGTGTTTTCAGGTTTTAGAGACAAAGTGAGCAAAAAGATGCAATTTGAGGGATTGATGAAGCTAGGAAGGCGTTTCAAAGTTGAAGAATTGAAGATACAAAGTTTCCTAGTTGAAGTAGGAAAGGGCTTACCTGAAGGATTCCTAAATGAAGAAGGATTCCTAGTCAATGTAGGAGTCCTAATTGAAGATGGATTTCTAGACGAATGAAGTTTCCTACTCAAGCAAGTATTCCTACATGAAGAAGAAGAATTAAAGCCAAAGAATCAGCTCAAGAGAAGGATCTTATCCAAAACCTCATCCATAACCTTATCTTAGCTTATCTTATCCAAAGAAGCCTTATCCTTTCACACTCTTTGTGCCGCACATTATCTCCCATTCCTTTTGGGTTTTTGACTTGTTTTCCTTATAGGATTGTATGTTATTATCCTATGCATATTAGGCCTTTAAAACCTTGTCCTTTGCTACCTAGGAGATGGGATTTTCAGCCTATAAATACCACATAATGCCGCACCCTTTCACTCACTGATATGATATTTACTAGCACACAAATTAAACCCTCTTTTTATCAATTGTAGCAAAGTATGTAAGTAGGGATCGTTCTAGACCGGGGATTAGGAGGGATTGCTAAATCACTTGAAAACTGACTCAAATACGTAAAAACAAGTTTAAAACACTAAACTAGACTCAAAGAATGCAAAACTAAACTTTAAAACACCAAAACAAACCAAAAGACTCAAAATAACACAAAAACACTCAAAACTGCCTTAAAACCACTTTCTGGGCAGTTTTGGACTCTAAACAAGATTTTGACGAAAATAGGTTTTAACTTGACTCAAAACACTTAAAACACAAACTAACACACTTTCTAACTAATTTGACACTTGAAAACAAAGGGGGATTTGGTTTTGACGAAATTAAAAACAAAACATAAACTTGTAAATCAAAACAGATTTTAAAACGAATTTGGCTTACAACAATGGATGGAAGGCTAGCTACGGGGTTCATCTCCACACATGTTATACTTGCATATAAAACGATTTCCAATTGCATTTCAATAAACCATGAATTCTCAACGCCCCAAGTTAATTAGGTCCGCTTAAATTAACCTTCAGATTTTCCTAACGTTATTGAATTGGATGATTGCATACGACAACCCAAAGCATTCCCCACAAGTCCCCTACATGATTGCATAATAGAGATACAAGCAAGAATCATTAAGTTCTATGAAAACCATAAGCATTGACGAAGCACTTGTTACTATGATTGCATGAAACTTATGCCAAGAATTTACTTAACGCGATTGAGATCATCAACCTTTACTACTTGTGAATATAAGTTCATAACGATTAGGTGAAATTCCCTTATATCCTAGCATCAAATTCATGCATGCAAACTAAGTGTCGACCCTCAATCAACATACAAGAATAAGTTTTAATTCACATAGATAAGCAAATTGAAATCACAATTTATGAAACGCAATTAAAGGTAATCAAATCATATAGCAAGCATAAACATGTATTTCGAATCCCCCCTTAGCCAAGGGGGGGTTTAGTTCCTCATACTCACAAAGCAAAGATACATAAATTTAGAAATTAAAATCCAAAGAAAGAAAACACCTAGACCGCTCCAACTTGGCAGCAAGCGCATCCAATAATTCTCCTTCCTCCTTGCTACGGCAGAGAAGTTTAGAACAGGTTTTTGGGGTTATTTATGGTGTAGAATGGATGGGGAATGGTATGGAAAGGTTTAGGGTTGATGGGTGGTGCGGCTAGGGGTTGTTTTTGGCAGAAATTATGGAATATGGTGGTGGAAAGGTGCGGCAAAGAGCAAGGAACAAATTCTGGCGTGAATGATGTGAATGGGAGATGGATCCTCGGCATAGAATGAAAACACATATATATAGGCACCACAAACCCTAGAGAAATTAGGTTAGGCAATGGGCTAGGGTTTAGGTGCGGCAAAGGGTGAAAATCCACAAGGAATTAGGTTAAAACAATCAGATTTTTAGTGGGAATAAGGCCTAAGGTGCGGCTAGGGTTAGGGTTAGAGATGGGCCTTCTAGAATGCCTTGCAAAGCAAGGAAATCAGATATTCTAGAGGCCTAGGTGCGGCTAGGGTTAGGGGGAAAGGATAGGTCATCTGAAAGCCCAAAGCCAAGGATAGAAACTCTCAAAAATGGAAACCTCCAAGAATAGAAACTTCCAACTTTAGAAACTTTGGTTTCCAATTCCGAATTCTTTGTTCTTCACTTTCATTTCTTCATTTCTTAAGCTCCTTTGACCTTTAAACTCGTCCATTCCTTGTGCTCCATTAGCATACACAACATTCCAGCTCAATTTTGCTCTAAAATGCTCCATTTTGAACTTCTTTACATACTTTGTCTCTAAACCTGAAATTGCACGAAAATGACTTTAAACACTAAAATAACTAAAGAAAAACAACATAAATGCATAAGAACAAGCCAACTAAGTCGCATAAATATGCTCCTATCAAATTCCCCCACACTTAGCTTTTGCTAGTCCTCGAGCAAAACAAAGAAACAAAACAAAAACACAATCTAAACCTTCCAACAATTGCCTCAGGGATTTCCAATGCACATGACATGTTAAAAATCATCACTCCCACAGATTTTAGTCATCTTCACACTTAAGCACATACTTAATCATAGTCACCACGTACTCGTTCACATTTAACCAATTAAAACATGATTTTGAATGTAGTAACATGCCTTAGAGAATTCGCTCAATTCCTTACAAGAAATGCACTCAATTTTCACTCAGATTTTCTAACTACACACCCTATACTAGTTATATGTGAGAAGATTGATGTAGATATGAAAACGAACGCTCACATATATGTATAACAAGAAAAGCATTTTCCGGTGTTAATAAGCATGTTTAGATATGATCTCATGAATGGAATGCTACTACTTAGATGCGAGAACCAGTGACACCATATGCACATACCAAATTCAAACTCCACAAATTGAAACACACAACACTCAAGATTAAAGTCAAGGGTTGTAACGGGGCTAGGGGAGTTGGCTAACAACGAAAGGATAGGGAAACAAACGCTCTTAAAGCAATAGTAAGCAAAACGATGAAATCATACTCAGAATTCCCATTAGCATGCAGAAATTAACTTTTAAACACAAAGGGAAGATTCACCAACAATTAGGGCCGAATTCACTGTTTTGGACCCTTCCTTCAACAAACAACACTTAAGAACTCTTTTTCACATCTTTTCAACTCCTTTTCATTCTTTTCACAACTTTTTCTTTTTTTTTTCTTTTTCGTGCCTCATTCAAGACTTTGGCATACCCACAACAAAAGTCACTTCCCCCACACTTGTTTTCTGCCAACAATGACCAAAAGGAATTCATTTTGAGTCATTCATTACTATGCTTCAAGAACAAAGGTATGGATGGTCCTAATCTAGGCTAGGTGAGGATAATGTGGGTTAACGAAGAAAACATAGGCTAAACAAGGCTCAACGGGGTTAAAACCTACAAAACACAATGAAATAGGGAGATATGGCCATTTGGCTATGGTGGTCACTACACAACTTTAATCTTGAATATGTGTTATGCAAATCAATAACATGCTTTGAATGAATTGGGTATGAGTTCTAGTGTTTGGAACTAAATGATGAAACGCCTTCTAAGTAATAACCAAGCAAAAAATAATGAGATCATGCAACGACTTTAGAAAACAAGAAATCACAGATTAATAACTCTCCAAACAAAGTTTAGGCTCAAGTCTCACAAGGTTGTAGCGTTAGTTTGAGTTCCTTCCTTCAAGCATGTTACAAAAATGATTTTTTTCCTTTATGATTACATGTGAATTCATAAGTTATAACCACAACCAAGCATAAACAAAGAGTAAATCAACTTTCATCCATGTTAATCATTCTCTTTAACAGCCATGCAATTACAAACCGAATCCTCATCATTGTGTTGGAAGGTACCCTAAGACACAAACAAACACACAAAAACAACTCTTTTTGGGTTTTTAAAACAATTTTTCAAATTTTTATGGGATTTTCGGATTTTTGAATCAAAACACACTAAAACAGCTTAAAAACACTTAAAAACACTTAAAAACAGCAAGGAACAACATTTAGAAGTTATGAGTGATAAACCCTACGAATTTGCATCAAAACACTTTGGTTACCCCCCCCACACTTAAATCAAACATTGTCCTCAATGTTTCAAGCATAGACTCACACAAATAACAAACAAACAAACAAACAAACTCTAAACAACCTAACATGGCAGAAACGAAATAGCAACAAAGAGAAGGGTTTAGGAACGCAAATCTGGAATTGGAGTGCTTTCTCGGTCTTCCTTTGTTGAATGCATGGGTTGCCTCCCAAGAAGCGCTTTCTTTAACGTCGTACAGCCGGACGATACTCCTTCGAGGCTTCATTGGACCCCACGGCATGGAGGGGTTTTTCCACACCCTGTCTTACAAACTACGTCATTCTTTGGGTCCTTGAATGGGATGGGATAATGATCCTTTCTTATTGTCATGTTTTGCTTCTCTAAATCAACACGAACTCTCCCACCCCGTTGACTTCGATTAGGTACCTGCACCATACAAGGTAACAACCTATTAGTTGAAATGGGAATCGAAATTGGAATAGGTGGTTTACCTTTGTACGGCAAAGAGGTGGTAGCACTATGGATAGATGCACAAGGGGTGCACTTGGCCAGATTTGGTGAGTTCAAGGTTGGGGCCGTGCACTCTTTGTTATTCACTCCAATTCCTTCCTCGATGGTGGGTTGTGGTACATTCTTCTTGACTAGTGTTGAACATTCCTACCCTATATTTTCAATTACATTAATAGCACAACAAGAATGAACATCATTAGTATTCTCAACCGATTCAGAAATCTTAAAGTTAATCATATCACCACCAAAGGCCATAGGTACTGCTCCCTTGGCCACGTCAATCTTGGTTTGAGCTGTTTTCATGAATGGTCATCCAAGTAAGAGTGGTGATGGTGGAGAGTGGGTTGAGTCCTCCATATCAAGCACATAGAAATCTGCAGGAAAAATCAAGTGGTCTACCTGCACCAAAACATCTTCCAACACTCCCTTGGGATATGCATTAGATCGATCGGCCAATTGAATAATAACGCCATCATTTTTAAGCTTTCCTAGATTCATAGATGCATAAACAGAATATGGCATGACATTAATTGATGCACCTAAATCTAGCATAGCATGCTCAAATCTTGTATTACCAATTACACAAGGGATTGTGAAACTACCCGGATCTTTGCATTTAGGTGGTAACTTCTTTTTAGACTTGGCAGTTTTTGACACGACACGGTGACACGACACGAAAACGACACGAAAATAACGGGTTTCGGGTCAACACGATAACTTATCGGGTCACTATCGGGTGACCCGTTAAGAACCCGTTAATAACGGGTTCTTAACAGGTATACACGTGGGTAACCCGTTTCGACCCGTTAAGAAAAAAATTATTCTAATAATTTTAAAATTTAATTACTAAAAGATTTATTATAAAATACAATAGTCATATTAATATATACAATATATTCTATATTAAATATATAGTTTTGTATTATTGTTCTATATAAATTATAAAAAAAAAGTTTTAGTCATTATTTATTTTTATTATGAGAGTTCCTTATTATCATTACTAGGATAAATTTTAAATAACATATTCTTGTCCAAAATTAAAATATACTAGTATAGTATTTGTATATGCAAGAACTAAGAAGACATACATACAAGTATGAAAAATGTGAAAGAATATATAAACACTCGTGATTTATCATTATTCCTCTACGAATAGATAATTGTTACACTTATATTATCTGTAAAAAATCATCAAAATCGGAGCTAAAATAACCGTTAAATTGTGATTTTTCGTTTATAACCGTTGATAACTTTTGTTCCGTTACGTAATCTCTGAATGCTTGTTTTTTACGATTTTTTACGTATGCAATCTTGGAATGTGTACAAATAAGTTTGACGGTTGGATCGTTAAAAAAAGTTTCGTAGAATGCATATTGCGTCAAAATAGTAGATTAAACAAACACTTAAAGTTAATATTATACTTCTATTAAGTATAAAAAAAGATTTTGTGGTATCCACTAGTGTAAATACTTTAAATTAAAGATCAAATTTATTCATTACATTCTTATAGGGTCGAGGAGTGTATCTGTAAAAAATCATCAAAATCGGAGCTCAAATAACCGTTAAATTGTGATTTTTCGTTTATAACCGTCGAAAACTTTTGTTCCGTTACGTAATCTCTGAATGTTTGTTTTTTACGATTTTTTACGTATGCGATCTCGGAATGTGTACAAATAAGTTTGACAATTGGATCGTTGAAAAAAGTTTTGTAGAATGCATATTGCGTCAAAACAGTAGATTAAACAAACACTTAGAGTTAATATTATACTTCTATCAAGTATAAAATAAGTTTTTGTGGTATCCACTAGTGTAAATACTTTAAATTAAAGATCAAATTTATTCATTACATTCTTATAGGGTCGAGGAGTGTATCTGAAAAAAATCATCAAAATCGGAGCTAAAATAACCGTTAAATTGTGATTTTTCGTTTATAACCGTCGATAACTTTTGTTCCGTTACGTAATCTCTGAATCTTTATTTTTTATGATTTTTTACGTATGCAATCTCGGAATGTGTACAAATAATTTTGACGGTTAGATCATTGAAAAAAATTTCGTAGAATGCATTTTGCGTCAAAACGGTAGATTAAACAAACACTTAGAGTTAATATTATACTTCTATTAAGTATAAAATAAGTTTTGTGGTATCCACTAGTGTAAATACTTTAAATTAAAGATCAAATTTATTCATTACATTCTTATAGCGTCGAGGAGTGTATCTGTAAAAAATCATCAAAATCAGAGCTAAAATAACCGTTAAATTGTGATTTTTCGTTTATAACCGTCGATAACTTTTGCTCCGTTACATAATCTCTGAATGTTTGTTTTTTACGATTTTTTACGTATGCAATCTTGGAATGTGTACAAATAAGTTTGACGGTTGGATCGTTAAAAAAAGTTTCGTAGAATGCATATTACGTCAAAAAAGTAGATTAAATAAACATTTAAAGTTAATATTATACTTCTATTAAGTATATAAAAAGATTTTGTGGTATCCACTAGTGTAAATACTTTAAATTAAAGATCAAATTTATTCATTACATTATTATAGGGTCGAGGAGTGTATCTGTAAAAAAATCATCAAAATCGGAGCTAAAATAACCGTTAAATTGTGATTTTTTGTTTATAACCGTCGATAACTTTTGCTCCGTTACGTAATCTCTGAATGTTTGTTTTTTACGATTTTTTACCTATGCAATCTCGGAATGTGTACAAATAAGTTTGACGGTTGGATCGTTAAAAAAAGTTTCGTAGAATGCATATTGCGTCAAAAAAGTAGATTAAATAAACATTTAAAGTTAATATTATACTTCTATTAAGTATATAAAAAGATTTTGTGGTATCCACTAGTGTAAATACTTTAAATTAAAGATCAAATTTATTCATTACATTCTTATAGGGTCGAGGAGTGTATCTGTAAAAAAATCATCAAAATCGGAGCTAAAATAACCGTTAAATTGTGATTTTTTGTTTATAACCGTCGATAACTTTTGCTTCGTTACGTAATCTCTGAATGTTTGTTTTTTACGATTTTTTACCTATGCAATCTCGGAATGTGTACAAATAAGTTTGACGGTTGGATCGTTAAAAAAAGTTTCGTAGAATGCATATTGCGTCAAAAAAGTAGATTAAACAAACATTTAAAGTTAATATTATACTTCTATTAAGTATAAAAAAAGATTTTGTGGTATCCACTAGTGTAAATACTTTAAATTAAAGATCAAATTTATTCATTACATTCTTATAGGGTTGAGGAGTGTATCTGTAAAAAATTATCAAAATCGGAGCTAAAATAACCGTTAAATTGTGATTTTTCGTTTATAACCGTCGAAAACTTTTGTTCCGTTACGTAATCTCTGAATGTTTTTTTTTTACGATTTTTTATGTATGCGATCTCGGAATGTGTACAAATAAGTTTGACGGTTGGATCGTTGAAAAAAGTTTCGTAGAATGCATATTGCGTCAAAACAGTAGATTAAACAAACACTTAGAGTTAATATTATACTTCTATTAAGTATAAAATAAGTTTTTGTGGTATCTACTAGTGTAAATACTTTAAATTAAAGATCAAATTTATTCATTACATTCTTATAGGGTCGAGGAGTGTATCTGTAAAAAATCATCAAAATCAGAGCTAAAATAACCGTTAAATTGTGATTTTTCGTTTATAACCGTCGATAGCTTTTGTTCCGTTACGTAGTTTCTGAATGTTTTTTTTTTTACAATTTTTTACGTATGCAATCTTGGAATGTGTACAAATAAGTTTGACGGTTGGATCGTTGAAAAAAGCTTGTCATTTGATTTTGAAGTTCGGTTATGGCACTTACCTCATTCACTTGGTGTTGCCGTGGGATGCTCCTTTGTCCAACACCTTCGTATTGTTGAGCGTTCAACGCTCGATTAGCAATCAACATCTTTGCAGGCGTAGGGGTCTTGTCCACCAATGCTCCTCCCGCTGAGGCATCTAGCATTTGACCTTCAATTGGTAGAAGTCCCTCGTAGAAGTATTGTAGAAGTAGTTCCTCCTTCATTTGATGTTGTGGACATGAAGCAACAAGAGATTTAAAACGTTCATAATAAGTAGGAAAGGATTCACCTTCATCTTGTTGAATGCCACTTATCCTTTTGCGTAGGAGGATGACTCGAGAAGTTGGGAAAAACTTCTCCAAGTAAGCTCGTTTCATGCTCTCCCATGATGTGACAGTTCCGGGAGCCAATTCGTACAACCAATCTTTCGCCTTCTCTTGGAGAGAAAAGGGAAAGGCCTTCATCTTCAAGATGCTCTCATCCACGTTCACCGGAGTCATGCTTGAGCAGACGACTTCAAACTCCTTCAAATGCTTATTCGGATCTTCCATGGACAGCCCATGGTACTTCGGAATGTGATGTAACAAGCTTGACTTCAATTCGAACTCGGCAGTTTTGTCCGGAGCCGCCCTAGGGTATTGGATACATAGAGGTGCGGCATTATCCAATCCCGAAGCGGAAAGCTCCTTGTTCGTTCGGTTGTCCGCTGCCATGTCTTCCACTTCCTCTTCAAATTCAGAAACGGACTCGGAACTTGCACTTGATTCACTAGGTTCCGGGTTCTTCCTCTTTCGTCTCAACTCACGCTCAAAATCGTCGTCAAAGTCTAAAATATGTTCGTGAACCGGATTAGAACTCCGAGTCATAAACAAGTACCTAAAACGAGAAACAAAATAACATAAGAATCTGATCTAATAAGAAAAACGAAAATAACAATCCAAGGGATTAGCAAAGTTGCTAATCCCCGGCAACGGCGCCAAAATTTGATATGATATTTACTAGCACACAAATTAAACCCTCTTTTTATCAATTGTAGCAAAGTATGTAAGTAGGAATCGTTCTAGACCGGGGATTAGGAGGGATTGCTAAATCACTTGAAAACTGACTCAAATACGTAAAAACAAGTTTAAAACACTAAACTAGACTCAAAGAATGCAAAACTAAACTTTAAAACACCAAAACAAACCAAAAGACTCAAAATAACACAAAAACACTCAAAACTGCCTTAAAACCACTTTCTGGGCAGTTTTGGACTCTAAACAAGATTTTGACGAAAATAGGTTTTAACTTGACTCAAAACACTTAAAAACACAAACTAACACACTTTCTAACTAATTTGACACTTGAAAACAAAGGGGGATTTGGTTTTGACGAAATTAAAAACAAAACATAAACTTGTAAATCAAAACAGATTTTAAAACGAATTTGGCTTAAAACAATGGATGGAAGGCTAGCTAAGGGGTTCATCTCCACACATGTTATACTTGCATATAAACCGATTTCCAATTGCATTTCAATAAACCATGAATTCTCAACGCCCCAAGTTAATTAGGTCCGCTTAAATTAACCTTCAGATTTTCCTAACGTTATTGAATTGGATGATTGCATACGACAACCCAAAGCATTCCCCACAAGTCCCCTACATGATTGCATAATAGAGATACAAGCAAGAATCATTAAGTTCTATGAAAACCATAAGCATTGACGAAGCACTTGTTACTATGATTGCATGAAACTTATGCCAAGAATTTACTTAACGCGATTGAGATCATCAACCTTTACTACTTGTGAATATAAGTTCATAACGATTAGGTGAAATTCCCTTATATCCTAGCATCAAATTCATGCATGCAAACTAAGTGTCGACCCTCAATCAACATACAAGAATAAGTTTTAATTCACATAGATAAGCAAATTGAAATCACAATTTATGAAACGCAATTAAAGGTAATCAAATCATATAGCAAGCATAAACATGTATTTCGAATCCCCCCCTAGCCAAGGGGGGGTTTAGTTCCTCATACTCACAAAGCAAAGATACATAAATTTAGAAATTAAAATCCAAAGAAAGAAAACACCTAGACCGCTCCAACTTGGCAGCAAGCGCATCCAAGAATTCTCCTTCCTCCTTGCTACGGCAGAGAAGTTTAGAACAGGTTTTTGGGGTTATTTATGGTGTAGAATGGATGGGGAATGGTATGGAAAGGTTTAGGGTTGATGGGTGGTGCGGCTAGGGGTTGTTTTTGGCAGAAATTATGGAATATGGTGGTGGAAAGGTGCGGCAAAGAGCAAGGAACAAATTCTGGCGTGAATGATGTGAATGGGAGATGGATCCTCGGCATAGAATGAAAACACATATATATAGGCACCACAAACCCTAGAGAAATTAGGTTAGGCAATGGGCTAGGGTTTAGGTGCGGTAAAGGGTGAAAATCCACAAGGAATTAGGTTAAAACAATCAGATTTTTAGTGGGAATAAGGCCTAAGGTGCGGCTAGGGTTAGGGTTAGAGATGGGCCTTCTAGAATGCCTTGCAAAGCAAGGAAATCAGATATTCTAGAGGCCTAGGTGCGGCTAGGGTTAGGGGGAAAGGATAGGTCATCTGAAAGCCCAAAGCCAAGGATAGAAACTCTCAAAAATGGAAACCTCCAAGAATAGAAACTTCCAACTTTAGAAACTTTGGTTTCCAATTCCGAATTCTTTGTTCTTCACTTTCATTTCTTCATTCCTTGTGCTCCATTAGCATACACAACATTCCAGCTCAATTTTGCTCTAAAATGCTCCATTTTGCACTTCTCTGCATACTTTGTCTCTAAACCTGAAATTGCACGAAAATGACTTTAAACACTAAAATAACTAAAGAAAAACAACATAAATGCATAAGAACAAGCCAACTAAGTCGCATAAATATGCTCCTATCACTCACCACCCTCTACCATATTTTCACTACACCATTCACCCAAAAACCCTTCATTGTGCCGTGAGTTTGCAAGGAGAAGAAGGAAGAAATCTGGAGCCGTGCATGCCATTCAAGGAGCTTGGATTGTTGGAGCGTTTCTAGGTGTTTTCTATCTTTATGTCAATGTTTAAATTTATTTATCTTTGTTTATTTGCGAACATGAGGAAATAATTTCTTTATAGTTAGAGGGGAATTCAAAGCCATGATCATATGTTTTATATGACTTGATTTCTTCCAGTTATGATTTCATAAATCGTGAATGTGGTTTACTTATCTATTTGATTGATAACATGTTTATGTATGTTGATTGAGGGTCAACACTTAGTTTGCATGCATGAATTTGATGCTAGAGTATAAGGGAATTTCACCTAATCGTTTTAACTTATATTCATAAGTAGTAAAAGTCGCTAGTCACGATTGTGTTAAGTAAATCCTAGGCAAGAGTAACATGTGTATCCCATGGTTATGAATGCCTCGTCAATGCTTATGATTTCCATTGAACTTAATGATCTTTGATATGTGTCTCTATCATGCGTATTCCATAGTTAGGGTCCTTGATAAGAATAATTTGGTTGTAATGCGTATTCCATTCAATTCAATGAATCTAGGGAAATCTGAGAATTAATTGGTGCAATCTAGTTAATTTGGGGCATTGTCATTCATGGTTTGTTGAAAGAGTAATTGGAAATCGAGTCGTATGCATATGTTTCGTGTGTGGAGAAGGAACCTTCTAACTAGCCTTTCACCATTCTATTTCATCAAGTTGTTTTTCTTAAGTTTGTTTTCAAAGTTTTTGTTTTAAAAGTTAAATTCGACCAAATCAACCCCCTTGCTTTTAAATCTTGTTTTTAGAGTCAAAACGTGTTTCTTTTAAGTCTTTTGAGTCTTTGAAGTTATATTTTCGTCCAAATCACTTGTTAGGTCTAGAATTGAGTCTTTTTTATTGTTTCTTGCTGTTTTTAGTGTTTTAAGTTAGTTTAGAGTCTATAGAGTCTAGTTTAGTGTTTTTGAGTCTTATTTGTGTTGATTAGCATCCCTAGTTAATCCCTGGTCTAGAACGATCCCTACTTGCATCATTACTACAATTGTCATCAATAGGGTTTAATTTGTGTGTCAACATAATTTTCACATCAGTCCATCCTTGGTCTAAAATCAAGATCAAGAGGTATAGATCTATACCTTCACTTTGTTCTTAACTTAAATGTTTTGATGCATTATATATAAACCTATGAACCTTGAAGGGGATTTGCATGACTATAGCTTTGATATTATTCGATAACATGCTTCCGTTGCTTATGTATATAAATCTTGAATTGTATATGCATGCTAGTCATTTTCGAAATCCCAAATGAAAACTCATAATTTTCCCTTCAATGAGGCGTACAAGAATGCTAGCATTTACAAGGAGAAGACCAAAGCTTTCCATGATAAGATGATTCGAGTCAAAACATTCTCAATTGGGCAGAAAGTGCTATTGTTCAATTCCCGTTTACGTTTGTTTCCCGGTAAGTTACGTTCTAAGTGGATTGGACCATTTGTTATTACTAATGTTTTTGTTCATGGTGCAGTCCAAATCCAAAGCTTGAAAACAGGACATGAATTTAAGGTGAACGGGCATCGTTTGAAGCCCTATTATGAGAACTTTGAGGAGCTTGCCATGGATGACATCTCCCTGCATGCCATGGGCTCCAATGGGGAGTGAATGTGTTCTTCGTCCGGCTGCACGACGTTAAAGCAAGCGCTTCTTGGGAGGCAACCCATGTAATCAACAAAAGAAGACCTAGGTATCACTCCAATTCCAGATTTGCGTTCCTAAACCCTTCTCTTTGTTGATTGTTTCGTTTCTGCCATGTTTAGTGTGTTAGTTGCTATTTGTTTTTTGGTTTGTTATTTGTGTTAGTTTATGCTTGAAACATTGAGGACAATGTTTGATTTAAGTGTGGGTGGGTAACCAAAGTGTTTTTATGTAAATTCGTAGGGTTTTATCACCCATAACTTCCAATGTTGTTCCTTGCTGTTTTTAGGCTGTTTTAGTATGTTTTGACATAAAAATTCGAAAATCCCATAAAAATTTGAAAAAAAATGTTTTGAAAAACCCAAAAAGAGTCGTTTTAAAGTTGTTTTGTGTGTTTGTTTGTGTCTTAGGGTACCTTCCAACACAATGATGAGGATTCGGTTTTTAATTACATGACTGTTAAAGAGAGTTGTAAACATGGATGAAAGTTTGATTTACTCTTTGGTTTATGCTTGGTTGTGGTTATAACTTATGAATTCACATGTAATCATAAAGGAAAAATTAGTTTTTTTTTATAACATGCTTGAAGGAAGGAACTCAAACTAACGCTACAACCTTGTGAGACTTGAGCCTAAACGTTTATTTGGAGAGTTAATAATCTGTGCATTCTTGTTTTCTTAAGTTGTTGCATGATCTCATTATTCTTTGCTTGGTTGCTACTTAGAAGGCGTTTCATCATTTAGTTCCAAACACTAGAACTCATGCCCATTTCATTCAAAGCATGCTATTGATTTGCATAACACATATTCAAGATGAAGTTGTGTAGTTGATGCGAGAATTACTTAACGCACAAATTTAAACTCTATTTGTGACAATTGTAGTATATGGATAAGTAGGGATCGTTCTAGGCCGGGGATTAACTAGGGATGCTAACCAAAGTAAAATTAAATTAAAAACGTAAAAACAAAATTTAAAACACTAAACTAGACTCAAGACACTTAACTAGAATAACTCAAAATAAAACTAACAAATAATCTAAAACAAATCAAAAGACTCAAAATAATTCAAAATTCAAGAAAACACAAACTAAATTGATTTCTAACAAATTTAACACTTTAAAATAAATGGGGGATTGATTTTTGATGAAAAGTAAATTAAACTTAAATAAATTACAGAATTGACAAAAACATGAAATTAAGGTGAAAGGATGGGCGACGGACTGGCTAGAGGATTATTCTCCACACATGACACATATGCAACCTAAATTGATTTTCAGTTGTTCTTTCAATAAATTATGAAACTCAACACCCCAAGTTAATTAGATACGCTTAAATTAACCTTCAAGTTCTCCTTAAGTTAATGAATTGGATGGGAAAGCGCATACAACAATTCAAAACATTCCTCAAAGGTTCCTTACGTGATGAGCACAATAAGGATACAATCAAGAATCATGAAGCACAATGAGAACTATAAGTGTTGACGAGGCATTCGTTACTATGATGAGCATGAAACTAATGCCAAGAATTCATTCAACGCGATCGTTTATAAGCGACCTTCACTACTTGTGATTATAAGATTGTAACTATTAGGTGAAACTCCCTCATAATCTAGCATCATATTCATGCATGAAAACTAAGCGTGCACTCTCAATCAACATACACAAATAAGTTATCAATCAAGTAGATGAACGAATTGAAACCACAACTTATGAAATAACAACTGAACGTAATCAAATCATATTGCAAGCATATTCATGGTTTCGAATCACCTCTAGCCAAAACAAATTAATTACACATTATTTATAAATTAAAACAGAAATTAAACTTGAGTTTGGAGGATTAAACCGAATGAGGAATTTCTTCCTCTGTCCCCGTGTTCCTCCTTTCTCCCCACGTTAGCTGCCCTCGAGCTCCTCCTGTGTCAGTACGCCACCTGTCCGTTCCCTCTGTCCCGCGCGCCAGCTCTGTTGCTGTGCTCTCCCGTACTGACCTCCCTCCTTTCTCCCGTACTGACCTCCTTCTTCTTCTCGCAAGCTGCACCAGGCAGCTCTCACAAGCTGCACGTGTGGGCCCTGCTCCCTGCTCTCGTTGGCTGCACAAGCAGCTCCTCTGTCTCTTCAGCGCTGCCATGGTTCCAGTTCCCGCAAGCCTCTCTGCGTCCCTGCATGTTCTCTGTTTTTCACTGCCAGGGGCCGCGTCAGTCTCAACTTCCGCCTCCCGCTTCACTGTCTGACCTCCCTCTGCTTGCACAGTCTATCGTGCCTTCCTCTGACTGTCTCGCTGACTCACGTCTTGCTGCCAATGCAGCGCCTTCCTTATCGCGCTGTGCTTCTACGCTGCAAAGGGCAGCTCCTATCGCCAGCTCGCGCGCCTGCCTCGAGAGGAAGGTAAGGATTCCTCCACTACTGCTCTATTCTTTTCTCCGCCCTCTGCTATTCCACGCTGCCCAAAGGCAGCCTTCTGCTGCACTGCCCACAAGCCCAAGGCCAGGCAGCTTGCTGCCTTCGTCCTCTTTTATTTTTTTCTGACTTCTCTCTCTAACCTTGCTGCCAAAGGGCAGCTTATTCCTTCTCCCCCCGCGCTGACAAGCTCCCCCGCTGCCAGCTTCCAAGTCTGCTATATATCTTGCTCCAAGGAGCTCCCACGCTGCCCTTTCTTTATATTATTTCCCTTCACCTGCTGCCAAGTGCAGCATTTTCTTGCTGTTTTCCCCCGTCACTCCACTTCTTTTATTATTTTATTCCATTCCTCTTTTTATATTTTCAGCAATTCCGTAATGGGGAATATTTGGCGCACAATGAAAAAGCTCTCCAATACCATGATCACAATATGATTTCACCACAGAGAACCCCGACATATTTGCATGGCGATTAATGACTTCACCAACTTCACGAAATCGCATTCCAGGTTTTACTGCACTTGAACAACAAACAATCAGAAAACCAATTTTCCTTTTATGCTTTTAGTCCCCAACAATTAAAATTACTAGTGTGCACTATCGAAATAGGGGTTACATAGGTTGTCTTTTCAACATCTCAGTTACCATCAGGTCAGGTGACAACATTCCACATATAACTAAAAATATCTTCACACAATTTACTGATACAATTGAGCAAACACAACCACAAATACATTTCAACATAATTAGAACGACTAAAGCAATTTTCGACGAATTTATTATTTAAAACTACACTTGTGCTATTTTTATTTTCTTAGCTAGATAAATTCGATAAAACACAAAAACAAAGCAAATAACTCAAAAATATAAGAAACTAACTAAGAAAAGACGAGAGAATTTGATGTAAAAATATATATAAATATGATCCGATCAAATACCCCCACACTTAACTTTTGCTAGTCCTCGAGCAAAACAAACGAAAACAGAAAAAGTAATAACATGAAAATTATTAGTTTCCCCTATATTACCCTCATAGAATTTCATTTGAGAACACAAATAATCAAGAACCATAGCTAACACCAACAAGCAATTCAAGTTCATTTTCCTTATTCAAATATTAGCAGTAATCTTTGAAACATCCTTGAAGTGTAGTGTGTGAGATAGCCATGTTAATGCAATTTCAAATTTTTATTTTTAAAATTACCATATGCAAACTAGCGACTTTCTCACGGGATATGCACTCAATCACACATGTGTTTAGTTTTAATGTGTTTCGCTCAAAGAATCAAATGTGAAAGTTCTACCATAAGCTTGCATAAAGATCACTTCTCCACAGTCATAATTGCAAAACTTAAATCAAGAGGACTTTTATTGGATGTAATGAGGCTTAGGGATAGGGTTATTGAAACGAAAGAATAGAAAAAAAACAAGTTCCAAGCTACATTGCAAGCAATTCTTTTGTTTAGATTTATAAGAACTCAAACTTTCCAGCTATTCTTCCAGTCACCTCCAACCACAAACTTAAACTGAAACTTTAAAAACTTTTTATTTTCTTTGTATACAATCTTTTTTTTTTTTTTTCTTTTTCTTTTCTTCTTTTCTTTTTTTTGTTTTTTTTTTTTTAATACAAACATGAAATACCCCCACACTTATTCTTTTGCCAAACACCTTCAAAGTACTTCACAAACGTTTCTCATAAGACAATCTTGCATTGCTCGCTTGGAAAGGGTAAGGAAAAATATTTATTTCAGGCATAAGGGTAGACATATCTGGTTATAAGAAATAAAAGGTTCACATATACGGCACAAATTGGCAATCTAATGATATCATTTTTCTTTGGGAAACAAGGTTATTTGGGCCATGGTGGTAAACCTAATGCCTCTATCATTTTCAAGTTCATGCAATCAATGACAAAAATTTCGAAAGATCGTTATGCAAGTTCTAGAGAAGTATCTCACATAAGTTCATCACACATGAAAGAATAGGAGTGTATGAAAAATGCACACACTTTCAATAGGCTCAAAAACTCACATAGGATGTATATGGTCACTAAATTCACATATGGAGCTTTAAATCATGCTTTAGTTTCACATTAACAAGGCTATGTGCATTTAGTTTTTCAAGGATAATCAAATATGTACAAAACTAACACAAGAATAAGGAATTTCACAAAACACATGTTAACTAAGTTCTTGATGATCATGGTTCAAACTTTATCCGATTATATCATTGGGTCGGGGAACTAACAAAAATCTAGTTCAAAACAATAAGGAAAACAAGAAAATATTTTTGGATTTTTTAAATTTTTTTTTTTTTTTTTTTTTTTTTTTAATAAAACAACAACTTAATTAAGAAAACACAAAGCAATAACATGGAATAACATGGAAACAAATGAAACCAGTTCAAAGTCGAAGGTACAAAAATTTTCAATTTGGTCATTTTTATACTCTTTACCCCCACACTTAAACTAGACATTGTCCCCAATGTCAGAAAATAAAATAAAATGCAAAAAATAAAAATAAAATAAATAAATATAAAGAAACAAAATAAAGCAATAGGACTGAAAACTTCCCTAATTTGCAGAAAATCAAGCGATGACCCCCAAGCTTCCATTTTGCAATCAACTTCAAGGGTGAAAATTGCCAAAAGTTCCTGCAAAGAAAAGAAATAATTCAGTTAAGCAAGCAAGAAAATATAAAAAAAAACAAACAAACGAAAAATTGAAAATGAAAATAAAAGACAATGAATAAAACTAATAAGTGATCATTGGTCCTGTTTGGTGACTTTCCACAGTTTTGAACTTGAACTGGCCTCGGAACTTCTTAGCAAGGAAAATGAGACTTGATTGGTGGTGGTGTTGAAGCTTCTCGAACTCTTGGTTTCAACTCGGACTCCTTCTGCCGGGTTGATTGAGTCTGCAGGCTACATTCTTCTCTTTTTGTTCTTCTGCATGGCAGGTAGGCACGAGGAATAGGTGGTGGTCTGCTTCTTTGTTCAATCTGTCCAAGTGCCGACCGATTGCCTTTCTTTCACCTTGCCCCGTAGCCAAGAGCAAGGGTAAAGGAAAAGCATGCCATGAGAAATCTTTGCCTCTGACTCTGATGATATGGGATACTTTTGCTTTTGAAGAAGTATCGTTCCACAGGTGTATGCTTGAACTGGGCTGGGGAACTTCTTAGCAAGGAAAATGAGACTTGATCTTGAAGATGAAGCAGCACCTTGTCTCCACATGCTTCAAGTAACATTTTCACTTGCCTTGGCTGTTCTCCAGGCAGATGTGGCGACTTCTTCGGAAGTACATCAGCGGTTAAAGATGAGCACTCGAGAGCAATGCTAGGTAAGCAATGCTAGGTAAGTAATCAGGAAGGATTTCCAGGCAGTCGGTTCTTAGATCGGAAGATTGACACCGAATGCTGGCTGATTGCCCGCTTTCTCCTTATCACAAAGACAAGGACAAGGACATGGAGAAAGCGTGATATGAGATACTCTTGCTTTCAACCTTCATGATATGAAATACTCTAGCTCTAGATGACTTGTTTGGAAAGGTATCCCAGGGAATGAGAAACACAGAGTAACTCGAGAGGGTTTGTTGGAAAGGCATTTTCGGAGATGAAAAATTTCGGAGATGAAGAAGTGCTGAAAGAGTTTGCCTTTGCAATGGATGGCGAAGGTAGATGTTTATAGGACTTTTCTTCACAACCGAAACTGTTCCTTTACCCCTGTCGGCAGCCGGTGGATGGATGAACAGTACAGGTTACGCGCTTTCTGAAAAAGCAACCCGTAATTTGCGCAAAGCTGACAGCGCGCGTGACGAGTGACGACAAAACTGGAAAAGCTTTTCGCCTCGTGATTCCTGACCGCTCCGGCTTTTGAGAGAGACGCCCGACTTTTGAGAGAACGGCGTCCGACTTTTGAGAAAGGAACCGACTTTTGAGACGGAGTCCGACTTTTGAGACGGAGACGCCGCTTTTGAGAAAAGAATCCGGCTCTTGAGAAAGGAGCCCGGCTCTTCGATTTGCGAGAGGACGCCTCTTCGACTGCTGAGTGATGCCTCATGATTTCTTCTTTTTATAAGAACGCTCATTTTTGTTCCACAACACACTTAAGCTCCCCCTGTAAACACTTCATCTTGTAAACGTTCCCTCCTGTAAACACTCCCTCTTGCATTTTCTTTTAATCTTGATCAGTCCAACTCTTCATTCTCAACACCTTCAAATATGTCTTGCCCTTCTGACCGTCGCCTTAACTTGAATGTTGGGGAAGATAGTGATATATCTTCTCCAACCAACATTTGGCAGCCATCCTTCATATCCCCAAATGGTCCTCTTACAGTTGGGGATTCCATGATGATGAACGAAACAACCGCATCGGTGGTGGCCAGAAATCTGCTCACTCCTAGAGACACTAGGATACTTTCTAGGCGGTCCGACGAACTAGCTGTCCAGGACTCTATGGCCTATAGCGTCCGATGCGCAGGCTCAGTATCAAACATGGGCCAGCGCCTTCTTGCACGAACTCGTCAGGTGGAGTCGTTGATGGCTGAAGTGGCTAGTCTTCGGCAGGAGGTCAGAGTGCTTAGGCATGAGAACAGGGATTTGCACATGCTTGCAACCAATTACTCAACAAGCATGAAGAGGAAGCTGGATCAGATGCAGGAGTCCGAAGTGCGGATTCAAAGTGATCATCAACGGTTTATGGCGTTACTCCCGCGGTTTATGTTGCCTTCGTCCTCGGGAGCCGCACCAAGTATTGAGGCTCCGAATGATCCAACTCTGGCGCTTCGTCTTTCAGGGGCTCCGTCGACCTCCGAGGCACCACCAACCAACGACCAATGAACGAAATTAGTTTACAAGTTATTGTAAAATATTTATGCAATTTTGTTTTTTTTTTTTTTTTTTTTTTTTTTTTTTTTTTTTATATATTTTTTTTTTTTTTTTTATAAAAATGTAAAATAAGTAAATCAAAGTAAAAAGACTATGTTTAACTTTCTAAACAAAAATCACAACTAAATAAACAAAACAAAATAAAATCAACGTAAAATAAAAAAAAAAAATCAACGTAAAATAAATTCACACAAGAGCAAACAAACAATGAAAGAACTAAACAAAGTAAAATAAATTCAGTAAAGAGAAGGGATTAGGAATGCAAATCTTGATTCCTAGGCCTCCTTTCATTATTCAAATGCATGGGCTTATCATTGAACGGACGGTGGTACTTGAAATGATCCGACAACGGTCTAAGTTCTAATGACGGTGCCTGAATCATCAAAATTAGAAACAAGTTAGTATAAATTAAAATTAAAAATGGAGAAGATGGCTTACTTTCACGTTCAAACTCAATGACAAACACCACGTTTTTTAACGTTTCAGGGACTTTGAACTTGGCCAAATTTACTATGATGGTTGTGGCTTGTCCCGTGTCATCAAACTCAACTGCTTTGGGCTTGGTTGTCTCATGCACAGCCTCTTGGATGTATTCAACAAATTCTCCGGCTACCTCATTTTCTGGTGTACAAGTCTCTTTGAACGTTTCAATACCATCGGGAACTTGATTTGGTACACCAAGAATTTGGATATCACTTTGCACTTTGGGAAGATCTTCCACAACGTATTTTTCATTCACTTCTTCCTTGGGTTGATTGTTGTGGTGGATGTGACGGTTCATATGGCCACTGATAGAACTCTTCCGATGGCGGCAATTGTTCTTCTTTTTGTGAACCCTGTACCGAAGAAATTAATTCTTCAAGCATTTGATTATAATCCACGGGCATACTCTGATTCGATTGGAATTGTTGTGGGGGATGCTGTGGTGGCTGCATAGGTCTTGAATAGAACGCGTCTTCTTGCTGCCAATATCCACCTTGTTGGAATTGTTGAGGTTCTCCCCACATGTAATCTGAATAATCTCTCCAATCTGAATTGTAAGCATTGGAAAACATGTTGCCCCTTGATTGGTTATGGCCTTGATATCCCCAAACATCTTCATTTGCAGAAAATTGAGGACCTTGATATCGTTGCCCATAGGGCACATCAAGTGTAGGGACACTTGGCATTGTGGTCCGTTCGGCATTATGAGTTAATTGAGCAGTGAGTTGTGCCAATAGATCTTGAATGCTAGTAGAATCCAGGTCTTGCTCCATTTGAAACTAAAATCAAAGAAAGAAAACTAAATCAAATATCAAAAGTAACATACACAAACACAAATAAACATAAGCAAAAACAAAAATAAAAGGATTAGCAAATTTGCTAATCCCCGGCAACGGCGCCAAAAATTTGATGCGAGAATTACTTAACGCACAAATTTAAACCCTATTTGTGACAATTGTAGTATATGGATAAGTAGGGATCGTTCTAGGCCGGGGATTAACTAGGGATGCTAACCAAAGTAAAATTAAATTAAAAACGTAAAAACAAAATTTAAAATACTAAACTAGACTCAAGACACTTAACTAGAATAACTCAAAATAAAACTAACAAATAATCTAAAACAAATCAAAAGACTCAAAATAATTCAAAATTCAAGAAAACACAAACTAAATTGATTTCTAACAAATTTAACACTTTAAAATAAATGGGGGATTGATTTTTGATGAAAAGTAAATTAAACTTAAATAAATTACAGAATTGACAAAAACATGAAATTAAGGTGAAAGGATGGGCGACGGACTGGCTAGAGGATTATTCTCCACACATGACACATATGCAACCTAAATTGATTTTCAGTTGTTCTTTCAATAAATTATGAAACTCAACACCCCAAGTTAATTAGATACGCTTAAATTAACCTTCAAGTTCTCCTTAAGTTAATGAATTGGATGGGAAAGCGCATACAACAATTCAAAACATTCCTCAAAGGTTCCTTACGTGATGAGCACAATAAGGATACAATCAAGAATCATGAAGCACAATGAGAACTATAAGTGTTGACGAGGCATTCGTTACTATGATGAGCATGAAACTAATGCCAAGAATTCATTCAACGCGATCGTTTATAAGCGACCTTCACTACCTGTGATTATAAGATTGTAACTATTAGGTGAAACTCCCTCATAATCTAGCATCATATTCATGCATGAAAACTAAGCGTGCACTCTCAATCAACATACACAAATAAGTTATCAATCAAGTAGATGAACGAATTGAAACCACAACTTATGAAATAACAACTGAACGTAATCAAATCATATTGCAAGCATATTCATGGTTTCGAATCACCTCTAGCCAAAACAAATTAATTACACATTATTTATAAATTAAAACAGAAATTAAACTTGAGTTTGGAGGATTAAACCGAATGAGGAATTTCTTCCTCTGTCCCCGTGTTCCTCCTTTCTCCCCACGTTAGCTGCCCTCGAGCTCCTCCTGTGTCAGTACGCCACCTGTCCGTTCCCTCTGTCCCGCGCGCCAGCTCTGTTGATGTGCTCTCCCGTACTGACCTCCCTCCTTTCTCCCGTACTGACCTCCTTCTTCTTCTCGCAAGCTGCACCAGGCAGCTCTCACAAGCTGGACGTGTGGGCCCTGCTCCCTGCTCTCGTTGGCTGCACAAGCAGCTCCTCTGTCCCTTCAGCGCTGCCAAGGTTCCAGTTCCCGCAAGCCTCTCTGCGTCCCTGCACGTTCTCTGTTTTTCACTGCCAGGGGCCGCGTCAGTCTCAACTTCCGCCTCCCGCTTCACTGTCTGACCTCCCTCTGCTTGCACAGTCTATCGTGCCTTCCTCTGACTGTCTCGCTGACTCACGTCTTGCTGCCAATGCAGCGCCTTCCTTATTGCGCTGTGCTTCTACGCTGCAAAGGGCAGCTCCTATCGCCAGCTCGCGCGCCTGCCTCGAGAGGAAGGTAAGGATTCCTCCACTACTGCTCTATTCTTTTCTCCGCCCTCTGCTATTCCACGCTGCCCAAAGGCAGCCTTCTGCTGCACTGCCCACAAGCCCAAGGCCAGGCAGCTTGCTGCCTTCGTCCTCTTTTATTTTTTTCTGACTTCTCTCTCTGACCTTGCTGCCAAAGGGCAGCTTATTCCTTCTCCCCCTGCGCTGACAAGCTCCCCCGCTGCCAGCTTCCAAGTTTGCTATATATCTTGCTCCAAGGAGCTCCCACGCTGCCCTTTCTTTATATTATTTCCCTTCACCTGCTGCCAAGTGCAGCATTTTCTTGCTGTTTTCCCCCGTCACTCCACTTCTTTTATTATTTTATTCCATTCCTCTTTTTATATTTTCAGCAATTCCGTAATGGGGAATATTTGGCGCACAATGAAAAAGCTCTCCAATACCATGATCACAATATGATTTCACCACAGAGAACCCCGACATATTTGCATGGCGATTAATGACTTCACCAACTTCACGAAATCGCATTCCAGGTTTTACTGCACTTGAACAACAAACAATCAGAAAACCAATTTTCCTTTTATGCTTTTAGTCCCCAACAATTAAAATTACTAGTGTGCACTATCGAAATAGGGGTTACATAGGTTGTCTTTTCAACATCTCAGTTACCATCAGGTCAGGTGACAACATTCCACATATAACTAAAAATATCTTCACACAATTTACTGATACAATTGAGCAAACACAACCACAAATACATTTCAACATAATTAGAACGACTAAAGCAATTTTCGACGAATTTATTATTTAAAACTACACTTGTGCTATTTTTATTTTCTTAGCTAGATAAATTCGATAAAACACAAAAACAAAGCAAATAACTCAAAAATATAAGAAACTAACTAAGAAAAGACGAGAGAATTTGATGTAAAAATATATATAAATATGATCCGATCAGTAGTGACCACCATTTAAGCCAAATTGCCATGTCCCCCATGATCATTTGTTTTGTAGGTTTTAACCCCGTTGAGCCTTGTTGAGCCATTTTGTTTGTTAGCCACATTATCCTCACCTAGCCTCAAGGTTCTAAAAGACGCTAGGCGCTAGTCGGGCGGCGGGTTAGGGCCTAGCGCCTAGGCGGCTAGGCGGGTTCTAGGCGGGCGCCTAGGCGGACTAGGCGGATATAAGTAAATCCATTATATTTCGTGTAAATAAGTGTTTGTTTATACTTAAAATATATATAATTTCATCATAAACTACAAAATAGAATGACATATGTATTATAAAGTATTGGAACATAATGAAAACATGGGGAACAAGCATATAGTGTGTGCCCATTTAAGTATTCAACAAGTCTCTTACAATTTATTGAAAAAAATTAAATGCAAATTGAAAGTTATCTATTTTCTATCAAAGTCAGTCGCAACCTAAGCAGGTGCCTAGGCGGGTCTGGGCGGGCTAGGCGTTCTAGGGGGGCGCCTCAATTGGTCTAGGCGCCCTTTATTAATTTTCAAACGACTAGGCATTAATCGGGGCGGTGACCAACCGCCTAGCGCCTAGGCGGCGCTAGGCGGGGATTTTTAGAACAGTGCCTAGCCTAGATTAGGACCATCCATACCCTTGTTCTTGAAGCATAGTAAAGCATCACTCAAAATGAATTCCTTTGATTAATGTTGGCAGAAAACAAGTGTGGGGGAAGGGATTCTTGTGTGTGTATGTGCCAAAGTCTTAAATGAGGCACGGGTTAGAAAAGAAAAAGAAAAGAAATTTCGTGGAAAATAGAAAGAAAAAAAAAAGTTGTGAAAAGTATGAAAAAGAGTTGAAAAAGATGTGACAATGAGCTCTTAAGTGTTGATTGTTGAAGAAAGGGTCCAAAACATTGAATTCGACCCTAAGTATTGCATGAATCTTCCCTTGTGTTTAAAAGTTGATTTCTGCGCTCTAAAGTGAATTCTAAGTTTCGATTTCATTGCTTTGCTTGCTATTGCTTAAAGAGCCTTTGTTTATTCCTATCCGTTCTTTGTTAGCCAATACCCCAAACCCCGTTACAACCCTTGACTTCAATCTTGAGTGTTGTGTGTTTCAATTTGTGGAGTTTGGAATTGGTATGTGATAGGAGCATATTTATGCGACTTAATTGGCTTGTTCTTGTGCATTTACATTGTGTTTCTTTAGTTATTTTAGTGTTTAAAGTCACTTTTGTGTGTTTTCAGATTCTAAGGACCAAGTATGCAAGAAGGTTCATTTTGGAGACTTTTGGAGCAAAATGGAGCTTGGAATGATTATCACATGCTTGGAGCAAAAGGAATGGACGTAATTGAAGATTTGAAGAAGTTAGGATTCCTAATCAACGAAGGATTCCTAATTGAAGATGGATTCCTACTCACATAAGGATTCCTAGAAGAATGAGGATTCCTACTCCAAGAAGGATTCCTACTTGAAATAGGAAAGTTAAGCCAAGGTTTCCTACTTTGGTTTGATCTTTCCTAAGTGTCCCTAAGTTTCAGCAATTTTGAAGGCCTCCTAAGCATTCTAGGACACAAAACAAAAGCCCTAGAACCCTAAGGGACCCTTGCCGCACACACCTTGCCCATTCCTCTTCCTTGCCGTGCAAGGGAGAGGGTTGTTTCCTGATTCCTTGCATTTAAACACATTCCTAATCTATTTTAACACCTTGCCGCACCTTCTAGCCTATTTCCTTTAAATTTCTGATTTTGTTTCCTATTTCTAGAAGCTTTTGACTTAATTTCTGATTACCTAAATAACCTAGGGTTTTAATTTCCTAAATCTTTTAAATAAACTCTTTCTTGGCAGCCACAAAAAAATCCAGAATTACCCATTCACGCCAGAAACCACTCCATACACTCAGCCGCACCATTCTACCACCAAACTCCATATTTTCTGCCCAAAAACATCCCTAGCCGTCCCATACACCCATCCTAGGCATAAACCTATCATTCTACACCATCCACAACCCTCAAAACTCACCCACTTGTGTGCCGCAGCAAGAAGGAAGAAGGAAGGACCCTTGGATGCTCAAGCTTCATTGTTGGTGCATTCTAGGTGTAATTCGTTTTATGATTTCAATGTGTAATTTCTTTTCTTTTCGTTTTGCTATGAACATGAATGGCTAAAACCCTATTGGTTAGGGGTGATTTCAAAGCCATGACTATGTGTGCAATTTGATTTGATAAATTCCAGTTATGAATTCTTGAATCGTGAATGCAATTGGTTTAACTATTTGATTAATAACTTATTTGTGTTTGTTAATTAGGGGTCGACACTTGATTGTCATGCATAAATATGATGCTAGAGTATAAGGATGTTTCACATAATCGTTATAAACTTATATTCATATGTAGTGAAGGTTGCTAGTCACAATCGCGTTAAATTCAATTCCTAGCATGAGTGAATGATGTCATAGTTGCAAGTGCTTTGTCATTGCTTATGGTTTTCATTGAACGTAATGATCTTTGATCGTATCTCTATTATGATGTCATGTAGGGGACCTTTGAAGAATGCTTTGGGTTGTCGAATGATGCCATCCAATCCAATAATACAAGGAAAATCTGAGAGTTAGCTAGTGATGTCACGGTTAATTTGGGGCAATGTCGTTCATAATTCTATGAAGGAATAACTGGAAATCGAGTCGTTTGCATATGTGTCATGCGTGGAGAAAGAGCCTCTAGCTAATCCATCATCCATATTTTTATACAAATTCGTCCAGAATCTGTTTTCAATTTACAATCTGTTTTGCAAGTTTAATTTCGTCCAAAATCAAAACCCCCCTTACTTTATTGAGTCATATTAGTTAGAAAGTGATTTAGTTTGTGTTTTTAAGTGTTTTGGTTCAAGTTATAACTCAATTTCGTCCAAATTAGTGTTAGAGTTCAAAACTGCCCAGAAAGTGTTTTTAAGGCAGTTTTGAGTGTTTTTGTGCTGTTTTGAGTCTTTTTGTTTGTTTTAGTGTTTTAAAGTTTAGTTTTGCATTCTTTGAGTCTAGTTAAGTGTTTTTAACTTGTTTTTAGTTATTTGAGTCAGTTTAGAAGTGTTTTAACAATCCCTCCTAATCCCCGGTTTAAGAACGATCCCTACTTATCCATACTACAATTGTCAACAAGAGGGTTTAATTTGTGTGTTCAGTTATTTTACGCATCAGTATGAGCATATGGTGTCACTGGTTCTCACATCTATGTAGTAGCATTCCATTCATGGGATCATATTTATATACATGTTATTAACTCCGGAAATTGCTTTCTTTGTTATACACATATGTGAGTGTTCGATTTCATGTCTACATCAATCTTCTCACATATAACTAGTATAGGGTGTGTAGTTAGAAAATCTAAGTGAAAATTGAGTGCATATCTTGTAAGGAATTGAGCAAATTCTCTAAGGCATGTTACTATATTCAAAACATTGTTTTAATTGGTTAAATGTAAACTAGTAAGTGGTGACTATGATTAAGTATGTGCTTAAGTGTGAAGATGACTAAAATCTGTGGGGATGATGATGTTTAACATGTCATGTGCATTGGAAATCTCTGAGGTAAACGTTGGAAGGGTTAGGTTTTGTTTGTTTGTTTTGTTTCGTTTTGTTGTTCTTTTGTTTCTTTGTTTTGCTCGAGGACTAGTAAAAGCTAAGTGTGGGGGAATTTGATAGGAGCATATTTATGCGACTTAGTGGGTTTGTTCCTGTGCATTTACGTTGTGTTTTCTTAGTTAAAGTAGTCTTTTAAGCCATTTTTGTGTGTTTTCAGGTTTTAAGGGAAAAGTATACAAAAAGATGCATTTTGGAGCCTTTTGGAGCAAAATGGAGCTTGGAATGGATGTCACATACTTGGAGCCAAGGGAATGGACGAAATTGAAGATTTGAAGATGATGATTCCTACTTGAACAAGGTTTCCTAGTTGAAGTAGGAAAGTGCCTAATTGAAGATGAAATCCTAATCAATGAAGGATTCCTAGTTGATGTGGGATTCCTAGAAGAATGAAGATTCCTACTCAAGCAAGGTTTCCTACTTGAAGTAGGAAAGTTAAACCTAATTGGCCTTGAGTTTCAGCAACAAAGAAGTTTTCCAAGTCAAAGAAGGAAAAGGAATCCCAAATGAAGAAGGATTGATCAAGACAAGCTTTCCTATTCCTAATGTGCAAAGGTTTCAGTTACAAAGAGGAGTCCTAAACACTTTAGGACACCTTAATCCTTGTTCTAGAAAGATGTCACGCCAATTTCAGCAAGGAAACACTCCTTGCCGTGCATAACCCTATCTAGAACCTATTTCCTTGCCTTGCAAGGCTTTCTAGAAGCCTTATCTTGCCCTATCCAAACCTGCCGCACATCCTAAACCTTTTCCCTTGTAGATTCTGATTGTTTAAGCCTTTTTCCTTGTGGACTTGGATTCTAGAAGTCCATATCTGATTCCCCCTGGGTTTTAGAAGCCTATATATATATTCATATTTCAGCCTTGGCCGAATTACCACCTCCAATATACATCATTCACGTCAGAAACATAAATCCTCTCTTTGCCGCAGACTTCCACCACCATACTCCATAATTCCTGCCCAAAATCAACCTTTGCCGCAACACCCATCCACCCTAAACACCACCATACATCCCCCATCCATTCTACACCATTCATAACCCCAAAACCTGTCCATAAGCTTTGTGCCGCAGCAAGGAGGAAGGAGGACTTCGTGGATGCACCTGCTGTCCAAGTTGGCGCGTCTAGGTGTTTTCTTTCTTTGGATTTCAATGTCTAAATTTATTAATCTTTACTTTGTGCGTATGAGGAACTAAACCCACCTTGGCTAGGGGGGGATTCGAAACCATGTTTATGCTTGCTATATGATTTGATTACTTCTAATTGTGTTTCATAAGTGGTGAATTCAATTTACTTATCTATATGAATTAAAACTGATTTGTGTGTGTTGGTTGATGATAGGAGCATATTTATGCGCCTTAGTTAGCTAGTTCTTATGCATTTTCGTTATGTTTTCTTAGTTTAAAGTAGTCTTTTAAGCTACTTTCATGTGTTTTCAGGTTTAAAGGACATATTACATGAAATGATGCAAATTGGAGCTTTTTGGAGCAAATGTGAGCTTAGATGGAAAAGGACATGCTTGGAACACAAGGTTGGGATGAAATTGAAGAGTTGAAGATTTGAGGTTTCCTACTTGAAGTAGGAAAGCTAAGCCTAAAAGTTTCCATTTTGGGTTGATCTTTCCTAAATCGGAATTGGCAACTAAAGTTTCTAAAAGTTGGAGGTTGCTATTCTTGGAGGTTTCCATTTTCGTGAGTTTCTATTCTTGGCTTTGGGCTTTTAGATGACCTAAACCCAAATTCCTTATGGACCTTCATCCTATGCCGCACTTGGGCCCTCTAGAATCACTTTGCCTTGCCTTGTTAGGGTTTCTAGAAACCCTAACCTTAGCCCACATACCAGCTGCACCCTAGGCCCTTTTTCCCACTAAATTTCTAATTGTTTCAACCTAATTTCTGATGGATTTGTGTTTTAGAGGCCCTAATCTGATTTGCTAGGTTTTTTTTAAGTGCCTATATATATATTTCTAACCCTAGCCGTACATCACCTCTCATACACATTCATTCACTCTACAAATTCGTCCAAACTCTCCACACCCTTGCCGCAGCCACCAAACACCTTTCTCCCTAGTTTTTAACCCTTGCCGTACCATCCCCATCCCCTAGACACATCCCCCATCCCTTCTACTCCATCCATAACCCTAAAGAACCTGTCCAAAGTCCTTTGCCGCACCAAGGAGGAGGAGAAGGATGCTTGGAAGTTGATGCAATTCAAGTTCACACCGCTGGAAATTCTAGGTGTTTCTTTTCCTTTGATTTCAATGTTTAAACTCAATTCTCTTTGTTTTGTGAGTATGAGGAACTAAACCCCCTTAGTTGGGGGGTAATTCGAAACCATGTACATGCTTGCAATTTGATTCGATTACATTCAGTTGTTATTTCATAAGTTATGGATTCAATTCGTTCATCTATTTGATTGATAACTTATTTGTGTATGTTGATTGAGAGTGCACACTTAGTTTTCATGCATGAATATGATGCTAGATTATGAGGGAGTTTCACCTAATAGTTACAATCTTATAATCACAAGTAGTGAAGATCGCTTGAAAACGATCGCGTTGAATAAATTCTTAGCATAAGTTTCATGCAATTCATAGTAACAAATGCTTCGTCAATGCTTATGTTTTTCATAGAACGTAATGATTCTTGCTTGTATCTCTATTATGCAATTCATGTAGGGAACTTGTAGGGAGTGTTTTGGGTTGTCGTATGCAATCATCCAACTTAATAACTTGTGGAAAAACTGAGGGTTAATTAGTGCAATTCACGGTTAACTTGGGGCGTTGAGTATTCATAGTTTATCGGAAGAACAACTGAGAATCGTTTTGTTTGCAAGTGTGACATGTGTGGAGAAGAACCTCCTAACTAGCCCTTTTAACCATCTATTTCACCAAAATCGTTTTTACAATCTGTTTAACTTTAAGTTTCTGTTTTGTTTTCAATTTTCGTCCAAAACAAATCCCCCTTTAATTTGAAGTCTTAGATTAGTTAGAAAGTGTTTTGATTTGTGTTTCTAAGTATTTTGATTCAAGTTTTCATCAAATTTCGTCCAAATTAGTGTAGGTGCTCAAAACTGCCCAGAAAGTGGTTTTTAGGCAGTTTTGAGCCTTCTAGTTGCTGTTTTGGTTTTTAGGTTTGTTTAAGTGTTTTAACCTTTAGTTTTGCATTCTTTGAGTCTAGTTTAGTGTTTTAAACTTTGTTTTTGAGTTTTTAAGTCAGTTTCCAAGTGTTTAGCAATCCCTCCTAATCCCCGGTCTAGAACGATCCCTACTTACATCTTTACTACAACTTGACAAAAAGAGGGTTTAAGTTGTGTGCTAGTTAATATCATATCAGTTGAGAGTGCACGCTTAATTTTCATGCATAAATCTAATGCTAGGATTTAAGGGAGTTTCACCTAGTCGTTATGAACTTATATTCGCAAGTAGTAAAGGTTGTTGATCACAATCGTGTTGAGTAAATTCTTGGCATAAGTTTCATGCAATTCATAGTAACAAGTGCCTCGTCAATGCTTATGGTTTTCATAGAACTTAATGATTCTTGCTTGTATCTCTATTATGCAATTCATGTAGGGAACTTGTGGGGAATGCTTTGGGTTGTCGTATGCAATCATCCAATTCACTAACTTTAGGAAAATCTGAGGGTTAATTAGTGCGTGCAATTCACGGTTAATCTGGGGCGTTGAGAATTCATGGTTTATTGAAACGTAATTGGAAATCGTTTTGTATGCAAGTGTGACATGTGTGGAGAAGAACCCCTTAGCTAGCTTTCTATCCATTCACTTTAATCAAAGTCGTTTTAAAATCTGTTTTAGTTTACAAAGTTTTTGTTTTGTTTTCAATTTCGTCAAAACCAATTCCCCCTTTATTTTGAAGTGTTAGATTAGTTAGAAATCAATTTAGTTTGTGTTTTTAAGTGTCTTGAGTCAAGTTATAACCTATTTTCGTCCAGAATTGTGTTTTGTGTTCAAAACTGCATATATTTTGTTTTTAAGGCTGTTTTGAGTCTTTTGGTTTGTTTTAGTGTTTTAGATTTTAGTTTTGCATTCTTTGAGTCTAGTTTAGTGTTTTAAACTTTGTTTTACGTGTTTGAGTCAGTTTTCAAGTGATTTAGCAATCCCTCCTAATCCCCCGCCTAGAACGATCCCTACTTACATTCCTTACTACAATTGATAAAAAGGGGGTTTAATTTGTGTGCTTATATATTTCACATCAGGCATAGAATTGATCTTTGAATAGAAGGTGATACTTGAAATGATCCGGTAATGGTTTAAATTTTAGAGTGGGTGCCTGAATCATTAATAACATGTTAGTATAAAACAAATTTGAAATTCGGGGAGGTGGCTTACCTGTTTGCTCCGACATGAATTCAAGAATAAACACCACTTCTTTGAAAGTTTCAGGAATGTAGGACTTGGCCAGATTTAATGTGATGGTTGTGACTTGTCCTGTGTCATAAAACTCAACTTCTTTGGGCTTTGTTGTCTCACATACATCCTTTTTTATGCATTCTACATCTTCCCTGGCTACTTCTTTCTCTTGAATCCTTCTTCTTGATGTACAATTCTCTTCAAGAAATTCAACACATTCTGGAACTTGTTTTGTTGTAACAAGAATCGGGATAGTACTTGGTGATAGGAGCATATTTATGCGCCTTAGTTTAGCTTGTTCTTGTGCATTTATAGTGTTTTTCCTTAGTAAAGTAGTCTTTTAAGCTAGTTTTATGTGTTTTCAGGTTTTAAGGGCAAAGTGTGCAAAAGGAAGCATTTTGGAGCCTTTTGGAGCAAATTAGAGCTTGGAATGAATATCATATGTTTGGAGCCAAGAGGATGGACGAAATTGAAGATTTGAAGATGATGTTTCCTACTTGAACAAGGTTTCCTAGTCGAAGTAGGAAAGCGCCTAATCAAGAGATGAAATCCTAGTCAACAGAGGATTCCTAATTGAAGAAGGATTCCTAATCAACGAGGGATTCCTAGTTGAAGATGGATTCCTAGAAGAATGAAGATTCCTATTCAAACAAGGTTTCCTACTTGGAATAGGAAATGTAAACCCCAAATGGCATCAAGTTGCAGCTACAAGGAAGATTTCCAAGTCCAAGAAGGAAAAGGTTTCCAAGATGAAGAAGGAGAAGAATTCCAAGTCAAGGAAGGATTGAAACATGTTTTCCTAATGCTAGAAGGACTCCTAAGTGTTGTAGGACACAAATGAGAAGTTTCTAGAGTATTCCCCTCCTTGCCACAAGTTCTAAGCAATTCCCATCAGATTTTGGGCTTTCTAGAAGCCCTATCTTATCCTCCCTTGAAATATGCCGCCCATTTACTTCTAGAAGACCCTAAATCCTTGCCTTGCAAGGCTTTCTAGAAGCCTTATCTGACCCTAAGCCTATGCCGCACCTATTCCTAGTGGGAATGTGTTTTTTTAGTCCAATTCCTGATGGATTTGGGTTTCTAGAAGGCCTAAACCTGATTTACCTAGGGTTAGAAGCCTATATAAACCACCTTAACCCATTCATTCATTCATTCATTCACTCCACAAATCAGAAATTCGCCAAAACCCTTCACACACCTTTGCCGCACCCTCCACCACTCCTAAACACCACCATACCCCTCCATAACCATTAATCCATACACATAGGACCCTTAGAACCTGTTTTAGACCTTTGCCGCACCAAGGAGGAGGAGGAGGAAGCTTGGAGTTCATGCGATTCAAGTTCAACTTGCTGGAATTTCTAGGTGTTTCTTTTCCTTTGATTTCAATGTTTAAATTCTATTCTCTTTGTGTTGTGAGTATGAGGAACTAAACCCCCCCTTGGCTAGGGGGGGATTCGAAATACATGTTTATGCTTGCGATATGATTTGATTACTTCTAATTGCGTTTCATAAATTGTGATTTCAATTTGCTTATCTATGTGAATTAAAACTTATTCTTGTATGTTGATTAAGGGTCGACACTTAGTTTGCATGCATTAATTTGATGCTAGGATATAAGGGAATTTCACCTAATCGTTATGAACTTATATTCACAAGTAGTAAAGGTTGATGATCTCAATCGCGTTAAGTAAATTCTTGGCATAAGTTTCATGCAATCATAGTAACAAGTGCTTCGTCAATGCTTATGGTTTTCATAGAACTTAATGATTCTTGCTTGTATCTCTATTATGCAATCATGTAGGGGACTTGTGGGGAATGCTTTGGGTTGTCGTATGCAATCATCCAATTCAATAACATTAGGAAAATCTGAAGGTTAATTTAAGCGGACCTAATTAACTTGGGGCGTTGAGAAGTCATGGTTTATTGAAAAGCAATTGGAAATCGTTTCGTATGCAAGTATAACATGTATGGAGATGAACCCCTTAGCTAGCCTTCCATCCATTGTTTTAAATCAAATTCGTTTTAAAAATCTGTTCTAGTTACAAAGTTTTGTTTTATTTTTAAATTCGTCCAAAACCAAATCCCCCTTTGTTTTCAAGTGTCAAATTAGTTAGAAAGTGTGTTAGTTGTGTTTTTAAGTGTTTTGAGTCAAGTTGAAACCAATTTTCGTCCAAAATCTGGTTTAGAGTTCAAAACTGCCTAGAAAGTGGTTTTAAGGCAGTTTTGAGTGTTTTTGTGTTAGTTTGAGTCTTTTGGTTTGTTTTGGTGTTTTAAGTTATAGTTTTACATTCTTTGAGTCTAGTTTAGTGTTTTAACTTGTTTTTACGTTTTTTTGAGTCAATTCCAAGTGATTTTGCAATCCCTCCTAATCCCCGGCCTAGAACGATCCCTACTTACATATTTTGCTACAATTGATAAAAAGAGGGTTTAATTTGTGTGCTTATATATTTCACATCAAATTTTTGGCGCCGTTGCCGGGGATTAGCAACTTTGCTAATCCCTTGGATTGTTAGTTTCGTTTTTCTTATTAGAGCAGATTCTTATGTTGTTTTGTTTCTTGTTTTAGGTACTTGTTTATGACTCGGAGTTCTAATCCGGTTCACGAACATATTTTAGACTTTGACGACGATTTTGAGCGTGAGTTGAGACGAAAAAGGAAGAACCCGGAACCTAGTGAATCAAGTGCAAGTTCCGAGTCCGTTTCTGAATTTGAAGAGGAAGTGGAAGACATGGCAGCGGACAACCGAACGATCAAGGAGCTTTCCGCTTCGGGATTGGATAATGCCGCACCTCTATGTATCCAATACCCTAGGGCGGCTCCCGACAAGACTGCCGAGTTCGAATTGAAGTCAAGCTTGTTGCATCACATTCCAAAGTACCATGGGCTATCCATGGAAGATCCGAACAAGCATCTAAAGGAGTTTGAAGTCGTTTGCTCGAGCATGACCCCGGTGAACGTGGATGAAAGCATCTTGAAGATGAAGGCCTTTCCCTTTTCTCTCCTAGAGAAGGCGAAAGATTGGTTATACGAATTGGCTCCCGGAACGGTCACATCATGGGAGAGCATGAAAAGAGCTTTCTTGGAGAAGTTTTTCCCAACTTCTCGAGTCATCCTCCTACGCAAAAGGATAAGTGGCATTCAACAAGACGAAGGTGAATCTTTTCCTACTTACTATGAACGATTTAAATCTCTTGTTGCTTCGTGTCCACAGCATCAAATGAAGGAGGAACTTTTGCTACAATACTTCTACGAAGGACTTCTACCAATTGAACGTCAAATGCTAGATGCCTCAGCGGGAGGAGCATTGGTGGACAAGACCCCTACGGCTGCAAAGATGTTGATTGCCAACCGAGCGTTGAACGCTCAACAATACGAAGGAGTCGGACAAAGGACTACCCCACGACATCAACAAGTGAATGAGGTAAGTGCCATAACCGAACTTCAAAATCAAATGGCTAACCTTACTACGTTGCTTTCTCAGGTGGTGGAAGGTCCAAAAGTTAAAACCGTAGCTCCTTGTGGCGTATGCTCCATGCAAAGCCACCATACGGACAAGTGCCCACAATTGATCGAGAATGGAGGGTGGGAAACACTCAATGCCGTGGGATATGGCAATCAATACCAATCACGTGGTGATCCATTTTCCAATACTTACAATCCCGGTTGGCATGATCATCCGAATTTTAAATGGCGAGACCCCCAACAAGGCCAGCAACAAAGCGGATTTAGGCAACAACCACCGGGGTTCTATCAAAAGCCGTTGGCACCACCACAAGCCCAAGCACAACCTGCCCAAAGCAATGTAGGTAATTCAAGTGATAATGATAAGATTTTTCAATTACTTACTACTTTGACGCAGGAAGTCCAAACTCAAAACAAAGAGAGGCAAATCCAAGACAGGAGGGTGGACAACTTGGAGAAGCAAGTGGGACAAATTGCCGAGTTCATGGGGCAGTTTCGTGAGCAAGGGAAGTTGCCTAGCTCAACCGTGGTGAATCCAAAGGGTGGATTCGAAACTGCCAAGGCCATTACGCTAAGAAATGGGAAAGAAGTGGGAACCGAGCCAACACGATCCAAATCTGCCCCCGAGGAGGATGAGAAGTTTCAAATTGAAGAGCAAGAGCAAGCAAAAGCCACGGCAAGGATTGAAAATTCCTTGCCGCACCCATCCAATGCATCCAATCCATCCACCATAGGTAGGAAAGGTTCTATTCCAATTAATTCTAATGTCATTCCTCCGGATGTACCCTTTCCTAGCAGGTTTTTGCAAACCAAGAACGAAGAAGAGGAAAAAGATGTTCTTGAGACGTTTCGGAAGGTGCATGTCAATATCCCTCTCCTCGATGCTATAAAGCAAATCCCGAAGTATGCCAAGTTTTTGAAGAAGCTTTGTACAACAAGGAAACGGATTCGGGAGAAGGAGGTGGTACATGTAAGTGAGAATGTCTCTGCAATGTTGCAAAGGAAGCTACCACCTAAATGCAAAGATCCGGGTAGTTTCACAATCCCTTGCGTAATTGGTAATACAAGATTTGAGCATGCTATGCTAGATTTAGGTGCATCAATTAATGTCATGCCATATTCTGTTTATGCATCTATGAATCTAGGAAAGCTTAAAAATGATGGCGTTATTATTCAATTAGCCGATCGATCTAATGCATATCCCAAGGGAGTGTTGGAAGATGTTTTGGTGCAGGTAGACCACTTGATTTTTCTTGCAGATTTTTATGTGCTTGATATGGAGGACTCAACCCACTCTCCACCATCACCACTCTTACTTGGACGACCATTCATGAAAACGGCTCAAACCAAGATTGACGTGGCCAAGGGAGCAGTAACTATGGCCTTTGGTGGTGATATGATTAACTTTAAGATTCCTGAATCGATTGAGAATACTAATGATGTTCGTTCTTGTTATGCCATTAATGTAATTAAACACATAGGGACAGAATGTTCAACAAAGATCAAGAAGGATGTTTCTCGAATTACCACCGAGAAGGAACTTGGAGTAGAGCACAAGGAGTGCACAGCTCCAACCTTGGAAGCACCACAATTGGCCATGAGCAACCCTGTGCATCCGTCCATTGGGCTACCACTTCTTTGCCGTACAAAGGTAAGCCACCTATTCCAATTTCGATTCCCATTTCAACTAATAGGTTGTTACCTTGTATGGTGCAGGTACCTAATCGAAAACAATGTGGTGGGAGAGTTCGTGTTGATTTAGAGAAGCAAAACACGACAATAAGAAAGGATCATTATCCCATCCCATTCAAGGAACCAAAGAATAAAGTATTTCGTAGGACGGGTTGTGAAAAAACCCCTCCATGCCGTGGGGTTCCATGAAGCTTCAATGGAGTAACGTCCGGCTGCAAGACGTTAAAGAAAGCGCTACTTGGGAGGCAACCCATGCATTCAACAAAGGAAGACCGAGAAAGCACTCCAATTCCAGATTTGCATTCTTAAACCCTTCTCTTTGTTGCTATTTCGTTTTCTGCCATGTTAGGTTGTTAGTTGCTGTTGTGTTTTGTGTGTTGTTATGTGTGTGAGTCTATGCTTGAAACATTGAGGACAATGTTTGATTTAAGTGTGGGGGGGTAAATAAGTGTTTTAGATGCAAATTCGTGGGATTTTATCACCCTTAACTTAAAGACTTGTTCCTTGCTGTTTTTAAGCCTTTTTAAGCTATTTTGGTGTGTTTTAGTGTGTTTTGATTCAAAAATCCGAAAATCCCATAAAAATTTGAAAAATTTGTTTTAAAAACCCAAAAAGAGTTGTTTTTGTGTGTTTGTTTGTGTCTTAGGGTACCTTCCAACACAATGATGAGGATTCGGTTTGTAATTACATGGCTGTTAAAAAGAGTGTAAACATGGATGAAAGTTTGATTTACTCTTTGGTTTATGCTTGGTTGTGGTTATAACTTATGAATTCACATGTAATCATAAAGAAAAAAATCAGTTTTTGTAACATGCTTGAAGGAAGGAACTCAAACTAACGCTACAACCTTGTGAGACTTGAGCCTAAACTTTTATTTGGAGAGTTAATAATCTGTGCATTGTTGTTTTCTAAAGTTCTTGCATGATCTCATTATTCGTTGCTTGGTTACTACTTAGAAGGCGTTTCATCATTTAGTTCCAAACACTAGAACTCATGCCCAATTCATTCAAAGCATGTTATTGATTTGCATAACACATATTCAAGATAAAAGTTGTGTAGTGACCACCACTTTAGCCAAATGCCGTGTGCCCTATGTCATTGTGTTTTGTAGGTTTTTAACCCCGTTGAGCCTTGTTTAGCCTATTTTCTTTGTTAACCACATTATCCTCACCTAGCCTAGATTAGGACCATCCATACCTTTGTTCTTGAAGCATAGTAATGCATGACTTAATATGAATTCCTTAAAACCAATGCATTGCAGAAAACAAGTGTGGGGGAAGTGAGTTTTGTTATGGGTGTGCCAAAGTCTTGAATGAGGCACGAAAAAGAAAAGAAAAGAAAATTCGTGTAAAATAGAAAGAAAAAAAGAAGAGTTGTGAAAAGAATGAGAAAGAAGTTGAAAATATGTGAAAAAGAGGCCTTAAGTGTTGTTTGTTGAAAAAAGGGTCCAAAATATTGAATTCGGCCCCAATTGTTGTTAAAACTTCCCTTTGTGTTTAAAAGTTGATTTTTGCATGCTAATGGGAATTCTAAAGTTCAATTTCATTATTTTGCTTACTATTGCTTTGAGAACGTTTGTTTTCCCTATCCTTTCGTTGTTAGCCAACTCCCCTAGCCCCGTTACAACCCTTGACTTTAATCTTGAGTGTTGTGTATTTCAATTTGTGGAGTTTTAATTTGGTAGGAGCATATAGGTGTCACTGGTTCTCGCATCTAAGTAGTAGCATTCCATTCATGAGATCATATCTAAACATGCTTCTTAACTCTAGAAATTGCGTTCTTTGTGAAACATATATGTGAGCATTCGTTTTCATATTTACATCAATCTTCTCACATATAACTAGTGTAGGGTGTGTAGTTAGAAAATCGGAGTGAAAATAGAGTGCATATCTAGTAAGGAATTGAGGAAATTCTCTAAAGCATGTTACTACATTTAAACATCGTTTTAAGTGGTTAAATGGGAACTAATAAGTAGTGACTATGATTAAGTATGTGCTTAAGTGTAAAGATGGCTAAAATCTGTGGGAATGATGATTTTTAACATGTCATGTGCATTGGAAATCCCTGAGGCGATTGTTGGAAGGTTTAGGTTGTGTTTTACTCGTTTTGTTTCGTTTGTTTACTTTGTTTCGTTTTGTTTTGCTCGAGGACTAGCAAAAGCTAAGTGTGGGGGAATTTGATAGGAGCATATTTATGCGCCTTAGTTTAGCTTGTTCTTGTGCATTTATAGTGTTTTTCCTTAGTAAAGTAGTCTTTTAAGCTAGTTTTATGTGTTTTCAGGTTTTAAGGGCAAAGTGTGCAAAAGGAAGCATTTTGGAGCCTTTTGGAGCAAATTAGAGCTTGGAATGAATATCATATGTTTGGAGCCAAGAGGATGGACGAAATTGAAGATTTGAAGATGATGTTTCCTACTTGAACAAGGTTTCCTAGTCGAAGTAGGAAAGCGCCTAATCAAGAGATGAAATCCTAGTCAACAGAGGATTCCTAATTGAAGAAGGATTCCTAATCAACGAGGGATTCCTAGTTGAAGATGGATTCCTAGAAGAATGAAGATTCCTATTCAAACAAGGTTTCCTACTTGGAATAGGAAATGTAAACCCCAAATGGCATCAAGTTGCAGCTACAAGGAAGATTTCCAAGTCCAAGAAGGAAAAGGTTTCCAAGATGAAGAAGGAGAAGAATTCCAAGTCAAGGAAGGATTGAAACATGTTTTCCTAATGCTAGAAGGACTCCTAAGTGTTGTAGGACACAAATGAGAAGTTTCTAGAGTATTCCCCTCCTTGCCACAAGTTCTAAGCAATTCCCATCAGATTTTGGGCTTTCTAGAAGCCCTATCTTATCCTCCCTTGAAATATGCCGCCCATTTACTTCTAGAAGACCCTAAATCCTTGCCTTGCAAGGCTTTCTAGAAGCCTTATCTGACCCTAAGCCTATGCCGCACCTATTCCTAGTGGGAATGTGTTTTTTTAGTCCAATTCCTGATGGATTTGGGTTTCTAGAAGGCCTAAACCTGATTTACCTAGGGTTAGAAGCCTATATAAACCACCTTAACCCATTCATTCATTCATTCATTCACTCCACAAATCAGAAATTCGCCAAAACCCTTCACACACCTTTGCCGCACCCTCCACCACTCCTAAACACCACCATACCCCTCCATAACCATTAATCCATACACATAGGACCCTTAGAACCTGTTTTAGACCTTTGCCGCACCAAGGAGGAGGAGGAGGAAGCTTGGAGTTCATGCGATTCAAGTTCAACTTGCTGGAATTTCTAGGTGTTTCTTTTCCTTTGATTTCAATGTTTAAATTCTATTCTCTTTGTGTTGTGAGTATGAGGAACTAAACCCCCCCTTGGCTAGGGGGGGATTCGAAATACATGTTTATGCTTGCGATATGATTTGATTACTTCTAATTGCGTTTCATAAATTGTGATTTCAATTTGCTTATCTATGTGAATTAAAACTTATTCTTGTATGTTGATTAAGGGTCGACACTTAGTTTGCATGCATTAATTTGATGCTAGGATATAAGGGAATTTCACCTAATCGTTATGAACTTATATTCACAAGTAGTAAAGGTTGATGATCTCAATCGCGTTAAGTAAATTCTTGGCATAAGTTTCATGCAATCATAGTAACAAGTGCTTCGTCAATGCTTATGGTTTTCATAGAACTTAATGATTCTTGCTTGTATCTCTATTATGCAATCATGTAGGGGACTTGTGGGGAATGCTTTGGGTTGTCGTATGCAATCATCCAATTCAATAACATTAGGAAAATCTGAAGGTTAATTTAAGCGGACCTAATTAACTTGGGGCGTTGAGAAGTCATGGTTTATTGAAAAGCAATTGGAAATCGTTTCGTATGCAAGTATAACATGTATGGAGATGAACCCCTTAGCTAGCCTTCCATCCATTGTTTTAAATCAAATTCGTTTTAAAAATCTGTTCTAGTTACAAAGTTTTGTTTTATTTTTAAATTCGTCCAAAACCAAATCCCCCTTTGTTTTCAAGTGTCAAATTAGTTAGAAAGTGTGTTAGTTGTGTTTTTAAGTGTTTTGAGTCAAGTTGAAACCAATTTTCGTCCAAAATCTGGTTTAGAGTTCAAAACTGCCTAGAAAGTGGTTTTAAGGCAGTTTTGAGTGTTTTTGTGTTAGTTTGAGTCTTTTGGTTTGTTTTGGTGTTTTAAGTTATAGTTTTACATTCTTTGAGTCTAGTTTAGTGTTTTAACTTGTTTTTACGTTTTTTTGAGTCAATTCCAAGTGATTTTGCAATCCCTCCTAATCCCCGGCCTAGAACGATCCCTACTTACATATTTTGCTACAATTGATAAAAAGAGGGTTTAATTTGTGTGCTTATATATTTCACATCACTTGGCACCTTTGGGAAGGCTTCCACGATGTCTTTTTCACTCTTTTCTTCCATGGAAATCATGAACCTGCGAGAAAATTGACATTTGGTGGAATAGGGTTAGAAATAATTGAATTTGGAACAACATTACCTTAATTGGATGGTGATGGAGCTTTGGGAGGCTGCGGCAAGGGTTGTTCTTCCCTTGCCGTGGCCTTGTCTTCCTCCTCTTCTTTAAGCATCAACTGTTTGTCTACTTCTAGGCTATGTTTAGACATATTGAGTTCAACTCCAACCTCCATACCACTTCCCAAAGTGATAGCTTCAGCGATTTCAAAATCTCCCCTTGGAATGACAATGGTTTAGGTGGAGAGTTCACTTTCTTCTTGAATTTGCCCCATGAATTCCACGTTCTCTCCATTTTGATTCTTCAATTCGCTCATCACTTGGTCTTGATTTTGTAATTCCTATGTCAAAGAGGTGAGTAATTGAATAACTTTATCATTATCCAAAGACATACCTGAATTCGAATGGAATTGTTGTGGGGGAGGCTGTGGTGGATGTATCGGCATTGTATAGACCTCCTCATATGGCTGCCAATATTCTCCTTGTTGAGCTCCCTTGGCTTGATTTTGTGACCCCTGCGCCAAAGAATTTAATTCATCAAGAATTTGATCATAATCTATTGACGAACCTGAGTTTGGGTTGTCATATTGTATATGAGGTTGTGGTGGCTGCGCAGGGCTTGAATAGAACTCCTCATATGGCTGCCAATATCTTTCGTGTTGAACTGGTTGAGGTTCCCACCACATAGTGTTTGAATGATCACTCCAATCTGAATTGTACGTGTTGGAAAGCAAGTTGTTCCTTGATTGATTATGATCATGATAACTCTCCCAACTTCTTTGTGGATGTTGATCAACTTGATATCCTTGCGTATAGGACACATCGAATGTAGGGGTGCTTTGTATTGTGGTCCTTTCGATGTACTGTGACAATTGAGAAGTAAGATTTGCTATTTGAGCTTGAAGATTAGCAATTGCCATGTCTTACTTCTTTAGTACCTGATATCAAAGAAAGAAAACTAAATCAAATATCAAAAGTAAAAGACATGAAAATAAACAAAAAAAAAAATAACAAGGGATTAGCAACAGTTGCTAATCCCCGGCAATGGCGCCAAAATTTGATACGAAAATTAACTTAACACACAAATTAAACCCTCTTGTTGACAATTGTAGTATATGAGCAAATAGGGATCGTTCTAAACCGGGGATTAGGAGGGATTGCTAATCTACTCTAAACTGACTCAAAAACATTAAACTAGGCTTGAAGACACTTAATTCGACTCAAAGAACTTAAAAAAAACTGAAAAGACTCAAAACTAACTAGAATGACTCAAACCTATCCCCTCTAAAGTTGTTTCTCACTGTTTTTAAGTGTTTTTAGTGCATTTTGAGCTGTTTTGGTGTGTTTTGGAGTAAAAATTCGAAAATTTGAAAGAAAAAAATCTGGAACAAGTGATTTGAAAAAGCCAAAAAGATTGTTTTGAAAAACCAAAAATGTTGTTTTTATGTGTTTGTTTGTGTCTTAGGGTACCTTCCAACACAATGATGAGGATTTGGTTTTTAATTGCATGACTATTAAAGAAAGTTATAAACATGGATGGAAGTTTGATATGCTCTTTGGTTTATGCTTGGTTGTAGTTATAGTTTACGAATTCACATGCAATCACAAAAGAAAAAAATTAGTTTTTGTAACATGCTTGAAGGAAGGAACTCAAATTAACGCTACAACCCTGTGAGACTTGAGCCTAAACGTTTATTTGGAGAGTTATTAATCTGTGCATTCTTGTTTTCTAAAGTCGTTGCATGATTTCAATATTCTTTGCTTGGTTGCTACTTAGAATGCGTTTCATCATTATAGATCCAAATACTAGAACTCATGCCCGTTCCATTCAAAATATGATATTGAGTGCATAACACATATTCAAGATGAAGTTGTTTAGTGAGCCAAGAGCCAAAAAGCCTATCCCGTGCATTTGTGTTTAAGTTTAACCCTGTTGAGCCTTGTTTAGCCTATGTCCTTTGTTAACCCACATTATCCTTACCTAGCCTAGATTAGGACCATCCATACCCTTGTTCTTGAAGCATAGTAAAGCATAATTTAGAATGAATTCCTTTTGATTTTTGCAGAAAAACAAGTGTGGGGGAAGGGATTTTTGTGTTTAGTGTGCCAAAAGAAAGAAAAGGGCACGGCAATAAAAGAAAAGAAAAAAAAAGAAAAAAAAATTCGTGGAAAAAGAAAAAAATGAAGAAAAGTGTGTTTAAAGAATGAAAAAGAGTTGAAAAATAAGTGAGAATGAACTCACATGTGTTGGTTGTTGAAGAAAGGGTCCAAAAGTTTGAATTTGACCCTAAGTGTTGCATGAATCTTCCCTTGTGTTTAAAAGTTGATTTTTGCATTCAAAAGTGAATTCTAAGTGTCAATTTCATTACTTTGCTTACTATTTCTTTAAGAACCTTTGTTTATCCTTACCTTTCTTTGTTAGCCAATACCCTTAGCCTTGTTACAACCCTTGACTTCCATCTTAAGTGTTGTGTGTTTCAATATGTGGAGTTTGGAATTGGTATGAGCATATGATATCACTGGTTCTCACTTCTAAGTAGTGGCATTCCGTTCATGAGATCATATATATACATGCATTAATAATTCAAAAAAAATTTGCTTTCTTTGATAAAACATATGTGAGTACTAGTTTTCATGTTTACATCAATCTTGCCGTGCCTTCTAATGAGGAATTGGTCGAAGTTGTTGCTGCCCTTGAATCAATTCCAAAGCATGTTGGTAAGCCTTCCGAACCAATTTCAATTCCTATTTCTACTAATAAAATGCTACCTTCAGTTGTGCAGCCACCTTCCCTTGAACTTAAACCATTACCAAGCCATTTGAAGTATGTTTTCTTGGGAGAACAAGAGACTTTGCCCGTCATAGTGTCTTCCACACTCACGGCACAAGAGGAAGAGAACTTGGTGAGGGTGTTGAGGGAGTACAAAATAGCCATTGGATGGAGCTTGGCTGACATCAAAGGTATAAGTCCTACAACTTGCGTGCATCGTATTCTCTTGGAGGAAGGAGCTAAACCATCACGTGAAGCTCAATGCCGACTCAACCCTCCAAAGATGGAAGTTGTGGAGTCATCTATCCAATTTCTGATAGTCAATGGGTTTCGCCGGTCCAAGTGGTTCCAAAGAAATCTAGAGTCACTCTGGTGAAGAATGAAGAGAATGAGCTTGTGCCTACACGTATTCAAACCGGTTGGAGAGGTTGCATCGATTATAGGAAGCTCAACGCCACCACGAGGAAGGATCACTTCCCTTTGCCATTCATTGACCAAATGCTTGAAAGGTTAGCTGGTTATGCATTTTATTGTTTTCTTGATGGTTATTCTGGTTATAATCAGATTGTAATGGCCCCGGAAGATCAAGAAAAGACCACTTTCACTTGCCCATTTGGCACCTTTGCTTATCGTCGTATGCCATTTGGTTTATGCAATGCACCAGCCACATTCCAAAGATGCATGGTAAGTATATTTTCAGATTATGTTGAAAAGATCATTGAGGTCTTTATGGATGATTTTAGTGTATTTGGTAAGTCCTTTGATGATTGTTTGGATAATCTGACCTTGATCTTGAAAAGATGTGTTGAAACTAACCTTGTTTTAAATTGGGAGAAATGTCATTTCATGGTAAAACAAGGCATAGTTTTAGGTCACATAATCTCTGAAAAAGGAATTGAGGTTGATAAGTCAAAAATAGATCTTGTACGTTACTTACCCTCTCCTACTTCGGTGAGAGAGGTTCGTTCTTTTCTTGGTCATGCAGGATTCTATAGACGATTTATCAAGGATTTTTCATAGATTGCACAGCCCCTATGCCGTCTCCTAAAAAAAAGTGGCCTTTGAGTTCAACGAGGCATGTGAGAAGGCTTTCAAACACCTCAAGGACAAGCTTACTTCGGCCCCTATCATCATTCCACCAGATTGGAGCCTTCCTTTTGAACTAATGTGCGATGCATCAGATTATGCAATTGGAGCTGTTTTAGGCCAAAGGAAGAACAAGCAGCCACATGTCATTTATTATGCTTCTCGAACCTTGAATGATGCTTAATTGAACTACTCCACCACTGAAAAAGAACTTCTTGCCGTTGTGTTTGCATTAGATAAGTTTCGTTCTTATTTAATTGGCACTAAAGTTATTGTTTTCACTGATCATGCAGCTTTGAAGTATTTGCTTACAAAGAAAGAAGTTAAACCAAGGCTTATTCGATGGATGCTTCTTCTCCAAGAGTTCGACATTGAAATTCAGGACAAGAAATGGAGTGAAAATGTGGTGGCTGACCACTTGAGCCGAATGGTGCATGAAGATGATGCCAATGCCGTGCCTATCCAAGACACATTCCCAGATGAGCAATTGCTGTCCATTGAGGTAAGTGAACCTTGGTATGCTGATTTGGTGAATTATTTGGTGTCTAAACAAGTTCCACGTGACCTAAACAAGCACCAAAGTGATAAACTCAAAAAGGATGCACGTTTTTATGTTTGGGATGACCCATATTTTTGGAAATATTGCTCTGACCAGGTTGTACGTAAATGTGTACATGAGTCAGAATTTCATTCAATTTTAACTTTTTGTCACACATTGATGCGAAAATAAATTCACGCACAAATTTAAACCCTATTTGTGACAATTGTAGTATATGGATAAGTAGGGATCGTTCTAGGCCGGGGATTAACTAGGGATGCTAACCAAAGTAAAATTAAATTAAAAACGTAAAAACATAATTTAAAACACTAAACTAGACTCAAGACACTTAACTAGAATAACTCAAAATAAACTAACAAATAATCTAAAAAAAACACAAAATAATTCAAGACTCAAGAAAATACAAACTAAATTGATTTCTAATAAATCTAACACCTTAAAATAAACGGGGGATTGATTTTTGATGAAAAGTAAATTAAACTTAAATAAATTACAAAATTGACAAAAACATAAAATTAAGGTAAAATGATAAATGACGGACTGGCTAGAGGATTATTCTCCACACATGTCACATATGCAACCTAAATTGATTTTCAGTTGTTCTTTCAATAAATTGTAAATTCTCAACGCCCCAAGTTAATTAGGTCCGCTTAAATTAACCTTCAGATTTTCCTACTTTTATTAGGTTGGATGATTGCATACGACAACCCAAAACATTCCCTACAAGTTCCCTACATGAATTGCATAATAGAGATACAAGCAAGAATCATTAAGTTTTATGAAAATCATAAGCATTGACGAGGCACTTGTTACTATGAATTGCATGAAACTTATGCCAAGAATTTACGTAACACGATTGTGGTCAACAACCTTTACTACTTGTGAATATAAGTTCATAACGATTAGGTGAAATTCACTTATATTCTAGCATCAAATTTATGCATGTAAATTAAGTATGCATCCTTAATCGACATACAAAAATAAGTTATCAATCAAGCAGTTAAGCAAATTAAATCACAACTCAGAAATCACAACTGAAGGTAATCAATTCATATTACAAATATATCAATGGTTTTGAATTAAACTCTAGCCAAAATAAAATTAGTTACACATTATTAAAATTAAAACAGAAATAAAACGTGAGTTGGAGGATTAAACCGAGAGAGATTGACAGCTTGCTGTCCACTGTGCTTCTGCTGTGTTGACTGCCCGTGCTGACCCAAGTCAGCACTGCTGCCGTGCTGACCTCTGCTCGTGCTGCCCCTCTCAGTTTCTGCTGCCGCAAGGCAGCTGTTCCTCCTCCCAAGTCTATCCCCTCTCTCCGCGTTCTTTGCTGCGCTCCTTTCCCGCGCCCACCCGAGGTTCCCTGCCGTGCTCCTGACTCTCCCAGCTGCAAGTTGCAGCTCGTTTCTAAAAATGCCGAGCCCAGTGGCTGCTAAGAGCAGCCTGTCTTCACGCTGCCTTTCACGTCAGTTCTCCCCGAGGCTTACTGCGCGCCTCCTGCCCTCGCTGCCTGTGCAGTGTGGCCTGCCTTGCTGCCCTTAGCTGCGCAAGCAGCTGTCCGTCTTTCTCCGCAGCTCTCCTTGTCCTTCGAGCTCCCAAATGCAGCGCCTTACTCCCCACGTGTCTCGCTGCCCCAGCAGCTCTCGCGAGTCTCTTGGCTTCCTGCACCTCCCGCTGCCAGGAAGGCAGCTGTTCTTTTCTGTGCTCCCCGAGGCTTACTGCGCGCCTCCTGCGCAAGGCTGCAAGGGCAGCCTGTTCTTTCCCGTGCGCCAATGTGCAGCGTTGCTGCCCCAAGCTGCAGAGGCAGCAACTCCTCTTCCGCCTCTCCTTCCTCTCACGCCTCCTCTGCTGCAAGGCAGCAACTCAGTTTTTATTTCTTTTTCTTGGTTCCTCCTGTCATCGTGCATCCCCACTCTTCTTTTATTATTTTCTTTTTTTCTTCCGCAGTGCTCTCCACGCTGACAGCTCCCCCCACTTCTATTTTATTTCTTTCTTTTGCTGCCAAAAGCAGCTTTGCGGGGTGGACTACATTTGGTAGTGGAGGCATCACATCCATGTCTTCAAAAAGTAGCGCATGCCTACAATGTAGTGCCATAAAATTGGGTTATTTATCAACCTCAAGCTGAAATATAAATAACGGTTGAGAACATAATTTAATATTTCATGACATTTACTTCATTCATAGAAAATATACTCAGAAACTTTATGGGAAGTAGTTCTCCTGGGAATTGACAATATCTCCCCAATTTCAAAAATTATTGAAGTAAGGAAAAGCTTAAATGTTATGGAGGGAATAATAAAAGACACAGTAGTAGATTTAAAACAAATGTGCCAGTTGCCCAGTTTACAAATTTTGTCACTTAAAAGATCTTGCTGTGCTAATTTTATTTTCTTAGCTAGATAAATTCGATAAAACACAAAAACAAAGCAAATAACTCAAAAATATAAGAAACTAACTAAGAAAAGACGAGAGAATTTGATGTAAAATATGTATAAATATGAGCTTATCAAATACCCCCACACTTAGCTTTTGCTAGTCCTCGAGCAAAACAAACGAAAACAGAAAAAGTAATAACATGAAAATTATTAGTTTCCCCCTATGTGACCCTCATAGAACTTCATTCGAGAATACAATCATCAAGAACCATAGCTAGCATCAAGGAACTAATCCAAGTTCATCTTCCTAATTCAAATATTAGCAGTAATCTTTGAAACATCCTTGAAGTGTAGTGTGTGAGATAGCCATGCTAATGCAATTTCAAATTTTTATTTTTAAAATCACCATATGCAAACTAGCGACCTTCTCACTGGATATACGCTCAATCACACATGTGTTTAGTTTTAAAGTGTTTCGCTCAAAGAAACAAATGTGAAAGTTCTACCATAAGCTTGCATAAAGATCACTTCTCCACAGTCATAATTGCAAAACTTAAATCAAGAGGACTTTTATTGGATGTAATGAGGCTTAGGGATAGGGTTATTGAAACGAAAGAATAGGAAAAACAAAAGTTCCAAGCTACATTACAAACAATTATTTTCTTTAGATTTATAAGAACTCAAGCTCTCCAACGATTCTTCAGACATCTCCAACCAAAAACTTAAACTGAAACTTTAAAACTTTTTATTTTCTTTGTATACAATCTTTCTTTTTCTTTTCCTTTTTTTTTTTTTTTTTTTTTTTTTTTTTTTTTTTTCAAACAGAAACAAATATGAAAAACCCCCACACTTATTCTTTTGCCAAACACCTTCAAAGTACTTCACAAACGTTTCTCATAAGACAATCTCGCATTGCTCGCTTGGAAAGGGTAAGGAAAAAAATTTATTTCAGGCATAAGGGTAGACATATCTGGTGATAAGAAATAAAAGGCTCACAAATACGGCTCAAATTGGCAATCTAATGATATCATTTTTCTTTGGGAAACAAGGTTATTTGGGCCATGGTGGTAAACCTAATGCCTCTATCATTTTCAAGTTCATGCAATCAATGACAAATATTTCGAAAGATCATTATGCAAGTTCTAGAGAAGTATCTCACATAAGTTCATCACACATAAAAAAAATAGGAGTGTATGAAAAATGCACACACTTTCAATAGGCTCAAAAACTCACATAGGATGTATATGGTCACTAAATTCACATATGGAGCTTTAAATCATGCTTAGTTTCACATCAACAAGGCTATGTGCATTTGGTTTTTCAAAGATGATCAAATATGTACAAACTAACACAGAATTTGGAATTTCACACAACACATGTTAACTAAGTTCTTGATGATCATGGTTCAAATTTTATTCAATTATATCATTGGGTCGGGGAAACTAATAAAAAACTAATTCAAAACAATAAGGAAAACAAGGAAATATTTTTGGATTTTTTTTTAAATTTTCCGATTTTTTTTTTTTTTTTTTTTTTTTTTTTTTATTAAAACAAAACTAATTAAGAAAACAAAGCAATAACATGGAAACAAATGAAACCAGTTCAAAGTCGAAGGTATAAAAATTTTCAATTTGGTCATTTTTATAATCTTTACCCCCACACTTAAACTAGACATTGTCCCCAATGTCAGAAAATATAATAAAATGCAAATAAAAATAAAATAAATAAATATAAGGAAACAAAATAAAGTAATAGGACTGAAAACTTCCCTAATTTGCAGAAAAAAAATCAAGCGATGACCCCCAAGCTTAAATTCTGCAATCAACTTCAAGGGTGGAAATAACCAAAAGTTCCTGCAAAGAAAAGAAATAAATCAGTTACGCACGCAAGAAAATATAAAAGAAAACAAACGAAAAATTGAAAATGAAAATAAAAGATAATGAATAAAACTAATAAAAGAACATTGGTCCTGTTTGGTGACTTTCCACAGCTTTGAACTTGAACTGGCCTCGGAACTTCTTAGCAAGGAAAATGAGACTTGATTGGTGGTGTTGTTGAAGCTTCTCGAGCTCTTGGTTTCAACTCAGACTCCTTCTGCCGGGTTGATTGAGTCTGCAGGCTACATTCTTCTCTTTTTGTTCTTCTGCATGGCAGGTAGGCACGAGGAATAGGTGGTGGTCTGCTTCTTTGTTCAATCTGTCCAAGTGCCGACCGATTGCCTTTCTTTCACCTTGCCCCGTAGCCAAGAGCAAAGGTAAAGGAAAAGCATGCCATGAGAAATCTTTGCCTCTGACTCTGATGATATGGGATACTTTTGCTTTTGAAGAAGTATCGTTCCACAGGTGTATGCTTGAACTGGGCTGGGGAACTTCTTAGCAAGGAAAATGAGACTTGATTTTGAAGATGAAGCAGCACCTTGTCTCCACATGCTTCAAGTATCATTTTCACTTGCCATGTCTGTTCTCCAGGCAGATGTGGCGACTTCTTCGGAAGTACATCAGTGGTTGAAGAAGAGCACTCGAGAGCAATGCTAGGTAAGCAATCAGGAAGGATTTCCAGGCAGTCGGTTCTTAGATTGGAAGATTGACACCGAGTGCTGGCTGATTGCCCGCTTTCTCCTTGCCACAAAGACAAGGACAAGGACAGGAAGAAAGCGTGATATGAGATACTCTTGCTTTCAACCTTCATGATATGAAATACTCTAGCTCTAGATGATTTATTTGTAAAGGTATCCCAAGGAATGAGAAACACAGAGAAACTCGAGAGGGTTTGTTGGAAAGGCATTTTCGGAGATGAAAAATTTCGGAGATGAAGAAGTGCTGAGAGAGTTTGCCTTTGCAATGGATGCGAAGGTAGACGTTTATAGGTTTTTTCTTCACAACCGAAACTATTCTTTTACCCCTGTCGGCAGCCGGTGGATGGATGAACAGTACAAGTTACGCGCTTTCTGAAAAAGTCACCCGTAATTTGCGCAAAGCTGACAGCGCGCGTGACGAGTGACGACAAAAATGGAAAAGCTGCACGCCTCGTGATTCCTGACTGCTCCGGCTTTTGAGAGAGACGCCCGACTTTTGAGAGAGCGGCGTCCGACTTTTGAGAAAGGAACCGACTTTTGAGAAAAGAGTCCGGCTTTTGAGAAAAGAGTCCGGCTTTTGAGAAAGGAGCCCGGCTCTTCGATTTGCGAGAGGGCGCCTCTTCGACTGCTGAGTGATGCCTCAACGATTTCTTCTTCTTATAAGAACGTTCATTTTTGTTCCACAACAAACTTAAGCTCCCCTGTAAACACTCCCTTCTGTAAACACTCACACTTGCACTTCTTTTAATCTTGATCAGTCCAACTCTTCATTCTCAACACCATCAAATATGTCTTGCCCCTCTGACCGTCGCCTTAACTTGAATGTTGGGGAAGATAGTGATATATCTTCTCCAACCAACATTTGGCAGCCATCCTTCATATCCCCGAATGGTCCTCTTACAGTTGGGGATTCCATGATGATGAACGAAACAACCGCATCGGTGGTGGCCAGAAATCTGCTCACTCCTAGAGACACTAGGATACTTTCCAGGCGGTCCGACGAACTAGCTGTCCAGGACTCTATGGCCTACAGCGTCCGATGCGCAGGTTCAGTATCAAACATGGGCCAGCGCCTTCTTGCACGAACCCGTCAGGTGGAGTCGTTGATGGCTGAAGTGGCTAGTCTTCGGCAGGAGGTCAGAGTGCTTAGGCATGAGAACAGGGATTTGCACATGCTTGCAACCAATTACTCCACAAGCATGAAGAGGAAGCTGGATCAGATGCAGGAGTCCGAAGTGCGGATTCAGAGTGATCATCAACGGTTTATGGCGTTACTCCCGAGGTTTGTGTTGCCTTCGTCCTCGGGAGCAGCACCAAGTATTGAGGCTCTGAATGATCCAGCTCTGGCGCTTCGTCTTTCAGGGGCTCCGTCGACCTCCGAGGCACCACCAACCAATGACCAATGAACGAAATTAAATTACAAGTTATTGTAAAAAAAATTTATGCATTTAAGTTTTTTTTTTTTTTTTTTTTTTATTTTTTTATTTTTATTTTTTATTTATATGAATGTTTATGTTTTTAAGTTTTTTTTTAATTTTTTTTTTTAATTTATTTATTTATTATTTTTTTTTTATTTTTTATTTTTTTATGTATTTTTAACAACTTAATTAAGAAAACACAACAATAAGTAAAACAAAGTAAAAAGACTAAGTTTAACTTTCTAAACAAAAATCACAACTAAATAAACAAAACAAAAATCACAACTAAATAACAAAACAAAATGAAAGCAGTAAAGAGAAGGGATTAGGAATGCAAATCTGATTGTGGGTGATTCCTAGGCCTCCCTTCATTATTCAAATGCATGGGCTTATCATTGAACGGACGGTGGTACTTGAAATGATCCGGCAATGGTTTAAATTCAAGAGTGGGTGCCTGAATCATCAAAATCAGAAAAATGTTAGTATAAATTAAAATTAAAAATGGAGAAGATGGCTTACTATCTTTTTCCGACACAAACTCAATGACAAACACCACATTTTTGAACATTTCCGGGACTTTGAACTTGGCCAGGTTTACTATGATGGTTGTGGCTTGTCCCGTGTCATCAAACTCAACTTCCTTGGCATTTGTCTCATGCACAGCCTCTTGGACGTATTCAATAAATTCTCCGGCCACTTCATTTTCTGGAATAATTCTTCTTGGTGTACACGTCTCTTTGAACGTTTCAATACCATCGGGAACTTGATTTGGTACACCAAGAATTTGGATATCACTTTGCACCTCGGGAAGATCTTCCACAACGTATTTTTCATTCACTTCTTCCTTGGGATTTAAAAACCTACAAGGAAAAAGGACAATTGGTGGAATAATGTTAGAATGAAAAGAATTTTGAACCTCCTCACCTGAGTTGGATGACATAAGGACTTGGGGGGTTTGCGATAAGAATTCTTCTAAACTGCCCAAGTAGTCATCCTCATCTTCTTCTTGAAGCGGCAATTCATCCATGTTCGGGCTGTGTTTGGATGGTTCTGGGACAGCTTCATCCTCCCGGTCACCTTGATCTCGAATCTGTGCCATGAATTCCATAATCTGCCCAACTTGCTCCTCCAATGCATCCACCTTGTTGGCTTTATTTTGCATCTCCTTGTTTCGATTTTCTACGTCCTGGGTCAAAGAGGTTAGTAACTTATTCAACATGTCATTATCCGAAGACGTACCTGAATTTGATTGGGGAGATTGTTGTGGTGGATGTGACGGTTCATATGGCCACTGATAGAACTCTTCCGATGGCGGCAATTGTTCTTCTTTTTGTGAACCCTGTACTGAAGAAATTAATTCTTCAAGCATTTGATTGTAATCCACGGGCATACTTTGATTCGATTGGAATTGTTGTGGGGGATACTGTGGTGGCTGCATAGGTCTTGAATAGAACGCGTCTTCTTGCTGCCAATATCCACCTTGTTGGAATTGTTGAGGTTCTCCCCACATGTACTCTGAATTACTTCTCCAATCCGAATTATAAGCGTTGGAAAACATGTTGCCCCTTGATTGGTTATAGCCTTGATATCCCCAAACATCTTCATTTGCAGAAAATTGAGGACCTTGATATCGTTGCCCATAGGGCACATCAAGTGTAGGGACACTTGGCATTGTGGTCCGTTCGGCATTATGAGTTAATTGAGCAGTGAGCTGTGCCAATAGATCTTGAATGCTAGTAGAATCCAGGTCTTGCTCCATTTGTAACTAAAATCAAAGAAAGAAAACTAAATCAAATATCAAAAGTAAAAGACATAACAAACCAAAAATAAAATAACATAAAATAAACACAAATAAAATAAAATAAAATAAAATAAAACACAAACAAAAACATAAACAAAGGATTAGCAAATTTGTTAATCCCCGGCAACGGCGCCAAAAATTTGATGCGAAAATAAATTCACGCACAAATTTAAACCCTATTTGTGACAATTGTAGTATATGGATAAGTAGGGATCGTTCTAGGCCGGGGATTAACTAGGGATGCTAACCAAAGTAAAATTAAATTAAAAACGTAAAAACATAATTTAAAACACTAAACTAGACTCAAGACACTTAACTAGAATAACTCAAAATAAACTAACAAATAATCTAAAAAAAACACAAAATAATTCAAGACTCAAGAAAATACAAACTAAATTGATTTCTAATAAATCTAACACCTTAAAATAAACGGGGGATTGATTTTTGATGAAAAGTAAATTAAACTTAAATAAATTACAAAATTGACAAAAACATAAAATTAAGGTAAAATGATAAATGACGGACTGGCTAGAGGATTATTCTCCACACATGTCACATATGCAACCTAAATTGATTTTCAGTTGTTCTTTCAATAAATTGTAAATTCTCAACGCCCCAAGTTAATTAGGTCCGCTTAAATTAACCTTCAGATTTTCCTACTTTTATTAGGTTGGATGATTGCATACGACAACCCAAAACATTCCCTACAAGTTCCCTACATGAATTGCATAATAGAGATACAAGCAAGAATCATTAAGTTTTATGAAAATCATAAGCATTGACGAGGCACTTGTTACTATGAATTGCACGAAACTTATGCCAAGAATTTACTTAACACGATTGTGGTCAACAACCTTTACTACTTGTGAATATAAGTTCATAACGATTAGGTGAAATTCACTTATATTCTAGCACCAAATTTATGCATGTAAATTAAGTATGCATCCTTAATCGACATACAAAAATAAGTTATCAATCAAGCAGTTAAGCAAATTAAATCACAACTCAGAAATCACAACTGAAGGTAATCAATTCATATTACAAATATATCAATGGTTTTGAATTAAACTCTAGCCAAAATAAAATTAGTTACACATTATTAAAATTAAAATAGAAATAAAACGTGAGTTGGAGGATTAAACCGAGAGAGATTGACAGCTTGCTGTCCACTGTGCTTCTGCTGTGTTGACTGCCCGTGCTGACCCAAGTCAGCACTGCTGCCGAAATTGATTTTTCAGTTGTTCTTTCAATAAATTGTAAATTCTCAACGCCCCAAACTAATTAGGTCCGCTTAAATTAATTCTCAGATTTTCCTTAAGTTAATGGATTGGATGATTGCATACGACAACCCAAAACATTCCCTACAAGTTCCCTACATGAATTGCATAATAGAGATACAAGCAAGAATCATTAAGTTTTATGAAAATCATAAGCATTGACGAGGCACTTGTTACTATGAATTGCATGAAACTTATGCCAAGAATTTACCTAACGCGATCGTGGTCAACAACCTTTACTACTTGTGAATATAAGTTCATAACGATTAGGTGAAATTCACTTATATTCTAGCATCAAATTTATGCATGTAAATTAAGTATGCATCCTTAATCGACATACAAAAATAAGTTATCAATCAAGCAGTTAAGCAAATTAAATCACAACTCAGAAATCACAACTGAAGGTAATCAATTCATATTACAAATATATCAATGGTTTTGAATTAAACTCTAGCCAAAATAAAATTAGTTACACATTATTAAAATTAAAACAGAAATAAAACGTGAGTTGGAGGATTAAACCGAGAGAGATTGACAGCTTGCTGTCCACTGTGCTTCTGCTGTGTTGACTGCCCGTGCTGACCCAAGTCAGCACTGCTGCCGTGCTGACCTCTGCTCGTGCTGCCCCTCTCAGTTTCTGCTGCCGCAAGGCAGCTGTTCCTCCTCCCAAGTCTATCCCCTCTCTCCGCGTTCTTTGCTGCGCTCCTTTCCCGCGCCCACCCGAGGTTCCCTGCCGTGCTCCTGACTCTCCCAGCTGCAAGTTGCAGCTCGTTTCTAAAAATGCCGAGCCCAGTGGCTGCTAAGAGCAGCCTGTCTTCACGCTGCCTTTCACGTCAGTTCTCCCCGAGGCTTACTGCGCGCCTCCTGCCCTCGCTGCCTGTGCAGTGTGGCCTGCCTTGCTGCCCTTAGCTGCGCAAGCAGCTGTCCGTCTTTCTCCGCAGCTCTCCTTGTCCTTCGAGCTCCCAAATGCAGCGCCTTACTCCCCACGTGTCTCGCTGCCCCAGCAGCTCTCGCGAGTCTCTTGGCTTCCTGCACCTCCCGCTGCCAGGAAGGCAGCTGTTCTTTTCTGTGCTCCCCGAGGCTTACTGCGCGCCTCCTGCGCAAGGCTGCAAGGGCAGCCTGTTCTTTCCCGTGCGCCAATGTGCAGCGTTGCTGCCCCAAGCTGCAGAGGCAGCAACTCCTCTTCCGCCTCTCCTTCCTCTCACGCCTCCTCTGCTGCAAGGCAGCAACTCAGTTTTTATTTCTTTTTCTTGGTTCCTCCTGTCATCGTGCATCCCCACTCTTCTTTTATTATTTTCTTTTTTTCTTCCGCAGTGCTCTCCACGCTGACAGCTCCCCCCACTTCTATTTTATTTCTTTCTTTTGCTGCCAAAAGCAGCTTTGCGGGGTGGACTACATTTGGTAGTGGAGGCATCACATCCATGTCTTCAAAAAGTAGCGCATGCCTACAATGTAGTGCCATAAAATTGGGTTATTTATCAACCTCAAGCTGAAATATAAATAACGGTTGAGAACATAATTTAATATTTCATGACATTTACTTCATTCATAGAAAATATACTCAGAAACTTTATGGGAAGTAGTTCTCCTGGGAATTGACAATATCTCCCCAATTTCAAAAATTATTGAAGTAAGGAAAAGCTTAAATGTTATGGAGGGAATAATAAAAGACACAGTAGTAGATTTAAAACAAATGTGCCAGTTGCCCAGTTTACAAATTTTGTCACTTAAAAGATCTTGCTGTGCTAATTTTATTTTCTTAGCTAGATAAATTCGATAAAACACAAAAACAAAGCAAATAACTCAAAAATATAAGAAACTAACTAAGAAAAGACGAGAGAATTTGATGTAAAATATGTATAAATATGAGCTTATCACACATATGCATGTGGTGGTCATTTTGGCACACAACGCACAGCGCATAAAGTTTTAGAATGTGGATTTTATTGGCCTACTATCTTTAAGGATGCTAGAACGTTTTGTATGACTTGTGATCGTTGCCAAAGAACAAGAAATATAGGTCCAAGAGACCAAATGCCGCAAACATCCATACTGGCTGTTGAAATCTTTGATGTTTGGGGCATTGATTTTATGGGTCCTTTTCCTTCCTCACATGGTTTCCTTTATATTTTGCTTGCTGTGGATTATGTGTCGAAATGGGTGGAAGCAGAAGCCACCCGTACTAATGATTCTAAAGTGGTTGCAGATTTCATTAAAACTAACATATTTGCAAGGTTTGGCATGCCACGAGTTCTAATAAGTGATGGAGGGTCTCATTTTTGCAATCGAACCATCGAGGTGCTGCTCAAGAAATATAATGTCACACATAAGGTTGCAACACCTTATCATCCCCAAACAAGTGGCCAACCCGAGGTTTCGAATAGGGAAATCAAGCAGATTTTGGAGAAGACCGTGGGACCAACTAGGAAAGATTGGAGCTTGTGTTTGGATGATGCACTGTAGGCCTATCGTACCATGATAGGAGCATATTTATGCGACTTAGTTAACATGTTTTCTTGCACTTTCTTAGTTATTGCTTATAAGAGTGTTTTAAGCCATTTTCGTATGTTTGTAGGTCCTAATAACAAAGTTGGCAACAAAAGTGCATTTTGGTGCATTTTGGAGCAATTTTGGGCTGAAATGGATTGCATGCAGTTGGAGACATGAGGATGGACGTTTTGGGAAGATTAGAATTCAGCATATGTGTGTGCAAGTGTGTGACCTACAACTAACAAACATCATAGCTGCCATGTGATGGGGAACATGTGTGTGTGCAAATGCAAAGGTAAACAATGACAGCACAAACACATGGAAACCCATGGCAAGGACAGGTTGCAGGGCAGCAAATGGGTGATTTATGGCTGAAATAATGAAGAGCATGTGTGTGTGCAAGTGTGACAGCTTGTGGATGTGAAAATAATGATAACATGACAGCAAAGACACATGCAAAGAAGCCTTGAGCACCATCCTTCACACTTGTGCAGCAGCAACCCTTCATCATTACTTAACATTTCTGCCACAAGAACATGGTGACAACATCATACAAGGCACATGCAAAGGGAAAGAAAGACACACGACATAGAGAGAAAGTGTAGTGGTTTGTGGCTGAAATGATGAAGCATGTGTGTGCAAATGTAAAGGGGATCTAAACATGGACAACACACGACATGTGCAAAGGAGAAACAAAGATGACAACACACACATGCAAAAGAGACACACACATGCAAAGAGGAAAGACATGGCACATGCAAGAAAGGAGATACTTTCAGCCACAAGAACAAGGATGACATACACACATAGCATGGGCAGAAAATGTGTGTGTTTGGTGGCTGAAATGATGAAGAACATGTGTGTAAATGTAAAGGAGAAACATGGCAGAAAATGTGTTTGTTTTATGGCTTGAATGATGGAGGTCATGTGTGTGCAAATGTATAGGGAAACATGGCAAGCACACACCCATACAAACTGCACATGCAAAGGAAATGGAGTGGTCCTCTCCCTAGCCTATAAATGCATCCACCATTCCCCTTCCTAAAGGGTACCATCTTGATCCATAATTTTTACATCCCACAAACACTTTCATTTCCCTTGCCGTGAGACCTCCATCATTCATCCAGCCATTCCCCATTCACCATACATTCAACCACATTCACATATACATTCATCCAACATATCCCAAAACATAAAGCATACATTCCCTTCCCTTGGCCGAGACATTCACCAATCCTAAATACATTCATAACCTTTCCATATATCCATACACATCCTTAGACACTTGTGCTGCAACAAGGTGGTGAAAACGAAGGTCCTTGGCGTTTCAAGCTTGAAACTTTGGAGCGTTTTAGGTGTACTTCGTTCTTGCTTTCAATGTCTACTTTGTTATTTTCTGATTTTGTTGCAATTATGAGTAGCTAAACCCCTATTTAGTTAGGGGGAAGTTTGAAGCCATGAACATGCCTGAGATATGAATTGATTTCTTCCAATTGTGATTTGATAAGTTGTGATTGCAATTCAATTATCTATCTTCTTCATAACTGATTCTTGCATGTTTATTAAGGATGCATACTTAGTTTTCATGCATGAATTAGACGCTAGAATATAAATGAGTTTCACCTAATCGTTACAAGTTTATATTCATGAGTAGTGAAGGTTGTTTGTCACAATCGCGTTAATTGAATTCTTGGCAAACGTATCATGCATTCATAGTTCCAATTGCCTCGTCAATACTTATGATTTTCTTTGAACGTAATGATCTCTGATTGTATCTCTATTATGCATTCATATAGGGGACTTTTAGAGAATGATTTGAGTTGTCGCATGCATTCATCCAATTCAATGAGTAAAGGAAAATCTGAGGGTTAATTGTGCATCACGGTTAATCTGGGGTGTTGAGGATCATAGTTTATTGAAAAGCAATTGGAAATCGATTCATGTACAAGTGTGTCATGTGTGAAGAACGGACCTCTAACTAATCCATCCATCATCGTATTCCTCAAATTTGTCTTACAATCTGCCTAGTTTTATAACTTGTTTGTTTGTTTCAAATTCATCAAAACCAAAATCCCCATTTTACTTTCTTGTTTCAAAGTGTTAAATTTCGGTTTTGTTTGTGTTTTTGAGTGTTTTGATTCAAGCCAAAACACTAAATTCGTCCAAAATTGTGTTAGAGTCAAATCTGCCCAGTTTGTGTTTTAAGCAGTTTTGAGTGTTTTTTAAGTTGTTTTGAGTCTTTAGAATCTGTTTTGAGTCCCTTGAGTCTATTCAAACGTTTTTAACTTTGTTTTTATGTATTTGAGTAAGTTTAGAGGTTTTAGCAAGCCCTTCTAATCCCCGGTTTAGAACTATCCCTACTTGCATTTATACTACAATTTGACAACAAGAGGGTTTAATTTGAGTGCTTAAATTTCATCGCATCATACCACTTACAAAATACCCATTGGCATGTCCCCATTTCGGCTCATCTATGGCAAACCATGCTATCTTCCCATGGAATTAGAGCACAAAGCACATTGGGCTGTCAAGACCTTCAATTTGGACACAGACATGGCTGGAATTCATAGGAAGCTTCAATTGAATGAACTTGAAGATATTAGGCATGAGGCTTATGAGAATGCTCGAATTTACAAAGAGAAGACAAAAGCATTCCATGACAAGATGATTCGTAACAAGACATTCACAATTGGGCAGAAAGTGTTACTTTTTAATTCCCGCCTTCGGTTGTTTCCCGGTAAATTACATTCTAAATGGATTGGCCCGTTTGTTATTACTAATGTCTTTCCTTATGGTGCAGTCCAAATCCAAAGTTTCAAGACCGGCCAAGAATTCAAAGTGAATGGGCACTGTTAGAAGCCTTATTACGACCTGTTTGAGGAGCATGTTGTGGAGGACATCCCCCTTCATGTTGTGGGATCCAATGAAGTTTGAAGGAGCTTCGTCTGGTTGCAAGACGTTAAAGCAAGTGCTTCTTGGGAGGCAACCCATGCAATCAACTAGGAAATTAAACTTAGTTTAGGAGATTAAACTTAGTTTTTTTTGTTTGTTTGTTTTTCTACATTTTCTTGTGTGCTTAACTGACTTATTTCTTTTCTTTGCAGGAACTTTTGGTTATTTCCACCCTTGAAGTTGATTGCAGAATTTTAGCTCGGGGGGTCATCGCTTGATTTTCTGCAAATTAGGGAAGTTTTCAGTCCTATTGCTTTATTTTATTTCTTTATATTTATTTATTTTGTTTTTATTTGCATTTTATTATATTTTCTGACATTGGGGACAATGTCTAGTTTAAGTGTGGGGGTAAAGAGTATAAAAATGACCAAATTGAAATTTTTTGTACCTTCGACTTTGAACTGGTTTCATTTGTTTCCATGTTATTGCTTTGTTTTCTTAGTTAGTTTTGTTTTATTTAAAAAAAAAAAAAAAAAAAAAAAAAAAAAAAATCGGAAAATTTAAAAAATCCAAAAATATTTCCTTGTTTTCTTTATTGTTTTGAATTAGATTTTTGTTAGTTTCCCGACCCAATGATATAATTGGATAAAATTTGAATCATGATCATCAAGAACTTAGTTAACATGTGTTTTGTGAAATTCCTAATTCTCGTGTTAGTTTGTACATATTTGTTCATCTTTGAAAAACCAAATGCACATAGCCTTGTTGATGTGAAACTAAAGCATGATTTAAAGCTCCATATGTGAATTTAGTGACCATATACATCCTATGTGAGTTTTTGAGCCTATTGAAAGTGTGTGCATTTTTCATACACTCCTATTTTTTTCATGTGTGATGAACTTATGTGAGATACTTCTCTAGAACTTGCATAACGATCTTTCGAAATTTTTGTCATTGATTGCATGAACTTGAAAATGATAGAGGCATTAGGTTTACCACCATGGCCCAAATAACCTTGTTTCCCAAAGAAAAATAATATCATTAGATTGCCAATTTGAGCCGTATATGTTGGACCTTTTATTTCTTATCACCAGATATGTCTACCCTTATGCCTGAAATAAATATTTTTCCTTACCCTTTCCAAGCGAGCAATGCGAGATAGTCTTATGAGAAACGTTTGTGAAGTACTTTGAAGGTGTTTGGCAAAAGAATAAGTGTGGGGGTATTTCATGTTTGTATAAAAAAAAAAAAAAAAAAAAGAAGAAAAAGAAAAGGAAAAGAAAAAGAAAGATTGTATACAAAGAAAATAAAAAGTTTTTAAAGTTTCAGTTTAAGTTTGTGATTTGAGGTGACTGGAAGAATAGCTGGAAAGCTTTAGTTCTTATAAATCTAAACAAAAGAATTGCTTGCAATGTAGCTTGGAACTTGTGTTTACCTATTCTTTCGTTTCAATAACCCTATCCCTAATCCTCATTACATCCAATAAAAGTCCTCTTGATTTAAGTTTTGTAATTATGATTATGAAGAAGTGATCTTTATGCAAGCTTATGGTAGAACTTTCACATTTGATTCTTTGAGAGAAACACATTAAAACTAAACACATGTGTGATTGAGTGTATGTCCAGTGAGAAGGTCGCTAGTTTGCATATGGTGATTCTAAAAATAAAAATTTTGAAATTGCATTAGCATGGCTATCTCACACACTACACTTCAAGGATGTTTCAAAGATTACTGCTAATATTTGAATAAGGAAAATGAACTTGAATTGCTTGTTGGTGTTAGCTATGGTTCTTGATGATTTGTGTTCTCGAATGAAATTCTATGAGGGTCACATAGGGGAAAGCTAATAATTTTCATGTTATTACTTTTTCTGTTTTCGTTGTTTTGCTCGAGGACTAGCAAAAGCTAAGTGTGGGGGTATTTGATAAGCTCATATTTATATATATTTTACATCAAATTCTCTCGTCTTTTCTTAGTTAGTTTCTCATATTTTTGTGCTATTTACTTTGTTTTTGTGTTTTATCGAATTTATCAAGCTAAGAAAATAAAAATAGCACAAGTGTAATTTTAAGTAATAAATTCGTCATTTTTATATTGCTCACTTATTTTATTAACTTAAGAAAACGTTTTGTCAGAAAATAAAAGAAAGGCACACATGCTGCTAGTGAGAAATGGAAGAAGTGGAGCACTGAAGTAGTGAGGGAATAAATAAAAGAAAGGTGGAAGGAGCACTGGGCACGCATGAACCAAAAGAAGAGTGGAGGTGGTGCCTGGCGGAAAGGAGGAAAAGGCAACGTGAGTGTGCAGAAATATAATAAGGAAGGCTTAAAATAATAGCAGGCGCGGAACTTGAGAAAAGAATAAAAGGTGAGGATTTGGGGAAATTAAAGCTCAGTGGAGGGTAGAGGAAAGAAAGGTTTGGAGAAAGCCTCTGCATGAGGAAGATGAGCTGCTTTGGCGGAAGGCAGCAGTTTGTGCAGGAGAGGGAGGTCAGCGCGAGAGAACTGAGGAGGTCTTGGTCTGAAGCAGCACGCTGCCTTGGGATTTGACAGGAGCTGCTTTGGCGAGAGAAGGACGTGGGAGACACGAGCGCGGAAGGAGTGCTGCCTTTAAGGGCAGCGATAACGTGGAGGTCAGACGCGGAAAGGAGCAGCTGCATTGGATACGCAGAAGGTTGCCTGGCGAGAGGAGAGGAGAAGTGAGTCACGGCGTGTGAAGCAGGAAACAGGAAGGACTGACGCGAGGAGCTGCCCTTGGCAGCTGTGCCTTGGCAGCTGGGAGAGCACGTGGAGGAAGCCAGGTGTGCAAGGCAGGTCAGAAAGAGGAACAGGAGGCGCACAGAAAAGGAGGTTGCAGCGCAGGAAAAGGAGAGGACTGACAGGAGACAAGCTGCTGTCAGTGCAGCTGGCTGTGGGTGAAACGCAGGAGTAACACGCAGGCGTGGACATGGACACAGCGAGCTTCCTCTCTCGGTTTAATTTTCCAAACTCAAGTTTAATTTCTGTTTTAATTTATAAATAATGTGTAACTAATTTTGTTTTGGCTAGAGGTTAATTCAAAGCCATGGATATATTTGTAATATGAATTGATTACCTTCAGTTGTGATTTCTGAGTTGTGATTTAATTTGCTTAACTGCTTGATTGATAACTTATTTTTGTATGTCGATTAAGGATGCATACTTAATTTACATGCATAAATTTGATGCTAGAATATAAGTGAATTTCACCTAATCGCTATGAACTTATATTCACAAGTAGTAAAGGTTGTTGACCACAATCGTGTTAAGTAAATTCTTGGCATAAGTTTCATGCAATTCATAGTAACAAGTGCCTCGTCAATGCTTATGATTTTCATAAAACTTAATGATTCTTGCTTGTATCTCTATTATGCAATTCATGTAGGGAACTTGTGGGGAATGTTTTGGGTTGTCGTATGCAATCATCCAATCCATTAACTTAAGGAAAATCTGAGAATTAATTTAAGCGGACCTAATTAATTTGGGGCGTTGAGAATTTACAATTTATTGAAAGAACAACTGAAAATCAATTTAGGTTGCATATGTGTCATGTGTGGAGAAGAATCCTCTAGCCAGTCCGTCATTTATCATTTTACTTTAATTTTATGTTTTTGTCAATTTTGTAATTTATTTAAGTTTAATTTACTTTTCATCAAAATCAATCCCCCAGTTTATTTTAAGGTGTTAGATTTATTAGAAATCAATTTAGTTTGTATTTTCTTGAGTCTTGAATTATTTTGTGTCTTTTTAGTTTATTTGTTAGTTTTATTTTGAGTTATTCTAGTTAAGTGTCTTGAGTCTAGTTTAGTGTTTTAAATTTCGTTTTTACGTTTTTAATTTAATTTTACTTTGGTTAGCATCCCTAGTTAATCCCCGGCCTAGAACGATCCCTACTTATCCATATACTACAACTGTCACAAATAGGGTTTAAATTTGTGCGTGAATTTATTTTCGCATCAAGTGCATAACACATAACAAGATGAAGTTGTTTAGTAGTTACAACCAGAGCCAAAAAGCCTTCATCCCATGCATTTGTTTTGTAGGTTTAACCCCTTTGAGCCTTATTTAGCCTATTTTCTTTGTTAGCCACATTATCCGTACCGAGCCTAGAATAGGACTATCCATACCCTTGTTCTTGAAGTATAGTGGAGCATAACTAGAGAGAATTCACTTTGATCGACATTAATGCAGAAAACAAGTGTGAGGGAAGGATTTCAAAAGTTGTGTTTTTGTGTGCCAAAGAAATAGGGCATGTGTTAGAAAAGAAAAAAAAAATATTTGTGAAAAAACGTGGAAAAAGAAAAAGAAAAGAAAAAAATGTGTAGAAAAGAAAGAAAAGAGTTCTAAATAAGTGAGAATGAGCTCACAAGTGTTGGTTGTTGAAGAAAGGGCCCAAAAGATTGAATCTGGGCCTAAGTGTTTTGTGAATCTTCCCTTTGTGTTGAAAGTTGATTTTTGTATTCAAAAGTGAATTCTAAGTGTCAATTTCATTACTTTGCTCACTATTGCTTTAAGAATTTTTGTTTATCCTTACCTTTCTTTGTTAGCCAATACCCTTAGTCCCGTTACAACCCTTTGACTTCTATCTTGGGTGTTATGTGTTTCAATTTGTGGAGTTTGGAATTGGTATGAGCATATGAAATCTCTGGTTCTCACTTCTAAGTAGTAGCATTCCGTTCATGAGATCATATATATATACATGCATTAATAATTCCAGAAATTGCCTTCTTTGTTTAAAAACATATGTGAGTACTAGTTTTCATGTTTACATCAATCTTCTCACATATACCTAGTATAGGGAGTGTAGTCAGAAAATCTGTGTGAAAATAGAGTGCATATCCGGTAAGGAATTGAGGGAATTGATAGGAGCATATTTATGCGCCTTAGTTAGCTAGTTCTTATGCATTTCCATGGTGTTTTCTTAGTTAAAGTAGTCTTTTAAGCCATTTTTGTGTGTTTTCAGGTTTTAAGGGCAAAGTATACAAAAAGATGCATTTTGGAGCCTTTTGGAGCAAAATGGAGCTTGGAATGGATGTCACATACTTGGAGCCAAGGGAATGGACGAAATTGAAGATTTGAAGATGATGATTCCTACTTGAACAAGGTTTCCTAGTTGAAGTATGATAGGAGCATATTTATGCGCCTTAGTTAGCTAGTTCTTATGCATTTCCATGGTGTTTTCTTAGTTTAAGTAGTCTTTTAAGCTAGTTTTATGTGTTTTCAGGTTTTAAGGCCAAAGGATGCAAGAAGATGCATTTTGGAGCTTTTTGGAGCAATATGGAGCTTGGAATGCATGTCACATATTTGGAGCCAAGGTTTGGACGAATTTGAAGACTTGAAGATGACGATTCCTACTTGAACAAGGTTTCCTAGTTGAAATAGGAAAGTGCTTACATGAACGAAGGATTCCTAATCAACGAAGGATTCCTAATCAACGAAGGATTCCTAATTGAAGATGGATTCCTAATCAACGAAGGATTCCTACTTGAAATAGGAAAGTTAAGCCAAGGTTTCCTACTTTGGTTTGACCTTTCCTAAATGTTCCTAAGTCTTATCAACTTTGAAGGCTTCCTAAGCATTTTAGGACATCAAATACACCTCCCTTGCACCATATCAACCCTTGCCGCACCTCACATACCCTTTCCACACTTTCCTCTTCCTTGCCGTGCAAGGGAGAGGGTCATTTCCTGATTTTGAGCATTAAAACACATTCCTAATATGTTTTAAACCCTAGCCTCATATTTCCTTGACCTTTCCTTTTATTTTCTGATTTGTTTCCTAATTCTAGAATCCTTAGACTTAATTTCTGATTTCCTAATCAACCTAGGGTTTTAATTTCTGTTTTCCTTTAAATAAACCTCTTTGTTGCAGCCACAAAACATTCCACACACATCCATACAACTCCATTCACGCCAGATTTCATCTCTCACCTCTTGCCGTGCCCATCCTTCACCCAAATCCATATTTTCTGACCCCAAACCCCCCTAGCCGTGCCATACACCCATCCTAGACACTTTTCCACCATTCTACCTCATCCAAAACCATCCCAAACCATCTCTATACCTTATGCCGCAGCAAGAAGGAAGGAGTGCTCTTGAATGTGCTTGCTAGTCTATTGCAGATTGCTGGAACTTTTAGGTGTGATCTTTCTTATGTTTTCAATGTTTCAATTCAATAAACCTTGTGTTGTGAGTATGAGGAACTAAAAACCCTTAGTTGGGGGATGATTCGAAACCATGTACATGCTTGCAATATGATTTGATTACATTCAGTTGTTATTTCATAAGTTGTGGATTCAATTCGTTCATCTACTTGATTGATAACTTATTTGTGTATGTTGATTGAGAGTGCACGCTTAGTTTTCATGCATGAATATGATGCTAGATTATGAGGGAGTTTCACCTAATAGTTACAATCTTATAATCACAAGTAGTGAAGGTCGCTTATAAACGATCGCGTTGAATGAATTCTTGGCATTAGTTTCATGCTCATCATAGTAACGAATGCCTCGTCAACACTTATAGTTCTCATTGTGCTTCATGATTCTTGATTGTATCTTTATTGTGCTCATCACGTAAGGAACCTTTGAGGAATGCTTTGAATTGTTGTATGCGCTTTCCCATCCAATTCATTAACTTAAGGAGAACTTGAAGGTTAATTTAAGCGTATCTAATTAACTGGGGTGTTGAGTTTCATAATTTATTGGAAGAACAACTGAAAATCGTTTTGTTTGCAAGTGTGACATGTGTGGAGAAGAACCTCCTAACTAGCCTTTTATCCATCCTTTTCATCCAAAACGTTTTACAATCTGTTTTGTTTTAAAGTTTCTGTTTTGTTTTCAATTTTCGTCCAAAACAAATCCCCCTTTATTTTGAAGTCTCATATTAGTTAGAAAGTGATTTAGTTTGTGTTTTTAAGTGTTTTGGTTCAAGTTATAACTCAATTTCCTCCAAATTTGTGTTTGTGCTCAAAACTGCCCAGAAAGTGTTTTTAAGGCAGTTTTGAGTGTTTGTTTGCTGTTTTGAGTCTTTTGGTTTGTTTTAGTGTTTCAAACTTTAGTTTTACATTCTTTGAGTCTAGTTTAGTGTTTAAACTTTGTTTTTACGTTTCTAAGTCAGTTTTCAAGTGTTTAGCAATCCCTCCTAATCCCCGGTTTAAGAACGATCCCTACTTATCCATACTACAATTGTCAACAAGAGGGTGTAATTTGTGTGTTTAGTTAATTTACGCATCAAAGTAGGAAAGTGCCTAATTGAAGATGAAATCCTAATCAACGAAGGATTCCTAGTTGATGTGGGATTCCTAGAAGAATGAAGATTCCTACTCAAGCAAGGTTTCCTACTTGAAGTAGGAAAGTTAAACCTAATTGGCCTTGAGTTTCAGCAACAAAGAAGTTTTCCAAGTCAAAGAAGGAAAAGGAGTCCAAAAAGAAGAAGGATTGATCAAGACAAGCTTTCCTATTCCTAATGTGCAAAGGTTTCAGCTACATAGAGGAGTCCTAAACACTTTAGGACACCTTAATCCTTGTTCTAGAAAGATGTCTCACCAATTTCAGCAAGGAAACACTCCTTGTCGTGCATAACCCTATCTAGAACCTATTTCATTGCCTTGCAAGGCTTTCTAGAAGCCTTATCTTGCCCTATCCAAACCTGCTGCACCTCCTACACCTTTTCCCTTGTGGATTCTGATTGTTTAAGCCTTTTTCTTTGTGGATTTGGATTCTAGAAGTCCATATCTGATTCCCCTAGGGTTTTAGGTGCCTATATATATTCATCTTTCAGCCTTGGCCGAATGACCACCTCCCATACATATCAATTCACGTCAGAAACACATCCATGCTCTCTGCCGCAACCTTCCACCACCATTCTCTGATAGGAGCATATTTATGCGACTTAGCTTGCTTGTTTTCTTGCATTTTGGTAATTATTTAGTATTTATAATAGTGTTCAATTTGGTCATTTTTATACTCTTTACCCCCACACTTAAACTAGACATTGTCCCCAATGTCAGAAAATATAATAATATGCAAATAAAAATAAAGTAGATAAAACTAACAAATAAACTAAAATAAATCAAAAGACTCAAAACAACTCAAGACTTAAGAAAACACAAACTAAAATGATTTCTAATAAATCTAACACTTTAAAATAAAATGGGGGATTGATTTTGATGAAAAGTAAATTAAACTTAAATAAATTACAAAATTGACAAAAACATAAAATTAAGGTAAAATGATAAATGACGGACTGGCTAGAGGATTATTCTCCACACATGCCACATATGCAACCTAAATTGATTTTCAGTTGTTCTTTCAATAAATTGTAAATTCTCAACGCCCCAAATTAACCATGAATTGCATAAATTAATTCTCAGATTTTCCTTAAGTTAATGGATTGGATGATTGCATACGACAACCCAAAACATTCCCCACAAGTTCCCTACATGAATTGCATAATAGAGATACAAGCAAGAATCATTACGTTCTATGAAAATCATAAGCATTGACGAGGCACTCATTACTATGAATTGCATGAAACTTATGCCAAGAATTTACCTAACGCGATCGTTTATAAGCGACCTTCACTACTTGTGAATATAAGTTCATAACGATTAGGTGAAATTCACTTATATTCTAGCATCAAATTCATGCATGTAAATTAAGTATGCATCCTTAATTGACATACAAAAATAAGTTATCAATCAAGCAGTTAAGCAAATTAAATCACAACTCAGAAATCACAACTGAAGGTAATCAATTCAAATTACAAATATATTCATGGTTTTGAATTAAACTCTAGCCAAAATAAAATTAGTTACACATTATTAAAACAGAAATTAAAGTTGAGTTTGGAAAGATTTAACCGATAGAAAAGACAGCTCTTCTGTTTTTCTGTCCTTCTTTCCTGCACAGTCCTCGCCAGCTCTCTGATCTTCAGCGCAAAACTGCCTAAGCAGCTCCTGTTTCCGTACTGACTCCCCCGTACTGACTCCTCCGTGCTGACTCCTCCGTTGCTTCCTCTTCGCGTCAGTCTTGCTGCCAGCTGCCAAGGGCAGCGCCTTCCATTCTGCGCTCTGCTGCAAGGCAGCAGCCTGTCCTCGCTGTCGACCCCCTCGCGTCAACTCCTCGCTCGCAGCTGCCTTCGCTGTTCCTCGCTGCCAACTGCCAAACACAGCTGGTTTCTTTCCCGCGGCTCGCCAACTGCCAGGCCTCCTAAGCTGCGCAAGGCAGCTATCGTGCTGTTGCGTCCGCGCAGTTCCCCCTGCTCGCTGCCTTCCCTGTCTCCCCTCACGTTCTTTCGTCTATTCCCCCGCGCCTGCCTCCTGCACGTCGCTGCCTTCTAGCTGCCAGGAAGGCAGCTCTCTTCCTTCCTCCTAACTGCCCAGTACTCGCTGCACAAGGCAGCTCACCTCCCTTCTGTTTTTCTCTTTCCTATTCCCCCCCCCGTTCTTTCGATTTTCTGCGTGCTTTTTATTCCTCCTTTCCCCCGAGGCCCTTGTATTATAATTAACTCCTCCCATGCCGAGGACCTGCTCACTGTTTCTTCTTTAAACAGCTGCCCACGAGCAGCCCTCCACCCAATTCTTTTTTTATATTTCCTCCTGCACACACATGCACCCACTTTTCATTATTTTTCTGCACCCATTCCTTAGTGTTCCTGCTGTCTCCATTAATATCATAAATATATATATATATATATAAATAGATATATATATATATATTACTTTCTTATTTTATTAACCAATTACAGTGGGCAAGACAGTTTTGACGATTTTATCACTTAAAATCTCACTTGTGCAATATTTATTTTATTTACTAGATAAATACTATAAAACACAAAAACAAAGTAAATAGCTCAAAAATATAAGAAACTGACTAAGAAAAGACGAGAGAATTTGATGTAAAATATGTATAAATATAGTCCGATCAAATACCCCCACACTTAGCTTTTGCTAGTCCTCGAGCAAAACAGAGAAAACAGAAAAAGTAATAACATGAAAATTATTAGTTTTCCCCTATATTACCCTCATAGAATTTCCTTTGAGAACATAATCATCAAGAACCATAGCTAACAACAACAAGCAATTCAAGTTCATCTTCCTTATTCAAATATTAGCAGTAATCTTTGAAACATCCTTGAAGTGTAGTGTGTGAGATAGCCATGCTAATGCAATTTCAAGTTTTTATTTTAAAAATCACCATATGCAAACTAGCGACCTTCTCACTGGATGTACACTCAATCGCACATGTGTTTAGTTTTAATGTGTTTCGCTCAAAGAAACGAATGTGAAAGTTCTACCATAAGCTTGCATAAAGATCACTTCTCCACAGTCATAATTGCAAAACTTAAATCAAGAGGACTTTTATTGGATGTAATGAGGCTTAGGGATAGGGTTATTGAAACGAAAGAATAGGAAAACACAAGTTCCAAGCTACAATGCAAGCAATTATTTTCTTTAGATTTATAAGAACTCAAGCTCTCCAACGATTCTTCAGACATCTCTAACCACACCCATAAACTGAAACTTTAAAAACTTTTTATTTTCTTTGTATACAATCTTTCTTTTTCTTTTCTTTTTCTTTTCTTTTCTTTATTTTTTTTTTTTTTTTTTTTTTTTTTTTTTTTTTTTTTTTTTTTTTCAAACAGAAACAAATATGAAAAACCCCCACACTTATTCTTTTGCCAAACACCCTCCAAAGTACTTCACAAACATTTCTCATAAGACAATCTCGCATTGCTCGCTTGGAAAGGGTAAGGAAAAATATTTATTTCAGGCATAAGGGTAGACATATCTAGTGATAAGAAATAAAAGGCTCAACAAACACGGCTCAAATTGGCAATCTAATGATATCATTTTTCTTTGGGAAACAAGGTTATTTGGGCCATGGTGGTAAACCTAATGCCTCTATCATTTTCAAGTTCATGCAATCAATGACAAATATTTCGAAAGATCGTTATGCAAGTTCTAGAGAAGTATCTCACATAAGTTCATCACACATGAAAGAATAGGAGTGTATGAAAAATGCACACACTTTCAATAGGCTCAAAAACTCACATAGGATGTATATGGTCACTAAATTCACATATGGAGCTTTAAATCATGCTTTAGTTTCACATCAACAAGGCTATGTGCATTTGGTTTTTCAAAGATGATCAAATATGTACAAACTAACACGAGAATTAGGAATTTCACAAAACACATGTTAACTAAGTTCTTGATGATCATGGTTCAAACTTTATCCGATTATATCATTGGGCCGGGGAACTAACAAAAATCTAATTCAAAACAATAAGGAAAACAAGGAAATATTTTTGGATTTTTTAAATTTTCCGATTTTTATTTTTTATTTTATTTTATTTTAAATTAATTAATTTTTTTTTTTTTTAATAAAACAACAACTTAATTAAGAAAACACAAAGCAATAACATGAAATAACATGGAAACAAATGAAACCAGTTCAAAGTCGAAGGTACAAAAATTTTCAATTTGGTCATTTTTATACTCTTTACCCCCACACTTAAACTAGACATTGTCCCCAATGTCAGAAAATATAATAATATGCAAATAAAAATAAAGTAGATAAATATAAAGAAACAAAATAAAACAATAGGACTGAAAACTTCCCTAATTTGCAGAAAAATCAAGCGATGACCCCCAAGCTAAAATTCTGCAATCAACTTCAAGGGTGGAAATAACCAAAAGTTCCTGCAAAGAAAAGAAATAAGTCAGTTAAGCATGCAAGAAAATATATAAAAACAAACAAACGAAAAATTAAAAATGAAAATAAAAGATAATGAATAAAACTAATAAATGAACATTGGTCCTGTTTGGTGACTTTCCACAGCTTTGAACTTGAACTGGCCTCGGAACTTCTTAGCAAGGAAAATGAGACTTGATTGGTGGTGTTGTTGAAGCTTCTCGAGCTCTTGGTTTCAACTCAGACTCCTTCTGCCGGGTTGATTGAGTCTGCAGGCTACATTCTTCTCTTTTTGTTCTTCTGCATGGCAGGTAGGCACGAGGAATAGGTGGTGGTCTGCTTCTTTGTTCAATCTGTCCAAGTGCCGACCGATTGCCTTTCTTTCACCTTGACTCGCAGGCAAGAGCAAGGGTAAAGGAAAAGCATGCCATGAGAAATCTTTGCCTCTGACTCTGATGATATGGGATACTTTTGCTTTTGAAGAAGTATCGTTCCACAGGTGTATGCTTGAACTGGGCTGGGGAACTTCTTAGCAAGGAAAATGAGACTTGATCTTGAAGATGAAACAGCACCTTGTCTCCACATGCTTCAAGTATCATTTTCACTTGCCATGTCTGTTCTCCAGGCAGATGTGGCGACTTCTTCGGAAGTACATCAGTGGTTGAAGAAGAGCACTCGAGAGCAATGCTAGGTAAGCAATCAGGAAGGATTTCCAGGCAGTCGGTTCTTAGATTGGAAGATTGACACCGAGTGCTGGCTGATTGCCCGCTTTCTCCTTGCCACAAAGACAAGGACAAGGACAGGAAGAAAGCGTGATATGAGATACTCTTGCTTTCAACCTTCATGATATGAAATACTCTAGCTCTAGATGATTTATTTGGAAAGGTATCCCAAGGAATGAGAAACACAGAGAAACTCGAGAGGGTTTGTTGGAAAGGCATTTTGGAAGATGAAAAATTTCGGAGATGAAGAAGTGTTGAGAGTGTGCCTTTGCTATTGAAGGCGAAGGTAGACGTTTATAGAATTTTTCTTCACAACCGAAACTATTCCTTTACCCTGTCGGCAGCCGGTGGATGGATGAACAGTACAGGTCACGCGCTTTCTGAAAAAGCCACCCGTAATTTGCGCAAAGCTGACAGCGCGTGACGAGTGACGACAAAATTGGAAAAATCAGGGAGCGGCTCGTGGTTTCTGAGCAATCCCGACTTTTGAGAAAGGAATTGCATGTGACACGTCTGGACAAATCAGGGAGCGGCTCGCCTCGTGATTCCTGACTGCTCCGGCTTTTGAGAAAGACGCCCGACTTTTGAGAGAGCGGCGTCCGACTTTTGAGAAAGGAACCGACTTTTGAGACGGAGTCCGACTTTTGAGAACGGCGACGCCGCTTTTGAGAAAAGAGTCCGGCTTTTGAGAAAGGAGCCTGGCTCTTCGATTTGCGAAAGGGCGTCTCTTCGACTGCTGAGTGATGCCTCAACGATTTCTTCTTCTTATAAGAACGCGCATTTTTGCTCCACAACACACTTGAGCTCCCCTTGTAAACACTTCATCTGGCAAACGTTCCCTCCTGTAAACACTTTATCTGGTAAACGTTCCCTCCTGTAAACACTCCCTCTTGCATTTTCTTTTAATCTTGATCAGTCCAACTCTTCATTCTCAACACCTTCAAATATGTCTTGCCCTTCTGACCGTCGCCTTAACTTGAATGTTGGGGAAGATAGTGATATATCTTCTCCAACCAACATTTGGCAGCCGTCCTTCATATCCCCGAATGGTCCTCTCACAGTTGGGGATTCCATGATGATGAATGAAACAACCGCATCGGTGGTGGCCAGAAATCTGCTCACTCCTAGAGACACTAGGATACTTTCTAGGCGGTCCGACGAACTGGCTGTCCAGGACTCTATGGCCTACAGCGTCCGATGCGCAGGCTCCGTATCAAACATGGGCCAGCGCCTTCTTGCACGAACCCGTCAGGTGGAGTCGTTGATGGCTGAAGTGGCTAGTCTTCGGCAGGAGGTCAGAGTGCTTAGGCATGAGAACAGGGATTTGCACATGCTCGCAACCAATTACTCCACAAGCATGAAGAGGAAGCTGGATCAGATGCAGGAGTCCGAAGTGCGGATTCAGAGTGATCATCAACGGTTTATGGCGTTACTCCCGAGGTTTGTGTTGCCTTCGTCCTCGGGAGCAGCACCAAGTATTGAGGCTCCGAATGATCCAGCTCTGGCGCTTCGTCTTTCAGGGGCTCCGACGACCTCCGAGGCACCACCAACCAATGACCAATGAACGAAATTAAATTACAAGTTATTGTAAAAAAAATTTATGCATTTAAGTTTTTTTTATTTTTTTTATTATTATTTATTTTATTTTTTTTATTTTTTTTTTTTATTTTTTTTTATTTTTTTTTTATTTATATGAATGTTTATGTTTTTAAGTTTTTTATTTTTTTTATTTTTTTATTTTTTATTTTTTTTTTATTTTTTATGTATTTTTAACAACTTAATTAAGAAAACACAACAATAAGTAAAACAAAGTAAAAAGACTAAGTTTAACTTTCTAAACAAAAATCACAACTAACTAAACAAAACAAAATGAAATCAACGTAAAAAGAAATCAACGTAAAATAAATTCATACAAGAGCCAACAAACAATGAAAGAACTAAATACAGTAAAATAAATTCAGTAGAGAGAAGGGATTAGGAATGCAAATCTGATTGTGGGTGATTCCTAGGCCTCCCTTCATTATTCAAATGCATGGGCTTATCATTGAACGGACGGTGGTACTTGAAATGATCCGGCAATGGTTTAAATTCAAGAGTGGGTGCCTGAATCATCAAAATCAGAAAAATGTTAGTATAAATTAAAATTAAAAGTGGAGAAGATGGCTTACTATCTTTTTCTGACACAAACTCAATGACAAACACCACATTTGTTAACATTTCCGGGACTTTGAACTTAGCCAGGTTTACTATGATGGTTGTGGCTTGTCCCGTGTCCTCAGTTTTAACTCCTTTGGACTTGTTTGTCTCATGCACAGCCTCTTTGATATGTTCAACAAATTCTCCGGCCACCTCCTTTTCTGGAATATCTTCCACAACGTCTTTTTCATTCACTTCTTCCTTGAGATTTAAAAAACTGCAAGGAAAAAGGACATTTGGTGGAACGATGTTAGAATGAATTGAATTTTGAACCTCCTCACCTGAGTTGGATGACATAAGGACTTGGGGGGTTTGCGATAAGAATTCTTCTAAACTGCCCAAGTCGTCATCCTCATCTTCTTCTTGAATTAGCAATTCATCCACGTTCGGGCTCTGTTTGGATGGTTCAGGAACAACTTCATCCTCCATGTTACCTTGATCTCGAATCTGTGCCATGAATTCCAAAATCTGCCCAACTTGCTCCTCCAATGCATCCACCTTGTTGGCTTTATTTTGCATCTCCATGTTTCGATTTTCTACGTCCTGGGTCAAAGAGGTTAGTAACTTATTCAAAATGTCATTATCCGAAGACGTACCTGAATTTGGTTGGGGAGATTGTGGTGGAGGCTGTGACGGTTCATATGGCCACTGATAGAACTCTTCCGATGGCGGCAATTGTTCTTCTTTTTGTGAACCCTGTACTGAAGAAATTAATTCTTCAAGCATTTGATTATAATCCACGGGCATACTTTGATTCGATTGGAATTGTTGTGGGGGATGTTGTGGTGGCTGCATAGATCTTGAATAGAACGCGTCTTCTTGCTGCCAATATCCACCTTGTTGGAATTGTTGAGGTTCTCCCCACATGTACTCTGAATTACTTCTCCAATCCGAATTATAAGCGTTGGAAAACATGTTGCCCCTTGATTGGTTATAGCATTGATATCCCCAAACATCTTCATTTGCATAAAATTGGGGATATTGATGAGTTTGAAATCCTTGCTCATAGGGCACATCAAATGTAGGGACACTTGGCATTGTGGTCCGTTCGGCATTATGAGTTAATTGAGCAGTGAGCTGTGCCAATAGATCTTGAATGCTAGTAGAATCCAGGTCTTGCTCCATTTGTACCTCAATTCAAAGAAAGAAAAATAAATCAAATATCAAAAGTAACATACACAAACACAAATAAACATAAGCAAAAACAAAAATAAAAGGATTAGCAAATTTGCTAATCCCCGGCAACGGCGCCAAAAATTTGATGCGAAAATAAGTTAACGCACAAATTTAAACCCTATTTGTGACAATTGTAGTATATGGATATAAGTAGGGATCGTTCTAGGCCGGGGATTAACTAGGGATGCTAACCAAAGTAAAATTAAATTAAAAACGTAAAAACAAAATTTAAAACACTAAACTAGACTCAAAACACTTAACTAGAATAACTCAAAATAAAACTAACAAATAAACTAAAATAAATCAAAAGACTCAAAACAACTCAAGACTTAAGAAAACACAAACTAAAATGATTTCTAATAAATCTAACACTTTAAAATAAAATGGGGGATTGATTTTGATGAAAAGTAAATTAAACTTAAATAAATTACAAAATTGACAAAAACATAAAATTAAGGTAAAATGATAAATGACGGACTGGCTAGAGGATTATTCTCCACACATGCCACATATGCAACCTAAATTGATTTTCAGTTGTTCTTTCAATAAATTGTAAATTCTCAACGCCCCAAATTAACCATGAATTGCATAAATTAATTCTCAGATTTTCCTTAAGTTAATGGATTGGATGATTGCATACGACAACCCAAAACATTCCCCACAAGTTCCCTACATGAATTGCATAATAGAGATACAAGCAAGAATCATTACGTTCTATGAAAATCATAAGCATTGACGAGGCACTCATTACTATGAATTGCATGAAACTTATGCCAAGAATTTACCTAACGCGATCGTTTATAAGCGACCTTCACTACTTGTGAATATAAGTTCATAACGATTAGGTGAAATTCACTTATATTCTAGCATCAAATTCATGCATGTAAATTAAGTATGCATCCTTAATTGACATACAAAAATAAGTTATCAATCAAGCAGTTAAGCAAATTAAATCACAACTCAGAAATCACAACTGAAGGTAATCAATTCAAATTACAAATATATTCATGGTTTTGAATTAAACTCTAGCCAAAATAAAATTAGTTACACATTATTAAAACAGAAATTAAAGTTGAGTTTGGAAAGATTTAACCGATAGAAAAGACAGCTCTTCTGTTTTTCTGTCATTCTTTCCTGCACAGTCCTCGCCAGCTCTCTGATCTTCAGCGCAAAACTGCCTAAGCAGCTCCTGTTTCCGTACTGACTCCGTACTGACTCCCCCGTACTAACGAATGCCTCGTCAACACTTATAGTTCTCATTGTGCTTCATGATTCTTGATTGTATCTTTATTGTGCTCATCACGTAAGGAACCTTTGAGGAATGCTTTGAATTGTTGTATGCGCTTTCCCATCCAATTCATTAACTTAAGGAGAACTTGAAGGTTAATTTAAGCGTATCTAATTAACTGGGGTGTTGAGTTTCATAATTTATTGGAAGAACAACTGAAAATCGTTTTGTTTGCAAGTGTGACATGTGTGGAGAAGAACCTCCTAACTAGCCTTTTATCCATCCTTTTCATCCAAAACGTTTTACAATCTGTTTTGTTTTAAAGTTTCTGTTTTGTTTTCAATTTTCGTCCAAAACAAATCCCCCTTTATTTTGAAGTCTCATATTAGTTAGAAAGTGATTTAGTTTGTGTTTTTAAGTGTTTTGGTTCAAGTTATAACTCAATTTCCTCCAAATTTGTGTTTGTGCTCAAAACTGCCCAGAAAGTGTTTTTAAGGCAGTTTTGAGTGTTTGTTTGCTGTTTTGAGTCTTTTGGTTTGTTTTAGTGTTTCAAACTTTAGTTTTACATTCTTTGAGTCTAGTTTAGTGTTTAAACTTTGTTTTTACATTTCTAAGTCAGTTTTCAAGTGTTTAGCAATCCCTCCTAATCCCCGGTTTAAGAACGATCCCTACTTATCCATACTACAATTGTCAACAAGAGGGTGTAATTTGTGTGTTTAGTTAATTTACGCATCAAAGTAGGAAAGTGCCTAATTGAAGATGAAATCCTAATCAACGAAGGATTCCTAGTTGATGTGGGATTCCTAGAAGAATGAAGATTCCTACTCAAGCAAGGTTTCCTACTTGAAGTAGGAAAGTTAAACCTAATTGGCCTTGAGTTTCAGCAACAAAGAAGTTTTCCAAGTCAAAGAAGGAAAAGGAGTCCAAAAAGAAGAAGGATTGATCAAGACAAGCTTTCCTATTCCTAATGTGCAAAGGTTTCAGCTACATAGAGGAGTCCTAAACACTTTAGGACACCTTAATCCTTGTTCTAGAAAGATGTCTCACCAATTTCAGCAAGGAAACACTCCTTGTCGTGCATAACCCTATCTAGAACCTATTTCATTGCCTTGCAAGGCTTTCTAGAAGCCTTATCTTGCCCTATCCAAACCTGCTGCACCTCCTACACCTTTTCCCTTGTGGATTCTGATTGTTTAAGCCTTTTTCTTTGTGGATTTGGATTCTAGAAGTCCATATCTGATTCCCCTAGGGTTTTAGGTGCCTATATATATTCATCTTTCAGCCTTGGCCGAATGACCACCTCCCATACATATCAATTCACGTCAGAAACACATCCATGCTCTCTGCCGCAACCTTCCACCACCATTCTCTGATAGGAGCATATTTATGCGACTTAGCTTGCTTGTTTTCTTGCATTTTGGTAATTATTTAGTATTTATAATAGTGTTTAAAGCTAAATTCGTGTGTTTGTAGGTTTTATGGGCTAAGGGTGCATTTTGAGCCAATTTGGAGTAGTTTGGAGTGTTTTTGGGCCCAAGATGGATTGCTTATGATCCAAGCTAGATGGATGGACGAATTTGAAGTCAAAAGAAGCTAGGAACATGCTAAAAATATGGTGAAACAAATACAAGTTGCAAGAAGGGATAGGTTTCTAGAAGGATTGACCAAAACTCCACTCAAAACCATGCCTAACCCACCATTATTCTTCACATCCTTGCCATATGCATCCTTGATGTTTTCCCACCATGATATTTGAGTGATTGTTCAATACCTAACCCATTAGGAAAGTGTGTGGATGATTCAATACCTAACCCATTAGGAAAGTGTGTGGATGATTCAAGACCTAACCCACCATAAAAAACAAGTCCATCCTATCCCTATAAATACCCATGGCAACAACCTCATTTAGCATCAAGAAATTAACCATTCTCCAAGCCTTCCCTTGCCTCTCCCTACATATCTAAACCCCCTCCCATCCATTCCTCCAAATAACCAACCCTTCAACATCATTCCAACCTTGTTGTTGCGGCAAAGAGAAGGAGAAAAGTCCTTGGACGCGCTTGCTATCCAACATGGATCGTTGGAACGTTTAGGTGCTTTCTTTCCTTTGTTTTTCAATGTTTAAATTTGTTTATCTTTGTTTTGTAATAATGAGGAACTAAACCCCCCTTGGCTAGGGGGGGATTCGAAACACATGTCCATGCTTGCAATATGATTTGATTACTTTTAATTGCGTTTCATAAGTTATGAATTCAATTTACTTATCCGTTCGTATAAAAACTGATTTGTGTATGTTGATTGAGGGTTGACACTTAGTTTGCATGCATGAATTTGATGCTAGAATATAAGGGAGTTTCACCTAATCGTCATGAACTTATATTCACAAGTAGTGAAGGTTGCTAATCACAATCGCGTTAAGTAAATTCTTGGCATAAGTTTCATGCGTATTCCATAGTAACGAGTGCCTCGTCAATGCTTATGATTTTCATAGAACTTAATGATTCTTGCTTGTATCTCTATTATGCAATTCATGTAGGGAACTTGTGAGGAATGCTTTGGGTTGTCGTATGCAATCATCCAACTCAATAAAAGTAGGAAAATCTGAGGGTTAATTTAAGCGTACCTAATTAACTTGGGGCATTGAGAATTAATAAGTTATTGAAATACAATTGGAAATCGTTTTGTATGCAAGCAAGACATGTGTGGAGAAGAACCCTCTAGCTAAAGCCCATCATCCATAGTTTTTAAGTTTTAGTTATTTGTTTTACTTTCACTTCACAAGAACCAAATCCCCCCTTTTTCTTTCTTGTCTTAAAAGTCTTTTGTTTACATTTTTTTTAACTTTGTTTTTATGTTTTTAAATTAGTTTTGAGAGGTTTTAGCAAGCCCTCCTAATCCCCGGTTTAGAACGATACCCTACTTACATCACTACCATTGTCACAAGAGGGTTTAATTTGTGTGTCAAGTAATTCTCACACCATTCTCCATAATTCCTGATCCTAAACACCCCTTGCCGCACCACCCATCCATCCTAAACACCACCATACCATCCCCCATCCATTCTTCCATACAAACGACCATCAAAACCTGTCCCCAAGTCTTGTGCCGCAACAAAGAGGAAGGAGGACAGTCCATAGGCGTGCTTGTTGTTCAAGATTGGATCGTTTGAGCGTCTAGGTGTTTTCTTTCCTTTGTTCTCAATGTCTAAATTTGTTTATCTTTGTTTTGTGAGTATGAGAACTTAAACCCCCCTTGGCTAGGGGGGATTCGAAACCATGTTTATGCTTGCTATATGATTTGATTACTTCTAATTGTGTTTCATAAGTTGTGAATTCAATTTGCTTATCGATATGAATTAAAACTGATTTGTGTGTGTTGGTTGAGAGTGCACGCTTAATTGTCATGCATAAATCTAATGCTAGGATACAAGGGAGTTTCACCTAATCGTTATGAACTTATATTCGCAAGTAGTAAAGGTTGTTGATCACAATCGTGTTAAGTAAATTCTTGGCATAAGTTTCATGCAATTCATAGTAACAAGTGCTTCGTCAATGGGTTGCCGTATGCAATCATCCAATTCACTAACTTTAGGAAAATCTGAGGGTTAATTAGTGCAATTCACGGTTAATCTGGGGCGTTTAGAATTCATGGTTTATTGAAACGCAATTGGAAATCGTTTTGTATGCAAGTGTGACATATGTGGAGAAGAACCCCTTAGCTAGCTTTCCATCCATTCACTTTAATCAAATTCGTTTTAAAATCTGTTTTAGTTTACAAAGTTTTTGTTTTTTTTCAATTTCGTCAAAACCAAATCCCCCTTTATTTTGAAGTGTTAGATTAGTTAGAAATCAATTTAGTTTGTGTTTTTAAGTGTCTTGAGTCAAGTTATAACCTATTTTCGTCCAAATTTGTGTTTGGTGTTCAAAACTGCCTAGATTGTGTTTTTAAGGCAGTTTTGAGTGTTTCTGTGCTGTTTTGAGTTTTTTTTAGTGTTTTAGAGTTTAGTTTTGCAGTCTTTGAGTCTAGTTTAGTGTTTTAAACTTTATTTTATGTTTTTGAGTCAATTTTAAGTGATTTAGCAATCCCTCCTAATCCCCGGCCTAGAACGATCCCTACTTACATACTTTGCTACAATTGATAAAAAGAGGGTTTAATTTGTGTGTCAACTTAATTTTCACATCAGGAATTCTCTAAGGCATGTTACTACATTCAAAATGTTGTTTTAATTGATTAAATGCAAGCTAGTGAATGGTGACTATGATTAAGTGTGCTCGAGGGTAAGGATGACTAAAATCTGTGGGAGTAGTGATCTTTGGCATGTCATGTTTCATTGGAAATCCCAGAGGCAAATGTTGGACGGTCTAGGTTATGTTTTGTTTGTTTTGTTTTGCTCAAGGTCTAGCAAAAGCTAAGTGTGGGGGAATTTGATAGGAGCATATTTATGCGACTTAGTTAGCTTGTTCTTGTGCATTTATGTTGTTATTTCTTAGTTAATTTAGTATTTCAAGCCATTTTCGTGTGTTTGTAGGTCCAAAGCGTTAAAAAGGCAAAGAAGTGCATTTTGGAGCTTTTTGGAGCATTTTTGGGCATGGAATGGATAGCATATGATTGGAGGAAGGTGGATGGACAAAATTGAAGACCAAAAGAGGCTAGAAGTCAAGAGAAGTCAGAATGGAAGCTTGGAAGACAAGGAAAGACACAATTCAACCTATTCCTACAAAGGTGGCGGTCTCCCCTTTGTCCCCTCTTTGTCCCTCCTTGTGTAGCAATTCCCCTTGCCATGTTTCCTTATTCATAAACCATGTAAAACCTTTCCCTTCTTCTCTAGGACATTTAATTATATGTTTCTAGAAGGCCTTACCCATTCCTACATTGATGCCGCACAAAATCTGCAATGATCCTTCCTTGCCACACAACGGACAACCTTTCCCTTTCTTTTTAGGTTCCTTTTCCTTTTCCCCTTGCTTTGCCGCACCTTATTCCCTTTTCCCTTTGGATTTCTGACTTTGACTTAGCCTTTTCCTAGTAGATTTAGAGTTATAAATCCTGAAACATTAATAAAAACTTTCTTTCCTTTTCCCTTTATTTTATGCCGTACCTAAGCCTTAATTCCTTAGGGTTTGGACATATTTTTGCTATAAATATAACCCCTTGCCGTGAGCATTGGGCATCTATGATACCATCCATCATTCATCATCACAAAAACACACACCAAAGTCCTTTGCCGCAGCCATCATAACACACCCATTCACCACCATACATACTTTCAGCCATTCTCCCATACAAACCACCACTCAAACATTCCCCCAACCCTTGTGCCACAACAAAGAGAAGAAGAAGGACCCTTGGATGTGCTTGCCATTCAAGTTGGATTGCTGGAACGTTTTTAGGTGTTTTCAATCTTTTGTTTTCAATGTCTAAATTTATGTATCTTTGTTTTGTGAACATGAGAGGCTAAACTCATTTTAGCTAGGGGGGAAATTCAAAGCCATGAACATATTTGCAATATGAATTGATTACTTCCAGTTGTGATTCTATGAATCGTGAATGCAATTTACTTAACTGTTTGATTGATAACTTATTCTTGTTTGTAGATTAAGGATGCATACTTAGTTTGCATGCATGAATTTGATGCTAGAAAGCAAGGGAGTTTCACCTAATCGTTATGAACTTGTATTCATAAGTAGTGGAGGTTGCTAGTCAGAATCGTGTTAAGTAGATTCCTAGCAAGAGTATCATGCTCATCAAAGTTACGAATGCTTTGTCAATGCTTATGATTTTCATAAAGCTTAATGATCTTTAATTGTATCTCTATTATGCTGTTCATGTAGGGAACTTTTGAAGAATAATTTGGATTGCTGATGCGTTATCCGTCCAATTCAATGATTTAAGGAAGATCTGAGGTTAATTTAAGCGTACCTAATTAATCTGGGGTGTTGAGATTCATGGTTTATATGAAAAGCAACTGGAAATCATTTTGTATGCAAGTGTGTCATCTTTACTTTAGTGTATCAAATTAGTTAGAATCTATCTTAGTTTGTTTTTTTAAGTGTTTTGAGTCAAGCTAAAATCAATTTTCGACCAAAGTCATTCCTAGTGTCTAGTTTGAGTCTTTTTAGTTGTTTTAAGCTGTTTTGAGTCTTTTAAATCTGTTTTGAGTCATTAGAGTCTAGTTAAGTGTTTTTAAGTTTATTTTTGTGTTTTTGAGGCAGTTTAGAGTAGGTTAGCAATACATCCTAATCCCCGGTCCAGAACGATCCCTACTTATATCTTTACTACAATTGTCAATAAGAGGGTTTAATTTGTGTGTTAAGTTAATTTTCGCATCACTTGTTTAGGACACTTGGAACTTTTTTAGATACCAAATAATTCACTAAATCGGCATACCATGACTCACTTACCTCAATGGACAGCAGTTGCTCATCTGGGAATGTGTCTTGGATAGGCACGGCATTGGCATTGGCATCCTTCTGTATTTTCTGAACAAGGTTTCCTAGTTGAAATAGGAAAGTGCTTACATGAACGAAGGATTCCTAATCAACGAAGGATTCCTAATTGAAGATGGATTCCTACTCACATGAGGATTCCTACAAGAACAAGGATTCCTACTCCAAGAAGGATTCCTACTTGAAATAGGAAAGTTAAGCCAAGGTTTCCTACTTTGGTTTGACCTTTCCTAAATGTTCCTAAGTCTTATCAACTTTGAAGGCTTCCTAAGCATTTTAGGACATCAAATACACCTCCCTTGCACCATATCAACCCTTGCCGCACCTCACATACCCTTTCCACACTTTCCTCTTCCTTGCCGTGCAAGGGAGAGGGTCCTTTCCTGATTTTGAGCATTAAAACACATTCCTAATATGTTTTAAACCCTAGCCGCATATTTCCTTGACCTTTCCTTTTATTTTCTGATTTGTTTCCTAATTCTAGAATCCTTAGACTTAATTTCTGATTTCCTAATCAACCTAGGGTTTTAATTTCTGTTTTCCTTTAAATAAACCTCTTTGTTGCAGCCACAAAACATTCCACACACACCCATTCACATCCATTCACGCCAGATTTCATCTCTCACCTCTTGCCGTGCCCATCCTTCACCCAAATCCATATTTTCTGAACCCAAACTCCCCTAGCCGTGCCATACACCCATCCTAGACACTTTTCCACCATTCTACCTCATCCAAAACCATCCCAAACCATCTCTATACCTTATGCCGCAGCAAGAAGGAAGAAGGAGTGCCCTTGAATGTGCTTGCTAGTCTATTGCAGATTGATGGAACTGTTAGGTGTAATCTTTCTTATGTTTTCAATGTTTCAATTCAATAAACCTTGTGTTGTGAGTATGAGGAACTAAAACCCCTTAGTTGGGGGGTGATTCGAAACCATGTATATGCTTGCAATATGATTTGATTACATTCAGTTGTTATTTCATAAGTTGTGGTTTCAATTCGTTCATCTACTTGATTGATAACTTATTTGTGTATGTTGATTGAGAGTGCACGCTTAGTTTTCATGCATGAATATGATGCTAGATTATGAGGGAGTTTCACCTAATAGTTACAATCTTATAATCACAAGTAGTGAAGGTCGCTTATAAACGATCGCGTTGAATGAATTCTTGGCATTAGTTTCATGCTCATCGTAGTAACGAATGCCTCGTCAACACTTATAGTTCTCATTGTGCTTCATGATTCTTGATTGTATCTTTATTGTGCTCATCACGTAAGGAACCTTTGAGGAATGTTTTGAATTGTTGTATGCGCTTTCCCATCCAATTCATTAACTTAAGGAGAACTTGAAGGTTAATTTAAGCGTATCTAATTAACTTGGGGTGTTGAGTTTCATAATTTATTGGAAGAACAACTGAAAATCGTTTTGTTTGCAAGTGTGTCATGTGTGGAGAAGAACCTCCTAACTAGCCTTTTATCCATCCTTTTCATCCAAAACGTTTTACAATCTGTTTTGTTTTAAAGTTTCTGTTTTGTTTTCAATTTTCGTCCAAAACAAATCCCCCTTTATTTTGAAGTCTCATATTAGTTAGAAAGTGATTTAGTTTGTGTTTTTAAGTGTTTTGGTTCAGGTTATAACTCAATTTCGTCCAAATTTGTGTTTGTGCTCAAAACTGCCCAGAAAGTGTTTTTAAGGAAGTTTTGAGTGTTTGTTTGCTGTTTTGAGTCTTTTGGTTTGTTTTAGTATTTCAAAGTTTAGTTTTACATTCTTTGAGTCTAGTTTAGTGTTTTAAACTTTGTTTTTACGTTTCTAAGTCAGTTTTCAAGTGTTTAGCAATCCCTCCTAATCCCCGGTTTAGAACGATCCCTACTTACATCTTTCCTACAATTTGACAAAAGAGGGTTTAATTTGTGTGTTTAGTTAATTTACGCATCATCATGACGCCTTGATGTGTTGTGCTAGGGAGTTGTAGGGCGAACTCCAGGTGAGTGGGCAGTACTTTCTATTTATACCTATATGCTATATAAAATTCCCAGAAATTGAGTTTTAATGAAAGTATGTTTCTAAAATGCCATGCATGCATGATATGAATGATATGAGATATATAAATTGATAATTGATGCATATATATATATATATATATATATATATATATATATATATATGTGAATTGGTGCTGTGGACGCACAGGTAAGTATCAGGTGAGTTTTATGTTATTCATGTGCATTGTTGATGTATATTATGTTGATAGCTCATAACCTGCAATCATGGTGTTAGTGCTTATGTTATTCACCTCGCACCGCACGCTCACCTTGGATCCAAGTAGGTGCATGTCGTACAGACCATGTGAGGGTACCGACATGTCGAACAGACCATGAGAGGGTTCCGACTGATAGGTGACCTTAGATTGTGTACACAGATGATTGATGAGAGAAGCACTAGAGCGTATTATTACACCATTCATGTCATACAGACTACTTCAGGTAGTTCCGACTTATCTGCAGTGTAGTGCCGTACAGGTCACCGAGGTGACTCCGGTTGGATTGGATGTTGAGCTATAGAATTAACCGTACAGGACCAACTGCAGGGTCTCCGGTTAATTCATCATTTCACCTGTTACATTGATGCATCATTCATTCTGTTTTTGAAAGTTTTAACATGGCATACTTTCTGGTTTTTGAAAGATTGATGATTTGAGATAAATGAAAAGTTATATGCTATTATGCTATTTTCTGGGAAAGTATACAGGTTTTACAGCGACGGGTTAGAAATGTTTTAAATGAAATGTTTTCGAAAAACTTTGTTTTACTGACCCACTCAATTTTGTTTTGCGCCCCTCCAGGTTCAAGTTAGCAGAGCTTTGGTGGCCACGAGGAATCCAACGGTGTTCTGACAGAATTCACAAAGGTAGGATTCACCCTCGGGTGTTATATCTTAGTAATTGTATTCTTTAAAGCTTCCGAACTGTGTAAATGGTTACGTCACTCTCACGTGACAGCCAGCATGCCCTCCTTCGGGACGGGGTGTGTCAGTTGGTATCAGAGCCTAGGTTGCAGTCCTGGACATCTTGAGAATTTCCTAATGTCTTCTGTCAGAACTATACCGGCTCGTAGAGAGCCACATCGTTCGGATGAGCTTAGTATCCCGATTTGACTTAGTTATGGGAAACCACTACTAATGTGATTCAGTCTATTACCAAAGGATTCCTCTTGAGACTATGTATAAGTTGAATTTGAATCACTTTATGGAAATGAAAGACCGGAGGGAGTAGATCGATGGCTTAATCATTTGGAAAAGGCGTTTTAGATTCTGCAAGTTAAGGGAATCTTTCTTTTGAAAGGTAGGTCGAGATGACTACCTAGTTTTTGAGTATTGAAATTGCATCCTGGTGGAGATAGGAGTCTTATACGAGGTCACCGGAGGAAACATCTGAATGAGAATTGTTTAAAGAGTTGTTTAAGAAAAGGTTTATTCCTCCGGCATATATGGATGGTAAGAAACAAGAGTTTACAATTTGAGACAAGGAAAAGAATGAGAGTCAAAGGAAAGATGACCAAGGTAAAGGTCATGTGTCTCAAGAACCTCGCAAGACTTAGAACTTCAAAAGAGTGGAGTGAATTCTAGTTCTGCCAACAGAGATTTTAGTACCATTGGTTAGATGCAAGGTGGTAGATTTATTGGAGATCCTAGATTACAGAGGCGGGGTGACTCTGGTAGAGGAAATGTATCATTGTGCCGTAAGTGCAATAGCATACATTTTGGAGAGTGTAGGCGGGAAAGCAGAGGATGCTTTACATGTGGATAAATGGGACATAGAGCTACAAGATACTCAGAATCTTTCGGACTTGATTATGGATACGTTAGATATTTTGGTCACTTTGCCAGAGTTCATTGGTCATGATGCGGAAATTTGATGTTGTGGATGATAGGAGCATATTTATGCGCCTTAGTTAGCTAGTTCTTATGCATTTTCGTTATGTTTACTTCGTTAAAGTAGTCTTTTAAGCTACTTTCATGTGTTTTCAGGTTTAAAGGACATATTACATGAAATGATGCAATTTGGAGCTTTTTGGAGCAAATGTGAGCTTAGATTGAAAAGTACATGCTTGGAGCACAAGGAATGGACAAGTTTGAAGGTCAAAGGAGCTTAAGAAATGAAGAAATGAAAGTGAAGAACAAAGAATTCAGAATTGGAAACCAAAGTTTCTAAAGTTGGAAGTTTCTATTCTTGGAGGTTTCCATTTTCGAGAGTTTCTATTCTTGGCTTTGGGCTTTTAGATGACCTAAACCCTAATTCCTTGTGGACCCTAACCCTAGCCGCACCTAGGCCTCTAGAATATCTGATTTCCTTGCCTTGCAAGGCATTCTAGAAGGCCCATCTCTAAACCCTAACCCTAGCCGCACCTTAGGCCTTATTCCCACTAAAAATCTGATTGTTTTAACCTAATTTCTGTTGGATTTGGGCTTCTAGAAACCCTAATCTGATTACCCTAGGGTTTTGGATGCCTATATATACTCATTATAACCCCTAGATCAGAAAATCACCTCTCATACACATTCATTCACTCTACAAATTCGTCCAAACTCTCCACACCCTTGCCGCAGCCACCAAACACCTTTCTCCCTAGTTTTTAACCCTTGCCGTACCATCCCCATCCCCTAGACACATCCCCCATCCCTTCTACGCCATCCATAACCCCAAAGAACCTGTCCAAAGTCCTTTGCCGCACCAAGGAGGAGGAGAAGGATGCTTGGAAGTTGATGCAATTCAAGTTCACACCGCTGGAAATTCTAGGTGTTTCTTTTCCTTTGATTTCAATGTTTAAACTCAATTCTCTTTGTTTTGTGAGTATGAGGAACTAAACCCCCTTAGTTGGGGGGTAATTCGAAACCATGTACATGCTTGCAATATGATTTGATTAAATTCAGTTGTGATTTCATAAGTTGTGGATCCAATTCGTTCATCTATTTGATTGATAACTTATTTGTGTATGTTGATTGAGAGTGCACGCTTAGTTTTCATGCATGAATATGATGCTAGATTATGAGGGAGTTTCACCTAATAGTTACAATCTTATAATCACAAGTAGTGAAGGTCGCTTGAAAACGATCGCGTTGAATGAATTCTTGGCATAAGTTTCATGCAATTCATAGTAACGAATGCTTCGTCAATGCTTATGTTTTTCATAGAACTTAATGATTCTTGCTTGTATCTCTATTATGCAATTCATGTAGGGAACTTGTAGGGAATGTTTTGGGTTGTTGTATGCAATCATCCAATCTAATAACTTGTGGAAAAACTGAAAGTTAATTAGTGCAATTCACGGTTAATTTGGGGCATTGAGTATCCATAGTTTATCGAAGAACAACTGAAAGTCATTTTGTTTGCAAGTGTGACATGTGTGGAGAAGAACCTCCTAACTAGCCTTTTATCCATCCTTTTCATCCAAAAACGTTTTACAATTTGTTTAGTTTTAAGTTTCTGTTTTGTTTTCAATTTTCGTCCAAAACAAATCCCCCTTTATTTTGAAGTCTTAGATTAGTTAGAAAGTGTTTTGATTTGTGTTTCTAAATGTTTTGATTCAAGTTTTCACCCAAATTCGTCCAAGTTCTTGTTAGGTTCTCAAAACTGCCCAGAAAGTGGTTTTTAGGCAGTTGTGAGTCATTAGGTTGCTGTTTTGAGTTTTAGGTTTGTTTAAGTGTTTTAACCTTTAGTTTTGCATTCTTTGAGTCTAGTTTAGTGTTTTAAACTTTGTTTTTGAGTCTTTAAGTCAGTTTCCAAGTGTTTAGCAATCCCTCCTAATCCCCGGTCTAGAACGATCCCTACTTACATCTTTACTACAACTTGACAAAAAGAGGGTTTAATTTGTGTGCTTATATATTTCGCATCAGTGGACGATGATGCCAAAGAGAGTAATGTTGGAGCACGATCGAGGAGTGTATATGTATTTCTAATGAAGAGCAAGATGATAATATTACACCCTTAAGAATTGTTGCTTACTTATCGAGACGACAGTGAGTTATCGTTATTGCGGGCTGCAGACCGTAATATCCATAACTTATTTGTTGGATTCGTTAAGCAAGTAAATAGGTAGGTCATTCTATGTCGGTTATGATTATTCAGGGTGTCCAGTGATGGTGGAAGAAGTAGTTATGCCAGCGAATCTTACCCCGTTAGACATTGTGGATTTTAATGTGATATTAGGCACAGATTGGTTGCATTATAATTGTGCCAATATGGATTGCTACGGGAAATTAGTTATTTTCCATTGTCTTGGATTATCAGAGGTTACTTTTGTGAGTGAGCAAAGTGGAGTGAGGCATGCCGTTATTTCTGTTGTGAGAACAAAGAGATCATTATCGAAAAGCTGCCAAGAATACTTAACTCACATAGTGCTACATGATGCTACACTGAGTAGTGTGGAAAAATGTAAAAGTTGGTTAGACATTTTCTGTTGTAATTCCGGATGAGTTACCTGGGTTGCCGCCAGACAGAGATGTGGTGTTCACTATTGAATTGTCTCCAAGTACAAATTTTATATTATAGATTGGTTCCTACAGAGTTATAGGAATTGAAAATTCAGTCGTAGGAATTGGTTGATAAAGGTTTCAGTCAACCTAGTACGTTACCTTGGAAAACCCCAGCTTTGTTTCAAAGGAAGAAAGACGGGACCTTAAGAATATGTATGGATATTAGGTAATTAAATTGGGTAACGAGTAAGAACCGTTATCCGTTACCGCACATTGATAATGGTTTGATCAGTTTAGAGGTACCTATGTGTTTTCAAGGAAAAGAGTTGAGGTCTGATATGCTCTTAAGTTGAAAGTAAAGCATGCTAGTCAGTTTGAGTTGGTGTTGCAATGTTTGAGGGAATGTTGGTAGTATGCAAAGTTTGACAAATGTCAATTTTGGACGAATCAAGTGACATTTTTGGGACATGTTATATCCGCTTAAGGTATTCAAGTGGATCCTTAAAAGGTAGCAGCGGTTGAGAATTGGGAACAACCTCGAACCGTCACTGAGGTACGGAGTTTCTTGGCCTAGTAGAGTATTATAGACGTTTGTAAAGGATTTTTTTTAGTCATTGCTTTGCCATTGACGGGATCGACTAGAAAAGATGTTAGGTTTGAGTGGGATGAAAATTGTGAGCAAGGTTTCAGCAACTGAAGTATTATCTCACTCATACACCTACTTTAGCACTCCTAGATGATAACGGTAATTACGAGGTTTACAGTGGTACATCCTTGAATGGTTTAGGATGTGTGTTGATGCAACATGGTAGGGTGATTACTACACTTCACGACAATTGAAACCTCATGAGATGAATTACCCTACTTATGATTTGGAATTAGCAGCTATCATCCTTGCTTTGAAGATTGGGGACATTGTCCTTATGGGAAGAAAAGTGCAAGATGTTACGATCATAAGAGTCTCCAGTATTTGTTTACTCAGAGAGATCTTAAACTTCATCAACGAAGGTGGATTGAATTGCTAAAAGATTAGGATCGCATGATTGAATATCATCCTGATCGTGCAACCATGGTAGTTGATGCACTTAGTAGGAAGACTTCAGCTAGACTTCATGTCAGTTATGATTGTTATGGTCTTCTTCTTGATGATTTACGGTTCACTGGAGTGAAGTTAGGAATGGAAGATAAAGAAGAAGCCTTACTTGTTAATTTTCAAGTTAGGCCAAATTTTAGTGGGTCATGTGCTTGAAACTCAGATGGAAGATGAAGAGACCCAAGAATTAATTGAGGCAAGGAACGACGAGAAAAAGAAAGACCTCAGGGTTAGAGAATCAGATGGCATGATTATGCAAGAGAACATGATGTATGTACTTATTGATACGGAATCAAATAAAGTAATTTTGGACGAAGCATACTGTTCAGCTTATACAATGCATCTTGGAGGTACTAAAATGTATCATACCATTCGACCATATAAAAAGGGAAATTGTTGAATTTGTGAATAGGTGTATCAGTCGTCAGCAAGTCAAAGCAGAAAGAAATGAGTCTTTTTGGATTGATGCAGCCACTTTCCGTTCCACAGTGGAAATGGGAAAATATCACTATGGATTTTGTGTACAAGTTTCCTCGTACACGGAACGGGTGTGATGGCGTTTGGGTAATTATTGATCGACTTACTAAGTCAGCACAGCTTATCATCCTCAAACAAATGGTCAGTCAGAGAGAACCATTTAGACTTTAGAGGACATGCTAAGATCTTCAATGTTGCAGTTTGGTGACGCTTGGCATAAGCGGTTGGATTTGACGGAATGTGTCTACAACAGTAGCTTTCGTTCGAGCATGGGGATGACACCGTTTGAGGCACTATATGGGAAAACTTGTCGTATACTTTTGTGGTGGTCTAAAGTTGGTGAAAGACATTAATGGACCCTAAGATAGTAGAGGAGACTACTCAGCATGTTCAAGTGATTAAAGCTATTATGAAAGTGGCCCAGGATCGACAAAAGAGCTTAGTAGACAGACATGCCACTGATCGGGTGTATAATGTAGGTAATTGAGTATTTATGAAGCTTTAACCTTGGAAAGGTGGGGTTCGGTTCGAGAAGAAAGGTAAGTTAAGTCCTAGGTACATCGGACCTTATGTGACCACCGGGAGAGTTGGTGAAGTTGCTTACAGGCTTGAGTTACCTCCAGAGTTGTCGGAAGTGCATAATGTGTTCCATGTTTCCATTCTTCGACATTACATCTCAGATCCTTCACATGTGATACCTCATCAACCTTTGGAAGTCAATCTGGATTTGACGTATGATGAGGAGCCAGTGACTATCTTGTATTGGAAAGACATTGTGCTGAGGAATAAGACAATGAGTTTGGTGAAAGTTTATGTACGAATCTTTCAGCTGAAGAAGCTACTTGGAAATCAGAGAATCGGCTGAGAGAGAACTATCCCGGATTATTTTATGGTTTGATGAATTGTAATTATTGTGTGAATTTCGAGGACGAAATTCTATAAGGTGGGTAGATTGTAACAGCCCGTCCCTGATTTTAAGAGTTTTAAAGTTTTAATAAAGGATTTTGCAAAAATGCCCTTCGAGGCACGTGCTTTGTTCGAGGTTAATTGTCGTGTCGTGCCATCTAAGATTTATTTTCTTGACATATCCTCGTAATACTCGTCGCTACGGAAGCGTGGGAGCAGACGGTTCGTGATTTGGAGTTACGGTTAAAGTTTTACGGAACTTTAACCTGAGAAGTACTTTTACTTTGGTTAATATATATATATATATATATATATATATATATTTATTTATAAGTATTATTATTTTATTAGTTGTTATTAGAATTAGAAATGGGAAAGGAAAGAAAGAAGAAACAAAGAAAAAAAACTGGGCAGAAATGCCCAATCGGGAAATGAGAGGAGGAAGAGCTCCGGGAGTGAGAGAGAGAGAGTTGGCGAATTAGGAGAGGAGAGAGGAAGGGCTGGCCAACCAGAGAAGAGAGCAGGAGGGAAAGGAGGAAGAAGAAGAAGTAGCTAACCGGACCTACGACCCGGTTCCATATTACGACCCGGTTCCTGACCCGGTCGTATCTCCTTCGTCCGAGGTTCGTTGGAGGTGATTCCGGTGTCTATGGAACGTCCTTGACGAGCTTAACATCCCTGTGGTGGTAGATTATCAAATTTCTTGTCAAATTTATTCGAATTGAAGTCGTACACCCACGGTGGTTCCGGCGGGTTTTTCCTTTCTCCGGTGAATTTTGAAATGATTTGGATAATGTTTTGGATAATTCTCCTTCTTTTGAGCTGATTCCTTATCTTCAATGACTTGAATTAATTTCTTCAACTGTTTTGCACATTCCTAGCCTCTCTTGGTCTTCAATTTCGTCCATCCATGTTGCTCCATACTTGTGATATCCATTTCAAGCCCAAAACTGCTCTAAAATGCTCCAAATTGCATCTTTTTGCCAACTTTGCTTCATGGACCTACAAACACACGAAAATGACTTAAAACACTATAATAAACAATAACTAACTACGTAAATGCAAGAAAACAAGCTAACTAAGTCGCATAAATATGCTCCTATCAAATTCCCCCACACTTAGCTTTTGCTAGTCCTCGAGCAAAACAAAGAAACAAAAGAAAAACAAAACGAAACAAAACAAACAAACAAAACCTAACCCTTCCAACATTTGCCTCAGGGATTTCCAATACACATGACATATTAAAAATCATCATTCCCACAGATTTTAGTCATCTTCACACTTAAGCACATACTTAATCATAGTCACCACATACTAGTTCACATTTAACCAATTTAAACGATGTTTTGAATGTAGTAACATGCCTTAGAGAATTTGCTCAATTCCTTACAAGAGATGCACTCAATTTTCACTCAGATTTTCTAACTACCCACCCTATACTAGTTATATGTGAGAAGATTGATGTAGACATAAAAACGAACGCTCACATATATATATAACAAAGAAAGCATTTTCTGGAGTTAATAAGCATTTAGATATGATCTCATGAATGGAATGCTACTACTTAGATGCGAGAACCAGTGACACCATATGCTCATACCAATCCCAAACTCCACAAATTGAAACACACAACACTCAAGATAGAAGTCAAGGGTTGTAACGGGGCTAAGGGTAATGGTTAACAAAGAAAGATAGGGATAACAAAAGTTCTTAAAGCAATAGCAAGCAAAGTTATGAAATTGAAAATTAGAATTTCCTTTAGAATCCAGAAATCAACTTTTAAACACAAGGGGAGAATTCATGCAACACATAGGTCAAATTCAATGTTTTAGACCCTTTCTTCAACAATCAACACTTAAGAGCTCATCTCCGCATCTTTTTCAACTCTTTTTCATATTTTTCACACTTTTCTTTTTTTTCTAGCTATTTTCCACGAAATTCTTTTCTTTTTCTTTTCTAACCCGTGCCTCATTAAAGACTTTGACACACACACATAACAAATCCTTTCCCCCACACTTGTTTTCTGCACTACATTGATCAAAAGGAATTCAATTGAGTCATGCTTTACTATGCTTCAAGAAAAAGGGTATGGATGGTCCTAATCTAGGCTAGGTGAGGATAATGTGGGTTAACAAACAATATAGGCTAAACAAGGCTCAACGGGGTTAAAACCTACAAAACATATGAACATGGGGGACACGGCAATTTGGCTTAAATGGTGGTCACTACACAACTTCATCTTGAATATGTGTTATGCAAATCAATAGCATGCTTTGAATGAAATGGGCATGAGTTCTAGTGTTTGGAACTAAATGATGAAATGCCTTCTAAGTAGTAACCAAGCAAAGAATAATGAGATCATGCAACGACTTTAGAAAACAATAATGCACAGATTTTAACTCTCCAAATAAACGTTTAGGCTCAAGTCTCACAAGGTTGTAGCGTTGTTTGAGTTCCTTCCTTCAAGCATGTTACAAAAACTAATTTTTCCTTTGTGATTACATGTGAATTCATAAGTTATAACCACAACCAAGCATAAACCAAAGAGTAAATCAAACTTCCATCCATGTTTACAACTCTCTTTAACAGTCATGCAATTAAGAACCGAATCCTCATCATTGTGTTGGAAGGTACCCTAAGACACAAACAAACACACAAAACAACTTTAAAACGACTCTTTTTAGTTTTTTCAAAACATTTTTTCAAATTTTTTTCTGGGATTTTCGGATTTTTATGTAAAACACACTAAAATGCATCAAAACAGCCTAAAAACACCTAAAAACAGCAAGGAACAACATTGGAAATTATGGGTGATACAACCCTACGAATGTGCATCAAAACACTTTGGTTACCCCCCCCACACTTAAATCAAACATTGTCCTCAATGTTTCAAGCATAAACTAACACAAATAACAAACCAACAAACAAAACAGCAACTAAACAATCTAACATGGCAGAAACGAAATAAACAACAAAGAGAAGGGTTTAGGAACGCAAATCTGGAATTGGAGTGATTCCTAGGTCTTCCTTTGTTGCATGCATGGGTTGCCTCCCAAGTAGCGCTTTCTTTAACGTCGTGCAGCCGGACGATACTTTCATTCACTCCCCATTGGAGCCCACGACATGGAATTGATCTTTGAATGGAAGGTGATACTTGAAATGATTCGGTAATGGTTTAAATTCTAAAATGGGTGCCTGGATCATTGAACTCAACAACATGTTAGTATAAAACGAACTTGAAATTTGAGGAGGTAGCTTACCTGTGTGTTGCGACAAGAACACGAGTACATCCTCCACGACATGGTCCTCAAAACTTCCATGCATTGGATCTATGAATGAAGGGGGATAATGATCCTTTCTGTTTATGGCATTGAGCTTCCTAAAGTCCGTGTAAATTCTCCCACCAATTTGGATTCGATTTGGCACCTGTGCCAAAGAAGGTAACAACCTATTAATTGAAATGGGAATCGAAATTGGAGGAGGTGGCTCACCACTGTGCTGCAATGAGGACTCGAAAGTAGCAGCATATTCAACAATTTCACTAGGCTTGCTCTCGGCCAAAGTGGGCATTAGGGCAGTGATTTGTCCCGTGTCATCAAATTCAACTTCTCTAGGGATGGTTGTCTCAAGTACATGCTCTTTGATGAATTCTAGATACTCCCCAGCCACTTCCTTCTCTTGAATCATTCTTCTTGGTGTACAATTCTCTTCAGGGATTTCAACACAATCTGGAACTTGTTTTGGTGTACCAAGAATTGGGATATCACTTTGCACCTTGGGAAGGGCTTCCACGATGTCTTTTTCACTCTCTTCTTCCTTGGGAATCAAAAACCTGCGAGGAAAAGGGACATTTGGTGGAATGGGGTAAGAAAGAATTGAATTTGGAACCAACTTACCTGAGTTGGACGGCATAGGGACTCTAGGAGGCTGCGGCAAGGGTTGTTCTATCCTTGCCGTGGGTGTGTCTTCTTCATCCCCCTCAATTAGCAGTTGTTCGTCCTCCCCTTGGATTTGTTTGGACGCCCTTGGTTCAACTCCAACCTCCATGGCACTTCCCAAAGTGATGGCTCCAGTAATTTCAAAATCTTCCATTGAATTTACAATGTTTGCGTTGGAGAATTCACTTTGTTCTTGAATTTGTGCCATGAACTCCACAATCTGCCCAACTTGCTTCTCTAATTCATCCATCTTGTTGGCTTGATTTTCTGCTTCATGTGTCAAAGAGGTGAGTAATTGAACAATTTGGTCATTATCCATTGACGTACCTGAATTTGTTTGGGAAGATTGTGGGCGAGGTTGTGGTGGGGCATATGGCCACTGATAGAACTCCTCAGATGGCTATGAGTATTCTTCTTGTTGTGAGCCCTGCGTCAAAGAGGTTAGTACATCAAGAATTTCATCATAACTCATGGGCATACTTGAATTCGATTGGAATTGTTGTGGGGGAGGCGGTGGTGGCTGCATAGGTCTGGAATAAAACTCCTCATCTTGCTGCCAATATCCATCTTGTTGGAATTGTTGAGGTTCCCCCCACACATAATTTGAATGACCTCTCCAATTCGAATTGTAAGTGTTGGAAAACATGTTGTTGCTTGGTTGATCATAGCCTTGATAACCCCAAGCATATCCGTTTGCAGTGAATTGAGGACGTTGATGAGTTGGATATCCGTGCCCATAGGACACACCACATGTAGGGACACTTTTCATTGTGGTCCTTTCGATATATTGCGTTAACTGAGAAGTAAGATTCGTTATTTCAGCTTGAAGATTAGCAATTGTCATGTCTTACTTCTCTAGTACCTAAAATCAAAGAAAAAAACCTAAATCAAATATCAAAAGTGAAATAAACAAAACAGGGTGATTAGCAATTTTGCTAATCCCCGGCAACGGCGCCAAAAATTTGATGCGAAATATATAAGCACACAAATTAAACCCTCTTTTTATCAATTGTAGCAAAATACGTAAGTAGGGATCGTTCTAGGCCGGGGATTAGGAGGGATTGCAAAATCACTTGGAATTGACTAAAAAACATAAAAACAAGTTTAAAACACTAAACTAGACTCAAAGAATGTAAAACTATAACTTAAAACACCAAAACAAACCAAAAGACTCAAAATAACACAAAAACACTCAAAACTGCCTTAAAACCACTTTCTGGGCAGTTTTGGACTCTAAACAAGATTTTGACGAAAATAGGTTTTAACTTGACTCAAAACACTTAAAAACACAAACTAACACACTTTCTAATTAATTTGACACTTGAAAACAAAGGGGGATTTGGTTTTGACGAAATTGAAAACAAAACATAAACTTGTAAATCAAAACAGATTTTAAAACGAATTTGGCTTAAAACAATGGATGGAAGGCTAGCTAAGGGGTTCATCTCCACACATGTTATACTTGCATTCAAAACGATTTCCAATTGCTTTTCAATAAATCATGAATTCTCAACGCCCCAAGTTAATTAGGTCCGCTTAAATTAACCTTCAGATTTTCCTAACGTTATTGAATTGGATCGCATACGACAACCCAAAGCATTCCCCACAAGTCCCCTACATGATTGCATAATAGAGATACAAGCAAGAATCATTAAGTTCTATGAAAACCATAAGCATTGACGAAGCACTTGTTACTATGATTGCATGAAACTTATGCCAAGAATTTACTTAACGCGATTGAGATCATCAACCTTTACTACTTGTGAATATAAGTCCATAACGATTAGGTGAAATTTCCTTATATCCTAGCATTCAATTTATGCATGATAATTAAGCGTGCACTCTCAACCAACACACACAAATCAATGTAATCCACATAGATAAGTAAATTGAATTCACAACTTATGAAACGCAATTAGAAGTAATCAAATCATATCGCAAGCATAAACATGTATTTCGAATTCCCCCCCCTAGCCAAGGGGGGTTTAGTTCCTCATAATCGCAATTACACAAAGATAACTTAAATTAAACATTGAAATCAAAGATAGAAAACACCTAGAAACGCTCCAAAACTCCCAAGGCTTGGGCAAAGGCACGGCACAAGGTTGTTCCTTCTTTCTCCTTCCTTGCAATTTGCGGCACTAGAGGATGAATGTAATTGAGAGATGTATGAATGTAGTAAAATATGGTAGAAGGTGGTGACTAAATGGTGCAGCAAAGGATGGTATTTATAGGCTGAAATTCGCAGCCCCTATGTAGCAAAGGAAAAGGATTTAAAGGCCTAATTTGTATAGGATAATAACACACAATCCTTGAAGGAAAAGGCTAAGGCTTTTAGAAACCAAGGGGGAAAGGAATAATCAGGTTTCTAGAAGTTCTAGAAAGGTTTGGGGCGTCACTTTTGTAGGACAAGGGATAAGGCCTTCTAGAAAGGTTGTTTTGTGGCTGATTTCTAGAAAAACAAGGGATAAGGTGTGGCACCTATGTAGGAGAGGATAAGGGCTTCTAGAAACCTATTTTAATGTGTCCTAATCTGAAAATAAATCCCCCTTGCTGCTGGAATTAAGTTAGGATAAGATTAGGATATGATAAGATAAGATAAGGTTTGGATAAGATAAGGATAAGATAAGGTAGTTTGGATAATGTTTTGGATAATTCTCCTTCTTTTGAGCTGATTCCTTATCTTCAATGACTTAAATTAATTTCTTCAACTCTTTTGCACATTCCTAGCCTCTCTTGGTCTTCAATTTCGTCCATCCATTTTGCTCCATACTTGTGATATCCATTCCAAGCCCAAAACTGCTCTAAAATGCTCAAAATTGCATCTTTTTGCCAATTTTGCTTCATTTGAGATAAATGAAAAGTTATATGCTATTATCCTATTTTCTGGGAAAGTATACAGGTTTTACAGCGAGGGGTTAGAAATGTTTTAAATGAAATGTTTTCGAAAAACTTTGTTTTACTGACCCACTCAATTTTGTTTTGCGCCCCTCCAGGTTCAAGTTAGCAGAGCTTTGGTGGCCACGAGGAATCCAACGGTGTTCTGACAGAATTCACAAAAGTAGGATTCACCCTCGGGTGTTATATCTTAGTAATTGTATTCTTTAAAGCTTCCGAACTGTGTAAATGGTTACATCACTCTCACGTGACGGCCAGCATGCCCTCCTTCGGGACGGGGTGTGTCACTAACTCTAACTTATATTAACTCAAAACACTCTAAACAACCTAGTTTGGACAGATTCTGACCTAAAAACACCAAATATAAAAGGGGGTTTGGTTTTGACGAAATTGAAGTAAAACTAAACAGATTGCAAAACAAAGTAAACTAGATATGAAATTGGGTGAATTGAATGGTGAAATAGGCTAGTTAGAGGATCCTTCTCCACACATAAACATATGCAACATAAATCGATTTCCAGTATTGTTTCTTTAAACCATGAACGACAATGCCCCAAATTAATCGTGAATGCACAAATTAACTCTCAGATTTTCCTAAATTCATTGAATTGAATGGACAACGCATCGGAACCAAATTATTCTCATCAAGTTCCCTATATGAACAGCATGATAGAGATACATTCAAAGATCATTAAGTTCCATGAAAATCATAAGCATTGACAAGGCAATTATAACTATGAACTGCATGATACTCTTGCCAAGAATCTACTTAACACGATTGTGACTAACAATCTCCACTACTTGTAATTATAAGTTCCTAACGATTAGGTGAAAGTCCCTTATAATTTAGCATCAGATTCATGCATGCAAACTAAGTATGCATCCTTAATCAACACACAAGAATAAGTTATCGATCAAATAGATAAGTAAATCACATCCATGTTTTACGCAACAATAACTGAAAGGAATCAATTCATATTAAACATATGTCCATGGCTTCGAATTCACCTCTAACTAAGAAAAACTTAGTTACACATGTTCACAGCAATTGAAAAGCAAATTGAAATAAACATTGAAACTAAAACGAGGGAAGAAAGAACTCTTAGAACTCCCAAGGATGCAGGTGGCTTGTGCACAAGGTCCTCCTTCATCAATGGAATGCACGGCAAGACTCCTTCTTCTCCAAAGTTGCAAAAAAGGGTTGTAGAATGGTGTAGAATGATGCGGCAGGATGTGTTTCTGAATGGTAGGGGGTGGTGACAAACTTTGGCTGAAAATATGTATATATAGGTTCGGCCAAACCCTAGGGTGAATCAGATTAGGGTTATGAATCAGCACATTAAGAGAATTAAGGCCCTAGGGTGCGACAAAGGTGTTTAAATCCACTAAGAAAAATGATTTGGCCCAATTAATTTCTGAAAAGGATTTGTCTAACCCAAATCCACAAGGAAAAAGGCTAACTAAATTAGAATCCAAAGGGAACTGGGTAAGGAAGGGTGCGGCACAGATTGAAGGTAAAAGGAGTGGCTTGCAAGGCAAGGCAAAAGCCTTCTAGAAGGGAATAGGCGCCACTTTTGTAGGGTTTCTAGAAACAATGTGTTTTGTGGCAGAAATTAGGACTTCTAGAAGGGAATACTTCTAGAAATAGCTTCTAGAAATAGATATTTAGGTCCCCTTGAAGCTAAAATTAAGGCATGATAAGATTAGGATAGGATAAGATAAGATAAGGTTAGTTTGGATAAGATAAGATTGGATAAGGTTTTGGATAATGTTCCTTCTTTTGAGCTGATTTCTTCTCTTCTTTGTCTTGAATTTAATTTCTTCATCTCTGATGCGAAATATATAAGCACACAAATTAAACCCTCTTTTTATCAATTGTAGCAAAGTAGGTAAGTAGGGATCGTTCTAGGCCGGGGATTAGGAGGGATTGCGAAATCACTTGAAAACTGACTCAAAACGTAAAAACAAAATTTAAAACACTAAACTAGACTCAAAGAATGCAAAACTAAACTCTAAAACACTAAAACAAACCAAAAGACTCAAAACTGCCTTAAAAACACTTTCTGGGCAGTTTTGAACACAAAACACAATTTGGACGAAAATAGGTTGTAACTTGACTCAAGACACTTAAAAACACAAACTAAATTGATTCCTAACTAATCTAATACTTCAAAATAAATGGGGATTGAGATTTTACGAAAATTGAAAATAAAAAAAAAACTTTGTAAATTGAACAGATTCTAAAACGAAATTGATAAAAGTGAATGGATGGAAAGCTAGCTAAGGGGTTCTTCTCCACACATGTCACACTTGCATACAAAACGATTTCCAATTGCTTTTCAATAGACCATGAATTCCCAACACCCCAGATTAACCGTGAATTGCACTAATTAACCCTCAGATTTCCCTTAAATTATTGAATTGGATGAATTGCATACGACAACCCAAAGCATTCCCTACAAGTTCCCTACATGAATTGCATAATAGAGATACAAGCAAGAATCATTAAGTTCAATGAAAATCATAAGCATTGGCGAGGCACTTGTTACTATGAATTGCATGAAACTTATGCCAAGAATTTACTTAACACGATTGTGATCAACAACCTTTACTACTTTTGAATATAAGTTCGTAACAATTAGGTGAAATTCCCTTATATCCTAGCATCAAACTTATGCATGAAAATTAAGCGTGCACTCTCAACCAACACACACAAATCAGTTTTAATTCATGTAGATAAGCAAATTGAACTCATAACTTATGAAACGCAATTGAAAGTAATCAAATCATATAACAAGCATGAATATGGTTTCGAATCCCCCCTAGCCAAGGGGGGTTTAGTTCCTCATACTCACACAACAAAGATTATTGAATTTAACCATTGAAAACAAAAGAAAGATTACACCTAAAACGCTCTAGCAACTCCGACTCGAATGGCACGCACGTCCAAGGGCTCTCATTCTCCTTCCTTGTTGCGGCACAAGATGTTGTTGATGGATGGTGTATGGTGGTTTAGGATGATGAATAATGGCTGATGAGGGTGGAAAGTTGCGGCTGGAATTGTGTAGGAATAAATGGAGTGAATGAATGATGTAGAATGATGTCTAGGGTTGCGGCAAAGGTGTTTCTGAATTGTATGGAGGGTGGTCTCGAATTTAGGCTTTAAAACATCTATTTATAGGCTAGGGTTTCCATAAAATCTGATGGGAAAGGGTTAGGGTTTTGGAGATAAAAGGCTTGGCCCAACCAAGGGAGAAAAGAACTAGGGTTTTATGCAGATTTTTAGGCTTCTAGAACATTAGGTGCGGCACAAACCCTAGGGGAGATAGATTAGGGTTTAACTTGGCAGAAATTAAATGATTAGGCCCTAGGGTGCGGCATGGGCTTAGAACATAGGTGAAAAAAAAAGATTAGGAAACTTCCAATCCAAGAATAGAAACTTTCAAGAATGGAAACCTCCAAGAATAGCAACTTCCAACTTTAGAAACTTTGGTTTCCAATTCTGAACTCTTTGTTCTTCATTTTCACTTCTTCATTCATTATTCATTCCTAGCCTCCTTTGATCTTCAATTTCGTCCATTCCTTTAGCTCCAAGCATGTGTCATCCATTCCAAGCCCAATTTTGCTCCAAAAAGGTTCCAAATGCACTTCTTTGCCACATTAGCCATATAAACCTGAAATTGCACGAAAATGACTTTAAACACTAAAATAACTAAAGAAAAACAACATAAATGCACAAGAACAAGCTAACTAAGTCGTATAAATATGCTCCTATCAAATTCCCCCACACTTAGCTTTTGCTAGTCCTCGAGCAAAACAAGCAAACAAAACAAACAAAACATACAATCTAAACCTTCCAACGTTTGCGTCAGGGATTTCCAATGAAACATAACATGTCAAAGATCACCACTCACATAGATTTAAGCACTCCTTACCCTTAAGCATACTTAATCATAGTCACCATTCACTAGCTCACATTTAATCGATTAAAACAACATTTTGAATGTAGTAACATGCCTTAGAGAATTCCCTCAATTCCTTATATTCACTCAATTTTCAATCAGATTTTCTGACTACACACCCTATACTAGTTATATGTGAGAAGATTGATGTAGACATGAAAACGAACGCTCACATATATATATAACAAAGAAAGCATTTCTGGAGTTAATATGCATTTTGATGCGAAATATATAAGCACACAAATTAAACCCTCTTTTATCAATTGTAGTAAGGAATGTAAGTAGGGATCGTTCTAGGCCGGGGATTAGGAGGGATTGCTAAATCACTTAAAAACTGATTCAAAAACGTAAAAACAAAGTTTAAAACACTAAACTAGACTCAAAGAATGCAAAACTAAACGATAAAACACCAAAACAAACCAAAAGACTCAAAACAGCACCTAAACACTCAAAACTGCCTTAAAAACACAATCTGGGCAGTTTTGAACACCTAACACAAATTTGGACGAAATTAAGTTATTACTTGACTCAAGACACTGAAAAACACAAACTAAATTGATTTCTAACTAAGATGACTCAACAAAATAAAGGGGGATTGATTTTTGACGAAATTTGAAAACAAAAACAAAACTTTGTAAATTGAACAGATTCTAAAACGAATTTGATAAAAGTGAATGGATGGAAAGCTAGCTAAGGGGTTCTTCTCCACACATGTCACACTTGCATACAAAACGATTTCCAATTGCTTCTCAATAAACCATGAATTCCCAACGCCCCAGATTAACCGTGAATTGCACTAATTAACCCTCAGATTTTCCTAAAGTTATCGAATTGGATGAATTGCATACGACAACCCAAAGCATTCCTCACAAGTTCCCTGCATGAATTGCATAACAAAGATACAAGCAAAGATCATTAAGTTCTATGAAAATCATAAGCATTGGCGAGACACTTGTTACTATGAATTGCATGAAACTTATGCCAAGAATTTACTTAACACGATTGTGATCAACAACCTTTACTACTTTTGAATATAAGTTCATAACGATCAGGTGAAATTCCATTATATCCTAGCATCAAACTTATGCATGAAAATTAAGCGTGCACTCTCAACCAACACACACAAATCAGTTTTAATTCATGTAGATAAGCAAATTGAATTCACAACTTATGAAACGCAATTAGAAGTAATCAAATCATATAGCAAGCATAAACATGGTTTCGAATCCCCCCCTAGCCAAGGGGGGTTTAGTTCCTCATAATCGCAATTACACAAGGATAACTTAAATTAAACATTGAATTCAGAGATAGAAAACACCTAGAAACGCTCCAACACTCCCAAGGCTTGGGCATAGGCACGGCACCAGGTTGTTCCTTCTTTCTCGTTCCTTGCAATCTGCGGCACTAGAGGGATGAGTGTGTTTGAGGGATGTATGAATGTAGAAAAATATGGTAGAGGATGGTGACTAAATGGTGCAGCAAAGGATGGTATTTATAGGCTGAAATTCGCAGCCCCTATGTAGCAAAGGAAAAAGATTTAAAGGCCTAATTTGTATAGGATAATAACACACAATCCTTGAAGGAAAAGGCTAAGGCTTTCAGAAACCAAGGGGGAAAGGAATAATCAGGTTTCTAGAAGTTCTAGAAAGGTTTGGGGCGTCACTTTTGTAGGACAAGGGATAAGGCCTTCTAGAAAGGTTGTTTTGTGGCTGATTTCTAGAAAAACAAGGGATAAGGTGTGGCACCTTTGTAGGAAGGGATAAGGCTTCTAGAAATCAGGTTTTAAGTCTCCAAATAGGAAAAGAAATCTATTTTGTAGCTGAAATCTTTATGCATTAGGATTAGGAAAGCTTGTCTTGGTCAATCCTTCTTCTTCTTGGATTCCTTTTCCTTCTTTGACTTGGATTACTTCTTTGTTGCTGGAACTTAAGGCCACTTAGGTTTAACTTTCCTACTTCAATTAGCACTTTCCTACTTCAACTAGGAAACCTTGTTCAAGTAGGAATCATCATCTTCAAGTCTTCAAATTCGTCCAAACCTTTGGCTCCAAATATGTGACATTCATTCCAAGCTCCATTTTGCTCCAAAAGGCTCCAAAATGCATCTTTTTATATGCTTTGCCCTTAAAACTTGAAAACACATAAAACTAGCTTAAAAGACTACTTTAACTAAGAAAACACCATGGAAATGCATAAGAACTAGCTAACTAAGGCGCATAAATATGCTCCTATCACATTTAGATATAAATATGATCTCATGAGTGGAATGCTAGTACTCAGATGTGAGAACTGATAGGGGCATATTTATGCACCTTAGTTAGCTTGTTCTTATGCATTTTCGTTATGTTTTCTTAGTTAAAGTAGTCTTTTAAGCTAGTTTTATGTGTTTTCAGGTTCTAAGGGCAAAGTATGCAAAATGATGCATTTTGGAGCCTTTTAGAGCAAATTAGAGCTTGGAATGGACATCATATGCTTGGAGCCAAGGGCATGGACGAATTTGAAGACTTAAAGATGATGATTCCTACTTGAACAAGGTTTCCTAGTTGAAGTAGGAAAGGGCTTAAATGAACAAGGTTTCCTAGTCCAAGAAGGAGTCCTAATCAATCAAGGATTCCTAGTTGAAGATGGATTCCTAGAAGAATAAACATTCCTACTCAAGCAAGGTTTCCTACTTGAAGAAGGAAAGTTAAAGCCAAAGAATCAGCTCAAGTGAAGAAATCTTATCCAAAACCTTATCTTAGCTTATCTTATCGAAACAAACCTTATCCTATCCTATCTTATCCTAATCCTAATCTACCTATATTTCAGCTGCAAGGGAGGGTTCCTAACTATATTAGGATGCTTAAAATCAGATTTCTAGAAGACCTAATCATTTCCTACAAAGGTGGCGCCTAGAACCTTTCTAGAAGACCTTTGCCTTGCATTGCAATTCAGCCACTTTCCAATTCTTGTCGTGAGTTTTCACCCAATTCCTTTGGGATTTTGGTTTCTAGAAGCCCTTATCCTCTCCTAGTTAAATGCCGCACCTTATCCTCCCATTCCCTTTGGATTTCTGATTTGTTTTCCTTCAAGGATTATGTGTTATTTTCCTATGCAAATTGGGTCTTTAAATCCTTTTCCTTTGCTACCTAGGGGCTGTGATTTTCAGCCTATAAATACAACCCTATGCCGCACCATTCACTTACCACCCTCTACCATATTTTCCTACATTCATACATCCCTCTTGTGCCGCAGCATTGCAAGGAAGGAAGGAGAAGGAACAACCTTGTGCCGTGCCTATGCCATAGCATTGGGAGCGTTGGAGCGTTTCTAGGTGTTTTCTATCTTTGATCTCAATGTTTAATTTAAGTTATTCTTGTGTAATTGTGAGTATGAGGAACTAAACCCCCCTTGGCTAGGGGGGATTCGAAACCATGTTTATGCTTGCTATATGATTTGATTACCTTCAATTGCGTTTCATAAGTTGTGGATTCAATTAGCTTATCTAAACGTATTAAAATTGATTTGTGTATGTTGGTTGAGAGGGCCCGCTTAGTTTTCATGCATAAATCTAATGTTAGGATATAAGGGAGTTTCACCTAATCGTTATGAACTTATATTCACAAGTAGTAAAGGTTGATGATCTCAATCGCGTTAAGTAAATTCTTGGCATAAGTTTCATGCAATCATAGTAACAAGTGCTTCGTCAATGCTTATGGTTTTCATAGAACTTAATGATTCTTGCTTGTATCTCTATTATGCAATCATGTAGGGGACTTGTGGGGAATGCTTTGGGTTGTCGTATGCAATCATCTAATTCAATAACGTTAGGAAAATCTGAAGGTTAATTTAAGCGGACCTAATTAACTTGGGGCGTTGAGAATTCATGGTTTATTGAAAAGCAATTGGAAATCGTTTTGAATGCAAGTATAACATGTGTGGAGATGAACCCCTTAGCTAGCCTTCCATCCATTATTTTAAGCCAAATTCGTTTTAAAATCTGTTTTGATTTACAAGTTTATGTTTTGTTTTCAATTTCGTCAAAACCAAATCCCCCTTTGTTTTCAAGTGTCAAATTAGTTAGAAAGTGTGTTAGTTCGTGTTTTTAAGTGTTTTGAGTCAAGTTAAAATCTATTTTCGTCAAAATCTTGTTTAGAGTTCAAAACTGCCCAGAAAGTGGTTTTAAGGCAGTTTTGAGTGTTTTTGTGTTATTTTGAGTCTTTTGGTTTGTTTTGGTGTTTTATGTTATAGTTTTACATTCTTTGAGTCTAGTTTAGTGTTTTAAACTTGTTTTTACGTTTTTGAGTCAATTCCAAGCGATTTTGCAATCCCTCCTAATCCCCGGCTTAGAACGATCCCTACTTACGTATTTTGCTACAATTGATAAAAAGAGGGTTTAATTTGTGTGCTTATATATTTCGCATCAAATTTTTGGCGCCGTTGCCGGGGATTAGCAACTTCGCTAATCCCTTGGATTGTTATTTTCGTTTTTCTTAATAGATCAGATTCTTATGTTGTTTTATTTCTTGTTTTAGGTACTGACAGGAGCATATTTATGCTACTTAATTGGCTTGTTCTCGTGCATTTAAGTTGTGTTTACATAGCTATTTTAGTGTTTAAAGTCACTTTTGTGTGTTTTCAGGTTCTAAGGCCAAAGTGTGCAAAAAGAAGCAAATTGGAGCCTTTTGGAGCAAAAGGAATGGATGAATTGAAGTCTTGAAGAAAGTTGGTTTCCTAATCCAAGAAGGATTCCTAATCAACAAAGGATTATTAATTGAAGAATGATTCCTACTCATTTGAGGATTCCTAGAAGAACAAGGATTCCTAATCCAACAAGGATTCCTACTCCAACAAGGATTCCTACTTGAAGTGGGAAAGTTAAGCCAATGTTTCCTATTTTGGTTGACCTTCCCTATTCCTAAATGTCCTTAATTTCCAGCCACTTTGAATACCTTTTAAGCACTTTGGGACACCAAACAAAGGCCCTAAACCACTCTAGGACCTTTGCCGCACCTTTCCCTTAATCCCCCTTCCTTGCCGTGCAAGGGATCCTCTTTCCCATCAGTTTTAGGTCACTTAGACCTTTCCCAAACCCTTGCTGCACAAGTAGACCTATTTCCCTTTAGTTTTAGGACATGTTTCCTTTCTTAAAACATGAGCCGCACCTCCCTCATCCTTTCCTCTTCCTTGCCGTGCAAGGGAGAGGGTTTCTTTCCCAAAATCTGACTTAAAACACATTCCTTTTGTGTTTTAAGTAATTGCCGCATATCCTTGCCTATTCCCTTTAAGTTTCTGATTTTATTTCCTAATTCTAGAATCCTTAGACTTAATTTCTGATTTCCTAATCAACCTAGGGTTTTAATTTCTGTTTTCCTTTAAATAAACCTCCTTGTTGCAGCCACAAAATTCCACACACATCCATACAACTCTATTCACGCCAGATTTCATCTCTCACCTCTTGCCGTGCCCAAACCCCCCTAGCCGTGTCATACACCCATCCTAGACATTTTTCCACCATTCTCCATCATCCAAAACCCATTCAAACCATCTCCATACCTTGTGCCGCAGCAAGAAGGAAGAAGGAGTGCTCTTGAATGTGCTTGCTAGTCTATTGCAGATTGCTGGAACTTTTAGCTGTGATCTTTCTTATGTTTTCAATGTTTCAATTCAATAAACCTTGTGTTGTGAGTATGAGGAACTAAAACCCCTTAGTTGGGGGGTGATTCGAAACCATGTATATGTTTGCAATATGATTTGATTACATTCAGTTGTTCTTCCAATAAATTATGAAACTCAACACCCCAAGTTAATTAGATACGCTTAAATTAACCTTCAAGTTCTCCTTAAGTTAATGAATTGGATGGGAAAGCACATACAACAATTCAAAGCATTCCTCAAAGGTTCCTTACGTGATGAGCACAATAAAGATACAATCAAGAATCATGAAGCACAATGAGAACTATAAGTGTTGACGAGGCATTCGTTACTATGATGAGCATGAAACTAATGCCAAGAATTCATTCAACGCGATCGTTTATAAGCGACCTTCACTACTTGTGATTATAAGATTGTAACTATTAGGTGAAACTCCCTCATAATCTAGCATCATATTCATGCATGAAAACTAAGCGTGCACTCTCAATCAACATACACAAATAAGTTATCAATCAAGTAGATGAACGAATTGAAACCACAACTTATGAAATAACAACTGAATGTAATCAAATCATATTGCAAGCATATACATGGTTTCGAATCTGAAGGAAATTTTGTGCAAAACATGTTCATTTGAATAACATCATATAGCATGAAATTAACAATTAAAGGCGGAATCATGCTTTCATGCATTCAAAAACAAAACATCTACCATGAAATTCAAAGCCTAGTAGATTGGTGAACCTTGACTCAACTTAAAAACAACAATTTGTTAGTTGAGAAATATTTACCTTTGTAGATTCCTCTTTGCATATGCAAAGGATAATCACCCAAGAGATAGGGCCTTCATTCCTTGCTTCTTAGCTCCATGGATTTGGTTAGAAGAATAGGTTCTCCAAGTTCCCAAAATTGAGAACCTCTAAAGATTCTACACCAAGGTTGGATTGGAGAGGAAATGAGTGACCTTGAGGAAATAGAATTGCTAGACAATATCCCCCAAGGTGGTTGGCCTCTTAGAGAGAAATGGAAGCTTTGTGTTCTCACCAATTTTCTCTAAAATCAACAACTTATGAATTTTAGGTTATAAAGTTCTTTATATAGTCACTTCTTTAAATGACCTAAAGAACCAAAAACCCTAATTCAACACTAAATGGATATGGGCTTTTGGGCCTTTGTGAATCTTTATTCATTAAGTTGTCATACAACTTAAGTCAATGGGCTTTGACGTTCGAAGCCCATTGGGCCTTAAGGTCCAAAACTATCCCGAGGTCTTTAACGAACTTATTCGTTTGATTAATTAACATATTAATTAATCCTTGCCATAAATAATTAAACCATTTAATTCATCTCCTTTGTTTCTTCAATCTCCACCTTACTCGGTGTACGATACATTAGGTTCCTTTTAGCGAGGCAGTGGGCGATTAAAACCATTTTACATCGATTGTGAATTGAAACTTACTTTCAATTCTCCCTTTAGTGATTACACACGTTTAGGGCTTCCACAAACCATGAGTGACACCTAGCAGCATATCATGGCTACCCAAGCTAATCAGAAGAGGTAGAGAACCTATTCAGTTTAGGATTACAAATGCAATACGGTCTTTCTCTAATCTAATACTCTTGACCACATTGTTTGGTTTGATAGTTTATTTATTCATGTCTACTATCCAATGTGATTCATTTGCATTTTATGATTACCTTGAATGTGATTTGGAACGCATTCCCCAATCTCATTCATACTCTGGCCAGAGATTTTAATCATATCATAGAGTATTCTCCCTCAAACCATTTTGAAGGTTAGAGATCCCTTGTTGCACATTCACTTGTCTCCATGACTAAGTGGCTTAACCCCAATGATGTCGTGGACACCCCGATGGGGTGACTTTGGCATAATCAAAGATCAAGGACTTAACCACAAGACAACAACTGTGATGCCTCAGGTCAAAGGACTAATTTGCATTATCCCAAACATGAGTTCTCATGTGACATGAGTATGAGAACTCCTCGTTGATCGTGTTCAGTGAACTCATTCTCTATTGAGCACCTACGTACTTGTCTTGATGTCACACACACCAATGACTCGAGACTAGTCACTCTCCCTGAGAGAAGACATAGCACGTACTGATCTTAACGGACTGTCAATGCCCAATTGGCAATCCTATGATCAGGAATGTTTAGGATGTGTCTACGAAAGAATGGTCTCATTAATCTAACTTCATTAGATTGCATTCTCCCAATCACATATTCCTTGGACTTTATCGTTTAAGCATATAACATTTATATGAGACGCCTCAAACAATAATGTTTGCCTTTTATATGTAAACTAGATTAGTTTAACATGTGAAATGTCCGTAAAGTATCATCATATGATTGGCTTTAGGGCACATTTCCAACAATCTCCCACTTGCACTAGAGCCAATCAGCTTGGTCATCTGTTATGATTCCTCTTCTGTAGTCATTTCCTAAATGGCTGAATAGTAGGCCTAGAAAATGGATATCTATATGTTATCCATAGAAGCAACCTTGAGAATATCGACGTCACCATTATACATGATTCCCAATCATGTGGTTCAGTCTCTCATATGAGTTCGGATCTTGATGAGACCTTGATTCCCAGGCTTGAGCTATCGCCCCATTAGTGTCATACACTTTCTGGTTGGAACCGAATAGAGAGTTCATAAATGAACTTTCCCATCCAAACAACATTGTTGTAAACTTCTATATATGGCAATATATTTTGCATTTATAATGGAACACACTAAAGTCATTACTTTAATGTTTCCATCCAAATATCTCTTTAGTCATAATAAAGAGGTCTATGTTAATCTCTTCATTCATAATGAAGAAACATTCAACGATGGATTAGATTCATAATCTAACACATTTACGCTTCCTTTACGTTACTCTAATTCTTCCTCATTCTTCGAGGAACCTATCCTTTAGTATTTCTTAAATACTTAAGGATTCACTTGACAGTTGCCATGGTTCTGATCCTGGGCTTGCATTGATATCGCCTTGTACCTTTCTTGGTACAACTTATATCAACGTTTTTCATACAATATGAAATACGTAAATCACCTTTCTGCGTATGCATAAAGGATTCTCTTTATGCAATATTTCTTTGGGAGTCAAAGGGTACGTTCCCTTTGAGAAGAGCTACCTCATAGTCTCACTAGAGTTGTTCTTCTGATTGAAGTTTATCATCATATGAGAAACTTCCTAGCATATTTTGTCTATTATTAGGGCATGATATAATCCAATTATATCCTAAAATCTATCATTATATATTTCCATCCCATGTATATAGACTATGTCTCCCATATACATTCTATCGTTATAGAAAGTTTAAAGTCATAACTTTAACGAAGAAGTATTCTTTTCATTTCCAAAATTAATATATCATATATATATTCTAAATTTTAGGAACATGATTAACTCCCACTAATCTTTTGTAAACCTAGTAAACAAAAGATTCATTTACATCTTTATGAGTAATCAAACGTTTTGATCTTTCTCTCATAAGACGCTTATGGCTCCCACTAGCTTGCTAAGATCCATGATGGTTGGATCTCTAAAACTTACATGTCTTGTGATTCATAGTATTTAGACATAAATTATCAAGACTATCTTAATAATGGTTTCGGAAACCTATATCATGTCCAAACATTGAATCACCATTTAGTTGTAGCTAGCAATCTTCGAATTAATTGAAACTAAGACTACGTCAAAGATGGTTCCTTCAAAGTCAACCATTCTCTTTGATTGTAGTCACCTTAAGCTATCAATTAGCTATGAAGGTTTCATTATTTCGGGTCAAATGGTACTTTACCATTTCCTTGAGTATATATCGTATATACACTCAATGTAGTCATAAAGTTCAAACCATTCAACTGAGACGGTTTATAAATCCTTCTTGACTACCTTGGAGCTTGTGGTATAGGAACTAGGTTGTTATATTTGTTGATTATCATCTTGTCTCTCAAAGAACCCATTCTTTTGAGTTCTATTCCTAGTTCATTTGCTCTAAGGCAAATCACATTGTAGGATTACAATGAACTACTCAACAAACAACATTTGTTGGTTGGTTTATAGAAGTGATATCCAAAGGTTAATTTAAGGATATCCACAAGATAATTTTTTTAAACAAATATTGCTTATTAGCACACAACCCCAAATCTTAACACGATTAAGATTTGTCTTTCTTTCCAACTACATCCTATGGAGTTATGAAAATTTTGGAAGATCTTCTAATTGACAATCATATTGTCTTAGAAGCATATATATCCTATATATGGGTAATTGATAATATCCAACGAACTAAATCTTATTCAAGTTCGTTCTTCTCCTAATGGAGAAAATCATTATCTTATGATGCTAATTTCCTTGATATCTTTCAAGGAAACTCATCTAAAGTGTTACCTTTCCTTGAATCAAATCTAAGGAGGTAAGTACTTTAGACGTCTTACTCATCAACTTACATTTCTTGAATTCTTTGAAACCTTTTGCAAAGTATTCGGACTTGTGTTTATTCATAATAAACTATAGTCCAACCGAGAGTGATCTTCGGTGAATGTCAAACAACATGAGTAATATTATGTTGTGGACAAGTGCCACTAACATCTAAGTGAATTAACCTCAATAACTTTGTGATTCTTTCTTCTTTCCAAAAGAATAAATATTCGAACATTTCGCCTCTATACAATTTTGACAAGAAGGTATTGGATCCGGATCTAACGATCCAAAGCATCCATCTATGACCAACTCGTAATTTATGTTTTAGAGGTATCACAACTCAGTTGGGATTAGTCACTATCTTGCAACCTTTTGGGTTTTAAGCATCATTATATTCTAAACAGTTAACGCTACCATATCATCTCTACTATAGAGACAATCAATTAGATTACTATAATCCAATCAGTGATTAATAAAGAACAATGTTTTGTCAAACAAAACATTCATCCATCTCTACTATAGTGATGGAATTGAGTTCCTTAAAATTGGAATGTAAAGACAATCTTTGGTTTTTCCAATTTCTTTGGTAGTTCATATGAGGAAGTTAGTACCATCTGCTTTCGCAGAGATCTATATTTTATTCACGTTCCGAATGTGAAGTACTTTCTCTTCTCTCATTAATCTTCTACTTCTTATTAGCCACACTTTTACAACGATTGTAAAACATAGTTACTAATACGGAATCAAGCATTCAAGTAGAAGAACCAACTGTTTTGAACTATTCAAGAACAATTTACAACACCTTCGAAAGGTGTGTTCTTGACACTTGCAAGACATTTCTTGCAAATACTCCTTCCAATGTCCATCCTTTCATAAAGAAAGTTTGTTCCCTTGGAGTTAATTTTATCTTCTTCATTTGACTTCTCCTTTGACTACAATAGTCATGGTCCCTAAACTCCCACTATCTCTCTTGAAACCTTTTTCAATTGTGTTTATACATATCAAACATTTTGGAGAGTATGTGGTTATTGTTCACTACATAGTTTACAATAAACTTAGTGAACCATTAGGATAGGGACATAAAGGTGAAGTCCTAGCTTAGTTTCCGTCTCGTTAAGTGGTTTATCACTTCAACACTCAATGATTCAAAATCATCATAAGTCCATGTTGATGGACTATTTTTGTCAACCAACCATTACGTTCTAAACATAATTACAAACTTTCAAGAGTTGTTCAAGGCAACTCTTATTTGTTCATAAGTTCCTTTGTTCATATAATGAAGGAATAAGCATTGGTTGTTTGTGTTGTCCTCTTCATGATAGACATTTCTAACATGTTCTTCCAATGATACATTATCAATAGGAAGATTGTGAGGATGAGACTTCTTAGGTACATGCACAATCCATTTAAGACAATCTTTGGGATTGTGTTACCAAGTCCGGAAACTAAAACATTCGGATTTTCTTTGTCAAGTTTTGGATAGCGTTTGCAAATATATTGGTAAACAAATACATAACGAATATAAATTGATTGATTTTAAGCCATTTGATTCGGGTCTTTAAATCAAATAGCACCACCCACTATTTTTGGCAAATTCCATATCCCTCATTGGAATTCGAGAGTTTTGGAGGAAACTCTTAGTAGGTTATGGGAGACTCACTATTACCAAGCCCACCTCACAATGATATGATGTTGGCTAGCATTAATAATAATGAGAGAGTACGCTTACTCATTTGCAACTAATGCAAGTACCCATCAATTTGGCCTCTAGAGAATGTTGCCTCACGATGATACGATGTCGGCGCCATTGCACTTAGTTAAGTCATTCCCACCATGCTTAGTGCGTGAAGGGGTTCAAGAATAGCCTCACGATGATACGATGTCGGCCATCCTCGTTGCCTACACTCACCTCATCAAGTATGTATATAGACTCCTCCTGAGTATAAGCATGCACTTTGTACTCCCCCATGATAGGGTGAAGCCGGTGTACAAGTCATAAACGATTGGAGCCTACCACGGTGGAAGGCCACGAAAGAGTGTTCTAAGCACTCTCACGCTTTTCAACTTAATAATGGTTTGGTTGAGGGTTTTAGGTCTCATCACATAAAAGTATTCATTTTAATCTTCATTAAAACAATTTTGGTCCTATTACAACTATTGGTCCATTTGATTCAATTTAGTTGTATATAATACTCCCACTATATTTATAAAACGGTTTTTTAAAGCAAGAGTATATGATACTACTAACGTAAGGTTTGCATTCATTTGATGGACTATATAGTTGCCTTAGGGCCTTAGGATGACTATGAACCTTTGTTTAGATTCAACACGAGCCTAGTGTTGAATCTCGGACTAGGGATGGAGATTGATTTTAGTTACGCGTTTAATCACATTAAGGCGTGTTGTTCCTAGGGGCGTTGGACCCAACTACTTCATTTTCATGCATATCAAATAAAGCAAGAAAGAAGTACTTCAAAGTAAAAGAGAGCTTATGCTCTTTACAACATTTGCATAATTCAAATTACTTTAAAGTAAAGAAGAGCTTATGCTCTTTTACAACATTTGATCAAATCAAATTACAACCAAAATTAATCTACACATTCCCATGGTTCAAACAAATTTGAAACGGCCTTTCACATAGCTCAATTATCGTAGGCTTAGGTTCATAATCACCCTTTAATTAATCAACACTTTAATTAATTAAATTGAATGCAACATTTTCATTTGGTTTTTGTATCCATAAAATTGATTTAAATGGAGCTAAATGAAATGAAAATCCAATTCTCATTTAAAGAGACAAAACAATTTTTGTTCCCTACTTAATTTGGGTCATCATGCAATAACCACAACTTTTTGGGCTATATTGCGAAACACAAACTTTTGGGGTCACTTTGTAAAAACACAAAAGTCCACTACTTCATGTAATTACAACTAGAACCCAAAAATTTCAACAAATACAAAAAACTTCATGAAAGGAGCAAAACAATTTGTCCTTTAACGTTTTTGGGCCTTAACGTAAAAACGTAAACTTTTGGGCCAAAGTGCAAATACACAAAAGTATCAAAACTTTATGTAATTGAATAAAAGACCCAAAAATACCCTATTCTATTAGGGTGGCCGGCCATGATAGAAAAAATATGATTTTTACAAAGTTTTTGTAAGTGGGTTTTGTTAGGTGAGGTAAAGATGAAATATTTTGAATTTATGTTAAACTTTTAAAAAAGTTTGTCTACCATTATAGCCATTAATTGAATTTATGTCAAACTTTTAAAAAAGTTTGTCTACCATTAAAACCATTAATAATACTTTACCAATAATGATCACCCACTAAAATCACCCACTAAAATTAAACCAAAACTTTATGTAAAAACATAAAACATTTTGAATCAAAACTTCAAAACTTTTTGTTCTTGGCAAGAACTTCAAGAACATTGAAGAACACTCATGAAAACTCATAATAGCTCCATGAATGTTTTCACTCACCAAAACTCAAATTTTCATCACTCAAAAGAGGGTTAACATCCTAGGGTACTTAGGGGTTCCAAAAGTCACTTTAAAACCATTTTAACAAGACAAACATGAACCCAAAAAATCACCCCTTGGATTTGGCCGAATTTCCCAAAAAACATGGCACCAAATTTTAGCTCCAAAATTCGTGCTCATATGAACTACATCTACAACATTTGAGATGGCAAATTTTCTAACAAAATTTACATTCAAAGAAACAAGAATAAAGCTTGTAACATATTACAACTTTTAAATCAAAAACTATGAACTACAAAACCCAAAATGATTCACCAACTACTAGACCTAGGCTCTGATACCACTTGAAGGAAATTTTGTGCAAAACATGTTCATTTGAATAACATCATATAGCATGCAATTAACAATTAAAGGCGGAATCATGCTTTCATGCATTCAAAAACAAAACATCTACCATGAAATTCAAAGCCTAGTAGATTGGTGAACCTTGACTCAACTTAAAAACAACAATTTGTTAGTTGAGAAATATTTACCTTTGTAGATTCCTCTTTGCATATGCAAAGGATAATCACCCAAGAGATAGGGCCTTCATTCCTTGCTTCTTAGCTCCATGGATTTGGTTAGAAGAATAGGTTCTCCAAGTTCCCAAAATTGAGAACCTCTAAAGATTCTACACCAAGGTTGGATTGGAGAGGAAATGAGTGACCTTGAGGAAATAGAATTGCTAGACAATATCCCCCAAGGTGGTTGGCCTCTTAGAGAGAAATGGAAGCTTTGTGTTCTCACCAATTTTCTCTAAAATCAACAACTTATGAATTTTAGGTTATAAAGTTCTTTATATAGTCACTTCTTTAAATGACCTAAAGAACCAAAAACCCTAATTCAACACTAAATGGATATGGGCTTTTGGGCCTTTGTGAATCTTTATTCATTAAGTTGTCATACAACTTAAGTCAATGGGCTTTGACGTTCGAAGCCCATTGGGCCTTAAGGTCCAAAACTATCCCGAGGTCTTTAACGAACTTATTCGTTTGATTAATTAACATATTAATTAATCCTTGCCATAAATAATTAAACCATTTAATTCATCTCCTTTGTTTCTTCAATCTCCACCTTACTCGGTGTACGATACATTAGGTTCCTTTTAGCGAGGCAGTGGGCGATTAAAACCATTTTACATCGATTGTGAATTGAAACTTACTTTCAATTCTCCCTTTAGTGATTACACACGTTTAGGGCTTCCACAAACCATGAGTGACACCTAGCAGCATATCATGGCTACCCAAGCTAATCAGAAGAGGTAGAGAACCTATTCAGTTTAGGATTACAAATGCAATACGGTCTTTCTCTAATCTAATACTCTTGACCACATTGTTTGGTTTGATAGTTTATTTATTCATGTCTACTATCCAATGTGATTCATTTGCATTTTATGATTACCTTGAATGTGATTTGGAACGCATTCCCCAATCTCATTCATACTCTGGCCAGAGATTTTAATCATATCATAGAGTATTCTCCCTCAAACCATTTTGAAGGTTAGAGATCCCTTGTTGCACATTCACTTGTCTCCATGACTAAGTGGCTTAACCCCAATGATGTCGTGGACACCCCGATGGGGTGACTTTGGCATAATCAAAGATCAAGGACTTAACCACAAGACAACAACTGTGATGCCTCAGGTCAAAGGACTAATTTGCATTATCCCAAACATGAGTTCTCATGTGACATGAGTATGAGAACTCCTCGTTGATCGTGTTCAGTGAACTCATTCTCTATTGAGCACCTACGTACTTGTCTTGATGTCACACACACCAATGACTCGAGACTAGTCACTCTCCCTGAGAGAAGACATAGCACGTACTGATCTTAACGGACTGTCAATGCCCAATTGGCAATCCTATGATCAGGAATGTTTAGGATGTGTCTACGAAAGAATGGTCTCATTAATCTAACTTCATTAGATTGCATTCTCCCAATCACATATTCCTTGGACTTTATCGTTTAAGCATATAACATTTATATGAGACGCCTCAAAAAATAATGTTTGCCTTTTATATGTAAACTAGATTAGTTTAACATGTGAAATGTCCGTAAAGTATCATCATATGATTGGCTTTAGGGCACATTTCCAACAGAATCACCCCCCAACTAAGGGGTTTTAGTTCCTCATACTCACAACACAAGGTTTATTGAATTGAAACATTGAAAACATAAGAAAGATCACACCTAAAAGTTCCAGCAATCTGCAATAGACTAGCAAGCGCATTCAAGAGCACTCCTTCTTCCTTCTTGCTGCGGCACAAGGTATGGAGATGGTTTGAATGGGTTTTGGATGATGGAGAATGGTGGAAAAATGTCTAGGATGGGTGTATGGCACGGCTAGGGGGGTTTGGGTTCAGAAAATATGGATTTGGGTGAAGGATGGGCACGGCAAGAGGTGAGAGATGAAATCTGGCGTGAATAGAGTTGTATGGATGTGTGTGGAATTTTGTGGCTGCAACAAGGAGGTTTATTTAAAGGAAAACAGAAATTAAAACCCTAGGTTGATTAGGAAATCAGAAATTAAGTCTAAGGATTCTAGAATTAGGAAATAAAATCAGAAACTTAAAGGGAATAGGCAAGGATATGCGGCAATTACTTAAAACACAAAAGGAATGTGTTTTAAGTCAGATTTTGGGAAAGAAACCCTCTCCCTTGCACGGCAAGGAAGAGGAAAGGATGAGGGAGGTGCGGCTCATGTTTTAAGAAAGGAAACATGTCCTAAAACTAAAGGGAAATAGGTCTACTTGTGCAGCAAGGGTTTGGGAAAGGTCTAAGTGACCTAAAACTGATGGGAAAGAGGATCCCTTGCACGGCAAGGAAGGGGGATTAAGGGAAAGGTGCGGCAAAGGTCCTAGAGTGGTTTAGGGCCTTTGTTTGGTGTCCCAAAGTGCTTAAAAGGTATTCAAAGTGGCTGGAAATTAAGGACATTTAGGAATAGGGAAGGTCAACCAAAATAGGAAACCTTCGCTTAACTTTCCTACTTCAAGTAGGAATCCTTGTTGGAGTAGGAATCCTTGTTGGATTAGGAATCCTTGTTCTTCTAGGAATCCTCAAATGAGTAGGAATCCTTCTTCAATTAATCATCCTTTGTTGATTAGGAATCCTTCTTGGATTAGGAAACCAACTTTCTTCAAGACTTCAATTCATCCATTCCTTTTGTTCCAAAAGGCTCCAATTTGCTTCTTTTTGCACACTTTGGCCTTAGAACCTGAAAACACACGAAAGTGACTTTAAACACTAAAATAGCTAAGTAAACACAACTTAAATGCACGAGAACAAGCCAATTAAGTAGCATAAATATGCTCCTGTCAAATTCCCCCACACTTAGCTTTTGCTAGTCCTCGAGCAAAACAAACAAAAGAAAGGAAACAAAACGAAACAAACTAACCAAAACAAAACCTAAACCTTCCAACAATTGTCTCAGGGATTTCCAATGAACATGACATGTTAAAAATCATTATCCCCACAGATTTGAGTCATCTTTACACAAGCACATACTTAATTAAAGCCACTACTCACTAGTTCACAAGTAATCAATTCAAACAATGCTTTGAATGTAGTAACATGCCTTAGAGAATTCCCTCAATTCCTTACAAGATATACACTCTATTTTCACTCAGATTTTCTAACTACACACCCTACACTAGTCATATGTGAGAAGATTGATGTAGATATGAAAACGAATGCTCACATATATGTATCACAAAGAACGCTATTTCTAGAGTTAAGAAGCATGTTTAGATATGATCTCATGAATGGAATGCTACTACTTAGATGCGAGAACCAGTGACACCATATGCTCATACCAAATTCAAACTCCACAAATTGAAACACATAACACTCAAGATAGAAGTTAAGGGTTGTAATGGGGCTTGGGTGTTGGTTAACAAGGAAAGGATAGGGAAAACAAATGTTCTTCAAGCAATAGTAAGCAAAGCAATGAAATTGAGACTTAGAATTCTCTTAGATTGCAGAAATTAACTTTAACACACAAGGGGGAAACTTCAACAAACAATACTTTGGAACTCTTTTTCTCAACTTTTCAACTATTTTTTCAAACTTTTCATATTTTTTTTCTTCAATTTTTTCTTTTTCCCCGATTTTTTTTTTCTTTTCTTTTCTTTGCCGTGCCTATGGCACACAATTCCTCATGAAAAATACTTCCCCCACACTTGTTTTCTGCTAACATAGATCAAAAGGAATTCAATCCGAATCATGCTTTACTATGCTTTAAGAACAAGGGTATGGATGGTCCTAAACTAGGCTAGGTGAGGAAAACATGGGTTAACAAATAATAAAGGCTAACAAGGCTCAACGGGGTTAAAAACCTACAAAACATAATGACATAGGGCACACGGCATTTGGCTAAGGTGGTGGTCACTACACAACTTCATCTTGAATATGTGTTATGCAATTCAATGACATGCTTTGAATGAAATGGGCATGAGTTCTAGCATTTGGAACTAAATGATGAAACGCCTTCTAAGTAGTAACCAAGCAAGGAATAATGAGATCATGCAACGACTTAGAAAACAAAGAATGCACAGATTTTAACTCTCCAAATAAACGTTTAGGCTCAAGTCTCACAAGGTTGTAGCGTTAGTTTGAGTTCCTTCCTTCAAGCATGTTACAAAAACTGATTTTTTTCTTTTATGATTGCATGTGAATTCATAAGTTATAACCACAACCAAGCACAAACAAAGAGTAAATCAAACTTTCATCCATGTTAATCACTCTCTTTAACAGCCATGTAATTACAAACCGAATCCTCATTATTGTGTTGGAAGGTACCCTAAGACACAAACAAACACACAAAAACAACTCTTTTTGGGTTTTTAAAACATGCATTTCAAATTTTTATGTGATTTTCGGATTTTTGCATCAAAACATACTAAAACACACCAAAACTGCTCAAAAACACTTAGAAACAGCAAGGAACAAGTCTCCAAGTTAAGGGTGATAAAATCCCACGAATTTGCATCTAAAACACTTAGTTACTCCCCCCACACTTAAATCAAACATTGTCCTCAATGTTTCAAGCATAAAACCACACTAAACAAAAAGAAACACACAAACAGCAACTAAAACAACTATATAGGCAGATTCGAAAGAAACAACAAAGAGAAGAGTTTAGGAACGCAAATCTGGAATTGGAGTGATTCCTTGGTCTTCCTTTGTTGAATTGCATGGGTTGCCTCCCAAGTAGCGCTTTCTTTAACGTCTTGAAGCCGGACGAAGAACACAATCATGCCCCATTGGAGCCCACGGCATGGAGTGGGAGCTCCTCCACAACCTGCCCCACAAAGTTCTTGTACATTGCATCCTTGAACGGAAATGGATAGTGATGTTTGTTGATGGGTGCGTTGTGTTGCCTAAGGTTCATGTTCATGTACCCACCATCGGGGATTTGCTTGGGTACCTGCACCAAAGAAGGGAACCACCTATCAACTTTAATGGGAATTGGATTTGGATTAGGTGGCTTACCTATGTGATGTGATGAAGTGGCAGCAATGTGAACATTCTTCATGGTGTTCTCGGCCACATTGGGTATCTTAAGGGCAGTGGCCGTGGGGTCCTCATGCTCCACTCCAATTCCCTCATCTTGCATGGTTCTTGAAGCAACCTTTGTGTTAGGGGCTGAATGATCCGTCCCTATCTTTTATATTGTATCAATAACACAACAAGAACGAACAACGTTAGGAGTCTCAATGGATTCAGAAATTTTAAAACAAATCATATCACCACCAAATGCCATAGTTACTTCTCCTTTGGCTACATCAATCTTGGTTTGAGCCGTTTTCATGAAAGGCCGTCCAAGGAGAATGGGCAATGAAGGAGCATGATCCGATTCATCCATCTCAAGAACATAGAAATCCGCCGGAAAGATCAAATGATTAACCTGCACCAAAACATCTTCCACAACTCCCTTTGGATAGGCATTAGATCTATCGGCCAATTGTATGATTACACCATCATTTTTTAACTTGCCTAGGTTCATAGATGCATAAATTGAATATGGCATAACATTTATGGATGCACCTAAGTCTAACATGGCAGATTTGAACCTAGTATTACCAATGACACAAGGAATGGTGAAACTACCCGGATCTTTGCATTTAGGAGGTAGTTTACGTTGTATCATGGCAGACACATTCTCACTTACCTGTACCACTTCTTTCTCCCGAAAATGTTTCTTTGTTGTACAAAGCTTCTTCAAACACTTGGCGTACTTCGGGATTTGCTTGATTGCATCCAAGAGAGGTATGTTAACTTGAACCTTCCTAAATGTCTCTAGAACATCTTTTTCCTCCTCTTCATTCTTGAATTGCAAAAATCTGCTAGGAAAGGGCACATTGGGTGGAATAATGTTAGAATTAACCAAACTTGGACTCATCTTACCTAGGGTGGACGGATTGGATGGCTTAGGGGCCATGGGTGCTTGCGGCAAAGGTGGTGCTACCTTTGCCGTGAGTGGACTTGGTGTCTCCTCTTCCGATTTCAACGTTTCATCCTCTTTGGGACCTGATTTTGGTGGTGTAGGACCTGCCCCAACTTCTTTTCCACTCCTTAGCATGATTGCATTTGCGGTTTCAAAGCCTCCTTTTGGATTTGCAATGGTTGAACTAGGAAGCTTTCCTTGTTCTCTAAACTGCCCAACAAACTCCGCAATCTGCCCAATTTGCTTCTCCAATTGATCTACCCTAATGTTCGTGCTTTGCATTGCTTGGGTTTGCTTTTCTTGCCCATGAGTCAACTTGGTTAGTATCTTAAGAAGTGCATCATTGTCTAGGGACGTACCTGAAGCATTTGGGTCAGATTGTGGTTGGTTTTGATTGGGTGTGTACGGCTTGGTGAGGAACCCCGGGGGTTGTTGCCTAAAGCCTCCTTGGTTTTGAGGTTGTTGAGGCTCCATCCACTTGAAATTTGGGTGGTCTCTCCAACCGGGATTATATGTGTTTGAATATGGATCGTTCCTTGGTTGGTTTTGACCTTGAAACCCAATTGCATTGGCGCTCTCCCATCCACCATTTTCAATCAACTGTGGACACTTTTCAGAGATATGTCCTTGGATGGAACATACGCCACATACAATTGGTCCTTGCATCTTCATGCCCTCGGCCATCTGAGACACAATAGAAGTAAGATTAGCCAATTGTGAATGAATATCGAAAGTCGAACTTACCTCATGGACTTGGTGCAGTGGGGGTCCCCTTTGGCCTACTCCCTCGTATTGTTGAGCGTTCAACGCTCGATTAGATCAAGATCTTGGCAGCCATGGGTGTTTTGTCCACCAATGCTCCCCCCGCCGAAGCATCAAGCATTTGACGTTCTAGAGGTAGGAGACCCTCGTAGAAGTATTGCAAAAGCAACTCCTCCTTCATCTGATGTTGTGGACAAGAAGCAACAAGTGATTTAAATCGTTCATAATATGTAGGAAAAGACTCACCTTATTCGTGCTGGATTCCGCTTATCTTTTTGCGTAGGAGGATCATGCGAGAAGTTGGAAAGAACTTCTCCAAGAACGCTCTCTTCATACTCTCCCAAGATGTGACAGTGCCAGGAGCTAACTCGTATAACCAATCCTTGGCTTTATCCATCAAAGAGAATGGAAAAGCCTTCATCTTCAAAATATTTCCGTCAACATTGACGGGAGTCATACTAGAGCAAACTACTTCAAATTCTTTCAAATGTTTGTTAGGATCTTCCATGGACAAGCCATGGTATTTAGGAATATGATGAAGCAAACTTGACTTTAATTCAAATTCTTCCGTCTTACCTTGGGCAGCCGTGGGATATTGGATACACAATGGTGCGGCATTATCCAAACCCGAGGCGGAAAGCTCCTTGAGTGTACGGTTGTCCATGGCCATGCCTCCAACTTCTTCACCTCCTTGTGCCGTAGGTTCCACCTCCTCTTCTTGTATGTTTTCTTCAAGGTCAGATTCAGAATTGGGTGGAATGTGTTCTTGCTGGTTTCTAGCTGTTCTCAAATTCCTCTCAAAGTCGTCGTCAAAGTCCAAGATGTTCGCACGAACCGTTTGAGAACTTCTAGTCATAAACTAGTACCTAAGAAACAAGAAACAAAATTAGGTCAGAAACTTAAACAAAATCAGAGACAAAGTGAAATAAAAGAAACAAAAAAAAAAACAATCCAAGGGATTAGCAAAATTGCTAATCCCCGGCAACGGCGCCAAAATTTGATGCGTAAATTAACTAAACACACAAATTAAACCCTCTTGTTGACAATTGTAGTATGGATAAGTAGGGATCGTTCTTATTAGATCAGATTCTTATGTTGTTTTGTTTCTTGTTTTAGGTACTTGTTTATGACTCGGAGTTCTATTCCTGTTCACAAACACATTTTAGAATTTGACGACGATTTTGAGCGTGAGTTGAGACGAAAGAGGAAGAACCCGGAACCTAGTGAATCAAGTGCAAGTTCCGAGTCCGTTTCTGAATTTGAAGAGGAAGTGGAAGACATGGCAGCGGACAACCGAACGATCAAGGAGCTTTCCGCTTCGAGATTGGATAATGCCGCACCTCTATGTATCCAATACCCTAGGGCGGCTCCGGACAAGACTGCCGAGTTCGAATTGAAGTCAAGCTTGTTACATCACATTCCGAAGTACCATGGGTTGTCCATGGAAGATCTGAAACAAGCACTTGAAGGAGTTTGAAGTCGTTTGCTCAAGCATGACCCCGGTGAACGTGGATGAGAGCATCTTGAAGATGAAGGCCTTTCCCTTTTCTCTCCTAGAGAAGGCGAAAGATTGGTTGTACGAATTGGCTCCCGGAACTGTCACATCATGGGAGAGCATGAAACGAGCTTTCTTGGAGAAGTTTTTCCCAACTTCTCGAGTCATCCTCCTACGCAAAAGGATAAGTGGCATTCAACAAGATGAAGGTGAATCCTTTCCTACTTATTATGAACGTTTTAAATCTCTTGTTGCTTCATGTCCACAGCATCAAATGAAGGAGGAACTACTTCTACAATACTTCTACGAGGGACTTCTACCAATTGAACGTCAAATGCTAGATGCCTCAGCGGGAGGAGCATTGGTGGACAAGACCCCAACGGCTGCAAAGATGTTGATTGCTAATCGAGCGTTGAACGCTCAACAATACGAAGGTGTTGGGCAAAGAGGCTCCCCACGGCAACACCAAGTGAATGAGGTAAGTGCCATAACTGAACTTCAAAATCAAATGGCTAACCTTACTACTTTGCTTACTGATGCGAAATATATAAGCACACAAATTAAACCCTCGTTTTATCAAATGTAGTAAAGTATGTAAGTAGGGATCGTTCTAGGCCGGGGATTAGGAGGGATTGCTAAATCACTTGGAAACTGACTTGAAAATGTAAAAACAAAGTTTAAAACACTAAACTAGACTCAAAGAATGCAAAACAACACTTTAAAATACTAAGATAAACAAAAAAATTCAAAACAGCAACCAAAGACTCAAAACTGCCTTAAAAACACTTTCTGGGCAGTTTTGGGACTCTAACACAAACTTGGACGAATTTTGGTTTTCTAAAGAACTAAAACACTTAAAAACATAATCTAAGACAAGTTCTAATTAATATGACTCAAAGAAATAAGATGGGGTTGATTTTGGACGAAAATAATTAAATTAAGACATGAACAAAGTAAACAGATTCTTAGGCAAATTTGGGTGAATCAAAACACTTAAAAAAACACAAACTAAAGTGATTACTAACTAATCTAACACTTTGAAATAAATAGGAGATTGGTTCTTGACGAATTTGAAAACAAAACAAACTTTGTAAAACAAAACAGATTGTAAATGAATTTGAATGAAACTTATGGATGGAAGGCTAGCTAGGAGGTTCTTCTCCACACATACTTGCATACAAAACGATTTCCAGTTGCTTTTCGATAAACTATGAATACTCAACGCCCCAAATTAACCGTGAATTGCACTAATTAACCCTCAGTTTTTCCACAAGTTATTGGGTTGGATGATTGCATACGACAACCCAAAACATTCCCTACAAGTTCCCTACATGAATTGCATAATAGAGATACAAGCAAGAATCATTAAGTTCTATGAAAAACATAAGCATTGACGAGGCACTCGTTACTATGATTTGCATGAAACTTATGCCAAGAATTTACTTAACGTGATTGTGACTAGCAACCTTCACTACTTGTGAATATAAGTTCATAACGATTAGGTGAAACTCCCTTATATTCTAGCGTCAAATTCATGCATGAAAATTAAGCGTGCACTCTCAACCAACATACACAAATCAGTTTTTATACGAACGGATGATCGGACTATATTTATACATATTTTACATCAAATTCTCTCGTCTTTTCTTAGTCAGTTTCTTATATTTTTGAGCTATTTACCTTGTTTTTGTGTTTTATAGTATTTATCTAGCTAAGAAAATAAAATTAGCATAAGTGTGATTTTTAGTAATAAAATCGTAAAAACTGCTTTGCCCACTATTTTTGGTTAATAAAAATAAGATAGTATTATAAATATATATATATATATAAATATATATATATATAAATATAAATATATATATATATATATATATTTATATATATATATATTTATATATATATATATATATATATAAATATATATATATTTATATATATAATATGTGAACGTGCAGGATGGTAGAAAGAATTTAATAGGGAAAGCAAGTGGGAGACGCACTGGAGGAATGGGCAGAAAAGAATGAAAAGGTGGGCAGCATGTCAGCGTGCAAAAAGAATAAAGGAAGGGGGACTGAGGAGAGCTGAGGAGGAGGGAAGGAGGAAAGAAGTACAGGGAGCTGCCATAAGGCAGCTGGCGAGAAACCTTGAAGGCAACACGGAACAGCGCAGAGGCTTGCGCGGGGGAGCTGGTAGGAAGCTGCCATTGGCAGCAAGAGGCTGACAGCGCAGGGAGAGCAGCTGCACAGAAAAACAGGAAGGAGAGCGACAGAACGATTGGCAGCGTGAAGGTTGCGAGAAGCTGCGCAGCGTAGAAGGCTGCTTGAAGGCCTTGCGGTGGAAGTCAGCAGCGTGACTTGGCAGCGAGCAGGAGGAAGGCCTCGGTGCTGGAAGAAGGACTGGCGCTGCCAGTTGCAGCGAGTGAGCAGTCAGCACGAAGGAGGCCAGGCGCGGGGGGGCTGTGCAGGTTTGGAGAGACGGCTGCCTTGCGTTGGCAGCTGGAAGCAGAGCAAGTTGTCGAACGAAGCTGGGCAGCGTGAGGAGAACAGCGCAGCGTGAAGGTTGCGAGAAGCTGCGCAAAGAAGCTGTGCAGTCAGCACGAGCAGGGCAGTCAGCACGAGTGCAGTCAGCACGAGTGCAGTCAGCACGAGCAGGGCAGTCAGCACGAGTGCAGTCAGCACGGGAGCAGAAGCACAGTGGACAGCAAGCTGTCAATTTCAATTCGGTTTAATTTTCCTAAACTCACGTTTTATTTTCTGTTTTAATTTTAATAATGTGTAACTAATTTTATTTTGGCTAGAGTTTAATTCAAAACCATGGATATATTTGTAATTTGAATTGATTATCTTCAGTTGTGATTTCTGAGTTGTGATTTAATTTGCTTAACTGCTTGATTGATAACTTATTTTTGTATGTCGATTAAGGATGCATACTTAATTTACATGCATGAATTTGATGCTAGAATATAAGTAAATTTCACCTAATCGTTATGAACTTATATTCACAAGTAGTGAAGGTCGCTTATAAACGACCGCGTTAGGTAAATTCTTGGCATAAGTTTCATGCAATTCATAGTAACAAGTGCCTCGTCAATGCTTATGATTTTCATAAAACTTAATGATTCTTGCTTGTATCTCTATTATGCAATTCATGTAGGGAACTTGTAGGGAATGTTTTGGGTTGTCGTATGCAATCATCCAACCTAATAAAAGTAGGAAAATCTGAAGGTTAATTTAAGCGGACCTAATTAACTTGGGGCGTTGAGAATTTACAATTTATTGAAAGAACAACTGAAATTCAATTTAGGTTGCATATGTGGCATGTGTGGAGAATAATCCTCTAGCCAATCCGTCATTTATCATTTTACCTTAATTTCATGTTTTTGTCAATTTTGTAATTTATTTAAGTTAATTTACTTCTCGTCAAAATCAATCCCCCGTTTATTTTAAAGTATTATATTTGTTAGAAATCATTTTAGTTTGTATTTTCTTAAGTCTTGAGTTATTTTGAGTCTTTTGATTTGTGTTAGATTATTTGTTAGTTTTATTTTGAGTTATTCTAGTTAAGTGTTTTGAGTCTAGTTTAGTGTTTTAAATTTTGTTTTTACGTTTTTAATTTAATTTTACTTTGGTTAGCATCCCTAGTTAATCCCCGGCCTAGAACGATCCCTACGATCCCTACTTACTAACCTCTTTGACCCAGGACGTAGAAAATCGAAACATGGAGATGCAAAATAAAGCCAACAAGGTGGATGCATTGGAGGAGCAAGTTGGGCAGATTATGGAATTCATGGCACAGATTCGAGATCAAGGTAACATGGAGGATGAAGTTGTTCCAGAACCATCCAAACATAGCCCGGACATGGATGAATTGCCGATTCAAGAAGAAGATGAGGATGACGACTTGGGCAGTTTAGAAGAATTCTTATCGCAAACCCCTCAAGTCTTTATGCCGTCCAACTCAGGTGAGGAGGTTCTAAGTTCAATTCATTCTGACATCGTTCCACCAAATGTCCTTTTTCCTTGCAGGTTTTTAAATCCCAAGGAAGAAGTGAATGAAAAATACGTTGTGGAAGATCTTCCCAAGGTGCAAAGTGATATCCAAATTTTTGGTGCACAAAATCATGTTCCCGATGATGTTGAAACAATCAAAGAAACTTGTACACCAAGAAGAGGGACTCCAGAAAATGAGGTGGCCGGAGAATTTCAAGAATACATCCAAGAGGCTGTGCATGAGACAATCAAGCCCAAAGCAGTTGAGTTTGATGACACGGGACAAGCCACAACCATCATAGTAAACCTGGCCAAGTTCAAAGTCCCGGAAACGTTCAAAGACGTGGTGTTTTTAATTGAGTTTGAATGTGACTGTAAGCCATCTTCTCCATTTTTTATTTTAATTTATACTAACTTGTTTTTAATTTTGATGATTCAGGCACCGTCATTAGAACTTAGACCGTTGTCGGATCATTTCAAGTACCACCGTCCGTTCAATGATAAGCCCATGCATTTGAATAATGAAGGGAGGCCTAGGAATCACCCACAATCAGATTTGCATTCCTAATCCCTTCTCTTTACTGAATTTATTTTACTTTGTTTAGTTCTTTCATTGTTGGTTTGCTCTTGTGTGAATTTATTTTACGTTGAATTTTTTTTATTTTACGTTGATTTTATTTTGTTGTGTTTATTTAGTAGTGATTTTTGTTTAGGAGATTAAACTTAGTTTTTTTTTACTTTGATTTACTTATTTTTACATTTATATATAAAAAAAAAAAAAAAAAAAAAAAAAAAAAAAAAAAAAACTTAAAAACATAAACATTCATATAAATAAAAAAAAAATAAAAATAAAAAAAAAAATAAAAAAAAAATAAAAAATAAAAAAAACTTAATTGCATAAATATTTTACAATAACTTGTAAATTAATCTCGTTCATTGGTCGTTGGTTGGTGGTGCCTCGGAGATCGACGGAGCCCCAGAAAGACGAAGCGCCAGAGTTGGATCATTCGGAGCATCAATACTTGGTGCTGCTCCCGAGGACGAAGGCAACACAAACCTCGGGAGTAACGCCATAAACCGTTGATGATCACTCTGAATCCGCACTTCGGACTCCTGCATCTGATCCAGCTTCCTCTTCATGCTTGTGGAGTAATTGGTTGCGAGCATGTGCAAATCCCTGTTCTCATGCCTAAGCACTCTGACCTCTTGCCGAAGACTAGCCACTTCAGCCATCAACGACTCCACCTGACGAGTTCGTGCAAGAAGGCGCTGGCCCATGTTTGATACTGAGCCTGCGCATCGGACGCTGTAGGCCATAGAGTCCTGAACAGCCAGTTCGTCGGACCGCCTGGAAAGTATCCTAGTGTCTCTAGGAGTGAGCAGATTTCTGGCCACCACCGATGCGGTTGTTTCGTTCATCATCATGGAATCCCCAACTGTAAGAGGACCATTCGGGGATATAAAGGATGGCTGCCAAATGTTGGTTGGAGAAGATATATCACTATCTTCCCCAACATTCAAGTTAAGGCGACGGTCAGAGGGGCAAGACATATTTGAAGGTGTTGAGAATGAAGAGTCGGACTTATCAAGATTAAAGAAAATGCAGGAGGAAGTGTTTACAGAAGGGAGCGTAAGTTTGTTGTGGAACAAAAATGAGCGTTCTTATAAGAAGAAGAAATCAAGAGGCATCACTCAGCAGTCGAAGAGGCGCCCTCTCGCAAATCGAAGAGCCGGGCTCCTTTCTCAAAAGCCGGATTCTTTTCTCAAAAGCGTCGTCGCCGTTCTCAAAAGCGTCGTCGCCGTTCTCAAAAGTCGGGCGCCTTTCTCAAAAGCCGGAGCGGTCAGGAATCACGAGGCGTGCAGCTTTTCAAATTTTGTCGTCACTCGTCACGCGCGCTGTCAGCTTTGCGCAAATTACGGGTTGCTTTTTCAGAAAGCGCGTAACCTGTACTGTTCATCCATCCACCGGCTGCCGACAGGGGTAAAAGAACAGTTTCGGTTGTGAAGAAAAATTCTATAAACGTCTACCTTCGCCCTCAACAGCAAAGGCAAACTCTCTCAACACTTCTTCATCTCCGAAATTTTTCATCTCCGAAAATGCCTTTCCAACAAACCCTCTCGAGTTTCTCTGTGTTTCTCATTCCCTGGGATACCTTTGCAAATAAGTCATCTAGAGCTAGAGTATTTCATATCATGAAGGTTGAAAGCAAGAGTATCTCATATCACGCTTTCTTCCTGTCCTTGTCCTTGTCTTTGTGGCAAGGAGAAAGCGGGCAATCAGCCAGCACTCGGTGTCAATCTTCCAATCTAAGAACCGACTGCCTGGAAATCCTTCCTGATTGCTTACCTAGCATTGCTCTCGAGTACTCTTCTTCAACCACTGATGTACTTCCGAAGAAGTCGCCACATCTGCCTGGAGAACAGACATGGCAAGTGAAAATGTTACTTGAAGCATGTGGAGACAAGGTGCTGCTTCATCTTCAAGATCAAGTCTCATTTTCCTTGCTAAGAAGTTCCTCAGCCCAGTTCAAGCATACACCTGTGGAACGATACTTCTTCAAAAGCAAAAGTATCCCATATCATCAGAGTCAGAGGCAAAGATTTCTCATGGCATGCTTTTCCTTTACCCTTGCTCTTGGCTACGGAGCAAGGTGAAAGAAAGGCAATCGGTCGGCACTTGGACAGATTGAACAAAGAAGCAGACCACCACCTATTCCTCGTGCCTACCTGCCATGCAGAAGAACAAAAAGAGAAGAATGTAGCCTGCAGACTCAATCAACCCGGCAGAAGGAGTCTGAGTTGAAACCAAGAGCTCGAGAAGCTTCAACAACACCACCAATCAAGTCTCATTTTCCTTGCTAAGAAGTTCCGAGGCCAGTTCAAGTTCAAAGCTGTGGAAAGTCACCAAACAGGACCAATGTTCTTTTATTAGTTTTATTCATTATCTTTTATTTTCATTTTCAATTTTTCGTTTGTTTTCTTTTATATTTTCTTGCGTGCGTAACTGATTTATTTCTTTTCTTTGCAGGAACTTTTGGTTATTTCCACCCTTGAAGTTGATTGCAGAATTTTAGCTTGGGGGTCATCGCTTGATTTTCTGCAAATTAGGGAAGTTTTCAGTCCTATTGCTTTATTTTATTTCTTTATATTTATTTATTTTGTTTTTATTTGCATTTTATTATATTTTCTGACATTGGGGACAATGTCTAGTTTAAGTGTGGGGGTAAAGAGTATAAAAATGACCAAATTGAAAATTTTTGTACCTTCGACTTTGAACTGGTTTCATTTGTTTCCATGTTATTGCTTTGTTTTCTTAATTAGTTTTGTTTTATTTAAAAAAAAAAAAAAAAAAAAAAAAAAAAAAAAATCCAAAAATTTAAAAAATCCAAAAATATTTCCTTGTTTTCCTTATTGTTTTGAATTAGATTTTTGTTAGTTTCCCGACCCAATGATATAATTGGATAAAATTTGAACCATGATCATCAAGAACTTAGTTAACATGTGTTGTGTGAAATTCCTTATTCTCGTGTTAGTTTGTACATATTTGATCATCTTTGAAAAACCAAATGCACATAGCCTTGTTGATGTGAAACTAAAGCATGATTTAAAGCTCCATATGTGAATTTAGTGACCATATACATCCTATGTGAGTTTTTGAGCCTATTGAAAGTGTGTGCATTTTTCATACACTCCTATTTTTTTCATGTGTGATGAACTTATGTGAGATACTTCTCTAGAACTTGCATAACGATCTTTCGAAATTTTTGTCATTGATTGCATGAACTTGAAAATGATAGAGGCATTAGGTTTACCACCATGGCCCAAATAACCTTGTTTCCCAAAGAAAAATAATATCATTAGATTGCCATTTTGAGCCGTATTTGTGAGCCTTTTATTTCTTATCACCAGATATGTCTACCCTTATGCCTGAAATAAATATTTTTCCTTACCCTTTCCAAGCGAGCAATGCGAGATTGTCTTATGAGAAATGTTTGTGAAGTACTTTGGAGGGTGTTTGGCAAAAGAATAAGTGTGGGGGTTTTTCATATTTGTTTCTGTTTGAAAAAAAAAAAAAAAAAAAAAAAAAAAAAAAAAAAAAAAAAAAAAAAAAAAAAAAAGAAAAGAAAAAGAAAGATTGTATAAAAAGAAAATAAAAAGTTTTTAAAGTTTCAGTTTATGGGTGTGGTTAGAGATGTCTGAAGAATCGTTGGAGAGCTTGAGTTCTTATAAATCTAAAGAAAATAATTGCTTGCATTGTAGCTTGGAACTTGTGTTTTCCTATTCTTTCGTTTCAATAACCCTATCCCTAAGCCTCATTACATCCAATAAAAGTCCTCTTGATTTAAGTTTTGCAATTATGACTGTGGAGAAGTGATCTTTATGCAAGCTTATGGTAGAACTTTCACATTCGTGTCTTTGAGCGAAACACATTAAAACTAAACACATGTGCGATTGAGTGTACATCCAGTGAGAAGGTCGCTAGTTTGCATATGGTGATTTTTAAAATAAAAACTTGAAATTGCATTAGCATGGCTATCTCACACACTACACTTCAAGGATGTTTCAAAGATTACTGCTAATATTTGAATAAGGAAAATGAACTTGAATTGCTTGTTGTTGTTAGCTATGGTTCTTGATGATTATGTTCTCAAAGTAAATTCTATGAGGGTAATATAGGGGAAAACTAATAATTTTCATGTTATTACTTTTTCTGTTTTCTCTGTTTTGCTCGAGGACTAGCAAAAGCTAAGTGTGGGGGTATTTGATCGGACTATATTTATACATATTTTACATCAAATTCTCTCGTCTTTTCTTAGTCAGTTTCTTATATTTTTGAGCTATTTACCTTGTTTTTGTGTTTTATAGTATTTATCTAGCTAAGAAAATAAAATTAGCATAAGTGTGATTTTTAGTAATAAAATCGTAAAAACTGCTTTGCCCACTATTTTTGGTTAATAAAAATAAGATAGTATTATAAATATATATATATATATAAATATATATATATATAAATATAAATATATATATATATATATTTATATATATATATATATATATATATATAAATATATATATATTTATATATATAATATGTGAACGTGCAGGATGGTAGAAAGAATTTAATAGGGAAAGCAAGTGGGAGACGCACTGGAGGAATGGGCAGAAAAGAATGAAAAGGTGGGCAGCATGTCAGCGTGCAAAAAGAATAAAGGAAGGGGGACTGAGGAGAGCTGAGGAGGAGGGAAGGAGGAAAGAAGTACAGGGAGCTGCCATAAGGCAGCTGGCGAGAAACCTTGAAGGCAACACGGAACAGCGCAGAGGCTTGCGCGGGGGAGCTGGTAGGAAGCTGCCATTGGCAGCAAGAGGCTGACAGCGCAGGGAGAGCAGCTGCACAGAAAAACAGGAAGGAGAGCGACAGAACGATTGGCAGCGTGAAGGTTGCGAGAAGCTGCGCAGCGTAGAAGGCTGCTTGAGGGCCTTGCGGTGGAAGTCAGCAGCGTGACTTGGCAGCGAGCAGGAGGAAGGCCTCGGTGCTGGAAGAAGGACTGGCGCTGCCAGTTGCAGCGAGTGAGCAGTCAGCACGAAGGAGGCCAGGCGCGGGGGGGCTGTGCAGGTTTGGAGAGACGGCTGCCTTGCGTTGGCAGCTGGAAGCAGAGCAAGTTGTCGAACGAAGCTGGGCAGCGTGAGGAGAACAGCGCAGCGTGAAGGTTGCGAGAAGCTGCGCAAAGAAGCTGTGCAGTCAGCACGAGCAGGGCAGTCAGCACGAGTGCAGTCAGCACGAGTGCAGTCAGCACGAGCAGGGCAGTCAGCACGAGTGCAGTCAGCACGGGAGCAGAAGCACAGTGGACAGCAAGCTGTCAATTTCAATTCGGTTTAATTTTCCTAAACTCACGTTTTATTTTCTGTTTTAATTTTAATAATGTGTAACTAATTTTATTTTGGCTAGAGTTTAATTCAAAACCATGGATATATTTGTAATTTGAATTGATTATCTTCAGTTGTGATTTCTGAGTTGTGATTTAATTTGCTTAACTGCTTGATTGATAACTTATTTTTGTATGTCGATTAAGGATGCATACTTAATTTACATGCATGAATTTGATGCTAGAATATAAGTAAATTTCACCTAATCGTTATGAACTTATATTCACAAGTAGTGAAGGTCGCTTATAAACGACCGCGTTAGGTAAATTCTTGGCATAAGTTTCATGCAATTCATAGTAACAAGTGCCTCGTCAATGCTTATGATTTTCATAAAACTTAATGATTCTTGCTTGTATCTCTATTATGCAATTCATGTAGGGAACTTGTAGGGAATGTTTTGGGTTGTCGTATGCAATCATCCAACCTAATAAAAGTAGGAAAATCTGAAGGTTAATTTAAGCGGACCTAATTAACTTGGGGCGTTGAGAATTTACAATTTATTGAAAGAACAACTGAAATTCAATTTAGGTTGCATATGTGGCATGTGTGGAGAATAATCCTCTAGCCAATCCGTCATTTATCATTTTACCTTAATTTCATGTTTTTGTCAATTTTGTAATTTATTTAAGTTAATTTACTTCTCGTCAAAATCAATCCCCCGTTTATTTTAAAGTATTATATTTGTTAGAAATCATTTTAGTTTGTATTTTCTTAAGTCTTGAGTTATTTTGAGTCTTTTGATTTGTGTTAGATTATTTGTTAGTTTTATTTTGAGTTATTCTAGTTAAGTGTTTTGAGTCTAGTTTAGTGTTTTAAATTTTGTTTTTACGTTTTTAATTTAATTTTACTTTGGTTAGCATCCCTAGTTAATCCCCGGCCTAGAACGATCCCTACTTATCCATATACTACAATTGTCACAAATAGGGTTTAAATTTGTGCGTTAATTTATTCTCGCACCAACGGATAAGTAAATTGAATTCACAACTTATGAATCACAACTGGATGTAATCAAATCATATAGCAAGCATAAACATGGTTTCGAATCCCCCCTAGCTAAGGGGGGGTTTAGTTACTCATAATTGCAACAAAATCAGAAAATAACAAAGTAGACATTGAAAGCAAGAACGAAGTACACCTAAAACGCTCCAAAGTTTCAAGCTTGAAACGCCAAGGATCTTCGTTTTCTCCACCTTGTTGCAGCACAAGTATCTAAGGATGTGTATGGATATAGGGAAAGGTTATGAATGTATTTAGGTTGGATGAGAGCCACGGCAAGGGAATGGAATTGTAAGTGTTTGTGGGATGTGGGATGTGGGAATATATGGATGAATGTAAGATCTTTTGATGGAACCCCCTAGTTATGGTGAAGGGTGAATGTATTTATAGGCTAGGGAGAGCAGTGTATGGAGTTGTAATGAGTGGATGTAATGGGTGTAGTGGGTGGGTGTAGTGGGTGGATGTAATGGGTGTAGTGGGTGAGTGTTGTGGTAATGAGTGGATGTAATGGGTGCAGTGGGTGAGTGTTTAGGTAATGAGTGGATGTAATGGGTGTAGTGGGTGGATGTTGTGGTAATGAGTGGATGTAATGGGTGTAGTGGGTGAGTGTTGGGTGGTTGAAATGAGTGGATGCAGTGGTAGTAGGTGAATGTGTTGGGTGGTTGTAATGAGTGGATATGTTGGGTGAAATGAGTGGATGTGCTAAAATGGTTATTTATAGGAAGAGGATGATGCACAAACTTCAAATTTCGTCCATTCCTTTTGCTCCAAGCATATGCTATCCATTCCATGCCCAAAAATGCTCCAAACTGCACTTCTTTGCCACATTAACCCTTTGGACCTACAAACACACGAAAATAGCTTAAAATACTAAAATAACTACGAACTAACAACATAAATGCCAAGAAACAAGCTAACTAAGTCGCATAAATATGCTCCTATCAAATTCCCCCACACTTAGCTTTTGCTAGTCCTCGAGCAAAACAAAACAAACAAAACACAACCTAAACCTTCCAACGTTTGCCTCAGGGATTTCCAACGCACATGACATGTTAAAAATCATAATTCCCACAGATTTTAGTTAACTTAACACTTGAGCACATACTTAATCACAGTCACCACTTACTAGTTCACATTTAACCAATTAAAACGATGTTTTGAATGTAGTAACATGCCATAGAGAATTTGCTCAATTCCTTACAAGATATGCACTCAATTTTCACTCAGATTTTCTGACTACACACCCTACACTAGGTACATGTGAGAAGATTGATGTAAACATGAAAACGAACACTCACATATATGTATAACAAAGAAAGCGATTTTCTGGAGTTATTAAGCATGTTTTAGATATGATCTCATGAATGGAATGCTACTACTTAGATGCAAGAACCAGTGACACCATATGCTCATACCAATTCCAAACTCCACATATTGAAACGCATGACACTCAAGATGAAGTTAAGGGTTGTAACGGGGTTTAAGGGTAATGGCTAACAAAGAAATGATAGGGATAACAAACATTCTGAAAGCAATAGCAAGCAACGTAATGAAATAGACGCTTGGAATTCACTTAATAATGCAGAAATTAACTTTGAAACACAACGGGAAGATTTAAGCAACACTTAGGGCCGAATTCAATGTTTTGGAACCTTTCTTCAACAAACAACACTTTAGAACTCTTTTTCATACATTTTCACAACTTTTCTTCTTTTCATTCTATTTTTCACGAATTTTTCTTTTTCTTTTTCTTTTCTACCCGTGCCTTATGAAGGATTTTGGCATACACACACAAGAATCACTTCCCCCACACTTGTTTTTCTGCAAGAGTTCAACAAAAGGAATTCCCTCTAAATTATGCTTTACTATGCTTCAAGAACAAGGGTATGGATGGTCCTAATCTAGGCTAGGTGAGGATAGTGTGGGTAACAAAGAACATAGGCTACACAAGGCTCAACGGGGTTAAACTAAACACATAATGAACGGGATAGGCTTTTTGGCTCTTGGCTCACTAAACAACTTCATCTTGAATATGTGTTATGCAAATCAATAACATGCTTTGAATGAAATAGGCATGAGTTCTAGCATTTGGAACTAAATGATGAAACGCCTTCTAAGTAGCAATCAAGCAAAGAATAATGAGATCATGCAACGACTTTAGAAAACAAAAAAAATTGCACAGATTAATAACTCTCCAAATAAACGTTTAGGCTCAAGTCTCACAAGGTTGGAGCGTTCATTTGAGTTCCTTCTTTCAAGCATGTTACAAAAACTGATTTTTCCTTTATGAACACAACCAAGCATACATTAAAAACCAAATCAAGCATACACCAAAGAGTAAATCAAATTTTCATCCATGTTTATAACTCTCTTTAACAGTCATGTAATTAAAAACCAAATCCTCATCATTGTGTTGGAAGGTACCCTAAGACACAAACAAACACACAAAAACAACTTTTTTTGGGTTTTTCAAAACAATTTTTCAAAATTTTATGAGATTTTCGGATTTTTATGTCAAAACACACTAAAACACTCCAAAACAGCATAAAAACACTTAAAAACAGCAAGGAACAACACTAGAAGTAATGGGTGATAAACTCCCACGAATTTCATGCAAAACAACTTGGTTACCCCCCCACACTTAAATCAAACATTGTCCTCAATGTTTCAGGCATAAACTCACACAAAAACAAGCAAACAAACAAACAACGAATAAACATGACAAGTATGGCAAAGTAAAAACCAGACAGAGTAGAGTTTAAGAACGCAAATCTGGTTATGGAGAGATGATCTTGTTGACTTTCCACAGCTTTAATCTCGAACTGGGCTAGGGAACTTCTTAGCAAGGAAAATGAGACTTGATTGGTGGTGGTGATTTGATGGCCTTGTACGGCGAGGCTGTGCTCTTTGGCGACTGATGCGTCCATATGTTGTTGAAGTTTCTCGAGCTCTTGGTTTCAACTCGGACTCCTTCTGCGGGGTTGATTGAGTCTGCAGGCTGCATTCTTCTCTGCTTGTTTCTTCTGCACGGCAGGTAGGCACGAGGTAGAGGTGATGGTCTGTTTCTTTGTTCAATCTGTCCAAGTGCCGACCGATTGCATTCTTTCTCCTTGTCCCACAGGCAAGAGCAAGGGTAAAGGAAAAGCATGCCATGAGATAACTTTGCCTTTGACTCTGATGATATGAGATACTTTTGCTTTTGAAGAAGTATCTTTCCACAGGTTTATTCTTGAACTGGGCTGGGGAACTTCTTAGCAAGGAAAATGAGACTTGATCTTGATGATGAATTAGCACGTTGTCTCCACATGCTTCAAGGTATCATTTTCACTTGCCTTATCTGTTCTCCAGGCAGATGTGGCATCTTCTTCGGAAGTACATCAGCAATTGAAGATGAGCACTCGAGAGCAATGCTAGGTAAACAATCAGGAAGGAGTTCCAGGCAGTCGGTTCTTAGATCGGAAGATTGACACCAAGTGCTGGCTGATTGCTCGCTTTCTCCTTGTCACAAAGACAAGGAAAAGGACAGGGAGAAAACATGATACGAGATACTCTTGCTTTCAACCTTCATGATATGAAATACTTTTGCTCTTGATGACTTGTTTGCAGAGGTACCCCAAGGAATGAGAAACACAGAGTAACTCGAGAGGCTTCGTTGGGAATGCATTTTCGGAGATGAAGAAGGATTATGTATGTCTGCCTTGCTATGGAGGGTGAAGGACGACATTTGTAGGAATTAATAACCGGTACTATTCTTTCACTCTTGTCAGCTAGCGTTGAATGATTGAACAGTAAACTTCATGTGATAGGAGCATATTTATGCGACTTAGTTAGCTTGTTCTTGTGCATTTAGGTTGTATTTCCTTAGTTATTTTAGTGTTTAAAGTTATTTTTGTGTGTTTTCAGACTCTAAGTACAAAGTATGCAAGATGATGCATTTTGGAGGCCTTTGGAGCAGTTTCGGGCTTGGAATGGATAGCAAATGCATGGGCCAAAGTGGATGGACGAATTTGAGAACTAATGAGGCCAAGAATGTGAAGAATTATGGTCCAAAAGATGAAGAACTCAGCCCAAAAATCTGTCTTCACCTTCCTTGCCGTGCTAACCACATAGAATTCCCTTTGGATTCCCATGCCATGCTTGATCACTCTTGTCCCCTACATAATTTCTGATTTCATGCTTTAATTCATCTAATTATAACACTCAATTGCTGCATACATCTTGTTCCTTCACCCATCAGATTTCACACAACTTTCACAACAATTCCATGCACAAATTGATGCTAAATCAGCCACATTTGGAATCCAATGCCTTGTGCAACACATGTTGCTGCAACTTTGACTAAATTCTGAAACATTTCACCTCCCCTTTTCATTTCCATGCAATGAACACAATCAATAATGCTCCCTAGCTGAATTACCACTCCATTTTACCCTCCATACTTTGCATCATTGCTCCATTTTCATCCTTGGACCATTGCACATCACAATTCACCCTCCTTGCTGTGCATTTCCCCACTGCCTAATCTGATTCCCTAGGGTTGTTGGAGCCTATATATAGATGTTTACACCCCTTGGCAAAGGGTTGACACTCCCATATTCACCATTCATCACAAAAATTCGTCCATACTCACCCTAGGTAGCAAAACACCCCAAAAACACCAAAATTGCCCAGAAAACATCACAGCCACTCCACCTTCTTCCATCCTCTTAGCCGAAGTTATCCACCACCCTTCCACCACCAAACACTCCTCCACACTCACCATAAACCTTTCCATACCATTCCCCATCCATCCTACACTATAGAACTACCCAAAAACCTGTCCACAAACCAATTTGCCACAAGCAAGGGAAGGAGGAATCTTGGATGCACTTGCTGCAAAGTTGGAGCATTTTAGGTGTTTTCTTTCTTTGGACTTTAATGTCTAATTCATGTAATCTTTGTATTGCTTTAAGTATGATTGGCTAATTTCGTTTTGGCTAAGGGTGGATTCAAAACCATGATTATATATGTGAAATAAGTTAATTACTTTCAGTTATCGTTGTATAAGTCGTGAATACAATTTGCTTAACCGTTTGATTTAGAACTTATTCTTGTATGTTGGTTGAGAGTGCACGCTTAATTTGCATGCTTGAATTTGATGCTAGGATATAAGTTTGTTTCACCTAATCGTTATGAATTTATATTCGTAAGTAGTGAAGGTCGCTAGTCACGATCGTGTTAAGTAGATTCCTGGCAAGAGTATAATGCTTTTCATAGTTACGAATGCCTTGTCGATGCTTATGATTTCCAAAGAACGTAATGATTCTAACTTGTGTCTTTATCATGCTGTTCATATAAAGAACTTGTTAGGAATAATTTGTTTGCGATGCATATTCATCCAATTCAATGATTCCAGGGAAATCTGAAGGTTAATTTAAGCGGACCTAATTAACTTGGAGTGTCGAGATTCATAACTTATTAAATTGATAACTAAAAATTGATTTAGGTTGCATATATTTCATGTGTGGAGAAGAAACCCTTAGCCATTCTATCATCCTTTGATTATTCATAACTTTGTGTTACAATCTGTTCTATTACAATCTGTTTTCCTTGCAATCTGTCCATTTAGTTCATTTTCGTCCAAATCAATCCTTTGGATTGTTATTTTCGTTTTTCTTATTAGGCCAGATTCTTATGTTGTTTTGTTTCTTGTTTTAGGTACTTGTTTATGACTCGGAGTTCTATTCCGGTTCACGAACATATTTTAGACTTTGACGACGATTTTGAGCGTGAGTTGAGACGAAAGAGGAAGAACCCGGAACTGTCACATCATGGGAGAGCATGAAACGAGCTTTCTTGGAGAAGTTTTTCCCAACTTCTCGAGTCATCCTCCTACGCAAAAGGATAAGTGGCATTCAACAAGATGAAGGTGAATCCTTTCCTACTTATTATGAACGTTTTAAATCTCTTGTTGCTTCATGTCCACAGCATCAAATGAAGGAGGAACTACTTCTACAATACTTCTACGAGGGACTTCTACCAATTGAACGTCAAATGCTAGATGCCTCAGCGGAGGAGCATTGGTGGACAAGACCCCTACGGCTGCAAAGATGTTGATTGCTAATCGAGCGTTGAACGCTCAACAATACGAAGGTGTTGGACAAAGGAGCATGCCACGGCAACATCAAGTCAATGAGGTAAGTGCCATAACTGAACTTCAAAATCAAATGGCTAACCTTACTACGTTGCTTTCTCAGGTGGTTGAAGGTCCAAAAGTCAAAACCGTAGCTTCTTGTGGCGTATGCTCCATGCAAGGACACCCTACGGACAAGTGCCCACAATTGATCGAGAATGGAGGGTGGGAGACACTCAATGCCGTGGGATATGGCAACCAATACCAATCACGTGGTGATCCGTTTTCCAATACTTACAATCCCGGTTGGCATGATCATCCGAATTTCAAATGGCGAGACCCCCAACAAGGCCAACAACAAAGCGGATTTAGGCAACAACCCCCGGGTTTCTATCAAAACCCGTTGGCACCACCACAAACCCAAGCACAACCTGCCCAAAGCAATTCAGGTAATTCAAATGATAATGATAAGATTTTTCAATTACTTACTACTTTGACGCAGGAAGTCCAAACTCAAAACAAAGAGAGGCAAATCCAAGACAAAAGAATGGATGAGTTGGAGAAGCAAGTAGGGCAGATTGCGGAGTTCATGGGTCAATTTCGAGAGCAAGGCAAGTTGCCAAGTTCAACCGTTGTCAATCCGAGGGGAGGATTCGAAACTGCCAAGGCCATCACGCTAAGGAGCGGGAAAGAAGTAGGAACTGAGCCACAACCATCAAAATCTGCCCCCATGGAGGACGAGAAGTTGCAAATTGAGGAAGAGGACCAAGCAAAGGCCACGGCAAGGGTAGAAACACCCTTGCCGCAACCACCCAAGCATTCCAATTCGGCCACCATAGGTAAGGAAGGTCCAATTCAAGTTAATTCTAATGTCATTCCTCCGAATGTACCGTTTCCTAGCAGATTTTTGCAAGCCAAGAACGAAGAAGAGGAGAAAGATGTCCTTGAGACGTTTAGGAAGGTGCATGTCAATATCCCACTCCTTGATGCTATAAAGCAAATCCCAAAGTATGCCAAGTTTTTGAAGAAGCTTTGTACAACAAGGAAACGGATTCGGGAGAAAGAGGTGGTACACGTAAGTGAGAATGTCTCTGCATTGTTGCAAAGAAAGTTACCACCTAAATGCAAAGATCCAGGTAGTTTCACTATCCCTTGTGTTATTGGCAATACGAGGTTTGATCATGCTATGTTAGATTTAGGTGCATCTATAAATGTCATGCCATATTCTGTTTATGCATCTATGAATCTAGGAAAGCTTAAAAATGATGGCGTTATTATTCAATTGGCCGATCGATCTAATGCATATCCCAAGGGAGTGTTGGAAGATGTTTTGGTGCAGGTAGACCACTTGATTTTTCCTGCAGATTTCTATGTGCTTGATATGGAGGACTCAACCCACTCTCCACCATCACCACTCTTACTTGGACGACCATTCATGAAAACGGCTCAAACCAAGATTGACGTGGCCAAGGGAGCAGTAACTATGGCCTTTGGTGGTGATATGATTAACTTTAAGATTCCTGAATCGATTGAGAATACTAATGATGTTCGTTCTTGTTGTGCCATTAATGTAATTAAACACATAGGGCCAGAATGTTCAACAAAGATCAAGATGGATGTTTCTCGAACTACCACCGAGAAGGAACTTGGAGTAGAGCACAAGGAGTGCACGGCTCCAACCTTGGAAGCACCACAATTGGCCACGAGCAACCCTTGTGCATCCATCGATTGTGCTACCACTTCTTTGTCGTACAAAGGTAAGCCACCTAGTCCAAATTCGATTCCCATTTCAACTAATAGGTTGTTACCTCGTGTGGTGCAGGTACCTAATCGAATTCAACGTCGTGGGAGAATTCGTGTTGATGTAGAAAAGCAAAACACGACAATAAGAAAGGATCATTATCCCACTCCATTCAAGGACCCAAAGCATGAAGTGGTTCGTCGGACAGATTGTAGTTGCACCCCTCCATGCCGTGGGGTTCCATAAACCTTCAATGGAGCATCGTCCGGCTGTACGACGTTAAAGCAAGCGCTACTTGGGAGGCAACCCATGCATTCAACAAAGGAAGACCGAGAAAGCACTCCAATTCCAGATTTGCGTTCCTAAACCCTTCTCTTTGTTGCTATTTCGTTTCTGCCATCTTAGGTTGTTTAGTTGCTGTTTTGTGTGTTTGTTTGTTATTTGTGTGAGTCTATGCTTGAAACATTGAGGACAATGTTTGATTTAAGTGTGGGGGGGTAACCAAAGTGTTTTGATGCAAATTCGTAGGGTTTTCTCACTCATAATTTCAAATGCTGTTTCTTGCTGTTTTTAAGCCTTTTTAAGCTATTTTGGTGTGTTTTATTGTGTTTGGAGTCAAAAATCCGAAAATCCCATAAAAATTTGAAAAATTTGTTTTAAAAACCCAAAAAGAGTCGTTTTTGTGTGTTTGTTTGTGTCTTAGGGTACCTTCCAACATAATGATGAGGATTCGGTTTGTAATTGCATGACGGTTAAAGAGAGTTATAAACATGGATAAAAGTTTGATTTACTCTTTGATTTATGCTTGGTTGTGCTTATAACTTATGAATTCACATGTAATCATAAAGTAAAAATCCGTTTTTGTAACATGCTTGAAGGAAGTAACTCAAACTAACGCTACAACCTTGTGAGACTTGAGCCTAAACGTTTATTTGGAGAGTTAAAATCTGTGCATTCTTTGTTTTCTAAAGTCGTTGCATGATCTCATTATTCTTTGCTTGGTTACTACTTAGAAGGCGTTTCATCATTTATAGTTCCAAATGCTAGAACTCATGCCAATTTCATTCAAAACATGTTATTGAATTGCATAACACATATTCAAGATGAATTTAGTAGTTACCACCATTGCCAAAAAGCCTTCATTCCATGCATTCGTTTTTGTAGGTTTAACCCCGTTGAGCCTCGTTTAGCCTATGTTGTTTGTTAACCCACAGTATCCTTACCTAGCCTAGATTAGGATTATCCATACCCTTGTTCTTAGAACGTAGTTAAGCATGACGCATGATGAATTCCTTTGATCGTGGTATGGCAGAAAAATAAGTGTGGGGGAAGGATTCTTGATATGGGTATGTGCCAAAATTCATATTGAGGCACGGGTTAGGAGAAAAGAAAAAAAAAAAAAAAAAAAAGAACAAAAGAAAAATTCGTGCAAAATAGAAAGAAAAAAAAAAGTTGTGAAAAGTATGAAAAAGAGTTGGAAGAGCATAAAATGAGCTCTAAGTTTTTGGTTGTTGAAAAAAAGGTCCAAAAAGTTGCATTTGACCCTAAGTATGCATGCGTATTCTCCTTTGTGTTTAAAGTTGTTTTCTGCACTCTAAAGTGAATTCTAAGTGTCAATTTCATTGCTTTGCTTACTATTGTTTTAAGAACGTTTGTTTATCCTTTACCCTTCTTTGTTAGCCAACTCCCCTAGCCCCGTTACAACCCTTGACTTTAATCTTGAGTGTTATGTGTTTCAATTTGTGGAGTTTAAAATTGGTACGAGCATATGGTGTCACTGGTTCTCGCATCTAAGTAGTAGCATTCCATTCATGAGATCATATTTATAAACATGTTTTTAACTCCGAAAAGTGCTTCCTTTGTCATACATATATTTGAGCATTCGTTTTCATATTTACATCTATCTTCTCACATATAACTAGTGTAGGGTGTGTAGTTAGAAAATCTGAGTGAAAATAGAGTGCATATCTAGTAAGGAATTGAGGGATTCTCTAAGGCATGTTACTACATTCAAAACATTGTTTTAATTGGTTAAATGTGAACTAGTAAGTAGTGACTATGATTAAGTATGTGCTTAAGTGTAAAGATGGCTAAAAACTGTGGGAATGATGATCTTTAACATGTCGTGTGCATTGGAAATCCCTGAGGCAATTGTTGGAAGGTTTAAGTTATGTTGTACTTGTTTTATTTCGTTTTTGTTTCGTTTTGTTTTGCTCGAGGACTAGCAAAAGCTAAGTGTGGGGGAATTTGATAGGAGCATATTTATGCACCTTAGTTAGCTTGTTCTTGTGCATTTATATTAGTTTTCCTTAGTTAAAGTAGTCTTTTGAGCTAGTTTTATGTATTTTCAGGTTCTAAGGGCAAAGTATGCAAAAGGATGCATTTTGGAGCATTTTGGAGCAAATTAGAGCTTGGAATGGACATCATATGCTTGGAACCAAGAGGATGGACGAAATTGAAGATTTGAAGATGATGTTTCCTACTTGAACAAGGTTTCCTAGTCGAAGTAGGAAAGCGCCTCATTAAAAGATGAAATCCTAGTCAAAGAAGGATTCCTAATTGAAGAAGGATTCCTAATCAACGAGGGATTCCTAGTTGAAGATGGATTCCTAGAAGAATGAAGATTCCTACTCAAACAAGGTTTCCTACTTGGAGTAGGAAAGTCAAAATCCAAATGGTCTCAAGAGAAGCAACAAAGAAGTTTTCCAAGTCCAAGAAGGAAAAGGGATTCCAAGATGAAGAAGGAAAGACAAAGACATGGTTTCCTAATCCTAATAGGCAAAGTTTCCAAGTGAAATGAGGAGTCCTTATCCATTTAGGGCACCTTATCCTTATCCCTTAGTGCCGCACCCTAGGCCTTCTAGAAACCTGATTTCCTTGCCTTGCAAGGCCATCTAGAAGCCTTATCCTTCTAATCCATTCCTGCCGCACCTAGGAGGATCTTTCCTACCCAAAATCTGATTGTTTTTAGCCCTTTCCTGATGGGATATAATTCTCCAAGTCCTAATCTGATTTGCTAGACTTTTAGGACCTTATAAATACATGGTGCCGCACCCATTCATTGACACCACTCACCACAATTCACAATTCACTCCAGAAATTCGTCCAACACCTTTCTCCCTAGTTTTTAAGCCTTGCCGCACCATCCCCATCCCCTAAACACTTCTACCTTAGTCCATACTCATCCTCCCATACATATAAGTCCCAAACCTGTCCCTAAAGTCCTTTGCCGCACCAAGGAGGAGGAGAAGGAAGCTTGGAAGTTCATGCAATTCAAGTTCGCGTCGCTGGAATTTCTAGGTGTTTCTTTTCCTTTAATTTCAATGTTTAAATTCAATTCTCTTTGTTTTGTGCGTATGAGGAACTAAACCCCCCCTTGGCTAGGGGGGGATTCGAAATACATGTTTATGCTTGCGTTATGATTTGATTACTTCTAATTGCGTTTCATAAGTTGTGAATTCAATTTACTTATCTATGTGAATTACATTGATTTGTGTGTGTTGGTTGAGAGTGCACGCTTAATTATCATGCATAAATTGAATGCTAGGATATAAGGAAATTTCACCTAATCGTTATGGACTTATATTCACAAGTAGTAAAGGTTGATGATCTCAATCGCGTTAAGTAAATTCTTGGCATAAGTTTCTTGCAATCATAGTAACAAGTGCTTCGTCAATGCTTATGGTTTTCATAGAACTTAATAATTCTTGCTTGTATCTCTATTATGCAATCATGTAGGGGACTTGTGGGGAATGCTTTGGGTTGTCGTATGCAATCATCCAATTCAATAACGTTAGGAAAATCTGAAGGTTAATTTAAGCGGACCTAATTAACTTGGGGCGTTGAGAATTCATGGTTTATTGAAAGGCAATTGGAAATCGTTTCGAATGCAAGTATAACATGTGTGGAGATGAACCCCTTAGCTAGCCTTCCATCCATCCAATTCAATCAAATTCGTTTTTAAAATCTGTTCTAATTTACAAAGTTTGTTTTGTTTTTAAATTCGTCCAAAATCAATCCCCCTTTTCTTTGTTGAGTCATAGTAGTTAGAAATCACTTTAGTTTGTGTTTTTAAGTGTTTTGAGTCAAGTTAAAACCTATTTTCGTCAAAATCTTGTTTAGAGTCCAAAACTGCCCAGAAAGTGGTTTTAAGGCAGTTTTGAGTGATTTTGTGTTATTTTGAGTCTTTTGGTTTGTTTTGGTGTCTTAAAGTTTAGTTTTGCATTCTTTGAGTCTAGTTTAGTGTTTTAAACTTGTTTTTACGTTTTTGAGTCAATTCCAAGTGATTTTGCAATCCTTCCTAATCCCCGGTCTAGAACGATCCATACTTACATACTTTGCTACAATTGATAAAAAGAGGGTTTAATTTGTGTGCTAGTAAATATCATATCAAATTTTTGGCGCCGTTGCCGGGAATTAGCAACTTTGCTAATCCTTTGGATTGTTATTTTCGTTTTTCTTATTAGGCCAGATTCTTATGTTGTTTTGTTTCTTGTTTTAGGTACTTGTTTATGACTCGGAGTTCTATTCCGGTTCACGAACATATTTTAGACTTTGACGACGATTTTGAGCGTGAGTTGAGACGAAAGAGGAAGAACCCGGAACCTAGTGAATCAAGTGCAAGTTCCGAGTCCGTTTCTGAATTTGAAGAGGAAGTGGAAGACATGGCAGCGGACAACCGAACGATCAAGGAGCTTTCCGCTTCGGGATTGGATAATGCCGCACCTCTATGTATCCAATACCCTAGGGCGGCTCCGGACAAGACTGCCGAGTTCGAATTGAAGTCAAGCTTGTTACATCACATTCCGAAGTACCATGGGCTGTCCATGGAAGATCTGAACAAGCACTTGAAGGAGTTTGAAGTCGTTTGCTCAAGCATGACCCCGGTGAACGTGGATGAGAGCATCTTGAAGATGAAGGCCTTTCCCTTTTCTCTCCTAGAGAAGGCGAAAGATTGGTTGTACGAATTGGCTCCCGGAACTGTCACATCATGGGAGAGCATGAAACGAGCTTTCTTGGAGAAGTTTTTCCCAACTTCTCGAGTCATCCTCCTACGCAAAAGGATAAGTGGCATTCAACAAGATGAAGGTGAATCCTTTCCTACTTATTATGAACGTTTTAAATCTCTTGTTGCTTCATGTCCACAGCATCAAATGAAGGAGGAACTACTACTACAATACTTCTACGAGGGACTTCTACCAATTGAACGTCAAATGCTAGATGCCTCAGCGGAGGAGCATTGGTGGACAAGACCCCTACGGCTGCAAAGATGTTGATTGCTAATCGAGCGTTGAACGCTCAACAATACGAAGGTGTTGGACAAAGGAGCATGCCACGGCAACATCAAGTCAATGAGGTAAGTGCCATAACCGAACTTCAAAATCAAATGGCTAACCTTACTACGTTGCTTTCTCAGGTGGTTGAAGGTCCAAAAGTCAAAACCGTAGCTTCTTGTGGCGTATGCTCCATGCAAGGACACCCTACGGACAAGTGCCCACAATTGATCGAGAATGGAGGGTGGGAGACACTCAATGCCGTGGGATATGGCAACCAATACCAATCACGTGGTGATCCGTTTTCCAATACTTACAATCCCGGTTGGCATGATCATCCGAATTTCAAATGACGAGACCCCCAACAAGGCCAACAACAAAGCGGATTTAGGCAACAACCCCCGGGTTTCTATCAAAACCCGTTGGCACCACCACAAACCCAAGCACAACCTGCCCAAAGCAATTCAGGTAATTCAAATGATAATGATAAGATTTTTCAATTACTTACTACTTTGACGCAGGAAGTCCAAACTCAAAACAAAGAGAGGCAAATCCAAGACAAAAGAATGGATGAGTTGGAGAAGCAAGTAGGGCAGATTGCGGAGTTCATGGGTCAATTTCGAGAGCAAGGCAAGTTGCCAAGTTCAACCGTTGTCAATCCGAGGGGAGGATTCGAAACTGCCAAGGCCATCACGCTAAGGAGCGGGAAAGAAGTAGGAACTGAGCCACAACCATCAAAATCTGCCCCCATGGAGGACGAGAAGTTGCAAATTGAGGAAGAGGACCAAGCAAAGGCCACGGCAAGGGTAGAAACGCCCTTGCCGCAACCACCCAAGCATTCCAATTCGGCCACCATAGGTAAGGAAGGTCCAATTCAAGTTAATTCTAATGTCATTCCTCCGAATGTACCGTTTCCTAGCAGATTTTTGCAAGCCAAGAACGAAGAAGAGGATAAAGATGTCCTTGAGACGTTTAGGAAGGTGCATGTGAATATCCCACTCCTTGATGCTATAAAGCAAATCCCAAAGTATGCCAAGTTTTTGAAGAAACTTTGTACAACAAGGAAACGGATTCGGGAGAAAGAGGTGGTACACGTAAGTGAGAATGTCTCTGCATTGTTGCAAAGAAAGTTACCACCTAAATGCAAAGATCCAGGTAGTTTCACTATCCCTTGTGTTATTGGCAATACGAGGTTTGATCATGCTATGTTAGATTTAGGTGCATCTATAAATGTCATGCCATATTCTGTTTATGCATCTATGAATCTAGGAAAGCTTAAAAATGATGGCGTTATTATTCAATTGGCCGATCGATCTAATGCATATCCCAAGGGAGTGTTGGAAGATGTTTTGGTGCAGGTAGACCACTTGATTTTTCCTGCAGATTTCTATGTGCTTGATATGGAGGACTCAACCCACTCTCCACCATCACCACTCTTACTTGGACGACCATTCATGAAAAGTTTCCAAGTGAAATGAGGAGTCCTTATCCATTTAGGGCACCTTATCCTTATCCCTTAGTGCCGCACCCTAGGCCTTCTAGAAACCTGATTTCCTTGCCTTGCAAGGCCATCTAGAAGCCTTATCCTTCTAATCCATTCCTGCCGCACCTAGGAGGATCTTTCCTACCCAAAATCTGATTGTTTTTAGCCCTTTCCTGATGGGATTTAATTCTCCAAGTCCTAATCTGATTTGCTAGACTTTTAGGACCTTATAAATACATGGTGCCGCACCCATTCATTGACACCACTCACCACAATTCACAATTCACTCCAGAAATTCGTCCAACACCTTTCTCCCTAGTTTTTAAGCCTTGCCGCACCATCCCCATCCCCTAAACACTTCTACCTTAGTCCATACTCATCCTCCCATACATATAAGTCCCAAACCTGTCCCTAAAGTCCTTTGCCGTACCAAGGAGGAGGAGAAGGAAGCTTGGAAGTTCATGCAATTCAAGTTCGAGTCGCTGGAATTTCTAGGTGTTTCTTTTCCTTTAATTTCAATGTTTAAATTCAATTCTCTTTGTTTTGTGCGTATGAGGAACTAAACCCCCCTTGGCTAGGGGGGGATTCGAAATACATGTTTATGCTTGCGTTATGATTTGATTACTTCTAATTGCGTTTCATAAGTTGTGAATTCAATTTACTTATCTATGTGAATTACATTGATTTGTGTGTGTTGGTTGAGAGTGCACGCTTAATTATCATGCATAAATTGAATGCTAGGATATAAGGAAATTTCACCTAATCGTTATGGACTTATATTCACAAGTAGTAAAGGTTGATGATCTCAATCGCGTTAAGTAAATTCTTGGCATAAGTTTCATGCAATCATAGTAACAAGTGCTTCGCCAATGCTTATGGTTTTCATAGAACTTAATGATTCTTGCTTGTATCTCTATTATGCAATCATGTAGGGGACTTGTGGGGAATGCTTTGGGTTGTCGTATGCAATCATCCAATTCAATAACGTTAGGAAAATCTGAAGGTTAATTTAAGCGGACCTAATTAACTTGGGGCGTTGAGAATTCATGGTTTATTGAAAGGCAATTGGAAATCGTTTTGAATGCAAGTATAACATGTGTGGAGATGAACCCCTTAGCTAGCCTTCCATCCATCCAATTCAATCAAATTCGTTTTTAAAATCTGTTCTAATTTACAAAGTTTGTTTTGTTTTTAAATTCGTCCAAAATCAGTCCCCCTTTTCTTTGTTGAGTCATAGTAGTTAGAAATCACTTTAGTTTGTGTTTTTAAGTGTTTTGAGTCAAGTTAAAACCTATTTTCGTCAAAATCTTGTTTAGAGTCCAAAACTGCCCAGAAAGTGGTTTTAAGGCAGTTTTGAGTGTTTTTGTGTTATTTTGAGTCTTTTGGTTTGTTTTGGTGTTTTAAAGTTTAGTTTTGCATTCTTTGAGTCTAGTTTAGTGTTTTAAACTTGTTTTTACGTTTTTGAGTCAATTCCAAGTGATTTTGCAATCCCTCCTAATCCCCGGTCTAGAACGATCCCTACTTACATACTTTGCTACAATTGATAAAAAGAGGGTTTAATTTGTGTGCTAGTAAATATCATATCAGTTGTGTTGAAACAAACCTTGTGTTAAATTGGGAGAAATGCCATTTTATGGTTAAACAAGGTATTGTTTTGGGTCATATAATTTCTGAACGAGGAATTGAGGTTGATAAGTCTAAAATAGATCTTGTACGCTACTTACCCTCTCCTACTTCGGTGAGAGAGGTTCGTTCTTTTCTTGGTCATGCAGGATTCTATAGACGATTTATCAAGGATTTTTCCAAGGTTGCACAACCCCTATGCCGTCTCCTACAAAAGGATGTGTCATTTGAGTTCAACGAGGCATGTGAGAAAGCATTCAAGCATCTCAAGGACCTCCTCACCACGGCACCCATCATAACTCCCCCGGATTGGTCCATTCCCTTTGAATTGATGTGTGATGCATCGGATTATGCACTTGGAGCTGTTTTGGGTCAAAGAAAAAATAAACAGCCCCATGTTATTTATTATGCTTCACGCACTTTGAATGATGCTCAGTTGAATTATTCTACAACCGAAAAAGAACTTTTGGCGGTTGTATTTGCTTTAGATAAATTTAGATCATATCTAATTGGTACTAAAGTTATTGTTTTCACTGACCATGCAGCCTTGAAGTACTTGTTCACCAAGAAAGAAGCTAAACCTAGACTCATTCGTTGGATGCTTCTACTTCAAGAGTTTGACATCGAAATCAAGGACAAGAAGGGGAGTGATAATGTTGTTGCCGACCACCTAAGCAGGTTGGTGCGTGAAGAAGAGGATCTTCCCATCTCCGAAACATTTCCGGATGAACAACTCTTGTCTGTTCAGTTAAGTGCTCCTTGGTACGCAGATTTGGTGAATTATTTGGTGACTAAACAAGTTCCTAGCACCCTAAACAAATTCCAACTTGACAAACTTAAAAAGGATGCTAGATTTTATGTTTGGGATGACCCATACTTGTGGAAATATTGTTCAGATCAGGTTATAAGAAGATGTGTGCATGAATCAGATTTTCACTCAATTTTAAGTTTTTGTCACACATATGCATGTGGGGGTCACTTTGGCACCCAAAGGACAGCTTTTAAGGTTCTTGAATGTGGTTTTTATTGGCCTACTTTGTTTAAAGATGCTAGAACCTTTTGTTTAACATGTGATCGCTGCCAAAGGACAGGTAATATTAGCCAAAAAGATCAAATGCCGCAGGTACCCATCTTTGTTGTTGAAATCTTTGATGTTTGGGGTATTGATTTTATGGGTCCTTTTCCTTCATCTTTTGGTTTCACGTACATATTACTTGCCGTTGATTATGTTTCAAAGTGGGTGGAAGCGAAAGCCACTCGAACTAACGATTCTAAAGTTGTGGCAGATTTTGTGAAAACTAATATCTTTTCTAGATTTGGGATGCCTTGGGTGCTAATAAGTGATGGAGGGTCTCATTTTTGCAACCGTACCATTGAGGCATTACTCAAGAAGTACCATGTGACGCATAAGGTTTCCACACCTTACCATCCCCAAACCAATGGCCAAGCCGAGGTATCTAATCGTGAGATCAAACAGATTTTGGAAAAGACCGTTGGGCCAAATAGAAAAGATTGGAGCTTACGGTTGGATGATGCACTATGGGCGTATCGAACGGCTTACAAAACCCCTATTGGTATGTCTCCTTTTCGGCTTGTGTATGGCAAGCCATGTCATCTTCCCGTGGAATTAGAACATAGAGCACATTGGGCCATCAAGACCTTCAATTTGAATGTGGACCAAGCCGGAATTCATCGAAAGCTTCAATTGAGTGAACTTGATGAGATAAGGCATGAAGCTTATGAGAATGCTAGAATTTACAAAGAGAAGAGCACGGCATTCCATGATAAGATGCTTCGAGGCAAGACTTTCGAAATTGGGCAGAAAGTGTTGTTGTTCAACTCCCGCCTTCGTCTATTCCCTGGTAAGTTACGTTCCAAGTGGGTTGGCCCGTTTGTTGTTACTGATGAGATAAGGCATGAAGCTTATGAGAATGCTAGAATTTACAAAGAGAAGAGCACGGCATTCCATGATAAGATGCTTCGAGGCAAGACTTTCGAAATTGGGCAGAAAGTGTTGTTGTTCAACTCCCGCCTTCGTCTATTCCCTGGTAAGTTACGTTCCAAGTGGGTTGGCCCGTTTGTTGTTACTAATCTTTTTGTGCATGGTGCAGTCCAAATTAAGAGCTTGAGAACTGATAGGAGCATATTTATGCGCCTTAGTTAGCTAGTTCTTATGCATTTTCGTTATGTTTTCTTAGTTTAAAGTAGTCTTTTAAGCTACTTTCATGTGTTTTCAGGTTTAAAGGACATATTACATGCAATGATGCAAATTGGAGCTTTTTGGAGCAAATGTGAGCTTAGATGGAAAAGGACATGCTTGGAACACGAGGTTGGGATGAAAGCTTAGATGGAAGAGTTGAAGATTTGAGGTTTCCTACTGGAAGTAGGAAAGCTAAGCCTAAAAGTTTCCATTTTGGGTTGATCTTTCCTAAATCGGAATTGGCAACTAAAGTTTCTAAAAGTTGGAGGTTGCTATTCTTGGAGGTTTCCATTTTCGTGAGTTTCTATTCTTGGCTTTGGGCTTTTAGATGACCTAAACCCAAATTCCTTATGGACCTTCATCCTATGCCGCACCTGGGCCCTCTAGAATCACTTTGCCTTGCCTTGTTAGGGTTTCTAGAAACCCTAACCTTAGCCCACATACCAGCCGCACCCTAGGCCCTTTTTCCCACTAAATTTCTAATTGTTTCAACCTAATTTCTGATGGATTTGTGTTTTAGAGGCCCTAATCTGATTTGCTAGGTTTTTTTTAAGTGCCTATATATATATTTCTACACCCTAGCCGCACATCATCACCCATTCTACAAATCAGAAATTCGCAAAAACCTTATTCCCCATCCTTGCCGCAGCCACCATTCCTTCCAGCCACCTCCATACACTTTGCCGCAACCCTCCTTTACTCCAGCCACCATTATACACCTCCATACACCACCCACACACCTTGCCGCACCACCATATCATCCTAACTCCATTCTTAAACCAAAACCACATCCAAAAACTCCCAAAACCATCTCTGCCGCAGCAAGGAGAAGAGAAGAGGAGCTTGACGTCAGAAATTCAAGTTGGAATTCTTGGGCGTTTTAGGTGTAATCTTTCTTATGTCTTCGATGTTTCAATTCAATAAACTTTATGTTGTGAGTATGAGGAACTAAACCCCCTTAGTTGGGGGGTGATTCGAAACCATGTACATGCTTGCAATTTGATTCGATTACATTCAGTTGTTATTTCATAAGTTATGGATTCAATTCGTTCATCTATTTGATTGATAACTTATTTGTGTATGTTGATTGAGAGTGCACACTTAGTTTTCATGCATGAATATGATGCTAGATTATGAGGGAGTTTCACCTAATAGTTACAATCTTATAATCACAAGTAGTGAAGATCGCTTGAAAACGATCGCGTTGAATAAATTCTTAGCATAAGTTTCATGCAATTCATAGTAACAAATGCTTCGTCAATGCTTATGTTTTTCATAGATCGTAATGATTCTTGCTTGTATCTCTATTATGCAATTCATGTAGGGAACTTGTAGGGAGTGTTTTGGGTTGTCGTATGCAATCATCCAACTTAATAACTTGTGGAAAAACTGAGGGTTAATTAGTGCAATTCACGGTTAACTTGGGGCGTTGAGTATTCATAGTTTATCGGAAGAACAACTGAGAATCGTTTTGTTTGCAAGTGTGACATGTGTGGAGAAGAACCTCCTAACTAGCCCTTTTATCCATCCTTTTCATCCAAAAACGTTTTACAATCTGTTTAGTTTTAAGTTTCTGTTTTGTTTTCAATTTTCGTCCAAAACAAATCCCCCTTTAATTTGAAGTCTTAGATTAGTTAGAAAGTGTTTTGATTTGTGTTTCTAAGTATTTTGATTCAAGTTTTCATCAAATTTCGTCCAAATTAGTGTAGGTGCTCAAAACTGCCCAGAAAGTGGTTTTTAGGCAGTTTTGAGCCTTCTAGTTGCTGTTTTGGTTTTTAGGTTTGTTTAAGTGTTTTAACCTTTAGTTTTGCATTCTTTGAGTCTAGTTTAGTGTTTTAAACTTTGTTTTTGAGTTTTTAAGTCAGTTTCCAAGTGTTTAGCAATCCCTCCTAATCCCCGGTCTAGAACGATCCCTACTTACATCTTTGCTACAATTTGACAAAAAGAGGGTTTAATTTGTGTGCTTATCTATTTCGCATCAAGAACCGGGCAAGAATTCAAGGTGAATGGACATCGCTTGAAGCCATACTACGAGAACTTTGTGGAGCATGTTGTGGAGGATATCCCACTGCATGCCGTGGGCTCCAGTGGGGAGTAATTGCGTTCTTCGTCCGGCTGCACGACGTTAAAGACCGGGGATTAGGAGGGATTGCTAAATCACTTGAAAACTGACTCAAATACGTAAAAACAAGTTTAAAACACTAAACTAGACTCAAAGAATGCAAAACTAAACTTTAAAACACCAAAGCAAACCAAAAGACTCAAAATAACACAAAAACACTCAAAACTGCCTTAAAACCACTTTCTGGGCAGTTTTGGACTCTAAACAAGATTTTGACGAAAATAGGTTTTAACTTGACTCAAAACACTTAAAAACACAAACTAACACACTTTCTAACTAATTTGACACTTGAAAACAAAGGGGGATTTGGTTTTTACGAAATTGAAAACAAAACATAAACTTGTAAATCAAAACAGATTTTAAAACGAATTTGGCTTAAAACAATGGATGGAAGGCTAGCTAAGGGGTTCATCTCCACACATGTTATACTTGCATATAAAACGATTTCCAATTGCTTTTCAATAAACCATGAATTCTCAACGCCCCAAGTTAATTAGGTCCGCTTAAATAACCTTCAGATTTTCCTAACGTTATTGAATTGGATGATTGCATACGACAACCCAAAACATTCCCCACAAGTCCCCTACATGATTGCATAATAGAGATACAAGCAAGAATCATTAAGTTCTATGAAGACCATAAGCATTGACGAAGCACTTGTTACTATGATTGCATGAAACTTATGCCAAGAATTTACTTAACGCGATTGAGATCATCAACCTTTACTACTTGTGAATATAAGTCCATAACGATTAGGTGAAATTTCCTTATATCCTAGCATTCAATTTATGCATGATAATTAAGCGTGCACTCTCAACCAACACACACAAATCAATGTAATTCACATAGATAAGTAAATTGAATTCACAACTTATGAAACGCAATTAGAAGTAATCAAATCATATAGCAAGCATAAACATGTATTTCGAATCCCCCCCTAGCCAAGGGGGGGTTTAGTTCCTCATACGCACACAACAAAGAGAATTGAATTTAAACATTGAAATCAAAGGAAAAGAAACACCTAGAAATTCCAGCGACGCGAACTTGAATTGCATGAACTTCCAAGCTTCCTTCTCCTCCTCCTTGGTGCGGCAAAGGACTTTAGGGACAGGTTTGGGACTTATATGTATGGGTGGATGAGTATGGACTAAGGTAGAAGTGTTTAGGAAGGGTGGGGGGTGCGGCAAGAACTTAGAACTAGGGAGAATGGTGTTTGGGCGAATTTCTGAATTTATGGAGTGAATGAATGTGTATGAGAGGTGGTCTCAATGAATGGGTGCGGCACACATATTTATAGGACCCCAAAACCCTAGGTGAATCAGATTAGGCTTTCTAGAACCCAAATCCCCAAAGAAAAAGGTTTAGAAATCAGAAATAAAAAGGGATAATGCTTCCTAGGTGCGGCAGGTAAGGAGATGAGGTGATAAGGCTTCTAGAATGCCTTGCAAGGCAAGGCAAATCAGCTTTCTAGAAGGGATAGGTGCGGCACTAAAGGATAGGGCAGATTAGGGCTTCTAGAAACCCTCTAATGCAAGGAAAACTCACGGCAAGGATGGATAAGGTTTCTAGAACAAGGATAAGGTGCCCTAAATGGATAAGGACTCCTCACTGCACTTGGAAACTTTGCCTATTAGGATTAGGAAACCTTGTCTTTGTCATTCCTTCTTCATTTTGGACTCCTTTTTCTTCTTGGACTTGGAAAACTTCTTTGTTGCTTCACTTGAGACCATTTGGATTTCGACTTTCCTACTTCGAGTAGGAAACCTTGTTTGAGTAGGAATCTTCATTCTTCTAATAATCCATCTCCGACTAGGAATCCCTCGTTGATTAGAAATCCTTCTTCAATTAGGAATCCTTCGTTGACTAGGATTTCATCTTTTAATTAGGCGCTTTCCTACTTCGACTAGGAAACCTTGTTCAAGTAGGAAACATCATCTTCAAATCTTCAATTTCGTCCATCCTCTTGGCTCCAAGCATATGATGTCCATTCCAAGCTCAGATGTGCTCCAAAAGGCTCCAAAATGCATCCTTTTGCATACTTTGCCCTTAGAACCTGAAAACACATAAAACTAGCTTAAAAGACTACTTTAACTAAGGAAAAACAATGTAAATGCACAAGAACAAGCTAACTAAGGTGCATAAATATGCCCCTATCTTTATGCACCTTGGTTAGCTTGTTCTTATGCATTTTCGTTATGTTTTCTTAGTTAAAGTAGTCTTTTAAGCTAGTTTTATGTGTTTTCAGGTTCTAAGGGCAAAGTATGCAAAATGATGCATTTTGGAGCCTTTTGGAGCAAATTAGAGCTTGGAATGGACATCATATGCTTTTAGCCAAGGGCATGGACGAATTTGAAGACTTAAAGATGATGATTCCTACTTGAACAAGGTTTCCTAGTTGAAGTAGGAAAGGGCTTAAATGAAGATGAAATCCTAGTCCAAGAAGGAGTCCTAATCAATCAAGGATTCCTAGTTGAAGATGGATTCCTAGAAGAATAAAGATTCCTACTCAAGCAAGGTTTCCTACTTGAAGAAGGAAAGTTAAAGCCAAAGAATCAGCTCAAGTGAAGAAATCTTATCCAAAACCTTATCTTAGCTTATCTTATCCAAACAAACCTTATCCTATCCTATCTTATCCTAATCCTAATCTACCTATATTTCAGCTGCAAGGGAGGGTTTCTAACTATATTAGGATGCTTAAAATCAGATTTCTAGAAGACCTAATCCTTTCCTACAAAGGTGGCGCCTAGAACCTTTCTAGAAGACCTTTGCCTTGCATTGCAATTCAGCCACTTTCCAATTCTTGCCGTGAGTTTTCACCCAATTCCTTTGGGATTTTGGTTTCTAGAAGCCCTTATCCTCTCCTAGTTAAATGCCGCACCTTATCCTCCCATTCCCTTTGGATTTCTGATTTGTTTTCCTTCAAGGATTATGTGTTATTTTCCTATGCAAATTGGGTCTTTAAATCCTTTTCCTTTGCTACCTAGGGGCTGTGATTTTCAGCCTATAAATACAACCCTATGCCGCACCATTCACTTACCACCCTCTACCATATTTTCCTACATTCATACATCCCTCAAACACATTCATCCCTCTTGTGCCGCAGCATTGCAAGGAAGGAAGGAGAAGGAACAACCTTGTGCCGTGCCTATGCCCTAGCATTGGGAGCGTTGGAGCGTTTCTAGGTGTTTTCTATCTTTGATCTCAATGTTTAATTTAAGTTATTCTTGTGTAATTGGGAGGATTCGAAACCATGTTTATGCTTGCTATATGATTTGATTACCTTCAATTGCGTTTCATAAGTTGTGGATTCAATTTGCTTATCTAAACGTATTAAAATTGATTTGTGTATGTTGGTTGAGAGGGCCCGCTTAGTTTTCATGCATAAATCTAATGCTAGGATATAAGGGAGTTTCACCTAATCGTTATGAACTTATATTCACAAGTAGTAAAGGTTGATGATCTCAATCGCGTTAAGTAAATTCTTGGCATAAGTTTCATGCAATCATAGTAACAAGTGCTTCGTCAATGCTTATGGTTGATAGGAGCATATTTATGCGCCTTAGTTTAGCTTGTTCTTGTGCATTTATAGTGTTTTTCCTTAGTAAAGTAGTCTTTTAAGCTAGTTTTATGTGTTTTCAGGTTTTAAGGGCAAAGTATGCAAAAGGAAGCATTTTGGAGCCTTTTGGAGCAAATTAGAGCTTGGAATGAAGATCATATGCTTGGAGCCATGAGGATGGACGAAATTGAAGACTTGAAGATGATGATTCCTAGTTGAATTAGGTTTCCTAGTTGAATTGGGAAACCTAGAAGATTGAATTCCCTACTTGAACAAGGTTTCCTACTTGGAGTAGGAAATGTAAACCCCAAATGGCATCAAGTTGCAGCTACAAGGAAGATTTCCAAGCCCAAGAAGGAAAAGGTTTCCAAGATGAAGAAGGAGAAGAATTCCAAATCAAGGAAGGATTGAGACATGTTTTCCTAATGCTAGAAGGACTCCTAAGTGTTGTAGGACACAAATGAGAAGTTTCTAGAGTGTTCCCCTCCTTGCCGTGAGTTTCCTACATTTCCTATCAGTTTTGGGGCTTTCTAGAAGCCCTATCCCTAATCCCTACATTGGTGCCGCACCCTAGCCTTCTAGATGCCCTAATCCCTTGCCTTGCAAGGCTTTCTAGAAGCCTTATCCCCCCTTGACCTTTGCTGCACCCTTATTCCCTTATCCCTTAGGATTTCTGATTGTTTTAACCTATTTCCTTGTGGATTTGGCTTTCTAGAAGCCTTAAACCTGATTTACCTAGGGTTAGAAGCCTATATAAAGCAGCCACACCCCTTCATTCATTCATTCATTCACTCCACAAAATCAGAAATTCACCCAAACCTCTCCACACCTTTGCCGTAGCCACCAAACACCCTTCTCCCTAGTTTTAAGTTCTTGCCGCACCATCCCCTTCCCCTAAACACTACTACATCCCTCCATAACCATTCATCCATACACCAAAGGCCCTAAACCTGTCCCTAGACCCTTTGCCGCACCAAGGAGGAGGTGAAGGAAGCTTGGAAGTTCATGCAATTCAAGTTCGCGTCGCTGGAATTTCTAGGTGTTTCTTTTCCTTTGATTTCAATGTTTAACTTCAATTCTCTTTGTTTTGTGCGTATGAGGAACTAAACCCCCCCTTGGCTAGGGGGGGATTCGAAATACATGTTTATGCTTGCGATATGATTTGATTACTTCTAATTGCGTTTCATAAGTTGTGAATTCAATTTACTTATCTATGTGAATTACATTGATTTGTGTGTGTTGGTTGAGAGTGCACGCTTAATTATCATGCATAAATTGAATGCTAGGATATAAGGAAATTTCACCTAATCGTTATGGACTTATATTCACAAGTAGTAAAGGTTGATGATCTCAATCGCGTTAAGTAAATTCTTGGCATAAGTTTCATGCAATCATAGTAACAAGTGCTTCGTCAATGCTTATGGTTTTCATAGAACTTAATGATTCTTGCTTGTATCTCTATTATGCAATCATGTAGGGGACTTGTGGGGAATGCTTTGGGTTGTCGTATGCAATCATCCAATTAACTTGGGGCGTTGAAAATTCATGGTTTATTGAAAAGCAATTGGAAATCGTTTTGAATGCAAGTATAACATGTGTGGAGATGAACCCCTTAGCTAGCCTTCCATCCATTGTTTTAAGCCAAATTCGTTTTAAAGTCTGTTTTGATTTACAAGTTTATGCTTGTTTTCAATTTCGTCAAAACCAAATCCCCCTTTGTTTTCAAGTGTCAAATTAGTTAGAAAGTGTGTTAGTTTGTGTTTTTAAGTGTTTTGAGTCAAGTTAAAACCTATTTTCGTCAAAATCTTGTTTAGAGTCCAAAACTGCCCAGAAAGTGGTTTTAAGGCAGTTTTGAGTGTTTTTGTGTTATTTTGAGTCTTTTGGTTTGTTTTGGTGTTTTAAGTTATAGTTTTACATTCTTTGAGTCTAGTTTAGTGTTTTAAACTTGTTTTTACGTTTTTGAGTCAATTCCAAGTGATTTTGCAATCCCTCCTATTCCCCGGCTTAGAACGATCCCTACTTACGTATTTTGCTACAATTGATAAAAAGAGGGTTTAATTTGTGTGCTTATATATTTCGCATCAAATTTTTGGCGCCGTTGCCGGGGATTAGCAACTTTGCTAATCCCTTGGATTGTTATTTTCGTTTTTCTTATTAGATCAGATTCTTATGTTGTTTTGTTTCTTGTTTTAGGTACTTGTTTATGACTCGGAGTTCTAATCCGGTTCACGAACATATTTTAGACTTTGACGATGATTTTGAGCGTGAGTTGAGACGAAAGAGGAAGAACCCGGAACCTAGTGAATCAAGTGCAAGTTTCGAGTCCGTTTCTGAATTTGAAGAGGAAGTGGAAGACATGGCAGCGGACAACCGAACAATCAAGGAGCTTTCTGCTTCGGGATTGGATAATGCCGCACCTCTATGTATCCAATACCCTAGGGCGGCTTCGGACAAGACTGCTGAGTTCGAATTGAAGTCAAGCTTGTTACATCACATTCCGAAGTACCATGGGCTGTCCATGGAAGATCCGAACAAGCACTTGAAGGAGTTTGAAGTCGTTTGCTCAAGCATGACCCCGGTGAACGTGGATGAGAGCATCTTGAAGATGAAGGCCTTTCCCTTTTCTCTCCTAGAGAAGGCGAAAGATTGGTTGTACGAATTGGCTCCCGGAACTGTCACATCATGGGAGAGCATGAAACGAGCTTTCTTAGAGAAGTTTTTCCCAACTTCTCGAGTCATCCTCCTACGCAAAAGGATAAGTGGCATTCAACAAAATGAAGGTGAATCCTTTCCTACTTATTATGAACGTTTTAAATCTCTTGTTGCTTCATGTCCACAGCATCAAAAGAAGGAGGAACTACTTCTACAATACTTCTACGAGGGACTTCTACCAATTGAACGTCAAATGCTAGATGCCTCAGCGGGAGGAGCATTGGTGGACAAGACCCCTACGGCTGCAAAGATGTTGATTGCTAATCGAGCGTTGAACGCTCAACAATACGAAGGTGTTGGACAAAGGAGCATGCCACGGCAACATCAAGTCAATGAGGTAAGTGCCATAACCGAACTTCAAAATCAAATGGCTAACCTTACTACGTTGTTTTCTCAGGTGGTGGAAGGTCCAAAAGTCAAAACCGTAGCTTCTTGTGGCGTATGCTCCATGTAAAACCACCATACGGACAAGTGCCCACAATTGATCGAGAATGGAGGGTGGGAGACACTCAATGCCGTGGGATATGGCAACCAATACCAATTGATAGGAGCATATTTATGCGACTTATTGTTCTTGTGCATTTATGTTGTGTTTCTTTAGTTATTTTAGTGTTTAAAGTCACTTTTGTGTGTTTTCAGATTCTAAGGACCAAGTATGCATTTTGGAGCCTTCTGGAGCAAAATGGAGCTTGGAATGATTATCACATGCTTGGAGCAAAAGGAATGGACATAATTGAAGATTTGAAGAAGTTAGGATTCCTAATCAACGAAGGATTCCTAATTGAAGTTGGATTCCTACTCACATGAGGATTCCTAGAAGAACAAGGATTCCTACTCCAACAAGGATTCCTACTTGAAGTAGGAAAGTTAAGCCAAGGTTTCCTATTTTGGTTTGACCTTTCCTAATTCTAAAAGTCCTTATGTTCCAGCCACTTTGAAGACTTCATATGTATTCTAGGACACAAAACAAAAGCCCTAGAAGCCTTTTGGACAAGTGCCGCACCTCCCTTCTCCTTTCCTCTTCCTTGCCGTGCAAGGGAGAGAGCTCTTTCCTGATTTTAGGCATTAAAACACATTCCTAATGTGTTTTAGGACCTTGCCGCATATCCCCTTGCCTTTCCTTTAATTTTCTGATTTTGTTTCCTATTTCTAGAAGCCTTAGACTTAGTTTCTGATTACCTAAATAACCTAGGGTTTTAATTCCTGAAATCCTTTAAATAAACTCCCTTTGTGCAGCCAAAAACACCCCATTCAACCCCATTCACGCCAGAAATCATCCACCACTCCTAAACACATCCATACTTCACCATTCACCCTAGTTTCTGCCTAAAAACATCCCTAGCCGCGCCATACACTCATCCTAACCCTCAATCCATACTTCTACACCATCCATAATCCCCAAAACCCAACCACTTGTGCGTTGCAGCAAGGAGAAAGAAGGAAGGACTCTTGGATGCTCAAGCTTCATCGTTGGTGCATTCTAGGTGTAATTCGTTTTATGATTTCAATGTTTAATTTCTTTTCCTTTCGTTTTGCTATGAACATGAGTGGCTAAACCCCTATTGGTTAGGGGTGATTTCGAAGCCATGACTATGTGTGCAATTTGATTTGATAAATTCCAGTTATGAATTCTTGAATCATGAATGTAATTGGCTTAACTGTGCGAGTAATAACTTATTTGTGTTTGTTAATTAAGGGTCGACACTTAATTGGCTTGCATGAATATGATGCTAGAATAATATAAGGTTGTTTCACATAATCGTCACACACTTATATTCATATGTAGTGAAGGTCGCTAGTCACGATCGCGTTAAGTTCAATTCCTAGCATGAGTGACATGATGTCATAGTTGCAAGTGCTTTGTCAATGCTTATAGTTTTCATTGAACGTAATGATCTTTGATTGTATCTCTATTATGATGTCATGTAGGGAACTTTTGAGGAATGCTTCGGGTTATCGAATGATGTCATCCAATCCGATAACACAAGGAAAACTTGAGAATTAACTAGTGATGTCACGGTTAATTTGGGGCATTGTCATTCATAATTCAATGAAGGAATAACTGGAAATCGAGTCGTTTGCATACTTGTCATGTGTGGAGAAAGAGCCTCTAACTAGTCCATCATCCATTTAAAACCCCAAAATCGTTTTCAAATCTGTTTTTACTTTGCAATCTGTTTTGTTAGTTTATTTTCGTCCAAATCAAATCCCCATTTATTTTGAAGTCCTAGATTAGTTAGAAAGTGTTTTGGTTTATGTTAGAAAGTGTTTTGGTACAAGTTAAAACCCAAATTCGTCCAATTTGGTGCTTTGTGCTGAAAACTGCCCAGAAAGTGTTTTTAAGGCAGTTTTGAGTCTTTGTTTGCTGTTTTGAGTCTTTTGGTTTGTTTTAGTGTTTTGAACTTTAGTTTTACATTCTTTGAGTCTAGTTTAGTGTTTTAAACTTTGTTTTTACGTTTCTAAGTCAGTTTTCAAGTGTTTAGCAATCCCTCCTAATCCCCGGTCCAGAACGATCCCTACTTACATACTATACTACAATTGTCAGAAGAGGGTTTAATTTGTGTGTTTAGTTATTTTACGCATCACCAATCACGTGGTGATCCGTTTTCCAATACTTACAATCCCGGTTGGCGTGATCATCCGAATTTCAAATGGCGAGACCCCCAACAAGGCCAACAACAAAGCGGATTTAGGCAACAACCCCCAGGTTTCTATCAAAAGCCGTTGGCACCACCACAAGCCCAAGCACAACCTGCCCAAAGCAATTCAGGTAATTCAAGTGATAATGATAAGATTTTTCAATTACTTACTACTTTGACGCAGGAAGTCCAAACTCAAAGCAAAGAGAGGCAAATCCAAGACAAGAGGGTGGACAACTTGGAGAAGCAAGTGGGACAAATTGCCGAGTTTATGGGGCAATTTCATGAGCAAGGAAGGTTGCCTAGCTCAACGGTGGTCAATCCGAAAGGTGGATTCGAATCTGCAAAAGCTATGCATTTGCAAAGTGGAAAGCAAGTCGGATCTGACCTCAAACCATCCAAGTCACGTTCCAACGAGGAGGAAGAGTTGAGAATTGAAGAGGAGGAGCAAAGGCCACTCACGGCCAAGGTGGAACCAACATTGCCGCAAGCTACAAGTGATCCCAATTCGTCCAATTCATCCAATAAAGGTAAAAACGTGTCAAGTTCAGTTCCTACTAATGATTTTCCTGCGAATGTTCCTTTTCCTAGTAGGTTTAAGCAAACGAAGAAAGAAGAAGCGGAAAAGGACATTTTGGAGACGTTTCGGAAAGTTCAAGTCAATATCCCCCTTTTGGATGCAATCAAGCAAGTCCCGAGGTACGCCAAGTTCTTGAAGGAACTTTGCACCAATAGGAAGAGGATTTTGACCAAGGAGGTGGTCAAAGTAGGTGAAAACGTCTCAACCATCTTACAACGCAAGCTGCCCCCAAAATACAATGATCCGGGTAGTTTTACAATTTCGTGTGTTATTGGTAATTCTAGGTTTGAATCTGCCATGTTAGACTTAGGTGCATCTATAAATGTCATGCCATATTCAATTTATGCATCTATGAACCTAGGAGCGTTGAAAAACGATGGGGTGATCATACAATTGGCCGATAGATCTAATGCCTATCCAAAGGGAGTTTTGGAAGATGTTTTAGTGCAGGTTAATCATTTAATCTTCCCGACGGATTTCTACGTACTTGAGATGGATGAATCGGACCATGCGCCTTCATTGCCCATCCTCCTTGGAAGGCCATTCATGAAAACTGCTCGGACGAAGATTGACGTCTATAATGGCACTTTGACGATGGCATTTGATGGGGAAGTTATTAATTTCAATCTTTCTGATTCTATGAAGTATCCTAGTGAGAATCATTCATGTTTTGCTATTGATGTACTTGATTCTTTGGCGCAGGACCATTTGGACAATTTGACGGACGATGCATTTGAATTGGTCATTGCGCAAGGAAAGCACATGCAAAACATTGAGGCAACCACCAAGGCACCCCACGACATGCATGAAGAGTCCTTGGCCGTACACCCTAGTGAAGCTATCATTGAGATGGTGGCTGCCCTCGAGTCATTGCCATCACAATCGGGTAAGTATTCGGACCCTATTTTAAGTTCAGTTTCGGCTAATAAAATGCGTCCCTCAGTTGTGCAGCCACCTACACTTGAACTTAAGCCGTTGCCTAGTCACTTGAAGTACGTTTTCTTGGGCGAGGATGACACGTTGCCCGTCATTATTTCATCCTCACTCACGGCCCAAGAAGAAGGTAAGTTAGTACGAGTGCTAAAGGAGTACAAAACGGCAATTGGATGGACCTTGGCCGACATAAAGGGAATTAGCCCTACTACGTGCATGCATCGCATACTTCTAGAGGAGGGGTCCAAAACATCCCGAGAGGCTCAACGCCGTCTCAACCCTCTGATGATGGAAGTTGTGAAGAAAGAAGTCATCAAGCTTTTAGATTGTGCAGTTATCTATCCCATCTCGGATAGTAAGTGGGTTTCACCAGTTCAATGCGTTCCAAAGAAGTCCGGAGTGACAGTGGTAGCTAATGCCGAGAATGAACTTGTTCCTCAACGCATTCAAACCGGTTGGAGGGTGTGCATCGACTATAGGAAGCTAAACGCCACCACGAGGAAGGATCACTTCCCATTGCCGTTCATCGACCAAATGCTTGAGAGGTTAGCCGGTTATGCTTTCTATTGTTTTCTTGATGGTTATTCTGGTTATAATCAAATTGTCATAACACCCGAAGATCAAGAAAAAAACACTTTTACATGCCCCTTTGGTACTTTTGCATATCGTCGCATGCCTTTTGGTTTATGTAATGCACCTGCTACATTTCAAAGATGCATGATGAGCATATTTTCTGATTATGTTGAGAAAATCATTGAAGTGTTTATGGATGATTTTAGCGTGTTTGGTGATTCTTTTGATGGTTGCTTGCATAATCTTAGTTTAATCTTAAAACGTTGCGTTGAAACTAACCTTGTTCTTAATTGGGAAAAATGCCATTTCATGGTTAAACAAGGCATAGTTTTAGGTCATATAGTCTCTGAAAACGGTATTGAGGTTGATAAGTCGAAAATAGATCTTGTACGTCACTTACCCTCTCCGACTTCGGTTAGAGAGGTTTGTTCTTTTCTTGGCCATGCAGGTTTCTATCGTAGGTTTATCAAGGATTTCTCGAAGGTTGCACAACCTCTTTGCTGTCTCCTACAAAAAGACGTGGCGTTTGAATTCACCAAGGAGTGCACGGCATCATTCAACCAATTCAAGGAGTTGTTGACCACGGCACCCATCATTGTTCCACCGGATTGGAGTCTACCTTTCGAACTCATGTGTGATGCGTCCGACTATGCTTTAGGAGCTGTTTTAGGACAAAGAAAGGACAAGAGGCCGCATGTCATCTACTACGCCTCACGGACGTTGAATGATGCACAATTGAACTACTCCACTACGAAAAAAGAACTTCTTGCCGTTGTCTTTGCTTTAGATAAATTTCGATCATATCTAATTGGTACTAAAGTAATTGTTTTCACTGATCATGCAGCTCTGAAATACTTGCTCACCAAAAAGGAGGCCAAGCCACGGCTAATTCGATGGATGTTGGTACTTCAAGAGTTCGACATAGAGATTCGTGACAAGAAGGGAAGTGAAAACGTGGTGGCTGACCACCTAAGACGAATGGTGCACAATGAAGAGTCCCTACCCATTGCCGAGACATTCCCCGATGAACAATTGCTGTCCATTAAGGTTAGTGCACCTTGGTATGCCGATATTGTTAATTTTTTGGTGTCAAAACGTATTCCAAGTGAGTTCACTAGGCACCAACGTGATAAACTTCGGCATGATGCACGGTTTTATGTATGGGATGATCCGTACTTATGGAAATTTTGCCCCGATCAGATTATACGTCGTTGTGTGCACGATTCTGAATGTCATTCAATTTTGAGTTTTTCTCATACATATGCATGTGGAGGGCACTTTGGCACACAACGCACAGCCCTCAAAGTGTTACAATGTGGATTCTATTGGCCTAGTATTTTTAAAGATGCTAGAACTTTTTGCTTAACATGTGATAAATGCCAAAGAATGGGTGGTATTAGTGCAAGGGACCAAATGCCGCAGGTTTCTATCCTAAATGTTGAAATTTTTGATGTTTGGGGTATTGATTTTATGTATATTTTGCTTGCGGTTGATTATGTGTCGAAATGGGTGGAAGCCAAGGCCACCCGGACTAATGATTCTAAAGTGGTTGTAGATTTTATTAGAACTAACATTTTTGCAAGGTTTGGAATGCCACGAGTGATCATTAGTGATGGAGGGTCACACTTTTGCAATCGGACCATTGAAGCGTTATTGAGGAAATACAGTGTCACCCAGAAGGTTTCTACACCTTACCATCCTCAAACGAATGGCCAAGCCGAGGTTTCCCACCGAGAGATCAAGCAAATACTTGAGAAGACCGTTGGGCCAACAAGGAAGGATTGGAGCCTACGGTTAGATGATACACTTTGGGCGTATCGTACGGCGTACAAAACCCCCATTGGGATGTCTCCCTTTCGACTTGTCTATGGCAAGGCGTGCCATCTTCACGTTGAATTGGAGCACAAAGCGCTTTGGGCCATCAAGAAGTTTAACATGAACCTCGATGAAGCGGGAAGTCAAAGGAGATTGCAATTGAATGAGCTTGATGAGATACGGCACGAGGCGTACGATAATGAAAGCATTTACAAGCAAAAGACCAAAGCTTTCCATGACAACATGATCCGTGGGAAATGCTTCTCAATTGGGCAGAAAGTGCTATTGTTCAATTCCCGTTTGCGCTTGTTTCCCGGTAAGTTACGTTCTAAGTGGATTGGACCGTTTGTTATTACTAATGTTTTTGTTCATGGTGCAGTCCAAATCCAAAGCTTGAAAACGGGACAAGAATTCAAGGTGAACGGGCATCGTTTGAAGCCCTATTATGAAAACTTTGTGGAGCAACCCGTGGAGGACATCTCTTTGGATGCCGTGGGCCCTAATCTGGAGTGATGAGGCATTTCGTCCGGCTGTACGACGTTAAAGCAAGCGCTACTTGGGAGGCAACCCATGCATTCAACAAAGGAAGACCGAGAAAGCACTCCAATTCCAGATTTGCGTTCCTAAACCCTTCTCTTTGTTGCTATTTTGTTTCTGCCATGTTAGGTTGTTTAGATGTTGTTTTGTTTGTTTGTTTGTTATTTGTGTGAGTCTATGCTTGAAACATTGAGGACAATGTTTGATTTAAGTGTGGGGGGTAACCAACGTGTTTTGATGCAAATTCGTAGGGTTTATCACTCATAACTTCTATGTGTTGTTCCTTGCTGTTTTAAGTGTTTTTAAGCTGTTTTAGTGTGTTTTGATTCAAAAATCCGAAAATCCCATAAAAATTTGAAAAATTGTTTTAAAAAACCCAAAAAGAGTTGTTTTTGTGTGTTTGTTTGTGTCTTAGGGTACCTTCCAACACAATGATGAGGATTCGGTTTGTAATTGCATGATTGTTAAAGAGAGTTATAAACATGGATGAAAGTTTGATTTACTCTTTGGTTTATGCTTGGTTGTGGTTATAACTTATGAATTCACATGTAATCATAAAGACAAAATCAATTTTTGTAACATGCTTGAAGGAAGGAACTCAAACTAACGCTACAACCTTGTGAGAATTGAGCCTAAAACGTTTATTTGGAGAGTTAATAATCTGTGCATTGTTGTTTTCTAAAGTCGTTGCATGATCTCATTATTCTTTGCTTGGTTATTACTTAGAAGGCGTTTCATCATTTAGTTCCAAACACTAGAACTCATACCCAATTCATTCAAAGCATGTTATTGATTTGCTTAACACATATTCAAGATAAAGGTTGTGTAGTGACCACCATAGCCAAATGGCCATATCTCCCTATTTCATTGTGTTTTGTAGGTTTTAACCCCGTTGAGCCTTGTTTAGCCTATGTTTTCTTCGTTAACCCACATTATCCTCACCTAGCCTAGATTAGGACCATCCATACCTTTTTTCTTGAAGCATAGTAATGAATGACTCAAAATGAATTCCTTTTGGTCATTGTTGGCAGAAAACAAGTGTGGGGGAAGTGAGTTTTGTTGTGGGTGTGCCAAAGTCTTGAATGAGGCACGAAAACGAAAAGAAAAAGAAAAATTTCGTGGAAAATAAAAAGAAAAAAAGAAAAAGTTGTGAAAAGAATGAAAAGGAGTTGAAAAGATGTGAAACAGAGTTCTTAAGTGTTGTTGGTTGAAGGAAGGGTCCAAAACAGTGAATTCGGCCCTAATTGTTGTTGAATCTTCCCTTTGTGTTTAAAAGTTAAATTCTGCATGCTAATGGGAATTCTGAGTACGATTTCATTGTTTTGCTTACTATTGCTTTAAGAACGTTTGTTTTCCCTATCCTTTCGTTGTTAGCCAACTTCCCTAGCCCCGTTACAACCCTTGACTTTAATCTTGAGTGTTGTGTGTTTCAATTTGTGGAGTTTGAATTTGGCATGTGCATATGGTGTCACTGGTTCTCGCATCTAAGTAGTAGCATTCCATTCATGAGATCATATCTAAACATGCTTATTAACTCCGGAAATTGCTTTTCTTGTTATACATATATGTGAGCATTCGTTTTCATATTTACATCAATCTTCTCACATATAACTAGTGTAGGGTGTGTAGTTAGAAAATCTGAGTGAAAATAGAGTGCATATCTAGTAAAGAATTGAGGAAATTCTCTAAGGCATGTTACTACATTCAAAACATCGTTTTAGTTGGTTATTTGTGAACTAATGAGTAGTGACTATGATTAAGTATGTGCTTAAGCGTAAAGATGGCTAAAATCTGTGGGAATGATGATTTTTAACATGTCATGTGCATTGGAAATCCCTGAGGCGATTGTTGGAAGGTTTAGGTTGTGTTTTACTCGTTTTGCTTCGTTTGTTTACTTTGTTTCGTTTTGTTTTGCTCAAGGACTCGCAAAAGCTAAGTGTGGGGGAATTTGATAGGAGCATATTTATGCGCCTTAGTTTAGCTTGTTCTTGTGCATTTATAGTGTTTTTCCTTAGTAAAGTAGTCTTTTAAGCTAGTTTTATGTGTTTTCAGGTTTTAAGGGCAAAGTATGCAAAAGGAAGCATTTTGGAGCCTTTTGGAGCAAATTAGAGCTTGGAATGAAGATCATATGCTTGGAGCCATGAGGATGGACGAAATTGAAGACTTGAAGATGATGATTCCTAGTTGAATTAGGTTTCCTAGTTGAATTGGGAAACCTAGAAGATTGAATTCCCTACTTGAACAAGGTTTCCTACTTGGAGTAGGAAATGTAAACCCCAAATGGCATCAAGTTGCAGCTACAAGGAAGATTTCCAAGCCCAAGAAGGAAAAGGTTTCCAAGATGAAGAAGGAGAAGAATTCCAAGTCAAGGAAGGATTGAGACATGTTTTCCTAATGCTAGAAGGACTCCTAAGTGTTGTAGGACACAAATGAGAAGTTTCTAGAGTGTTCCCCTCCTTGCCGTGAGTTTCCTACATTTCCTATCAGTTTTGGGGCTTTCTAGAAGCCCTATCCCTAATCCCTACATTGGTGCCGCACCCTAGCCTTCTAGATGCCCTAATCCCTTGCCTTGCAAGGCTTTCTAGAAGCCTTATCCCCCCTTGACCTTTGCTGCACCCTTATTCCCTTATCCCTTAGGATTTCTGATTGTTTTAACCTATTTCCTTGTGGATTTGGCTTTCTAGAAGCCTTAAACCTGATTTACCTAGGGTTAGAAGCCTATATAAAGCAGCCACACCCCTTCATTCATTCATTCATTCACTCCACAAAATCAGAAATTCACCCAAACCTCTCCACACCTTTGCCGCAGCCACCAAACACCCTTCTCCCTAGTTTTAAGTTCTTGCCGCACCATCCCCTTCCCCTAAACACTACTACATCCCTCCATAACCATTCATCCATACACCAAAGGCCCTAAACCTGTCCCTAGACCCTTTGCCGCACCAAGGAGGAGGAGAAGGAAGCTTGGAAGTTCATGCAATTCAAGTTCGCGTCGCTGGAATTTCTAGGTGTTTCTTTTCCTTTGATTTCAATGTTTAACTTCAATTCTCTTTGTTTTGTGCGTATGAGAAACTAAACCCCCCCTTGGCTAGGGGGGATTCGAAATACATGTTTATGCTTGCGATATGATTTGATTACTTCTAATTGCGTTTCATAAGTTGTGAATTCAATTTACTTATCTATGTGAATTACATTGATTTGTGTGTGTTGGTTGAGAGTGCACGCTTAATTATCATGCATAAATTGAATGCTAGGATATAAGGAAATTTCACCTAATCGTTATGGACTTATATTCACAAGTAGTAAAGGTTGATGATCTCAATCGCGTTAAGTAAATTCTTGGCCTAAGTTTCATGCAATCATAGTAACAAGTGCTTCGTCAATGCTTATGGTTTTCATAGAACTTAATGATTCTTGCTTATATCTCTATTATGCAATCATGTAGGGAACTTGTGGGGAATGCTTTGGGTTGTCGTATGCAATCATCCAATTCAATAACGTTAGGAAAATCTGAAGGTTAATTTAAGCGGACCTAATTAACTTGGGGCGTTGAGAATTCATGGTTTATTGAAAAGCAATTGGAAATCGTTTTGAATGCAAGTATAACATGTGTGGAGATGAACCCCTTAGCTAGCCTTCCATCCATTGTTTTAAGCCAAATTCGTTTTAAAATCTGTTTTGATTTACAAGTTTATGCTTGTTTTCAATTTCGTCAAAACCAAATCCCCCTTTGTTTTCAAGTGTCAAATTAGTTAGAAAGTGTGTTAGTTTGTGTTTTTAAGTGTTTTGAGTCAAGTTAAAACCTATTTTCGTCAAAATCTTGTTTAGAGTCCAAAACTGCCCAGAAAGTGGTTTTAAGGCAGTTTTGAGTGTTTTTGTGTTATTTTGAGTCTTTTGGTTTGTTTTGGTGTTTTAAGTTATAGTTTTACATTCTTTGAGTCTAGTTTAGTGTTTTAAACTTGTTTTTACGTTTTTGAGTCAATTCCAAGTGATTTTGCAATCCCTCCTAATCCCCGGCCTAGAACGATCCCTACTTACGTATTTTGCTACAATTGATAAAAAGAGGGTTTAATTTGTGTGCTTATATATTTCGCATCAATGGTTTTCATAGAACTTAATGATTCTTGCTTGTATCTCTATTATGCAATCATGTAGGGGACTTGTGGGGAATGCTTTGGGTTGTCGTATGCAATCATCCAATTCAATAACGTTAGGAAAATCTGAAGGTTAATTTAAGCGGACCTAATTAACTTGGGGCGTTGAGAATTCATGGTTTATTGAAAAGCAATTGGAAATCGTTTTGAATGCAAGTATAACATGTGTGGAGATGAACCCCTTAGCTAGCCTTCCATCCATTGTTTTAAGCCAAATTCGTTTTAAAATCTGTTTTGATTTACAAGTTTATGTTTTGTTTTCAATTTCGTCAAAACCAAATCCCCCTTTGTTTTCAAGTGTCAAATTAGTTAGAAAGTGTGTTAGTTCGTGTTTTTAAGTGTTTTGAGTCAAGTTAAAATCTATTTTCGTCAAAATCTTGTTTAGAGTTCAAAACTGCCCAGAAAGTAGTTTTAAGGCAGTTTTGAGTGTTTTTGTGTTATTTTGAGTCTTTTGGTTTGTTTTGGTGTTTTAAGTTATAGTTTTATATTCTTTGAGTCTAGTTTAGTGTTTTAAACTTGTTTTTACGTTTTTGAGTCAATTCCAAGTGATTTTGCAATCCCTCCTAATCCCCGGCTTAGAACGATTCCTACTTACGTATTTTGCTACAATTGATAAAAAGAGGGTTTAATTTGTGTGCTTATATATTTCGCATCAAGAACCAGTGACACCATATGCTCATACCAATTTTAAACTCCACAAATTGAAACACACAACACTCAAGATTAAAGGCAAGGGTTGTAACGGGGCTTGGGGTATTGGCTAACAAAGAAAGGATAAGGAAAACAAACGTTCTTAAAACAATAGTAAGCCAAGTATTGAAATCGAAACTTAGAATTCACTTTATAATGCAGAAATCAACTTTTAAACAAAAGGGGAAGATTCATGCAACACTTAGGGTCAAATTCAACTTTTTCGACCCTTTCTTCAACAATCAACACTTTAGAACTCTTTTTCGCATCTTTTTCAACTCTTTTTCAAACTTTTCACAACTTTTCTTTTTTTCTTTTCTATTTTCCACGAATTTTTCTTCTTTTTCTTTTCTAACCCGTGCCTCATTAAGGACTTTGGCACACACACACATAAGAATCAATTCCCCCACACTTGTTTTCTGCAATGCATCGATCAAAAGGAATTCAATGGAGTCATGCTTTACTATGCTTCAAGAACAAGGGTATGGATGATCCTAATCTAGGCTAGGTGAGGATAGTGTGGGTTATCAAACAATATAGGCTAAACAAGGCTCAACGGGGTTAAAACCTACAAACATATGAACATGGGGGACACGGCAATTTAGCTTAAATGGTGGTCACTACACAACTTCATCTTGAATATGTGTTATTAACTCTCCAAATAAACGTTTAGGCTCAAGTCTCACTAGGTTGTAGCGTTAGTTTGAGTTCCTTCCTTCAAGCATGTTACAAAAACTAATTTTTTTCCTTTGTGATTACATGTGAATTCATAAGTTATAACCACAACCAAGCATAAACCAAAGAGTAAATCAAACTTTCATCCATGTTTACAACTCTCTTTAACAGTCATGCAGTTAAAAATCGAATCCTCATCATTGTGTTGAAAGGTACCCTAAGACACAAACAAACACACAAAACAACTTTAAAACGACTCTTTTTGTTTTTTTTTCAAAACAATTTTTCAATTTTTTCTGGGATTTTCGGAATTTTTATGTAAAACACTCTAAAATGCATCAAAACAGCCTAAAAACAGCAAGGAACAACATTGGAAGTTATGGGTGATAAAACCCTACGAATTTGCATCAAAACACTTTGGTTACCCCCCCACACTTAAATCAAACATTGTCCTCAATGTTTCAAGCATAAACTAACACAAATAACAAGTAAACAAACAACAGCAACTAACATAATAAATATGGCAGAAACGAAATAAACAACAAAGAGAAGGGTTTAGGAACGTAAATCTGGAATTGGAGCGATTCCTAGGTCTTCCTTTGTTATTGGCTTGCAAAAATCTACTAGGAAATGGTACATTCGGAGGAATAATATTAGAATTAACTTGAAGTGGACCTTCCTTACCCTTGTTGGCCGAATTGGAATGCTTGGGTGGTTGCAGCAAGGGTGCTTCTACCCTTGCCGTGGCCTTTGCTTGATCCTCCTCTTCAATTTGCAACTTCTTGTCCTCCTTGGGGGCAGATTTAGATGGTTGTGGTTCAGTTCCTACTTCTTTCCCACTCCTTAGCGTGATGGCCTTGGCAGATTCAAAGCCTCCCCTCGGGTTGACAACGGTTGAACTAGGAAGTTTCCCTTGTTCTTGGAATTGCCCCATGAATTCCGCAATCTGCCTTACTTGCTTCTCCAACTCGTCCATCCTCTTGTCCTTAATTTGCATACTCTGCACCATAGAAGTTAGTAATTGAAAAATCTGATCATTATCAATGGACGAACCTGATTTATTTTGGGCAAGGTTGTGCTTGGGGTGGAGTTGGTGCAAACGGCTTTTGATAGAAACCCGAGGGTTGTTGCCTAAATGCGCTTTGTTGTTGGCCTTGTTGGGGTTCTCGCCATTTGAAATTTGGATGATCCCTCCATCCTGGATTGTATGTATTAGAAAAGGGATCACTTCTTTGTTGGTATGGCTGCCCAAAACCCACGGCATTTAGGGTCTCCCACCCTCCATTCTCTATCAATTGTGGGCACTTGTCCGTAAGGTGTCCTTGCATGGAGCATACGCCACAAGCACTTACATTTTGTACTTTTGGTCCTTCCACAACCTGAGAAAGAAGAGTAGTAAGGTTAGCCATTTGATTTGAAGTTCGGATATGGCACTTACCTCATTCACTTGGTGTTGCCGTGTGTTGCTTCTTTGCCCAACACCTTCGTATTGTTGAGCGTTCAACGCTCGATTAGCAATCAAAGTCTTTGCTGCCGTGGGGGCCTTGTCCACCAAGGCTCATCCAGCTGAGGCATCTAGCATTTGACGTTCAATTGGTAGAAGTCCCTCGTAGAAGTATTGTAGAAGAAGCTCCTCCTTCATTTGATGTTGTGGACAAGAAGCAACAAGAGATTTAAAACGTTCATAATAAGTAGGAAAAGATTCACCTTCTTCTTGTTGAATTCCACTTATCCTTTTTCGGAGGAGGATGACTCGAGAACTGGGGAAAAACTTCTCCAAGAAGGCCCCTTTCATGCTCTCCCAAGATGTGACAGTTCCGGGAGCTAATTCATATAACCAATCTTTCGCCTTTTCCAAGAGAGAAAAGGGAAAGGCATTCATCTTCAATATGCTCTCATCGACGTTGATTGGAGTCATGCTTGAACACACCACCTTGAATTCTTTCAAGTGCTTGTTAGGATCTTCCATGGACAACCCATGGTACTTCGGGATGTGGTGTAGCAAACTTGACTTCAATTCGAATTCCTCGGTCTTTCCTTGGGTAGCCGCGGGATATTGAATACATAGAGGTGCGGCATTGTCCAATCCCGAAGCCGAAAGCTCCTTGATTGTATGATTATCTTGTGCCATAACTTCCTCTTCTTCACCCACACTTGCCGTGGGTTCCTCTTCTTCAAACTCAACTTCGGCTTCTGAATTTAAACTTGATTCACTAGGCTCTGGATTCTTCCTTTTTCGTCTCAATTCTCGCTCGAAATCGTCGTCAAAGTCCAAGATGTGTTCACGAACCGGATGAGAACTCCGAGTCATAAACTAGTACATAAAAACAAGAAAACAAAACAAACTCAGAATCTGGAACGAATTAAAACAAACAGAAATAAAACAATCCAAGGGATTAGCAAAGTTGCTAATCCCCGGCAACGGCGCCAAAAATTTGATGCGAAATATATAAGCACACAAATTAAACCTCTTTTTATCAATTGTAGCAAAGTATGTAAGTAGGGATCGTTCTAGGCCGGGGATTAGGAAGGATTGCGAAATCACTTGAAAACTGACTCAAAATGTAAAAACAAAATTTAAAACACTAAACTAGACTCAAAGAATGCAAAACTAAACTCTAAAACACTAAAACAAACCAAAAGACTCAAAACAGCCCAGAAACACTCAAAACTGCCTTAAAAACACTTTCTGGGCAGTTTTGAACACAAAACACAATTTGGACGAAAATAGGTTGTAACTTGACTCAAGACACTTAAAAACACAAACTAAATTGATTCCTAACTAATCTAATACTTCAAAATAAATGGGGATTGAGTTTTTACGAAAATTGAAAATAAAAACAAAACTTTGTAAATTGAACAGATTCTAAAACGAAATTGATAAAAGTGAATAGATGGAAAGCTAGCTAAGGGGTTCTTCTCCACACATGTCACACTTGCATACAAAACGATTTCCAATTGCTTTTCAATAGTGATGTGAAATATATAAGCACACAAATTAAACCCTCTTTTTATCAATTGTAGCAAAATATGTAAGTAGGGATCGTTCTAGGCCGGGGATTAGGAGGGATTGCAAAATCACTTGGAATTGACTCAAAAAAACGTAAAAACAAGTTAAAACACTAAACTAGACTCAAAGAATGTAAAACTATAACTTAAAACACCAAAACAAACCAAAAGACTCAAAATAACACAAAAACACTCAAAACTGCCTTAAAACCACTTTCTGGGCAGTTTTGGACTCTAAACAAGATTTTGGACGAAAATTGGTTTCAACTTGACTCAAAACACTTAAAAACACAACTAACACACTTTCTAACTAATTTGACACTTGAAAACAAAGGGGGATTTGGTTTTGGACGAATTTAAAAATAAAACAAAACTTTGTAACTAGAACAGATTTTTAAAACGAATTTGATTTAAAACAATGGATGGAAGACTAGCTAAGGGGTTCATCTCCATACATGTTATGCTTGCATACGAAACGATTTCCAATTGCTTTTCAATAAACCATGACTTCTCAACGCCCCAAGTTAATTAGGTCCGCTTAAATTAACCTTCAGATTTTCCTAATGTTATTGAATTGGATGATTGCATACGACAACCCAAAGCATTCCCCACAAGTCCCCTACATGATTGCATAATAGAGATACAAGCAAGAATCATTAAGTTCTATGAAAACCATAAGCATTGACGAAGCACTTGTTACTATGATTGCATGAAACTTATGCCAAGAATTTACTTAACGCGATTGAGATCATCAACCTTTACTACTTGTGAATATAAGTTCATAACGATTAGGTGAAATTCCCTTATATCCTAGCATCAAATTAATGCATGCAAACTAAGTGTCGACCCTTAATCAACATACAAGAATAAGTTTTAATTCACATAGATAAGCAAGTTGAAATCACAATTTATGAAACGCAATTAGAAGTAATCAAATCATATCGCAAGCATAAACATGTATTTCGAATCCCCCCCTAGCCAAGGGGGGGTTTAGTTCCTCATACTCACAACACAAAGAGAATAGAATTTAAACATTGAAATCAAAGGAAAAGAAACACCTAGAAATTCCAGCAAGTTGAACTTGAATCGCATGAACTCCAAGCTTCCTCCTCCTCCTCCTTGGTGCGGCAAAGGTCTAAAACAGGTTCTAAGGGTCCTATGTGTATGGATTAATGGTTATGGAGGGGTATGGTGGTGTTTAGGAGTGGTGGAGGGTGCGGCAAAGGTGTGTGAAGGGTTTTGGCGAATTTCTGATTTGTGGAGTGAATGAATGAATGAATGAATGGGTTAAGGTGGTTTATATAGGCTTCTAACCCTAGGTAAATCAGGTTTAGGCCTTCTAGAAACCCAAATCCATCAGGAATTGGACTAAAAAAACACATTCCCACTAGGAATAGGTGCGGCATAGGCTTAGGGTCAGATAAGGCTTCTAGAAAGCCTTGCAAGGCAAGGATTTAGGGTCTTCTAGAAGTAAATGGGCGGCATATTTCAAGGGAGGATAAGATAGGGCTTCTAGAAAGCCCAAAATCTGATGGGAATTGCTTAGAACTTGTGGCAAGGAGGGGAATACTCTAGAAACTTCTCATTTGTGTCCTACAACACTTAGGAGTCCTTCTAGCATTAGGAAAACATGTCTCAATCCTTCCTTGACTTGGAATTCTTCTCCTTCTTCATCTTGGAAACCTTTTCCTTCTTGGACTTGGAAATCTTCCTTGTAGCTGCAACTTGATGCCATTTGGGGTTTACATTTCCTATTCCAAGTAGGAAACTTTGTTTGAATAGGAATCTTCATTCTTCTAGGAATCCATCTTCAACTAGGAATCCCTCGTTGATTAGGATTCCTTCTTCAATTAGGAATCCTTTGTTGACTAGGATTTCATCTCTTGATTAGGCGCTTTCCTACTTCGACTAGGAAACCTTGTTCAAGTAGGAAACATCATCTTCAAATCTTCAATTTCGTCCATCCTCTTGGCTCCAAACATATGATATTCATTCCAAGCTCTAATTTGCTCAAAAAGGCTCCAAAATGCTTCCTTTTGCACACTTTGCCCTTAAAACCTGAAAACACATAAAACTAGCTTAAAAGACTACTTTACTAAGGAAAAACACTATAAATGCACAAGAACAAGCTAAACTAAGGCGCATAAATATGCTCCTATCAAATTCCTCCACACTTAGCTTTGGCTAGTCCTCGAGCAAAACAAAACGAAACAAAGTAAACAAACGAAACAAAACGAGTAAAACACAACCTAAACCTTCCAACAATCGCCTCAGGGATTTCCAATGCACATGACATGTTAAAAATCATCATTCCCACAGATTTTAGCCATCTTTACACTTAAGCACATACTTAATCATAGTCACTACTTATTAGTTCCCATTTAACCAATTAAAACGATGTTTAAATGTAGTAACATGCCTTAGAGAATTTCCTCAATTCCTTACTAGATATGCACTCTATTTTCACTCCGATTTTCTAACTACACACCCTACACTAGTTATATGTGAGAAGATTGATGTAAATATGAAAACGAATGCTCACATATATGTTTCACAAAGAACGCAATTTCTAGAGTTAAGAAGCATGTTTAGATATGATCTCATGAATGGAATGCTACTACTTAGATGCGAGAACCAGTGACACCTATATGCTCCTACCAAATTCAAACTCCACAAATTGAAATACACAACACTCAAGATTAAAGTCAAGGGTTGTAACGGGGCTAGGGGAGTTGGCTAACAACGAAAGGATAGGGAAAACAAACGTTCTCAAAGCAATAGTAAGCAAAATAATGAAATTGAACTTTAGAATTCCCATTAGCATGCAAAAAATCAACTTTTAAACACAAAGGGAAGTTTTAACAACAATTAGGGCCGAATTCAATGTTTTGGACCCTTTCTTCAACAAACAACACTTAAGGCCTCTTTTTCACATATTTTCAACTTCTTTCTCATTCTTTTCACAACTTTTCTTTTTTTCTTTCTATTTTCCACGAATTTTCTTTTCTTTTCTTTTTCGTGCCTCATTCAAGACTTTGGCACACCCATAACAAAACTGACTTCCCCCACACTTGTTTTCTGCAATGCATTGGTTTTAAGGAATTCATATTAAGTCATGCATTACTATGCTTCAAGAACAAAGGTATGGATGGTCCTAATCTAGGCTAGGTGAGGATAATGTGGTTAACAAAGAAAATAGGCTAAAACAAGGCTCAACGGGGTTAAAAACCTACAAAACACAATGACATAGGGCACACGGCATTTGGCTAAAGTGGTGGTCACTACACAACTTTATCTTGAATATGTGTTATGCAAATCAATAACATGCTTTGAATGAATTGGGCATGAGTTCTAGTGTTTGGAACTAAATGATGAAACGCCTTCTAAGTAGTAACCAAGCAACGAATAATGAGATCATGCAACAACTTTAGAAAACAACAATGCACAGATTATTAACTCTCCAAATAAACGTTTAGGCTCAAGTCTCACAAGGTTGTAGCGTTAGTTTGAGTTCCTTCCTTCAAGCATGTTACAAAAACTGATTTTTTTCTTTATGATTACATGTGAATTCATAAGTTATAACCACAACCAAGCATAAACCAAAGAGTAAATCAAACTTTCATCCATGTTTACAACTCTTTTTAACAGCCATGTAATTGCAAACCGAATCCTCATCATTGTGTTGGAAGGTACCCTAAGACACAAACAAACACACAAAAACAACTCTTTTTGGGTTTTTAAAACAAATTTTTTCAAATTTTTATGGGATTTTCGGATTTTTGAATCAAAACACACTAAAACACACCAAAATAGCTTAAAAAGGCTTAAAAACAGCAAGGAACAAGTCTTTAAGTTAAGGGTGATAAAATCCCACGAATTTGCATCTAAAATACTTATTTACCCCCCCACACTTAAATCAAACATTGTCCTCAATGTTTCAAGCATAGACTCACACACATAACAATACACAAAACAAAACAGCAACTAACAACCTAACATGGCAGAAAACGAAATAGCAACAAAGAGAAGGGTTTAGGAACGCAAATCTGGAATTGGAGTGCTTTCTCGGTCTTCCTTTGTTGAATGCATGGGTTGCCTCCCAAGTAGCGCTTTCTTTAACGTCTTGCAGCCGGACGTTACTCCATTGAAGCTTCATGGAACCCCACGGCATGGAGGGGTTTTTTCACAACCCGTCCTACGAAATACTTTATGCTTTGGTTCCTTGAATGGGATGGGATAATGATCCTTTCTTATTGTCGTGTTTTGCTTCCCTAAATCAACACGAACTCTCCCACCACATTGTTTTCGATTAGGTACCTGCACCATACAAGGTAACAACCTATTAGTTGAAATGGGAATCGAAATTGGAATAGGTGGCTTACCTTTGTACGGCAAAGAAGTAGTAGCCCAATGGACGGATGCACAAGGGTTGCTTATGGCCAATTGTGGTGCTTCCAAGGTTGGAGCCGTGCACTCCTTGTGCTCTACTCCAAGTTCCTTCTCGGTGGTAATTCGAGAAACATCCTTCTTGACCTTTGTTGAACATTCTGTCCCTATGTGTTTAATTACATTAATGGCATAACAAGAACGAACATCATTAGTATTCTCAATCGATTCAGGAATCTTAAAGTTAATCATATCACCACCAAAGGCCATAGTTACTGCTCCCTTGGCCACGTCAATCTTGGTTTGAGCCGTTTTCATGAATGGTCGTCCAAGTAAGAGTGGTGATAGTGGAGAGTGGGTTGAGTCCTCCATATCAAGCACATAAAAATCTGCAGGAAAAATCAAGTGGTCTACCTGCACCAAAACATCTTCCAACACTCCCTTGGGATATGCATTAGATCGATCGGTTAATTGAATAATAACGCCATCATTTTTAAGCTTTCCTAGATTCATAGATGCATAAACAGAATATGGCATGACATTAATTGATGCACCTAAATCTAGCATAGCATGCTCAAATCTTGTATTACCAATTACGCAAGGGATTGTGAAACTACTCGGATCTTTGCATTTAGGTGGTAGCTTCCTTTGCAACATTGCAGAGACATTCTCACTTACATGTACCACCTCCTTCTCCCGAATCCGTTTCCTTGTTGTACAAAGCTTCTTCAAAAACTTGGCATACTTCGGGATTTGCTTTATAGCATCGAGGAGAGGGATATTGACATGCACCTTCCGAAACGTCTCAAGAACATCTTTTTCCTCTTCTTCGTTCTTGGTTTGCAAAAACCTGCTAGGAAAGGGTACATCCGGAGGAATGACATTAGAATTAATTGGAATAGAACCTTTCCTACCTATGGTGGATGGATTGGATGCATTGGATGGGTGCGGCAAGGAATTTTCAATCCTTGCCGTGGCTTTTGCTTGCTCTTCCTCTTCAATTTGAAACTTCTCATCCTCCTCGGGGGCAGATTTGGATCGTGTTGGCTCGGTTCCCACTTCTTTCCCATTTCTTAGCGTAATGGCCTTGGCAGTTTCGAATCCACCCTTTGGATTCACCACGGTTGAGCTAGGCAATTTCCCTTGCTCACGAAACTGCCCCATGAACTCGGCAATTTGTCCCACTTGCTTCTCCAAGTTGTCCACCCTCCTGTCTTGGATTTGCCTCTCTTTGTTTTGAGTTTGGACTTCCTGCGTCAAAGTAGTAAGTAATTGAAAAATCTTATCATTATCACTTGAATTACCTACATTGCTTTGGGCAGGTTGTGCTTGGGCTTGTGGTGGTGCCAACGGCTTTTGATAGAACCCCGGTGGTTGTTGCCTAAATCCGCTTTGTTGCTGGCCTTGTTGGGGGTCTCGCCATTTAAAATTCGGATGATCATGCCAACCGGGATTGTAAGTATTGGAAAATGGATCACCACGTGATTGGTATTGATTGCCATATCCCACGGCATTGAGTGTTTCCCACCCTCCATTCTCGATCAATTGTGGGCACTTGTCCGTATGGTGGCTTTGGGGGTGATGGATGGTGTATGGTGGTTTAGGATGATGAATAATGGCTGATGAGGGTGGAAAGTTGCGGCTGGAATTGTGTGGGAATGAATGGAGTGAATGAATGATGTAGAATGATGTCTAGGGTTGCGGCAAAGGTGTTTCTGAATTGTATGGAGGGTGGTCTCGAATTTAGGCTTTAAAACATCTATTATAGGCTAGGGTTTCCATAAAATCTGATGGGAAAAGGTTAGGGTTTTGGAGATAAAAGGCTTGGCCCATCCAAGGGAGAAAAGAACTAGGGTTTTATGCAGATTTTTAGGCTTCTAGAACATTAGGTGCAGCACAAACCCTAGGGGAGATAGATTAGGGTTTAACTTGGCAGAAATTAAATGATTAGGCCCTAGGGTGCGGCATGGGCTTAGAACATAGGTGAAAAAAAAGATTAGGAAACTTCCAATCCAAGAATAGAAACTTTCAAGAATGGAAACCTCCAAGAATAGCAACTTCCAACTTTAGAAACTTTGGTTTCCAATTCTGAACTCTTTGTTCTTCATTTTCATTTCTTCATTCATTATTCATTCCTAGCCTCCTTTGATCTTCAATTTCGTCCATTCCTTTAGCTCCAAGCATGTGTTATCCATTCCAAGCCCAATTTTGCTCCAAAAAGGCTCCAAATGCACTTCTTTGCCACATTAGCCATATAAACCTGAAATTGCACGAAAATGACTTTAAACACTAAAATAACTAAAGAAAAACAACATAAATGCACAAGAACAAGCTAACTAAGTCGCATAAATATGCTCCTATCAATCTCCTCATCATATTCCTAGCCTTTTGAACTCCAAAAACGTCCATCCACCTTGGCCCATACATGTGCAATCCATTTAGTGCCCAAAACTGCTCCAAAATGCTCCAAAATACACTTTCTTGCCAAGTTTGTCATTTGGACCTACAAACACACGAAAATAGCTTAAATCACTATAATAAACACAAACTAACTACGAAAACGCAAGAAAACAACTAACTAAGTCGCATAAATATGCTCCTATCATTTTCACTCCCTTTCTTGTCCCTAATTTCAATATCGAACTCTTGGAGAAGAAGCATCCATCGAATAAGCCTTGGTTTAGCTTCTTTCTTTGTAAGCAAATACTTCAAAGCTGCATGATCAGCGAAAACAATAACTTTAGTGCCTATTAAATAAGAACGAAACTTATCTAATGCAAACACAACAGTAAGAAGTTATTTTTTCATGGTGGAGTAGTTCAATTGAGCATCATTCAAGGTTTGGGATGCATAATAGATGACATGTGGCTGCTTGTTCTTCCTTTGGCCTAAAACAGCTCCAATTGCATAATTTGATGCATCACACGTTAGTTCAAAAAGAAGGCTCCAATCTGGTGGAATGATGATGGGGGCCGAAGTAAGCATGTCCTTGAGGTTTTTGAAAGCCTTATCACATTCCTCGTTGAACTCAAAGGCCACTTCTCTTTGGAGGAGACGGCATAGGGGCTGTGCAATCTTTGAAAAATCCTTGATAAATCGCCTATAGAATCTTGCATGACCAAGAAAAGAACGAACCTCTCTCACCGAAGTAGGAGAGGGTAAGTAGTGTACAAGATCTATTTTTGACTTATCAACCTCAATTCCTTTTTCAGAGATTATGTGACCTAAAACTATGCCTTGTTTCACCATAAAATGACATTTCTCCCAATTTAAAACAAGGTTAGTTTCAATGCATCTTTTCAAGATCAAGGTCAGATTATCCAAGCAATCATCAAAGCACTTACCAAACACACTAAAATCGTCCATAAAGACCTCAATGATCTTTTCAACATAATCTGAAAATATACTTACCATGCATCTTTGGAATGTGGCTGGTGCATTGCATAAACCAAATGGCATGCGATGATAAGCCTACCAAAGGGGCACGTGAAAATGGTCTTTTCTTGATCCTCCTTTTTGACAATTGTAGTAAAGATGTAAGTAGGGATCGTTCTGGACCGGGGATTAGGAGGGATTGCTGATCTATTAAAACTGACCTTAAAACATAAAACTAAACTTAAAAACACTTAATGAGACTCACAAGACTCAAAACAGCTTAAAAGAACCAAATAGACTCAAACTAGACACTAGGAATGAATTTGGACGAAAATTGGTTTTACCTTGACTCAAAACACTTAAAAACAGAAACTAAAACAGTTTCTAACTAATATGACTCAACAAAGTAAAGGGGGATTATGTTTTTGACGAATTTAAGTAAAAATAAATAACTAAAGACTTAGAACAGATTGTAAACGAATTTGGGGAAGAAGATGGTTGATGGATTAGCTAGAGGTTCATTCTTCACACATGACAAACTTGTACATGAATCGATTTCCAATTGCTTTTCAATAAACTATGAACCTCAACACCCCAGATTAACCGTGATGCACTAATTAACCCTCAGATTTTCCTTTACTCATTGAATTGGATAAATGCATGCGACAACCCAAATCATTCTCCAAAAGTCCCCTACATGAATGCATAATAGAGATACAATCAGAGATCATTACGTTCTATGAAAATCATAAGTGTTAACGAGACATTCGTAACTATGAATGCATGATACGTTTGCCAAGAACTCAATTAACGCCACTAGCAACCTTCACTACTCATGAATATAAATTTGTAACAATTAGGTGAAACTCATTTATATTCTAGCATCAAATTCATGCATGAAAACTAAGTATGCATCCCTAATCAACATACAAGAATCAGTTTTGAAGAAAACAGTTAATTGAATTGCATTCACAACTTATCAAATCACAATTGGAAGAAATCAATTCATCTTAACGATGTTCATGGCATCGAACTTTCCCCTAGCTAAGTAGGGGTTTAGCCACTCATGTTTACAGCAAAACGAAAGAAAAAGAAATTAAACATTGTAAATATAGAACGAATTACACCTAGAATGCTCCAACAATAAAGCTTGAACATCCAAGAGTCATTCCTTCTATCTTCTTGCTGCGGCACAGAGGTGGATGAAGTGTATGAGATGTGTTTTGGGGTCAGGGACGAATTACACCTAGAATGCTCCAACTCATTTATCTTCTTGATGCGGCTAGATGTGTATGGAAGTGGCTGATTGTGTAGAATGGTGAAATCCCCCTAGAGCGGCTAAGGTGTTTATTTAAAGACTTTAGGGTATTTAGGGCTAGGAAATAATTTAGGTAACAAAAATTAAACCAAAACTTAAAGGGAAATAGGAATAAAGTCAAAATCCTAAGGAAAAAGGTAAAGGGAGGTGCGGCAAGGCTTTTAATTAAAAGGGAATGTGATTTGGTGCAGGAACTAGGAAAGAAAGGCTCTTCCTTGCACAACAAGGAAGAGAAAGGGACAAGGGAGGCCACGGCAAAGGTTTAAGGAAAGGGGAAAGGGTTAGAACCTGCGGCAAGGCCTTGAATGGTGCAAGAAACCTTTGGTTTGTGTCCTAAAATGCATAGGAAACCTTCAATGTTGCTGGAACTTAGGGCCATTTAGGATTAGGAAAGGTCAAACCAAAATAGGAAATCTTGGCTTAACTTTCCTACTTCAAGTAGGAATCCTCAATCTTCTAGGAATCGTCTTTCAATTAGGAATCCTAACATCTTTAGGTTTTCAATTTCGTCCATTGCTTTAGCTCCAAGCATGTGTCATCCATTCCAAGCCAAATTTTCCTCCAAAAAGGCTCCAAAATGCACTTCTTTGCCACATTAGCCATATAAACCTGAAATTGCACGAAAATGACTTTAAACACTAAAATAACTAAGGAATAACAACATAAATGCACAAGAACAAGCTAACTAAGTCTCATAAATTAGCTCCTATCACTTACCAACATGTTTTGGAATTGATTCAAGGGCAACAACAACTTTCGGCTAATTCCTCATTAGAAGGCACGGCAAGGTTGTTTCCCTCCTTGCCGTGAGCATGGACAGCACCTTCCCCTTCATTTTTGAGTCCTACTCCCTTTGTAATGGCCGTTTCAAGTGCATCCTCATTCAAATCCTCAAGATATTCCTGCGCCAAAGAATCAATTATATCAATAGAAAAACAAGAATGATAATCATTAGGATATCTCATGGCTTCAGAAATATTGAAATCAATAACTTCCCCATCAAAATCCATGGATAACATCCCTTTGAACACATCTATCTTGGTGCGGGCTGTTTTCATGAATGGCCTTCCAAGTAGAATAGGCAATGAGGAAGAATGAGCCGAATCTTCCATCTCAAGCACATAGAAATCAGCCGGAAAGATCAAGTGATTAACCTGCACCAAAACATCCTCCAAAACTCCTTATGGATAAGCATTAGATCGATCGGCTAGTTGAATAATCACTTCATCATTTTTCAGCTCACCTAAGTTCATAGATGCATAAATTGAATAGGGCATGACATTAATGGATGCACCTAAGTCTAACATGGCATGTTCAAATGAGTATTGCCAATAACACAAGGAATTGTAAAACTACCCGGATCTTTGCATTTAGGGGGCAGTTTTCGTTGTAAAACGGCTTAAACATTCTCACCTACCCTTACCACCTCCTTGTTCGAAATCCTCTTTCTTGTTGTGCAAAGTTCTTTCAAAATTTGGCATACTTTGGGACTTGTTTGATTGCATCCAAGAGTGGGATATTGACTTGTACCTTCCGAAACGTCTCAAGAATGTCCTTGTCACTTTCTTCCTTCTTTGATTGCATAAATTTGCGAGGAAAAGGTACATTGGGTGGAATAGGGTTGATGCGAAATAAACTAACACACAAATTAAACCCTCTCTTGACAATTGTAGTATATATGTAAGTAGGGATCGTTCTTAAACCGGGGATTAGAAGGGATTGCTAAAACACTCTAAACTGACTCAAATATAAAGAAAAAAAAACTAGGCTAAAAACACTTAACTAGACTCAAAGAACTCAAAACAAATTGAAAAAACTCAAAACAGCTTAAAACAACTAAATAAGACAGATTCTAACTGATTAGACACTCTAAAGTAAAGGGGGATTTGGTTTTGGACGAAAATAAAGTAGAACAAAGCAAGAAACTAAAACTAGACAGATTTGCACGAAATTGGTTAAATTAGATGGATGATGGGCTAGCTAGAACGTCTTTCTCAACACATGACACACTTGCATATAAAACGATTTCCAGTTACTTTTTAAATGAACCATGAACCTCAATACCCCAGATTAATTAGGTACGCTTAAATTAACCCTCATATGTTCCTTATGTCATTGAATTGGACGGAAATAGCGCATCGCAATCAAATTATTCTTCAAAAGTTCCCTACATGAAAGTGCATAATAGAGATACAATCAAAGATCATTAAGTTCTATGAAAATCATAAGTATTGACAAGGCATTCGTAACTATGAAAGCGCATGATACTTATACCAGGAATTTACTTAACACGATTGTGACTAGCAACCTCCACTACTTATGAATATAAGTTCGTAACGATTAGGTGAAACTCCCTTATATCCTAGCATCAGATTTATGCATGCGAATTAAGTGTGCACTCTCAACCCACACACACAAAGAAGTTTTAATTCAAACAGATAAGTAAATTGAATTCACAATTTATGAAGTTGCAACTGGATGTAATCAAATCATATTGCAAGTATAGTCATGGTTTCGAAATTCCCCCTAGCTAAGAGGGGTTTAGTTCCTCATACTCACAAAACAAAGATTATTGAACTTAAACATTGAAAACAAAAGAAAGATTACACCTAAAACGTTCCAGCGACTCTAACTTGAATGGCAAGCACGTCCAAGGGCTCTCATTCTTCTTCTTTTCTGCGGCACAAGGTGTGGTTGATGGATGGTGTATTCTTGTTTCGGATGATGAGTGATGGCTGATGATAGTGAAGGGTGTGGCTGGATGTGTATGGAAGTGAATAATCTCTAGAATGATGTGTCTAAGGGAAGTATTTAAGGTTTTAGGAAATCAAAACCCTAACTTATTTAGGATAACAGAAATTAAGTCAAGACTACTAGAAAAAGGAAAACAAAATCAGAAATCAAGGGAAAGAATAAGGAGATATGCGGCAAGGCTTTAAATTAATAAAGGAATGTGATTTGGTGCAGGACATAGGAAAGAAGACCTTTCCCTTGCATGTCAAGGAAGACAAGGGACAAGGGAAGTGCGGCAAAGGTTTAGGGAAAGGGGAAAGGGTTAGGTCTTGCGGCACAAAGGAATAAGGAAAGGGAAGGGGTCCCCTTTCACAGCAAGGGAAAGGGAACCAAGGAAAAGGTGTGGCATTGCCTTAAATGGTGCAAGGAACCTTTGGTTTGTGTCCTAAAATGCATAAGAGACCTTCAATGTTGCTGGAACTTAGGGACATATTGGATTAGGAAAGGTCAAACCAAAATAGGAAACCTTGGCTTAACTTTCCTACTTCAAGTAGGAATCCTCATTCTTCTAGGAATCCTCTTTCAATTAGGAATCCTAACATCTTTAGGTCTTCAATTTCGTCCATTTCTTTAGCTCCAAGCATGTGTCATCCATTCCAAGCCCAATTTTGCTCCACAAGGCTCCAAAATGCACTTCTTTGCCACATTAGCCATATAAACTTGAAAACACACGGAAATGGCTTGAAATACTAAATTAACTAAGAAATAACAACGTAAATGCACAAGAACAAGCTAACTAAGTCGCATAAATATGCTCCTATCAAGGGTTAGAATCAACACAATTTGGACCTAACTTACCTTTGTTGGATGGATTGGATGGATTAGGGAGTGTATGAGGCTACGGCAAAGTAGTTTCCTTCCTTGCCGTGACCTTTTCTTGCTCCTCCTCTTCGAATTGCAACTTCTCGTTCTCTTTTTGGCTTGATTTGGATGGTTGTGGATCAGTTCCTACTTATTTTCCACTTCTCAATGTGATTGCCTTGGCAGATTCAAAGCCTCCTTTTGGATTGACAATGGTGAAGCTAGGTAGTTTCCCTTCTTCTCGAAACTGCCCCATAAACTCCACCATCTGCCCAATTTGCTTCTTGTCTTCATTCATCTCCTTGGCTTGATTTTGTTGGCCCTGCGTCATTAAAGTTGGTAATTTAAGAAGTGTATCATTATCCAAAGACGTACCTGAGTTTGTTTGGGTAGATTGTGGTGGAGGTTGTGGTGGTACGTATGGCCTTGGAAACACCCTAGGGGGTGTTTGTCGAAATCCTCCTTGATTTTGAGGTTGTTGAGGCTCTCTCCATCCCAGATTGTAAGTGTTGGAGTATGTGATCGGATCATATTTATATATATTTTTACTTCGAATTCTCTCATCTTTTCTTAGTTAGTTTCTTATATTTTTGAGTTATTTACTTTGTTTTTGTGTTTTATCGAATTTATCTAGCTAAGAAATTAATAATAGCTTAAGTGTTTATTTTTAGTAATAAAATCGTCAAAACTGCATTGCCCACTATTTTTGGTTAATAAAAATAAGATAGTATTATAAATATATATATATATTTATATATATATATATATTTATGATAAAGGAGTGGGGGTTGGCTGCTTGGTGCAAGCGTGGATTGCAGGAAGGGAATCCAAGGAAGGAGCAGGAATTGTGAAACAAAAAGAAATATAAAACAAGGGGGTGTGCGCCAGTCAGAAAGAATAAGAAAAAAATATTAAAAAGAAAAGAGAGCACTCGGTAATGGAGGACAGAAGAAAAGGCATGCAGCAATAATGGGACGGTGCGAGTGAAAAGAAAAGGTCAGAAAGGAGGGGAATGCTGCCTGGCAGCGTCTGAAGTGGGCTGTTGAGGATTAAAAAAAGGCTCAGGATGTGCATGCCTAGGAAAAACTGAAAAATAAAGAAAGGCTCGGTGGGGGGTGATGCGGGGGACATGGAGGATAATAATTAGAGAGGGGGAGCTTGTCAGCGCGGGGGGAGAAGGAATAAGCTGCCCTTTGGCAGCAAGGTCAGAGAGAGAAGTCAGAAAAAAATAAAAGAGGACGAAGGCAGCAAGCTGCCTGGCCTTGGGCTTGTGGGCAGTGCAGCAGAAGGCTGCCTTTGGGCAGCGTGGAATAGCAGAGGGCGGAGAAAAGAATAGAGCAGTAGTGGAGGAATCCTTACCTTCCTCTCGAGGCAGGCGCGCGAGCTGGCGATAGGAGCTGCCCTTTGCAGCGTAGAAGCACAGCGCGATAAGGAAGGCGCTGCATTGGCAGCAAGACGTGAGTCAGCGAGACAGTCAGAGGAAGGCACGATAGACTGTGCAAGCAGAGGGAGGTCAGACAGTGAAGCGGGAGGCGGAAGTTGAGACTGACGCGGCCCCTGGCAGTGAAAAACAGAGAACGTGCAGGGACGCAGAGAGGCTTGCGGGAACAGGAACCTTGGCAGCGCTGAAGGGACAGAGGAGCTGTTTGTGCAGCCAACGAGAGCAGGGAGCAGGGCCCACACGTGCAGCTTGTGAGAGCTGCCTGGTGCAGCTTGCGAGAAGAAGAAGGAGGTCAGTACGGGAGAAAGGAGGGAGGTCAGTACGGGAGAGCACAGCAACAGAGCTGGCGCGCGGGACAGAGGGAACGGACAGGTGGCGTACTGACACAGGAGGAGCTCGAGGGCAGCTAACGTGGGGAGAAAGGAGGAACACGGGGATAGAGGAAGAAATTCCTCATTCGGTTTAATCCTCCAAACTCAAGTTTAATTTCTGTTTTAATTTATAAATAATGTGTAATTAATTTGTTTTGGCTAGAGGTGATTCGAAACCATGAATATGCTTGCAATATGATTTGATTACGTTCAGTTGTTATTTCATAAGTTGTGGTTTCAATTCGTTCATCTACTTGATTGATAACTTATTTGTGTATGTTGATTGAGAGTGCACGCTTAGTTTTCATGCATGAATATGATGCTAGATTATGAGGGAGTTTCACCTAATAGTTACAATCTTATAATCACAAGTAGTGAAGGTCGCTTATAAACGATCGCGTTGAATGAATTCTTGGCATTAGTTTCATGCTCATCATAGTAACGAATGCCTCGTCAACACTTATAGTTCTCATTGTGCTTCATGATTCTTGATTGTATCCTTATTGTGCTCATCACGTAAGGAACCTTTGAGGAATGTTTTGAATTGTTGTATGCGCTTTCTCATCCAATTCATTAACTTAAGGAGAACTTGAAGGTTAATTTAAGCGTATCTAATTAACTTGGGGTGTTGAGTTTCATAATTTATTGAAAGAACAACTGAAAATCAATTTAGGTTGCATATGTGTCATGTGTGGAGAATAATCCTCTAGCCAGTCCGTCGTCCATCCATTCACCTTAATTTCATGTTTTTGTCAATTCTGTAATTTATTTAAGTTTAATTTACTTTTCATCAAAAATCAATCCCCTATTTATTTTAAAGTGTTAGGTTTGTTAGAAATTAATTTAGTTTGTGTTTTCTTGAGTTTTGAATTATTTTGAGTCTTTTGATTTGTTTTAGTTTATTTGTTAGTTTTATTTTGAGTGTTTCTATTTAAGTGTTTTGAGTCTAGTTTAGTGTTTTAAATTTTGTTTTTACGTTTTTAATTTAATTTTACTTTGGTTAGCATCCCTAGTTAATCCCCGGCCTAGAACGATCCCTACTTACATCATTACTACAACTGTCACAAATAGGGTTTAAATTTGTGCGTTAATTTATTTTCGCATCAAATTTTTGGCGCCGTTGCCGGGGATTAGCAAATTTGCTAATCCTTTTATTTTTGTTTTTGCTTATGTTTATTTGTGTTTGTGTATGTTACTTTTGATATTTGATTTATTTTTCTTTCTTTGAATTGAGGTACAAATGGAGCAAGACCTGGATTCTACTAGCATTCAAGATCTATTGGCACAGCTCACTGCTCAATTAACTCATAATGCCGAACGGACCACAATGCCAAGTGTCCCTACACTTGATGTGCCCTATGGGCAACGATATCAAGGTCCTCAATTTTCTACAAATGAAGATGTTTGGGGATATTTTAACCAATCAAGGGGCAACATGTTTTCCAATGCTTACAATTCAGATTGGAGAGATTATTCAGATTACATGTGGGGAGAACCTCAACAATTCCAACAAGGTGGATATTGGCAGCAAGAAGACGCGTTCTATTCAAGACCTATGCAGCCACCACAGCATCCCCCACAACAATTCCAATCGAATCAGAGTATGCCCGTGGATTATAATCAAATGCTTGAAGAATTAATTTCTTGGGTACAGGGTTCACAAAAAGAAGAACAATTGCCGCCATCGGAAGAGTTCTATCAGTGGCCATATGAACCGTCACATCCACCACAACAATCAACCCAATTCAATTCAGGTACATCCTTGGATAATGATACACTTAATAATTTACTCACCTCTTTGAATCAGGGAGTAGAAAATCAAAACCAGGAGATGCAAGACCGAGTCAGAAGAGTGGACGAATTGGATATGCATGTTGGGCAGATTATGGAATTCATGGCACAGATTCAAGAGCAAAGAGAACTCTTCAACTCAAACATTGCAAATTCAAAGGCAGAAAGTGAAATCGATGAAGCCATCACTTTGGGAAGTGATATGGAGGATGAAGTTGTTCCAGAACCATCCAAACATAGCCCGAACATGGATGAATTGCCGCTTCAAGAAGAAGATGAGGATGACGACTTGGGCAGTTTAGAAGAATTCTTATCGCAAACCCCTCAAGTCCTTATGCCATCCAACTCAGGTGATGAGGTTCTAAGTTCAATTCATTCTAACATCGTTCCACCAAATGTCCTTTTTCCTTGCAGGTTTTTAAATCCCAAGGAAGAAGTGAATGAAAAATATGTTGTGGAAGATCGTCTCAAGGTGCAAAGTGATATCCAAATTCTTGGTGTACCAAATCAAGTTCCCGATGGTATTGAAACGTTCAAAGAGACTTGTACACCAAGAAGAATTATTCCAGAAAATGAGGTGGCCGGAGAATTTCAAGAATACATCCAAGAGGCTGTGCATGAGACAAATGCCAAGGAAGTTCAGTTTGATAACAGGGGCCATGTCACAATCATCACATGCAATCTGGCCAAGTTCAAAGTCCCTGAAACGTTAAAAAACGTGGTGTTTGTCATTGAGTTTGAACGTGAAAGTAAGCCATCTTCTCCATTTTTAATTTTAATTTATACTAACTTGTTTCTAATTTTGATGATTCAGGCACCGTCATTAGAACTTAGACCGTTGTCGGATCATTTCAAGTACCACCGTCCGTTCAAGGATAAACTCATGCATTTGAATAATGAAGGGAGGCCTAGGAATCACCCACAATCAGATTTGCATTCCTAATCCCTTCTCTTTACTGAATTTATTTTACTTTGTTTAGTTCTTTCATTGTTTGTTTGCTCTTGTGTGAATTTATTTTATGTTGAATTTTTTTTATTTTACGTTAATTTTATTTTGTTTTGTTTATTTAGTTGTGATTTTTTTTTAGAAAGTTAAACATAGTCTTTTTACTTTGATTTACTTATTTTACATTGATATTTAAAAAAAAAAATAATAATAATAATAATTAAAAAAAAAAATAAATAATAATAATAAACATTACATAATTTAAAAATTAAAAAAAAAAAAACATAAACATTCATATAAATAAAAATACAAAAAAAAAATAAAAAAAATTAAAAAAAATAAAAAAAATAAATAAAAAAAAAAAAAAAAAAACTTAAATGCATAAATATTTTACAATAACTTGTAAACTAATTTCGTTCATTGGTCGTTGGTTGGTGGTGCCTCGGAGGTCGACGGAGCCCCTGAAAGACGAAGCGCCAGAGTTGGATCATTCGGAGCCTCAATACTTGGTGCGGCTCCCGAGGACGAAGGCAACATAAACCGCGGGAGTAACGCCATAAACCGTTGATGATCACTTTGAATCCGCACTTCGGACTCCTGCATCTGATCCAGCTTCCTCTTCATGCTTGTGGAGTAATTGGTTGCGAGCATGTGCAAATCCCTATTCTCATGCCTAAGCACTCTGACCTCCTGCCGAAGACTAGCCACTTCAGCCATCAACGACTCCACCTGACGAGTTCGTGCAAGAAGGCGCTGGCCCATGTTTAATACTGAGCCTGCGCATCGGACGCTGTAGGCCAAAGAGTCCTGGACAGCTAGTTCGTCGGACCGCCTAGAAAGTATCCTAGTGTCTCTAGGAGTGAGCAGATTTCTGGCCACCACCGATGCGGTTGTTTCATTCATCATTATGGAATCCCCAACTGTAAGAGGACCATTCGGGGATATGAAGGACGGCTGCCAAATGTTGGTTGGAGAAGACGTATCACTATCTTCCCCAACATTCAAGTTAAGGCGACGGTCAGAAGGGCAAGACATATTTGAAGGTGTTGAGAATGAAGAGTTGGACTGATCAAGATTGATAAGCTCATATTTATACATATTTTACATCAAATTCTCCTGTCTTTTCTTAGTTATTTCCTCATATTTTTGTGCTATTTAATTTGTTTTTGTGTTTTATCGAATTTATCTAGCTAATAAAATAAAAATAACATAAGTGTGATTTTATGTAATAAATTCATGTCAAAACTGTTTAGCTTTTAAATTAAATAAAATATATATATATATATATATATATATAATTGTTTGTTTTGTAGAATAAGGGAAAGTGGAGCAGAAAGGTTAAAAGAAAAATAATAGGAGGCAGTGCGCATTTTGGAAGCTCCTTGAGGAGCTGTTTTAGGCAGCAACTTGGAAGAAAAATAATGGGGGGTGAAGCATGAGTCAGCTTGCATATAAAAATAAGGAGGCAATGTGCAGCCAGTGGAGATTAAAATAAATAAAGAAGAGAACCTGTGCAGTGTGAGCAAGCTGCGTAAGTGAGAGAAGCACAACAGAAACCAGTGGACACGTGGGAGAGCACTGCGGAAATCAAAAGACAGGAGGCTGCCCTTGGCATCTGACAGAGAAAAATATAAGGAAGGGCGAGACGGGAGGAAGTAGGGGGGCTCGGCATTTTTAGAAACCAGCTGCACTTGGCAGCTGGCAGTGAGCACGGAAAGGAAAGTGGGGGTGCAGCGTGCTGCCTGGCAGCAAGTCAGAGAGCAGAAGACGTTGCCCTTGGCAGCTGGCGAAGGAGCAGCTCGTGAGGGGTGTTGAGGGAGGTCAGTACGGGAAAGAAAGGGGGAGTTAGTACGAGAGCTGCGGAGACAGGCGCGGGAATTGAGGAGAGAGCTGCAGTGGGCAGTTGTCGCACGCGGAAGGGTGCACGGAGACTCGAGGAAGGAAAGGAGGCGCTGCCTTCCTGGCAGCGAGAACAAGGCAACAGCGCGGAAGGCTGGCGGGCAGCTTGGCTGCACGTGGATGCGGAAATAGAGGAAAAGGGAGATCAGAGCGCAGGGACGTGGGCAGCTGGCGTGCTGCCTTTGCAGCGCAGGAGACACGTGTCAGCGAGCAGGACAACGCAGAGAAACTAGGTGCCTCGGGACTGTGCAGGAGGCTCTGAAGCACTCTCCTCTCTCGGTTTATTCTTTCCTAACTTACGTTTTAATTTCTGTTTTAATTTATAAATAATGTGTAACTAATTTTGTTTTGGCTAGAGTTTAATTCAAAACCATGGATATATTTGTAATTTGAATTGATTACCTTCAGTTGTGATTTCTGAGTTGTGATTTAATTTGCTTAACTGCTTGATTGATAACTTATTTTTGTATGTCGATTAAGGATGCATACTTAATTTACATGCATGAATTTGATGCTAGAATATAAGTGAATTTCACCTAATCGTTATGAACTTATATTCACAAGTAGTGAAGGTCGCTTATAAACGATCGCGTTAGGTAAATTCTTGGCATAAGTTTCATGCAATTCATAGTAACAAGTGCCTCGTCAATGCTTATGATTTTCATAAAACTTAATGATTCTTGCTTGTATCTCTATTATGCAATTCATGTAGGGAACTTGTGGGGAATGTTTTGGGTTGTCGTATGCAATCATCCAATCCATTAACTTAAGGAAAATCTGAGAATTAATTTAAGCGGACCTAATTAACTTGGGGCGTTGAGAATTTACAATTTATTGAAAGAACAACTGAAAATCAATTTAGGTTGCATATGTATCATGTGTGGAGAAGAACCCTCTAGCCAGTCCGTCATTTATCATTTTACCTTAATTTTATGTTTTTGTCAATTTTGTAATTTATTTAAGTTTAATTTACTTTTCATCAAAATCAATCCCCCATTTTATTTTAAAGTGTTAGATTTATTAGAAATCATTTTAGTTTGTGTTTTCTTAAGTCTTGAGTTGTTTTGAGTCTTTTGATTTGTTTTAGATTATTTGTTAGTTTTATTTTGAGTTATTCTAGTTAAGTGTCTTGAGTCTAGTTTAGTGTTTTAAATTATGTTTTTACGTTTTTAATTTAATTTTACTTTGGTTAGCATCCCTAGTTAATCCCCGGCCTAGAACGATCCCTACTTATCCATATACTACAATTGTCACAAATAGGGTTTAAATTTGTGCGTCAATTTATTTTCGCATCAAATTTTTGGCGCCGTTGCCGGGGATTAGCAAATTTGCTAATCCTTTTATTTTTGTTTTTGCTTATGTTTATTTGTGTTTGTGTATGTTACTTTTGATATTTGATTTATTTTTCTTTCTTTGAATTGAGGTACAAATGGAGCAAGACCTGGATTCTACTAGCATTCAAGATCTATTGGCACAGCTCACTGCTCAATTAACTCATAATGCCGAACGGACCACAATGCCAAGTGTCCCTACACTTGATGTGCCCTATGGGCAACGATATCAAGGTCCTCAATTTTCTGCAAATGAAGATGTGTGGGGATATCAAGGCCATAACCAATCAAGGGGCAACATGTTTTCCAATGCTTACAATTCTGATTGGAGAGATAATTCAGAGTACATGTGGGGAGAACCTCAACAATTCCAACAAGGTGGATATTGGCAGCAAGATGACGTGTTCTATTCAAGATCTATGCAGCCACCACAGCATCCCCCACAACAATTCCAATCGAATCAAAGTATGCCCGTGGATTATAATCAAATGCTTGAAGAATTAATTTCTTCGGTACAGGGTTCACAAAAAGAAGAACAATTGCCTCCATCGGAAGAGTTCTATCAATGGCCATATGAACCACCACAACAATCTCCCCAATCAAATTCAGGTACATCCTTGGATAATGATACACTTAATAATTTACTCACCTCTTTGAATCAGGGAGTAGAAAATCAAAACCAGGAGATGCAAGACCGAGACAACAAGATGAATGCATTGGAGAAGCAAGTTGGGCAGATTTTGGAAATCATGGCACAAATTCAAGATCAAAGAGAACTCTCCAACTCCACATTTGCAAATTCAGGGGGAGAAATGGAAATCGATGAAGCCATCACTTTGGGAAGTGATATGGAGGATGAAGTTGTTCCAGAACCATCCAAACATGGCCCGGACATGGATGAATTGCCGCTTCAAGAAGAAGATGAGGATGACTACTTGGGCAGTTTAGAAGAATTCTTATCGCAAACTCCTCAAGTCCTTATGCCATCCAACTCAGGTGAGGAGGTTCTAAGTTCATTTCATTCTAACATCGTTCCACCAAATGTCCTTTTTCCTTGCAGGTTTTTAAATCCCAAGGAAGAAGTGAATGAAAAAGACGTTGTGGAAGATATTCCAGAAAAGGAGGTGGCCGGAGAATTTGTTGAACTTATCAAAGAGGCTGTGCATGAGATAATCGAGCCCAAAGCAGTTGAGTTTGATGACACGGGACAAGCCACAACCATCATAGTAAACCTGGCCAAGTTCAAAGTCCCGGAAACGTTCAAAGACGTGGTGTTTGTAATTGAGTTTGAATGTGACTGTAAGCCATCTTCTCCATTTTTAATTTTAATTTATACTAACATTTTTCTGATTTTGATGATTCAGGCACCCACCCTTGAATTTAAACCATTGCCGGATCATTTCAAGTACCACCGTCCGTTTAATGATAAGCCCATGCATTTGAATAATGAAGGGAGGCCTAGGAATCACCCACAATAAGATTTGCATTCCTAATCCCTTCTCTTTACTGAATTTATTTTACTTTGTTTAGTTCTTTCATTGTTTGTTTGCTCTTGTGTGAATTTATTTTACGTTGATTTTTTTTACGTTGATTTCATTTTGTTTTGTTTATTTAGTGGTGATTTTTGTTTAGAAAGTTAAACTTAGTCTTTTTACTTTGTTTTACTTATTTTGCATTGTTATTTAAAAAAAAAAAAAAAAAAAAAAAACTTAAAAACATAAACATTCATATAAATAAAAATAAAAAATAAAAAAAAAAAAAAAAAATAAATAAAAAAAAAAAAAAAAAAAAACTTAAATGCATAAATTTTTTTACAATAACTTGTAATTTAATTTCGTTCATTGGTTGGTGGTGCCTCGGAGGTCGTCGGAGCCCCTGAAAGACGAAGCGCCAGAGCTGGATCATTCGGAGCCTCAATACTTGGTGCTGCTCCCGAGGACGAAGGCAACACAAACCTCGGGAGTAACGCCATAAACCGTTGATGATCACTCTGAATCCGCACTTCGGACTCCTGCATCTGATCCAGCTTCCTCTTCATGCTGGTTGAGTAATTGGTTGCGAGCATGTGCAAATCCCTGTTCTCATGCCTAAGCACTCTGACCTCCTGCCGAAGACTAGCCACTTCAGCCATCAACGACTCCACCTGACGAGTTCGTGCAAGAAGGCGCTGACCCATGTTTGATACTGAACCTGCGCATCGGACGCTGTAGGCCATAGAGTCCTGGACAGCTAGTTCGTCGGACCGCCTGGAAAGTATCCTAGTGTCTCTAGGAGTGAGCAGATTTCTGGCCACCACCGATGCGGTTGTTTCGTTCATCATCATGGAATCCCCAACTGTAAGAGGACCATTCGGGGATATGAAGGACGGCTGCCAAATGTTGGTTGGAGAAGATATATCACTATCTTCCCCAACATTCAAGTTAAGGCGACGGTCAGAAGGGCAAGACATTTTCTGAAGGTGTTGAGAATGAAGAGTCGGAATGATCAAGATTAAAAGAAGTGCAGGAGGGAACGTTTACCAGATGAAGTGTTTACAAGGGGAGCTCAAGTGTGTTGTGGAACAAAAATGAGCGTTCTTATAAGAAGAAGAAATCGTAGAGGCGCTCCTCAGAAGTCGAAGAGGCGTCCTCTCGCAAATCGAAGAGCCGGGCTCCTTTCTCAAAAGCCGGATTCTTTTCTCAAAAGCGGCGTCTCCGTCTCAAAAGTCGGTTCCTTTCTCAAAAGTCGGACGCCGTTCTCTCAAAAGTCGGGCGTCTCTCTCAAAAGCCGGAGCAGTAAGGAATCACGAGGCGAGCCGCTCCCTGATTTGTCCAGACGTGTCACATGCAATTCCTTTCTCAAAAGTCGGGATTGCTCAGAAACCACGAGCCGCTCCCTGATTTTTCCAATTTTGTCGTCACTCGTCACGCGCTGTCAGCTTTGCGCAAATTACGGGCTGCTTTTTCAGAAAGCGCGTGACCTGTACTGTTCATCCATCCACCGGCTGCCGACAGGGTAAAGGAATAGTTTCGGTTGTGAAGAAAAATTCTATAAACGTCTACCTTCGCCTTCAACAGCAAAGGCAAACTCTCTCAACACTTCTTCATCTCCGAAATTTTTCATCTCCCAAAATGCCTTTCCATCAAACCCTCTCGAGTTTCTCTGTGTTTCTCATTCCCTGGGATACCTTTGCAAATAAGTCATCTAGAGCTAGAGTATTTCATATCATGAAGGTTGAAAGCAAGAGTATCTCATATCACGCTTTCTCCCTGTCCTTGTCCTTGTCTTTGTGGCAAGGAGAAAGCGGGCAATCAGCCAGCACTCGGTGTCAATCTTCCAATCTAAGAACCGACTGCCTGGAAATCCTTCCTGATTGCTTACCTAGCATTGCTCTCGAGTGCTCTTCTTCAACCACTGATGTACTTCCGAAGAAGTCGCCACATCTGCCTGGAGAACAAACATGGCAAGTGAAAATGATACTTGAAGCATGTGGAGACAAGGTGCTGCTTCATCTTCAAGATCAAGTCTCATTTTCCTTGCTAAGAAGTTCCCCAGCCCAGTTCACGCATACACCTGTGGAACGATACTTCTTCAAAAGCAAAAGTATCCCATATCATCAGAGTCAGAGGCAAAGATATCTCATGGCACGCTTTTCCTTTACCCTTGCTCTTGGCTACGGGGCAAGGTGAAAGAAAGGCAATCGGTCGGCACTTGGACAGATTGAACAAAGAAGCAGACCACCACCTATTCCTCGTGCCTACCTGCCATGCAGAAGAACAAAAAGAGAAGAATGTAGCCTGCAGACTCAATCAACCCGGCAGAAGGAGTCTGAGTTGAAACCAAGAGCTCGAGAAGCTTCAACACCACCACCAATCAAGTCTCATTTTCCTTGCTAAGAAGTTCCGAGGCCAGTTCAAGTTCAAAGCTGTGGAAAGTCACCAAACAGGACCAATGTTCTTTTATTAGTTTTATTCATTATCTTTTATTTTCATTTTCAATTTTTCGTTTGTTTTTTTTATTTTATATTTTCTTGCGTGCTTAACTGTATTATTTCTTTTCTTTGCAGGAACTTTTGGTTATTCCACCCTTGAAGTTGATTGCAGAATTTTAGCTTGGGGGTCATCGCTTGATTTTTTCTGCAAATTAGGGAAGTTTTCAGTCCTATTGCTTTATTTTGTTTCTTTATATTTATTTTATTTTTATTTGCATTTTATTATATTTTCTGACATTGGGGACAATGTCTAGTTTAAGTGTGGGGGTAAAGAGTATAAAAATGACCAAATTGAAAATTTTTGTACCTTCGACTTTGAACTGGTTTCATTTGTTTCCATGTTATTGCTTTGTGTTTTCTTAATTAAGTTGTTGTTTTTAAAAAAATAAAAAAAAAAAAAAAAAAAAAAAAAAAAAAAAAAAATCGGAAAATCTAAAAAATCCAAAAATATTTCCTTGTTTTCCTTATTGTTTTGAATTATTTTTTTGTTAGTTTCCCGACCCAATGATATAATTGGATAAAATTTGAACCATGATGATCAAGAACTTAGTTAACATGTGTTGTGTGAAATTCCTTATTCTCGTGTTAGTTTGTACATTTTTGTTCATCTTTGAAAAACCAAATGCACATAGCCTTGTTGATGTGAAATTAAAGCATGATTTAAAGCTCCATATGTGAATTTAGTGACCATATACATCCTATGTGAGTTTTTGAGCCTATTGAAAGTGTGTGCATTTTTCATACACTCCTATTCTTTCATGTGTGGTGAACTTATGTGAGATACATCTCTAGAACTTGCATAACGATCTTTCGAAATTTTTGTCATTGATTGCATGAACTTGAAAATGATAGAGGCATTAGGTTTACCACCATGGCCCAAATAACCTTGTTTCCCAAAGAAAAATGATATCATTAGATTGCCAATTTGAGCCGTATTTGTGAGCCTTTTCTTTCTTATCACCAGATATGTCTACCCTTATGCCTGAAATAAATATTTTTCCTTACCCTTTCCAAGCGAGCTAGTGAGCAATGTGAGATTGTCTTATGAGAAATGTTTGTGAAGTACTTTGAAGGTGTTTGGCAAAAGAATAAGTGTGGGGGTTTTTCATATTTGTTTTTGTTTGAAAAAAAAAAAAATAAAAAAAATAAAAAATAAAAAAAAAAAGAAAAGGAAAAGAAAAAGAAAGATTGTATACAAAGAAAATAAAAAGTTTTTAAAGTTTCAGTTTATGGGTGTGGTTGGAGATGTCTGAAGAATCGTTGGAGAGCTTGAGTTCTTATAAATCTAAAGAAAATAATTGCTTGCATTGTAGCTTGGAACTTGTGTTTTCCTATTCTTTCGTTTCAATAACCCTATCCCTAAGCCTCATTACATCCAATAAAAGTCCTCTTGATTTAAGTTTTGCAATTATGACTGTGGAGAAGTGATCTTTATGCAAGCTTATGGTAGAACTTTCACATTCGTTTCTTTGAGCGAAACACATTAAAACTAAACACATGTGCGATTGAGTGTAAATCCCGTGAGAAGGTCGCTAGTTTGCATATGGTGATTTAAAAAAATAAAAAAATTTTGAAATTGCATTAGCATGGCTATCTCACACACTACACTTCAAGGATGTTTCAAAGATTGCTGCTAATATTTGAATAAAGAAAATGAACTTAAATTGCTTGTTGGTGTTAGCTATGGTTCTTGATGTTTTGTGTTCTCGAATGAAATTCTATGAGGGTCAAATAGGGGGAAACTAATAATTTTCATGTTATTACTTTTTCTGTTTTCGTTGTTTTGCTCGAGGACTAGCAAAAGCTAAGTGTGGGGGTATTTGATAAGCTCATATTTATACATATTTTACATCAAATTCTCCTGTCTTTTCTTAGTTATTTCCTCATATTTTTGTGCTATTTAATTTGTTTTTGTGTTTTATCGAATTTATCTAGCTAATAAAATAAAAATAACATAAGTGTGATTTTATGTAATAAATTCATGTCAAAACTGTTTAGCTTTTAAATTAAATAATATATATATATATATATATATATATATAATTGTTTGTTTTGTAGAATAAGGGAAAGTGGAGCAGAAAGGTTAAAAGAAAAATAATAGGAGGCAGTGCGCATTTTGGAAGCTCCTTGAGGAGCTGTTTTAGGCAGCAACTTGGAAGAAAAATAATGGGGGGTGAAGCATGAGTCAGCTTGCATATAAAAATAAGGAGGCAATGTGCAGCCAGTGGAGATTAAAATAAATAAAGCAGAGAACCTGTGCAGTGTGAGCAAGCTGCGTAAGTGAGAGAAGCACAACAGAAACCAGTGGACACGTGGGAGAGCACTGCGGAAATCAAAAGACAGGAGGCTGCCCTTGGCATCTGACAGAGAAAAATATAAGGAAGGGCGAGACGGGAGGAAGTAGGGGGCTCGGCATTTTTAGAAACCAGCTGCACTTGGCAGCTGGCAGTGAGCACGGAAAGGAAAGTGGGGGTGCAGCGTGCTGCCTGGCAGCAAGTCAGAGAGCAGAAGACGTTGCCCTTGGCAGCTGGCGAAGGAGCAGCTCGTGAGGGGTGTTGAGGGAGGTCAGTACGGGAAAGAAAGGGGGAGTTAGTACGAGAGCTGCGGAGACAGGCGCGGGAATTGAGGAGAGAGCTGCAGTGGGCAGTTGTCGCACGCGGAAGGGTGCACGGAGACTCGAGGAAGGAAAGGAGGCGCTGCCTTCCTGGCAGCGAGAACAAGGCAACAGCGCGGAAGGCTGGCGGGCAGCTTGGCTGCACGTGGATGCGGAAATAGAGGAGAAGGGAGATCAGAGCGCAGGGACGTGGGCAGCTGGCGTGCTGCCTTTGCAGCGCAGGAGACACGTGTCAGCGAGCAGGACAGCGCAGAGAAACTAGGTGCCTCGGGACTGTGCAGGAGGCTCTGAAGCACTCTCCTCTCTCGGTTTATTCTTTCCTAACTTACGTTTTAATTTCTGTTTTAATTTATAAATAATGTGTAACTAATTTTGTTTTGGCTAGAGTTTAATTCAAAACCATGGATATATTTGTAATTTGAATTGATTACCTTCAGTTGTGATTTCTGAGTTGTGATTTAATTTGCTTAACTGCTTGATTGATAACTTATTTTTGTATGTCGATTAAGGATGCATACTTAATTTACATGCATGAATTTGATGCTAGAATATAAGTGAATTTCACCTAATCGTTATGAACTTATATTCACAAGTAGTGAAGGTCGCTTATAAACGATCGCGTTAGGTAAATTCTTGGCATAAGTTTCATGCAATTCATAGTAACAAGTGCCTCGTCAATGCTTATGATTTTCATAAAACTTAATGATTCTTGCTTGTATCTCTATTATGCAATTCATGTAGGGAACTTGTGGGGAATGTTTTGGGTTGTCGTATGCAATCATCCAATCCATTAACTTAAGGAAAATCTGAGAATTAATTTAAGCGGACCTAATTAACTTGGGGCGTTGAGAATTTACAATTTATTGAAAGAACAACTGAAAATCAATTTAGGTTGCATATGTATCATGTGTGGAGAAGAACCCTCTAGCCAGTCCGTCATTTATCATTTTACCTTAATTTTATGTTTTTGTCAATTTTGTAATTTATTTAAGTTTAATTTACTTTTCATCAAAATCAATCCCCCATTTTATTTTAAAGTGTTAGATTTATTAGAAATCATTTTAGTTTGTGTTTTCTTAAGTCTTGAGTTGTTTTGAGTCTTTTGATTTGTTTTAGATTATTTGTTAGTTTTATTTTGAGTTATTCTAGTTAAGTGTCTTGAGTCTAGTTTAGTGTTTTAAATTATGTTTTTACGTTTTTAATTTAATTTTACTTTGGTTAGCATCCCTAGTTAATCCCCGGCCTAGAACGATCCCTACTTATCCATATACTACAATTGTCACAAATAGGGTTTAAATTTGTGCGTCAATTTATTTTCGCATCAAATTTTTGACGTTGCCCTTGGCAGCTGGCGAAGGAGCAGCTCGTGAGGGGTGTTGAGGGAGGTCAGTACGGGAAAGAAAGGGGGAGTTAGTACGAGAGCTGCGGAGACAGGCGCGGGAATTGAGGAGAGAGCTGCAGTGGGCAGTTGTCGCACGCGGAAGGGTGCACGGAGACTCGAGGAAGGAAAGGAGGCGCTGCCTTCCTGGCAGCGAGAACAAGGCAACAGCGCGGAAGGCTGGCGGGCAGCTTGGCTGCACGTGGATGCGGAAATAGAGGAGAAGGGAGATCAGAGCGCAAGGACGTGGGCAGCTGGCGTGCTGCCTTTGCAGCGCAGGAGACACGTGTCAGCGAGCAGGACAGCGCAGAGAAACTAGGTGCCTCGGGACTGTGCAGGAGGCTCTGAAGCACTCTCCTCTCTCGGTTTATTCTTTCCTAACTTACGTTTTAATTTCTGTTTTAATTTATAAATAATGTGTAACTAATTTTGTTTTGGCTAGAGTTTAATTCAAAACCATGGATATATTTGTAATTTGAATTGATTACCTTCAGTTGTGATTTCTGAGTTGTGATTTAATTTGCTTAACTGCTTGATTGATAACTTATTTTTGTATGTCGATTAAGGATGCATACTTAATTTACATGCATGAATTTGATGCTAGAATATAAGTGAATTTCACCTAATCGTTATGAACTTATATTCACAAGTAGTGAAGGTCGCTTATAAACGATCGCGTTAGGTAAATTCTTGGCATAAGTTTCATGCAATTCATAGTAACAAGTGCCTCGTCAATGCTTATGATTTTCATAAAACTTAATGATTCTTGCTTGTATCTCTATTATGCAATTCATGTAGGGAACTTGTGGGGAATGTTTTGGGTTGTCGTATGCAATCATCCAATCCATTAACTTAAGGAAAATCTGAGAATTAATTTAAGCGGACCTAATTAACTTGGGGCGTTGAGAATTTACAATTTATTGAAAGAACAACTGAAAATCAATTTAGGTTGCATATGTATCATGTGTGGAGAAGAACCCTCTAGCCAGTCCGTCATTTATCATTTTACCTTAATTTTATGTTTTTGTCAATTTTGTAATTTATTTAAGTTTAATTTACTTTTCATCAAAATCAATCCCCCATTTTATTTTAAAGTGTTAGATTTATTAGAAATCATTTTAGTTTGTGTTTTCTTAAGTCTTGAGTTGTTTTGAGTCTTTTGATTTGTTTTAGATTATTTGTTAGTTTTATTTTGAGTTATTCTAGTTAAGTGTCTTGAGTCTAGTTTAGTGTTTTAAATTATGTTTTTACGTTTTTAATTTAATTTTACTTTGGTTAGCATCCCTAGTTAATCCCCGGCCTAGAACGATCCCTACTTATCCATATACTACAATTGTCACAAATAGGGTTTAAATTTGTGCGTCAATTTATTTTCGCATCAAATTTTTGACGTTGCCCTTGGCAGCTGGCGAAGGAGCAGCTCGTGAGGGGTGTTGAGGGAGGTCAGTACGGGAAAGAAAGGGGGAGTTAGTACGAGAGCTGCGGAGACAGGCGCGGGAATTGAGGAGAGAGCTGCAGTGGGCAGTTGTCGCACGCGGAAGGGTGCACGGAGACTCGAGGAAGGAAAGGAGGCGCTGCCTTCCTGGCAGCGAGAACAAGGCAACAGCGCGGAAGGCTGGCGGGCAGCTTGGCTGCACGTGGATGCGGAAATAGAGGAGAAGGGAGATCAGAGCGCAGGGACGTGGGCAGCTGGCGTGCTGCCTTTGCAGCGCAGGAGACACGTGTCAGCGAGCAGGACAGCGCAGAGAAACTAGGTGCCTCGGGACTGTGCAGGAGGCTCTGAAGCACTCTCCTCTCTCGGTTTATTCTTTCCTAACTTACGTTTTAATTTCTGTTTTAATTTATAAATAATGTGTAACTAATTTTGTTTTGGCTAGAGTTTAATTCAAAACCATGGATATATTTGTAATTTGAATTGATTACCTTCAGTTGTGATTTCTGAGTTGTGATTTAATTTGCTTAACTGCTTGATTGATAACTTATTTTTGTATGTCGATTAAGGATGCATACTTAATTTACATGCATGAATTTGATGCTAGAATATAAGTGAATTTCACCTAATCGTTATGAACTTATATTCACAAGTAGTGAAGGTCGCTTATAAACGATCGCGTTAGGTAAATTCTTGGCATAAGTTTCATGCAATTCATAGTAACAAGTGCCTCGTCAATGCTTATGATTTTCATAAAACTTAATGATTCTTGCTTGTATCTCTATTATGCAATTCATGTAGGGAACTTGTGGGGAATGTTTTGGGTTGTCGTATGCAATCATCCAATCCATTAACTTAAGGAAAATCTGAGAATTAATTTAAGCGGACCTAATTAACTTGGGGCGTTGAGAATTTACAATTTATTGAAAGAACAACTGAAAATCAATTTAGGTTGCATATGTATCATGTGTGGAGAAGAACCCTCTAGCCAGTCCGTCATTTATCATTTTACCTTAATTTTATGTTTTTGTCAATTTTGTAATTTATTTAAGTTTAATTTACTTTTCATCAAAATCAATCCCCCATTTTATTTTAAAGTGTTAGATTTATTAGAAATCATTTTAGTTTGTGTTTTCTTAAGTCTTGAGTTGTTTTGAGTCTTTTGATTTGTTTTAGATTATTTGTTAGTTTTATTTTGAGTTATTCTAGTTAAGTGTCTTGAGTCTAGTTTAGTGTTTTAAATTATGTTTTTACGTTTTTAATTTAATTTTACTTTGGTTAGCATCCCTAGTTAATCCCCGGCCTAGAACGATCCCTACTTATCCATATACTACAATTGTCACAAATAGGGTTTAAATTTGTGCGTCAATTTATTTTCGCATCAAATTTTTGACGTTGCCCTTGGCAGCTGGCGAAGGAGCAGCTCGTGAGGGGTGTTGAGGGAGGTCAGTACGGGAAAGAAAGGGGGAGTTAGTACGAGAGCTGCGGAGACAGGCGCGGGAATTGAGGAGAGAGCTGCAGTGGGCAGTTGTCGCACGCGGAAGGGTGCACGGAGACTCGAGGAAGGAAAGGAGGCGCTGCCTTCCTGGCAGCGAGAACAAGGCAACAGCGCGGAAGGCTGGCGGGCAGCTTGGCTGCACGTGGATGCGGAAATAGAGGAGAAGGGAGATCAGAGCGCAGGGACGTGGGCAGCTGGCGTGCTGCCTTTGCAGCGCAGGAGACACGTGTCAGCGAGCAGGACAGCGCAGAGAAACTAGGTGCCTCGGGACTGTGCAGGAGGCTCTGAAGCACTCTCCTCTCTCGGTTTATTCTTTCCTAACTTACGTTTTAATTTCTGTTTTAATTTATAAATAATGTGTAACTAATTTTGTTTTGGCTAGAGTTTAATTCAAAACCATGGATATATTTGTAATTTGAATTGATTACCTTCAGTTGTGATTTCTGAGTTGTGATTTAATTTGCTTAACTGCTTGATTGATAACTTATTTTTGTATGTCGATTAAGGATGCATACTTAATTTACATGCATGAATTTGATGCTAGAATATAAGTGAATTTCACCTAATCGTTATGAACTTATATTCACAAGTAGTGAAGGTCGCTTATAAACGATCGCGTTAGGTAAATTCTTGGCATAAGTTTCATGCAATTCATAGTAACAAGTGCCTCGTCAATGCTTATGATTTTCATAAAACTTAATGATTCTTGCTTGTATCTCTATTATGCAATTCATGTAGGGAACTTGTGGGGAATGTTTTGGGTTGTCGTATGCAATCATCCAATCCATTAACTTAAGGAAAATCTGAGAATTAATTTAAGCGGACCTAATTAACTTGGGGCGTTGAGAATTTACAATTTATTGAAAGAACAACTGAAAATCAATTTAGGTTGCATATGTATCATGTGTGGAGAAGAACCCTCTAGCCAGTCCGTCATTTATCATTTTACCTTAATTTTATGTTTTTGTCAATTTTGTAATTTATTTAAGTTTAATTTACTTTTCATCAAAATCAATCCCCCATTTTATTTTAAAGTGTTAGATTTATTAGAAATCATTTTAGTTTGTGTTTTCTTAAGTCTTGAGTTGTTTTGAGTCTTTTGATTTGTTTTAGATTATTTGTTAGTTTTATTTTGAGTTATTCTAGTTAAGTGTCTTGAGTCTAGTTTAGTGTTTTAAATTATGTTTTTACGTTTTTAATTTAATTTTACTTTGGTTAGCATCCCTAGTTAATCCCCGGCCTAGAACGATCCCTACTTATCCATATACTACAATTGTCACAAATAGGGTTTAAATTTGTGCGTCAATTTATTTTCGCATCAAATTTTTGACGTTGCCCTTGGCAGCTGGCGAAGGAGCAGCTCGTGAGGGGTGTTGAGGGAGGTCAGTACGGGAAAGAAAGGGGGAGTTAGTACGAGAGCTGCGGAGACAGGCGCGGGAATTGAGGAGAGAGCTGCAGTGGGCAGTTGTCGCACGCGGAAGGGTGCACGGAGACTCGAGGAAGGAAAGGAGGCGCTGCCTTCCTGGCAGCGAGAACAAGGCAACAGCGCGGAAGGCTGGCGGGCAGCTTGGCTGCACGTGGATGCGGAAATAGAGGAGAAGGGAGATCAGAGCGCAGGGACGTGGGCAGCTGGCGTGCTGCCTTTGCAGCGCAGGAGACACGTGTCAGCGAGCAGGACAGCGCAGAGAAACTAGGTGCCTCGGGACTGTGCAGGAGGCTCTGAAGCACTCTCCTCTCTCGGTTTATTCTTTCCTAACTTACGTTTTAATTTCTGTTTTAATTTATAAATAATGTGTAACTAATTTTGTTTTGGCTAGAGTTTAATTCAAAACCATGGATATATTTGTAATTTGAATTGATTACCTTCAGTTGTGATTTCTGAGTTGTGATTTAATTTGCTTAACTGCTTGATTGATAACTTATTTTTGTATGTCGATTAAGGATGCATACTTAATTTACATGCATGAATTTGATGCTAGAATATAAGTGAATTTCACCTAATCGTTATGAACTTATATTCACAAGTAGTGAAGGTCGCTTATAAACGATCGCGTTAGGTAAATTCTTGGCATAAGTTTCATGCAATTCATAGTAACAAGTGCCTCGTCAATGCTTATGATTTTCATAAAACTTAATGATTCTTGCTTGTATCTCTATTATGCAATTCATGTAGGGAACTTGTGGGGAATGTTTTGGGTTGTCGTATGCAATCATCCAATCCATTAACTTAAGGAAAATCTGAGAATTAATTTAAGCGGACCTAATTAACTTGGGGCGTTGAGAATTTACAATTTATTGAAAGAACAACTGAAAATCAATTTAGGTTGCATATGTATCATGTGTGGAGAAGAACCCTCTAGCCAGTCCGTCATTTATCATTTTACCTTAATTTTATGTTTTTGTCAATTTTGTAATTTATTTAAGTTTAATTTACTTTTCATCAAAATCAATCCCCCATTTTATTTTAAAGTGTTAGATTTATTAGAAATCATTTTAGTTTGTGTTTTCTTAAGTCTTGAGTTGTTTTGAGTCTTTTGATTTGTTTTAGATTATTTGTTAGTTTTATTTTGAGTTATTCTAGTTAAGTGTCTTGAGTCTAGTTTAGTGTTTTAAATTATGTTTTTACGTTTTTAATTTAATTTTACTTTGGTTAGCATCCCTAGTTAATCCCCGGCCTAGAACGATCCCTACTTATCCATATACTACAATTGTCACAAATAGGGTTTAAATTTGTGCGTCAATTTATTTTCGCATCAAATTTTTGACGTTGCCCTTGGCAGCTGGCGAAGGAGCAGCTCGTGAGGGGTGTTGAGGGAGGTCAGTACGGGAAAGAAAGGGGGAGTTAGTACGAGAGCTGCGGAGACAGGCGCGGGAATGTAGCCTGCAGACTCAATCAACCCGGCAGAAGGAGTCCGAGTTGAAACCAAGAGCTCGAGAAGCTTCAACACCACCACCAATCAAGTCTCATTTTCCTTGCTAAGAAGTTCCGAGGCCAGTTCAAGTTCAAAGCTGTGGAAAGTCACCAAACAGGACCAATGATCACTTTTAGTTTTATTCATTGTCTTTTATTTTCATTTTCAATTTTTCGTTTGCATTTTCTACATTTTCTTGTGTGCTTAACTGAATTATTTCTTTTCTTTGCAGGAACTTTTGGTTATTTCCACCCTTGAAGTTGATTGCAGAATTTTAGCTTGGGGGTCATCGCTTGATTTTTCTGCAAATTAGGGAAGTTTTCAGTCCTATTGCTTTATTTTATTTCGTTATATTCATCTACTTTATTTTTATTTGCATTTTATTATATTTTCTGACATTGGGGACAATGTCTAGTTTAAGTGTGGGGGTATAGAGGTTAAAAATGACCAAATTGAAAAATTTTTGTACCTTCGACTTTGAACTGGTTTCATTTGTTTCCATGTTATTGCTTTGTGTTTTCTTAATTAAGTTGTTGTTTTTATTAAAAAAATAATAAAAAAATAAAAAATAAAAAATAAAAAATCGGAAAATTTAAAAAATCCAAAAATATTTCCTTGTTTTCCTTATTGTTTTGAATTAGATTTTTGTTAGTTTCCCGACCCAATGATATAATTGGATAAATTTGAACCATGATGATCAAGAACTTAGTTAACATGTGTTGTGTGAAATTCCTAATTCTCGTGTTAGTTTGTACATATTTGATCATCTTTGAAAAACTAAACGCACATAGCCTTGTTGATGTGAAATTAAAGCATGATTTAAAGCTCCATATGTGAATTTAGTGACCATATACATCCTATGTGAGTTTTTGAGCCTATTGAAAGTGTGTGCATTTTTCATACACTCCTATTTTTTTTATGTGTGATGAACTTATGTGAGATAATTCTCTAGAACTTGCATACCGATCTTTCGAAATATTTGTCTTTGATTGCATGAACTTGAAAATGATAGAGGCATTAGGTTTACCACCATGGCCCAAATAACCTTGTTTCCCAAAGAAAAATGATATCATTAGATTGCCAATTTGTGCCGTATATGTGAACCTTTTATTTCTTATCACCAGATATGTCTACCCTTATGCCTGAAATAAATATTTTTCCTTACCCTTTCCAAGCGAGCAATGCAAGATTGTCTTATGAGAAACGTTTGTGAAGTACTTTGAAGGTGTTTGGCAAAAGAATAAGTGTGGGGGTATTTCATGTTTGTATTTAAAAAAAAAAAAAAAAAAAAAAAAGAAGAAAAGAAGAAAAGAAAAAGAAAAAAAAAAGATTGTATACAAAGAAAATAAAAAGTTTTTAAAGTTTCAGTTTAAAGTTGTGGTTGGAGGTGACTTGTAGAATAGCTGGAAATGTTGAGTTCTTATAAATCTAAAGAAAAAAATTGCTTGCAATGTAGCTTGGAACTTGTGTTTTCCTATTCTTTCGTTTCAATAACCCTCGCCCTAAACCGCATTACGTCCAATAAAAGTCCTCTTGATTTAAGTTTTGTAATTATGATTGTGGAGAAGTGATCTTTATGCAAGCTTATGGTAGAACTTTCACATTTGATTCTTTGAGAGAAACACATTAAAACTAAACACATGTGTGATTGAGTGTAAATTCCGCGAGAAGGTCGCTAGTTTGCATATGGTGATTTTAAAAATAAAAATTTGAAATTGCATTAACATGGCTATCTCACACACTACACTTCAAGGATGTTTCAAAGATTACTGCTAATATTTGAATAAGGAAAATGAACTTGAAATTGCTTGTTGGTGTTAGCTATGGTTCTTGATGATTGTGTTCTCGAATGAAATTCTATGAGTGTCACATAGGGGGAAGCTAATATTTTCATGTTATTACTTTTTCTGTTTTCGTTTGTTTTGCTCGAGGACTAGCAAAAGTTAAGTGTGGGGGTATTTGATCGGATCATATTTATATATATTTTTACTTCGAATTCTCTCGTCTTTTCTTAGTTAGTTTCTTATATTTTTGAGTTATTTACTTTGTTTTTGTGTTTTATCGAATTTATCTAGCTAAGAAATTAATAATAGCTTAAGTGTTTATTTTTAGTAATAAAATCGTCAAAACTGCATTGCCCACTATTTTTGGTTAATAAAAATAAGATAGTATTATAAATATATATATATATTTATATATATATATATTTATGATAAAGGAGTGGGGGTTGGCTGCTTGGTGCAAGCGTGGATTGCAGGAAGGGAATCCAAGGAAGGAGCAGGAATTGTGAAACAAAAAGAAATATAAAACAAGGGGGTGTGCGCCAGTCAGAAAGAATAAGAAAAAAATATTAAAAAGAAAAGAGAGCACTCGGTAATGGAGGACAGAAGAAAAGGCATGCAGAAATAATGGGATGGTGCGAGTGAAAAGAAAAGGTCAGAAAGGAGGGGAATGCTGCCTGGTAGCGTCTGAAGTGGGCTGTTGAGGATTAAAAAAAGGCTCAGGATGTGCATGCCTAGGAAAAACTGAAAAATAAAGAAAGGCTCGGTGGGGGGTGATGCGGGGGACATGGAGGATAATAATTAGAGAGGGGGAGCTTGTCAGCGCGGGGGGAGAAGGAATAAGCTGCCCTTTGGCAGTAAGGTCAGAGAGAGAAGTCAGAAAAAAATAAAAGAGGAGGAAGGCAGCAAGCTGCCTGGCCTTGGGCTTGTGGGCAGTGCAGCAGAAGGCTGCCTTTGGGCAGCGTGGAATAGCAGAGGGCGGAGAAAAGAATAGAGCAGTAGTGGAGGAATCCTTACCTTCCTCTCGAGGCAGGCGCGCGAGCTGGCGATAGGAGCTGCCCTTTGCAGCGTAGAAGCACAGCGCGATAAGGAAGGCGCTGCATTGGCAGCAAGACGTGAGTCAGCGAGACAGTCAGAGGAAGGCACGATAGACTGTGCAAGCAGAGGGAGGTCAGACAGTGAAGCGGGAGGCGGAAGTTGAGACTGACGCGGCCCCTGGCAGTGAAAAACAGAGAACGTGCAGGGACGCAGAGAGGCTTGCGGGAACTGGAACCTTGGCAGCGCTGAAGGGACAGAGGAGCTGCTTGTGCAGCCAACGAGAGCAGGGAGCAGGGCCCACACGTGCAGCTTGTGAGAGCTGCCTGGTGCAGCTTGCGAGAAGAAGAAGGAGGTCAGTACGGGAGAAAGGAGGGAGGTCAGTACGGGAGAGCACAGCAACAGAGCTGGCGCGCGGGACAGAGGGAACGGACAGGTGGCGTACTGACACAGGAGGAGCTCGAGGGCAGCTAACGTGGGGAGAAAGGAGGAACACGGGGACAGAGGAAGAAATTCCTCATTCGGTTTAATCCTCCAAACTCAAGTTTAATTTCTGTTTTAATTTATAAATAATGTGTAATTAATTTGTTTTGGCTAGAGGTGATTCGAAACCATGAATATGCTTGCAATATGATTTGATTACGTTCAGTTGTTATTTCATAAGTTGTGGTTTCAATTCGTTCATCTACTTGATTGATAACTTATTTGTGTATGTTGATTGAGAGTGCACGCTTAGTTTTCATGCATGAATATGATGCTAGATTATGAGGGAGTTTCACCTAATAGTTACAATCTTATAATCACAAGTAGTGAAGGTCGCTTATAAACGATCGCGTTGAATGAATTCTTGGCATTAGTTTCATGCTCATCATAGTAACGAATGCCTCGTCAACACTTATAGTTCTCATTGTGCTTCATGATTCTTGATTGTATCCTTATTGTGCTCATCACGTAAGGAACCTTTGAGGAATGTTTTGAATTGTTGTATGCGTTTTCCCATCCAATTCATTAACTTAAGGAGAACTTGAAGGTTAATTTAAGCGTATCTAATTAACTTGGGGTGTTGAGTTTCATAATTTATTGAAAGAACAACTGAAAATCAATTTAGGTTGCATATGTGTCATGTGTGGAGAATAATCCTCTAGCCAGTCCGTCGTCCATCCATTCACCTTAATTTCATGTTTTTGTCAATTCTGTAATTTATTTAAGTTTAATTTACTTTTCATCAAAAATCAATCCCCTATTTATTTTAAAGTGTTAGGTTTGTTAGAAATTAATTTAGTTTGTGTTTTCTTGAGTTTTGAATTATTTTGAGTCTTTTGATTTGTTTTAGTTTATTTGTTAGTTTTATTTTGAGTGTTTCTATTTAAGTGTTTTGAGTCTAGTTTAGTGTTTTAAATTTTGTTTTTACGTTTTTAATTTAATTTTACTTTGGTTAGCATCCCTAGTTAATCCCCGGCCTAGAACGATCCCTACTTACATCATTACTACAACTGTCACAAATAGGGTTTAAATTTGTGCGTTAATTTATTTTCGCATCAGTATGGATCATTACGTGGCTGGTTTGGTCCTTGATAGCCCACGACATGGGCAATTTCCCATCCTCCATTTTCAATCAATTGAGGGCATTGGTCATTGAGATGTCCTTGCATAGAACACACTCCACATATGGCTGCATTTTGCGTTTTAGATCCATCCACAACCTGTGACACAAGGGTTGTGAGGTTAGCTAATTGAGATTGAATTTCAGAAATTGCACTTACCTCATTAACTTGGGGTTGTTGCCGTGGGGGCTCCCTTTGTCCAACGCCTTCATATTGTTGTGCATTCAAGGCTCGGTTGGCAATTAGGGTCTTGGCAGCCACGAGTGTTTTGTCCACCAAAGCACATCCCGCTGAAGCATCTAGCATTTGTCTTTCAATGGGAAGAAGTCCTTCGTAGAAGTATTGAATGAGAAGCTCTTCTTTCATTTGATGTTGAGGACATGATGCAACAACAGCCTTGAAACGCTCCTAATAGGCTGGAAATGATTCTCCTTGATTTTGTTGAATACCACTAATCCGCTTCCTCAAAAGAATGATTCTTGATGTGGGAAAAAACTTCTCTAAGAACGCTATTTTCATGCTCTCCCAAGATGTGACAGTTCCGGGTGCTAATTCATATAACCAATCCTTAGCCTAGTCCATTAGTGAGAATGGAAAGGCCTTCATCTCCAATATGCTTCCATCGACATTGACGAGGGTCATGCTTGAGCAAACCACTTCAAATTCTTTCAAATGTTTGTTTGGATCCTCCATGGACAGCCCATAGTACTTTGGAATGTGGTGCAACAAACTGGACTTCAACTCGAACTCTTCAATTTTCCCTTGAGCTGTCATGGGGTATTGGATGCATAGGGGCACGGCATTGTCCAATCCCGAGGCGGAAAGTTCCTTGATTGTTCGATTATCTGCTGCAATGACTTGTGCTTCCTCCAACACACAAATTAAATCCTCTTGTTGACAATTGTAGTAAAGATGCAAGTAGGGATCGTTCTAAACCGGGGATTAGGAGGGATTGCTAATCTACTCTAAACTGACTCAAAAATACAAAACTAAACTTAAAAATACTTAACTAGACTCTAATGACTAAAAACAAACTTAAAAGACTCAAAACAGCTTAAAACAACTAAATAGACTCAAACTGGACAATAGGAGTGACTTTGGACGAAAATTGATTTTAACTTGACTCAAAACACTTAAAAACACAAACTAAGACAGATTCTAAATAATTTGACACACTAAAGTAAAGGGGATTGGGTTTTGGACGAAATTCAAGTAAACACAAGTAATTTAAAGACTGAAACAAAGTTGCACGAAATTAGGGAAAAGTATGGGTGATTGGCTAGCTAGAGGGTACTTCTCTACACATGACACACTTGCATACAAAACGATTTCCAGTTGCTTTTCAAAAAACCATGAATCTCAACACCCCAGATTAACCGTGAACCATAGGAGCATATTTATGCGACTTAGTTAGCTTGTTTTCGTGCATTTATGTTATTAATTCCTAGTTATTTTAGTATTTTAAGCTATTTTCGTGTGTTTGTAGGTTTAAAGGGTTAAAGTGGCAAGAAAGTGCATTTTGGTGCCTTTTGGAGCAGTTTTGGGCTTGGAATGGATAGCACATGCATGGAGCAAGGTGATTGGACGAAATTGAAGATCTAAAGAAGCCAGGAATGTGCCAAGGAAGGGAAGAAAATAAATAGAAGACCAAGGAAGACAAGGAAGCCATCAAGAAAGAGGAAAGACTAGTCAAACTTGCCTTATATTGTTCTTACCTTTCCTAATCCTAAATTACCAAGGATTCAGTCACAAGAAGGGTTCCTAAATACTTTGGGACACCTAAAACCTGATTTTTAGAAGGCATTACCCATTCCTACATTGATGCCGCACCAAATCTGCAAGGATCCTTCCATGCCGCACAAGGGGAACACTTTCCCTTTCTTTTTAGGTTCCTTTCCCTTTTCCCTTGCTTTGCCGCACCCTATTCCCTTTTCCCTTCGGAGTTCTGACTTTGACTTAGCCTTTTCCTAGTAGATTTAGAGTTATAATTCCTAAAACAATAATAAAAACTTACTTAGCCTATTTCCTTTATTTCTGCCGCACCTTAGCCTTTATTCCCTAGGGTTTTTACATACTCTACTATATATATTACTCTTGGCCGCACCTCTAAGGTATCCCTGGACCATTCTACACATCTTACATCAATCACCACCATTCAACACAACCAAAACATATCCAAACCCCTTTTGCCGTAGCCTTCTATCCATCCATTCACTACTTTCCACACTTTCAACCATTCTTCCATACAAATCACCACTCAAACCTTCACCCAACCCTTGTGCCGCAACAAAGAGAAGAAGGAGGACCCTTGGAGTGCTTGCTATTCAAGTTTGGATTGCTGGATCATTCTTAAGTGTAATCTATCTTTTGATTTCAATGTTTAAGTTTGTTTATCTTTGTTTTGTGAACATGAGGAGCTAAACCCCTTTTAGCTAGGGGGAATTTCGAAACCATGAATATATTTGCATTATGAATTGATTAATTCGAGTTGTGATATCATAAAGTGTGAATGCAATTTGCTTAACTGTTTTATTCAAAACTTATTCTTGTATGTTGATTAAGGAGGCCTACTTAGTTTGCATGCTTGAATCTGATGCTAGGATATAAGGGAGTTTCACATAATCGTTACAAACTTATATTCACAAGTAGTGAAGGTCGCTAGTCACGATCGCGTTAAGTTAAATTCCTATCATGAGTATCATGATGTCATAGTTACGAATGCTTTGTTAATGCTTATGATTTTCATAGAACTTATTGATCTTTGATTGTATCTCTATTATGATGTGCATGTAGGGGACTATTGAATAATGATTTGGGTTGATGATGCGTATCCCATCCAATTCAATGACTTAAGGAAAATCTGAGGGTTAATTAGTGATAGCACGGTTAATCTGGGTCATTGTCATTCATGGTTTATCGAAAAAGCAACTGGAGATTGATTTGTATGCAAGTGTGTCATGTGTGGAGAAGGACCCTATAGCTAGCCCATCATCCATTTAATTCACCAAATTCGTGCTAAACTTGTTTTAAGTTTTTAGTTTACTTGTTTTACTTTAAATTCGTCCTAAACCCAATCCGTTTTACTTTAGTGTGGCAAATTAGTTAGAATCTGTCTTAGTTTGTGTTTTAAGTGTTTTGAGTCAAGTTAAAACCAATTTTCATCCAAAGTCATTCCTAGTGTCTAGTAGAGTATTTTTAGTTGTGTTAAGCTGTTTTGAGTCTTTTAAGTTTGTTTCGAGTCATTAGAGTCTAGTTAAGTGTTTTTAAGTTTTTTTTTAGTTTTTGAGTCAGTTTAGAGTAGATTAGCAGTCCCTCCTAATCCCCGGTTTAGAACGATCCCTACTTATCCATACTACAATTGTCAACAAGAGGGTTTAATTTGTGTGTTAAGTTAATTTTCGCATCAAACAACACTAATTAACCCTCAGATTTTCCTTAAGTCATTGAATTGGACGGATAACGCATCGGCAACCCAAATTATTCTTCAAAAGTTCCCTACATGAACAGCATAATGGAGATACAATCAAAGATCATTAAGTTTTATGAAAATCATAAGCATTGACAAAGCATTCGTAACTATGATGAGCATGATACTCCTGCTAGGAATCCACTTAACACGATTGTGACTAGCAATCTTCACTACTTAAGAATACAAGTTCATAACGATTAGGTCAAACTCCCTTATATTCTAGCATCAAATCCTTGCATGCAAACTAAGTATGTATCCTTAATCCATAAACAAGAATAAGTTATCAATCAAACAGTTAAGTAAATTGCATTCACGATTCGTAGAATCACAACTGGAAGTAATCAATTCATACTGCAGATATGTTCATGGTTTCGAAATTCCCCCTAGCTAAAAGGGGTTTAGCTCCTCATGTTCACAAAACAAAGATAAACAAACTTAAACATTGAAATCAAAAGATAGATTACACCTAAGAATGATCCAGCAATCCAAACTTGAATAGCAAGCACTCCAAGGGTCCTCCTTCTTCTCTTTGTTGCGGCACAAGGGTTGGGTGAAGGTTTGAATTGTGATTTGTATGGAAGAATGTTTGAAATTGTGAATGATAGTGGATGGATGGTGAATGGCTGCCGCAAAGGCTTATTTAACAAGCAAAATATGTAAAACCCTAGGGAATAAAGGCTAAGGTGCGGCAGAAAATAAAGGGAAAAGGAAAGAACGTTTTTATTAATGTTTCAGGATTTTTTTTACTCTAAATCTACTAGGAAAAGGCTAAGTCCAAGTCAAAATCCAAAGGGAATAAGGATAGGATATGCGGCAAAGTCAGCAAACAAAAGGGAAACCAATCCTCCTCGCACGACAAGGAAGTGGAAGTGAAGGGAAAGGTTTTACATGGTTTAAGAATAGGGTAACATGGCAAGGGGAAATGCTGCACAAGGAGGGACAAAGAGGGGACAAAGGGGAGACAAGGCACCACCTTTGTAGGCATAGGTTGAATTGTGTCTTTCCTTTTCTTCCAAGCTTCCATTCTGACTTCTCTTGACTTCTAGCCTCTTTTGGTCTTCAATTTTGTCCATCCACCTTCCTCCATTCATATGCTATCCATTCCATGCCCAAAACTGCTCCAAAATGCCCCAAAATACACTTCTTTGCCTCTTTAACCCTTTGGACCTACAAACACACGAAAATGGCTTGAAATACTAAATTAACTATGAAATAATAACATAAAAGCACAAGAACAAGCTAACTAAGTCGCATAAATATGCTCTTATCAATAAGGTTGGATAATGTTCCTTCCTTTTAGCTGATTCCTTATCTTCCAAGTCTTGAATTAATTCTTCCAGATTTGTAGCACATTTTTAGCCTCTTTAAACTTCAAAAACGTCCATCCATTATGCTCCAAACGCATGCTATCCATTCCAAGCCCAAAACTGCTCTAAAATGCTCCAAATTGCCTTTTCTTGCCACTTTTGCCATTTGGACCTACAACATGAAAATAACTTAAATCAATATAATAAACAGAAACTAACTCACTAAATGCAAAGAAACAAGCTAACAAAGTCACATAAATATGCTCCTATCAATGGTGGATGCCCTTGAATCATTGCCATAGCATGTTGGTAAGCCTCCAAACCCAAATTCAATTCCCATTTCTACTAATAAGTTGTTACCCTCAGTAATTCAGGCACCCTCCCTTGAGCTTAAACCATTCCCAAATCATTTGAAGTACGTTTTCTTGGGAGACCAAGAGACTTTGCCAGTTGTAGTCTCTTCCACACTCACGGCAGAAGAGGAAGAGAAATTAGTGAGGGTGTTGAAGGAATACAAAACAGCCATTGGATGGACCTTGGCCGATATCAAGGGAATAAGTCCAACAACATGCATGCATCGCATACTTCTAGAGGAGGGGGCTAAACCAACTCGAGAGGCTCAACGCCGACTCAACCCTCCAATGATGGAAGTTGTGAAGAAGGAGATCATCAAGCGTTGTGATTGTGGAGTTATTTATACAATTTTGGATAGTCGTTGGGTTTCACCGGTTCAAGTTGTTCCAAAGAAATCGGGAGTCACTGTGGTGAAGAATGCAGAAAATGAACTTGTGCCCACCCGTATCCAAACAGGTTGGAGAGTTTGCATCGACTATAGGAAGCTCAACGCCACCACAAGAAAGGATCACTTCCCCCTGCCATTCATTGATCAAATGCTTGAAAGGTTAGCTGGTCATTTGTTTTATTGTTTTCTTGATGGGTATTCGGGATATAATCAGATTGTCATAGCTCCGGACGATCAAGAAAAGACCACTTTTACTTGTCCATTTGGTACCTTTGCTTATCGTCGAATGCCATTTGGTTTATGCAATGCACCAGCCACGTTTCAAAGATGCATGGTAAGTATCTTTTCAGATTTTGTTGAGAAGATTATTGAAGTATTCATGGATGATTTTAGTGTTTTTGGTGATTCGTTTGATGATTGTTTAGCTAATCTCACATTAATCTTGAAACCATGCATCGAAAATAACCTTGTCTTAAATTGGGAAAAATGTCACTTAACAAGGCATAGTTTTAGGTCACATAGTTTCAGAAAAGGGAATTGAGGTTGATAAATCGAAAATAGATCTTGTACGCTACTTACCCTCTCCCACTTCGGTGCTAGAGTTTCGATCTTTTCTTGGACGTGCAGGATTCTATAGACGATTCATCAAAGAGTTCTCGAAGATCTCCACACCCCTATACCGACTCCTACAGAAGGATGTGCCATTTAAATTCGACAAAGGAAGGACAAGCAGCTGAATGTCATCTATTATGCATCTCGGACCTTGAATGACGCTCAATTGAACTACTCCACCACTGAAAAAGAACTCCTTGTTGTTGTGTTTGCTTTAGATAAGTTCCGTTCTTATTTACTTGGAACTAAAGTCATCATTTTACTCTGATCATGCAGCTTTGAAATATTTACCCACAAAGAAAGAGGCCAAACCAAGGCTTATTCGCTGGATGCTTCTTATTCAAGACTCCGATATCTAAATCCGGGACAAGAAAGCAAGTGAGAAAGTGGTGGCTAACCACTTGAGCCGTTTGGTACACGATGAGGAGCCATTACCCATCCCAGAAGCATTCCTAGACGAGTAACTGCTGTCCATTGAGGTAGGAGAGCCATGGTATGCTGATTTAGTGAATTATTTGTTGTCTAAACAAATTCCAAGCACTCTAAACAAGCACCAACATGACAAACTTAAAAAGGATGCACGGTTTTATGTATGGGATGACCCTTATTTGTGGAAATATTGCCCTGATCAAATTCTTCGTAGGTGTGTGCATGATTCTGAGTTTAATTCAATTTTAACTTTCTGTCACACTTATGCACGTGGGGGTCATTTTGGTACACAATGCACAACACTTAAGGTTTTAGAATGTGAATTTTATTGGCCTACGATCTTTAAGGATGCTAGAACTTTTTGTATGACTTGTGATCGTTGTCAAAGAACGGGCAATATAGGTGCAAAAGATCAAATGCCGCAAACCCCTATCTTTTCTGTTGAGATTTTTGATGTTTAGGGTATTGATTTCATGGGTCATTTTCCTTCTTCACATGGTTTCTGATGTGAAATAAAAACTAGCACACAAATTAAACCCTATTTAGATAGTTGTAGTATGTGAAAGTAGGGGTCGTTCTAGGCTGGGGATTAGTTAGGGATGCTAATCAACACAAATTAAACTTAAAAACAGAAATCTAGACTCTAATGACTCAAAACAAACTAGAATGACACAAAACAGCACAAAACAACCAAATTGACTCAAAACAGAAACTAAGGGTGACTTTGGACGAATTCTAACTAAACTTGACTCAAAACACTAATAAGACACCAATTGGACAGATTCTAACCTAAAGACACGACATATAAAGGGGGGAGTGGTTTTTGACGAATTTAAAACTAAAACTAAACAGATTTAAGACTTTAAACAACTTTGGACGAAATGGGTGTTTTAATGGGTGAATGGCTGATAGGAGCATATTTATGCGACTTAGTTAGCTTGTTTTCTTGCACTTTCTTAGTTTGTTTGTGTTTATTATAGTGTTTTAAGCTATTTTCGTATGTTTGTAGGTCCAAATGACAAAGTTGGCAAGAAAGTGCAATTTGGAGCATTTTGAGGAAGTTTTGGGCATCAAATGGATAGTTCATGAATGGAGCAAGATGGATGGACGAATTGGAAGTTCAAGAGGCTAGGAATGTGATGAAAAGATGAAGAAAATAAATCCAAGACAAAGAAGATAAGGAATCAACTCAAAAGAGGAAACATTATCCAAAACCTTATCCAACCTTATCTTATCCAAAACCTTATCCAATCTTATCTTATCCTTGCCTAATCTAGCTTTATCCTATCTTATCTTATCTAAATCAGTTTGTACCTTAAATCTAGCTGCAAGAGGACCTAAATATCTGATTTCTAGAAGGCCTATCCTTTCCCTACATTTATGCCGCACCTTTATGTTCTAGAAACACCTAAATTGTGAGCACCCTTTCTAGAAGGCCCTATAAATCTGGCGTTTTTCCTTGTTCTAGAAGTCTAAAATCTGCTAGGAAACCTTAAACCTTTTCCTTTTGGATTTCTGCCAAACCCTAGTCCTTTTCCTCAAGGATTGTGCAATACAAATCCTTAGGGATTGTGCCTTGTATTTCAGCCTATAAATACACATCCTTGCCGCATAAATCATTCACCCACGCCCTCATACATTCAGATATAATTGAGAGATTTCAGAGAGTTCAAAAGGTGCAATTGCGTGGAGGAAGGAGAGGGAGAAGTTTGTACCGTGACTTGCAATCCAAGGGAGAGTTCGAAATCTGCCATTGGAGCTGCTGGGACGTTCTTGGTTCTTTCTATCCTTAGATTTGTTTCAATGTTGCTTTTAATTTGGTTTTATGCTTTTAAAGACATGAGGAACTAATTTCTTTTTAGTTAGAGGTGAACTCGAATCCATGATTATATCCTTTATATGAATGGATTACATCCAGTTATTGTTTCTTGAGTCTTGAATGTGATTTGCTTATCTGAGTTATTAAAACTTGTTTATGTGTGTTAATTGAGGGTCGACACTTAATTTGTATGCATGAACTTGATGCTAGAGTATAAGGGAATTTCACCTAATCGTTATGAACTTATATTGACAAGTAGTAAAGGTTGCTAGTCACAATCGTGTTAAGTAAATCCTTGGCAAGAGTTTCATGCTTTTCATAGTTATGAATGCTTCGTCAATGCTTATGATTTCCAAAGAACTTAATGACCTTTGATATGTTTTCTATCATGCTTTTCATAGTTAGGGAACTTGATAAGCTCATATTTATACATATTTTACATCAAATTCTCTTGTCTTTTCTTAGTTATTTCCTCATATTTTTGTACTATTTACTTTGTTTTGGTGTTTTATCGAATTTATCTAGCTAAGAAAATAAAATTAGCATAAGTGTGATTTTTAGTAATAAAATCGTAAAAACTGCTTTGCCCACTAATTTTGGTTAATAAAAATAAGATAGTATTATAAATAAATAAATATATATATATAAATATATATATATATATATATATATATATATATATATAAGATGTGAACGTGAATGTGGATGGCAGAAATAATATAATAGGGCAGCATGTTGGAAGAATGGGCAGAAAAGAATAGAAATCTGAAGTGGACAGCTCGGCCAGTGGAGGAGCAGCGCACGGATTGGGGGACACGGGAGTGGAGCTCCCATCGTGAAGTGGAGGAACTAAATAAATAAGGAGGAAGCCTCGGGGCTGCCCTGGGGGGGGAGGATTGAGAGTGTGCTGCCCTTGGGCAGCGTTAGGAAATAAAGGAGCTGCCTTCCCAGCAGTGAAAGAACGGAAAGAAAACAAAGTAACAGAGGCAAAGCTGCCCTTTGGCAGTTGACGCAACAGGAGAGCAGGAGCTGCTTCCTGGCAGGCGGAAAGGAGGGCGAGACGGGGATTGGAAAGACAGGTTGCAGCACGAGGAAGAACGCTGCCTTGGCAGCCGTGGAGCAGAGCGACAGGGAGCTGGCAGCTGACGTGGGCGCTGAAGTGAAGGAGCTCGGGCATGCTGCTTGGCAGCTTGAGTGAAAATCGCGAGGAGACAGAGGTCAGCTCGCAGTCAGACAGCAAAGGCAGCTCAGCAGACAGCACGGGCAGTCAGCTCAGCAAATAGACTTATGAACAGAAACTCCATTCCTCTCTCGGTTTAATCCTCCAACTTTATGTTTTATTTTTATGTTTTAATTTATAAATAATGTGTAATTAATTTGTTTTGGCTAGAGGTTAATTCAAAACTATGGATATATTTGTAATATGAATTGATTACCTTCAGTTGTGATTTCTGAGTTGTGAATTTAATTTGCTTAACTGCTTGATTGATAACTTATTTTTGTATGTTGATTAAGGATGCATACTTAATTTACATGCATAAATTTGATGCTAGAATATAAGTGAATTTCACCTAATCGTTATGAATTTATATTCACAAGTAGTAAAGGTTGTTGACCACAATCGTGTTAAGTAAATTCTTGGCATAAGTTTCATGCAATTCATAGTAACAAGTGTCTCGTCAATGCTTATGATTTCCATTGAACTTAATGATCTTTGATATGTCTCTCTATCATGCGTATTCCATAGTTAGGGAACTTGATAAGAATAATTTGGTTGTGATGCGTATCCCGTCGAATTCAATGAATCTAGGGAAATCTGAAGGTTAATTTAAGCGGACCTAATTAACTTGGGGCGTTGAGAATTTACAATTTATTGAAAGAACAACTGAAAATCAATTTAGGTTGCATATGTGTCATGTGTGGAAAATAATCCTCTAGCCAATCCGTCGTCCATCCATTCACCTTAATTATATGTTTTTGTCAATTCTGTAATTTATTTAAGTTTAATTTACTTTTCATCAAAAATCAATCCCCCGTTTATTTTTAAGTGTTAGATTTATTAGAAATAAATTTAGTTTGTGTTTTCTTGAATTTTTAATTATTTTGAGTCTTTTGATTTGTTTTAGATTATTTGTTAGTTTTATTTTGAGTTATTCTAGTTAAGTGTCTTGAGTCTAGTTTAGTGTTTTAAATTTTGTTTTTACGTTTTTAATTTAATTTTATTTTGGTTAGCATCCCTAGTTAATCCCCGGCCTAGAACGATCCCTACTTACATCATTACTACAACTGTCACAAATAGGGTTTAAATTTGTGCGTTAGTTAATTTTCGCATCAGAACTTGAGAAGGATAATTTGGTTGTGATGCGTATTCCGTCCAATTCAATGAAATAAGGGAAATCTAATGCTTAGTTTGTGCTATCACAGTTAACTTGGGGTGTTTTCATTCATGATTTAAGGGAACAATACTGGAAATTAGTTTGTATGCATATGTCATGTGTGGAGAAGGATCCTCTGGCTAAGTTTTCATCATTCAAATCACTTAAATCACTTTGTTTTACAATCTGTTTTGTTTAATTAATTTTCGTCCAAATCAATCCCCCTTTCAATTAAGTGTCTTAAATTAGTTAAAAAAGTGTTTCAATCTGTCCAAATTAGTGTTTTGAGTCTCACTAGTGTTAAATTCGTCCAAATAGTCCTTAGAACCTGTTTTGAGTCTTTTTAAGTTAGCTTTGCTATTTTGAGTGTTTTAAGTCAGTTTTAAGTATTTAGAGTTTAGTTAAGTGTTTTTAAGTCTAGTTTTGAGTTTTTGAGTCATATTTGTGTAGATTAGCAGCCATAGTTAATCCCCGGCCTAGAACGATCCATACTTTCATATACTACAACTATCTTATTAGGGTTTAATTTGCGTGTTGGATTATTTCACATCAATGGCTAGCTAGAGGGTCCTTCTCCACACATGACACATATGCATACAAATCGATTTCCAGTTATTCTTCCTATAAACTATGAATGACAATGCCCCAAGTTAACCATGAACAACACTAATTAACCATCAGATTTTCCTAAATTCATTGAATTGGACATCGCATAGCAACCAAATTATTCTTATCAAGTTCCCTACACGAACAGCATGATAAAGACACACATCAAAGATCATTAAGCTCTATGAAAATCATAAGCATTGACAAGGCATTCGTAACTATGCCAGTAATCTACTTAACACAATTGTGACTAGCAAACCTCCACTACTTATGAATACTCATAACGATTAGGTGAAACTCCCTTGTATTCTAGCATCAAATTCATGCATGCAAACTAAGTATGCATCCTTAATCCACAAACAAGAATAAGTTATCAATCAAACAGTTAAGTAAATTGCATTCACGATTCATAAAATCACAACTGGAAGTAATCAATTCATATTGCAAATATGTTCATGGCTTTGAATTTCCCCCTAGCTAAAATGAGTTTAGCCTCTCATGTTCACAAAACAAAGATACATAGATTTAGACATTGAAAACAAAAGATTGAAAACACCTAAAAACGTTACAGCAATCCAACTTGAATGGAAAGCACGTCCAAGGGTCCTTCTTCTTCTCTTTGTTGCGGCACAAGGTTTGGGTGAAGGTTTGAGTGGTGAATTATATTGAAGAATGGCTAAAAGTATGTATGGTGGTGAATGGTTGAAAGAATGTGTTGATGGATGATTGGTGAATTCTGGTGGTGGATGGATGTAGGTGAGTTATGGTGAAGGATGGAATGTGGTTGAATGGTGGAGAGAGTGGTTCCTCTCCCTTTTGTGCGGCACAATGTATAAATAATAGGGAAATAGGGTTTTTTGCCCTAATAAATTTAGGAAACAGATTTTTACTCTAAATCCACAAGGAAAAAGGCTAACTAAAATCAGAATCCAAGAGGGAAAGGGAAAGGGAGGTGCAGCAGAACCTAGAGAGAAAGGGAATGTGCTTTGTTGCAAGGAAAATAGGAAAGTGAATGTCCTTTGTGCGGCAAGGAGGGAAAGTTCAAGGGGTAGGTGAGGCATCCTATAGGAATGGGTTTAGGTCTTCTAGAATCATGATTTAAGTGTCCTAAAATAATTAAGGATCCTCTTTTGCAGCTGGAAATTAAATGGTGAAGGATTAGGAAAGGTTAGGACCAAATAAGGTAACTTGACTAACATTCCTTCTTTATTGCTGCATCCTTTACTTCCTTTTCTTGAATTAATTTCTTCATAACTTTATCATAATCCTAGCCTCTTTTGATCTTCAAATTCGTCCATCCACTTGCTCCATGCATGTGATCTTCATTCCAATCCCAAAACTGCTCCACAAAGCTCCAAAATGCACTTCTTTGCCTCTTTAACCCTTTGGACCTACAAACACACGAAAATGACTTGAAATACTAAATTAACTAAGAAATAACAACATAAATGCACAGGAACATGAAGGAAATTTTGTAAAAAACATGTTCATTTAAGCAACATCATATAGCATACAATTAACAATTAAAGGCGGAATCATTCCTTGCATCTTAGATCTATGGATTTGGATGGATGAAATGGTTCTCCAAGTTCCCAAAATTGAGAACCTCTAAGTTTCTTCACCAAGGTTAGATTGAAGAAGAAATGAGTGACCTTGGAGGAGTAGGATTGCTAGCTAATCCCTCCAAGGGGGCCGGCCTCTTTAGAGAGAAAGGGAGAGACATGTTCTCTCCAATTTTCTCCAAAAGAAAACCCTTAATGAATTTAGGCTATAAAGTCCTTTATATAGTCCCTTCAAATAAGTGACCTAAAGAACCAAAAAGCCTTTCTTTCTAACATGGCCGGCCATAAGGGTTTTATTGGGCTTTTGGGCCTTTGTGAATTAAGTTGTCATACAACTTAAGTCAATGGGCTTGACGTTCGAAGCCCATTGGGCCTTGAGGCCCAAAACTAACCCGTGGTCTTTTTAACGAACTTATTCGTTTGATTAATTAACATATTAATTAATCCTTGCCATAAATAATTAAACCATTTAATTATTCTTACTCATCTCCATTGTTTCTTCAATCTCCACCTTACACGGTGTACGATCCATTAGGTTCCTTTTAGCGAGGCAGTGGGCGATTAGAACTCTTTCAAATCGATTGTGAATTGAAACTTACTTTCAATTCTCCCTTTAGTGTTTATACACGTTTAGGGCTTCCACAAACCATGAGTGACACCTAGCAGCATATCATGGTTACCCAAGCTAATCAGAAGAGGTGGAGAACCTATTCAGTTTAGGATTACAAATGCAATACGGTCTTTCTCTAATACAATACTCTTGACCACATTGTTTGGTTTGATAGTTTATTCATGTCTACTATCCAATGTGATTCGTTTACTTATATGATTACCTTGAATGTGATTTGGAACGCCTTCCTAAATCTCATTCATACTCTGTTCAGAGATTTTCAATCATATCATAGAGTATTCTCCCTCAAACGGTTTGAAGGTTAGAGATCCCTTGTTGCGCATTTAATTGCCTCCATGGCTAAGTGGCTTAACCCCAACGATGTCGTGGACACCCCGAATGGAGTGACTTTGACATAATCAAAGATCAAGGACCTAACCACAAGACAACTAAGATGCCTCAGGTCAAATGACTACTTTGCATTATCCCAACCATGAGTTCTCATGTGACATGAATATGAGAACTCTTCGTTGATCGTGTTCAGTGAACTCATTCTCTATTGAGCACCTACGTACTTGTCTTGATGTCACACACACCAACGACTCGAGACTAGTCACTCTCCCTGAGAAAAGACATAGCACGTACTGATCTTAACGGACTGTCAATGCCCAATTGGCAATCCTATGATCAGGAACGTTTAGGATATGTATACGAAAGAATGGTCTCATGAATCTAACTTCTTTAGATTGCATTCTCCCAATCATATATATTCCTTGGACTTATCGTTTAAGCATATAACATTTATATGAGACGGCTTAAACAATAATCTTTGCCCTTGATATTAAACTAGATTAGTTTAACATGTGAAATGTCCGTAAAGTATCATCATATGATTGGTTTTAGGGCACATTTCCAACAGAACAAGCTAACTAAGTCGCATAAATATGCTCCTATCAAATTCCCCCACACTTAGCTTTTTCTAGTCCTCGAGCAAAACGAAACAAACAAAAGAAACAAAATACAATCTAGACCTTCCAACACTGGCCTCAGGGATTTCCAATGAAACATGACATGCCAAGGATCACTACTCCCACAAATTTTAGTCATCCTTACCCTCGAGCACACACTTAATCATAGTCACCACTTACTAGTTCGCATTTAATCAATTAAAACAACATTTTGAATGTAGTAACATGCCTTAGAGAATTCCCTCAATTCCTCACTGGATATACTCTCTATTTTCACACAGATTTTCTGACTACACTCCCTACACTAAGTATATGTGAGAAGATTGATGTAAACATGTAGACTAGTTCTCACATATGTTTTAAACAAAGAAGGCACTTTCTGAAATTATTAATGCATGTATATATATATATATGATCTTATGAACGGAATGCTACTACTTAGAAGTGAGAACCAGGGATTCCATATGCTCATATCAATTCCAAACTCCACAGATTGAAACACATAACACCCAAGATTGAAGTCCAAGGGTTGTAACGGGGCTAGGCTATTGGCTAACAAAGGAAGGTGAGGATAGACAAACGTTCTTAAAGCAATAGTGAGCAAAGTAATTAAATTGACACTTAGGATTCACTTTTGAATGCAAAAATTCACTTTAAACACAAGGGAAGATTCACAAAACACTTAGGGCCAGATTCACATTTTTGGACCCTTTCTTCAACAATCAACACTTGTGAGTTAATTCTCACTTATTTTCAACTCTTTTCTTTCTTTTCTACACTTTTTTTTTTCTTTTTTTTTTCCACCTTTTTTTTCACTTCGGTACACAAAACACACTTTGAAAACCTTTCCCCCACACTTGTTTTTCTGCATAATGTTCATAAAAAAGAATTCCTTCTAAGTTTATGCTCCACTACACTTTAAGAACAAGGGTATGGATAGTCCTATTCTAGGCTTGGTAGGGATAATGTGGCTAACAAAGAAAATAGGCTAAACAAGGCTCAAAGGGGTTAAACCTACAAAACAAATGCATGGGATGAAGGCTTTTTGGCTCTGGTGGTAACTACTAAACAACTTCATCTTGTTATATGTTATGCACTCAATTTTAAGCTTTGAATGAAACGGGCATGAGTTCTAGTATTTGGAACTATAATGATGAAAACACATTCTAAGTAGCAACCAAGCAAAGAATAATGAGATCATGCAATGACTTAGAAAACAAGAATGCACAGATTAATAACTCTCCAAATAACGTTTAGGCTGAAGTCTCTCAGGGATGTAGCCTTAGTTTGAGTTCCTTCCTTCAAGCATGTTACAAAAACTGATTTTTTTCCTTTGTGATTACATGTGAATTTGTAAACTATAACTACAACCAAGCATAAACCAAAGAGCATATCAATCTTCCATCCATGTTTGTAACTTTCTTTAACAGTCATGTAATTAAAAACAAAATCCTCATCATTGTGTTGGAAGGTACCCTAAGACACAAACACACAAAAACGACTCTTTTTGTGTTGTTTTTCAAAACTTTTTCAAATTTTTTTTTCAAATTTTCGTATTTTTCTTTCAAAACAAACTAAAACAGTGCAAAACACACTAAAAACACTTAAAATCAGTGAGAAAAAACTCTAGAGGGGATTGGTGATAAAAGCCCACGAATTTTCAATAAAAACACTTGTTTACCCGCCCCCCCCCCCCACACTTAAACCAAACATTGTCCTCAATGTTTCAATCAAAGACTCACACATAAGCAAACAAATAAACAACGAACTAATCATGACGAACATGGCAAAATAAATGCAGTAAAGAGAAGGGTTTTAGGAACGCAAATCTGGTTTTGGAGCGATGCCTAGGTCCTCCTTATTTAAATGCATAGGTTGCCTCCCAAGAAGCGCTTGCTTTAACGTCTTGCAGCTGGACGATACTTCCATTCAAACTACCCTAGGTCTCACGGCATGGAATTGATCTTTGAATGGAACGTGATACTTGAAATGATCCGGTAATGGTTTAAATTTTAGAGTGGGTGCCTGAATCATTAACAACATATTAGTTTAAAACAAAATTGAAATTCGGGGAGGTGGCTTACCTGTTTGCTCCGACATGAACTCAAGAATAAACACCACTTCTTTGAAAGTTTCAGGAATGTTGGACTTGGCCAGATTTAATGTGATGGTTGTGACTTGTCCTGTGTCATAAAACTCAACTTCTTTGGGCGTTGTTGTCTCACATACATCCTCTTTGATGCATTCTACATCTTCCCTGGTTACTTCTTTCTCTTGAATCCTTCTTCTTGATGTACAATTCTCTTCAAGAAATTCAACACATTCTGGAACTTGTTTTGTTGTAACAAGAATTGGGATAGTACTTGGCACCTTTGGGAAGGCTTCCACGATGTCTTTTTCACTCTCTTCTTCCTTGGAAATCATGAACCTGCGAGGAAAAAGGACATTTGGTGGAATAGGTTTAGAAAGAATTGAATTTGGAACAACATTACCTGAATTGCATGGCATGAAAGCTTTATGGACCTGCGGCAAAGGTTGTTCTTCCCTTGCCGTGGGTGTGTCTTCTTCCTCCTCCTCAATCAGCAGCTTCTTGTCCTCTTCTAGGCTATGTTTGGACGTTTTTAGGTCATCTCCAATCTCCATAGCACTTCCCAAAGTGATAGCTTCAGTGATTTCAAAATCTCCCATTGAATTTACAATAGTTGAGTTGGAGAGTTCACTTTGTTCTTGCATTTGTCCCATGAATTTCATGATCTCTCCCATTTCATTCTTTAATTCGCTCATCACTTGGTCTTGATTTTGTAATCCTTGCGTCAAAGAAGTTAGTACATCAAGAATTTGAGCACAATCTATTGACGAACCTAAATTTGGTTGCAATTGTTGATAGGAGCATATTTATCCAACTTAGTTAGCTTGTTTTCTTGCATTTTCATAGCGAGTTTGTGTTTATTATAGTGTTTTAAGCTATTTTCGTGTGTTTGTAGGTCCTAATGGCAAAGTTGGCCAGAAGGTACATTTTGGTGCAGTTTTGAGCTGAATTGGATTACATGCATGTGGAGAAAGTTGCTTTTCCAATAAACCATGAACCTCAATGCCCCAGATTAACCGTGAACATCACTAATTAACCCTCAGATTTTCCTTAAGTCATTGAATTGGATGGACGATGCATCGGCAATCAAATTATTCTTCAATAGTTCCCTACATGACAGCATAATAGAGATACAATCAAAGATCATTAAGCGTTGTGAAAATCATAAGCATTGACAAGGCATTCGTAACTATGACAGCATGATATTCCTGCCAGGAATTCACTTAACACAATTATGACTAGCAACCTCCACTACTTGTGAATATAAGTTCATAACTATTAGGTGAAATTCCCTTATATTCTAGCTTCAAATCCCTGCATGCAAACTAAGTGTGCACCCTTTATCAACAAATAAAAATAAGTTCTGAATCAAACAGTTAAGTAAATTGCATTCACGATTCATGAAATCACAACTAGAAGTAATCAATTCATATTGCAAATATGTTCATGGCTTTGAATTTCCCCAAGCTAAAACGAGTTTAGCTGCTCATGTTTGCTATTAAACAAAGACAATTAAATTTAAACATTGAAACAACAGATAGAATACACCTAGAAACGCTCCAACAATCCAACGTCTTGAATGGCAAGCACGGCTCCAGGGGTCTCCTCTCCTATCTCCTTGCAAAGCTGCGGCACAATGGGATGAATGTGTATGAGGGATGTATGGGACGAATTTGTGATGGAAGGTGGGTAGAAATATATGGGGGGTGGTGGTGCAAAATTGTGGCTGAAAATATGTATTTATAGGCTAGGGTTTGCACAATTTCTGAAGGGAAAAGGCTTAGGGTTTGCGGCACCAATATCTTGGAGAACAAGGAAAGGCTCGGCCTAATCCAAGGGGGTAAAGAACTAGGGTTTTAGCAGATTTTAGGGCTTCTAGAAGAGGGAGAGTGCGGCACTTATTTAGGCTTCTAGAGGGAATGTGTTGTGGTAGAAATAAACCTTCTAGAAAGGATGAGAGGCGCCACATTTCTAGGGATTCTAGAAAGGGTGGTGCGGCATAAGTTTAGGGGAGAGGATAGGCCTTCTAGAAATTAGATATTTAGGTCCCCTTGCAGCTCAATTTAAGGTATGATAAGATTAAGATAGGATAAGATAAGATAAGGTTAGTTTGGATAAGATAAGGTTGGATAAGGTTTTGGATAATGTTTCCTTTTTTTGAGCTGATTCCTTATCTTCTTTGTCTTGAATTTAATTTCTTCATCTCCTTATCATATTCCTAGCCTTTTGAACTTCAAAAACGTCCATCCACCTTGCTCCATGCATGTGCTATCCATTCTTGGCCCAAAACTGCTCCAAAATGCTCCAAATTGCACTTTTTTGCCAACTTTGTCATTTGGACCTACAAACACACAAAAATAGCTTAAAACACTATAATAAACAGAAACTAACTATGAAAGTGCAAGAAAACAAGCTAACTAAGTCGCATAAATATGCTCCTATGATTGTTAGATTGCTGCGTGTGAGTCTATGTTTGAAACATTGAGGACAATGTTTGGTTTCAGTGTGGGGGGGGTAAACAAAGTGTTTTTCATGATTATTCGTTGGATTTAACCACCTAGCACTTCTAGAGTTGTTACTCACTGTTTTGAAGTGTTTTTATTGTGTTTTGAAGTGTTTAAATGTGTTTTGAAAGAAAAATACGAAAATTTGAAAAAAAAATCCCAAAAGTTTTGAAAAACCCAAAAAGAGTGGTTTTTAGAGTCGTTCTTGTGTGTGTCTTAGGGTACCTTCCAACACAATGATGAGGATTTGGTTTTTAATTGCATGACTGTTAAAGAAAATTACAAACATGGATGGAAGCTTGATATGCTCTTTGGTTTATACTTAGTTGTAGTTGACGTTTACGAATTCACATGTTACAAAGGAAAAAAAATCAGTTTTTGTAACATGCTTGAAGGAAGAAACTCAAACTAACGTTACAACCCTGAGAGACTTGAGCCTATACTTTGTTTGGAGAGTTATTAATCTGTGAATTCTTGTTTTCTAAAGTCGTTGCATGATCTCATTATTTCTTTGCTTGGTTGCTACTTGGAATGCTTTTTCATCATTTTAGTTCCAAATACTAGAACTCATGCCCGTTTCATTCAAAGCTTAAAATTGATTGCATAACAAATGATGAAATGAAGTTGCTTAGATACCATCAAAGCCAAAAAGCCTTATTCCCTTGCATATGTTTTGTAGGTTTAACCCCTTTGAGCCTTATTTAGCCTATTTTCATTGTTAACCTACATTATTCCTACCTAGCCTAGAATAGGATCCATACCCTTGTTCTTAAAGAATAGTGAAGCATGACTTGTTGGGAATTCCTTTCGATCGACATTATGAAGAAAAACAATTGTGGGGGAAGGTTTTTCGTTGGAAATCTATAAGGTTGTACGTTTAGTGTGCCAAAGAAAGAGAAGGGCACGAGAAGAAAAAGCAAAAAAAAAAGAAAAAGAAAAAAATAACGTGAAAAAGAAAAGAAAAAAAAGTTGAAAAGAAGTGAAAATGAGCTCACAAGTATTGGTTGTTGAAGAAGGGTCCAAAAATATGAATCTGACCCTAAAGTTGTACGAATCTCCCCTTTGTGTTTAAAGTTAGTTGTTGCATTCAAAAGTTGAATTCTAAGTGTTGATTTCATTACTTTGCTTACTATCACTTTAAGAACCTTTGTTTATCCTTGACCATTCTTTGTCAGCCAATACCTTAGCCCCATTACAACCCTTAGACTTTTACCTTGATTGTTATGTGTTTCAGTCTGTGGAGTTTGAAATTGATACGAGCATATGGAATCCCTGGTTCTTGCTTCTAAGCAGTGGCATTCCGTTCATGAGATCATATACATGTTATATTAATAATTCCAGAAAGTGCCTTCTTTGCTATAACATATGCGAGTGCTAGTCTACATGTTTACATCAATCTTCTCACATATACTTAGTATAGGGAGTGTAGTCAGAAAATATGTGTGAAAATAAAGAGTATATCCGGTAAGGAATTGAGTGAATTCTCTAAGGCATGTTACTACATTCAAAACATTGTTTTAATTGATTAAATGCGAGCTAGTGAGTGGTGACTGCGATTAAGTATGAGCTCGAGGGTAAGGTGATAGGAGCATATTTATGCGACTTAGTTAGCTTGTTTTCTTGCATTTTCATAGTTAGTTTGTGTTTATTATAGTGATTTAAGCTATTTTCGTCTGTTTGTAGGTCTAATTGGCAAAGTTGGCAAGAAAGTGCATTTTGAAGCATTTTAGAGCAATTTTGGGCTGGAATGGATTGCATGCATGTGGAGCACAAGGATTGGACGTTTTTGAAGATCAAATGAAGTGAGGAATGTGCTAAAGAGATGGATAAATTAATTCAAGACTTGGAAGATGAGTAATCAGCTGCAAGGGGATCTAAAACCCTTATAGAAGGCCTATATCTTCCCTTATACATGTGCCGCACCCACCTTTCTAGAAGCCCTAGAAAGGTGGCGCCCCAAACTCTTCTAGAAGGTCAGAAATCAGCCACAACACACTCTTTCTAGAAGCCCTACAAAAGTGGCGCCCCAAACCCTTCTAGAAACCCTAAAACTCTGCCAAAAACCCTAGTTATTTCCCCCCTTGGATTGGGCCAAGCCTTGTACGAAAACCCTAAGCCTTTTCCTCCAGAAATTCGGCCGAACCCTAGCCTATAAATATATGTTTTCAGCCATAATTTCGACCACCACCCCCGATATACTTCTAAAACCCTCTCAGCCGCAGAAACACACCATTCTACACCTTTGCCGCACCCTTGGGAGAAGAAAAGAAGCTTGCTGTGCCTTCCATTGGAGCAAGGACCTTGTGCACAAGCCACTTGCAACCATTGGAGTTCTAAGAGTTCTTTCTTCCCTCGTTTTAGTTTCAATGTTTATTTCAGTTTGCTTTTCAATTGCCATGAACATGTGTAACTTAGGTTTTCTTAGTTAGAGGTGAATTCAAAGCCATGGACATATGTTTAATATGAATTGATTCCTTTCAGTTTTTGTTTCGTAAAACATGAATGTGATTTACTTATCTGCGTTATTGAGAACTTATTCTTGTGTGTTGATTAAGGATGCATACTTAGTTTGCATACATGAATCTGATGCTGAATTGTAAGGGACTTTCACCTAATCGTTAGGAACTTATAATTAAAAGTAGTGAAGATTGCTAGTCACAATCGTGTTAAGTAGTGATGTGTAAGTTAACTCGACACACAAATTAAACCCTATTATTGACAATTGTAGTAAAGATGTAAGTACGAATCGTTCTAGACCAGGGATTAACTAGGGTTGCTAATCAATGCAAATAAGACTCAAAAACACTAAACTAGACTCTATAGACTCAAAATTGACTTAAAATACTCAAAACAGCAACAAACAATAAAAAAAGACTCAATTCTAGACCTAACAAGTGATTTGGACGAAAATAAAACTTAACTTGACTCAAAATACTAAAATAAAACAGGTTTTGACTCTAAAAACAAGACTTAAGAAAAAGGGATTTTGTTTTGACGAAATTAAAACTTAAAAACATAAACTTGTAAAACAAACTTTAAAAACTCGAAATTGAATTAAATAGAATGGGTGAAAGGCTAGTTAGAGGGTTCCTTCTCCACACATAAAACATATGTATACAAATCGATTTCCAGTTATTCTTCCGATAAACCATGAATGACAATGCCCCGAATTAATTAGATTGCACCAATTGATTCTCAGATTTCCCTAGATTCATTGAATTGAATGGATAACGCATCACAACCAAATTATTCTTATCAAGTCCCCTAATTATGGAATACGCATGATAAAGACACATATCAAAGATCATTAAGTTCAATGGAAACCATAAGCATTGACGAGGCATTCATAACTATGAAAAGCATGTTACTCTTGCCTAGGATTTACTTAACACAATCGTGACTAGCGACTTTTACTACTCATGAATATAAGTTCATAACGATTAGGTGAAATTCCCTTATACTCTAGCATCAAATTCATGCATGCAAACTAAGTATGCATCCCTAATCAACACACAAGAACAAGTTCTTAATAAAACAGATAAGTAAACCACATCCACGATTCACGAAACAATAACTGGAGGAAATCAATTCATATAAAACATAGGATCATGGCTTCAAATTCACCTCTAACTATAAAGAACTTAGTTCCTCATGTTTGTAAATAAACAAAGATAACTTAAATTAAACATTGAAAATAAAAGATGGAAAACACCTAAGAACGCTCCAGCATTCCCAAGGCTTGGGCACATGCACGGCACAAAGGCTTCTCTTCTTTCTCCTTGCAAGCTGCAGCACTAGGGGGATGAACGTGTTTGAGGGATGTATGAGTGTAGAAATATATGGTAGAGGGTGGTGGATTGAATTGTGGCAGCAAGGATGTATTTATAGGGCTGAAGTGCGGCACAGTCCCTAAGGATTAGGCTAAGTTTCTGAAATCAAATTGGGACAAGGATTGTGTAACCAAAACCCAAGTGGAATGGGTTAAAATAATCAGAAACCAAGGGGAAGTAGGATACCTAAAAACCTGGTTCTAGAAGCCACATCCTTTTCCTAAAAAGGTGCCGCATAGGTCCCTATCCTTTCTTCTAGGAACCTACCGAGTATTCTAGTCCTTATCCTCCCTGGTTTCTGCTGTATAATTAGCCTTGTCCTTGTGGGATTGGGGTGTCAAATCCTTCTCCAAAACAACTTTTGTGTCGTGCCTCAGCCTATAAATACACACTTATACCGAACCATTGAGACAACCACACACAAGAGCCTAAAATCAGAAAAACACAATTGTGCTGCAGCTTTGCAAGGAAGGAAGGAAGAAGAAGAAGTTTAGAGTCGTGCCTGCCATTCAAGACCTTTGGATTGTTGGAGCGTTTCTAGGTGTATTCTATCTTTTGTTTTCAACGTTTAATTTCAATTATCTTTGTTTAAGTGCGAACATGAGGAACTAATTTCGTTTTAGCTAGAGGTGAATTCAAAGCCATGAACATATGTGTGATATGAATTGATTACATCCAGTTATTGTTTCATAAATCGTGAATGCAATTTACTTATCTGTTTGATTGATAACTTGTTCTTGTGTGTTGATTAAGGATGCATACTTAGTTTGCATGCAGGGATTTGATGCTATAATATAAGGGAATTTCACCTAATTGTTATGAACTTATATTTACAAATAATGGAGGTTGCTAGTCAAGATCGTGTTAAGTAAATTCCTGGCAGGAGTATCATGCAGTTCATAGTTACGAATGCCATGTCAATGCTTATGATTTTCACAGAACTTAATGATCTTTGATATGTATCTCTATTATGCAGTTCATGTAGGGAACTTAATAAGAATAATTTGGTTGCGTCGCTGAGTCCAATTCAATGAATTTAGGAAAATCTGATGGTTAATTTGTGCAATTCACAATTAACTTGGGGCATTGTCATTCATTGCTTATAGGAAGAATAACTGGAAATCGATTTGTATGCATATGTGTCATGTGTGGAGAAGGACCCTCTATCTAGCCTTTCACCCCTTTCGTTCACCCCAATTTCATATCAATTAGTTTGTTTTCTGCAAGTTACTTAGTTTTAGTTTGAAACTCGTCAAAACAACCCCCCGTTAGTATTTTGAGTCAAGTTAAGTTTAGAATTCGTCCAAATCACCCTTTAGTTCCCGTTTTGAGTCAATCTGTTTGTTTTGTGCTGTTTGGAGTCATTCTGGTCAGTTTTGAGTCACTAGAGTCTAGTTTTGTGTTTTTGAGTTAAATTTGTGTAGATTAGCATACCTCCTAATCCCCGACCTAGAACGATCCCTACTTACACATACTACAACTATCAAAAAGAGGGTTTAAGTTTGTGTGTTATTTTATATCACATCAAGCCTCACCTGAGTTTGAGTGTCAAAGGTATAAAGCTCTTGGCTTCAATTACAGAGATTCCAAAAATGTGGTTTTGGGGTTGGGTTTTGCTCGGAATTGTGGATGATGGTGGTGGTTTCCTTTCGGTGACAGAGAAAATGCAGAGGATAAGGGAAATTCGAGAGTTAGAGAGAGAGAGAGACTGTGTGTGTGTAATAGAAGTGAGGGAAGAGAGACTGAGAGTGGCTTAATCCCGCTTAGAAAAATCTAAATCAAAATACCAATTTACCCCTCCCTGTTTTTGATCATTACAATTAAGCCCTCGAAGCTTCATTTCAAAATTCGTTTTCGATTTCACATTCACATACATGAATATAGTCAAGAAAACATAAGAAAGAATAAGAAATCGGATTTTGAGTCGAGGCTCGAATATTACTTAAGGCACCCACTTAGGGTTAAAATAGTCATTTCACACATCTCGAGAATAAAAGACATTATTTTAAGTTATGGGAATACTCTATGATACGATTCAAGAGTCTTTGGACAGAGCACATGAATGTGATTAAGGAGAATGTCTAATAGGTGCATTATTTCCTATATATTCATATAATTTATCTTTATCCTTGGGTTTTGTTAGGTCTTGGTTTTAAAAGTGTCTTATTATTTTTCTTTTCTCAATTTTAGCTAATCTGCGCACTTTGGACACTTTTTATGATAAATCATCTTTCTGAAGGATTTTTGATACAAGGTCAGTTGGAGAAGGAATGTATAAGGCTGAAAAGCGTTGTGTCTGAATTTTCATATTTTTCTATGGAGCTTGCCAAACATATTTTAGTTTTGCAAATCAATCCCGCGAAAGGTGCATTCTCATCAGAATATGGCCACTGTGGAAGAATGAAAATTTCAAGGCAGTCTCGATTTTTATAATGACGTGCCATATATTATTAGAAAGCTAAGACATAGAGCTACAACTTTCTATTTTTCCGTAACTTTATGGAAGGTGTAACAACCCCAAATTTGGAATTCAAAGTGATTGAAGTGTTTCCCAAGCCAAGAGGGAGTCTTTCCTAGTTTGTGTCTAATATTGTTTAAGTCTTTGTTTCATTTTAGGAGAGTTTTTACCAGACCTTCTAAAGTTTTTCTAGTATATAATGGGTCCTAAGTTTTCTTTACATAGTACCATACATACCAATTTGTCCAAAAGAGAGAATAGGGTTTAGGAGCACATCATCGTTGTTATTTTGGGTACTATTGTTCTTTTTCATGACTTTTATTGTTATTGTTATGACTATGTAACTTGACACCTTTGCTAGGTCATGATGAAACGCTAATATGATGATCTAGTTTTCTTATTTTGCCTATCTTATGACTCCCTTTTGATGTTGGATTCTTAATCACTATGCGTATAAACTTCTGAATTGCCTTGATTTTTGACCACCATCTATGTTTTTAATTGAGTTAAATTATGGGAATTAGACTAAATACCATAGCTAATTTAAGGCATGCTTCTTGTGGTTATGAGTTGTAATTTTTTTGTAATTTCTTGTCAAAGATTTCCATAAAACATAATGAGTTTCTACGCATGATTGTCAAAGATTTCCAAAAAACGTAATGAGTTTCTACATGTTCATATTTGTACTAAATATCATAGACAAGATTCATGTAGAGATGTACGGGCTAGCTTAAATACCATAGGTAGTCTACGCATAAGGAAAACTAATCAACAGCGTCAATTGAATTAATCAATGGATAGGTAAGTGAGAAGGTACTTGGTATTAGTGGTAGATTCGGTGTCTAGTGTACATCTTAGTTTTCAAGAAGTCTTTTCCTCATTATAGAGGGAAAAGAGAGTCACCCAAAATGGGGAACTCTCTTTCTTTTTACTCTATAATGGCTGGCCACAAAGGAAAAGATTCACTAGCATCAACCTTCCTCCTAACTCATATGTCCTCTTTACATCTGCTCTTTGGTCTGGAGACTTAACGGTCCCATTCTTTTAATACTTGGATATCCAATTGATATCAACCAACAAGGAACAAGAAGAGCAATGGAATGAAGACGCCACTTTGGGCGATCACCTTTGTGAAAAAAGGGTTCTTCAATGGTATAAAATAACTCTCTTCCATTTCTCTATGATTTAAGTGGATTCTTGGTTTACCATCTCTAAGCTTTGGATGTCAAGGGAAAATGATTTGATGTTTGATTTCATGTCATTATGCTTCCCCTTTTAATTTCAATTTTATTGCATGAGATACTCAAATGATCCTCTTCTAGACAATTTTTTTTTCCTTCATAACACCTCTCCTCTCCTCCATTGTTTTCTCATTAGTGCTAATATATATATTAATTAGTTCCTTGTTACCTTTATTTTCACAAAGATATTCTTCAAGGGATGTACTATCCACACACCTCTTTTTACTTCATACGCACCCTCTTAATTTGCGGCCGTCGGAACGACTGGATTAAAGAAGATCAAAAGACATAAATTAACAAGGGATGTGTGAGAAGTAAAAATGGGGTGTGGATAGTACACGCCATTCTTCAAAGGTTTAAAAATCTCTTTAACATATCCATCGCCAAATTTTCGGCACACTTTATTGAAAAAAATGGAAATGAAACACCAGAGAATGATGCTTATTATTGATATAAAAAATGATGAAACAATTTTATTCTTCTTTACACTTAAAAGAAATTGAATGAACAAAATAATAATTAGCCTACTCTTGCTCCCACATGAAGATGATCAGTAGTGAGATTTCCTCTTTCAATTTTTTTTTTCTTCTGTGCATCCTTGACATGGATGCTGACCCTTCCTGCGTATTCACAGAAAAAGAAAATAAAATGAAAGAACCTACTTAAGTAAATTACAAAATAAAAGAGAGTAAATTAAACCACGAAAACATGCTCCTTTAAGTGGTGAAATCACACTGGAACATGGGTGGCATGAATGAATTGAGCTCGCTGAAGATAACGTCGTCTCCATCAGCATAGCTGCTAGAATCTTGGCAGTCAAAGTAAGTCTGTATGTCATCGGGAAATGTGCACTGTGACGTGCCCAACTCTGGCTGCGATGTCATGGAATCGGTGGCTGTTGTCATGTCCATCATCTCCTTGAACTTCGATGACTGAAGAAGGAGACCTAGGGCTGATGTAGCAGTGGTTGGTCTAGGCTGAGCTGTCGTCATGATTTCTCCGGGACTGTATGCAAGGTTCTGAAAGAAGCCAAGTCCATGACCTTGATCATTAGGGCTTCGAGTGACACTTGGCAATTTAGCCTCAATAGCAGTAGGGTTAGGCCGACCGGTATTGTCGTCGTTGTTAGGACCATTAGGTTTTAGCCATTTGATGTAACGGCTGAGGTCAAAGTTTGTGACAGCATTGAGCCCACGGTACTCTATAGCCGCCATGTCATATGCTGTTGCGGCTTCTTCTTGGGTAGCTGGTAACATTTAAGATACAGGGCTAATGTCAATTTAATCATTATTTATCTATTAATGTAAAGTTATTTTCGTATATGTAAGATTCAATAAAAAAAAAGTTCCTATGTATTTAAGTAGATCGCTATATACGGGGACGGATATGTGGCACCAATTTTTTTACACAATTTTTTATAGAAGTTTTTGTGAAGCCCACTCCATAATATAATTTAATGATCTAAATTGTCTATCTTTAAGAATATCATTCATAAATCATCCTTGCAAAAATAGTTTAACGATCTAAATCGTCTATCTTTTGGTAGACATGATCTTGAGGGAAGACCTAAAAGATAGACGGTTTGAATCGTTGGAATACATTACGGAGTGAGCCTAGCAAATGGGGACTCACCACAATACTTACATGTATTTGATGCAATCACGATTAACAGTTAGATATAATACAAAATATATAATTTCCCGACCTGCTTAATTTATTGCATATATTTATTTATATTGTTTTTTATCTACATTAAGGGGTTGAGAAAGTAGTCTAAACCTTAAAATGGGCTAGCAATAATGTGGTTCAAATTCGCATTTGGCGAAAATCGAATTTAAGACCTCTCACTTACAAGTGAAGATGAATACTATTAGACTGTAATATTAAGTGACGTATTTATTTATATCGTTGAATAAAAAGATTAATTATCTGTGATTAAAGAAACAAAAAAGTTGTCACTTAGTACTACCATATGTCCCGAGATAGAGGTACTTGTTCCCAAAGACTCGTCCAATTCGAGCTTCCCATCTTCCGTTGTGATGATGTCTGCTCATAAATAAAATAAGAGCAAGGAAAATAAAAAAATCATTCTAGTATGTATACCAAAAAAATTCGGACTAGGTCTTAATTTATACCTTGCAACACCTCTATATTTGGAAACTCCCCGAGAAAAACCACTGCTCTTCCTGCAAATTCATCACAAAACAAATAAGAGCTCATTAATCAACAGTTGTTTATTATTCTCAAGTCTACTAACCTCAGATGTAGAAGATTAATTACCTTCTCAATGATCCAATATATTCCTCTCTTGATTGAGCTTCCATTTCTTTCAATTCTTTTGGATATGTCGACAACTACATTAACCGTAAGTGATATTATTTCTTAGTTAATTTCTTTCTTGATTTCCATTTTGTAAGATCACCCAAATAATATAATTAAGGATAAAATTAATTTACCGGAAAGTTGAGAATGGTATCTTGACCCCAGTACTTAAGTGCTGCTAAGTCATAAGCATGTGCTGCAGCTTCCTCATCATCATATGCGCCTGGAAAAGGATTATATATATCAATCAAATGAGCTTCAACAATATATATATACTACTGATTTTTCTCAGTTGGTCAAATATCACACACACACACACACACACATATCTATATAAGATAGCACATAAATTAGGTGTATACGTAGTACCAATTAACTTAAATAAAACGTACCAAGGTAGACTGAATTTGAGTGCAATTCCATTCCAAGCATTCAATAGCACCAACACAAACAAAACCAAGATCGAAAGACGAAATGGTATAAGAAACCACATCAGTAAATCAGGCATGCATGTATTAAGTATAAATTCAACGACGTAGATGAAAAGTTATATTTAATTAATGGAGATGATAAGATTGTAAATACCTTGGCGGCCCTTCTTGTTTTGTGATTCATTCCAGCAATTCTTATCCCACAAATGAGCCTCGTATCGGCCAGTCCATCGGTGTCTGAATTGATAATCAAGCACGCAGCAAACCCATGCCATTTAGGGAAAAAAGTTCAATAACTGAGCAAAAGTAATTCATCCAGAAATTAAACAAATATACAAATATGATTAATTGGTTTTTTGTGCAGGTACTTAATTAATCACCTGGTGACCCCACGATAAATTGAGCTACGTTGAGGAGGGGAATCCCTTGGGACACTTCTCCTTGTTCGTTTGACCTTTGTGATAGCAGTGTTATTAGCTTCAGTAGCATTATTGTTATTGTTTGCATTGGGTTTCTGGTTTTGATGAGATAACTTTGCCATGAAACTCGTATTGTACGTCTCGATTGATCGGTCGACCAAAAAAGAATAATAAGAGAAGAAGAAGAAGGAATGTTAATGGTGGGATAATTAGTTAAATTTGAGAGATTGATATGACTAAGTCCTCCAAGTAAGAGGCTTATAAAGGGATGTGAATAAGCATGGAGAGAGAGAGAGAGAGAGAGAGAGGGATTGGAATAGTGTGATGAGCTGTGCCAATTCAGAGATTGCCGGCTGTGGAGATTGTTTGTTATGGCCGTCTTTAACCGGCTTTATCTCGTATCTTCTACCTTGTCCCAACCTTAACTTATATGTTATGTTCTATTGCCATCATATTTATTTAAAATCTAAAAAGTATGTTGACGTGGTAGAAACTAACACATAAATTAAACCCTATAAATTATGCAATCGTAGTATGAGTAAGTAGGGATCGTTCTATTCTGGGGATTAGAAAGGATGCTAATCAACACAAATTAAACTTATAAAACTGAAAATTAAGTTAAACTAACAACAAAACAAGACTGGGGAGTTTTTGGACAAATTTAACTAAAACAAAATTAAATGGCAGCAAGATTAAATTGTGAATGAAAGGATAGCTAAAGGATTCTTCTCCACACATGAAACATATGCATACAAATCGATTTCCAGTTATTCTTCCGATAAACCATGAATGGCAATGCCCCAAATTAACTGTGAATAGCACTAATTAATTCTTAGATTTTCCTAAGTTCATTGAATTGGACTCAGTGACACAACCAAATTATTCTTCTCAAGTTCCCTAACTATGAAAAGCATGATAGAGATACATCTCAAAGATCATTAAGTTCTATGAAAATCATAAGCATTGACAAAGCATTTGTAACTATGAAAAGCATGATACTCTTGCCAAGAATTTACTTAACTCAATCATGACTGACTTTTACTACTTACAAATATAAGTTTATAACGATTAGGTGAAATTCCCTTATATTCTAGCATCAAATCCCTGGATGGAAACTAAGTATGCATCCTTAATAAACATACAAGAATAAGTTCTCTACAAAGCAGATAAGTAAATTGCATTCATGTTTTATGGAACAATAACTGGAAGTAATCAATTTATATAAAACATATGATCATGGCTTCAAATTCATCTCTAGCTAAAAAGAAACTTAGTTACACATGTTCATCATAACTGAAAAGCAATCTAAAATAAACATTGAAACTTAAAACAAAGATAGAAAGAACTCTGAAAGTTTCAATAACTTCAATGGATGAATGGTAGGCATGGCACCCCCTAAATATCTGCAGGAATTTCATATATATAGGGGAAAATGGCTGAATCGAAGGAGGAAAGGGTTTTGGCGTTTTTGAGTTATTTTAGGACTATAAAAATCAAGTAGAAAATGTTGGAATGTGATTAAGATTCCTCCTTGTAGCTGGAGAGAAGATAAGATAATGTTGGATAAGATATGATAAGATAAGATAGGGTAGGATAAGATAATGTTCCTCTCCAACTAGGATTCCTCTTTCTTGTCTAATTCCTTGCCTTCCAAGCCTCAACTTTAATTTCTCCAGATTTTATCACATGTTTAGCACCATTTAAACACCAAAAACGTTCAGCCCATATGCTATCCACGCATGCTATCCAATCCAAGTCCAAAACTGCTCCAAATTGCTCCATTTAGCTATTTATTGTCATCTTTACCAAATGGACCTACAATAATACGAAAATAACGTAAATTACCAAAATAAATGGAAATTAACGAAGTAAATGCAAAGATATAAGATAACAAGATAACAAAGTCATATAAATATGCTCCTATCATATGCAACTAATCCTGTCTTAATCAATAGGATGATCTCTACCCTATTTCTCTCTCTCTCTCTCTCTCTCTCTCTCTCTCTCTCTCTCTCCCTCCTTCCCTCCCCCCCTCCCTTCCAGACGCCGGTATGTAATTTGGTATGAGAACTCAACACAGACCACCTATTGAAATATCCCACATCGACCGTATCTCTAAAAAAAAGAAGAGTTTAAATATCCCTCCCTTGCACACGTCGGTATGTAATTTGGTATGGTAACTTGACACAGACCACCTATTGAAATATCCCACATTGACCGTATCTCTGAAAAGAAGAAAAGAAAAGTTTAATATCTCAACCCCACTCCAACTAATACCAAGTCCTTTTGTAATAAAACCCCACACCTGATGGATTGTGCAAGCGGTAATTACCAAGTTGGGAACAATATCAGTGTTGTTGGTGATGTGAAAATTACTTGACACACAAATTAAACCCTATTGTTGACAATTGTAGCAAAGATGTAAGTAGAGATCGTTCTAGACCGGGGATTTGATAGGAGCATATTTATGCGACTTAGTTGGCTTGTTATTGTGCATTTACGTTGTTTTCCCTTAGTTATTTTAGTGTTTAAAGTCATTTTCGTGTGTTTTTAGGTTTTAAGGACAAAGTATGTAAAGAAGTGCATTTTGGAGCCTTTTGGAGAAAAATTAGGCTTGGAATGAATAGCACATGTTTGGAGCAAAAGGAATGGACGAAATTGAAGACTTGCAGACGAAGGAGTCCTAATTGGAGGAGGATTCCTAATCAACGAAGGAGTCCTAATTGGAGGAGGATTCCTAATCAACGAAGGAGTCCTAATTGAAGAAGGATTCCTAACCAACGTAAGATTCCTAGTTGAAGATGGATTCCTAGAAGAATGAAGATTCCCACTCAAACAAGGATTCCTACTTGAAGTAGGAAAGTTAAGCCTAAGTTTCCTATTTTGGTTTGATCTTTCCTAAACCTAAATGGTCTTAAGTTCTAGCAACATTGAAGGCTTCCTAAGCATGTTTGGACACAAAGTAGAGGTTCTAGAACACTTTTCCCTCCTTGCCGTGCATTTCCTTGTGTTTTAGAGCTTCTAGAAGCCCTATCCTTTCACACACATCCATTGCCGCACCTAAACCTCTTCTAGAACCCTTTTTCCTTGCCTTGCAAGGCATTCTAGAAGCCTTATCATATCAGCCACACCTTATCCCTTGTTTTTCTAGGAATCAGCCACAAAACAACCTTTCTAGAAGGCCTTATCCCTTGTCCTACAAAAGTGGCGCCCCAAACCTTTCTAGAAGCTCTAGAACCTGCAATCATTTTCCCTTAGGATTGTGCAATCCTTTTCCCTTCAGATTTTGGTGAACCTTAGTCCTTTTCCTTCATGAATTGTGCCAACACATTCCTTTCCTTCAGAAATTCGTGGGTTTCCCTAGCCCTATAAATACAAACCTTTGTGCAGCAATTAATCCACCACACTCTACCATAAATCACCTACATCCATCCACCACAATCCTCTTGTGCCGCAGCTAAGGAAGGAGAAGAAGGAGCCATCCAGAGTGTTTCTAGGTGTATTCTATCTTTGTTTTCAATGTTTAATTGCAATTATCTTTGTTTAATTGCAAACATGAGGAACTAATTTCTTTATAGTTAGAGGGGAATTCTAAACCATGATTATACTTGCAATATGAATTGATTACTTTCAACTGCGATTTGATAAATTGTGAATGCAATTTGCTTAACTATTTATTTAAAACTTATTCTTGTATGTTGATTGAAGGTCGACACTTAGTTTGCATGCATAAATTTGATGCTAGAATATAAGGCATTTTCACCTAATCGTTATGAACTTATATTCACAAGTAGTGAAGGTTGCTAGTCACAATCGCGTTAAGTAAATTCTTGGCATAAGTGTCATGCAATTCATAGTTACAAGTGCCTCGTCAATGCTTATGATTTTCATAGAACTTAATGATCTTTGCTTGTATCTCTATTATGCAATTCATGTAGGGAACTTGTGGGGAATGCTTTGGATTGTTGTATGCAATCATCCAATTCAATGAAATTAGGAAAATCTGAGGGTTAATTAGTGCAATTCACGGTTAATCTGGGGCGTTGAGGTTCATGGTTTATTGAAAAGCAATTGGAGATTGATTTGTATGCAAGTGTGTCATGTGTGGAGAAGGACCTTCTAGCTAGACCATCACCCATCTAATTTCCCAATTTCGTCCAAAATCTATTTTAGTCTTTAATTTGTTTGTTTTACTTTATTTTCGTCCAAAACCCAATCCCCCTTTACTTTGAAGTGTTAGATTAGTTAAAATCTGTTTTGGTTTGTGTTTTTAAGTGTCTTGAGTCAAGTTAAAACCAATTTTCGTCCAAATAACTCCCTAGAGTCAATTTTGAGTCTATTTGGTTGTTTTGTGCTGTTTTGAGTTTTTTAAGTTTGTTTTGAGTCTTGTGAGTCTTGTTAAGTGTTTTTAAGTTTATTTTTGTGTTTTTAAGTCAGTTTCAATTAGATTGGCAATCCCTCCTAATCCCCGGTCCAGAACGATCCCTACTTATACATATACTACAATTGTCAAAAAATGGTTTAATTTGTGTGTTAAGTTAATTTTCGCATCAGGATTAACTAGGGATGCTAATCAACACAAATAAGACTCAAAAACACTAGACTCTATAGACTCAAAACAGCAACAAACAATAAAAAAGACTCAATTCTAGACCTAACAATTGATTTTGACGAAAATAAGACTTAACTTGACTCAAAAGACTAAAAGAAAACAGATTATGACTCAACTAACAAGACTTAATGAAAGGGGGATTATTTTTTACGAATTTAAAACTTAAAACAGAAACTTTGCATAAAACACCTTATAAAAACGAATTTGGTGAATTGAAAAGGGTGAAAGGCTAGTTAGAGGATCCTTCTCCACACATGACATATGCAAACAAACCAATTTCCAGTTATTATTCCTTTAAACCATGAATGACAACACCCCAAGTTAACCGTGATAGCACAAATTAACCATCAGATTTTCCTTATTTCATTGAATTGGACGGGATACGCATCACAACTAAATTATCCTTCTCAAGTCCCCTAACTATGAAAAGCATGATAGAAAGACATATCAAAGGTCATTAAGTTCTTTGAAAACCATAAGCATTGACGAGACATTCGTAACTATGAAAAGCATGATACTCCTGCCTAGGACTTACTTAACACAATCATGACTAGTGACTTTTACTACTTGTGAATATAAGTTCATAACGATTAGGTGAAACTCCCTTATACTCTAGCATCAAATTCACGCATGGAAACTAAGTATGCATCCTCAATCAACATACATACACAAGTTTTAATAACTCAGATAAGCAAATCACATTCAACACTTAAGAAACAATAACTGGATGTAATCAATTCATATAAAGCATATAATCATTGCTTTGAATTCACCTATAACTAAAAAGAAATTAGTTCCACATGTCTTTAGAAACTGAAATAAACATTAAAACCAACATTGAAAGTGTTGGAAGTATGCCCACAAAGCCACTCATTTGATGTAATAGCGTTTGGAATACTTATTGTATTAAACTATTATATGTTTAATGAAGGGCAAAGCTTATTGTTAATCACTATTTATTGTATCATGTGTTTAAGCAATAAGGGAATCCAAGGAAAGTATTTAATCTGAGAGAAGTAATCTAAGTAACTTAGATTAACAAGTTGTAAGTTGGAAGTTTCTATTCGTGGAGGTTTCCATTTGTGAAGGTTTCCATCTTTGGCTCTAAACTTTCCTAATCCTTATTCACCTATGTTCCAGCTGCAATGAGGCTTCCTAAATATTTTAGGACACTAAATAAATGCTTCTAGAAGACCTAGACCTATCCCTAATCTTTGCCGCACCAACCTTCCTATTTTCCTACTTTACCTTCCTTGTTTCCCTTTCTTGTTTTCCTAGTTCCTGCAATTAAACACAATCCTGTTTTTGTCCAATGCCTTGCCGTGCAAGGGGATTGTTTTCTTCCCTATTTTGTGTCCCAAATCTCCTTTCCCTTTCTCCCTTAACCTATGCCGCACCTTACATCCTTTCTTGCCTATTTTCTGTCCCAAAACACATTCCTAAAATTTGTCCTACAATTTCTGCCAAATTTCCCTTTCCTATTCTCTTTAATTCCTGCACCTTTCTTGCCTATTTTCCATTGATTTCTGACTTTTAATTATAGGACAAGATAGCTAAGTTATTTCTTTCCCTAAAACACATCAAAACCGTGCCTTAGCCTATATATACTACCCTTTGCTGCAAGTTCTGGCTCTCTCTTCTCTTTTCGGACCATCCACCTCTCCACCCTTCACCATAACCAACCTATATCCATTCACCACCACAAATCACCACAAAAACCTTCACCCGTCCCTTGTGCCGCAGCAAAGAAGAAGGAATGAGACCCTTGGACGTGCTTGCCATTCAAGTTGGATTGCTGGAGCGTTTTTAGGTGTTTTCATTCTTTGTTTTCAATGTCTAAATTTATGTATCTTTGTTTTGCGTTTATGAGGAACTAAGCCCTTATTGGCTAGGGGGCTATTCAAAACCATGATTATACTTGCATTATGAATTGATTACCTTCAGTTGTTATTTCATAAGTTGTGAATTCAATTTGCTTAACCGTTTGATTGATAACTTATTCTTGTGTGTTTATTAAGAGTGCACACTTAGTTTTCATGCATGGATTTGAAGCTAAAATATAAGGGAGTTTCACTTAATAGTTACAAACTTATATTTACAAGTAGTGGAGGTCGCTTATAAACGATCGTGTTAAGTGAATTCTTGGCAAAAGTTTCATGCTTTTCATAGTTACAATTGCCTTGTCAATGCTTATAGTTTTCATGAAACTTAATGATCTTTGATTGTACCTTTATTGTGCTTTTCACGTAGGGGACTTTTAGAGAATGTTTTGAGTTGTTGTATGTGCTTTCCCATCCAATTCAATAACTTAAGGAAAACTTGAAGGTTAAAAGAGTGCTGTCACAGTTAACCTAGGGCATTGAGATTCATGGTTTATTGAAAGAAGCAATTGGAAATCAATTTGAATGCAAGTATGTCATGTGTGGAGAAGAACCCTCTAGTTAATCCATAACCCATCAATTCACCTAAATTCGTCTAAGAATCTGTTTAAATTGTTCTTGCTTTGTTTTCATTATTTTCGTCCAAAACCAAAATCCCCTTTACTTTATTGAGTCATATTAGTTAGAACTTGTTTTAGATTGTGTTTTTAAGTGTTTTGAGTTAAGATACAATCAATTTTCGTCCAAAACTTGTGTTGCCTTTTAGTGTTGTTTTTAGGCAGTTTTGAGTCTTTTTAGATTGTTTTGAGTCTTTTGAGTTTGTTTCGAGTTCTTTGAGTCTAAGTTAAGTGTTTTTAGTTTTTTTTTTTATATATTTGAGTCAGTTTAGAGTGTTTTAGCAATCCCTCCTAATCCCCGGTTTAAGAACGATCCCTACTTATCCATACTACAATTGTCAACAAGAGGGTTAATTTGTGTGTTAAGTTAATTTTCGCATCAAGGCATCATAGATGTCTAATGGTTAGGTCCTTGATCTTTGATCATGTCAAAGGCATTCCATCGAGAGTGTCCACGACATTGTTGGGGTCAAGATATCTAGTCATGTAGGCATATGAATGCACAACAAGGGATCTCTAACCTTCCATGGTGGAGGGAGAATACTCTAAGATATGATTCGGGAGTCTTTGGCCAAAGCATATGAATATGACTTAGGAAGTTTGTTCCAAATCATATTCAATTGAATCATATAAAGAAGTATCATATTGGATAGTAGACATGAAACAAACTATCACTCAAACATTGTGATTAAGAGTATTGTATTAGAGAATGACCGTATTGCATTGTAATTGTAACTGGATAGGTTCTCCAACCACTTCTAGTTAGCTTGGGTAGCCATGACATACTGCTAGGTGTCACTCATGGTTTGTGGAAGCCTTGAAGATTAGCAAACACTAATCTTCAACAAAGGGAGAATTGAAATGTTGTTTCAATTCACAATCAATCGTTAAGAGTAACAATCGCCCACTGCCTCGCTAATTGGAACCTAATGGATTGTTCACCGAGTAAGGATGAAAGTGAAGAAATATAAATGAGATGGATAAGCGATTAAATGGTTTAATTGAGAATGGTCAAGATTAATTAATTAGTTAATTAATTTTACGAAATGTTCGTATTGGGCTTTTAAGTTGGTTTTGGGTTTCAGGGCCCAAAAGTGTTTTGGTCCACAAGGCCCATTATGTTTAAGTTATATGACAACTAAAACAAAATGGGCAATTAGCCCAATAACAAAGACAAGGCCGGCCATAAGGGTGAGTGGATGCAAACTTGAATTAATTACAAGTTTGCCACTCACATGTGATGTAGTATAAAGTCAACTTTATAGCTTTTTCTCATTAGGGTTTTCTTGAGGCAAAGAAGAGAAACACTTTCTCTCTTTTTCTCTAAAAGGATGCCGGCCACTTAGGGAAGAATTAGCTAGCAATCTTTTCTTCTCTAAGTCATCCATTTCATCTTCACACCTCATCCTTGGTGTGGAGACTTAGAGACACCAAATCTTTGGTGTTCTTGGAGATCATTTCCTCACATCCTCAAGGAGCAAAGGAGCATCAAAAGGAAGAAAAACACAAGGAGAATCCAAGGAGCTAGGAAGTGACTTGAAGGCCCTCCACTTGGGTGAATCCCTTGTGTAAACAAGGATGAGCTTCAAGGGTAATGAATCTCTAAATCCTTCCTTCTCTTTAATATTTTTAAAGAGTCTTGTGGTTCACCATTCACAAGGCTTTGAAAGTCATGGGTTTTAGAATTGTTTTTGAATGCATGCCTACTTTAATGTGTTATTAGTTTGCATATGTGTTCAAATATTCTCACATGTTCTTAGCTAGGACAAAAATTTTCCTTCAAAAAGAAATTTAAAGATAGAAAGAACCAGGAACGTCCCAGCAACTCCAATGGGAGATTCGAACCCTCCTTGGATTGCAAGCCACGGCACAAGCCTCCTTCTTCCTTCCTTGCTGCGTTACTTGATGAATCTCTGGGAAATTGGCGTGAATTGTGGTGTAGAATGAATATGGGGTTGGTGGTGATTTATACAGCACAAAGGATGTATTTATAGGGCTAAAGGGAACGGCATAGAGACTCTCTATTGGAGAAGAACTTAACACTCCAAATCCACAAGGAATAGGCCATCTAGAAGTCAGAATCCAAAGAGAATAGGGATAGAGGGTGCGGCAGGTATTAGAACTTCTAGAAGGGATGTTTCAGCACATATTTCTGAACCTAAAGGGACAAGGATACATGGCATAGGTTTTAGAGAAGGATTACAAGTCCTAAATCACCAAGGAGAAGGCATATATGCGGCACATAAAGGATAAGGGTTCTAGAATATGCAATATGTATTTTAAATGCATAATTATCCCTTATAAATGGCTGGAATTAAGGCACAAACTGATTTGGATAAGATAAGATAGGATAAGGCTAGATTAGGAAAGGATAAGATAAGATAAGGTTTGTTTGGATAAGATAAGGTTGGATAAGGTTTTGGATAATGTTCATTCTTTTGAGCTGATTCCTTATCTTCTTTGTCTTGGATTTATTTCTTCAACTCTTTAGCACATTCCTTGACATCTTTGGTCTTCAAATTCGTCCATCCATCTTGCTCCACTCATTAGCTATCCATTTGATGCCCAAAACTGCTTCAAGATGCTCCAAATTGCACTTTCTTGCCTACTTTGTCATTTGGACCTACAAACACACGAAAATGGCTTAAAACACTAAAATAAACACAAACTAGCTACGAAAACGCAAGAAAACAGCTTAAAACACTATAATAAGTAAGAACAAATGACATAAATGCAAGAAAACAAGCTAATTAAGTCGCATAAATATGCTCCTATCAAATTCCCCCACACTTAGCTTTTGCTAGTCCTCGAGCAAAACAAAGAAAACAAAATAAACAAAACATAACCTAGACCTTCCAACATTCGCCTCAGGGATTTCCAATGAAACATGACACGTCAAAAATCACTACCCCTACAGATTTTAGTTATCCTTACCCTCGAGCACACACTTAATCACAGTCACCACTCACTAGCTCGCATTTAATCAATTAAAACAACATTTTGAATGTAGTAACATGCCTTAGTGATGTGAAATATTCTAACACTCAAATTAAAACCCTATGATTGTAGTATATGAAAGTAGGGATCATTTTAGGCCGGGGATTAGACTCTTATAACCAGACTCTTATAATTAAACTCTAAAACACTAAACTAGACTCAAAAACACAAAACTTGACTCTTATAACTCAAAACTGACTCAAACTACTTAAAATAGCACAAAACAAGCAACCTGACTCCAAACTAACACTAAGGATGACTTTGGACGAAAATTGATTTTAAATTGACTCAAAACACTTGAAAACACAAATTGGACAGATTCTAACTAACTTGACACAACAAAGTAAAGGGGATTGGCTTTTTTTACGAATTTAAAGTAAAACTAAACAGATTAACTAGGGATGCTAATCAACACAAATAAGACTCAAAAACACTAAACTAGACTGTAAAACAGAAAACTAGACTCTTATGACTCAAAACTAATTCAAAACACTCAAAACAGTAACAAACAATAAAAAAGACTCAATTCTAGACCTAACAAGTGATTTGGACGAAAATAAAACTTAACTTGACTGAAAAGACTAAAAGAAAACAGATTATGACTCAATGATGCGAAATATATAAGCACACAAATTAAACCCTCTTTTGACAATTGTAGTATATGTATAAGTAGGGATCGTTCTGGACCGGGGATTAGGAGGGATTGCTAATCTAAACTAAACTGACTTAGAAACACAAAAATAAACTTAAAAACACTTAACAAGACTCACAAGACAACAAACAGCAAAAAACAACCAAATAGACTCAAATCTGCCACTAAGAGTAAAATTGGACGAAAATTGATTTTGACTTGACTCAAGACACTTAAAAACACAAACCAAAACAGATTTTAACTAATCTAACACTTCAAAGTAAAGGGGGATTGGGTTTTGGACGAAAATAAAGTAAAACAAACAAATTAAAGACTAAAACAGATTTTGGACGAAATTGGGAAATTGGATGGGTGATGGTCTAGCTAGAAGGTCCTTCTCTACACATGACACACTTGCATACAAATCAATCTCCAATTGCTTTTCAATAAACCATGAACCTCAACGCCCCAGATTAACCATGAATTGCACTAATTAACCCTCAGATTTTCCTAATTTCATTGAATTGGATGATTGCATACAACAATCCAAAGCATTCCCCACAAGTTCCCTACATGAATTGCATAATAGAGATACAAGCAAAGATCATTAAGTTCTATGAAAATCATAAGCATTGACGAGGCACTTGTAACTATGAATTGCATGAAACTTATGCCAAGAATTTACTTAACGCGATTGTGACTAGCAACCTTCACTACCTGTGAATATAAGTTCATAACGATTAGGTGAAAATCCCTTATATTCTAGCATCAAATTCATGCATGCGAACTAAGTGTCGACCCTCAATCAACATACAAGAATAAGTTTTAAATAAATAGTTAAGCAAATTGCATTCACAATTTATCAAATCGCAATTGAAAGTAATCAATTCATATTACAAGTATAATCATGGTTTAGAATTCCCCTCTAACTATAAAGAAATTAGTTCCTCATGTTTGCAATTAAACAAAGATAACTTGAATTAAACATTGAAAACAAAGATAGAATACACCTAGAAACACTCCAGATGGCTCCTTCTTCTCCTTCCTTAGCTGCGGCACAAGAGGATTGTGGTGGATGGATGTAGGTGATTTATGGTAGAGGGTGGTCGTTTAATTGCTGCACAAAGGTTTGTATTTATAGGGCTAAGGAAACCCACGAATTTCTGAAAGAAATGAATGTGTATTTGGCACAATTCATGAAGGAAAAGGACTAGGGTTCACCAAAATCTGAAGGGAAAAGGATTGCACAATCCTAAGGGAAAAGGATTGCAGGTTCTAGGGCTTCTAGAAAGGGTCTAGGCGCCAGATTTTTAGGTGCTTCTAGAAAATATGTTTTAGCACCAATTTAGGGGTTCTAGAAGGATAAAGGTTGTAGAATCTGAAATATATAGTTTAAATGCATAATTATCCCTTAGAAATAGCTGGAATTAAGGCACAAATTGATTTGGATAAGATAGGATAAGATAAGGTTAGGTTAGGCAAGGATAAGATAAGATAAGGTTGGATAAGGTTTTGGATAATGTTCCTTCTTTTGAGCTGATTTCTTATCTTCCTTGACTTGGATTTATTTCTTCACTCTTTTCAGCACATTCCTAGCCTCTTGAACTTCAAATTCGTCCATCCATCTTGCTTCATTCATAAGCTATCCATTTGGTGCCCAAAATTGCCTCAAAATGCTCCAAATTGCACTTTCTTGCCAACTTTGTCATATGGACCTACAAACACACGAAAATAGCTTAAAACACTATAATAAACACAAACAAACTATTAAAATGCAAGAAAACAAGCTAACTAAGTCGCATAAATATGCTCCTATCACTCAACTAACAAGACTTAATGAAAGGGGGATTGTTTTTGACTAATTTAAAACTTAAAACATAAACTTTGCATAAAACACTGTAAGAAAACGAATTTGATGAATTAAAAAGGGTAAAAGGCTAGTTAGAGGGTCCTTCTCCACACATGACATATGCAAAAAACCAATTTCCAGTTATTATTCCTTTAAACTGATGTGAAAATTAACTTGACACACAAATTAAACCCTATTGAATATGTAATTGTAGTATTAAGCAAGTAGGGATCGTTCTAAACCGGAGATTAACTAGAGCTGCTAATCTTCTTAAATTAAACTCTAAAACACTAAACTAGACTTAAAAACACAAGACTAGACTCTATAGACTCTAAACTGACCTAAAACACTCAAAACAGCAAAACTAACTTAAAAAGACTAAAAACAGGTTCTAAGGACTATTTGGACGAATTTAACACTAGTGATACTCAAAACACTAATTTGGACAGATTGAAACACCTTTTTAACTAATCTAAGACACTTAATTGAAAGGGGGGTTGATCTGGACGAATTTGATTAACTAAACAGGTTGTAAACTAAAGCAAACTAGATATGAAATTGGATGAATTGAATGGTGAAATCGGCTAGTTAGAGAATCCTTCTCCACACATAAACATATGCAACATAAATCGATTTCCAGTATTGTTTCTTTAAACCATGAATGACAATGCCCCAAATTAATCGTGAATGCACAAATTAACTCTCGGATTTCCCTAAATTCATTGAATTGAATGGACAACGCATCGCAGCCAAATTATTCTCATCAAGTTCCCTATATGAACAACATGATAGAGATACATTCAAAGATCATTAAGTTCCATGGAAATCATAAGCATTGACAAGGCAATTATAACTATGAACTGCATGATACTCTTGCCAAGAATCTACTTAACACGATTGTGACTAACAATCTCCACTACTTGTAATTATAAGTTCATAATGATTAGGTGAAAGTCGCTTATAATTTAGCATCAGATTCATGTATGCAAACTAAGTATGCATCCTTAATCAACACACAAAAATAAGTTATCAATCAAATAGATAAGTAAATCACATCCATGTTTTACGAAACAATAACTGAAAGGAATCAATTCATATTAAACATATGTCCATGGCTTCGAATTCACCACTAACTAATAAGAACTTAGTTACACATGTTCATAGCAATTGAAAAGCAAATTGAAATAAACATTCAAAACTAAAACGAGGGAAGAAAGAACTCTTAGAATTCCAATGGTTGCAGGTGGCTTGTGCACAAGGTCCCCCTTCATCAATGGAATGCACGGCAAGACTCCTTCTTCTCCAAAGTTGCAGAAAAGGGTTGTAGAATGGTGTAGAATGGTGCGGCAGGATGTGTTTCTGAATGGTAGGGGGTGGTGACGAATTTTGGCTTAAAAACACATATATATAGGCACGGCACAAACCCTAGGGCAATCAGATTAGGGTTATGAATAAGCACATTAAGAGAATTAGGGCCCTAGGGTGCGGCAAAGGTGTTTATATCCACTAAGGAAAGGGTTTGGCCCAATTAATTTCTGAAAATGATTTGTATAACCGAAATCCACAAGGAATAAGGCTAACAAAATCAGAATCCAAGGGGAATTGGAGGGAAAATGAGTGGCTTGCAAGGCAAGGCAAAAGCCTTGTAGAAGGGAATAGGCACCACTTTTGTAGGGAGAGGAGATAAGGCTTTCTAGAATCTGAAATATGTATTTTAAATGCATAATTATCCCTTATAAATGGCTGGAATTAAGGCACAAACTGATTTGGATAAGATAGGATTGGATAATGCTAGATTAGGAAATGATAAGATAAGATACGGTTAGTTTGGATAATGTTTCTTCTTTTGAGCTAATTCCTTATCTTCTTTGTCTTGAATTTAATTTCTTCATCTCCTTATCAGATTCCTAACCTTTTGAACTCCAAAAACGTCCATCCACCTTGGCCCATACATGTGCTATCCAATTAGTGCCCAAAACTGCTCCAAAATGCACTTTCTTGCCAACTTTGTCATTTAGACCTACAAACACACGAAAATAGCTTAAATCACTATAATAAACACAAACCAACTACGAAAACGCAAGAGAACAAGCTAACTAAGTCGCATAAATATGCTCCTATCATAAACCATGAATGACAACACCCCAAGTTAACCGTGATAGCACAAATTAACCATCAGATTTTCCTTATTTCATTGAATTGGACGGGATACGCATCACAACCAAATTATCCTTCTCAAGTCCCCTAACTATGAAAAGCATGATAGAAAACATATCAAAGGTCATTAAGTTCTTTGAAAATCATAAGCATTGACGAGGCATTCATAACTATGAAAAGCATGATAGAAAACATATCAAAGGTCATTAAGTTCTTTGAAAATCATAAGCATTGACGAGGCATTCATAACTATGAAAAGCATGATACTCCTGCCAGGGATTTACTTAACACAATCATGACTAGTGACTTCCACTACTTGTGAATATAAGTTCATAACGATTAGGTGAAACTCCCTTATACTCTAGCATCAGGTTTATGCAAGCAAATTAAGTATGCATCCTCAATCAACATACATAAACAAGTTTTAATAACTCGGATAAGCAAATCACATTCAAGACTCAAGAAACAATAACTGGATGTAATCAATTCATATAAAGCATATAATCATGGCTTCGAATTCACCTCTAACTAAAAATAAATTAGTTCCTCATGTTCGCAATTAAGCTAAGACAATTAAATTTAAACATTGAAAATAAAGATAGAATACACCTAGAAACGCTCAAACAATCCAACGTCTTGAATGGCAAGCACGGCTCCAGGTGGCTCCTTCTTCTCCTTCCTTGCACAGCTGCGGCACAATGGGGATTTTCTGATTTAAGGCTTTTGTGTGTGGACAAATTTGTGGTGAATGGTTGTGTGAATTGTGGTAGAGTGTGGTGAATTATGAGTGCTGCAACTTTGTATTTATAGGGAGAGAGCAGGCACAGCAAAAAGGGTTGAATTAGGATTCCAAATCAGCAAAGAACAAGGACAATTCTCATCAGATTCCAAGGATGAAAAGGAGTAGTCCTTGCATCCGGAAATATAGCTTCTAGAAAGGCTAGGTGCGGCTGATTTGTAGGAGAAGGATAGGGCTTCTAGAAACAGGTTTTTATGTGTCCAAGTCTGAAAAGAACTCCCCCTTGCAGCTGGAATTAAGGTAGATTACGATAAGGTTAGGATAACATAAGATAAGGTTAGTTTGGATAAGATAATGTTGGATAAGGTTTTGGATAATGTTCCTTCTTTTGAGCTGATTCCTTATCTTCTTTGTCTTGAATTTATTTTCTTCATCTTTTCAGCACATTCCTAGACTCTTGAACTTCAATTTCGTCCATCCACCTTGCTCCATGCATGTGCGATATTCTTGGCCCAAAACTGCTCCAAAATGCTCCAAATTGCACTTTCTTGCCAACTTTGTCATTTGAACCTACAAACACATGAAAATAACTTAAAACACTATAATAAGTAGAAACTAGCTATGAAAATGCAAGAAAACAAGCTAACTATCAACTAGTTATATGTGAGAAGATTGATGTAAGCATGTAAACTAACTGATGTGAAAATTAACTAACACAAAAATTAAACCCTCTTATTGACAATTGTAGTAAAGATGTAAGTAGGGATTGTTTTAGGCCGGGGATTAGGAGGGATTGCTAATCTAATTAAAACTGACTCAAAAACACAAAACTAAACTTAAAAATAGAAAACTAGACTCAAAGACTCTTAACTAGACTTATATGACTCAAAATAAGGTAAACAAACCTAAAACAACACAAAACAATCAAAAAGACTCAAAACAGACACTAAGACTTAATTTGGACGAAAATTGAATTGAACTTGACTCAAAACACTTAAAAACACAAGTTGGACAGATTCTAACTAAGTTGATGATGCGAAAATTAACTTAACACACAAATTAAACCCTCTTGCTGACAATTATAGTATGGATAAGTAGGGATCGTTCTAAACCGGGGATTAGGAGGGATTGCTAATCTACTCTAAACTGACTCTAATGACTCAAAACAAACTTAAAAGACTCAAAACAGCTTAAAACAACTAAATAGACTCAAACTAGACACCAGGAATGACTTTGGACGAAAATTGATTTTAACTTGACTCAAAACACTTAAAAACACTTAAAACACAAGTTTGGACAGATTCTAACTAAATTGACACAATAAAGTAAAGGAGATTGGGATTTGGACGAAATTAAAGTAAAAACAAGTAATTTAAAGACTGAAACAAAGTTGCACGAAATTGGGGAAAAGTATGGGTGATGGGCTAGCTAGAGGGTCCTTCTCCACACATGACACACTTGCATATAAATTGATCTCCAGTTGCTTTTTCGATAGACCATGAATGACAATGCCCCAGATTAACCGTGCCATCACTAATTAACCCTCAGATTTTCCTTAAATCATTGAATTGGATGGGATACGCATCATTGATAGGAGCATATTTATGCGACTTAGTGAGCTTGTTCTTGTGCATTTACGTTGTGTTTTCTTAGTTAAATTAGTCTTTTAAGCTAGTTTCTTGTATTTTCAGGTTCTAAGGACAAAGTATGCAAAGAAGTGTAAAATAGAGCATTTTAGAGCAAAGTTGAGCTGGAATGGAATATATGCTTATGGAGCACAAGGAATGGACGAGTTTGAAGGTCAAAGGAGCTTGAGAAATGAAGAAATGAAAGTGAAGAACAAAAAACTCAGAATTGGAAAGCAAAGTTTCTAAAGTTGGAAGTTTCTATTCTTGGAGGTTTCCATTTTTGAGAGTTTCTATTCTTGGCTTTGGGCTTTTAGATGACCTATCCTTACCCTCTTAGACTTGGGCCGCACCTAAACCCTAGCCCATTGCTTAAACCTAATTTTTCTAGGGTTTGTGCCGCACCTAATGTTCTAGAAGCCTAAAAATCTGCAATAAACCCTAGTTATTTTCTCCCTTGGATGGGCCAAGCCTTTTATCTCCAAAACCCTAACCCTTTCCCATTAGATTTTGTGGAAACCCTAGCCTATAAATAGATGTTTTAAAAGCCTAAATTCGTCACCACCCTTCATACCATTCAGAAATACCTTTGCCGCAACCCTAACCACCATTCTACATCACAAAACACCATCCTACATCCATATACATCTCTGCCGCACCTTTTGGAGAAGAAGGAGAGCCTTGCCGTGCATTCCATTGATGAAGGAGGGCCTTGTTCGCAAGCCATCTGCATCCTTGGGAGTTCTAAGAGTTCTTTCTTCCCTCGTTTCAGTTTCGATGTTTATTTCAATTTGCTTTTCAATTGCTATGAACATGTGGAACTAATTTCTTTATAGTTAGAGATGAATTCGAAGCCATGATTATATGTTTTATATGAATTGATTTCATCCAATTATTGTTTCATGAATTCTGGATGTGGTTTACTTATCGGGTTTATTAAGAACTTGTTCTTGTGTGTTAATTAAGGATGCATACTTAGTTTGCATGCATGAATTTGATGCTAGGGTATAAGGGAATTTCACCTAATCGTTATTAACTTATATTCATAAGTAGTAAAAGTCGCTAGTCACGATTGTGTTAAGTAAATCCTTGGCAAGAGTAACATGCGTATTCCATAGTTATGAATGCCTCGTCAATGTTTATGATTTCCATTGAACTTAATGATCTTTGATACGTGTCTCTATCATGCGTATTCCATAGTTAGGGTCCTTGATAAGAATAATTTGGTTGTAATGCGTATTCCATTCAATTCAATGAATCTAGGGAAATCTGAGAATTAATTAGTTCAATACAATTAATTTGGGGCATTGTCATTCATGGTTTATCGAAAGAATAATTGGAAATCTAGTTGTATGCATATGTTTCATGTGTGGAGAAGGAACCCTCTAACTAGCCTTTCACCATTCTATTTCATCCAAAATCGTTTTTCTTAAGTTTGTTTTCAAAGTTTCTGTTTTAAGTTTCAATTTCGTCAAACTAAAACCCCTTTGTTTTAAGTCTTGTTTTTAGAGTCAAAATCTGTTTTCTTTTAGTTGTTTGAGTCTTTTAAGTTCTATTTTCGTCCAAATCACTTGTTAGGTCTAGAAGTGAGTCTTTTTTATTGTTTCTTGCTGTTTTGAGTGTTTTAAGTTAGTTTTGAGTCTATAGAGTCTAGTTTAGTGTTTTTGAGTCTTATTTGTGTTGATTAGCATCCCTAGTTAATCCCCGGTCTAGAACGATCCCTACTTGCATCATTACTACAATTGTCATCAATATGGTTTAATTTGTGTGTCAAGTTAATTTTCACATCAATCATCAACCCAAATTATTCTTCAATAGTTCCCTACATGCACATCATAATAGAGATACAATCAAAGATCATTAAGTTCTTTTAAAATCATAAGCATTGACAAAACATTCATAACTATGACATCATGTTACTCATGCTAGGAATTTAACTTCTGATAGGAGCATATTTATGCGACTTAGTTAGCTTGTGAATTTATGTTGTTATTTCTTAGTTAAATTAGTACTTTAAGCCATTTTCATGTGTTTGTAGGTCTAAGGGATTAAAGAAGCAAAGAAGTGCATTTTGGAGCTTTTTGGAGCAATTTTGGGCATGGAAGGAATATCATATGCTTGGAGCAAGAGAGATGGACGAAATTGAAGACCTAAAGATGCTAGGATTCCTAATTGAAGATGGATTCCTAGACGAATGAGGATTCCTATTTGAAGTAGGAAAGTTAAGCCAAGGTTTCCTATTTTGGTTTGACCTTTCCTAATCCTAAATGTCCCTAAGTTCCAGCAACATTGAAGGTCTCTTATGCATTTTTGGACACAAACCAAAGTATTCTTGCACCATACAAGGCCTTGCCGTGGGTTGTCCCCCTTTTCTCTTCCTTACCGTGCAAGGGAGCCATCCTTTCCTATTTTCTGCCATAAATCACATTCCCTTTTCAATTAAAAACCTTTCCCTTTCTTTCCTAAACCCTAGCCGCACCTCCCTTACCTTTTTCCTTAGGATTTTGACTTTAATTCCTATTTCCCTTTAAGTTTTGAATTAATTCCTGCTACCTAAATTATTTCCTAGCCTTAATTACCCTAGAGGCCTTAAATAAACATCCTTGCCGTGGGAATGAGGACCATTCATCATCATCCCCTTCCATACAACCTAGCCACATCCATACACCATCATAAACCTTTCCACACATCTTTGCCGCAACCCTTATCCATCCAAAACACCACCATAATTGTTCCCATTCATTCCTCCATACAAACAACCTTCCAAACCATCACTAACACCTTATGCCGCAACAAAGCAAAGTGCCTGGATGTGCTTGTTGTCCAATTTGGATCATTGGAGCGTTTTAGGTGTTTTCTTTCTTTTGTTTCCAATGTATCAATCTATTTATCTTTGTTTTGAGATTATGAGGAACTAAGCCCTTCTTGGCTAGGGGGCTATTCAAAACCATGATTATGCTTGCATTATGAATTGATTACCTTCAGTTGTTATTTCATAAGTTGTGAATTCAATTTGTTTAACCGTTTGATTGATAACTTATTCTTGTGTGTTTATTAAGAGTGCACGCTTAGTTTTCATGCATGGATTTGAAGCTAAAATATAAGGGAGTTTCACCTAATAGTTACAAACTTATATTTACAAGTAGTGGAGGTCGCTTAAAAACGATCGTGTTAAGTGAATTCTTGGCAAGAGTATCATGCTCATCATAGTTACGAATGCCTCGTCAATACTTATAGTTTTCATGAAGCTTAATGATCTTTAATTGTACCTTTATTGTGCTTTTCACGTAGGGAACTTTTAGATAATGTTTTGAATTGTTGTATGTGCCTTCCCATCATATTCATTAACTTAAGGAGAACTTGAAGGTTAAAAAAGTGCTGTCACAGTTAATCTGGAGTATTGAGTTTCATGGTTTATTGAAAGAAGGAATTGGAAATCAATTTGAATGCAAGTGTGTCATGTGTGGAGAAGAACCCTCTAGCTAGCCCATCATCCTTCTAATTCAACCAATTTCGTGCAAATCTGTCTAGTTTTAGTTCTTGCTTTATTTTACTTTATTTTCGTCCAAAACCAAATCCCCCTTTACTTTAGAGTGTCTAATTAGTTAGAATCCGTTTAGTTTGTGTTTTTAAGTGTTTTGAATCAATATAAAACCAAAATTCGTCCAAAAAGTGTGTTAGAGTCAGAAACTGCCTAATTATTGTTTTTAGGCAGTTCTGAGCGTTTTTAGCTTGTTTTGAGTATTTTGAGTTTGTTTTGAGTTCTTTGAGTCTAGTTAAGTGTTTTTAGCCTATTTTTATATGTTTGAGTCAGTTTAGAGTGTTTTAGCAATCCCTCATAATCCCCGGTTTAAGAACGATCCCTACTTATCCATACTACAATTGTCAACAAGAGGGTTTAATTTGTGTGTTAAGTTAATTTTCGCATCAACTTAACGCGATCGTGACCAGCGACCTTTGATAGGAGCATATTTATGCGCCTTAGTTAGCTAGTTCTTGTGCATTTAAGTTGTTTTTCCTTAGTTAAAGTAGTCTTTTAAGCTAGTTTTATGTATTTTCAGGTTTTAAGGTCAAAGTATGCAAAGTGGTGCATTTTGGAGCACAATTGAGCTTGGATTGGACATCACATACTTGGAGCCAAAAGAATGGACGAAATTGAAGATTTGAAGATGATGATTCCTACTTGAACAAGGTTTCCTAGTTGAAGTAGGAAAATGCCTAATTGAAGATGAAATCCTAGTCAACAAAGGATTCCTAGTTAAAGAAGGATTCCTAGTCCAAGAAGGAGTCCAAATTGAAGAAGGATTCCTAATCAACGAGCGATTCTTAATTGAAGATGGATTCCTAGAAGAATGAAGATTCCTACTCAAACAAGGTTTCCTACTTGAAGTAGGAAAGTTAAGCCTAAAAGTTTCCTATTTTGGGTTGATCTTTCCTAAACCTAATTGGCCTTAAGTTTCAACAACATTGAAGGTTTCCTAAGCATTTTTGGACACAAAGAAAGGTTCTAGAACACTTCCTTACCCTTTGCCGCACCTATCCCTTTCTAGAACCCTTTTTCCTTGCCTTGCAAGGCTTTCTAGAAGCCTTATCCTTCTTTCCCTATCCTTGCCGCACCTTGTTAGCCTTTTCCCCTTGTAATTCTGATTTCTAAGCCTTTTTCCTTGTGGATTTGGATTCTAGAAGTCCATATCTGATTCCCCTAGGGTTTAGGTGCTTATATATATTCATATTTCAGCCCTTGGTCGACCTACCACCTCCCATATACATCAATTCACGCCAGAAACACATCCATGCTCTTTGCCGTAGCTTTCCACCACCATACTCCATAATTCCTGCCAAAAACCACCCCTTGCCGCACCACCCATCCATCCTAAACACCACCATACGTCCCCCATCCATTCCACACCATTCATAACCCCAAGAATCTGTCCCTAAGTCTTGTGCCGCAGCAAGGAGGAAGGAGAAGTTCGTGGATGCGCCTGCTGTCCAAGTTGGAGCATCTAGGTGTTTTCTTTCTTTGGATTTCAATGTTTAAATTTAGTTATCTTTGCTTTGTGCGTATGAGGAACTAAACCCCCCTTGGCTAGGGGAGATTCGAAACCATGTTTATGCTTGCTATATAATTTGATTACTTCTAATTGCGTTTCATAAGTTGTGAATTAAATTTACTTATCTATATGAATTAAAACTAATTTGTGTGTGTTGGTTGAGAGTGCACGCTTAATTTTCATGCATAAGTTTGATGCTAGGATATAATGGAGTTTCACCTAATCGTTATGAACTTATATTCAAAACTAATAAAGGTTGTTGATCACAATCGTATTAAGTAAATTCTTGGCATAAGTTTCATGCAATTCATAGTAACAAGTGCCTCGCCAATGCTTATGATTTTCATAGAACTTAATGATCTTTGCTTGTATCTTTGTTATGCAATTCATGCAGGGAACTTGTGAGGAATGTTTTGGGTTGTCGTATGCAATTCATCCAATTCGATAACTTTAGGAAAAACTGAGGGTTAATTAGTGCAATTCACGGTTAATCTGGGGCGTTGGGAATTCATGGTTTATTGAGAAGCAATTGGAAATCATTTTGTATGCAAGTGTGACATGTGTGGAGAAGAACCCCTTAGCTAGCTTTCCATCCATTCAATTTAACCAAATTCGTTTTAAAATCTGTTTAGTTTACAAAGTTTTTGTTTTGTTTTCAAATTCGTCTAAAATCAATCCCCCTTTATTTTGTTGAGTCATATTAGTCAGAAATCAATTTAGTTTGTGTTTTTAAGTGTCTTGAGTCAAGTTTAAACCTATTTTCGTCCAAATTTGTGTTTAGTGTTCAAAACTGCCCAGATTGTGTTTTTAAGGCAGTTTTGAGTGTTTTTGTGTTGTTTTGAGTCTTTTGGTTTGTTTTAGTGTTTTAAAGTTTGGTTTTGCATTCTTTGAGTCGAGTTTAGTGTTTTAAACTTTGTTTTTACGTTTTTGAGTCAGTTTTCAAGTGATTTAGCAATCCCTCCTAATCCCCGGCCTAGAACGATCCCTACTTGCATTCTTTACTACAATTGATAAAAAGAGGGTTTAATTTGTGTGCTTATATATTTCGCATCAACTTTCACTACTTGTGAATATAAGTTTGTAACGATTATGTGAAACTCCCTTATATTCTAGCATCAAATTCATGCATGCGAACTAAGTATGCCTCCTTAATCAACATACAAGAATAAGTTTTGAATAAAACAGTTAACCAAATTGCATTCACACTATATGAAATCACAAATTGCATTCACACTATATGAAATCACAACTGGAATTAATCAATTCATAATGCAAAATATGTTCATGGATTTGAATTTCCCTCTAGCTAAAACGAGTTTAGCTCCCCATATTCACAAAACAAAGATAATTAAACTTAAACATTGAAAACAAAGAATGAAAACACCTAAAAACGCTCCAGCAATCCAATCTTGAATGGCAAGCACGTCCAAGGGTCCTCCTTCTTCTTCTTTGCTGCAGCACAAGGTGTGGGATGATGGATGAGTGCTAAATTATGGTGGTGGATGTTTATAGGTGAGTTATGGTGGTGGATGTTTATAGGTGAGTTATGGTGGTTAAATATATAAGCACACAAATTAAACCCTCTTTTTATCAATTGTAGTAAGGAATGTAAGTAGGGATCGTTCTAGGCCGGGGATTAGGAGGGATTGCTAAATCACTTAAAAACTGACTCAAAAACGTAAAAACAAAGTTAAAACACTAAACTAGACTCAAAGAATGCAAAACTAAACTCTAAAACACTAAAACAAACCAAAAGACTCAAAACAGCACAAAAACACTCAAAACTGCCTTAAAAACATAATATGGGCAGTTTTGAACACCAAACACAAATTTGGATGAAAATAGGTTATAACTTGACTCAAGACACTTAAAAACACAAACTAAATTGATTTCTAACTAAGATGACTTAACAAAATAAAGGGATTTTAGACGAATTTGAAAACAAAACAAAAACTTTGTAAATTAAACAGATTTTAAAACGAATTTGGTTAAAGTGAATGCATGGAAAGCTAGCTAAGGGGTTCTTCTCCACACATGTCACACTTGCATACATAACGATTTCCAATTGCTTCTCAATAAACCATGAATTCCCAACGCCCCAAATTAACCGTGAACTGCACTAATTAACCCTCAGATTTTCCTAAAGTTATTGAATTGGATGAATTGCATACGACAACCCAAAGCATTCCTCACAAGTTCCTTGCATGAACTGCATAACAAAGATACAAGCAAAGATCATTAAGTTCTATGAAAATCATAAACATTGGCGAGGTGATAGGAGCATATTTATGCGACTTAGTTAACATAGTTTCTTGCACTTACTTAGTTAGTTAGTGCTTATAAGAGTGTTTTAAATCATTTTTCGTATGTTTGTAGGTCCTAATAACAAAGTTGGCAAGAAAAATGCATTTTGGTGCATTTTGGAGCAATTTTGGGCTGAAATTGATTGCATGCTGATAGGAGCATATTTATGCTACTTAGTTATGTTGTTTTCTTGCATTTTCGTAGTTAGTTATAACTTATTATAGTGTTTAAGGTCATTTTCGTGCAATTTCAGGTTCATATGGCAAAGTATGCAAAAAGAGGCATTTTGGAACATTTTGGAGCATTTTTGGACCAAGATTGGATGGTGCAAACATGAAGACATGTGGATGGACGAATTTGATAATTAAAACAGCAAGGAATCAGCATGGGCAGCAAGGAATCAGCATGGGCAGTGAAGAGACAACAAGGAATGGCAGAAATTGGACCACCATGAAGTGGATTTCTGCAAGGATGGCAGATTGTCCATTACTTAATGTTTGCTTGACATTTTCAGCCACTATATAATCCCCATTCAACCATTCATCAAAGCAGTTCAGAAAACCACACCTCCCACACACATTCCATTCATCCCATCCAGCCATACACCCTCCACAATTCATAAATTCGTCAAACACATCCATCACACTTTGCAACAGCCTTCCTTCACCTTTCACCATATTTTCTGACCCAAAATCATCCCTAGCCGTACCCCCATCAACCCTAAACCTTCCCATACCATTCCCCATCCATTCTACACCACAAAAAACCCCAAAAACCTGTTCTAAAGTTCTCTGCCGCAGCAAGGAGGAAGGAGAATTCGTTGATGAGCTTGCTGCCAAGTTGGAGCGTTCTAGGTGTTTTCTTCCTTTGGATTTTAATTTCTAAATTTATGTATCTTTGCTTTGTGAGTATGAGGAACTAAACCCCCTTAGTTGGGGGGTAATTCGAAACCATGTACATGCTTGCAGTATGACTTGATTGATTTTCAGTTGTTCTTTCAATAAATTGTAAATTCTCAACGCCCCAAGTTAATTAGGTCCGCTTAAATTAACCTTCAGATTTTCCTACTTTTATTAGGTTGGATGATTGCATACGACAACCCAAAACATTCCCTACAAGTTCCCTACATGAATTGCATAATAGAGATACAAGCAAGAATCATTAAGTTTTATGAAAATCATAAGCATTGACGAGGCACTTGTTACTATGAATTGCATGAAACTTATGCCAAGAATTTACCTAACGCGATCGTTTATAAGCGACCTTCACTACTTGTGAATATAAGTTCATAACGATTAGGTGAAATTCACTTATATTCTAGCATCAAATTCATGCATGTAAATTAAGTATGCATCCTTAATCGACATACAAAAATAAGTTATCAATCAAGCAGTTAAGCAAATTAAATCACAACTCAGAAATCACAACCGAAGGTAATCAATTCAAATTACAAATATATCCATGGTTTTGAATTAAACTCTAGCCAAAATAAAATTAGTTACACATTATTAAAATTAAAACAGAAATTAAACTTGAGTTTGGAACGAATTAACCGAATTGAGGATGTGCAAGGATCTGTGCATAAGCTGCCTCTGACAAGAATTCACACTGCCAAAGGCAGCATCTCCATTTTCTTGCTGATTCCCCTTCTTTCCTGCGTCTTTGACTTGCACAGTCGCTGCCCGCGTGTCCGTGCTGACCCAAGTCAGCACTGCTGCTTGTTTCCGCGCCTTGCTGACTGCCCAAGCTGCTCCACGTGCAGTGCTCTGTCTTCTCGCAAGCTGCATCAAAGGCAGCTCTCCCTCAGTTCTTTCCGTTCCCTCCAGGCGCTGACTGCCCAAAAACTCCTGTTTTTCCGTGCAAGGCTGCAAGGGCAGCCTGTTCTTTCCCGTGCGCCAATGTGCAGCGTTGCTGCCCTCCTGACTGGCTTCTCTCTCCTGCGCTGACCTGCTGACAGTGTCCAAGCAGCTGCTGCTCCAACTCCTGCTTCACACGTCTCTCTCTAGACAGCTGCCTAAGGGCAGCACACCCCCCAAACCTTTCTTTCCTCTCCCCCCTCCAAGCTCTCCTCAGTCCCGCTTCCTTTATTCTTTCCGCACGCTGACATGCTGCCCACTTCTTTCCTCCACTTGCTGTTTTTATTTTTCTTTTATGGCAGCCCTCATGCTGCCACTTCTCATTTCTTTATTCTTTATTCATTTCTGTTCTTGCCAGCTGCACCAGGCAGCTGTTATGCTCCCCACGCGTTGCTTTCTGCCAAAAACCCCACTCAATTAACATCATATATATATATATATATATATATATATATGTATAATACTATCCTATTTTTATTAACCAAAAATAGTGGGCAAGACAGTTTTGACGATTTTATCACTTAAAATCTCACTTGTGCAAAATTTATTTTATTTACTAGATAAATACTAAAAAACACAAAAACAAAGTAACTAGCTCAAAAATATAAGAAACTAACTAAGAAAAGACGAGAGAATTTGATGTAAAATATGTATAAATATAATCCGATCAAATACCCCCACACTTAGCTTTTGCTAGTCCTCGAGCAAAACAGAGAAAACAGAAAAAGTAATAACATGAAAATTATTAGTTTCTCCTATGTGACCCTCATAGAATTTCATTCGAGAACACAAATCAACAAGAACCATAGCTAACATCAAGGAACTAATCCAAGTTCATCTTCCTAATTCAAATATTAGCAGCAATCTTTGAAACATCCTTGAAGTGTAGTGTGTGAGATAGCCATGCTAATGCAATTTCAAAATTTTTATTTTTAAAATCACCATATGCAAACTAGCGACCTTCTCACGGAATATGCACTCAATCACACATGTGTTTAGTTTTAATGTGTTTCACTCAAAGAAACGAATGTGAAAGTTCTACCATAAGCTTGCATAAAGATCACTTCTCCACAGTCATAATTGCAAAACTTAAATCAAGAGGACTTTTATTGGATGTAATGAGGCTTCGGGATAGGGTTATTGAAACGAAAGAATAGGAAAAACAAAAGTTCCAAGCTACATTACAAGCAATTCTTTTGATTTATAAGAACTCAACATTTCCCGCTATTCTACAAGTCACCTCCAACCACACCCATAAACTGAAACTTTAAAAACTTTTTATTTTCTTTGTATACAATCTTTCTTTTTCTTTTCATTTTCTTCTTCTTTTTTTTTTTTTTTTTTTTTTTTTTTTTTTTTTTTTTTTTTTCAAACAGAAACAAATATGAAAAACCCCCACACTTATTCTTTTGCCAAACACCCTCCAAAGTACTTCACAAACATTCACATAAGATAATCTTGCATTGCTCGCTTGGAAAGGGTAAGGAAAAATATTTATTTCAGGCATAAGGGTAGACATATCTGGTGATAAGAAATAAAAGGCTCACAAATACGGCTCAAATTGGCAATCTAATGATATCATTTTTCTTTGGGAAACAAGGTTATTTGGGCCATGGTGGTAAACCTAATGCCTCTATCATTTTCAAGTTCATGCAATCAATGACAAAAATTTCGAAAGATCGTTATGCAAGTTCTAGAGAAGTATCTCACATAAGTTCATCACACATGAAAGAATAGGAGTGTATGAAAAATGCACACACTTTCAATAGGCTCAAAAACTCACATAGGATGTATATGGTCACTAAATTCACATATGGAGCTTTAAATCATGCTTTAATTTCACATCAACAAGGCTATGTGCATTTGGTTTTTCAAAGATGATCAAATATGTACAAACTAACACGAGAATTAGGAATTTCACACAACACATGTTAACTAAGTTCTTGATGATCATGGTTCAAATTTTATTCAATTATATCATTGGGTCGGGAAACTAACAAAAATCTAATTCAAAACAATAAGGAAAACAAGGAAATATTTTTGGAATTTTTTAAATTTTCCGATTTTTTTTTTTTTTTTTTTTTTTTTTTTTTTTTAATAAAACAACAACTTAATTAAGAAAACACAAAGCAATAACATGGAAACAAATGAAACCAGTTCAAAGTCGAAGGTATAAAAATTTTCAATTTGGTCATTTTTAAACTCTTTACCCCCACACTTAAACTAGACATTGTCCCCAATGTCAGAAAATATAATAAAATGAAAATAAAAATAAAATAAATAAATATAAAGAAACAAAATAAAGCAATAGGACTGAAAACTTCCCTAATTTGCAGAAAAATCAAGCGATGACCCCCAAGCTAAAATTCTGCAATCAACCTCAAGGGTGGAAATAGCCAAAAGTTCCTGCAAAGAAAAGAAATAAATCAGTTAAGCACGCAAGAAAATGTAAAAAAAATGCAAACGGAAAATTAAAAATGAAAATAAAAGACAATAAATAAAACTAATAAGTGATCATTGGTCCTGTTTGGTGACTTTCCACAGTTTTGAACTTGAACTGGCCTCGAAACTTCTTAGCAAGGAAAATGAGACTTGATTGGTGGTGTTGTTGAAGCTTCTCGAGCTCTTGGTTTCAACTCAGACTCCTTCTGCTGGGTTGATTGAGTCTGCAGGCTACATTCTTCTCTTTTTGTTCTTCTGCATGGCAGGTAGGCACGAGGAATAGGTGGTGGTCTGCTTCTTTGTTCAATCTGTCCAAGTGCCGACCGATTGCCTTTCTTTCACCTTGCCCCGTAGCCAAGAGCAAGGGTAAAGGAAAAGCATGCCATGAGAAATCTTTGCCTCTGACTCTGATGATATGGGATACTTTTGCTTTTGAAGAAGTATCGTTCCACAGGTGTATGCTTGAACTGGGCTGGGGAACTTCTTAGCAAGGAAAATGAGACTTGATCTTGAAGATGAAGCAGCACCTTGTCTCCACATGCTTCAAGTATCATTTTCACTTGCCATGTCTGTTCTCCAGGCAGATGTGGCGACTTCTTCGGAAGTACATCAGTGGTTGAAGAAGAGTACTCGAGAGCAATGCTAGGTAAGCAATCAGGAAGGATTTCCAGGCAGTCGGTTCTTAGATTGGAAGATTGACACCGAGTGCTGGCTGATTGCCCGCTTTCTCCTTGCCCCAAAGACAAGGAAAAGGACAGGGAGAAAGCGTGATATGAGATACTCTTGCTTTCAACCTTCATGATATGAAATACTCTAGCTCTAGATGACTTATTTGGAAAGGTATCCCAAGGAATGAGAAACACAGAGAAACTCGAGAGGGTTTGTTGGAAAGGCATTTTCGGAGATGAAAAATTTCGAAGATGAAGAAGTGTTGAGAGAGTTTGCCTTTGCTGTTGAAGGCGAAGGTAGACGTTTATAGAATTTTTCTTCACAACCGAAACTGTTCCTTTACCCTGTCGGCAGCCGGTGGATGGATGAACAGTACAGGTCACGCGATTTCTGAAAAAGCCACCCGTAATTTGCGCAAAGCTGACAGCGCGCGTGACGAGTGACGACAAAATTGGAAAAGCTTTTCGCCTCGTGATTCCTGACCGCTCCGACTTTTGAGAGAACGGCGTCCGACTTTTGAGAAAGGAATTGCATGTGACACGTCTGGACAAATCAGGGAGCGGCTCGCCTCGTGATTCCTGACCACTCCGACTTTTGAGAAAGACGCCCGACTTTTGAGAAAGGAACCGACTTTTGAGACGGAGTCCGACTTTTGAGAAAGGAGCCCGGCTCTTCGATTTGCGAGAGGGCGCCTCAACGATTTCTTCTTCTTATAAGAACGCTCATTTTTTTGTTCCACAACACACTTGCTCTCTCCTGTAAACACTTCCTCCTGTAAACACTTCCTCCTTGCATTTCTTTTAATCTTGATCAGTCCGACTCTTCATTCTCAACACCTTCAGAAAATGTCTTGCCCTTCTGACCGTCGCCTTAACTTGAATGTTGGGGAAGATAGTGATATATCTTCTCCAACCAACATTTGGCAGCCGTCCTTCATATCCCCAAATGGTCCTCTTACAGTTGGGGATTCCATGATGATGAACGAAACAACCGCATCGGTGGTGGCCTGAAATCTGCTCACTCCTAGAGACACTAGGATACTTTCTAGGCGGTCCGACGAACTGGCTGTTCAGGACTCTATGGCCTACAGCGTCCGATGCGCAGGCTCAGTATCAAACATGGGCCAGCGCCTTCTTGCACGAACTCGTCAGGTGGAGTCGTTGATGGCTGAAGTGGCTAGTCTTCGGCAAGAGGTCAGAGTGCTTAGGCATGAGAACAGGGATTTGCACATGCTCGCAACCAATTACTCCACAAGCATGAAGAGGAAGCTGGATCAGATGCAGGAGTCCGAAGTGCGGATTCAGAGTGATCATCAACGGTTTATGGCGTTACTCCCGAGGTTTGTGTTGCCTTCGTCCTCGGGAGCAGCACCAAGTATTGAGGCTCTGAATGATCCAGCTCTGGCGCTTCGTCTTTCAGGGGCTCCGTCGACCTCCGAGGCACCACCAACCAATGACCAATGAACGAAATTAAATTACAAGTTATTGTAAAAAAAATTTATGCATTTAAGTTTTTTTTTTTTTTTTTTTTTATTATTATTATATGAATGTTTATGTTTTTAAGTTTTTTATTTTTTTTTTATTTTTATTATTATTATTATTATTTTTTATTTATTTATTTATTTATTTATTTTTTATTTTTTATGTATTTTTAACAACTTAATTAAGAAAACACAACAATAAGTAAAACAAAGTAAAAAGACTAAGTTTAACTTTCTAAACAAAAATCACAACTAACTAAACAAAACAAAATGAAATCAACGTAAAAAGAAATCAACGTAAAATAAATTCATACAAGAGCCAACAAACAATGAAAGAACTAAATACAGTAAAATAAATTCAGTAAAGAGAAGGGATTAGGAATGCAAATCTGATTGTGGGTGATTCCTAGGCCTCCCTTCATTATTCAAATGCATGGGCTTATCATTGAACGGACGGTGGTACTTGAAATGATCCGACAACGGTCTAAGTTCTAATGACGGTGCCTGAATCATCAAAATTAAAAACAAGTTAGTATAAATTAAAATAAAAAATGGAGAAGATGGCTTACAGTCACATTCAAACTCAATTATAAACACCACGTCTTTGAACGTTTCCGGGACTTTGAACTTGGCCAGGTTTACTATGATGGTTGTGGCTTGTCCCGTGTCATCAAACTCAACTGCTTTAGGCTTGATTGTCTCATGCACAGCCTCTTGGATGAATTCTTGAAATTCTCCGGCCACCTCATTTTCTGGAATAATTCTTCTTGGTGTACAAGTCTCTTTGAACGTTTCAATACCATCGGGAACTTGATTTGGTACACCAAGAATTTGGATATCACATTGCACCTTGGGAAGATCTTCCACAACATATTTTTCATTCACTTCTTCCTTGGGATTTAAAAACCTGCAAGGAAAAAGGACATTTGGTGGAACGATGTTAGAATGAATTGAACTTAGAACCTCCTCACCTGAGTTGGACGGCATAAGGACTTGAGGGGTTTACGACAAGAATTCTTCTAAACTGCCCAAGTCGTCATCCTCATCTTCTTCTTGAAGCGGCAATTCATCCATGTCCGGGCCATGTTTGGATGGTTCTGGAACAACTTCATCCTCCATATCACTTCCCAAAGTGATGGCTTCATCGATTTCCATTTCTCCCCTTGAATTTGCAAATGTGGAGTTGGAGAGTTCTCTTTGATCTTGAATTTGTGCCATGATTTCCAAAATCTGCCCAACTTGCTCCTCCAATTCGTCCACTCTTCTGACTCGGTCTTGCATCTCCTGGTTTCGATTTTCTACGTCCTGAGTCAAAGAGGTTAGTAACTTATTCAACATGTCATTATCCGAAGACGTACCTGAATTTGATTGGGGAGATTGTTGTGGTGGATGTGACGGTTCATATGGCCACTGATAGAACTCTTCCGATGGTGGCAATTGTTCTTCTTTTTGTGAACCCTGTACCGAAGAAATTAATTCTTCAAGCATTTGATTATAATCCACGGGCATACTTTGATTCGATTGGAATTGTTGTGGGGGATGCTGTGGTGGCTGCATAGGTCTTGAATAGAACTCGTCTTGCTGCCAATATCCACCTTGTTGAAATTGTTGAGGTTCATCCCACATATACTCTGAATTACTTCTCCAATCCGAATTATAAGTGTTGGAAAACATGTTGCCCCTTGATTGGTTATAGCCTTGATATCCCCAAACATCTTCATTTGCAGAAAATTGGGGATATTGATGAGTTTGAAATCCTTGCTCATAGGGCATATCAAATGTAGGGACACTTGGCATTGTGGTCCGTTCGGCATTATGATTTAACTGAGCAGTGAGCTGTGCCAATAGATCTTGAATGCTAGTAGAATCCAGGTCTTGCTCCATTTGTAACTAAAATCAAAGAAAACTAAATCAAATATCAAAAGTAAAAGACATAAACACAAATAAACATAAGCAAAAACAAAAATAAAAGGACTAGCATCAAAATTTGATGCGTAATATAACTTAACGCACACAAATTAAACCCTCTTTTGTCAAATTGTAGTAAAGATGTAAGTAGGGATCGTTCTAGACCGGGGATTAGGAGGGATTGCTAAACACTTGGAAACTGACTTAAAAACTCAAAAACAAAGTTTAAAACACTAAACTAGACTCAAAGAATGCAAAACTAAAGTTTAAAACACTTAAACAAACCTAGAACTCAAAACAGCAACTAGAAGGCTCAAAACTGCCTAAAAACCACTTTCTGGGCAGTTTTGAGCACCTACACTAATTTGGACGAAATTTGATGAAAACTTGAATCAAAATACTTAGAAACACAAATCAAAACACTTTCTAACTAATCTAAGACTTCAAATAAAGGGGGGATTTGTTTTGGACGAAAATTGAAAACAAAACAGAAACTTAAAACTAAACAGGTTGTAAAACGTTTTGGATGAAAAGGATGGATAAAGGGCTAGTTAGGAGGTTCTTCTCCACACATGTCACACTTGCAAACAAAACGATTTTCAGTTGTTCTTCGATAAACTATGGATACTCAATGCCCCAAATTAACCGTGAATTGCACTAATTAACTTTCAGTTTTTCCACAAGTTATTAGATTGGATGATTGCATACGACAACCCAAAACATTCCCTACAAGTTCCCTACATGAATTGCATAATAGAGATCCAAGCAAGAATCATTAAGTTCTATGAAAAACATAAGCATTGACGAAGCATTCGTTACTATGAATTGCATGAAACTTATGCCAAGAATTCATTCAACGCGATCGTTTTCAAGCGACCTTCACTACTTGTGATTATAAGATTGTAACTATTAGGTGAAACTCCCTCATAATCTAGCATCATATTCATGCATGAAAACTAAGCGTGCACTCTCAATCAACATACACAAATAAGTTATCAATCAAATAGATGAACGAATTGAATCCACAATTTATGAACTAACAACTGAATTTAATCAAGTCATACTGCAAGCATGTACATGGTTTCGAATTACCCCCCAACTAAGGGGGTTTAGTTCCTCATACTCACAAAGCAAAGATACATAAATTTAGAAATTAAAATCCAAAGGAAGAAAACACCTAGAACGCTCCAACTTGGCAGCAAGCTCATCAACGAATTCTCCTTCCTCCTTGCTGCGGCAGAGAACTTTAGAACAGGTTTTTTGGGTTATTTGTGGTGTAGAATGGATGGGGAATGGTATGGGAAGGTTTAGGGTTGATGGGGGTACGGCTAGGGATGATTTTGGGTCAGAAAATATGGTGAAAGGTGAAGGAAGGCTGTTGCAAAGTGTGATGGATGTGTTTGACGAATTTATGAATTGTGGAGGGTGTATGGCTGGATGGGATGAATGGAATGTGTGTGGGAGGTGTGGTTTTCTGAACTGCTTTGATGAATGGTTGAATGGGGATTATATAGTGGCTGAAAATGTCAAGCAAACATTAAGTAATGGACAATCTGCCATCCTTGCAGAAATCCACTTCATGGTGGTCCAATTTCTGCCATTCCTTGTTGTCTCTTCACTGCCCATGCTGATTCCTTGCTGCCCATGCTGATTCCTTGCTGTTTTAATTATCAAATTCGTCCATCCACATGTCTTCATGTTTGCACCATCCAATCTTGGTCCAAAAATGCTCCAAAATGTTCCAAAATGCCTCTTTTTGCATACTTTGCCATATGAACCTGAAATTGCACGAAAATGACCTTAAACACTATAATAAGTTATAACTAACTACGAAAATGCAAGAAAACAACATAACTAAGTAGCATAAATATGCTCCTATCAAATTCCCCCACACTTAGTTTTTTGCTAGTCCTCGAGCAAAACGAAATAAACAAAACGAAACAAAGTAAATAAACACACTCTAATCCTTCCAACATTTGCCTCAGGGATTTCCAATGAACATGACATGTTAAAGATTGTTATCCCCACAAATTTGAGTCATCTTTACACAAGCACATACTTAATTTAAGCCACAACTTACTCGTTCACAAGTAATCAATTAAAACAATGCTTTGAATGTAGTAACATGCCTTAGAGAATTCTCTCAATCCTTACAAGAAATGCACTCTATTTTCACTCAGATTTTTTAACTACACACCCTATACTAGTTATATGTGAGAGAATTGATGTAGATATAAAAACGAATGCTCACATATATGTATCACAAAGAACGCAATTTCCGGAGTTAACAAGCATGTTTAGATATGATCTCATGAATGGGATGCTACTACTTAGATGCGAGAACCAGTGACACCATATGCTCATACCAAATTCAAACTCCACAAATTGAAACACATAACACTCAAGATAGAAGTTAAGGGTTGTAACGGGGTTTGGGGTATTGGTTAACAAAGTAAGGATAGGGAAAACAAACGTTCTTCAAGCGATAGTAAGCAAAGTAGTGAAATTGAGACCTAGAATTCACTTAGAATGCAGAAATTAACTTTAAAACACAAGGGGAAGACTTAGACAACTCCTTAAGGTCGAATTCATTGTTTTGGACCCTTACTTCAACAAACAATACTTTGGGACACTTTTTCACAACTGTTTTTTTTTTCATACTTTTTATTTTTTTTTCTTTATTTTTTTTTTCTTTCTACCCGTGCCTATGGCACACAATTGACAAAATAAAAACTTCCCCCACACTTGGTTTCTGCCACAAAGGAATTCAATTTGAATCATGCTTACTATACTTTAAGAACGAGGGTATGGGTAGTCCTAATCTAGGCTAGGTGAGGAAAATGTGGGTTAACAAAGAAAAGGCTAAACAAGGCTCAATGGGGTTAACACCTACAAAACATAATGACATAGGGATTCATGGCTTTTTGGCTAAGGTGGTGGTCACTACACAACTTTATCTTGAATATGTGTTATGCAATTCAGTGACATGCTTTGAATGAAATGGGCATGAGTTCTAGCATTTGGAACTAAATGATGAAACTCCTTCTAAGTAGCAACCAAGCAAAGAATAGTGAGATCATGCAACGACTTTAGAAAACAAAGAATGCACAGATTTTAACTCTCCAAATAAGCGTTTAGGCTCAAGTCTCACAAGGTTGTAGCGTTAGTTTGAGTTCCTTCCTTCAAGCATGTTACAAAAACTGATTTTTCCTTTATGATTGCATGTGAATTCATAAGTTATAACCACAACCAAGCATAAACAAAGAGTAAATCAAACTTTCATCCATGTTAATCACTTTCTTTAACAGCCATGCACAAACCGAATCCTCATCATTGTGTTGGAAGGTACCCTAAGACACAAACAAACACACAAAAACAACTCTTTTTGGGTTTTTAAAACAAATTTTTCAAATTTTTATGTGATTTTCGGATTTTTACTTCAAAACACACTAAAACTGCTCAAAAACACTTAAAAACAGCAAGGAACAAGTCTCCAAGTTAAGGGTGCTAAAATCCCACGAATTTGCATCTAAAACACTTAGTTACCCCCCCCACACTTAAATCAAACATTGTCCTCAATGTTTCAAGCATAAAACCACACTAAACAAAAAGAAACACACAAACAGCAAGTAAAACAACTAAATAGGCGGATTCGAAATAAACAACAAAGAGAAGAGTTTAGGAACGCAAATCTGGAATTGGAGTGATTCCTTGGTCTTCCTTTGTTGAATTGCATGGGTTGCCTCCCAAGTAGCGCTTTCTTTAACGTCTTGAAGCCGGACGATACTTCTTCTTTAAGCTCCCCTAGGTCCCATAGCATGAAATTGATCCTTGAACGGAAGGTGATACGTGAAGTGATCCGGCAATGGTTTAAATTCGAGAATGGGTGCCTGAATCATTAACAACATGTAAGTATAAAACGTAATGGAAATTGGAGAAGATGACTTACTTGCGTTGTCCGACACAAACTCAATTACAAACACCGCATCTTTGAAGGTTGCAGGGATATTGGACTTGGCCAGATTGAATGTGATGGTTGGGCCTTGTCCCGTGTCATAAAATGCAACTTCTTTGGCATTGGTTGTTTCAACTACATCCTCTTTGATGAATTCTTGATACTCCTCAACCACTTTTTCCTCGTGAATTGTTGGAAAGGTGTCCAAGATGTCTTTCTTCCCCTCATCTTTCATGGATTGCATGAACCTGCCAGGGAAAGGTGCATTTGGGGGAACAAAGTTAGAAATAATTAAATTTGGAACAACCTTACTTGAATGGGGTGGTGTAGGAATATTGGGAGGTTGCGGCAAGGGTTGTTCTTCCCTTGCCGTGCCTTGTGCATCCTCCTCCTCTTCGAACAGTAGCAATTCATCCATGGGCTCATCTTCAACCATTTGTTCTTGAATTTGTTCAATGCATTCTGCATTCTGCCTAAATTGATTGTTCCACTCAGCCAACTCTTTTGCTTGATAGAAATCCTCAATTGGTTGCCAAAATGCGTCTTGTTGAAATGGTTGAGCTTCCCTGCCCTGCTCCAAAGAATTCAGTTGTTGAATAACTTCCTTATAATAATTTGATATACCTGAATTTGGATGTGAAGATTGAGGGGGAGGCTGTGGTGGTGCATATGAATCCTCATATGGTTGCCAATATGTTTCTTGTTGAACTTGTTGAGCTTCCCACCACATAGAGTTTGAATGATCACTCCAATCGCTTTGTGGATATTGATTGGCTTGGTATCCTTGCCTATAAGACGCACTAAATGTAGGGACATTTTGCATTGTGGTCCTTTCAGCAAACTGCGACAATTGAGAAGTAAGATTTGCCAATTGAGCTTGAATGCTAGCAAAATCCATGTCTTACTTCTCAAGCACCTAAAATCAAAGAAAAAGAACTAAAGCAAATATCAAAAGTAACATCAACCAAAGAAAATAAAACTAAGTTAGAAACTAAAACAAAAACAAACTAAACAAAAAGAAAAGAACCAAGGGATTAGCAAAGTTGCTAATCCCCGGCAACGGCGCCAAAATTTTGATGCGAAAATAAATTCACGCACAAATTTAAACCCTATTTGTGACAGTTGTAGTAATGATGTAAGTAGGGATCGTTCTAGGCCGGGGATTAACTAGGGATGCTAATCAAAGTAAAATTAAATTAAAAACGTAAAAACAAAATTTAAAATATTAAACTAGACTCAAAACACTTAAATAGAATAACTCAAAATAAAACTAACAAATAAACTAAAATAAATCAAAAGACTCAAAACAACTCAAGATTTAAGAAAACACAAACTAAAATGATTTCTAATAAATCTAACACTTTAAAATAAAATGGGGGATTGATTTTGACGAAAAGTAAATTAAACTTAAATAAATTACAAAATTGACAAAAACATAAAATTAAGGTAAAATGATAAATGACGGACTGGCTAGAGGATTATTCTCCACACATGCCACATATGCAACCTAAATTGATTTTCAGTTGTTCTTTCAATAAATTGTAAATTCTCAACGCCCCAAGTTAATTAGGTCCGCTTAAATTAACCTTCAGATTTTCCTACTTTTATTAGGTTGGATGATTGCATACGACAACCCAAAACATTCCCTACAAGTTCCCTACATGAATTGCATAATAGAGATACAAGCAAGAATCATTAAGTTTTATGAATTGCATAATAGAGATACAAGGTCCTAATAACAAAGTTGGCAAGAAAAATGCATTTTGGTGCATTTTGGAGCAATTTTGGGCTGAAATTGATTGCATGCTGATAGGAGCATATTTATGCTACTTAGTTATGTTGTTTTCTTGCATTTTCGTAGTTAGTTATAACTTATTATAGTGTTTAAGGTCATTTTCGTGCAATTTCAGGTTCATATGGCAAAGTATGCAAAAAGAGGCATTTTGGAACATTTTGGAGCATTTTTGGACCAAGATTGGATGGTGCAAACATGAAGACATGTGGATGGACGAATTTGATAATTAAAACAGCAAGGAATCAGCATGGGCAGCAAGGAATCAGCATGGGCAGTGAAGAGACAACAAGGAATGGCAGAAATTGGACCACCATGAAGTGGATTTCTGCAAGGATGGCAGATTGTCCATTACTTAATGTTTGCTTGACATTTTCAGCCACTATATAATCCCCATTCAACCATTCATCAAAGCAGTTCAGAAAACCACACCTCCCACACACATTCCATTCATCCCATCCAGCCATACACCCTCCACAATTCATAAATTCGTCAAACACATCCATCACACTTTGCAACAGCCTTCCTTCACCTTTCACCATATTTTCTGACCCAAAATCATCCCTAGCCGTACCCCCATCAACCCTAAACCTTCCCATACCATTCCCCATCCATTCTACACCACAAAAAACCCCAAAAACCTGTTCTAAAGTTCTCTGCCGCAGCAAGGAGGAAGGAGAATTCGTTGATGAGCTTGCTGCCAAGTTGGAGCGTTCTAGGTGTTTTCTTCCTTTGGATTTTAATTTCTAAATTTATGTATCTTTGCTTTGTGAGTATGAGGAACTAAACCCCCTTAGTTGGGGGGTAATTCGAAACCATGTACATGCTTGCAGTATGACTTGATTGATTTTCAGTTGTTCTTTCAATAAATTGTAAATTCTCAACGCCCCAAGTTAATTAGGTCCGCTTAAATTAACCTTCAGATTTTCCTACTTTTATTAGGTTGGATGATTGCATACGACAACCCAAAACATTCCCTACAAGTTCCCTACATGAATTGCATAATAGAGATACAAGCAAGAATCATTAAGTTTTATGAAAATCATAAGCATTGACGAGGCACTTGTTACTATGAATTGCATGAAACTTATGCCAAGAATTTACCTAACGCGATCGTTTATAAGCGACCTTCACTACTTGTGAATATAAGTTCATAACGATTAGGTGAAATTCACTTATATTCTAGCATCAAATTCATGCATGTAAATTAAGTATGCATCCTTAATCGACATACAAAAATAAGTTATCAATCAAGCAGTTAAGCAAATTAAATCACAACTCAGAAATCACAACCGAAGGTAATCAATTCAAATTACAAATATATCCATGGTTTTGAATTAAACTCTAGCCAAAATAAAATTAGTTACACATTATTAAAATTAAAACAGAAATTAAACTTGAGTTTGGAACGAATTAACCGAATTGAGGATGTGCAAGGATCTGTGCATAAGCTGCCTCTGACAAGAATTCACACTGCCAAAGGCAGCATCTCCATTTTCTTGCTGATTCCCCTTCTTTCCTGCGTCTTTGACTTGCACAGTCGCTGCCCGCGTGTCCGTGCTGACCCAAGTCAGCACTGCTGCTTGTTTCCGCGCCTTGCTGACTGCCCAAGCTGCTCCACGTGCAGTGCTCTGTCTTCTCGCAAGCTGCATCAAAGGCAGCTCTCCCTCAGTTCTTTCCGTTCCCTCCAGGCGCTGACTGCCCAAAAACTCCTGTTTTTCCGTGCAAGGCTGCAAGGGCAGCCTGTTCTTTCCCGTGCGCCAATGTGCAGCGTTGCTGCCCTCCTGACTGGCTTCTCTCTCCTGCGCTGACCTGCTGACAGTGTCCAAGCAGCTGCTGCTCCAACTCCTGCTTCACACGTCTCTCTCTAGACAGCTGCCTAAGGGCAGCACACCCCCCAAACCTTTCTTTCCTCTCCCCCCTCCAAGCTCTCCTCAGTCCCGCTTCCTTTATTCTTTCCGCACGCTGACATGCTGCCCACTTCTTTCCTCCACTTGCTGTTTTTATTTTTCTTTTATGGCAGCCCTCATGCTGCCACTTCTCATTTCTTTATTCTTTATTCATTTCTGTTCTTGCCAGCTGCACCAGGCAGCTGTTATGCTCCCCACGCGTTGCTTTCTGCCAAAAACCCCACTCAATTAACATCATATATATATATATATATATATATATATGTATAATACTATCCTATTTTTATTAACCAAAAATAGTGGGCAAGACAGTTTTGACGATTTTATCACTTAAAATCTCACTTGTGCAAAATTTATTTTATTTACTAGATAAATACTAAAAAACACAAAAACAAAGTAACTAGCTCAAAAATATAAGAAACTAACTAAGAAAAGACGAGAGAATTTGATGTAAAATATGTATAAATATAATCCGATCACATGCACTTGGAGACATGAGGATGGACGTTTTGGGAAGATTAGAATTCAACATATGTGTGTGCACATGGGCAAAAGAGGAAACACACACACATGGGCAAAGGAAAGGCATGGCATGGGCATAAAATACACCACTACATTCACACATTACCACAACACTCACCCTTGTCCCCTTCATTATTTCTGTTTTCATGCACCATTACATTTAATCATTGCACTCAAGTGGTGCACATCCCTTGTCCCCTTCACCCATCAGATTTCATTCACTTTCACCTCCACTACATGCACTCATTGATGCACCATTCCTCCACTTTCACCTCCACTATGACTCATTTCTGCACCATTCCACCTCCCTTTCCTTTATCTACCATGTGCACAATCATTCATGTTCCGCACTTGCATTCATAGATGCAACACCACTCCATTTCACCCCATGCTTTGCATCATTACTTCACTTTCACCTTTGAATCATTGCTAACACCACCATCCATCCCTCCATGCCATGCACTTCCTCTATAAAAGGAAGTGTGTGTGGCAGCCATTACATTCAGTTTTTGCTAGAGAATTCATCCCCATTTTGATATAACCTTCATCCAAACACTTCCATTCCTCTATACAAACAAACCTTCAAACACTCACCAACACCTTGTGCTGTAGCAAATGAAGGGAAGGAAAATGCTTGGATGTGCTTGCTGTCCAACTTGGATCGTTGGAGCGTTTAGGTGTTTTCTTTCTTTTGTTTTTAATGTCTAAATTTGTTTATCTTTTCCTTGTAAGTATGAGAAACTAAACCCCCCTTAGCTAGGGGGGAATTCGAAACCATGTTCATGCTTGCAATATGATTTGATTACTTTCAGTTGTGATTCATAAGTTGTGAATTCAATTTACTTATCCATTTGAATTAAAACTGATTTGTGTATGTTGGTTGAGAGTGCACGCTTAATTTCCATGCATAAATATGATGCTAGGATATAAGGGAGTTTCACCTAATCGTTATGAACTTATATTCACAAGTAGTAAAGGTTGTTCGTCACAACCGTGTTAAGTAAATTCTTGGCATAAGTTTCATGCAATTCATAGTTACAAATGTTTCGTCAATGCTTATAATTTTCATAGAACTTAATGATTCGTGCTTGTATCTCTATTATGCAATTCATGTAGGGAACTTGTGGGGAATGCTTTGGGTTGTATGAAATTAGGAAAATCTGAGGATTAATTTAAGCGTACCTAATTAATCTGGGGGGTTGAGGTTCATGGTTTATTGAAAAGCAATTGGAAATTGGTTTATGTGCAAGTATGTCATGTGTGGAGAAGAACCCTCTAGCTAGCCCATCATCCATAGTTTAACCCATCACCCATCAATTCACCTAAATTTGTCCAAGAATCTGTTTAAATTGTTCTTGCTTTGTTTTCCTTATTTTCGTCCAAAACCAAAATCCCCTTTAGTTTATTAAGTCATATTAGTTAGTACTTGTTTTAGATTGTGTTTTTAAGTGTTTTAAGTCAAGATAAAATCAATTTTCGTCCAAACTTTGTGTTAGTGGCATAAACTGCCTTAGAGTTGTTTTTAGGCAGTTTTGAGTCTCTATAATCTGTTTTGAGTCTTGTGACTTTGTTTTGAGTCTTGTAAGTTTAATTTCATGCTTTTAAGTTTGTTTTTATATATTTGAGTCAGTTTAGAGTGTTTTAGCAATCCGTTCTAATCCCCGGTTTAAGAACGATCCCTACTTATTCATACTACAATTGTCAACAAGAGGGTTTAATTTGTGTGCTAAGTTAATTCGCATCAAATTTTTGGCGCCGTTGCCGGGGATTAGCAACTTTGCTAATCCCTTGTTATTTCTTTTTGTTTATTTTCATGTGTTTTTATGTTAGTAACTGCCCTTGTTTGTTTTCTTGTTTTAGGTACTAGTTTATGACTCAGAGTTCTCATCCGGTTCGTGAGCATATCTTGGACTTTGACGACGATTTTGAGAGGACTTTGAGAAGGAATAGGAATCAACAAGATCGTAACCCACCTATTATTTAACCTGAGTTTGAAGAACATCCACTTGAAGAAGAAGAGGAAGATCCCAACATGGTAGCGGACAATCGAACAATCAAGGAGCTTTCCGCTTCGAGATTGGACAATTCCGCTCCTCTATGCATCCAATACCCCATGGCTGCCCTAGGGAAGACGGATGAGTTCGAATTGAAATCAAGTTTGTTGCATCACATTCCTAAGTTCCACGGGATGTCCATGGAAGATCCTAATAAACATTTGAAGGAGTTCGAGGTTGTTTGTTCGAGCATGATCCCTATGAATGTTGATGGGAGTATTCTGAAAATGAAGGCTTTTCCCTTTTCTCTCTTAGAAAAGGCTAAAGATTGGTTGTATGAGCTAGCCCCCGGAACTGTCACATCATGAGAGAGTATGAAACGGGCATTTTCCCAACTTCTCGAGTCATTCTACTACGCAAAAGGATTAGTGGCATTCAGCAAAACCAAGGTGAATCCTTTCCCACTTACTATGAGCGTTTTAAAACCCTTGTTGCTTCATGTCCACAGCACCAGATGAAGGATGAGCTTCTTCTTCAATATTTCTACGAAGGGCTTCTACCAATTGAACGCCAAATGCTAGACGCCTCAGCGGGAGGAGCTTTGGTGGACAAAACACCCATGGCTGCCAAGACCTTAATTGCTAACCAAGCATTGAATGCTCAACAATATGAAGGCGTTGGTCAAAGGGACACCCCACGGCAACAAGTGAATGAGGTAAGTTCCACATCCGACATTCAATTGCAATTAGCTAATCTTACTTCCATTGTGTCTCAGATGGCCGAAGGAATGAGGATGAAAGAACCAAGTGTATGTGGTGTGTGTTCTATCCAAGGACATGCCTCTGAAAAGTGCCCTCAATTGATTGAAAATGGTGGATGGGAAAGCGCCAATGCAATTGGATTTCAAGGCCAAAACCAGCCAAGGAACGATCCATATTCTAATACGTACAATCCAGGTTGGAGAGACCATCCAAATTTCAAGTGGAGGGAGCCCAAACAACCCCAACAACAAGGAGGCTTTAGGCAGCAACCTCCGGGCTTCTATACCAAGCAATACGCATCAACACAAACCCCACAACAACCTGCCCAAAACACTTCAAGTACATCTCTAGATAATGATACACTTCTTAAATTACTCACCAATTTGTCTCAGGGGCAAGAAAATCAAGCCAAAGCAATGCAAAGCCAAGACAAAAGGGTGGATCAATTGGAGAAGCAAATTGGGCAGATTGCGGAGTTTGTTGGGCAGTTTAGAGAACAAGGAAAACTTCCTAGTTCAACCGTTGTGAATCCCAAAGGAGGCTTTGAATCTGCCAAGGCAATCATGCTAAGGAGTGGAAAAGAAGTTGGAGTTGACCATAGACCATCCAAATCAAGTGAAAAGGAGGATGAGAAGTTGCAATTCAAGGAGGAAAGCCAAGACAAGGCCACGACAAGGATTGAGCAATCCATGCCACAACCCCCTACACCCTCTCCACATCCTAATCCGTCCAAATCAGGTAAGATGGGTCCCATTTCGGTTAATACTAACCATATTCCACCCAATGTACCCTTTCCTAGCAGATTTTTACAAGCCAAGAACGAAGAGGAGGAAAAAGATGTTCTGGAGACGTTTAGAAAAGTGCATGTCAATATCCCACTTCTTGATGCTATAAAACAAATCCCGAAGTATGCCAAGTTTTTTAAGAAGCTTTGTACAACAAGGAAATGTATTCGGGAGAAAGAAGTGGTACATGTAAGCGAGAATGTCTCTGCAATGTTACAAAGAAAGCTGCCACCCAAATGTAAAGATCCGGGTAGTTTCACAATTCCTTGTGTAATTGGTAGTACAAGGTTTGAGCATGCTATGCTAGATTTAGGTGCATTAATTAATGTCATGCCATATTCTGTGTATGCATCTATGAATTTAGGAGAACTAAAAAATGATGGTGTGATTATTCAATTAGCCGATTGATCTAATGCATATCCAAAATGAGTGTTGGAAGATGTTTTGGTGCAGGTAGACCACATGATTTTTCCTGCAGATTTCTATGTGCTTGATATGGAGGATTCAGCCCACTCTTCACCATCACCGCTCTTACTTGGATGACCTTTCATGAAAACGGCTCAAACCAAGATTGACGTGGCCAATGGAGTAGTAACTATGGCATTTGGTGTTGATATGATTAACTTTAAGATTTCTGAATCTGTTGAGAAGACTAATGATGTTCGTTCTTGTTGTGCCATTGATGTAATTGAAAATATAGGGCATGAATGTTCAACACTAATCAAGAAGGATGTTTCTCGCACCATAATCGAGGAGGGACTTGGAGTAAAGCACAAAGTGAAGGGAAAATTATGAGTTTTCAAGATTTGGGATTTCAAAATGACTAGCATGCATATACAATTCTAGATTTATATACATACGCAACGGAAGCATTTATAACAAGTTATCAAAGTTATAGTCATGTAAATCCCCTTCAAGGTTCATAGGTTTAAATATAATGCATCAAAACAATTTTGCTTAAGAACAAAGTCAAGGAATAGATCTATACCTCTTGTTCTTGATTTTAGACCAAGGATGGACCACCTCCAAGCTCTTTGTTCCTTGAATTCCTTGAGCCTAGCTTCCCTCCTTGCCTCCTCCACTTTGATAGAATGAGTGCTCCTAGGTTCTCTTCAAGTCCCCAAAGTAGAAGACCTCTAAAGATCCTCACCCACTAGTATAATGAGAAGGATGAAGGAATGACCAAAAGGATGAAAAGTTGTTAGCCCTTTCACACTCTAGGTGGCCGGCCTAATTGAGAGAGAGAGAGAGATGGTGGTTTTGATTTTGTGTTTCTAAAACTTACAAAAACATTAAAGGAATCAATCTCTATAAAGTTCCTTATATATTATCAAAAACCTAGTCAACAAATTGACCAAACATCTCACCCAAACCCTTAGTATGTGGCCGGCCCTATTGTGTTAATTTGGGCTTTGGGCTTTCATTTATTTCAAGTCATCCAATGCTTGAATAAAAGCCCAATGGGTTTAGGCCCAATGGGCCCAATTAAACCCGAACATTTCTTTAAGCCCAAAACGATCTTTTATCGCTTTTATGATTTCTTTAGACTTTCTAAATTAATCAAAACACTTAATTAATCCAATTAATTAATTCCATCATCCATTAATTACCCACTACAATAGTGTTTTGGTGAACAATCTTTTAGGTTCTAATTAGCAAGGCAGTGAGGTGATTGGTCATTAATTCAATTTAATTTCAATCACTAGTGAATCAAAACTTCATTTTAATTCACCATTCTTCTTTGATGACTATGTTTATTTATCTTAGAAGAACTCACAAACTATGAGTGACATCTAACCATATGTCATAGCTACCCAAGCTAATGTAGAAGTTTATTCGGAGAACCTATTCAGTTGGAATTACAATGTAATTCGATCCTTCTCTAATACAATACTCTCAATCATATTACTAGGGTATGGATGTATTATGTCAAACCCCTAATGTGATTATTCCTTCTTATATGATTCTTTTGAGTCGTATAGGAACACATTCCTTTCAATACGCTCGATACTTCGGCCGAAGATTTCCGAATCATATCTTAGAGTATTCTTCCTCTCTTACCGAGGATTAGAGATTCCTTGTTGCGCATACACTTGCCTTCATGACTAAGTGGCTTAACCCCAACTATGCCGTTGACATTCTGAAAGATTGACGTTTGACATAATCAAAGATCAAGTACTTAACCACAAGACAACGACGATGCCTCAGGTCTAAGGACTACTTACATTATTCCAACCTTTAGAGTTACTTGCTTGACATGTGAGTAGACCTCCATGCAAGTACTCTCGTTCGATTGTGTTCAGTGAACTCATTCCCCTAATGAGCACCTACATACTTGTCTTAGTGTCACAACACGAATGGGATGAGACTTTCCATCCTTCCATTTGAAGCAGACACAGTATGTACCGATCTACAGATTGTCAGTTTCCCTCTGACAATCCAATGACCAGGAACCTTTTGGACATTTGGTTATCTGAAGAAGGTCTCTGTAGTCTAACATCATTAGATTACTTCTTCAATCCATCCATTGTCCATGGATACACTATTTAAGACATATATCGTTTATTGAGATAGTCCTAATTCGTGTTTTTGCCATTTGACGTATAAGAATCATCTATACATCTATTCTTTTGTCCTGAAAGGTTTCTTCCAAAGATTGGCTTTCAGGGCATATTTCCAACAATCTCCCACTTGCACTAAAGTCAATCACTAGTGTATCTTATACATCTTGTCGAGAGAGTTCATGCTCGCTGGTTAACTTGGTTATGTATTAATTCCTTTTATTTTAAAAGGGAATTTACTCATCAAATGTTTCCAAAACATTTGATGATGTCTCTTTAATGTGTTCGAATATTTTGATGAGACCTTGATTCCATGGCTTGAGCTATCGCCCCATTACGTCGTAGTACACTACCATCGACCTTATGGTTTGGATTCAATCATTGGTTCTAATAGAACCCCTTCATTCAAAACACCTTTTTGAAGCAGTTTCTAAAACAATATATCGTCATATATTTTGTTTGTATACTTTATACAAACTTTGCTCCATCCTTGAGACCATTGTAGTACCATACTATCAATTCATTCATATGGTTAGTTCTTCATCCATTATGAAGTTCCATTTGTTAAAATGGCTTATTTTCACTTTGGTTAACAACTTAAGTGAATGCATGCTTCCAGAGTCCTACTCTGATGTTTCCTTTTAAAGGCAATAATACTCTATCAGTTGCTTTGGTTCTGATCCTGGGATATAGTAATATCTTAAAGTGACAACCCCTGTGGTTCTTCACTTTTGGATATCTATTTTCACAAGTCAATACATGTGTCCCTTTTGTGATTTTATGACACATTCATTATAAGGGTTCTGAAAGTGATTTCCTATCACATAAGAAAATGCTTTCTTAAATCTACAACATTTGAGATTTAATTCCTCTTTTAATATCCTTGAGATAGTCTTGCTATATCAATTAGTCCAATTTCAAGTCTATACTTCAAAATTGACTGTGTCATTTTTATTTTTTTTTTTAATTTTTCGAGTAACATCTATGATGTATCAAGTCTATCAATTAGACTTCATTCATATCTTGTTTGCTCAAATTATGACATCACTCCCACTGGCCTTGATGTAACTTAGCATTCATTCAAAATTAACAATTATATCGTCTTGATTTGAATGCATATTGCTCCCACTAACTTGTATTGGATCTATTGACAATCATTAAGATCCATTAGCTTATTGATGATATCTCAACTATTTTGAGACTATCAACAACACTAGCTAACACAAGTTATTCAAACGAATCGTACACAAAAGAATTCCATCTCAACCAATTCCATTTGAAATGTGTAACTTGCTTTGTCAAGTCTATTCATTTAATTCATATGGTGTCATACATCATATTTCAAGCTTTAGTCATACTAAGACTTTTAATGTAGTTATATAAGAATTATCCAAGTCTTTAGTGGAAGCATAACTTCTACTAATGATATAGAAACTCAACCATTCCTTCTAGGTGGTTGATATAATTCTTTATCAAAACTACATAGAGCAATATTGTTACATTAGATGTTGAATTTGGATTGTCTTGTTGTTAAAGCAAATGTTGTGACTCATTTTGTAGTTATTCCCTTTTGTTTCATCAACTTGTCCATATGCTTTGTTATTTAGCTTGTTCTCATAAAAGAGAATGATGGACAACTCCCAACATATAACCATTTTATGCTAGGTTGACGAAACCAACATTCAAAGACTTTCTTTAAATGTCACACAACATAGAATTTTAACGTTTGAAGAGCTTGAGTCTTTTAACAATTTAAAATTACAAACTCTTAATAATAGTCAAGTACTATTATTCTTTTGACAACTATAAACCAATCACATTCAAGTTTATATCCATTTTCACACCTCCCACTATTTCTCATGACTTTAATGAGAAATCATTTCATACATTCAAAATGTATAAAATTGGTGTATATTGGCATAAGACATTGTGTTTCATATGATATAAATCTTGTATCTCACCTAGGATACAACAAGACAATATTCAATTCATAACACTACTATTAAGAAAATGTATTAGAAGGCATTCATCACATTACATTAATATGATAATTCAAACATTCATAATGTTTAATATAAAAAGCATTAGCTCTAAACATTTAGAGACTAATTAAATACCTTTATACATATAAGCATTTATTTAGTGGCCTTCCATCATATGAAGCCATATTAAGTTCTTAACAAAATAAGAAAGTTTTAAAGACTGTCTTTAAATGCAACAAACTTCTTAAGTAGTAAGCAAAAACATGGTGGACGAACTCTTCTCCACACCTTTCCTTGCTTGTTCCTCTTCTACTTGGCTTCTTCACCTATATTTATACAAATGATTAGCCCTTTATATCAAATATAAATATTTAGAAGATCTAACATTTAGAATTGAAAACAAGAACATAAACCATACCTTGTGGTTTGTCCTTAAGACTTGCAAGGTAAAACTTGCAATTCCTCCTCCAATGTCCCTCCTTTCCACAGTGGTGGCAAGTCCCTTTGGGCTCTATTGCCTTCTTTTTCCACACTCTTCCTTTTGGCTTATGAGTGGGTGACTTCATCTCCTTTCTTTTGCCTTTGCCTTTCAGCTTGGCTTTGGAAGAGGATGGCTTGTTATAGGCTACTGCAGCAGTCCCTATAATGTTCTCTTTCTTCATAGTCTTCTCGGCAGTTACTAACATATTTAGCAACTCAGAGAGAGTACTATCCATTTTATTCATATTGTAGTTCATTACGAACTGCGCAAATGAATCAGAAAGAGAAGCCAATATGAAGTCCTGGGCCAATTCCCCGTCAAGTGGAGTACCAAGGTTCTCCAATTGTTCAATGAATCCTATCATCTTCAGTACATGTTGATGTACTGGAGCCCCTTTGACCATCTTGGTCTTCACAAGTTCACAAACAGTGCTAAAGCGACGGTTGCGCGTCCCTTCGCCATATAACTCCGTAAGATGGAGTATTATGGAAAATGCACTGTCCATGTCCTCGTGCTGTCTCTGTAGCTCCTCATTCATGGAAGCCAACAGATAGCACTTGGCTTGTGTGCCATCCTCAACGTGCTTGTCAAACTTAGCACGCTCATCCTCTGTAGCCTCAGGGCCAAGAGGTATGTGAGGTGGAGCCTTGTCTAGCACGTAAACAATCTTCTCCAATGTTAGGAGAATCTTGACATTACGATACCATGATGGGAAATTGTGCCCTTCAAGGCAATGTTTGTCGAGTATTTTCGCGAGTGCGCTTCCAACCATATCTAAATACATAAACACTAAAATAATTAGATTGATTGTTGATTAAGTCAAACGATTCGGGTCTTTAAACCGAATGACACCACCCACCATTTTTGGCAAATTCCATATCCCTCAAGATGGAATCCGGGAGATTTCAAAGAAAGCTCCTAGCGGGTTATAGGAGGCTCACTATTACCAAGCCTACCTCACAATGATATGGTATTGGCTAGCATTAATAATAATGAGAGAGTACACTTACTCATTTGCAACTAATGCAAGTACCCATCAATTTGGCCTCTAGAGAATGATGCCTCACAATGATATGATATTGGCGCCATTGCACTTAGTTAAGTCATTCCCACCATGCTTAGTTCGTGAAGGGGTTCAAGAATAGCCTCACAATGATATGATATTGGCTATCCTCGTTGCCTACACTAACCTCATCATATGTTTATGGATTCCTCCTGAGTATAAGCATGCACTTTGTACTCCCCCATGATAGGGTGAAGCCGGTGTACAAGTCATAAACGATTGGATCCCACCATGGTGGAAGGCCACGAAAAAGTGTTCTAAGCACTCTTACGCTTTCAACTTAATATTGTTTGTTGGTTGAGGGATTTTAAGGTCTCATCAATATTATTTATTTAATCATATTCAAATAAATAGTCCTATTATAACTACTAGTCCAAAGTTAATGAAATTAGTAGCATATGATATCCCCACTATTCGTTTTCACAAAACAAATCAATATCAAAACATTTTTCAAAATATTGGAGATATATATTACTACTAATTATATTCATTATATTTTAGTAGCGTATGATACTCCCACTATTTGTTTTAAGAAAAACAAATCAATATTAAAAACGAATTTTTCAAATATTGGAAGTAACTACTACTACTATGGTTTTTGCATTCCTTTGAAATTGGACTTTATAGTTATCTTAGGCTCTTGGATGACCATGGACTTATTAGGTTATTGCAACAACGAGCCATCATTGTTGAATATAAACTCGGGGAGGTTGTGTCAATTTAATTACGTGCTTTTCAATCCAATTAAAACATTTTCATTTAGCCATTAGAAATGAAAGACAATCATTCATTGCTAATTAGGGCGTTGGACCCATTTAATATTTAATCTCATGTCAAAACCCACTTTTAGTTATGTCTTCTTGCCAATAGTTAAAGAAACTCTAGTCTAGCACTAGAGGGAATCAACTAATGAATAGAGATTAAGAAGTAATAAGAATTACAAACCGATTTGTACAAATTCCTATAAATTACATATACTAAAAGGGGAGAGAGATAGATTAATTTCAAACGTGACAAGGTCCATTTAAACAGTAATTAAAACACATTCACAAGGTTCAAACAATTTCATTTTAGCGCCTTATCTCATAGCTCAATTATCGTTTAAGGCATAAGTCCATAGTCACCCATTTTTCCAACTATCTAATCACATTAAATAATCATATGGAATGCAACATAAACATTTAGATTTAGTGCATATGGGCATAATAGTATTATGAGTTTAAACAACTAACAAAATTAAAATCAAATATTTTAACTTTCTAGTTAGTAGGGCCCTATATGCAAATATGAAAAAGTTAGGGGTCAAACCATAAATACTCAAAAGTAAAACCAACTTTCTCAAATTATAAAATGGCCCCCATAAGTGGGAAATCCACTAAGGTAGGCCGGCCTTAGTAATGGGGGGGGGATGAAATCCACTAATTTTGCATTAATTCATTACAAAATAAAAAGAAACATCATTATGTTTGTCACTTATCTTAGCTTTTAATTCTTTAGAAAAAGTGATGGATATTCACCTAATCTAGTAGGGTTCAATTAATTTTAATATGGTTATGGATGGTAAGAATATCATCCAAAACCACAAAACCATGCATGAAAACCATTTTCATCAAAAACAAAACTATGAACACCAAGAACAAAACCATGAACATATTTTTCAAGATTTGTGTATTCTTGGTGATTTTTCAAACCCAAAAACTTAAGTGACAAGATTTCTTCTTTCTAGCTTTAAATGATGTGTGAGTGTCTTACAATAAAACATAAACACATGCTCAAAATTTCCCCAAAATCGTGCCAACCACAAAGAACAAGAAACCCAAAATTTTGTTCATGACTTGTTCTTCATTCATGCATACAAAACAATTTTTACATGCACATCTTTTCAACTCTTGATTTATATTTTTCAACCATTGAAAAACAAAAGATAAACATACTTTAAATGAAGAAGTAATATGTCAAAATTAGTTCTAAACTCAAATTTCATTCATGCATACAAAACAACTTTTGCATACATATCTTTTTCAACTATTGACTAACATTCTTCAACTATTGAAAAACAAAAGATAAACATATTTTGAATGAAACAATAATTATGTCATGCATAATATTAATACCCATATGCATAAAATCCAAAAGGACACATTATACATAAACCTTTGGCTCTGATACCACTTGAAGGGAAAATTATGAGTTTTCAAGATTTGGGATTTCAAAATGACTAGCATGCATATACAATTCTAGATTTATATACATACGCAACGGAAGCATTTATAACAAGTTATCAAAGTTATAGTCATGTAAATCCCCTTCAAGGTTCATAGGTTTAAATATAATGCATCAAAACAATTTTGCTTAAGAACAAAGTCAAGGAATAGATCTATACCTCTTGTTCTTGATTTTAGACCAAGGATGGACCACCTCCAAGCTCTTTGTTCCTTGAATTCCTTGAGCCTAGCTTCCCTCCTTGCCTCCTCCACTTTGATAGAATGAGTGCTCCTAGGTTCTCTTCAAGTCCCCAAAGTAGAAGACCTCTAAAGATCCTCACCCACTAGTATAATGAGAAGGATGAAGGAATGACCAAAAGGATGAAAAGTTGTTAGCCCTTTCACACTCTAGGTGGCCGGCCTAATTGAGAGAGAGAGAGAGATGGTGGTTTTGATTTTGTGTTTCTAAAACTTACAAAAACATTAAAGGAATCAATCTCTATAAAGTTCCTTATATATTATCAAAAACCTAGTCAACAAATTGACCAAACATCTCACCCAAACCCTTAGTATGTGGCCGGCCCTATTGTGTTAATTTGGGCTTTGGGCTTTCATTTATTTCAAGTCATCCAATGCTTGAATAAAAGCCCAATGGGTTTAGGCCCAATGGGCCCAATTAAACCCGAACATTTCTTTAAGCCCAAAACGATCTTTTATCGCTTTTATGATTTCTTTAGACTTTCTAAATTAATCAAAACACTTAATTAATCCAATTAATTAATTCCATCATCCATTAATTACCCACTACAATAGTGTTTTGGTGAACAATCTTTTAGGTTCTAATTAGCAAGGCAGTGAGGTGATTGGTCATTAATTCAATTTAATTTCAATCACTAGTGAATCAAAACTTCATTTTAATTCACCATTCTTCTTTGATGACTATGTTTATTTATCTTAGAAGAACTCACAAACTATGAGTGACATCTAACCATATGTCATAGCTACCCAAGCTAATGTAGAAGTTTATTCGGAGAACCTATTCAGTTGGAATTACAATGTAATTCGATCCTTCTCTAATACAATACTCTCAATCATATTACTAGGGTATGGATGTATTATGTCAAACCCCTAATGTGATTATTCCTTCTTATATGATTCTTTTGAGTCGTATAGGAACACATTCCTTTCAATACGCTCGATACTTCGGCCGAAGATTTCCGAATCATATCTTAGAGTATTCTTCCTCTCTTACCGAGGATTAGAGATTCCTTGTTGCGCATACACTTGCCTTCATGACTAAGTGGCTTAACCCCAACTATGCCGTTGACATTCTGAAAGATTGACGTTTGACATAATCAAAGATCAAGTACTTAACCACAAGACAACGACGATGCCTCAGGTCTAAGGACTACTTACATTATTCCAACCTTTAGAGTTACTTGCTTGACATGTGAGTAGACCTCCATGCAAGTACTCTCGTTCGATTGTGTTCAGTGAACTCATTCCCCTAATGAGCACCTACATACTTGTCTTAGTGTCACAACACGAATGGGATGAGACTTTCCATCCTTCCATTTGAAGCAGACACAGTATGTACCGATCTACGGATTGTCAGTTTCCCTCTGACAATCCAATGACCAGGAACCTTTTGGACATTTGGTTATCTGAAGAAGGTCTCTGTAGTCTAACATCATTAGATTACTTCTTCAATCCATCCATTGTCCATGGATACACTATTTAAGACATATATCGTTTATTGAGATAGTCCTAATTCGTGTTTTTGCCATTTGACGTATAAGAATCATCTATACATCTATTCTTTTGTCCTGAAAGGTTTCTTCCAAAGATTGGCTTTCAGGGCATATTTCCAACACAAAGAGCACGCCCCGACCTTCAAATCACCAAATCTGACCGAGAGTATCCCTTGTGCATCTGTTCAATGTGCTGCCACTTCATTGTAGCACATTGGTAAACCACCTATTCCAATTTCGATTCCTGTTTCAACTAATAGGTTGTTACCTTGTATGGTGCAGGTCCCCAATGGAATCCAAGCTGGTGGGAATGATTACATTGACTTAAGGATGCTCAACGCCCCAATTGGGAAGGATTATTATCCCCTTCCATTCATAGAGCCAATGTATGAGTATTTTGAGGAGCATGCCGTAGAGGACATACCCCCCATGCCGTAGGCCCTATTCAACCTTAAATGGAGGTATCGTCCGGCTGGAAGACGTTAAAGCAAGCGCTTCTTGGGAGGCAACCCATGTATTCAAATAAGGAAGATTTTTGAATCGCTCCACAATCAGTTTTGCGTTTCTAAAAACCTTCCCTTTTCTGCATTTTTATTTTGCCATGATTGTCATTTTTATTTGTTGCTTATTTAATTATTTTTGGGTGTGGGTTTATTTTTGAAACATTGACAGATATGCAAGGTATTTTCACATTAATTTTCATGGAAAAGGAACATTAGGTAGAAAGGTAGAAAAAATACAAGCAAGTGCAAACAAGCAGGAATGAGCCTTCATTGGTTAGGTGGTCCCTCAGCATTCGACGGACCTCCAAAAAGTCGAAGCGCCAGAGTTTGATTTTCCGGAGCCTCAACACTTGGTGAACTGCCAGATGACGAAGGCAGAAGTTGCCGTTGGAGTAAGGCCACAAACCGTTGATGATCACTCTGAATCCGCACTTCGGAGTCCTGCAGCTGATCAAGCTTCCTCTTCATGCTTGTTGAGTAATTAGTTGCGAGCATGTGCAACTCTTTATTCTCATGCCTAAGCACTCTGACTTCTTGCCGAAGACTAGCCACTTCAGCCATCAACGACTCAACCTGACGAGATCGAGCAAGAAGGCACTGGCCCATGTTTGATAATGAGCCTGCACATCGGACGCTGTAGGCCAAAGCGTCATGAACAGCCAGTTCGTCGGACCGCTTGGAAAGTATCCTAGTGTCTCTAGGAGTGAGAAGATTTCTGGCCACCACCGAAGCGGTTGTATCATTCATCATCATGGAATCTCCAACTGTAAGAGGACCATTTGGGGATACGAAGGACGGCTGCCAAATGTTGTTTGGAGAAGACATATCAATATCTTCCCCAACATTCAAGTTAAGGCGACGGTCAGAAGGGCAAGACATTTTTGAAGGTGTGAAGAAAAAGAAGAGGTCGGACAAATCAAGTTCTTAGAAGTGCAAGCAGGGAGCTTCTACAGGCGGAAAATTCAAGTGTGCTTTGGAATGTGATGCGTGCCTCTCTTTAAAAATCAGCACTCGACGGAGCTTCAGAAATAGAAGAGGCGAGTTCAGAAATCGAAGAGGCAAGCTCAGAGATCGAAGAGACGTCTGCTTTCTCAAAAGCTGGGCTGCTCAGAAACCACGGGCCAATCTCAGAAATCGAAGAGGTACTTGCTTTTTCAGACGTGTCATCACCTGTCACATGCACACTCAGCTTTGCGAAAATCACTGTCAATTTGTCGAAGCGCCGATCTCAGATATCGAAGAGGCGTCAGTCTTTTTCAGCCTCGTCAGCACCTGTCACATGCACACTCAGATTTGCGAAAATCATGAATAATTTGTCGAAGCGCCGAACTCAGATATCGAAGAGGCGCCAGTCTTTTTCAGCCTCGTCAGCACCTGTCACACGCAAACTCAACTTTGCGGAAATCACGGGCAGTTTGTCGAAGCGCCGATTCCAGATATCGAAGAGGCATCTGCTTTATCCAGACGTGTCAGCATCTGTCACATGCACACTTAGCCTTGCAGAAATTACGGGCAATCTGTCGAAGATTTCTGGTGAAGTAGAATGCACGTGAAGTTTACTGTTCAATCATCCAACGGGTGCCGACAAGAGTGAAAGAATAGTATCGGTTATTAATTCCTATAAATGTCGTTCTTCACCCTCCGTAGCAAGGCAGACATACATAATCGTTCTTCATCTCCGAAAATGCATTCCCAACGAAGCCTCTCGAGTTACTTTGTGTTTCTCATCCCTTAGGGTACCTCTGCAAACAAGTCATCAAGAGCAAGAGTATTTCATATCATAAAGGTTGAAAGCAAGAGTATCTCATATCATGCTTTCTCCCTGTCATTTTCTTTGTCTTTGTGACAAGGAGAAAGCGAGCAATCAGCCAGCACTTGGTGTCAATCTTCCGATCTAAGAACCGACTGCCTGGAACTCCTTCCTGATTGCTTACCGAGCATTGCTCTCGAGTGCTCATCTTCAACTTCTGATGTACTTCCGAAGAAGATGCCACATCTGCCTGGAGAACAGATAAGGCAAGTGAAAATGATACCTTGAAGCATGTGGAGACAACGTGCTAATTCATCTTCAAGATCAAGTCTCATTTTCCTTGCTAAAAAGTTCCCCAGCCCAGTTCAAGAATAAACCTGTGGAAAGATACTCTTCAAAAGCAAAAGTATCTCATATCATCAGAGTCGCAGGCAAAGATATCTCATGGCATGCTTTTCCTTTACCTTTGCTCTTGCCTGCGAGACAAGGAGAAAGAAACAAAGAAACAGACCATCACCTCTACCTCGTGCCTACCTGCCGTGCAGAAGAAACAAGCAGACAAGAATGCTGCCTGGACACTCAATCAACCCATCAGAAGGAGTCTGAGTTGAAACCAAGAGCTCGAGAAGCTTCAACAACATATGGACGCATTAGTCGCCAAAGAGCAAAGCCTCGCCGTACAAGGCCATCAAATCACCACCACCAATCAAGTCTCCTTTTCCTTGCTAAGAAGTTCCCTAGCCCAGTTCGAGATCAAAGCTGTGGAAAGTCAACAAGATCATCTCTCTGTAACCAGATTTGCGTTCTTAAACTCTACTCTGTTTGGTTTTTACTTTGCCATACTTGTCATGTTTATTCGTTGTTTGTTTGCTTGCTTGTTTTTGTGTGAGTTTATGCCTGAAACATTGAGGACAATGTTTGATTTAAGTGTGGGGGGGTAACCAAGTTGTTTTGCATGAAATTCGTGGGAGTTTATCACCCATTACTTCTAGTGTCGTTCCTTGTTGTTTTTAAGTGTTTTTAATGCTGTTTTGGAGTATTTTAGTGTGTTTTGACATAAAAATCTGAAAATCTCATAAAAATTTGTAAAAATGTTTTGAAAAACCCAAAAAGAGTTGTTTTTGTGTGTTTATTTGTGTCTTAGGATACCTTCCAACACAGTGATGAGGAATTGGTTTTTAATTGCATGACTGTTAAAGCGAGTTATAAACATGGATGGAAGTTTGATTTACTCCTTGGTTTATGCTAGGTTGTGGTTATAATTTATAAATTCGCATGCAATCATAAATGAAAAAAAATCTCTTTTTGTAACATGCTTGAAGGAAGGAACTCAAAGTAACGCTACAACCTTGTGAGACTTGAGCCTAAAACGTTTATTTGGAGAGTTAATAATCTGTGCATTGTGGTTTTCTAAAGTCGTTGCATGATCTCATTATTCTTTGCTTGGTTGCTACTTAGAAGGCGTTTCATCATTTAGTTCCAAATGCTAGAATTCATGCCCATTTCATTCAAAGCATGCTATTGATTTGCATAACACATTTTCAAGATGAAGTTGTGTAGTGACCACCACCAAAGCCAAATTGCCGTGTATCCTACTTCATTATATGTTTAAGTTTAACCCCGTTGAGCCTTGTGTAGCCTATGTTCTTTGTTAACCCACACTATCCTTACCTAGCCTAGTTTTAGGACCATCCATACCCTTGTTCTTGAAGCATAGTAAAGCATGACCTTAAATGAACTCCTTTTTTTATCAATGTATTACATAAACCAAGTGTGGGGAAGTGATTCTTGTGTGTGTGTGTGCCAAAATCCGTAATAAGGCACGGGTAGAAAAGAAAAAAAAGAAAAAGAAAAGTTGTGAAAAGAGTGAAAAAGAGTTGAAAAATATATGAGAAAGAGCTCTAAAGTGTTGATTGTTGAAGAAAGGGTCCAAGGCATTGAATTCGACCCCAAGTGTTGCATGAATCTTCCCTTTGTGTTTAAAAGTTGATTTTTGTATTCTAAAGTGAATTCCATGTGTCGATTTCATTACTTTGCTTGCTATCGCTTGAAGAACGTTTGTTATCCCTATCTTTTCTTTGTTAGCCATTACCCCCAAGCCCCATTACAACCCTTAACTTCATCTTGAGTGTTGTGTGTTTCAATTTGTGGAGTCTGAAATTGGTATGAGCATATGGTGTCACTGGTTCTCGCATCTAAGTAGTAGCATACCATTCATGAGATCATATTTAAACATGCTTATTAACTCCAGAAAATTGCTTTCTTGTTGTAACATATGTGAGTACTAGTCTTTCATGTTTACATCAATCTTCTCACATATAACTAGTGTAGGGTGTGTAGTCAGAAAATGTGTGTGAAAATAGAGAGTATCTTGCAAGGAATTGAGCAAATTCTCTAAGGCATGTTACTACATTCAAAACATTGTTTTAATTGGTTAATTGTGAATTAGTAAGTAGTGGCTGTGATTAAGTATGTGCTCAAGTGTGAAGATAACTAAAATCTGTGGGAATAATGATTTTTAACATGTCATGTGTGTTGGAAATCCCTGAGGCAAACATTGGAAGGTTTAGGTTGTGTTTTGTTTTCTTTATTTTGCTCGAGGACTAGCAAAAGCTAAGTGTGGGGGAATTTGATAGGAGCATATTTATGCGACTTAGTTAACATGTTTTCTTGCACATACTTAGTTAGTTATTGCTTATAAGAGAGTTTTAAATCATTTTTCGTATGTTTGTAGGTCCTAATAACAAAGTTGGCAAGAAAAGTGCATTTTGGTGCATTTTGGAGCAATTTTGGGCTGAAATGGATTGCATGCACTTGAAGACATGAGGATGGACGTTTTGGGAGTGTGCACATGGGCAAAGGAGGAAACACACACACATGGGCAAAGGAAAGGCACGGCATGGGCAGAAAATACACCACTACATTCACTCATTACCACAACACTCACCCTTGTCCCCTTCATTATTTCTGTTTTCATGCACCATTACATTTATTCATTGCACTCAAGTGGTTCACATCCCTTGTCCCCTTCACCCATCAGATTTCATTCACTTTCACCTCCACTACATGCACTCATTGATGCACCACTCCTCCACTTTCACCTCCACTATGACTCATTTCTGCACCATTCCACCTCCCTTTCCTTTATCTACCATGTGCACAATCATTCATGTTCCCCACTTGCATTCATAGCTGCAACACCACTCCATTTAACCCCCCATGCTTTGCATCATTACTTCACTTTCACCTTTGAATCATTGCTAACACCACCATCCATCCTTCCATGCCATGCACTTCCTCTATAAAAGGAAGTGTGTGTGGCAGCCATTACATTCAGTTTTTGCTAGAGAATTCATCCCCATTTCGATACAACCTTCATCCAAACACTTCCATTCATCCTCACATCCATTCCTCCATACAAACAAACATTCAAACACTCACCAACACCTTGTGCTGTAGCAAAGGAAGGGAAGGAATGTTTCGTCACAACCGTGTTAAGTAAATTCTTGGCATAAGTTTCATGCAATTCATAGTTACAAATGTTTCGTCAATGCTTATGATTTTCATAGAACTTAATGATTCTTGCTTGTATCTCTATTATGCAATTCATGTAGGGAACTTGTGGGGAATGCTTTGGGTTGTTGTATGCAATCATCCAATTCAATGAAATTAGGAAAATCTGAGGATTAATTTAAGCGTACCTAATTAATCTGGGGTGTTGAGGTTCATGGTTTATTGAAAAGCAACTGGAAATTGGTTTATGTGCAAGTATGTCATGTGTGGAGAAGAACCCTCTAGCTAGCCCATCATCCATAGTTTAACCCATCACCCATCAATGCACCTAAATTTGTCCAAGAATCGGTTTAAATTGTTCTTGCTTTGTTTTCCTTATTTTCGTCCAAATCCAAAATCCCCTTTAGTTTATTAAGTCATATTAGTTAGTACTTGTTTTAGATTGTGTTTTTAAGTGTTTTAAGTCAAGATAAAATCAATTTTCGTCCAAACTTTGTGTTAGTGGCAGAAACTGCCTTAGAGTTGTTTTTAGGCAGTTTTGAGTCTCTATAATCTGTTTTGAGTCTTGTGACTTTGTTTTGAGTCTTGTAAGTTTAATTTCATGCTTTTAAATTTGTTTTTATATATTTGAGTCAGTTTAGAGTGTTTTAGCAATCCCTCCTAATCCCCGGTTTAAGAACGATCCCTACTTATTCATACTACAATTGTCAACAAGAGGGTTTAATTTGTGTTTTAAACACAAGGGGAAGATTCATGCAATACTTAGGGTCAAATTCAACTTTTTGGACCCTTTCTTCAACAATCAACAGTTTTCAACTCTTTTTCAAACTTTTCACAACTTTTCTTTTTTCCTTTCTTTTCTTCACGAATTTTCGTTTTCTTTTTCTACCCGTGCCTCATTAACGACTTTGGCACACACACATAACAAATCCTTTCCCCCACACTTGTTTTCTGCACTACATTGATCAAAAGGAATTCATCTTGAGTAATGCTTTACTATGCTTCAAGAACAAGGGTATGGATAGTCCTAATCTAGGCTAGGTGAGGATAATGTGGGTAAACAAAGAATATAGGCTACACAAGGCTCAACGGGGTTAAAACCTACAAAACAATTGAACATGGGGGACACGGCAATTTGGCTTAAGTGGTGGTCACTACACAACTTCATCTTGAATATGTGTTATGCAAATCAATAGCATGCTTTGAATGAAATAGGCATGAGTTCTAGCATTTGGAACTAAATGATGAAACGCCTTCTAAGTAGTAACCAAGCAAAGAATAATGAGATCATGCAACGACTTTAGAAAACAACAATGCACAGATTATTAACTCTCCAAATAAACGTTTAGGCTCAAGTCTCACAAGGTTGTAGCGTTAATTTGAGTTCCTCCCTTCAAGCATGTTACAAAAACTAATTTTTCCTTTATGATTGCATGTGAATTCATAAGTTATAACCACAACCAAGCATAAACCAAAGAGTACATCAAACTTTCATCCATGTTTATGACTATCTTTAACAATCATGCAATTACAAACCAAATCCTCATCATTGTGTTGGAAGGTACCCTAAGACACAAACAAACACACAAAACAACTTTAAAATGACTCCTTTTTTTTTGGGTTTTTCAAAACATTTTTTCAAATTTTTATGAGATTTTCGAATTTTTATGTCAAAACACACTAAAATGCACCAAAACAGCCTAAAAACAGCAAGGAACAACATTGGAAGTTATGGGTGATAAAATCCCACGAATTTGCATCAAAACACTTTGGTTACCCCCCCCCCCCCACACTTAAATCAAACATTGTCCTCAATGTTTCAAGCATAAACTAACACAAATAACAAATAAACAAACAAACAGCAACTAACACATTAAACATGGCAGAAATGAAATAAGCAACAAAAAGAAGGGTTTAGGAACGCAAATCTGGAATTGGAGTGCTTCCTTGGTAGTCCTTTGTTGAATGCATGGGTTGCCTCCCAAGTAGCGCTTGCTTTAACGTCGTACAGCCGGACGGTGCTTCATTGAAGCTTTATGGAACCCCACGGCAGGGAGGGGTGTTTTTACCACCTGTCCTACGAACCACTTCATGCTTTAGATCTTTGAATGGAAAGGGATAATGATCCTTCCTGATTTTGATGTTTTGCTTCCTTAAATCAGCATGAACTGTTCCACCATGTCGAATTCGATTAGGTATCTGCACCATACAAGGTAACAACCTATTAGTTGAAATGAGAATCGAAATTGGAATAGGTGGCTTACCTATGTACGGCAAAGAAGTGGCAGCACAATGAACAGATGCACAAGGGGTGCTTTCAGCCAGATTTGGTGATTTCAAGGTTGGGGCCGTGCACCCCTTGTTGTTCACTCCAATTCTTTCCTCGATAGTGGTTCAAGGTACATTCTTCTTGATTAGTGTTGAACATTCCTGCCCTATATTTTCAATTACATTAATGGCACAACAAGAAATAACATGAGGAGTCTCAATAAATTCAGAAACTTTAAAACTAATCATGTCACCACCAAATGCCATAGTGACTTCTCCTTTGGCCACATCAATCTTGGTTTGAGCCGTTTTCATGAAAGGTCGTCCAAGTAAGAGTGGTGATGGTGGACAGTAGCCTGAATCCTCCATATCGAGCACGTAGAAATCTGCAGGGAAAATCAAGTGGTCTACCTGCACTAAAACATCTTCCAAAACTCCCTTTGGATAGGCATTAGATCGATCGGCCAATTGAATAATCACACCATCATTTTTCAACTCGCCTAAGTTCATAGATGCATAAATTAAATAAGGCATGACATTTATAGATGCACCTAAGTCTAACATGGCAGAATCAAAACGATTATTACCAATTACACAAGGAATAGTAAAACTACCGGGATCCTTGCATTTATGTGGCAGCTTTCTTTGCAACATGGCACAGACATTCTCGCTTACATGTACCACTTCTTTCTCCCGAAAACGTTTCTTTATTGTACAAAGCTTCTTCAAAAACTTGGCATACTTCGGGATTTGCTTAATAGCATCAAGGAGTGGGATATTGACATGCACCTTTGTAAACGTCTCCAGAACATCTTTTTCCTTTTCTTCGTTCTTGGCTTGCAAAAATCTGCTAGGAAAGGGTACATTCGGCGGAATAACATTAGAATTAATTTGAATTGGACCTTTCTTACCTGATTTGGACAGATTGGGATGTGGAGAGGGTGTAGGGAGTTGCGGCAAGGATTGCTCAATCCTTGTCGTGGCCTTGTCATGATCCTCCTCTTCAATTTGCAACTTCTTGTCCTCCTTGGGGGCAGATTTAGATGGTTGTGGGTCAGTTCCTACTTTTTTCCCACTCCTTAACGTGATGGCCTTGGCAGATTCAAAGCCTCCCCTCAGGTTGACAACGGTTGAACTAGGCAACTTGCCTTGCTCTCGGAATTGCTCTCGGAATTGGCCCACGAACTCCGCAATCTGCCCTACTTGCTTCTCCAACTCGTCCACCTTCTTGTCCTTAATTTGCATACTCTGCGCCATAGAAGTTAGTAATTGAAAAATCTGATCATTATCAATGGACGAACCTGATTTGTTTTGGGCAGGGCAAACGGCTTTTGATAGAAACCCGGGGGTTGTTGCCTAAATGCGCTTTGTTGTTGGCCTTGTTGGGGTTCTCGCCATTTGAAATTTGGATGATCCCTCCATCCCAGATTGTATGTATTAGAAAATGGATCATTTCTTTGTTGGTATGGCTGCCCAAAACCCACGGCATTGAGGGTCTCCCACCCTCCATTCTCTATCAATTGTGGGCACTTTTCCGTAAGGTGTCCTTGCATGCAGCACACGCCACAAGCAGCCACATTTTGCATTTTTGGTCCTTCCACCACCTGAGAAAGCAAAGCAATAAGGTTATCCAAGTGATTTTGAAGTTCGGAGATGGCACTTACCTCATTCACTTGGTGTTGCCGTGGGGTGGTCCTTTGTCAAACACCCTCGTACTGTTGAGCATTCAACGCTCGATTCACAATCACTGTCTTTGCAGCCGTGGGGGTCTTGTCCACCAAGGCTCCTCCCGTTGAGGCATCTAGCATTTGACGTTCAATTGGTAGAAGCCCCTCGTAGAAGTATTGTAGAAGAAGCTCCTCCTTCATTTGATGCTGTGGACAAGAAGCAACAAGAGATTTAAAATGTTCATAATAAGTAGGAAAAGATTCACCTTCATCTTGCTGAATTCCACTTATCCCTTTTCGTAGGAGGATGACTCGAGAAGTTGGGAAAAACTTCTCCAAGAAGGCCCGTTTCATGCTCTCCCAAGATGTGACAGTTCCGGGAGCTAATTCATACAACCAATCTTTCGCCTTTTCCAAGAGAGAAAAAGGAAAGGCCTTCATCTTCAATATGCTCCCATCGACGTTGATTGGAGTCAGGCTTGAACACACCACCTCGAACTCTTTCAAGTGCTTGTTGGGATCCTCCATGGACAATCCATGGTACTTTGGAATATGGTGCAGCAAGCTTGATTTTAACTCGAACTCCTCGGTCTTGCCTTGAGCAGCCGCGGGGTATTGGATGCATAGGGGTGCGGCATTGTCCGATCCCGAAGCCGAAAGCTCCTTGATTGTTCGATTGTCTTGTGCCATAACTTCCTGTTCTTCACCCACACTTGCTGTGGGTTCTTCTTCTTCAAACTCAACTTCAGCTTCTGAATTCGAACTTGATTCACTAGGTTCTGGATTCTTCCTTTTTCGTCTTAATTCTCGCTCGAAATCGTCGTCAAAGTCCAAGATGTGTTCATGAACCGGATGAGAACTTCGAGTCATAAACTAGTACCTAAAAACAAGAAAATAAAACAAACTCAGAATCTAGAACGAATTAAAACAAACAGAAATAAAACAATCCAAGGGATTAGCAATGCTAATCCCCGGCAACGGCGCCAAAAATTTGATGCGAAATATATAAGCACACAAATTAAATCTTCTTTTTATCAATTGTAGTAAGGAATGTAAGTAGGGATCATTCTAGGCCGGGGATTAGGAGGGATTGCTAAATCACTTAAAAACTGACTCAAAAGCTTAAAAAGAAAGTTAAAACACTAAACTAGACTCAAAGAATGCTTCTAAAACACTAAAACAAACCAAAAGACTCAAAACAGCACAAAAACACTCAAAACTGCCTTAAAAACACAATTTGGGCAGTTTTGAACACTAAACACAAATTTGGACGAAAATAGGTTATAACTTGACTCAAGACACTTAAAAACACAAACTAAATTGATTTCTAACTAAGATGACTCAACAAAATAAAGGGGGATTGATTTTAGACGAATTTGAAAACAAAACAAAAACTTTGTAAACTAAACAGATTTTAAAACGAATTTGGTTAAAGTGAATGGATGGAAAGCTAGCTAAGGGGTTCTTCTCCACACATGTCACACTTGCATACCGAACGATTTCCAATTGCTTCTCAATAAACCATGAATTCCCAACACCCCAGATTAACCGTGAACTACACTAATTAACCCTCAGATTTTCCTAAAGTTATTGAATTGGATGAATTGCATACGACAACCCAAAGCATTCCTCACAAGTTCCTTGCATGAACTGCATAACAAAGATACAAGCAAAGATCATTAAGTTCTATGAAAATCATAAGCATTGGCGAGGCACTTGTTACTATGAATTGCATGAAACTCATGCCAAGAATTTAGTTAACACGATTGTGATCAACAACCTTTACTACTTTTGAATATAAGTTCATAACGATTAGGTGAGACTCCCTTATATCCTAGCATCAAACTTATGCATGAAAATTAAGCGTGCATTCTCAACCAACATACACAAATCAGTTTTAATTCATATAAATATGCAAATTGAATTCACAACTTATGAAACGCAATTGAAAGTAATCAATTTATATAGCAAGCATGAACATGGTTTCAAATCCCCCCTAGCCAAGGGGGGTTTAGTTCCTCATACGTACAAAGCAAAGATAAATAAATTTAGACATTGAAATCCAAAGAAAGAAAACACCTAGATACTCCAACTTGGACAGCAGGTGCATCCACGATTCCTCCTTCCTCCTTGTTGCGGCACAAAGCTTGTGGACAGGTTTTTGGGGTTATGCATGGTGTGGAATGGATGGGGGATGTATGGTGGTGTTTAGGATGGATGGGTGGTGCGACAATGGGTGGTTTTTGGCAGGAATTATGGATTATGGTGGTGGAAAGGTGCGGCAAAGAGCAAAGGATGATTTCTGGCGTGAATTATGTATTATGAAGGGTCGTCATTCGTCCAAGGGGTGAATATAAGTATATATAGGCACTTAAAACCCTCGGGTAATCAGATATGGACTTGGATAACCCAAATCCACAAGGAAAAAGGCTTAGAAATCAGAATCCACAAGGGAAAAGGTCCACAAGGTGCGGCTGGAATGCTAAGGCTTCTAGACAGCCTTGCAAGGCAAGGAAAATAGGTTTTCTAGAAGGGATAGCATGTCAAGGGATGTGTATGAAGGGATAAGGCTTCTAGATGAAGGAAATTTTGTGAAAAACATGTTCATTTGAGCAACATCTATAGCATGCAATTAACAATTAAAAGGCGGAATCATGCTTGCATGCACTCAAAAAACAAAACATCAACCATGAAATTCAAAGCCTAGTAGATTGGTGAACCAAGACTCAACTCAAATCAAAGTGAGTTGAGAAATTTATACCTTTGTGGATTCCTCTTTGCATAAGCAAAGGCTAATCACCCAAGGAGAGGGCCTTCATTCCTTGCTTCTTAGATCCATGGATTTGGATGGAAGAATAGGTTTCTCCAAGTTCTCAAAATTGAGAACCTCTAAGTCTCCACACCAAGGTAAGATTTTAGAAGAAATGAGTGACCTAGAGGAAGTAGGATTGCTAGCTAAACTCCTCTAGGGTGGCCGACCTCTTTGAGAGAAAAGGGAGAGATTTGTGTTCTCATCTTTTCTCCAAAAGAAAAACCCTTAATGAATTTAAACTATAAAGTTCTTTATATAGTCACTTCATTTAAGTGACCTAAAGAACCAAAAACCCTATTTTCATCACAAGGCCGGCCTTAGGGTGTTATTGGACTATTTGGGCCTTTGTGAATATTTAGTCATTAAGTTGTCATACAACTTAAGTCAATGGGCTTGACATTCGAAGCCCATTGGGCCTTTAGGTCCAAAACTATCCCGAGGTCTTTAACGAACTTATTCGTTTAATTAATTAACATATTAATTAATCCTTGCCATAAATAATTAAACCATTTAATTATCCTTACTCATCTCCTTTGTTTCTTCAATCTCTACCTTACACGGTGTACGATCCATTAGGTTCCTTTTAGCGAGGCAGTGGGCGATTAGAACTCTTTTCAAATCGATTGTGAATTGAAACTTACTTTCAATTCTCCCTTTAGTGATTATACACGTTTAGGGCTTCCACAAACCATGAGTGACACCTAGCAGTATGTCATGGTTACCCAAGCTAATCAGAAGAGGTGGAGAACCTATTCAGTTTAGGATTACAATGCAATACGATCTTTCTCTAATACAATACTCTTGACCACATTGTTTGGTTTGATAGTTTATTCATGTCTACTATCCAATGTGATTCATTTACTTATATGATTACCTTGAATGTGATTTGGAACGACTTCCTAAATCTCATTCATACTCTAGCCAGAGATTCTTAATCATATCATAGAGTATTCTCCCTCAAACGGTTTGAAGGTTAGAGATCCCTTGTTGCGCATTTACTTGCCTCCATGGCTAAGTGGCTTAACCCCAACTATGCCGTGGACACCCGCGAATGGAGTGACTTTGACATAGTCAAAGATCAAGGACCTAACCACAAGACAAATATGATGCCTCAGATCAAAGGACTACTTTGCATTATCCCAACCATGAGTTCTCACGTGACATGAGTATGAGAACTCCTCGTTGATCGTGTTCAGTGGACTCATTCGTCATTGAGCACCTACATGCTTGTCTTGGTGTCAATCACACCAATGACTCGAGACCTGTCACTCTCCCTGAGAGAAGACATAGCATGTACTGATCTTAACGGACTGTAAATGCCCAATTGGTAATCGTATGATCAGGAATGTTTAGGATATGTATATGAAAGAGAATGGTCTCAGGAATCTAACTTGTTTAAATTACAATCTCCTAATTACATATTCCTTGGACTTTATTGTTTAAGCATATAACATTTATATGAGACGGCTTCAAACAATAATCTTTGCCTTTGATATTAAACTAGATTAGTTTAACATGTGAAATGTCCGTAAAGTATCATCATATGATTGGTTTGAGGGCATATTTCCAACACTAGAAACCCTAAAACACAAGGGAAGGCACGGCAAGGGATGGTTCCTTGCTGAAATTGGTGTGACATCCTTCTAGAACAAGGATTAAGGTGTCCTAAAGTGTTTGGGACTCTTTCTTCTTGGATTCCTTTTCCTTCTTGGACTTGGAAAACTTCTTTGTTGCTGAAGCTTGAGGCCATTGAGGTTTAACTTTCCTATTTCAAGTAGGAAACCTTGTTTGAGTAGGAATCTTCTGATAGGAGCATATTTATGCGCCTTAGTTTAGCTTGTTCTTGTGCATTTATAGTGTTTTTCCTTAGTAAAGTAGTCTTTTAAGCTAGTTTTATGTGTTTTCAGGTTTTAAGGGCAAAGTGTGCAAAAGGAAGCATTTTGGAGCCTTTTGGAGCAAATTAGAGCTTGGAATGAATATCATATGTTTGGAGCCAAGAGGATGGACGAAATTGAAGATTTGAAGATGATGTTTCCTACTTGAACAAGGTTTCCTAGTCGAAGTAGGAAAGCGCCTAATCAAGAGATGAAATCCTAGTCAACAAAGGATTCCTAATTGAAGAAGGATTCCTAATCAACGAGGGATTCCTAGTTGAAGATGGATTCCTAGAAGAATGAAGATTCCTATTCAAACAAGGTTTCCTACTTGGAATAGGAAATGTAAACCCCAAATGGCATCAAGTTGCAGCTACAAGGATGATTTCCAAGTCCAAGAAGGAAAAGGTTTCCAAAGTGATGAATGAGAAGTTTTCTAAGTCCAAGAAGGAGAGAGACAAGTTTCCTAATGTTAGAAGGACTCCTAAGTGTTGGAGGACACAAATAAGAAGTTTCTAGAAGTTTCTAGAGGGTTCTAGAGTTTCCCTCCTCCTTGCCGTGGGTTTGGGCCAATTCCTAGCAGATTTAGGGTTTCTAGAAGCCCTATCCTAAGTCCCCTTGATCCATGCCGCACCTAGCTTCTAGATGGCCCAATTCCCTTGCCTTACAAGGCCTTCTAGAAACCCTAGCCCACTTAAGCCAAATCAGCCGCACCTTTCCCTTCTAGAACACCTATTTGCCTTGCCTTGCAAGGCATTCTAGAAGCCCTAACCCTAGGCCCTTTTCCCATTCAAATTCTGATTTCTAAGCCTATTTCCTTGTGGATTTGGGTTATTTAAGTCCATATCTGATTTATCTAGGGTTTGAAGTGCCTATATATACTCATTATAACCCCTTGGCCGAATCATCACCTCTCATACACATTCATTCACTCTACAAATTCGTCCAAACTCTCCATACCCTTGCCGCAGCCACCAAACACCCTTCTCCCTAGTTTTTAACCCTTGCCGTACCATCCCCATCCCCTAGACACATCCCCCATCCCTTCTACTCCATCCATAACCCTAAAGAACCTGTCCAAAGTCCTTTGCCGTAGCAAGGAGAAGAGAAGAGGAGCTTGACGTCAGAAATTCAAGTTGGAATTCTTGGGCGTTTTAGGTGTAATCTTTCTTATGTCTTCGATGTTTCAATTCAATAAACTTTATGTTGTGAGTATGAGGAACTAAACCCCCTTAGTTGGGGGGTGATTCGAAACCATGTACATGCTTGCAATTTGATTCGATTACATTCAGTTGTTATTTCATAAGTTATGGATTCAATTCGTTCATCTATTTGATTGAGAACTTATTTGTGTATGTTGATTGAGAGTGCACGCTTAGTTTTCATGCATGAATATGATGCTAGATTATGAGGGAGTTTCACCTAATAGTTACAATCTTATAATCACAAGTAGTGAAGATCGCTTGAAAACGATCGCGTTGAATGAATTCTTGGCATAAGTTTCATGCAATTCATAGTAACGAATGCTTCGTCAATGCTTATGTTTTTCATAGAACTTAATGATTCTTGCTTGTATCTCTATTATGCAATTCATGTAGGGAACTTGTAGGGAATGTTTTGGGTTGTCGTATGCAATCATCCAATCTAATAACTTGTGGAAAAACTGAAAGTTAATTAGTGCAATTCACGGTTAATTTGGGGCATTGAGTATCCATAGTTTATCGAAGAACAACTGAAAATCGTTTTGTTTGCAAGTGTGACATGTGTGGAGAAGAACCTCCTAACTAGCCTTTTATCCATCCTTTTCATCCAAAAACGTTTTACAATCTGTTTAGTTTTAAGTTTCTGTTTTGTTTTCAATTTTCGTCCAAAACAAATCCCCCTTTATTTTGAAGTCTTAGATTAGTTAGAAAGTGTTTTGATTTGTGTTTCTAAGTGTTTTGATTCAAGTTTTCACCCAAATTCGTCCAAGTTCTTGTTAGGTTCTCAAAACTGCCCAGAAAGTGGTTTTTAGGCAGTTTTGAGTCATTAGGTTGCTGTTTTGAGTTTTAGGTTTGTTTAAGTGTTTTAACCTTTAGTTTTGCATTCTTTGAGTCTAGTTTAGTGTTTTAAACTTTGTTTTTTAGTCTTTAAGTCAGTTTCCAAGTGTTTAGCAATCCCTCCTAATCCCCGGTCTAGAACGATCCCTACTTACATCTTTACTACAACTTGACAAAAAGAGGGTTTAATTTGTGTGCTTATCTATTTTGCATCAAATTTTTGGCGCCGTTGCCGGGGATTAGCAATTTTGCTAATCCCTTGGATTGTTTTTGTTTCTTTTATTTCACTTTGTTTCTGACTTTGTTTAAGTTTCTGACCTAATTTTGTTTCTTGTTTCTTAGGTACTAATGTATGACTAGAAGCTCTCAAACGATTCGTGCGAACATCTTGGATTTTGACGACGATTTTGAGAGGAAGTTGAGAAGAGCTAGAAACCAGCAAGAACACCATCCACCAAATTCCGAATCTGACCTTGAAGAAAACGTACAAGAAGAGGAGGAGGAAGCCACGGCAGGGATATTTGAAGAAGTCCAAGGCATGGCGGTGGACAACCGTACACTCAAGGAGCTTTCCGCCTCAGGTTTGGATAATGCCACACCCTTGTGCATCCAATACCCCACGGCTGCCCAAGGTAAGACGGACGAGTTTGAATTAAAGTCAAGTTTGCTTCATCATATTCCTAAATACCATGGCTTGTCCATGGAAGATCCTAACAAACATTTGAAAGAATTTGAAGTAGTTTGTTCTAGTATGACTCCCATTAACGTTGACGGAAGTATTTTGAAGATGAAGGCTTTTCCATTCTCTTTGATGGATAAAGCCAAGGATTGGTTATATGAGTTAGCTCCCGGCACTGTCACATCGTGGGAGAGTATGAAGAGAGCATTCTTGGAGAAGTTCTTTCCAACTTCTCGCATCATCCTCCTACGCAAAAAGATAAGCGGAATTCAGCAAGAGGAAGGTGAGTCTTTTCCTACATATTATGAACGATTTAAATCACTTGTTGCTTCTTGTCCACAGCATCAGATGAAGGAGGAGTTGCTTTTGCAATACTTCTACGAGGGTCTCCTACCTCTAGAACGTCAAATGCTTGATGCTTCGGCGGGAGGAGCATTGGTGGACAAAACACCCATGGCTGCCAAGATCTTGATCTCTAATCGAGCGTTGAACGCTCAACAATACGAGGGAGTAGGCCAAAGGGGACCCCCACGGCACCAAGTACATGAGGTAAGTTCAACTTCCGATCTTCATTCACAATTGGCTAATCTTACTTCTATTGTTTCACAGATGGCCGAGGGAATGAAGATGCAAGGATCTGTGGTGTGTGGCGTATGTTCTATCCAAGGACATGTCTCCGAAAAATGTCCTCAACTCATAGAGAATGGCGGATGGGAGAGTGCGAATGCCATTGGGTTTCAAAGCCAAAATCAGTCAAGACATGATCCATACTCCAACACGTATAATCCGGGGTGGAGAGACCACCCAAATTTCAAGTGGAGGGAGCCCCAGCAACCTCAAAACCAAGGAGGCTTTAGGCAACAACCCCCGGGGTTCTTTCCCAAAACCTACGGCCCACCCCAAAATCAAGCCCAATCCGGCCCAAGTGCCTCAGGTACGTCTCTTGACAATGATGCACTTCTTAAGATACTAACTAAGTTGTCTAATGGGCAGGAAGATCAAGCTAAGGCTATGCAAAACCAAGATAAAAGGGTGGATCAACTTGAGAAACAAATTGGGCAAATTGCTGAGTTTGTAGGTAAGTTTCGAGATCCCGGACAACTTCCTAATTCCACCATTCCAAATCCGAAGGGAGGTTTCGAAAGTGCAAAAGCAATCACCCTAAGAAGTGGTAAGGAGGTTGGGGCAAATTCTTCATCAAAAACAGGTCACAAAGAGGATGAAAAACTTCAACAAGAGGAGGATGAAGCATGCCCACCCACGGCAAAGGTGGTTCCACCTTTGCCGCAAGCTCCTAGTGTTCCAAATCTGTCCAATTCATCCAATAAAGGTAAGAATGTGTCCAATTCAGTTCATACTAATGTTTTCCCTTCAAATGTGCCTTTTCCTAGTAGGTTCATGCAAACGAAGAAAGAAGAGGCAGAAAAGGATATCCTTGAAACCTTTAGGAAAGTTCAAGTTAACATACCTTTGTTAGATGCAATCAAGCAAGTTCCGAGGTATGCTAAGTTCTTGAAGGAGTTGTGTACCACTAGGAAGAGGATGTCGACTAAGGAAGTGGTAAAGGTAGGTGAGAATGTGTCCGCCATCTTGCAACGCAAACTACCTCCCAAATGCAAAGATCCAGGTAGCTTTACCATTCCCTGTGTCATTGGGAACACTAGATTTGAATCTGCCATGCTTGATTTAGGTGCTTCTATAAATGTTATGCCATATTCCATTTATGCATCTATGAACTTAGGAGCATTGAAAAATGATGGGGTAATAATACAATTGGCCGATAGATCTAACGCCTATCCAAAGGGAGTTTTGGAAGATGTTCTTGTGCAGGTTAATCATTTAGTCTTCCCGGCGGATTTCTATGTCCTCGAAATGGATGAATCGGACCATGTTCCTTCGCTGCCCATTCTACTTGGAAGGCCATTCATGAAGACGGCCCGGACAAAGATTGATGTGTATAGTGGAACTTTGTCCATGGAATTCGATGGGGAAGTTGTTAATTTTAATCTTTCTGATTCCATTAAATACCCTAGTGAGGACCATTCATGCTTTTCTATTGATATAATTGACTCTTTGGCGCAGGGATATCTCGACGATTTGAATGACGATGCACTTGAAAAAGTCATTACACGAGGCATGGAACTCAAAACCAAGGGGGCAGATTCTAGTGTAACCCACGGCATACATGGATTAGGCCATGCCGTGCCCCCTAGTGAAGAACTAATTGAAGTTGTGGCTGCCCTTGAGTCCTCACCTAAGCTTGATGGTAAGTATACTAACCGTGAATCCATTCCCATTTCGACTAACAAATTGCTTCCATCAATGATTTAGGCACCTATCCTTGAACTCAAGCCTTTGCCAAGCCATTTGAAGTACATTTTCTTGGGAGAAAATGAAACACTACCTGCCATCATTTCCTCCTCCCTCACGGCACAAGAGGAGGAGAAATTGCTTCGAGTTTTGAAGGAGTTCAAATCTGCCCTAGGTTGGACATTGGCCGATATTAAAGGTATAAGCCCTACGACTTGTATGCATCACATATTTCTGGAGGAGGGGGCTAAACCAACTAGAGAGGCTCAACGCCGTCTCAACCCTCCGATGATGGAAGTAGTGAAAAAGGAGATCATAAAACTTCTAGATTGTGGGGTTATCTATCCAATCTCGGATAGTAGGTGGGTTTCTCCCGTTCAATGCGTACCAAAGAAATCCGGAGTGACGGTGGTAGCTAATGCCGAGAATGAGCTTGTCCCTCAACGTATTCAGACCGGTTGGAGGGTGTGCATTGACTATAGGAAGCTAAACACCACCACGAGGAAGGACCACTTCCCATTGCCGTTCATTGACCAGATGCTTGAGAGGTTAGCGGGTTATGCTTTCTATTGTTTTCTTGATGGTTATTCTGGGTATAATCAAATTGTCATTTCACCTGAGGACCAAGAAAAAACCACTTTTACATGCCCGTTTGGTACATTTGCATATCGTCGCATGCCTTTTGGTTTATGTAATGCACCTGCTACATTTCAAAGATGCATGATGAGTATATTTTCTGATTATGTAGAGAAGATAATTGAAGTGTTTATGGATGATTTTAGCGTCTTTGGTGATTCGTTTGATAGTTGCTTACATAATCTAAGTGTGATCCTAAAACGTTGTGTTGAAACTAACCTTGTGCTTAATTGGGAAAAGTGTCATTTTATGGTTAAACAAGGCATCGTTTTAGGTCATATAATCTCTGAAAAGGGTATTGAGGTTGATAAGTCGAAAATAGATCTTGTACGTCACTTACCCTCTCCGACTTCGGTTAGAGAGGTTCGTTCGTTTCTTGGTCATGCAGGATTCTATCGTAGGTTTATCAAAGATTTCTCGAAGATAGCACAACCTCTTTGCCGACTCCTACAAAAAGAAGTGGCGTTTGAATTCACTAAGGAGTGCACGGAATCATTCAACCAACTCAAGGAGTTGTTGACCACGGCACCCATCATTGTTCCACCGGATTGGAGTCTACCTTTCGAGCTCATGTGTGATGCGTCCGACTATGCTTTAGGAGCTGTTTTAGGACAAAGAAAGGACTAGAGGCCGCATGTCATTTACTATGCCTCCCGGACGTTGAACGATGCACAATTGAACTACTCCACTACAGAAAAAGAACTTCTTGCCGTTGTTTTTGCTTTAGATAAATTTCGATCATATCTAATTGGAACTAAAGTAATTGTTTTCACTGATCATGCAGCTCTGAAGTACTTGCTCACCAAAAAGGAGGCCAAGCCACGGCTAATTCGATGGATTTTGCTACTTCAAGAGTTCGACATAGAGATTCGGGACAAGAAGGGAAGTGAAAACGTGGTGGCTGACCACCTAAGCCGAATGGTGCATAATGAGGAGTTGGTGCCGATTTTGGAGACATTCCCCGATGAACAATTGCTGTCCATTAAGGTTAGTGCACCTTGGTATGCCGATATTGTTAATTTTTTGGTGTCAAAACGTATTCCAAGTGAGTTCACTAGGCACCAACGTGATAAACTTAGGCATGATGCACGGTTTTATGTGTGGGATGATCCGTACTTATGGAAACTTTGCCCCGATCAGATTATACGTCGTTGTGTGCACGATTCTGAATGTCATTCAATTTTGAGTTTTTGTCACACATATGCTTGTGGAGGGCACTTTGGCACACAACGCACAGCCCTTAAGGTGTTACAATGTGGATTTTATTGGCCTAGTATTTTTAAAGATGCTAAAACTTTTTGCTTAACATGTGATAAATGCCAACGAATGGGTGGTATTAGTGCAAAGGACCAAATGCCGCAGGTTTCTATCCTAAATGTTGAAATTTTTGATGTTTGGGGTATTGATTTTATGGGTCCTTTTCCTTCTTCGTATGGTTTTACATATATTTTGCTTGCGGTTGATTATGTGTCGAAGTGGGTGGAAGCAAAGGCCACCCGGACTAATGATTCTAAAGTGGTTGCAGATTTTATTAGAACTAACATTTTTGCAAGGTTCGGAATGCCACGAGTGATCATTAGTGACGGAGGGTCACACTTTTGCAATCGGACCATTGAAGCATTATTGAGGAAATACAGTGTCACCCATAAGGTTTCTACACCTTATCATCCTCAAACTAATGGGCAAGCCGAGGTTTCCAACCGTGAGATCAAGCAAATCCTAGAGAAGACCGTTGGGCCAACGAGGAAGGATTGGAGTTTACGACTTGACGATGCACTTTGGGCATATCGTACGGCGTACAAAACCCCCATTGGGATGTCCCCCTTCCGACTTGTTTATGGCAAGGCGTGCCATCTTCCTGTTGAATTGGAGCACAAAGCACTTTGGGCCATCAAGAAGTTTAACATGAACCTCGAGGAAGCGGGAAGTCAAAGGAGATTGCAATTGAATGAGCTTGATGAGATACGGCACGAGGCGTACGATAACGCAAACATTTACAAGCAAAAGACCAAAGCTTTCCATGACAACATGATCCGTGGGAAATCATTCTCCATTGGGCAGAAAGTGCTATTGTTCAATTCCCGTTTACGTTTGTTTCCCGGTAAGTTACGTTCTAAGTGGATTGGACCGTTTGTTATTACTAACGTATCTTCTTATGGTGCCATCCAGATTCAAAGTCTCAAAACAGGTCATGAATTCCAAGTGAACGGACACCGTTTGAAGCCATATTATGAGAACTTTGTTGAGCAAACCGTGGAAGATATTTCTTTGGGTGCCGTGGGCACAAATGGAGAGTGAATGGGCTTTTCGTCCGGCTGCAAGACGTAAAAGAAAGCGCTACTTGGGAGGCAACCCATGCATTCAACAAAGGAAGACTTAGGAATCACTCCAATTCCAGATTTGCGTTCTTAAAACCCTTCTCTTTGTTGTTTATTTCTAATCTGCCTATTTAGTTGTTTTAGTTGCTGTTTGTGTGTTTTTTTTTTGTTTAGTGCGATTTTATGCTTGAAACATTGAGGACAATGTTTGATTTAAGTGTGGGGGGGGGTAACTAAGTGTTTTAGATGCAAATTCGTGGAATTTTATCACCCTTAACTTGGAGACTTGTTCCTTGCTGTTTTTAAGTGTTTTTGAGCAGTTTTGGTGTGTTTTAGTGTGTTTTGATGCAAAAATCCGAAAATCACATAAAAATTTGAAAAATTTGTTTTAAAAACCCAAAAAGAGTTGTTTTTGTGTGTTTGTTTGTGTCCTAGGGTACCTTCCAACACAATGATGAGGATTCGGTTTATAATTACATGGCTGTTAAAGAGAGTGATTAACATGGATGAAAGTTTGATGTACTCTTTGTTTATGCTTAGTTGTGGTTATAACTTATGAATTCACATGCAATCATAAAGAAAAAAATCAGTTTTTGTAACATGCTTGAAGGAAGGAACTCAAACTAACGCTACAACCTTGTGAGACTTGAGCCTAAACGTTTATTTGGAGAGTTAAAATCTGTGCATTCTTTGTTTTCTAAAGTCGTTGCATGATCTCATTATTCTTTGCTTGGTTGCTACTTAGAAGGCGTTTCATCATTTAGTTCCAAATGCTAGAACTCATGCCCATTTCATTCAAAGCATGTCATTGAATTGCATAACACATATTCAAGATAAAGTTGTGTAGTGACCACCACCATAGCCAAAAAGCCGTAAATCCCCTCTGTCATTGTGATTTGTAGGTTTGTAACCCCATTGAGCCTTGTTAGCCTTTTCTTTGTTAACCCACATTACCCTCACCTAGCCTAGATTAGGACTATCCATACCCTTGTTCTTGAAGCATAGTAAAGCATGATTCAAATTGAATTCCTTTTGATTTATGTTGGCAGAAAACAAGTGTGGGGGAAGTGTTTTTCATGAGGAATTGTGTGCCATAAGCACGGCAAAGAAAAGAAAAGAAAAAAAAATTCGTGGAAAGAGAAAAGAAAAAAAAAAATTTGAAAAAAAGAGTTGAAAAGTTGAGAAAAAGAGTTCCAAAGTCTTGTTTGTTGAAGTGAGGGTCCAAAACAATGAATTTGACCCTAAGGAGTTGTTTAAGTCTCCCCCTTGTGTGTTAAAGTTAATTTCTGCAATCTAAGTGAATTCTAAGTCTCAATTTCATTACCTTGCTTACTATCGCTTGAAGAACGGTTGTGTTCCCTATCCTTCCTTGTTAACCAACACCCCAAACCCCATTACAACCCTTAACTTCTATCTTGAGTGTTATGTGTTTCAATTTGTGGAGTTTGAATTTGGTATGAGCATATGGTGTCACTGGTTCTCGCATCTAAGTAGTAGCATTCCATTCATGAGATCATATCTAAACATGCTTCTTAACTCTAGAAATTGCTTTCTTTGTTATACATATATGTGAGCATTCGTTTTCATTTCTACATCAATCTTCTCACATATGACTAGTGTAGGGTGTGGAGTTAGAAAATCTGAGTGAAAATAGAGTGTATATCTTGTAAGGAATTGAGGGAATTCTCTAAGGCATGTTACTACATTCAAAACATCGTTTTAAATGGTTAAATGTGAACTAGTAAGTGGTGACTATGATTAAGTATGTGCTTAAGTGTAAAGATGGCTAAAATCTGTGGGAATGATGATTTTTAACATGTCATGTGCATTGGAAATCCCTGAGGCGATTGTTGGAAGGTTTAGGTTGTGTTTTACTCGTTTTGTTTCGTTTGTTTACTTTGTTTCGTTTTGTTTTGCTCGAGGACTAGCAAAAGCTAAGTGTGGGGGAATTTGATAGGAGCATATTTATGCGCCTTAGTTTAGCTTGTTCTTGTGCATTTATAGTGTTTTTCCTTAGTAAAGTAGTCTTTTAAGCTAGTTTTATGTGTTTTCAGGTTTTAAGGGCAAAGTGTGCAAAAGGAAGCATTTTGGAGCCTTTTGGAGCAAATTAGAGCTTGGAATGAATATCATATGTTTGGAGCCAAGAGGATGGACGAAATTGAAGATTTGAAGATGATGTTTCCTACTTGAACAAGGTTTCCTAGTCGAAGTAGGAAAGCGCCTAATCAAGAGATGAAATCCTAGTCAACAAAGGATTCCTAATTGAAGAAGGATTCCTAATCAACGAGGGATTCCTAGTTGAAGATGGATTCCTAGAAGAATGAAGATTCCTATTCAAACAAGGTTTCCTACTTGGAATAGGAAATGTAAACCCCAAATGGCATCAAGTTGCAGCTACAAGGATGATTTCCAAGTCCAAGAAGGAAAAGGTTTCCAAAGTGATGAATGAGAAGTTTTCTAAGTCCAAGAAGGAGAGAGACAAGTTTCCTAATGTTAGAAGGACTCCTAAGTGTTGGAGGACACAAATAAGAAGTTTCTAGAAGTTTCTAGAGGGTTCTAGAGTTTCCCTCCTCCTTGCCGTGGGTTTGGGCCAATTCCTAGCAGATTTAGGGTTTCTAGAAGCCCTATCCTAAGTCCCCTTGATCCATGCCGCACCTAGCTTCTAGATGGCCCAATTCCCTTGCCTTACAAGGCCTTCTAGAAACCCTAGCCCACTTAAGCCAAATCAGCCGCACCTTTCCCTTCTAGAACACCTATTTGCCTTGCCTTGCAAGGCATTCTAGAAGCCCTAACCCTAGGCCCTTTTCCCATTCAAATTCTGATTTCTAAGCCTATTTCCTTGTGGATTTGGGTTATTTAAGTCCATATCTGATTTATCTAGGGTTTGAAGTGCCTATATATACTCATTATAACCCCTTGGCCGAATCATCACCTCTCATACACATTCATTCACTCTACAAATTCGTCCAAACTCTCCATACCCTTGCCGCAGCCACCAAACACCCTTCTCCCTAGTTTTTAACCCTTGCCGTACCATCCCCATCCCCTAGACACATCCCCCATCCCTTCTACTCCATCCATAACCCTAAAGAACCTGTCCAAAGTCCTTTGCCGTAGCAAGGAGAAGAGAAGAGGAGCTTGACGTCAGAAATTCAAGTTGGAATTCTTGGGCGTTTTAGGTGTAATCTTTCTTATGTCTTCGATGTTTCAATTCAATAAACTTTATGTTGTGAGTATGAGGAACTAAACCCCCTTAGTTGGGGGGTGATTCGAAACCATGTACATGCTTGCAATTTGATTCGATTACATTCAGTTGTTATTTCATAAGTTATGGATTCAATTCGTTCATCTATTTGATTGAGAACTTATTTGTGTATGTTGATTGAGAGTGCACGCTTAGTTTTCATGCATGAATATGATGCTAGATTATGAGGGAGTTTCACCTAATAGTTACAATCTTATAATCACAAGTAGTGAAGATCGCTTGAAAACGATCGCGTTGAATGAATTCTTGGCATAAGTTTCATGCAATTCATAGTAACGAATGCTTCGTCAATGCTTATGTTTTTCATAGAACTTAATGATTCTTGCTTGTATCTCTATTATGCAATTCATGTAGGGAACTTGTAGGGAATGTTTTGGGTTGTCGTATGCAATCATCCAATCTAATAACTTGTGGAAAAACTGAAAGTTAATTAGTGCAATTCACGGTTAATTTGGGGCATTGAGTATCCATAGTTTATCGAAGAACAACTGAAAATCGTTTTGTTTGCAAGTGTGACATGTGTGGAGAAGAACCTCCTAACTAGCCTTTTATCCATCCTTTTCATCCAAAAACGTTTTACAATCTGTTTAGTTTTAAGTTTCTGTTTTGTTTTCAATTTTCGTCCAAAACAAATCCCCCTTTATTTTGAAGTCTTAGATTAGTTAGAAAGTGTTTTGATTTGTGTTTCTAAGTGTTTTGATTCAAGTTTTCACCCAAATTCGTCCAAGTTCTTGTTAGGTTCTCAAAACTGCCCAGAAAGTGGTTTTTAGGCAGTTTTGAGTCATTAGGTTGCTGTTTTGAGTTTTAGGTTTGTTTAAGTGTTTTAACCTTTAGTTTTGCATTCTTTGAGTCTAGTTTAGTGTTTTAAACTTTGTTTTTTAGTCTTTAAGTCAGTTTCCAAGTGTTTAGCAATCCCTCCTAATCCCCGGTCTAGAACGATCCCTACTTACATCTTTACTACAACTTGACAAAAAGAGGGTTTAATTTGTGTGCTTATCTATTTTGCATCATCTTCAATCTTCTAGGAATCCCACTTCAACTAGGAAACCTTCTTCAACTAGGAATCCTTTGTCAACTAGGATTCCATCTTTAATTAGGCACTTTCCTACTTCAACTAGGAAACCTTGTTCAAGTAGGAATCATCATCTTCAACTCTTCAATTTCGTCCATTCTTTTGGTTCCAAGTATGTGATGTCCAATCCACGCTCAATTGTGCTAAAAAAGGCTCCAAAATGCATCGTTTTGCTTACTTTGCCCTTAAAACCTGAAATTACATAAAACTAGCTTAAAAGACTACTTTAACTAAGGAAAAACAACTTAAATGCACAAGAACTAACTAACTAAGGCGCATAAATATGCTCCTATCAAGAACCCTCTAGCTAGCCCATCATCCATAGTTTACCCAAATTCGTCCAAAATCTGTTTTAGTTTACAATCTGTTTGTTTTGTTTTCAAATTCGTGAAAATCAAATCCCCCTTTACTTTAAAGTGTTTTATTAGTCAAAATCTGTTTTGATTTGTGTTTTTAAGTTTCTTGAGTCAAGTTAGAACCTAATTTCGTCCAAAACCATCCCTAGAGTCAGTTTAGAGTCTAATTCATTGTTTTAAGCTGTTTTGAGTCTTTTTAGTTTCTATTGCATCTTTTGAGTCTAGTTTGGTGTTTTAAACTTAATTTTACGTTTTTAAGTCAGTTTTAAGTGTTTTAGCAATCCCTCCTAATCCCTGGCCTAGAACGATCCCTACTTACATTCTTTACTACAATTGACAACAAGAGGGTGTAATTTGTGTGTTAAGTTAATTTTCGCATCAAATTTTTGGCGCCGTTGCCGGGGATTAGTGTTGGAAATGTGCCCTAAAGCCATTCATATGATGATACTTTACGGATATTTCACATGTTAAACTAATCTAGTTTACATATAAAGGGCAAACATTATTGTTTGAGACGTCTCATATAAATGTTATATGCTTAAACGATAAAGTCCAAGGAATATGTGATTGGGAGAATGCAATCTAATGAAGTTAGATTAATGAGACCATTCTTTCGTAGACACATCCTAAACATTCCTGATCATAGGATTGCCAATTGGGTATTGACAGTCCGTTAAGATCAGTACGTGGTATGTCTTCTCTCAGGGAGAGTGACTAGTCTCGAGTCATTGGTGTGTGTGACATCAAGACAAGTACGTAGGTGCTCAATAGAGAATGAGTTCACTGAACACGATCAACGAGGAGTTCTCATACTCATGCACATGAGAACTCATGTTTGGGATAATGCAAATTAGTCCTTTGACCTGAGGCATCACAGTTGTTGTCTTGTGGTTAAGTCCTTGATCTTTGATTATGTCAAAGTCACCCCATCGGGGTGTCCACGACATCATTGGGGTTAAGCCACTTAGTCATGGAGACAAGTGAATGTGCAACAAGGGATCTCTAACCTTCAAAATGGTTTGAGGGAGAATACTCTATGATATGATTAAAATCTCTGGCCAGAGTATGAATGAGATTGGGGAATGCGTTCCAAATCACATTCAAGGTAATCATAAAATGCAAATGAATCACATTGGACAGTAGACATGAATAAATAAACTATCAAACCAAACAATGTGGTCAAGAGTATTAGATTAGAGAAAGACCGTATTGCATTTGTAATCCTAAACTGAATAGGTTCTCTACCTCTTCTGATTAGCTTGGGTAACCATGATATGCTGCTAGGTGTCACTCATGGTTTGTGGAAGCCCTAAACGTGTGTAATCACTAAAGGGAGAATTGAAAGTAAGTTTCAATTCACAATCGATGTAAAATGGTTTTAATCGCCCACTGCCTCGCTAAAAGGAACCTAATGTATCGTACACCGTGTAAGGTGGAGATTGAAGAAACAAAGGAGATGAATAAGAATAATTAAATGGTTTAATTATTTATGGCAAGGATTAATTAATATGTTAATTAATCAAACGAATAAGTTCGTTAAAAGACCTCGGGATAGTTTTGGACCTTAAGGCCCAATGGGCTTCGAACGTCAAAGCCCATTGACTTAAGTTGTATGACAACTTAATGAATAAAGATTCACAAAGGCCCAAAAGCCCAAATCCATTTAGTGTTGAATTAGGGTTTTTGGTTCTTTAGGTCATTTAAAGAAGTGACTATATAAAGAACTTTATAACCTAAAATTCATAAGTTGTTGATTTTAGAGAAAATTGGTGAGAACACAAAGCTTCCATTTCTCTCTAAGAGGCCAACCACCTTGGGGGATATTGTCTAGCAATTCTACTTCCTCAAGGTCACTCATTTCCTCTCCAATCCAACCTTGGTGTAGAATCTTTAGAGGTTCTCTATTTTGGGAACTTGGAGAATCCTATTCTTACAACCAAATCCATGGAGCTAAGAAGCAAGGAATGAAGGCCCTATCTCTTGGGTGATTATCCTTTGCATATGCAAAGAGGAATCTACAAAGGTAAATATTTCTCAACTAATAAATGTTGATTTAAAAGTTGAGTCAAGGTTCACCAATCTACTAGGCTTTGAATTTCATGGTTGATGTTTTGTTTTTTGAATGCATGAAAGCATGATTCCGCCTTTAATTGTTAATTGCATGCTATATGATGTTATTCAAATGAACATGTTTTTCACAAAATTTCCTTCAAGTGGTATCAGAGCCTAGGTCTAGTAGTTGGTGAATCATTTTGGGTTTTGTAGTTCATAGTTTTTGATTTAAAAGTTGTAATATGTTACAAGCTTTATTCTTGTTTCTTTGAATGTAAATTTTGTTAGAAAATTTGCCATCTCAAATGTTGTAGATGTAGTTCATATGAGCATGAATTTTGGAGCTAAAATTTGGTGCCATGTTTTTTGGGAAATTCGGCCAAATCCAAAGGGTGATTTTTTGGGTCCATGTTTGTCTTGTTAAAATGGTTTTAAAGTGACTTTTGGAACCCCCTAAGTACCCTAGGATGTTAACCCTCTTTTGAGTGATGAAAATTTGAGTTTTGGTGAGTGAAAACATTCATGGAGCTATTATGAGTTTTCATGAGTGTTCTTCAATGTTCTTGAAGTTCTTGCCAAGAACAAAAAGTTTTGAAGTTTTGATTCAAAAAGTTTTATGTTTTTACATAAAGTTTTGGTTTAATTTTAGTGGGTGATTTTAGTGGGTGATGATTATTGGTAAAGTATTATTAATGGTTTTAATGGTAGACAAACTTTTTTAAAAGTTTGACATAAATTCAATTAATGGCTATAATGGTAGACAAACTTTTTTTAAAAAAGTTTAACATAAATTCAAAATATTTCATCTTTACCTCACCTAACAAAACCCACTTACAAAAACTTTGTAAAAATCATATTTTTTCTATCATGGCCGGCCACCCTAATAGAATAGGGTATTTTTGGGTCTTTTATTCAATTACATAAAGTTTTGATACTTTTGTGTATTTGCACTTTGACCCAAAAGTTTACGTTTTTACGTTAAGGCCCAAAAACGTTAAAGGACAAATTGTTTTGCTCCTTTAATGAAGTTTTTGTATTTGTTGAAATTTTTGGGTTCTAGTTGTAATTACATGAAGTAGTGGACTTTTGTGTTTTTACAAAGTGACCCCAAAAGTTTGTGTTTCGCAATATAGCCCAAAAAGTTGTGGTTATTGCATGATGGCCCAAATTAAGTAGGGAACAAAAATTGTTTTGTCTCTTTAAATGAGAATTGGATTTTCATTTTATTTAGCTCCATTTAAATCAATTTTATGGATACAAAAACCAAATGAAAATGTTGCATTCAATTTAATTAATTAAAGTGTTGATTAATTAAAGGGTGATTATGAACCTAAGCCTACGATAATTGAGCTATGTGAAAGGCCGTTTCAAATTTGTTTGAACCATGGGAATGTGTAGATTAATTTTGGTTGTAATTTGATTTGATCAAATGTTGTAAAAGAGCATAAGCTCTTATTTACTTTAAAGTAATTTGTTTTATGCAAATGTTGTAAAGAGCATAAGCTCTCTTTTACTTTGAAGTACTTCTTTCTTGCTTTATTTGATATGCATGAAAATGAAGTAGTTGGGTCCAACGCCCCTAAGAACAACACGCCTTAATGTGATTAAACGCGTAACTAAAATCAATCTCCATCCCTAGTCCGAGATTCAACACAAGGCTCGTGTTGAATCTAAACAAAGGTTCATAGTCATCCTAAGGCCCTAAGGCAACTATATAGTCCATCAAATGAATGCAAACCTTACGTTAGTAGTATCATATACTCTTGCTTTAAAAAAAAACCGTTTTATAAATATAGTGGGAGTATTATATACAACTAAATTGAATCAAATGGACCAATAGTTGTAATAGGACCAAAATTGTTTTAATAAAGATTAAAATGAATATGTTTATGTGATGAGACCTAAAACCCTCAACCAAACCATTATTAAGTTGAAAAGCGTGAGAATGCTTAGAACACTCTTTCGTGGCCTTCCACCGTGGTAGGCTCCAATCGTTTATGACTTGTACACCGGCTTCACCCTATCATGGGGGAGTACAAAGTGCATGCTTATACTCAGGAGGAGTCTATATACATACTTGATGAGGTGAGTGTAGGCAACGAGGATGGCCGACATCGTATCATCGTGAGGCTATTCTTGAACCCCTTCACGCACTAAGCATGGTGGGAATGACTTAACTAAGTGCAATGGCGCCGACATCGTATCATCGTGAGGCAACATTCTCTAGAGGCCAAATTGATGGGTACTTGCATTAGTTGCAAATGAGTAAGCGTACTCTCTCATTATTATTAATGCTAGCCAACATCATATCATTGTGAGGTGGGCTTGGTAATAGTGAGTCTCCCATAACCTACTAAGAGTTTCCTCCAAAACTCTCGAATTCCAATGAGGGATATGGAATTTGCCAAAAATAGTGGGTGGTGCTATTTGATTTAAAGACCCGAATCAAATGGCTTAAAATCAATCAATTTATATTCGTTATGTATTTGTTTACCAATATATTTGCAAACGCTATCCAAAACTTGACAAAGAAAATCCGAATGTTTTAGTTTCCGGACTTGGTAACACAATCCCAAAGATTGTCTTAAATGGATTGTGCATGTACCTAAGAAGTCTCATCCTCACAATCTTCCTATTGATAATGTATCATTGGAAGAACATGTTAGAAATGTCTATCATGAAGAGGACAACACAAACAACCAATGCTTATTCCTTCGTTATATGAACAAAGGAACTTAAGAAGATTAGCATAAAGACAAGGACACTTTTAGTGCCATAATTCTTCACTTACAAATTGTTGTATGAAGAAATAAGAGTTGCCTTGAACAACTCTTGAAAGTTTGTAATTATGTTTAGAACATAATGGTTGGTTGACAAAAATAGTCCATCAACATGGACTTATGATGATTTTGAATCATTGAGTGTTGAAGTGATAAACCACTTAACGAGACGGAAACTAGGCTAGGACTTCACCTTTATGTCCCTATCCTAATGGTTCACTAAGTTTATTGTAAACTATGTAGTGAACAATAACCAAACACTCTCCAAAATGTTTGATGTGTATAACACAATTGAAAAAGGTTTCAAGAGAGATAGTGGGAGTTTAGGGACCATGACTATTGTAGTCAAAGGAGAAGTCAAATGAAGAAGATAAAATTAACTCCAAGGGAACAAACTTTCTTTATGAAAGGATGGACATTGGAAGGGGTATTTGCAAGAAATGTCTTGCAAATGTCAAGAACACACCTTTCGAAGGTGTTGTAAATTGTTCTTGAATAGTTCAAAACAGTTGGTTCTTCTACTTGAATGCTTGATTCCGTATTAGTAACTATGTTTTACAATCGTTGTAAAAATGTGGCTAATAAGAAGTAGAAGATTAATGAGAGAAGAGAAAGTACTTCACATTCGGAACGTGAATAAAATATAGATCTCTGCGAAAGCAGATGGTACTAACTTCCTCATATGAACTACCAAAGAAATTGGAAAAACCAAAGATTGTCTTTACATTCCAATTTTAAGGAACTTAATTCCGTCACTATAGTAGAGATGGATGAATGTTTTATTTGACAAAAACATTGTTCTTTATTAATCACTGATTGGATTATAGTAATCTAATTGATTGTCTCTATAGTAGAGATGATATGGTAGCGTTAACTGTTTAGAATATAATGATGCTTAAAACCCAAAAGGTTGCAAGATAGTGACTAATCCCAACTGAGTTGTGATACCTCTAAAACATAAATTACGAGTTGGTCATAGATGGATGCTTTGGATCGTTAGATCCGGATCCAATACCTTCTTGTCAAAATTGTATAGAGGCGAAATGTTCGAATCTTTATTCTTTGGGAAAGAAGAAAGAATCACAAAGTTATTGAGGTTAATTCACTTAGATGTTAGTGGCACTTGTCCACAACATAATACTACTCATGTTGTTTGACATTCACCGAAGATCACTCTCGGTTGGACTATAGTTTATTATGAATAAACACAAGTCCGAATACTTTGCAAAAGGTTTCAAAGAATTCAAGAAATGTAAGTTGATGAGTAAGACGTCTAAAGTACTTACCTCCTTAGATTTGATCCAAGGAAAGGTAACACTTTAGATGAGTTTCCTTGAAAGATATCAAGTAAATTAGCATCATAAGATAATGATTTTCTCCATTAGGAGAAGAACGAACTCGAATAAGATTTAGTTCGTTGGATATTATCAATTACCCATATATAGGATATATATGCTTCTAAGACAATATGATTGTCAATTAGAAGATCTTCCAAAATTTTCATAACTCCATAGGATGTAGTTGGAAAGAAAGACAAATCTTAATCATGTTAAGATTTGGGGTTGTGTGCTAATAAGCAATATTTGTTTAAAAATTATCTTGTGGATATCCTTAAATTAACCTTTGGATATCACTTCTATAAACCAACCAACAAATGCTGTTTGTTGAGTAGTTCATTGTAAATCCTACAATGTGATTTGCCTTAGAGCAAATGAACTAGGAATAGAACTCAAAAGAATGGGTTCTTTGAGAGACAAGATGATAATCAACAAATATAACAACCTAGTTCCTATACCACAAAGCTCCAAGGTAGTCAAAAAGGAATTTTAAACCGTCTCAGTTGAATGGTTTGAACTTTATGACTACATTGAGTGTATATACGATATATACTCAAGGAAATGGTAAAGTACCATTTGACCCGAAATTGGTAGCTTAAGGTGACTACAATCAAAGAGAATGGTTGACTTTGAAGGAACCATCTTTGACGTAGTCTTAATTTCAATTAATTCAAAGATTGCTAGCTACAACTAAATGGTGATTCAATGTTTGGACATGATATAGGTTTCCGAAACCATTATTAAGATAGTCTTGATAATTTATGTCTAAATACTATGAATCACAAGACATGTAAGTTGTAGAGATCCAACCATCATGGATCTTAGCAAGCTAGTGGGAGCCATAAGCGTCTTATGAGAGAAAGATCAAAACATTTGATTTCTCATAAAGATGTAAATGAATCTTTTGTTTACTAGGTTTACAAAAGATTAGTGGGAGTTAATCATGTTCCTAAAATTTAGAATATATATATGATATATTAATTTTGGAAATGAAAAGAATACTTCTTCGTTAAAGTTATGACTTTAAACTTTCTATAACGATAGAATGTATATGGGAGACATAGTCTATATACATGGGATGGAAATCTATAATGATAGATTTTAGGATATAATTGGATTATATCATGCCCTAATAATAGACAAAAGGATGCTAGGAAGTTTCTCATATGATGATAAACTTCAATAAGAAGAACAACTCTAGTGAGACTAGGAGGTAGCTCTTCTCAAAGGGAACGTACCCTTTGACTCCCAAAGAAATATTGCATAAAGAGAATCCTTTATTCATACGCAGAAAGGTGATTTACGTATTTCATATTGTATGAAAAACGTTGATATAAGTTGTACCAAGAAAGGTACAAGGCGATATCAATGCAAGCCCAGGATCAGAACCATGGCAACTGTCAAGTGAATCCTTAAGTATTTAAGAAATACTAAAGGATAGGTTCCTCGAAGAATGAGGAAGAATTAGAGTAACGTAAAAGAAGCGTAAATGTGTTAGATTATGAATCTAATCCATCGTTGAATGTTTCTTCATTATGAATGAAGAGATTAACAGATACCTCTTTATTATGACTAAAGAGATATTTGGATGGAAACATTAAAGTAATGACTTTAGTGTGTTCCATTATAAATGCAAAATATATTGCCATATATAGAAGTTTACAACAATGTTGTTTGGATGGGAAAGTTCATTTATGAACTCTCTATTCGGTTCCAACCAGAAAGTGTATGACACTAATGGGGCGATAGCTCAAGCCTGGGAATCACGGTCTCATCAAGATCCGAACTCATATGAGAGACTGAACCACATGATTGGGAATCATGTATAATGGTGACGTCGATATTCTCAAGGTTGCTTCTATGGATAACATATAGATATCCATTTCCTAGGCCTACTATTCAGCCATTTAGGAAATGACTACAGAAGAGGAATCATAACAGATGACCAAGCTGATTGGCTCTAGTGCAAGTGGGAGATTGTTGGAAATGTGCCCTAAAGCCATTCATATGATGATACTTTACGGATATTTCACATGTTAAACTAATCTAGTTTACATATTGTTTGAGACGTCTCATATAAATGTTATATGCTTAAACGATAAAGTCCAAGGAATATGTGATTGGGAGAATGCAATCTAATGAAGTTAGATTAATGAGACCATTCTTTCGTAGACACATCCTAAACATTCTTGATCATAGGATTGCCAATTGGGCATTGACAGTCCATTAAGATCAGTACGTGCTATGTCTTCTCTCAGGGAGAGTGACTAGTCTCGAGTCATTGGTGTGTGTGACATCAAGACAAGTACGTAGGTGCTCAATAGAGAATGAGTTCACTGAACACGATCAACGAGGAGTTCTCATACTCATGCACATGAGAACTCATGTTTGGGATAATGCAAATTAGTCCTTTGACCTGAGGCATCACAGTTGTTGTCTTGTGGTTAAGTCCTTGATCTTTGATTATGTCAAAGTCACCCCATCGGGGTGTCCACGACATCATTGGGGTTAAGCCACTTAGTCATGGAGACAAGTGAATGTGCAACAAGGGATCTCTAACCTTCAAAATGGTTTGAGGGAGAATACTCTATGATATGATTAAAATCTCTGGCCAGAGTATGAATGAGATTGGGGAATGCGTTCCAAATCACATTCAAGGTAATCATAAAATGCAAATGAATCACATTGGACAGTAGACATGAATAAATAAACTATCAAACCAAACAATGTGGTCAAGAGTATTAGATTAGAGAAAGACCGTATTGCATTTGTAATCCTAAACTGAATAGGTTCTCTACCTCTTCTGATTAGCTTGGGTAGCCATGATATGCTGCTAGGTGTCACTCATGGTTTGTGGAAGCCCTAAACGTGTGTAATCACTAAAGGGAGAATTGAAAGTAAGTTTCAATTCACAATCGATGTAAAATGGTTTTAATCGCCCACTGCCTCGCTAAAAGGAACCTAATGTATCGTACACCGTGTAAGGTGGAGATTGAAGAAACAAAGGAGATGAATAAGAATAATTAAATGGTTTAATTATTTATGGCAAGGATTAATTAATATGTTAATTAATCAAATGAATAAGTTCGTTAAAAGACCTCGGGATAGTTTTGGACCTTAAGGCCCAATGGGCTTCGAACGTCAAAGCCCATTGACTTAAGTTGTATGACAACTTAATGAATAAAGATTCACAAAGGCCCAAAAGCCCAAATCCATTTAGTGTTGAATTAGGGTTTTTGGTTCTTTAGGTCATTTAAAGAAGTGACTATATAAAGAACTTTATAACCTAAAATTCATAAGTTGTTGATTTTAGAGAAAATTGGTGAGAACACAAAGCTTCCATTTCTCTCTAAGAGGCCAACCACCTTGGGGGATATTGTCTAGCAATTCTACTTCCTCAAGGTCACTCATTTCCTCTCCAATCCAACCTTGGTGTAGAATCTTTAGAGGTTCTCTATTTTGGGAACTTGGAGAATCCTATTCTTACAACCAAATCCATGGAGCTAAGAAGCAAGGAATGAAGGCCCTATCTCTTGGGTGATTATCCTTTGCATATGCAAAGAGGAATCTACAAAGGTAAATATTTCTCAACTAATAAATGTTGATTTAAAAGTTGAGTCAAGGTTCACCAATCTACTAGGCTTTGAATTTCATGGTTGATGTTTTGTTTTTTGAATGCATGAAAGCATGATTCTGCCTTTAATTGTTAATTGCATGCTATATGATGTTATTCAAATGAACATGTTTTTCACAAAATTTCCTTCAATTAGCAACTTTGCTAATCCCTCGTTATTTCTTTTTTGTGTCTTTTGTTTTAGTTATTGACTTTGTTTCTGTTTGTCTCTTTTATTTTTACTTTTGATATTTGATTTAGTTTTGTTTCCTTGATTTCAGATACTAGAGAAGTAAGACATGGATTTTACCAATTGGCGAAACTTACTTCTCAATTGTCCCAAAATGCCGAAAGGACCACAATGCAAAGTGTTACTACATGTGGTGTGTCCTATGGGCAAGGATATCCAACTCATCAATGTTCTCAATTCGCTGCGAATGAAGATGCTTGGGGTTATCAAGGCCATAGCCAATCATGGGACAACATGTTTTCCAATGCTTACAATTCGGATTGGAGAGATTATTCAGATTACATGTGGGGAGAACCTCAACAATTCCAACAAGATGGATATTGGCAGCAAGAAGAGGAGTTCTATTCAAGACCTATGCAGCCACCACAACAATCTGCCCAATTCAATTCAGGTACGTCTTTGGATAATGATATGTTTAATAAGTTACTCACCTCTTTGAACCAGGAAGTAGAAAATCGAAACACAGAGGTGCAAAATCAAGCCAAGAAGACGGGCGAATTAGAGAAGCAAATTGGGCAGATTATGGAGTTCACGGCACAAATTCAAGAGCAAAGTGAACTCTCTAACTCAACTATTGAAAATTTGAAGGAAGATTTTGAAATCCATGATGCTATCACTTTGGGAAGTGTTATTGATATGAGCATATTTATGCGCCTTAGTTAGCTAGTTCTCATGCATTTCCATGGTGTTTTCTTAGTTAAAGTAGTCTTTTAAGCTAGTTTTATGTGTTTTCAGGTTTTAAGGGCAAAGTATACAAAAAGATGCATTGTGGAGCCTTTTGGAGCAAAATGGAGCTTGGAATGGATGTCACATACTTGGAGCGAAGGGAATGGACGAAATTGAAGACTTGAAGATGATGATTCCTACTTGAACAAGGTTTCCTAGTTGAAGTAGGAAAGTGCCTAATTGAAGATGAAAGCCTAGTCAACAAAGGATTCCTAGTTGAAGAAGGATTCCTCGTTGAAGTGGGATTCCTAGAAGAATGAAGATTCCTAATCAAACAAGGTTTCCTACTTGAAGTAGGAAAGTTAAACCTAATTGGCTTTGAGTTTCAGCAACAAAAGAAGTTTTCCAAGTCAAAGAAGGAAAAGAAGTCCAAAAAGAAGAAGGATTGATCAAGACAAGCTTTCCTATTCCTAATGAGCAAAGGTTTCAGCTACAAAGAGGAGTCCTAAACACTTTAGGACACCTTAATCCTTGTTCTAGAAAGATGTCACACCAATTTCAGAAAGGAAACACTCCTTGCCGTGCATAACCTTATCTAGAACCTATTTCCTTGCCTTGCAAGGCTTTCTAGCAGCCTTATCCTGCCTTATCCAAACCTGCCGCACCTTTTAACCTCTTCCCTTGAGTATTTTGATTGTTTAAGCCTTTTTCCTTGTGGATTTGGATTGTACAAGTCCATATCTGATTTCCCTAGGGTTTTATGTGCCTATATATACTCTTATTCACCCCTTGGCCGAATGACCACCTCCCATATACATCAATTCACGCCAAACATCATCCTTTGCTCTTTGCCGCAGCCTTCCTGAATGAAATTTTGTGAAAAACATGTTTATTTGAGCAACATCAATAGCATGCAATTAACAAATTAAAGGCGGAATCATGCTTGCATGCACTCAAAACAAAAACATCAACCATGAAATTCAAAGCCTAGTAGATTGGTGAACCTTGACTCAACTTAAATCAACATTTATTAGTTGAGAAATATTTACCTTTGTAGATTCCTCTTTGCATATGCAAAGGATAATCACCCAAGAGATAGGGCCTTCATTCCTTGCTTCTTAGCTCCATGGATTTGGTTGAATGAATTAGATTCTCCAAGTTCCCAAAATAGAGAACCTCTAAAGATTCTACACCAAGGTTGGATTGGAGAAGAAATGAGTGACCTTGAGGAAGTAAAATTGCTAGATAATTTCCCCCAAGGTGGTTGGCCTCTTAGAGAGAAATGGAAGCTTTGTGTTCTCACCAATTTTCTCTAAAATCAATAACTTATTAGTTTTAGGCTATAAAGTTATTTATATAGTCACTTCATTAAATGACCTAAAGAACCAAAAACCCTAATTCAACACTAAATGGCCGGCCACATTAATGGATATGGGCTTTTGGGCCTTTGTGAATCTTTATTCATTAAGTTGTCATACAACTTAAGTCAATGGGCTTTGACGTTCGAAGCCCATTGCGCCTTAAGGTCCAAAACTATCCCGAGGTCTTTAACGAACTTATTCGTTTGATTAATTAACATATTAATTAATCCTTGCCATAAATAATTAAACCATTTAATTATTCTTACTCATCTCCTTTGTTTCTTCAATCTCCACCTTACACGGTGTACGATACATTAGGTTCCTTTTAGCGAGGCAGTGGGCGATTAAAACCATTTTACATCGATTGTGAATTGAAACTTACTTTCAATTCTCCCTTTAGTGATTACACACGTTTAGGGCTTCCACAAACCATGAGTGACACCTAGCAGCATATCATGGCTACCCAAGCTAATCAGAAGAGGTAGAGAACCTATTCAGTTTAGGATTACAAATGCAATACGGTCTTTCTCTAATCTAATACTCTTGACCACATTGTTTGGTTTTGATAGTTTATTTATTCATGTCTACTATCCAATGTGATTCGTTTGCTTATATGATTACCTTGAATGTGATTTGTAACGCATTCCCAAATCTCATTCATACTCTGGCCAGAGATTTAATCATATCATAGAGTATTCTCCCTCAAACCATTTGAAGGTTAGAGATCCCTTGTTGCACATTCACTTGTCTCCATAACTAAGTGACTTAACCCCAATGATGTCGTGGACACCCCGATGGGGTGACTTTGACATAATCAAAGATCAAGGACTTAACCACAAGACAACTGTGATGCCTCAGGTCAAAGGACTAATTTGCATTATCCCAACCATGAGTTCTCATGTGACATGAGTATGAGAACTCCTCGTTGATCGTGTTCAGTGAACTCATTCTCTGTTGAGCACCTACGTACTTGTCTTGATGTCACACACACCAATGACTCGAGACTAGTCACTCTCCCTGAGAGAAGGCATAGTACGTACTTATCTTATCGGACTGTCAATGCCCAATTGGCAATCCTATGATCAGGAACGTTTAGGATGTGTCTACGAAAGAATGGTTTCATGAATCTAACTTCATTAGATTGCATTCTTCCAATCACATATTCCTTGGACTTTATCGTTTAAGCATATAACATTTATATGAGACGGCTCAAACAATAATCTTTGCCCTTTATATGTAAACTAGATTAGTTTAACATGTGAAATGTCCGTAAAGTATCATCATATGATTGGCTTTAGGGCACATTTCCAACAATCTCCCACTTGCACTAGAGCCAATCAGCTTGTTCATCTGTTATGATTCCTCTTCTGTAGTCATTTCATAAATGGCTGAGTAGTAGGCCTAGGCAATGGATATCTATATGTTATCCATAGAAGCAACCTTGAGAATATCGACGTCACCATTATACATGATTCCCAATCATGTGGTTCAGTCTCTCATATGAGTTCGGATCTTGATGAGACCTTGATTCCCTGGCTTGAGCTATCGCCCCTTTAGTGTCATACACTTTCTGGTTGGAACCGAATAGAGAGTTCATAAATGAACTTTCCCATCCAAACAACATTGTTGTAAACTTCTATATGGCAATATATTTTGCATTCATAATGGAACACACTAAAGTCATTACTTTAATGTTTCCATCCAAATATCTCTTTAGTCATAATAAAGAGATATCTGTTTATCTCTTCATTCATAATGAAGAAACATCCAATGATGGATTAGATTCACAATCTAATACATTTACGCTTCCATTACGTTACTCTAATTCTTCCTCATTCTTCGAGGAACCTATCCTTTAGTATTTCTTAAATACTTAAGGATTCACTTGACAGTTGCCATGGTTCTGATCCTGGGCTTGCATTGATATCGCCTTGTACCTTTCTAGGTACAACTCATATCAATGTTTTTCATACAATATGAAATACATAAATCACCTTTCTGCGTATGCATAAAGGATTCGATTTACGCATTATTTCTTTGGGAGTCAAAGGGTACGTTCCCTTTGAGAAGAACTACCTCCTAGTCTCACTAGAGTTGTTCTTCTGATTGAAGTTTATCATCATATGAGAAACTTCCTAGCATCCTTTTTGTCTATTATTAGGGCATGATATAATCCAATTATATCCTAAAATCTATCATTATAGATTTCCATCCCATGTATATAGACTATGTCTCCCATATACATTATATCGTTATAGAATGTTTAAAGTCATAACTTTAACGAAGAAGTATTCTTTTCATTTCCAAAATTAATATATCATACATATATTTAAATTTAGGAATATGATTAACTCCCACTAATCTTTTGTAAACCTAGTAAACAAAAGATTCATTTACATCTTTAGGAGAAATCAAACGTTTTGATCTTTCTCTCATAAGACGCTTATGGCTCCCACTAGCTTGCTAAGATCCATGATGGTTGGATCTGTACAACTTACATGTTTTGTGATTCATAGTTTTAGACATATATATTATTACGACTATCTTAATAATGGTTTCGGAAACCTATATGATGTCCAAACATTGAATCAACATTTAGTTGTAGCTAGCAATCTTCGAATTAATTGAAACTAAGACTACGTCAAAGATGGTTCCTTCAAAGTCAACCATTCTCTTTGATTGTAGTCACCTTAAGCTACCAATTAGCTATGAAGGTTTCATTATTTCGGGTCAAATGGTACTTTACCATTTCCTTGAGTATATATCGTATATACACTCAATGTAGTCATAAAGTTCAAACCATTCAACTGAGACGGTTTAAAATTCTTTTTGACTACCTTGGAGCTTGTGGTATAGGAACTAGGTTGTTATATTTGTTGATTATCATCTTGTCTCTCAAAGAACCCATTCTTTTGAGTTCTATTCCTAGTTCATTTGCTCTAAGGCAAATCACATTGTAGGATTACAATGAACTACTCAACAAACAACATTTGTTGGTTGGTTTATAGAAGTGATATCCAAAGGTTAATTTAAGGATATCCACAAGATAATTTTTTAAACAAATATTGCTTATTAGCACACAACCCCAAATCTTAACACAATTAAGATTTGTCTTTCTTTCCAACTACATCCTATGGAGTTATGAAAATTTTGGAAGATCTTCTAATTGACAATCACATTGTCTTAGAAGCTTATATATCCTATATATGGGTAATTGATAATATACAACGAACTAAATCTTATTCAAGTTCGTTCTTCTCCTAATGGAGAAAATCATTATCTTTATGATGCTAATTTCCTTGATATCTTTCAAGGAAACTCATCTAAAATGTTACCCTTCCTTAGATCAAATCTAAGGAGGTAAGTACTTTAGACGTCTTACTCATCATCTTACATTTCTTGAATTCTTTGAAACCTTTTGCAAAGTATTCGGACTTGATAACATAATAAACTATAGTCCAACCGAGAGTGATCTTCGGTGAATGTCAAACAACATGAGTAGTATTATGTTGTGGACAAGTGCCACTAATATCTAAGTGAATTAACCTCAATAACTTTGTGATTCTTTCTTATTTCCAAAAGAATAAAGATTCAAACATTTCGTCTCTATACAATTTCAACAAGAAGGCATTGGATCCGGATCTAACGATCCAAAGCATCCATCTATGACCAACTCGTAATTTATGTTTTAGAGGTATCACAACTCAGTTGGGATTAGTCACTATCTTGCAACCTTTTGGGTTTTAAGCATCATTATATTCTAAACAGTTAACGCTACCATATCATCTCTACTATAGAGACAATCAATTAGATTACTATAATCCAATCAGTGATTAATAAAGAACAATGTTTTGTCAAACAAAACATTCATCCATCTCTACTATAGTGACGGAATTAAGTTCCTTAAAATTGGAATGTAAAGACAATCTTTGGTTTTTCCAATTTCTTTGGTAGTTCATATGAGGAAGTTAGTACCATCTGCTTTCGCAGAGATCTATATTTTATTCACGTTCCGAATGTGAAGTACTTTCTCTTCTCTTATTAATCTTCTACTTCTTATTAGCCACACTTTTACAACGATTGTAAAACATAGTTACTAATACGGAATCAAGCATTCAAGTAGAAGAACCAACTGTTTTGAACTTTTCAAGAACAATTTACAACACCTTCGAAAGGTGTGTTCTTTACACTTGCAAGACATTTCTTGCAAATACCCTTTCCACTGTCCATCCTTTCATAAAGAAAGTTTGTTCCCTTGGAGTTAATATTATCTTCTTCATTTGACTTCTCCTTTGACTACAATGGTCATGGTCCCTAAACTCCCACTATCTCTCTTGAAACCTTTTTCAATTGTGTTATACACATCAAACATTTTGGAGAGTGTGTGGTTATTGTTCACTACATAGTTTACAATAAACTTAGTGAACCATTTAGGATAGGGACATAAAGGTGAAGTCCTAGCTTAGTTTCCGTCTCGTTAAGTGGTTTTCACTTCAACACTTAATGATTCAAAATCATCACAAGTCCATGTTGATGGACTATTTTTGTCAACTAAACATTATGTTCTAAACATAATTACAAACTTTCAAGAGTTGTTCAAGGCAACTCTCATTTCTTCATACAACAATTTGTAAGTGAAGAATCATGGCACTAAAAGTGTCCTTGTCTTTATGCTAATCTTCGTAAGTTCCTTTGTTCATATAACGAAGGAATAAGCATTGGTTGTTTGTGTTGTCCTCTTCATGATAGACATTCCTAACATGTTCTTCCAATGATACATTATCAATAGGAAGATTGTGAGGATGAGACTTCTTAGGTACATGCACAATCCATTTAAGACAATCTTTGGGATTGTGTTACCAAGTCCGGAAACTAAAACATTCGGCTTTTCTTTGTCAAGTTTTGGATAGCGTTTGCAAATATATTGGTAAACAAATACATAACGAATATAAATTGATTGATTTTAAGCCATTTGATTCGGGTCTTTAAATCAAATAGCACCACCCACTATTTTTTGGCAAATTCCATATCCCTCATTGGAATTCGAGAGTTTTGGAGGAAACTCTTAGTAGGTTATGGGAGACTCACTATTACCAAGCCCACCTCAGAATTATATCATGGTGGCTAGCTTTAATAATAATGAGAGAGTACGCTTACTCATTTGCAACTAATGCAAGTACCCATAAATTTGACCTCTAGAAAATGATGCCTCAGAATTATATCATGTTGGCGTCATTGTACTTAGTTAAGTCATTCCCACCATGCCTAGTTCGTGTAGGGGTTCAAGCATAGCCTCAGAATTATATCATGTTGGCTAAACTCGTTGCCTACCTCACTTCATCATGTATGCATATAGACTCCTCCTGAGTATAAGCATGCACTTTGTACTCCCCCATTATAGGGTGAAGCCGGTGTACAAGTCATAAACGATTGGAGCTACCACGGTGGAAGGCCACGAAAGAGTGTTCTAAGCACTCTCACGCTTTTCAACTGAATAATGGTTTGGTTGAGGGTTTTAGGTCTCATCACATAAACATATTCATTTTAATCTTTATTAAAACAATTTTGGTCCTATTACAACTATTGGTCCATTTGATTCAATTTAGTTGTATATAATACTCCCACTATACTTATAAAACGGTTTTTAAAGCAAGAGTATATGATACTACTAACATAAGGTTTGCATTCATTTTATGGACTATATAGTTGCCTTAGGGCCTTAGGGTGACTATGAACCTTTGTTTAGATTCAACACGAGCCTTGTGTTGAATCTTGGACTAGGGATGGAGATTGATTTTAGTTACGCGTTTAATCACATTAAGGCGTGTTGTCTTAGGGGCGTTGGACCCAACTACTTCATTTTCATGCATATCAAATAAAGCAAGAAAGAAGTACTTCAAAGTAAAGGTGAGCTTATGCTCATTACAATATTTGCATAATTCAAATTACTTTAAAGTAAAGAAGAGCTTATGCTCTTTTACAACATTTGATCAAATCAAATTACAACCAAAATTAATCTACACATTCCCATGGTTCAAACAAATTTGAAACGGCCTTTCACATAGCTCAATTATCGTAGGCTTAGGTTCATAATCACCCTTTAATTAATTAACACTTTAACTAATTAAACTTGAATGCAACATTTTCATTTTGTTTTTGTATCCATAAAATTGATTTAAATGGAGCTAAATGAAATGAAAATCCAACTCTCATTTAAAGAGACAGAACAATTTTGTTCCCTACTTAATTTGGGCCATCATGCAATAACCACAACTTTTTAGGCTATATTGCGAAACACAAACTTTTGGGGTCACTTTGTTAAAACACAAAAGTCCACTACTTCATGTAATTACAACTAGAACCCAAAAATTTCAACAAATACAAAAAACTTCATTAAAGGAGCAAAACAATTTGTCCTTTAACGTTTTTGGGCCTTAACGTAAAAACGTAAACTTTTGGGCCAAAGTGCAAATACACAAAAGTATCAAAACTTTATGTAATTGAATAAAAGACCCAAAAATACCCTATTCTATTAGGGTGGCCGGCCATGATAAAAAAAAATAAGATTTTTACAAAGTTTTTGTAAGTGGGTTTTGTTAGGTGAGGTAAAGATGAAATATTTTGAATTTATGTCAAACTTTTAAAAAAGTTTGTCTACCATTATAGCCATTAATTGAATTTATGTCAAACTTTTAAAAAGTTTGTCTACCATTAAAACCATTAATAATACTTTACCAATAATCATCACCCACTAAAATCACCCACTAAAATAAATCAAAACTTTATGTAAAAACATAAAACTTTTTGAATCAAAACTTCAAAACTTTTTGTTCTTGGCAAGAACTTCAAGAACATTGAAGAACACTCATGAAAACTCATAATAGCTCCATGAATGTTTTCACTCACCAAAACTCAAATTTTCACCACTCAAAAGAGGGTTAACATCCTAGGGTACTTAGGGGTTCCAAAAGTCACTTTAAAACCATTTTAACAAGACAAACATGAACCCAAAAAATCACCCTTTAGATTTGGCCGAATTTCCCCAAAAACATGGCACCAAATTTTAGCTCCAAAATTCATGCTCATATGAACTACATCTACAACATTTGAGATGGCAAATTTTCTAACAAAATTTACATTCAAAGAAACAAGAATAAAGCTTGTAACATATTACAACTTTTAAATAAAAAACTATGAACTACAAAACCCAAAATGATTCACCAACTACTAGACCTAGGCTCTTGATACCACTTGAAGGAAATTTTGTGAAAAACATGTTTATTTGAGCAACATCAATAGCATGCAATTAACAAATTAAAGGCGGAATCATGCTTGCATGCACTCAAAACAAAAAACATCAACCATGAAATTCAAAGCCTAGTAGATTGGTGAACCTTGACTCAACTTAAATCAACATTTATTAGTTGAGAAATATTTACCTTTGTAGATTCCTCTTTGCATATGCAAAGGATAATCACCCAAGAGATAAGGCCTTCATTCCTTGCTTCTTAGCTCCATGGATTTGGTTGAATGAATTAGATTCTCCAAGTTCCCAAAATAGAGAACCTCTAAAGATTCTACACCAAGGTTGGATTGGAGAAGAAATGAGTGACCTTGAGGAAGTAAAATTGCTAGATAATTTCCCCCAAGGTGGTTGGCCTCTTAGAGAGAAATGGAAGCTTTGTGTTCTTACCAATTTTCTCTAAAATCAACAACTTATTAGTTTTAGGCTATAAAGTTCTTTATATAGTCACTTCATTAAATGACCTAAAGAACCAAAAACCCTAATTCAACACTAAATGGCCGGCCACATTAATGGATATGGGCTTTTGGGCCTTTGTGAATCTTTATTCATTAAGTTGTCATACAACTTAAGTCAATGGGCTTTGACGTTCGAAGCCCATTGGGCCTTAAGGTCCAAAACTCTCCCGAGGTCTTTAACGAACTTATTCGTTTGATTAATTAACATATTAATTAATCCTTGCCATAAATAATTAAACCATTTAATTATTCTTACTCATCTCCTTTGTTTCTTCAATCTCCACCTTACACGGTGTACGATACATTAGGTTCCTTTTAGCGAGGCAGTGGGCGATTAAAACCATTTTACATCGATTGTGAATTGAAACTTACTTTCAATTCTCCCTTTAGTGATTACACACGTTTAGGGCTTCCACAAACCATGAGTGACACATAGCAGCATATCATGGCTACCCAAGCTAATCAGAAGAGGTAGAGAACCTATTCAGTTTAGGATTACAAATGCAATACGGTCTTTCTCTAATCTAATACTCTTGACCACATTGTTTGGTTTTGATAGTTTATTTATTCATGTCTACTATCCAATGTGATTCGTTTGCTTATATGATTACCTTGAATGTTATTTGGAACGCATTCCCAAATCTCATTCATACTCTGGCCAGAGATTTAATCATATCATAGAGTATTCTCCCTCAAACCATTTGAAGGTTAGAGATCCCTTGTTGCACATTCACTTGTCTCCATAACTAAGTGACTTAACCCCAATGATGTCGTGGACACCCCGATGGGGTGACTTTGACATAATTAAAGATCAAGGACTTAACCACAAGACAACTGTGATGCCTCAGGTCAAAGGACTAATTTGCATTATCCCAACCATGAGTTCTCATGTGACATGAGTATGAGAACTCCTCGTTGATCGTGTTCAGTGAACTCATTCTCTGTTGAGCACCTACGTACTTGTCTTGATGTCACACACACCAATGACTCGAGACTAGTCACTCTCCCTGAGAGAAGGCATAGTACGTACTGATCTTATCGGACTGTCAATGCCCAATTGGCAATCCTATGATCAGGAACGTTTAGGATGTGTCTACGAAAGAATGGTCTCATGAATCTAACTTCATTAGATTGCATTCTTCCAATCACATATTCCTTGGACTTTATCGTTTAAGCATATAACATTTATATGAGACGGCTCAAACAATAATATTTGCCCTTTATATGTAAACTAGATTAGTTTAACATGTGAAATGTCCGTAAAGTATCATCATATGATTGGCTTTAGGGCACATTTCCAACACTTCCACCACCATACTCCATAGTTCATGACCAAAATCACCCCTTGCCGCACCCTCCATCCATCCTAAACCCTACCATACCATCCCCCATCCATTCTACACCATTCATAACCCCAAAAACCTGACCCAAGCTTTGTGCCGCAGCTTTGCAAGGAGGAAGGAGGACTTCGTGGATGCACCTGCTGTCCAAATTGGAGCATCTAGGTGTTTTCTTTCTTTGGATTTTAATGTCTAAATTTATTTATGTTTGCTTTGCGAGTATGAGGAACTAAACCCCCCTTGGCTAGGGGGGGATTCAAAACCATGTTTATGCTTGTTATATGATTTGATTACTTCTAATTGCGTTTCATAAGTTGTGAATTCAATTTACTTATCTACAAGAATTAAAACTGATTTGTGCATGTTGGTTAAAAGTGCACGCTTAATTTTCATGCATAAGTTTGATGCTAGGATATAAGGGAGTTTCACCTAATCGTTATGAACTTATATTCGCAAGTAGTAAATGTTGTTGATCACAATCGTGTTAAGTAAATTCTTGGCATAAGATTCATGCAATTCATAGTAACAAGTGCCTCGCCAATGCTTATGATTTTCATAGAACTTAATGATTCTTGCTTGTATCTCTATTATGCAATTCATGTAGGGAACTTGTGGGGAATGCTTGGGTTGTCGTATGCAATCATCCAATTCAATAACTTTAGGAAAATCTGAGGGTTAATTAGTGCAATTCACGGTTAATTTGGGGAGTTGGGAATTCATGGTTTATCGAAAAGCAATTGGAAATCGTTTTGTATGCAAGTGTGACATGTGTGGAGAAGAACCCCTTAGCTAGCTTTCCATCCATTCACTTTAATCAAATTCGTTTTAAAATCTGTTTTAGTTTACAAAGTTTTTGTTTTGTTTTCAATTTCGTCAAAACCAAATCCCCCTTTATTTTGAAGTGTTAGATTAGTTAGAAATCAATTTAGTTTGTGTTTTTAAGTGTCTTGAGTCAAGTTATAACCTATTTGATAGGAGCATTTTTATGCGACTTAATTGGCTTGTTCTCATGCATTTATGTTGTTTTTCCTTAGTTAGTTTAGTGTTTAAAGTCATTTTCGTGCAATTTCAGGTTTTATGGTCAAAGTATGCAAAAAGGTGCATTTTGGAGCTTTTAGGAGCAAAAATGGGCTTGGAATGGATTGCATATGGATGGAACAAGGAGGATGGACGAAATTGAAGATCAAATGAGGCTAGAAAGGTGTTAGAAGACATAAGAAATCAGTTTGGAAGCTTGGAGGACAAAGAAAGACACAAATTGAAGCATCCCTACAAAGGTGGTGCCTTGTCGCCTTTGTGTTCCCTCATTGTCTCCCTTGTTGCAACAAATCCCCTTGCTATGTTTCCCTATCCTTAAACCATGTAAAAACCTTTCCTTTTCCCCTTAGGACTTTGAAAAACCCTTTCCCTTAGTCCCTAGGATTCAGCCGCACCTTCCCACCAATCTCCTTGCCTTGCCGCACAAGGAATCACATTTCCCTTTAGTTTTAGGACACTTACCCCTTTCCTAAGCCTTTGCCGCACCCTTTAACCTATTTCCCTTAGTATTTTGGTTCTAATTTCCTATTTCCTTTAAGTTTTAGTTTAATTTCTGATTACCTAATTTATTTTGGAGCCTTGTTCTATAAATACCAAGCTTTGCCGCAGCCTTATGGGACCATTCACCAATTCACACAACCTTACACAATTCTACAAACTCTCAGCCATCACCACACCTTTGCCGTGCCCATCCTTCACCCAATTCCATAACTTCTGACCCTAAAACACATCCCAAACACTTCACCCACCTTTGTGTCGTAGCAAGGAGAAAGAAGGAAGGACTCTTGGATGCTCAAGCTTCATCGTTGGTGCATTCTAGGTGTAATTCGATTTATGATTTCAATGTTTAATTTCTTTTCCTTTCGTTTTTCTATGAACATGAGTGGCTAAACCCCTATTGGTTAGGGGTGATTTCGAAGCCATGACTATGTGTGCAATTTGATTTGATAAATTCCAGTTATGAGTTCTTGAATCGTGAATGCAATTGGCTTAACTGTGCGACTAATAACTTATTTGTGTTTGTTAATTAGGGGTCGACACTTAATTGGCTTGCATGAATATGATGCTAGAATATAAGGTTGTTTCACATAATCGTCACACACTTATATTCATATGTAGTGAAGGGCGCTAGTCACGATCGCGTTAAGTCCAATTCCTAGCATGAGTGACATGATGTCATAGTTGCAAGTGCTTTGTCAATGCTTATAGTTTTCATTGAACGTAATGATCTTTGATTGTATCTTTATTACGATGTCATGTAGGGAACTTTTGAGGAATGCTTTGGGTTGTCGAATGATGTCAACCAATCCAATAACACAAGGAAAACTTGAGAATTAACTAGTGATGTCACGGTTAATTTGGGGCATTGTCATTCATAATTCAATGAAGGAATAACTGGAAATCAAGTCGTTTGCATACTTGTCATGTGTAGAGAAAGAGCCTCTAACTAATCCATCATCCATTTAAAACCCCAAAATCGTTTTCAAATCTGTTTTTACTTTGCAATCTGTTTTGTTAGTTTATTTTCGTCCAAATCAAATCCCCATTTATTTTGAAGTCCTAGATTAGTTAGAAAGTGTTTTGGTTTATGTTTTTAAGTGTTTTGGTACAAGTTAAAACCCAAATTCGTCCAATTTGGTGCTTTGTGCTCAAAACTGCCCAGAAAGTGTTTTTAAGGCAGTTTTGAGTCTTTTGGTTGCTGTTTTGAGTTTTTGGTTTGTTTTAGTGTTTTAAACTTTAGTTTTGCATTCTTTGAGTCTAATCTAGTGTTTTAAACTTTGTTTTTACGTTTCTAAGTTAGTTTTCAAGTGTTTAGCAATCCCTCCTAATCCCCGGTCTAGAACGATCCCTACTTACATACTTTACTACAATTGTCAACAAGAGGGTTTAATTTGTGTGTTTAGTTATTTTACGCATCACTATTCTCGTCCAAATTTGTGTTTGGTGTTCAAAACTGCCCAGATTGTGTTTTTAAGGCAGTTTTGAGTGTTTATGTGCTGTTTTGAGTCTTTTGGTTTGTTTAAGTGTTTTAGAGTTTAGTTTTGCATTCTTTGAGTCTAGTTTAGTGTTTTAAACTTTGTTTTTACGTTTTTGAGTCAGTTTTCAAGTGATTTAGCAATCCCTCCTAATCCCCGGCCTATAACGATCCCTACTTACATACTTTGCTACAATTGATAAAAAGAGGGTTTAATTTGTGTGCTTATATATTTCGCATCAAATTTTTGGCGCCGTTGCCGGGGATTAACAACTTTGCTAATCCCTTGGATTGTTTTATTTCAGTTTGTTTTAATTCGTTCCAGATTCTGACCTTGTTTTTGTTTGACTCGGAGTTCTCATCCGGTTCGTGAACATATCTTGGACTTTGACGACGATTTTGAGCGAGAGTTGAGACGAAAGAGGAAGAATCCAGAACCTAGTAAATCAAGTTCAATTTCAGAAGCCGAAGTTGAGTTTGAAGAAGAACCCACGACAAGTGTGGGTGAAGAAGAGGAAGTTATGGCACAAGACAATCGAACAATCAAGGAGCTTTCGGCTTCAGGATTGGACAATGCCGCACCCCTATGTATTTAATATCCCGCAGCTGCCCAAGGAAAGACCGAGGAATTCGAGTTGAAGTCAGGTTTGCTACACCACATTCCGAAGTACCATGGGTTGTCCATGGAGGATCCTAACAAGCACTTGAAAGAATTCGAGGTGGTGTGTTCAAGCATGACTCCAATCAACGTCGATGGGAGCATATTGAAGATGAAGGCCTTTCCCTTTTCTCTCTTGGAAAAGGCGAAAGATTGGTTGTATGAATTAGCTCTCGGAACGGTCACATCTTGGGAGAGCATGAAACGGGCCTTCTTGGAGAAGTTTTTCCCAACTTCTCGAGTCATCCTCCTATGAAAAAGGATAGTGGAATTCAACAAGATGAAGGTGAATCTTTTCCTACTTATTATGAACGTTTTAAATCTCTTGTTGCTTCTTGTCCACAACATCAAATGAAGGAGGAGCTTCTTTTACAATACTTCTACGAGGGACTTCTACCAATTGAACGTCAAATGCTAGATGCCTCAGCGGGTGGAGCCTTGGTGGATAAGACCCCCACGGCTGCAAAGACATTGATTGCAAATCGAGCGTTGAATGCTCAATAGTATGAAGGTGTTGGACAAAGGACCACCTCACGACAACACCAAGTGAATGAGGTAAGTGCCATCTCCGAGCTTCAAAATCAAATGGCTAACCTTACTACTCTTCTTTCAGGTTGTGGAAGGACCAAAAGTACAAAATGTAAGTGCTTGTGGCGTGTGCTCCATGCAAGGACACCTTACAGACAAGTGCCCACAATTGATAGAGAATTGAGGGTGGGAGACCCTCAATGCCGTGGGTTTTGGGCAGCCATACCAACAAAGAAATGATCCCTTTTCTAATACATACAATCCGGGATGGAGGGATCATCCAAATTTCAAATGGCGAGAACCCCAACAAGGCCAACAATAAAGTACATTTAGGCAACAACCCCTGGGTTTCTTTCAAAAGCCGTTTTGGAAACAAGGAGGTGCAAGGCATGCCCACGGCAAGGGTGGAACCACCATTGCCGCAAGCCCCAATTGCTCATAAGCAATCAAATCCGTCCAAATCAGGTAAGGAAGTTCCAATTGTGATTAATTCTAACGTTGTTCCTCCAAATGTACCTTTTCCTCGTAGGTTTATGCAATCAAAGAAAGAGGAGGCTGAAAAGGACATTTTGGAAACATTTAGAAAAGTTCAAGTCAATATCCCCCTTTTGGATGCAATTAAGCAAGTCCCGAGGTATGCCAAGTTTTTGAAAGAACTTTGCACCACTAGGAAGAGGATTTCGACCAAGGAGGTTGTAAAGGTAGGTGAAAACGTCTCAGCCATCTTGCAACGCAAACTGCCCCTTAAATGCAAAGATCCGGGTAGTTTTACAATGCCTTATGTCATTGGTAATACTAGGTTTGAATCTGCCATGTTAGACTTAGGTGCATCTATAAATGTCATGCCATATTCAATTTATGCATCTATGAACCTAGGAGAGTTGAAAAATGATGGTCTAATCATACAATTGGCCAATAGATCTAATGCCTATCCAAGGGGAGTTTTGGAAGATGTTTTAGTGCATGTTAATCATTTAATCTTCCCGGCGGATTTCTATGTTCTTGAGATGGACGAGTCGGACCATGCCCCTTCATTGCCCATCCTCCTTGGAAGGCCCTTCATGAAAACGGCTCGGACAAGGATTGATGTGTTTAATGGAACATTGACGATGGAATTTGATGGGAAAGTTATTAATTTCAATCTTTCTGATTCTATGAAGTATCATAGTGAGAATCATTTATGTTTTGCTATTGATGTAATTGACTCTTTGGCGCAGGACCATTTTGACAAATTGAACGACGATGCACTTGAATTGGTTATTGCACGAGGAATTGACAAGCAAAACATTGAAGCAGCCACCATGTACACCCACGGCATGCATGAACATTCCTTTGCCGTGCCCCCTAGTGATGAGGTCATTGAGATGGTGGCTGCCCTTGAATCATTGCCATCACAAATTGGTAAGTTTTTGGACCAAATTTTAAGTTTAGTTTCAGCTAATAAGATGCTTCCCTCAGTTGTGCAGCCACCTACACTTGAACTTAAGCCATTGCCTAGTCACTTGAAGTATGTGTTCTTGGGAGATGATGAGACGTTGCCCGTCATTATTTCATGCTCACTCACGGCACAAGAAGAAGGTAAGTTAGTGAGGGTGTTAAAGGAGTACAAAACAGCAATTGGGTGGACGTTGGCCGACATCAAAGGAATTAGCCCCACAACTTGCATGCATCGCATACTTTTGGAAGAGGGGTCTAAAACATCTCGAGAGGCTCAACGCCGACTCAACCCTCCTATGATGGAAGTTGTGAAGAAATAAGTCATCAAGCTTTTAGATTGTGGAGTTATCTATCCAATCTCGGATAGTAGGTGGGTTTCGCCCGTTCAATGTGTTCTGAAGAAATCCGGAGTGACGGTGGTAGCAAATACCGAGAATGAACTTGTGCCTACTCGCATTCAAACTGGTTGGAGGGTGTGTATCGACTATAGGAAGATAAACGCCACTACAAGGAAGAATCACTTCCCATTGCCGTTCATTGATCAAATGCTTGAGAGGTTAGCAGGTTATGCTTTCTATTATTTTCTTGATGGTTATTCTGGTTATAATCAAATTGTCATAGCACCCAAGGACCAAGAAAAAACCACTTTTACATGCCCTTTTGGTACATTTGCTTAACGTCGCATGCCTTTTGGTTTATGTAATTGATAGGAGCATATTTATGCGCCTTAGTTAGCTAGTTCTTATGCATTTTCGTTATGTTTTCTTAGTTTAAAGTAGTATTTTAAGCTAGTTTCATGTGTTTTCAGGTTTAAAGGGCACATTACATAAAATGATGCATTTTGGAGCAAATGTGAGCTTAGATTGAAAAGTACATGCTTGGAACACAAGGTTTGGACAAAATTGAAGATTTGAAGATTTGAGGATTCCTAGTCCAAGAAGGATTCCTAGTCCGAGGAGGAGTCCTAATTGAAGAAGGATTCCTAATCAACGAGGGATTCCTAGTTGAAGATGGATTCCTAGAAGAACGAAGATTCCTACTCAAACGAGGTTTCCTACTTGAAGTAGGAAAGCTAAGCCTAAAAGTTTCCATTTTGGGTTGATCTTTCCTAAACCTAAATGGCCTTGAGTTTATGCAATCTTAGAAGGTTCCTAAGCGTTGAAAGACACGAAGAGAGGTTCTAGAATATTTTCTCATCCTTGCCGTGGGTTAGGGCCTATTTCTTCTTGGTTTTGGGCTTTCTAGAAGCCTTATCTACATTCCCTAACCCTAGCCGCACCTTTCCCCTTTCTAGAAACCCTTTGCCTTGCCTTGCAAGGCATTCTAGAAGGCCCATCCTTTATCCTATCCATCCAGCCGCACCCTAGGCCTTTTCCCATTCAAATTCTGATTTCTAAGCCTATTTCCTTGTGGATTTGGGTTATTTAAGTCCATATCTGATTTATCTAGGGTTTTAAGTGCCTATATATACTCATTATAACCCCTTGGCCGAATTACCACCTCTCACATTCATAAATCACGCCAGAAATCCATTCCACACCTTTGCCGTAGCCTTCCACTACCATACTCCCAATTTTCTGCCAAAAACAACCCCTTGCTGCACCACCCATCAACCCTAAACCTTTCCATACCATTCCCCATCCATTCTACACCATAAATATCACTTAGAACCTGTTCTAAACTTCTCTGCCGCAGCAAGGAGGAAGGAGAAATCGTTGATGAGCTTGCTGCCAAGTTGGAGCGTTCTAGGTGTTTTCTTTCTTTGGATTTTAATTTCTAAATTTATGTATCTTTGCTTTGCGAGTATGAGGAACTAAACCCCCCTTGGCTAGGGGGGGAGTCGAAACGATGTTTATACTTGCTATATGATTTGATTACTTCTAATTGCGTTTCATAAGTTGTGAATTCAATTTACTTATCTATGTGAATTACATTGATTTGTGTGTGTTGGTTGAGAGTGCACGCTTAATTATCATGCATAAATTGAATGCTAGGATATAAGGAAATTTCACCTAATCGTTATGGACTTATATTCACAAGTAGTAAAGGTTGATGATCTCAATCGCGTTAAGTAAATTCTTGGCATAAGTTTCATGCAATCATAGTAACAAGTGCTTCGTCAATGCTTATGGTTTTCATAGAACTTAATGATTCTTGCTTGTATCTCTATTATGCAATCATGTAGGGGACTTGTGGGGAATGCTTTGGGTTGTCGTATGCAATCATCCAATTCAATAACGTTAGGAAAATCTGAAGGTTAATTTAAGCGGACCTAATTAACTTGGGGCGTTGAGAATTCATGGTTTATTGAAAAGGAATTGGAAATCCTTTTGAATGCAAGTATAACATGTGTGGAGATGAACCCCTTAGCTAGCCTTCCATCCATTGTTTTAAGCCAAATTCGTTTTAAAATCTGTTTTAGTTACAAAGTTTTATTTGTTTTTAAATTCGTCCAAAATCAATCCCCCTTTACTTTGTTGAGTCATATTAGTTAGAAATCAATTTAGTTTGTGTTTTTAAGTGCTTTGAGTCAAGTTAAAACCTATTTTCGTCAAAATCTTGTTTAGAGTTCAAAACTGCCCAGAAAGTGGTTTTAAGGCAGTTTTGAGTGTTTTTGTGTTATTTTGAGTCTTTTGGTTTGTTTTGGTGTTTTAAGTTATAGTTTTACATTCTTTGAGTCTAGTTTAGTGTTTTAAATTTGTTTTTACGTATTTTAGTTAGTTTTCAAGTGATTTTGCAATCCCTCCTAATCCCCGGCCTAGAACGATCCCTACTTACGTATTTTGCTACAATTGATAAAAAGAGGGTTTAATTTGAGTGCTAGTTAATATCATATCAGTAATGCCCCTGCCACATTTCAAAGATGCATGATGAGCATATTTTCTGATTATGTTGAGAAAATAATTGAGGTTTTTATGGATGATTTTTGCGTCTTTGGTGATTCTTTTGGTAGTTGCTTGCATAATCTTAGCTTGATCTTAAAACATTGCGTTGAAACTAACCTTGTTCGTAATTGGGAAAAATGTCATTTCATGGTTAAACAAGGCATAGTTTTAGGTCATATTATCTCTGAAAACGGTATTGAGGTTGACAAGTCAAAAATAGATCTTGTACGTCACTTACCCTCTCCTACTTCGGTTAGAGAGGTTCGTTCTTTTCTTGGCCATGCAGGTTTCTATCATAGGTTCATCAAGGACTTCTCAAAGGTTGCCCAACCTCTTTGCCGTCTCGTACAAAAAGATGTGGCGTTTGACTTTAATGGTTGTTGACCACGGCACCAATCATTGTCCCACCTGATTGGAGCCTACCTTTTGAGCTTATGTGTGATGCTTCCGATTAAGCTTTAGGGGTTGTTTTAGGACAAAGGAAAGAGAAGAGGCCGCATGTCATCTACTATGCCTCACGGACGTTGAATGATGCTCAGTTGAATTATTCCACTACGGAAAAAGAATTTCTTGCCGTTGTTTTTGCTTTAGATAAGTTTAGATCATATCTAATTGGTACTAAAGTAATTGTTTTCACTGACCATGCAGCTTTGAAGTACTTGCTCACTAAAAAGGAAGCCAAGCCACGGCTAATTCGTTGGATGTTGCTACTTCAAGAGTTCGACATTGAGATTCAGGACAAGAAGGGAAGTGAAAACGTGGTAGCTGACCACCTAAGCCGAATGGTCCATAATGAGGAGTCCCTACCCATTGCTGAGACATTCCCAGATGAACAATTGTTGTCCATAAAGGTAAGTGAGCCTTGGTATGCCGATTTGGTAAATTTTTTGGTATCAAAACGAATTCCTAGCACTTTCACTGGGCACCAACGTGATAAGTTAAGGCCTGATGCACAATTTTATGTATGGGATGATCCCTATTTATGGAAATTTTACCCTGATCAGATTGTATGTCGATGTGTGCATGATTCGGAATTTCATTCAATTCTAAGCTTTTGTCATACATATGCATGTGGTGGGCACTTTGGCACACAAAGAACAGCACTTAAGGTGTTACAATGTGGATTCTATTGGCCTAGTATTTTTAAGGATGCGAGAACTTTTTGCTTAACATGTGATAAATGCCAAAGAATGGGTAACATAGGTGCTAGGGATCAAATGCCGTAACTTTCTATCCTTAATGTTGAAATTTTTAATGTTTGGGGTATTGATTTTATGGGTCCCTTCCCTTCCTCGTCTGGATTCATGTATATTTTGCTTGCGGTTGATTATGTGTCGAAGTTGGTGGAAGCAAAAGCCACCCGGATTAATGATTCTAAAGTGGTTGCAGATTTTATTAGAACTAACATTTTTGCAAGGTTTGGCATGCCACGTGTGATCATTAGTGATGGAGGGTCTCACTTTTGCAACCGGACCATTGAGGCGTTATTGAGGAAATACAATGTCAACCATAAGGTTTCTACACCTTACCATCCTCAAACAAATGGCCAAGCCGAGGTTTCCAACCGTGAGATCAAACAAATTCTAGAGAAGATTGTTGGGCCTACAAGGAAGGATTGGAGCTTACGGTTAGATGATGCACTTTGGGCGTATCGTACGGCGTACAAGACACCCATTGGCATGTCGCCATTTAGGCTCATCTATGGCAAGCCGTGCCATCTCCCCGTTGAATTGGAGCACAAAGCTCATTGGGCCGTCAAGAAGTTCAACATGAGCCTAGATGCAGCGGGAAGTCATAGAAAATTCAAATTAAATGAACTTGATGAGCTAAGGCATGAGGCGTAGGAGAATGCTAGCATTTACAAGGAGAAGACCAAAGCTTTCCATGATAAGATGATTTGAGTCAAAACATTCTCCATCGGGCAGAAAGTGCTATTGTTCAATTCCCGTTTTCGTCTCTTTCCCGGTAAGTTACGTTCTAAGTGGATTGGACCGTTTGTTATTACTAATGTTTTTGTTCATGGTGCAGTCCAACTCCAAAGCTTGAAAAAGGGACACGAATTCAAGGTGAATGGGCATCGATTGAAGCCCTATTACGAGAACTTTGAGGAGCATGCCGTGGATGACATCTCCCTGCATGCCGTGGGCTCTAATGGGGAGTGAATGCGTTCTTCGTCCGGCTGCACGACGTTAAAGCAAGCGCTTCTTGGGAGGCAACCCATGCAATCAACAATGGAAGACCTAGGCATCACTCCAATTCCAGATTTGCGTTCCTAAACCCTTCTCTTTGTTGATTGTTTCGTTTCTGCCATGTTTAGTATGTTAGTTGCTGTTTGTTTGTTGGTTTGTTATTTGTGTTAGTCTATGCTTGAAACATTGAGGACAATGTTTGATTTAAGTGTGGGGGGGTAAACAAAGTGTTTGAATGCAAATTCGTAGGGTTTTATCACCCATAACTTCCAATGTTGTTCCTTGCTGTTTTTAGGTGTTTTTAGGCTGTTTTGGTGTGTTTTAGTGTGTTTTGACATAAAAATGCGAAAATCCCATAAAAATTTGAAAAAAATGTTTTGAAAAACCCAAAAAGAGTCTTTTTAAAGTTGTTTTGTGTGTTTGTTTGTGTCTTAGGGTACCTTCCAACACAATGATGAGGATTCGGTTTTTAATTACATGACTGTTAAAGAGAGTTGTAAACATGGATGAAAGTTTGATTTACTCTTTGGTTTATGCTTGGTTGTGGTTATAACTTATGAATTCACATGTAATTATAAAGGAAAAATTAGCTTTTGTATCATGCTTGAAGGAAGGAACTCAAACTAACGCTACAACCTTGTGAGTCTTGAGCCTAAACGTTTATTTGGAGAGTTAATAATCTATGCATTGTTGTTTTCTTAAGTCGTTGAATGATCTCATTATTCTTTGCTTGATTGCTACTTAGAAGGCGTTTCATCATTTAGTTCCAAACACTAGAACTCATGCCCATTTCATTCAAAGCATGCTATTGATTTGCATAACACATATTCAAGATGAAGTTGTGTAGTGACCACCATTTAAACCAAATTGCCGTGTCCCCCATGTTCATTTGTTTTGTAGGTTTTACCCCCGTTGAGCCTTGTTGAGCCATTTTCCTTGTTAGCCACATTATCCTCACCTAGCCTAGATTAGGACCATCCATACCCTTGTTCTTAAAGCATAGTAAAGCATCACTCAAAATGAATTCCTTTGATTAATGTATGGCATAAAACAAGTGTGGGAGAAGGGATTCTTGTGTGTGTATGTGCCAAAGTCTTTAAAGAGGCACGGGTTAGAAAAGAAAAAGAAAAGAAATTTCGTGGAAAATAGAAAGAAAAAAAGAAAAGTTGTGAAAAGTATGAAAAAGAGTTAAAAAAGATGTGAAAATGAGCTCTTAAGTGTTGATTGTTGAAGAAAGGGTCCAAAACGTTGAATTCGACCCTAAGTATTGCATGAATCTTCCCTTGTGTTTAAAAGTTGATTTCTGCGCTCTAAAGTGAATTCTAAGTTTCGATTTCATTGCTTTGCTTGCTATTGCTTAAAGAACCTTTGTTTATCCCTATCCTTTGTTAGCCAATACCCCAAGCCCCGTTACAACCCTTAACTTTAATCTTGAGTGTTGTGTGTTTCAATTTGTGGAGTTTAGAATTGGTATGAGCATATGGTGTCACTGGTTCTCGCATCTAAGTAGTAGCATTCCATTCATGGGATCATATTTATATACATGTTATTAACTCCGGAAAGTGCTTTCTTTGTTATACATATATGTGAGCGTTCATTTTCATGTCTACATCAATCTTCTCACATATAACTAGTATAGGGTATGTAGTCAGAAAATCTGAGTGAAAATTGAGTGCATATCATGTAAGGAATTGAGCAAATTCTCTAAGGCATGTTACTACATTCAAAACATTGTTTTAATTGGTTAAATGTGAACTAGTAAGTGGTGACTATGATTAAGTATGTGCTTAAGTGTGAAATGACTAAAATCTGTGGGGATGATGATGTTTAACATGTCATGCGCATTGGAAATCCCTGAGGCAAACGTTGGAAGGTTTAGGTTTTGTTTGTTTGTTTTGTTTCGTTTTGTTTTTCTTTTGCTTCTTTGTTTTACTCGAGGACTAGCAAAAGCTAAGTGTGGGGGAATTTGATAGGAGCATATTTATGCGCCTTAGTTAGCTAGTTCTCATTCATTTCCATGGTGTTTTCTTAGTTAAAGTAGTCTTTCAAGCTAGTTTTATGTGTTTTCAGGTTTTAAGGGCAAAGTATACAAAAAGATGCATTTTGGAGCCTTTTGGAGCAAAATGGAGCTTGGAATGGATGTCACATACTTGGAGCCAAGGGAATGGACGAAATTGAAGACTTGAAGATGATGATTCCTACTTGAACAAGGTTTCCTAGTTGAAGTAGGAAAGTGCCTAACTGAAGATGAAATCCTAGTCAACAAAGGATTCCTAGTTGAAGAAGGATTCCTGATAGGAGCATATTTATGCGCCTTAGTTAGCTTGTTCTTGTGCATTTACGTTGTGTTTTCTTAGTTAAATTAGTCTTTTAAACTAGTTTTATGTGTTTTCATGTTTTAAGGGCAAAGTATGCAAAAAGATGCATTTTGGAGCCTTTTGGAGCAAAATGGAGTTTGGAATGGATGTCACGTACTTGGAGCCAAGAGAATGGACGAAATTGAAGATTTGAAGATTTGAGGAGTCCTAGTTGAAGAAGGATTCCTAGTCACAGAAGGAGTCCTAATTGAAGAAGGATTCCTAATCAACGAAGGATTCCTAGTTGAAGATGGATTCCTAGGAGAATGAAGATTCCTACTCAAACAAAGTTTCCTACTTGAAGTAGGAAAGTTAAATCTAATTGGCCTTGAGTTTCAGCAACGAATAAGTTTTCCAAGTCAAAGAAGGAAAAGGAATCCAAAATGAAGAAGGATTGATCAAGACAAGCTTTCCTATTCCTACTGTGCAAAGGTTTCAGCTACAAAGAGGAGTCCTAAACACTTTAGGACACCTTAGCCTTATTCTAGAGGGATGCCGCACCTATTTCAGCAAGGGAACCCTTTTCCTTGCATGACAAGACCTTCTAGATGCCTTATCCCTTCACACATATCCTTGCCGTGCCTATCCCTTATAGAAGACCTTAATTCCTTGCCTTCCAAGGCTTTCTAGAAGCCTTAGCATTCCAGCCGCACCTTGTGGACCTTTTCCCTTGTGGATTCTGATTTCTAAGCCTTTTTCCTTGTGGATTTGGGTTATCCAAGTCCATATCTGATTACCCTAGGGTTTTAAGTGCCTATATATATTCATATTTTAGCCCTTGGCCGAATTACCACCTCTCATTCACATCATTCACGCCAGAATTTAATCCTTGCTCTCTGCCGCAGCCTTCCACCACCATACGCCATAATTCCTGCCAAGAACTTGAAGGAAATTTTGTGAAAAACATGTTCATTTGAATAACATCATATAGCATGCAATTAACAATTAAAGGCGGAATCATGCTTTCATGCATTCAAAAACAAAACATCAACCATGAAATTCAAAGCCTAGTAGATTGGTGAACCTTGACTCAACTTTTAAATCAACATTTATTAGTTGAGAAATATTTACCTTTGTAGATTCCTCTTTGCATATGCAAAGGATAATCACCCAAGAGATAGGGCCTTCATTCCTTGCTTCTTAGCTCCATGGATTTGATTGAATGAAATAGATTCTCCAAGTTCCCAAAATAGAGAACCTCTAAAGATTCTACACCAAGGTTGGATTGGAGAGGAAATGAGTGACCTTGAGGAAGTAGAATTGCTAGACAATATCCCCCAAGGTGGTTGGCCTCTTAGAGAGAAATGGAAGCTTTGTGTTCTCACCAATTTTCTCTAAAATCAACAACTTATGAATTTTAGGTTATAAAGTTCTTTATATAGTCACTTCTTTAAATGACCTAAAGAACCAAAAACCCTAATTCAACACTAAATGGATATGGGCTTTTGGGCCTTTGTGAATCTTTATTCATTAAGTTGTCATACAACTTAAGTCAATGGGCTTTGACGTTCGAAGCCCATTGGGCCTTAAGGTCCAAAACTATCCCGAGGTCTTTAACGAACTTATTCGTTTGATTAATTAACATATTAATTAATCCTTGCCATAAATAATTAAACCATTTAATTCATCTCCTTTGTTTCTTCAATCTCCACCTTATTTGGTGTACGATACATTAGGTTCCTTTTAGCGAGGCAGTGGGCGATTAAAACCATTTTACATCGATTGTGAATTGAAACTTACTTTCAATTCTCCCTTTAGTGATTACACACGTTTAGGGCTTCCACAAACCATGAGTGACCCCTAGCAGCATATCATGGCCACCCAAGCTAATCAGAAGAGGTAGAGAACCTATTCAGTTTAGGATTACAAATGCAATACGGTCTTTCTCTAATCTAATACTCTTGACCACATTGTTTGGTTTGATAGTTTATTTATTCATGTCTACTATCCAATGTGATTCATTTGCATTTTATGATTACCTTGAATGTGATTTGGAACGCATTCCCCAATCTCATTCATACTCTGGCCAGAGATTTTAATCATATCATAGAGTATTCTCCCTCAAGCCAATTGAAGGTTAGAGATCCCTTGTTGCGCATTCACTTGTCTCCATGACTAAGTGGCTTAACCCCAATGATGTCGTGGACACCCCGATGGGGTGACTTTGGCATAATCAAAGATCAAGGACTTAACCACAAGACAACAACTGTGATGCCTCAGGTCAAAGGACTAATTTGCATTATCCCAAACATGAGTTCTCATGTGACATGAGTATGAGAACTCCTCGTTGATCGTGTTCAGTGAACTCATTCTCTATTGAGCACCTACGTACTTGTCTTGATGTCACACACACCAATGACTCGAGACTAGTCACTCTCCCTGAGAGAAGACATAGCACGTACTGATCTTATCGGACTGTCAATGCCCAATTGGCAATCCTATGATCAGGAACGTTTAGGATGTGTCTACGAAAGAATGGTCTCATTAATCTAACTACATTAGATTGCATTCTTCCAATCACATATTCCTTGGACTTTATCGTTTAAGCATATAACATTTATATGAGACGTCTCAAACAATAATGTTTGCCCTTTATATGTAAACTAGATTAGTTTAATATGTTATCCATAGAAGCAACCTTGAGAATATCGACGTCACCATTATACATGATTCCCAATCATGTGGTTCAGTCTCTCATATGAGTTCGGATCTTGATGAGACCTTGATTCCCAGGCTTGAGCTATCGCCCCATTAGTGTCGTAGTGTCAGTACACTAGATACACTTTCTGGTTGGAACCGAATAGAGAGTTCATAAATGAAATTTCCCATCCAAACAACATTGTTGTAAACTTCTATATGGCAATATATTTTGCATTCATAATGGAACACACTAAAGTCATTACTTTAATGTTTCCATCCAAATATCTCTTTAGTCATAATAAAGAGATATCTGTTTATCTCTTCATTCATAATGAAGAAACATCCAATGATGGATTAGATTCACAATCTAATACATTTACGCTTCCATTACGTTACTCTAATTCTTCCTCATTCTTCGAGGAACCTATCCTTTAGTATTTCTTAAATACTTAAGGATTTACTTGACAGTTGCCATGGTTCTGATCCTGGGCTTGCACTGATATCGCCTTGTACCTTTCTAGGTACAACTCATATCAATGTTTTTCATACAATATGAAATACATAAATCACCTTTCTGCGTATGCATAAAGGATTCGATTTACGCATTATTTCTTTGGGAGTCAAAGGGTACGTTCCCTTTGAGAAGAGCTACCTCCTAGTCTCACTAGAGTTGTTCTTCTTATTAAAGTTTATCATCATATGAGAAACTTCCTAGCAACCTTTTGTCTATTATTAGGGCATGATATAATCCAATTATATCCTAAAATCTATCATTATAGATTTCCATCCCATGTATATAGACTATGTCTCCCATATACATTCTATCGTTATAGAAAGTTTTAAAGTCATAACTTTAACAATGAAGTATTCTTTTCATTTCCAAAATTAATATATCATACATATATTCAAATTTAGGAATATGATTAACTCCCACTAATCTTTTGTAAACCTAGTAAACAAAAGATTCATTTACATCTATATGAGAAATCAAACAATTTTGATCTTTCTCTCATAAGACGCTTATGGCTCCCACTAGCTTGCTAAGATCCATGATGGTTGGATCTCTACAACTTACATGTTTTGTGATTCATAGTTTTAGACATAAATTATCAAGACTATCTTAATAATGGTTTCGGAAACCTATATCATGTCCAAACATTGAATCACCATTTAGTTGTAGCTAGCAATCATCGAATTAATTGAAACTAAGACTACGTCAAAGATGGTTCCTTCAAAGTCAACCATTCTCTTTGATTGTAGTCACCTTAAGCTACCAATTAGCTATGAAGGTTTCATTATTTCGGGTCAAATGGTACTTTACCATTTCCTTGAGTATATATCGTATATACACTCAATGTAGTCATAAAGTTCAAACCATTCAACTGAGACGGTTTATAAATCCTTCTTGACTACCTTGGAGCTTGTGGTATAGGAACTAGGTTGTTATATTTGTTGATTATCATCTTGTCTCTCAAAGAACCCATTCTTTTGAGTTCTATTCCTAGTTCATTTGCTCTAAGGCAAATCACATTGTAGGATTACAATGAACTACTCAACAAACAACATTTGTTGGTTGGTTTATAGAAGTGATATCCAAAGGTTAATTTAAGGATATCCACAAGATAATTTTAAACAAATATTGCTTATTAGCACACAACCCCAAATCTTAACATGATTAAGATTTGTCTTTCTTTCCAACTACATCCTATGGAGTTATGAAAATTTTGGAAGATCTTCTAATTGACAATCATATTGTCTTAGAAGCATATATATCCTATATATGGGTAATTGATAATATCCAACGAACTAAATCTTATTCAAGTTCGTTCTTCTCCTAATGGAGAAAATCATTTATCTTATGATGCTAATTTCCTTGATATCTTTCAAGGAAACTCATCTAAAGTGTTACATTTCCTTGGATCAAATCTAAGGATGTAATTACTTTAGACGTCTTACTCATCAATCTTACATTTCTTGAATTCTTTGAAACCTTTTGCAAAGTATTCGGACTTGTGTTTATTCAAAATAAACTACAGTCCAACCGAGAGTGATCTTCGGTGAATGTCATACAACATGAGTAGTATTATGTTGTGGACAATTGCCACTATCTTGCAACCTTTTGGGTTTTAAGCATCATTATATTCTAAACAGTTAACGCTACCATATCATCTCTACTATAGAGACAATCAATTAGATTACTATAATCCAATCATTGATTAATAAAGAACAATGTTTTGTCAAACAAACATTCATCCATCTCTACTATAGTGACGGAATTAAGTTCCTTAAAATTGGAATGTAAAGACAATCTTTGGTTTTTCCAATTTCTTTGGTAGTTCATATGAGGAAGTTAGTACCATCTGCTTTCGCAGAGATCTATATTTTATTCACGTTCCGAATGTGAAGTACTTTCTATTCTCTCATTAATCTTCTACTTCTTATTAGCCACACTTTTACAACGATTGTAAAACATAGTTACTAATACGGAATCAAGCATTCAAGTAGAAGAACCAACTGTTTTGAACTATTCAAGAACAATTTACAACACCTTCGAAAGGTGTGTTCTTGACACTTGTAAGACATTTCTTGCAAATACCCCTTCCAATGTCCATTATTTCATAAAGAAAGTTTGTTCCCTTGGAGTTAATTTTATCTTCTTCATTTGACTTCTCCTTTGACTACAATAGTCATGGTCCCTAAACTCCCACTATCTCTCTTGAAACCTTTTTCAATTGTGTTTATACACATCAAACATTTTGGAGAGTGTGTGGTTATTGTTCACTACATAGTTTACAATAAACTTAGTGAACCATTAGGATAGGGACATAAAGGTGAAGTCCTAGCTTAGTTTCCGTCTCGTTAAGTGGTTTATCACTTCAACACTCAATGATTCAAAATCATCATAAGTCCATGTTGATGGACTATTTTTGTCAACCAACCATTATGTTCTAAACATAATTACAAACTTTCAAGAGTTGTTCAAGGCAACTCTTATTTGTTCATAAGTTCCTTTGTTCATATAACGAAGGAATAAGCATTGGTTGTCTGTGTTGTCCTCTTCATGATAGACATTTCTAACATGTTCTTCCAATGATACATTATCAATAGGAAGATTGTGAGGATGAGACTTCTTAGGTACATGCACAATCCATTTAAGACAATCTTTGGGATTGTGTTACCAAGTCCGGAAACTAAAACATTCGGATTTTCTTTGTCAAGTTTTGGATAGCGTTTGCAAATATATTGGTAAACAAATACATAACGAATATAAATTGATTGATTTTAAGCCATTTGATTCGGGTCTTTAAATCAAATAGCACCACCCACTATTTTTGGCAAATTCCATATCCCTCATTGGAATTCGAGAGTTTTGGAGGAAACTCTTAGTAGGTTATGGGAGACTCACTATTACCAAGCCCACCTCACAATGATATGATGTTGGCTAGCATTAATAATAATGAGAGAGTACGCTTACTCATTTGCAACTAATGCAAGTACCCATCAATTTGGCCTCTAGAGAATGTTGCCTCACGATGATACGATGTCGGCGCCATTGCACTTAGTTAAGTCATTCCCACCATGCTTAGTGCGTGAAGGGGTTCAAGAATAGCCTCACGATGATACGATATCGGCCATCCTCGTTGCCTACACTCACCTCATCAAGTATGTATATAGACTCCTCCTGAGTATAAGCATGCACTTTGTACTCCCCCATGATAGGGTGAAGCCGGTGTACAAGTCATAAACGATTGGAGCCTACCACGGTGGAAGGCCACGAAAGAGTGTTCTAAGCACTCTCACGCTTTTCAACTTAATAATGGTTTGGTTGAGGGTTTTAGGTCTCATCACATAAACATATTCATTTTAATCTTTATTAAAACAATTTTGGTCCTATTACAACTATTGGTCCATTTGATTCAATTTAGTTGTATATAATACTCCCACTATATTTATAAAACGGTTTTTTTTTAAAGCAAGAGTATATGATACTACTAACGTAAGGTTTGCATTCATTTGATGGACTATATAGTTGCCTTAGGGCCTTAGGATGACTATGAACCTTTGTTTAGATTCAACACGAGCCTTGTGTTGAATCTCGGACTAGGGATGGAGATTGATTTTAGTTACGCGTTTAATCACATTAAGGCGTGTTGTTCTTAGGGGCGTTGGACCCAACTACTTCATTTTCATGCATATCAAATAAAGCAAGAAAAAAGTACTTCAAAGTAAAAGAGAGCTTATGCTCTTTACAACATTTGCATAAAACAAATTACTTTAAAGTAAAGAAGAGCTTATGCTCTTTTACAACATTTGATCAAATCAAATTACAACCAAAATTAATCTACACATTCCCATGGTTCAAACAAATTTGAAACGGCCTTTCACATAGCTCAATTATCGTAGGCTTAGGTTCATAATCACCCTTTAATTAATCAACACTTTAATTAATTAAATTGAATGCAACATTTTCATTTGGTTTTTGTATCCATAAAATTGATTTAAATGGAGCTAAATGAAATGAAAATCCAATTCTCATTTAAAGAGACAAAACAATTTTTGTTCCCTACTTAATTTGGGCCATCATGCAATAACCACAACTTTTTGGGCTATATTGCGAAACACAAACTTTTGGGGTCACTTTGTAAAAACACAAAAGTCCACTACTTCATGTAATTACAACTAGAACCCAAAAATTTCAACAAATACAAAAAAAACTTCATTAAAGGAGCAAAACAATGTCCTTTAACGTTTTTGGGCCTTAACGTAAAAACGTAAACTTTTGGGCCAAAGTGCAAATACACAAAAGTATCAAAACTTTATGTAATTGAATAAAAGACCCCAAAATACCCTATTCTATTAGGGTGGCCGGCCATGATAGAAAAAATATGATTTTTACAAAGTTTTTGTAAGTGGGTTTTGTTAGGTGAGGTAAAGATGAAATATTTTGAATTTATGTTAAACTTTTAAAAAAGTTTGTCTACCATTATAGCCATTAATTGAATTTATGTCAAACTTTTAAAAAAGTTTGTCTACCATTAAAACCATTAATAATACTTTACAAATAATCATCACCCACTAAAATCACCCACTAAAATTAAACCAAAACTTTATGTAAAAACATAAAACATTTTGAATCAAAACTTCAAAACTTTTTGTTCTTGGCAAGAACTTCAAGAACATTGAAGAACACTCATGAAAACTCATAATAGCTCCATGAATGTTTTCACTCACCAAAACTCAAATTTTCATCACTCAAAAGAGGGTTAACATCCTAGGCTACTTAGGGGTTCCAAAAGTCACTTTAAAACCATTTTAACAAGACAAACATGAACCCAAAAAATTACCCTTTGGATTTGGCCGAATTTCCCAAAAAACATGGCACCAAATTTTAGCTCCAAAATTCATGCTCATATGAACTACATCTACAACATTTGAGATGGCAAATTTTCTAACAAAATTTACATTCAAAGAAACAAGAATAAAGCTTGTAACATATTACAACTTCTAAATAAAAAACTATGAACTACAAAACCCAAAATGATTCACCAACTACTAGACCTAGGCTCTTGATACCACTTGAAGGAAATTTTGTGAAAAACATGTTCATTTGAATAACATCATATAGCATGCAATTAACAATTAAAGGCGGAATCATGCTTTCATGCATTCAAAAACAAAACATCAACCATGAAATTCAAAGCCTAGTAGATTGGTGAACCTTGACTCAACTTTTAAATCAACATTTATTAGTTGAGAAATATTTACCTTTGTAGATTCCTCTTTGCATATGCAAAGGATAATCACCCAAGAGATAGGGCCTTCATTCCTTGCTTCTTAGCTCCATGGATTTGGTTGAATGAAATAGATTCTCCAAGTTCCCAAAATAGAGAACCTCTAAAGATTCTACACCAAGGTTGGATTGGAGAGGAAATGAGTGACCTTGAGGAAGTAGAATTGCTAGACAATATCCCCCAAGGTGGTTGGCCTCTTAGAGAGAAATGGAAGCTTTGTGTTCTCACCAATTTTCTCTAAAATCAACAACTTATGAATTTTAGGTTATAAAGTTCTTTATATAGTCACTTCTTTAAATGACCTAAAGAACCAAAAACCCTAATTCAACACTAAATGGATATGGGCTTTTGGGCCTTTGTGAATCTTTATTCATTAAGTTGTCATACAACTTAAGTCAATGGGCTTTGACGTTCGAAGCCCATTGGGCCTTAAGGTCCAAAACTATCCCGAGGTCTTTAACGAACTTATTCGTTTGATTAATTAACATATTAATTAATCCTTGCCATAAATAATTAAACCATTTAATTCATCTCCTTTGTTTCTTCAATCTCCACCTTATTTGGTGTACGATACATTAGGTTCCTTTTAGCGAGGCAGTGGGCGATTAAAACCATTTTACATCGATTGTGAATTGAAACTTACTTTCAATTCTCCCTTTAGTGATTACACACGTTTAGGGCTTCCACAAACCATGAGTGACCCCTAGCAGCATATCATGGCCACCCAAGCTAATCAGAAGAGGTAGAGAACCTATTCAGTTTAGGATTACAAATGCAATACGGTCTTTCTCTAATCTAATACTCTTGACCACATTGTTTGGTTTGATAGTTTATTTATTCATGTCTACTATCCAATGTGATTCATTTGCATTTTATGAATACCTTGAATGTGATTTGGAACGCATTCCCCAATCTCATTCATACTCTGGCCAGAGATTTTAATCATATCATAGAGTATTCTCCCTCAAGCCAATTGAAGGTTAGAGATCCCTTGTTGCGCATTCACTTGTCTCCATGACTAAGTGGCTTAACCCCAATGATGTCGTGGACACCCCGATGGGGTGACTTTGGCATAATCAAAGATCAAGGACTTAACCACAAGACAACAACTGTGATGCCTCAGGTCAAAGGACTAATTTGCATTATCCCAAACATGAGTTCTCATGTGACATGAGTATGAGAACTCCTCGTTGATCGTGTTCAGTGAACTCATTCTCTATTGAGCACCTACGTACTTGTCTTGATGTCACACACACCAATGACTCGAGACTAGTCACTCTCCCTGAGAGAAGACATAGCACGTACTGATCTTATCGGACTGTCAATGCCCAATTGGCAATCCTATGATCAGGAACGTTTAGGATGTGTCTACGAAAGAATGGTCTCATTAATCTAACTACATTAGATTGCATTCTTCCAATCACATATTCCTTGGACTTTATTGTTTAAGCATATAACATTTATATGAGACGTCTCAAACAATAATGTTTGCCCTTTATATGTAAACTAGATTAGTTTAACATGTGAAATATCCGTAAAGTATCATCATATGAATGGCTTTAGGGCATATTTCCAACAGAACTACCCCTTGCCGCACCACCCATTCACCCTAAACACCACCATACATCCCCCATCCATTCTACACCATCTATAAACCCCAAAAACCTGTCCACAAGACTTGTGCCGAAACAAGGAGGAAGGAGGAATCGTGGATGCACCTGCTGTCCAAGTTGGAGCGTCGGTGTTTTCTTTCTTTGGATTTCAATGTCTAAATTTATTTATCTTTGCTTTGTGCGTATGAGGAACTAAATCCCCCTTGGCTAGGGGGGATTCGAAACCATGTTCATGCTTGCTATATGAATTGGTTACTTCTAATTGCGTTTCATAAGTTGTGAATTCAATTTGCTTATCTATATGAATTAAAACTGATTTGTGTGTGTTGGTTGAGAGTGCACGCTTAATTTTCATACATAATTCTAATGCTAGGATATAAGGGAGTTTCACCTAATCGTTATGAACTTATATTCAAAAGTAGTAAAGGTTGTTAATCACAATCGCGTTAAGTAAATTCTTGGCATAAGTTTCATGCGCTTTCATAGTTACGAGTGCCTCGTCAATATTTATGATTTTCAATGAACGTAATGATATTTGATTGTATCTCTATTATGCGCTTTCATGTAGGGAGCTTTTGAGGAATAATTTGATTGCGATGCACTTTTTCCATCCAATTCATTGACATAAGGAAAATCTGAAAGTTAATTTAAGCGTATCAAATTAACTTGGGGTGTTGAGAATTCATGGTTTATTGAAAAGTAATTGGAAATCGTTTCGTATGCAAGTGTGACATGTGTGGAGAAGAACCCCTTAGCTAGCTTTCAATCCATGCAATTTCATCAAATTCGTTCAGATTTCACTTGTTCTTTACTTTACTTGTTTTATTTTCAAATTCGTCAAAACCAAATCCCCCTTTACTTTGTTGAGTCATGTTAGTTAGAAACTGATTTAGTTTGTGTTTTTAAGTGTCTTGAGTCAAGTTATAACCTCTTTTCGTCCTAGTTTGTGTTTTTAATTGTCTTGAGTCAAGTTATAACCTCTTTTCGTCCAAATTTGTGTTTGGTGTTCAAAACTGCCCAGATTGTGTTTTTAAGGCAGTTTTGAGTGTTTATGTGTTGTTTTGAGTCTTTTGGTTTGTTTTAGTGTTTTAGAGTTTAGTTTTGCATTCTTTGAGTCTAGTTTAGTGTTTTAAACTTTGTTTTTACGTTTTTGAGTCAGTTTTCAAGTGATTTAGTAATCCCTCCTAATCCCCGGCCTAGAACGATCCCTACTTACATTCCTTACTACAATTGATAAAAAGAGGGTTTAATTTGTGTGCTTTGATAGGAGCATATTTATGCGCCTTAGTTAGCTAGTTCTTATGCATTTCCATGGTGTTTTCTTAGTTAAAGTAGTCTTTTAAGCTAGTTTTATGTGTTTTCAGGTTTTAAGGCCAAATGATGCAAGAAGATGCATTTTGGAGCTTTTTGGAGCAAAATGGAGCTTGGAATGCATGTCACATATTTGGAGCCAAGGTTTGGACGAATTTGAAGACTTGAAGATGACGATTCCTACTTGAACAAGGTTTCCTAGTTGAAATAGGAAAGTGCTTACATGAACGAAGGATTCCTAATCAACGAAGGATTCCTAATTGAAGATGGATTCCTACTCACATGAGGATTCCTACAAGAACAAGGATTCCTACTCCAAGAAGGATTCCTACTTGAAATAGGAAAGTTAAGCCAAGGTTTCCTACTTTGGTTTGACCTTTCCTAAATGTTCCTAAGTCTTATCAACTTTGAAGGCTTCCTAAGCATTTTAGGACATCAAATACACCTCCCTTGCACCATATCAACCCTTGCCGCACCTCACATACCCTTTCCACACTTTCCTCTTCCTTGCCGTGCAAGGGAGAGGGTCCTTTCCTGATTTTGAGCATTAAAACACATTCCTAATATGTTTTAAACCCTAGCCGCATATTTCCTTGACCTTTCCTTTTATTTTCTGATTTGTTTCCTAATTCTAGAATCCTTAGACTTAATTTCTGATTTCCTAATCAACCTAGGGTTTTAATTTCTGTTTTCCTTTAAATAAACCTCTTTGTTGCAGCCAAAAAAAATTCCACACACACCCATTCACATCCATTCACGCCAGATTTCATCTCTCACCTCTTGCCGTGCCCATCCTTCACCCAAATCCATATTTTCTGAACCCAAACTCCCCTAGCCGTGCCATACACCCATCCTAGACACTTTTCCACCATTCTACCTCATCCAAAACCATCCCAAACCATCTCTATACCTTATGCTGCAGCTAAGATATGAGGAACTAAAACCATCTCTATACCTTATCCCAAACCATCTCTATACCTTATGCTGCAGCTAAGAAGGAGTGCCCTTGAATGTGCTTGCTAGTCTATTGCAGATTGCTGGAACTTTTAGGTGTAATCTTTCTTATGTTTTCAATGTTTCAATTCAATAAACCTTGTGTTGTGAGTATGAGGAACTAAAACCCCTTAGTTGGGGGGTGATTCGAAACCATGTATATGCTTGCAATATGATTTGATTACATTCAGTTGTTATTTCATAAGTTGTGGTTTCAATTCGTTCATCTACTTGATTGATAACTTATTTGTGTATGTTGATTGAGAGTGCACGCTTAGTTTTCATGCATGAATATGATGCTAGATTATGAGGGAGTTTCACCTAATAGTTACAATCTTATAATCACAAGTAGTGAAGGTCGCTTATAAACGATCGCGTTGAATGAATTCTTGGCATTAGTTTCATGCTCATCATAGTAACAAATGCCTCGTCAACACTTATAGTTCTCATTGTGCTTCATGATTCTTGATTGTATCTTTATTGTGCTCATTACGTAAGGAACCTTTGAGGAATGTTTTGAATTGTTGTATGCGCTTTCCCATCCAATTCATTAACTTAAGGAGAACTTGAAGGTTAATTTAAGCATATCTAATTAACTTGGGGTGTTGAGTTTCATAATTTATTGGAAGAACAACTGAAAATCGTTTTGTTTGCAAGTGTGTCATGTGTGGAGAAGAACCTCCTAACTAGCCTTTTATCCATCCTTTTCATCCAAAACGTTTTACAATCTGTTTTGTTTTAAAGTTTCTGTTTTGTTTTCAATTTTCGTCCAAAACAAATCCCCCTTTATTTTGAAGTCTCATATTAGTTAGAAAGTGATTTAGTTTGTGTTTTTAAGTGTTTTGGTTCAAGTTATAACTCAATTTCGTCCAAATTTGTGTTTGTGCTCAAAACTGCCCAGAAAGTGTTTTTAAGGCAGTTCTGAGTGTTTGTTTGCTGTTTTGAGTCTTTTGGTTTGTTTTAGTGTTTCAAACTTTAGTTTTACATTCTTTGAGTCTAGTTTAGTGTTTTAAACTTTGTTTTTACGTTTCTAAGTCAGTTTTCAAGTGTTTAGCAATCCCTCCTAATCCCCGGTTTAGAACGATCCCTACTTACATCTTTACTACAATTTGACAAAAGAGGGTTTAATTTGTGTGTTTAGTTAATTTACGCATCAAATTTTGGTGCCGTTGCCGGGGATTAGCAATTTTGCTAATCCCTTGGATTTTTTTTTTGTTTCTTTTATTTCACTTTGTCTCTGATTTTGTTTAAGTTTCTGACCTAATTTTGTTTCTTGTTTCTTAGGTACTAGTTTATGACTAGAAGTTCTCAAACGGTTCGTGCGAACATCTTGGACTTTGACGACGACTTTGAGAGGAATTTGAGAAGAGCTAGAAACCAGCAAGAACACATTCAACCCAATTCCGAATCTGACCTTGAAGAAAACATACAAGAAGAGGAGGTGGAACCTACGGCACAAGGAGGTGAAGAAGTTCAAGGCATGGCCATGGACAACCGTACACTCAAGGAGCTTTCCGCCTCGGGTTTGGATAATGCCGCACCATTGTGTATCCAATATCCCACGGCTGCCCAAGGTAAGACGGAAGAATTTGAATTAAAGTCAAGTTTGCTTCATCATATTCCTAAATACCATGGCTTGTCCATGGAAAATCCTAACAAACATTTGAAAGAATTTGAAGTAGTTTGTTCTAGTATGACTCCCGTTAACGTTGACGGAAGTATTTTGAAGATGAAAGCTTTTCCATTCTCTTTGATGGATAAAGCCAAGGATTGGTTATACGAGTTAGCTCCGGGCACTTCTTGGGAGAGTATGAAGAGAGCATTCTTGGAGAAGTTCTTTCCAACTTCTCGCATCATCCTCCTACGCAAAAAGATAAGCGGAATTCAGCAAGAAGAAGGTGAGTCTTTTCCTACATATTATGAACGATTTAAATCACTTGTCCACATCATCAGATGAAGGAGGAGTTGCTTTTGCAATACTTCTACGAGGGTCTCCTACCTCTAGAACGTCAAATGCTTGATGCTTCGGCGGGGGGAGCATTGGTGGACAAAACACCCATGGCTGCCAAGATCTTGATCTCTAATCGAGCGTTGAACGCTCAACAATACGAGAGAGTAGGCCAAAGGGGACCCCCACGGCATCAAGTACATGAGGTAAGTTCAACTTCCGATCTTCATTCACAATTGGCTAATCTTACTTCTCTTGTGTCTCAGATGGCCGAGGGCATGAAGATGCAAGGACCAATTGTATGTGGCGTATGTTCCATCCAAGGACATGTCTCTGAAAAGTGTCCACAGTTGATTGAAAATGGTGGATGGGAAAGCGCCCATGCAATTGGGTTTCAAGGTCAAAACCAACCAAGGAACGATCCATATTCAAACACATATAATCCCGGTTGGAGAGACCACCCAAATTTCAAGTGGAGGGAGCCCCAACAACCTCAAAACCAAGGAGGCTTTAGGCAACAACCCCCGGGGTTCTTTCCCAAAACCTACGGCCCACCCCAAAATCAAGTCCAATCCGGCCCAAGTGCCTCAGGTACGTCTCTTGACAATGATGCACTTCTTAAGATACTAACTAAGTTGTCTAATGGGCAGGAAGATCAAGCTAAGGCTATGCAAAACCAAGACAAAAGGGTGGATCAACTTGAGAAACAAATTGGGCAGATTGCCGAGTTTGTAGGTAAGTTTCGAGATCCCGGACAACACCCTAGTTCCACCATTCCAAATCCGAAGGGAGGGTTCGAAAGTGCAAAGGCAATACTTTTGAGAAGTGGAAAAGAGATTGGGGCAGGTTCTACACCATCACAAACAGGTCCCAAAAGTCATGTAAATGTGCAAATTGAAGAGGAGGAATCAAGCATGCCCACGACAAAGGTGGTTCCACCTTTGCCGCATGCTCCTAGTGCCCCAAATCTGTCCAATTCATCCAACAAGGGTAAGAATGTGTCAAATTCGGTTCATACTAATGTTTTTCCTTCGAATGTTCCTTTTCCTAGTAGGTTTATGCAAACGAAGAAGGAGGAAGCCGAAAAGGACATCCTTGAGACATTTAGGAAAGTTCAAGTAAACATACCTTTGTTGGATGCAATCAAGCAAGTCCCGAGGTACGCCAAGTTTTTGAAGGAGTTGTGTACCACTAGGAAGAGGATGTCGACTAAGGAAGTGGTAAAGGTAGGTGAGAATGTGTCCGCCATCTTGCAACGCAAACTACCTCCCAAATGCAAGAATCCGGGTAGTTTTACCATTCCTTGTGTCATTGGTAACACTAGATTTGAATCTGCCATGCTTGATTTAGGTGCTTCTATAAATGTTATGCCATATTCCATTTATGCATCTATGAACTTAGGAGCATTGAAAAATGATGGGGTAATAATACAATTGGCCGATAGATCTAACGCCTATCCAAAGGGAGTTTTGGAAGATGTTCTTGTGCAGGTTAATCATTTAGTCTTCCCGGCGGATTTCTATGTCCTCGAAATGGATGAATCGGACCATGCTCCTTCGCTGCCCATTCTACTTGGAAGGCCATTCATGAAGACGGCCCGGACAAAGATTGACGTGTATAGTGGAACTTTGTCCATGGAATTCGATGGGGAAGTTGTTAATTTTAATCTTTCTGATTCCATTAAATACCCTAGTGAGGACCATTCATGTTTCTCTATTGATATAATTGACTCTTTGGCGCAGGGATATTTCGAAGAGTTGAATGACGATGCGCTTGAAAAAGTCATTACACGAGGCATGGAACTCACAACCAAGGGGGCAGATTTTAGTGTAACCCACGACATACATGGACTAGGCCATGCCGTGCCTCCTAGTGATGAAATTTTTGAGTTGGTCGCTGCCCTTGAGTCATTACCTAAGCATGGTGGTAAGTCTCCTAACTTTGATTCAATTCCAATTTCGACTAACAAGTTGCTTCCATCCATTGTTCAGGCACCCATACTTGATCTCGAACCCCTACCAAGCCATTTGAAGTACATTTTCTTGGGAGAAAATGAGACACTACCTGCCATTATCTCTTCATCCCTCACGGCACAAGAGGAGGAGAAGCTAGTGCGTGTGTTGAAGGAATTCAAATCTGCCCTAGGTTGGACATTGGCCGATATCAAAGGTATAAGCCCTACGACTTGTATGCATCACATATTTCTTGAGGAGGGGGCCAAACCAACTAGAGAGGCTCAACGCCGTCTTAACCATCCAATGATGGAAGTTGTGAAAAAGGAGATAATTAAACTTCTAGATTGTGGGGTGATTTATCCCATCTCCGATAGTCGTTGGGTTTCACCTATCCAATGTGTGCCTAAGAAATTCGGAGTGACGGTTGTGGAAAATGCCGAGAATGAGCTTGTACCCATGAGGATTCAAACCGGTTGGCGTGTGTGCATTGATTATAGGAAGATAAACGCCACCACAAGGAAGGATCACTTCCCTTTGCCGTTTCTAGACCAAATGTTGGAAAGGTTAGCCGGTCATTCTTTTTATTGTTTTCTTGATGGATATTCAGGTTATAACCAAATTGTCATTGCCCCGGATGATCAAGAAAAGACCACTTTTACTTGTCCCTTTGGAACGTTTGCATATCGACGCATGCCATTTGGCTTGTGCAATGCTCCTGCCACATTTCAAAGGTGTATGGTAAGCATATTTTCTGATTATGTTGAAAAGATTATTGAGATATTCATGGATGATTTTAGTGTGTTTGGTGATTCATTTGACAAATGCTTGGATAATCTCACTTTAATCTTGAAACGTTGTGTTGAAACAAACCTTGTGTTGAATTGGGAAAAGTGTCACTTTATGGTTAAACAAGGTATTGTTTTGGGTCATATAATTTCTAAAAAAGGAATTGAAGTTGATAAGTCTAAAGTAGATCTTGTACGTTACTTACCCTCTCCTACTTCGGTTAGAGAGGTTCGTTCGTTTCTTGGTCATGCAGGATTCTATAGAAGATTTATCAAAGACTTTTCCAAGATTGCACAACCCCTATGCCGCCTTCTCCAAAAGGATGTGTCTTTTGAGTTCAACGAGGCATGTGAAAAGGCATTCAAGCATCTCAAGGAGCTACTTACCACGGCACCCATCATCAGTCCTCCGGATTGGTCCATTCCATTTGAATTGATGTGTGATGCCTCGGATTATGCACTTGGGGCTGTTTTGGGTCAAAGAAAAAATAAACATTCCCATGTTATTTATTATGCTTCACGCACTCTAAATGATGCTTAATTGAATTATTCTACAACCGAAAAAGAACTTTTGGCTGTTGTATTTGCTTTAGATAAATTTAGATCATATCTAATTGGTACTAAAGTAATTGTTTTCACTGATCATGCAGCCTTGAAGTATCTTTTCACCAAAAAGGAGGCTAAACCAAGGCTCATTCCTTGGATGCTCCTACTTCAAGAGTTCGATATTGAAATTAGGGACAAGAAAGGTTGTGAAAACGTGGTGGCTGACCACTTGAGCAGATTGGTGCGTGAAGAAGAGTCCCTCCCCATTTCTGAGACGTTTCCGGATGAACAACTTCTGTCCATTAAGGTAAGTACCCCTTGGTATGCCGATTTGGTCAATTTCTTGGTGTCTAAGCAAGTTCCTAACACCCTAAGCAAAGCCCAACGTGATAAACTTAGAAAGGAGGCACGGTTTTATGTGTGGGATGACCCATATTTATGGAAAATCTGTCCGGATCAGATTGTGCGTCGTTGTGTGATTGAATCTGAATTTCACTCCATTTTGAGTTTTTGCCATTCATATGCATGTGGTGGACACTTTGGCACACAACGCACATCGCATAAGGTTCTTGAATGTGGTTTTTATTGGCCTACATTGTTTAAAGATGCTAGGACATTTTGCTTGACGTGTGATAGATGTCAAAGAACGGGAAATTTGGGCCAAAGGGACCAAATGCCGCAAACCCCAATTCTTGTTGTTGAAATCTTTGATGTGTGGGGTATTGATTTTATGGGTCCTTTTCCTACATCTTTTGGCTTTACTTACATATTACTTGCTGTTGATTATGTGTCGAAGTGGTTGGAAGCTAAAGCCACCCGAACTAACGATTCTAAAGTTGTTGCAGATTTCATTAAATCTAACATTTTCTCTAGATTTGGGATGCCTAGAGTGCTTATAAGTGATGGTGGATCTCACTTTTGCAACCGCACCATTGAGGCATTGTTGAGGAAGTACAATGTGATGCATAAGGTTTCCACACCTTATCACCCCCAAACAAGTGGCCAAGCCGAGGTTTCCAATCGAGAAATCAAACAAATCTTGGAGAAGACCGTTGGGCCAAATAGAAAAGATTGGAGCTTGCGTTTGGAGGATGCATTGTGGGCGTATAGAACGGCCTACAAGACACCCATAGGTATGTCCCCATTTCGGCTAGTGTATGGCAAGCCATGCCATCTCCCCGTGGAGCTTGAGCACAAGGCACATTGGGCGGTCAAAACCTTCAATATGGACGTGGACATGGCTGGAAATCATAGGAAGCTCCAATTGAATGAGCTTGAGGAGCTTAGGCATGATGCTTATGAGAATGCCCGGATTTACAAGGAGAAGACCAAGGCGTTCCATGACAAGATGATTAGAGGCAAAACATTCTCCATAGGGCAGAAAGTGTTGCTATTTAACTCCCGTCTTCGTCTATTTCCCGGTAAGTTACGTTCTAAGTGGGTTGGCCCATTTGTTATCACTAATGTTTTTGTGCATGGTGCAGTCCAAATACAAAGTTTGAAAACCGGCCAAGAATTCAAGGTGAACGGACATAGATTGAAGCCCTACTACGAGAACTTTGTTGAGCATGTTGTGGAAGAAATCCCACTAGATGCCGTGGGCTCCAATGGGGCATGATTGTGTTCTTCGTCCGGCTTCAAGACGTTAAAGAAAGCGCTACTTGGGAGGCAACCCATGCAATTCAACAAAGGAAGCCCTAGGAATCACTCCAATTCCAGATTTGCGTTCCTAAAACCCTTCACTTTGTTGCTTGTTTCTAATCTGCCCAGTTTGTTATTTACTTGCTGTTTGTGTGTTTCTTTTTATTTAGCGTGGTTTTATGCTTGAAACATTGAGGACAATGTTTGATTTAAGTGTGGGGGGGGTAACTAAGTGTTTTAGACGCAAATTCGTGGGATTTTATCACCCTTAACTTGGAGACTTGTTCCTTACTGTTTTTAAGTGTTTTTGAGCAGTTTTGGTGTGTTTTAGTGTGTTTTGATGCAAAAATCCGAATATCACATAAAAATTTGAAAAATTTGTTTTAAAAACCCAAAAAGAGTTGTTTTTGTGTGTTTGTTTGTGTCTTAGGGTACCTTAAAACACAATGATGAGGATTAGGTTTGTAATTACATGGCTGTTAAAGAGAGTGATTAACATGGATGAAAGTTTGATTTACTCTTTGTTTGTGCTTGGTTGTGGTTATAACTTATGAATTCACATGTAATCATAAAGAAAAAATCAGTTTTTGTAACATGCTTGAAGGAAGGAACTCAAACTAACGCTACAACCTTGTGAGACTTGAGCCTAAACGTTTATTTGGAGAGTTGAAATCTGTGCATTCTTTGTTTTCTAAGTCGTTGCATGATCTCATTATTCCTTGCTTGGTTACTATTTAGAAGGCGTTTCATCATTTAGTTCCAAATGCTAGAACTCATGCCCATTTCATTCAAAGCATGTTATTGATTTGCATAACACATATTCAAGATGAAGTTGTGTAGTGAACACCACCTTAGCCAAATGCCGTGTGCCCTATGTCATTGTGTTTTGTAGGTTTTTAACCCCGTTGAGCCTTGTTAGCCTTCATTATTTGTTAACCCATGTTTTCCTCACCTAGCCTAGTTTAGGACCATCCATACCCTTGTTCTTAAAGCATAGTAAAGCATGATTCGAATTGAATTCCTTTTGATCTATGTTAGCAGAAAACAAGTGTGGGGGAAGTATTTTTCATGAGGAATTGTGTGCCATAGGCACGGCAAAGAAAAGAAAAGAAAAGAAAAAAAAATTTCATGGAAAAAGAAAAAAATTGAAGAAAAAAAAAAGTATGAAAAGTATGAGAAAAAGAGTTCCAAAGTATTGTTTGTTGAAGTTGAAGGAAATTTTGTGAAAAACATGTTCATTTGAATAACATCATATAGCATGCAATTAACAAATTAAAGGCGGAATCATGCTTTCATGCATTCAAAAACAAAACATCAACCATGAAATTCAAAGCCTAGTAGATTGGTGAACTTTGACTCAACTTTTAAATCAACATTTATTAGTTGAGAAATATTTACCTTTGTAGATTCCTCTTTGCATATGCAAAGGATAATCACCCAAGAGATAGGGCCTTCATTCCTTGCTTCTTAGCTCCATGGATTTGGTTGAAAGAATAGGATTCTCCAAGTTCCCAAAATAGAGAACCTCTAAAGATTCTACACCAAGGTTGGATTGGAGAGGAAATGAGTGACCTTGAGGAAATAGAATTGCTAGACAATATCCCCCAAGGTGGTTGGCCTCTTAGAGAGAAATGGAAGCTTTGTGTTCTCACCAATTTTCTCTAAAATCAACAACTTATGAATTTATGTTATAAAGTTCTTTATATAGTCACTTCTTTAAATGACCTAAAGAACCAAAAACCCTAATTCATCACTATATGGCCGGCCACTCTAATGGATTTGGGCTTTTGGGCCTTTGTGAATCTTTATTCATTAAGTTGTCATACAACTTAAGTCAATGGGCTTTGACGTTCGAAGCCCATTGGGCCTTAAGGTCCAAAACTATCCCGAGGTCTTTAACGAACTTATTCGTTTGATTAATTAACATATTAATTAATCCTTGCCATAAATAATTAAACCATTTAATTCATCTCCTTTGTTTCTTCAATCTCCACCTTATTTGGTGTACGATACATTAGGTTCCTTTTAGCGAGGCAGTGGGCGATTAAAACCATTTTACATCGATTGTGAATTGAAACTTACTTTCAATTCTCCCTTTAGTGATTACACACGTTTAGGGCTTCCACAAACCATGAGTGACACCTAGCAGCATATCATGGCTACCCAAGCTAATCAGAAGAGGTAGAGAACCTATTCAGTTTAGGATTACAAATGCAATACGGTCTTTCTCTAATCTAATACTCTTGACCACATTGTTTGGTTTGATAGTTTATTTATTCATGTCTACTATCCAATGTGATTCATTTGCATTTTATGATTACCTTGAATGTGATTTGGAACGCATTCCCCAATCTCATTCATACTCTGGCCAAAGATTTTAATCATATCATAGAGTATTCTCCCTCAAGCCAATTGAAGGTTAGAGATCCCTTGTTGCGCATTCACTTGTCTCCATGACTAAGTGGCTTAACCCCAATGATGTCGTGGACACCCCGATGGGGTGACTTTGACATAATCAAAGATCAAGGACTTAACCACAAGACAACAACTGTGATGCCTCAGGTCAAAGGACTAATTTGCATTATCCCAAACATGAGTTCTCATGTGACATGAGTATGAGAACTCCTCGTTGATCGTGTTCAGTGGACTCATTCTCTATTGAGCACCTACGTACTTGTCTTGATGTCACACACACCAATGACTCGAGACTAGTCACTCTCCCTGAGAGAAGGCATAGTACGTACTGATCTTATCGGACTGTCAATGCCCAATTGGCAATCCTATGATCAGGAACGTTTAGGATGTGTCTACGAAAAAATGGTCTCATTAATCTAACTTCATTAGATTGCATTCTCCCAATCACATATTCCTTGGACTTTATCGTTTAAGCATATAACATTTATATGAGACGTCTCAAACAATAATGTTTGCCCTTTATATGTAAACTAGATTAGTTTAACATGTGAAATATCCGTAAAGTATCATCATATGAATGGCTTTACGGCACATTTCCAACAGAAGTGAGGGTCCAAAACAATGAATTCGGCCCTAAGGAGTTGTTTAAGTTTCCCCCTTGTGTGTTAAAGTTAATTTCTGCAATCTAAGTGAATTCTAAGTCTCAATTTCATTGCTTTGCTTACTATCGCTTAAAGAACGTTTGTTTTCCCTATCCTTTCGTTGTTAGCCAACACCCCAAGCCCCATTACAACCCTTAACTTCTATCTTGAGTGTTATGTGTTTCAATTTGTGGAGTTTGAATTTGGTATGAGCATATGGTGTCACTGGTTCTCGCATCTAAGTAGTAGCATTCCATTCATGAGATCATATCTAAACATGCTTCTTAACTCTAGAAATTGCGTTCTTTGTGAGACATATATGTGAGCATTCGTTTTCATATCTACATCAATCTTCTCACATATAACTAGTATAGGGTGTGTAGTCAGAAAATCTGTGTGAAAATTGAGTGCATATCTAGTAAGGAATTGAGCAAATTCTCTAAGGCATGTTACTACATTCAAAATCATGTTTTAATTGGTTAAATGTGAACTAGTACGTGGTGGCTGTAATTAAGTATATGCTTGTGTAAAGATGACTCAAATATGTGGGGATAACAATCTTTAAAATGTCATGTGCATTGGAAATCCCTGAGGCAAACGTTGGAAGGTTTAGGTTTTGTTTTGGGTAGTTTGTTTCATTTTGTTTTCTTTCTTTTGTTTGTTTTGCTCGAGGACTAGCAAAAGCTAAGTGTGGGGGAATTTGATAGGAGTATATTTATGCGCCTTAGTTAGCTAGTTCTTATGCATTTTTGTTATGTTTTCTTCGTCAAAGTAGTCTTTTAAGCTACTTTCATGTGTTTTCAGGGTTAAAGGACATATTACACGAAATGATGCAATTTGGAGCTTTTGGAGCAAAAAGTGAGCTGGAATGTGGTGTATGCAAATGGAGCATGAGGAATGGACGAGTTTGAAGGTCAAAGGAGCTTAAGAATGAAGAAATGAAAGTGATGAACTAAGAATTCGGAATTGGAAACCAAAGTTTCTTAAGTTGGAAGTTTCTATTCTTGGAGGTTTCCAATTTCGAGAGTTTCTATTCTCGGCTTTGGGCTTTCGAGAGTTTCCCTTGCCGTGCCTTGTGCATCCTCCTCCTCTTCGAACAGTAGCAATTCATCCATGGGCTCATCTTCAACCATTTGTTCTTGAATTTGTTCAATGCATTCTGCATTCTGCCTAAATTGATTGTTCCACTCAACCAACTCTTTTGCTTGATAGAAATCCTCAATTGGTTGCCAAAATGCGTCTTGTTGAAATGGTTGAGCTTCCCTGCCCTGCTCCAAAGAATTCAGTTGTTGAATAACTTCCTTATAATAATTTGATATACCTGAATTTGGATGTGAAGATTGAGGGGGAGGCTGTGGTGGTGCATATGAATCCTCATATGGTTGCCAATATGTTTCTTGTTGAACTTGTTGAGCTTCCCACCACATAGAGTTTGAATGATCACTCCAATCGCTTTGTGGATATTGATTGGCTTGGTATCCTTGCCTATAAGACGCACTAAATGTAGGGACATTTTGCATTGTGGTCCTTTCAGCAAACTGCGACAATTGAGAAGTAAGATTTGCCAATTGAGCTTGAATGCTAGCAAAATCCATGTCTTACTTCTCAAGCACCTAAAATCAAAGAAAAAGAACTAAAGCAAATATCAAAAGTAACATCAACCAAAGAAAATAAAACTAAGTTAGAAACTAAAACAAAAACAAACTAAACAAAAAGAAAAGAACCAAGGGATTAGCAAAGTTGCTAATCCCCGGCAACGGCGCCAAAATTTGGTGTGAGAATTACTTGACACACAAATTAAACCCTCTTTTGTCAAATTGTAGTAAAGATGTAAGTAGGGATCGTTCTAGACCGGGGATTAGGAGGGATTGCTAAACACTTGGAAACTGACTTAAAAACTCAAAAACAAAGTTTAAAACACTAAACTAGACTCAAAGAATGCAAAACTAAAGTTTAAAACACTTAAACAAACCTAGAACTCAAAACAACAACTAGAAGGCTCAAAACTGCCTAAAAACCACTTTCTGGGCAGTTTTGAGCACCTACACTAATTTGGACGAAATTTGATGAAAACTTGAATCAAAATACTTAGAAACACAAATCAAAATACTTAGAAACACAAATCAAAACACTTTCTAACTAATCTAAGACTTCAAATTAAGGGGGGATTTGTTTTGGACGAAAATTGAAAACAAAACAGAAACTTAAAACTAAACAGGTTGTAAAACGTTTTGGATGAAAAAGGATGGATAAAGGGCTAGTTAGGAGGTTCTTCTCCACACATGTCACACTTGCAAACAAAACGATTTTCAGTTGTTCTTCGATAAACTATGGATACTCAATGCCCCAAATTAACCGTGAATTGCACTAATTAACTTTCAGTTTTTCCACAAGTTATTAGATTGGATGATTGCATACGACAACCCAAAACATTCCCTACAAGTTCCCTACATGAATTGCATAATAGAGATCCAAGCAAGAATCATTAAGTTCTATGAAAAACATAAGCATTGACGAAGCATTCGTTACTATGAATTGCATGAAACTTATGCCAAGAATTCATTCAACGCGATCGTTTTCAAGCGACCTTCACTACTTGTGATTATAAGATTGTAACTATTAGGTGAAACTCCCTCATAATCTAGCATCATATTCATGCATGAAAACTAAGCGTGCACTCTCAATCAACATACACAAATAAGTTATCAATCAAATAGATGAACGAATTGAATCCACAATTTATGAACTAACAACTGAATTTAATCAAGTCATACTGCAAGCATGTACATGGTTTCGAATTACCCCCCAACTAAGGGGGTTTAGTTCCTCATACTCACAAAGCAAAGATACATAAATTTAGAAATTAAAATCCAAAGGAAGAAAACACCTAGAACGCTCCAACTTGGCAGCAAGCTCATCAACGAATTCTCCTTCCTCCTTGCTGCGGCAGAGAACTTTAGAACAGGTTTTTGGGGTTATTTGTGGTGTAGAATGGATGGGGAATGGTATGGGAAGGTTTAGGGTTGATGGGGGTACGGCTAGGGATGATTTTGGGTCAGAAAATATGGTGAAAGGTGAAGGAAGGCTGCTGCAAAGTGTGATGGATGTGTTTGACGAATTTATGAATTGTGGAGGGTGTATGGCTGGATGGGATGAATGGAATGTGTGTGGGAGGTGTGGTTTTCTGAACTCCTAACCAAGGGGGGTTATATAGTGGCTGAAAATGTCAAGCAAACATTAAGTAATGGACAATCTGCCATCCTTGCAGAAATCCACTTCATGGTGGTCCAATTTCTGCCATTCCTTGTTGTCTATTCACTGCCCATGCTGATTCCTTGCTGCCCATGCTTTAATTTCTTATTCCTTGTTGCCCATGCTTTAATTTCTGATTCCTTGCTGCCCATGTGGTGTGTGTGTTGCTGTTTTCTTTCCTTCTTGCTGCCCATGTGGTGTTTATACTTGCAATGCATGTTCTTCATCCATTTAGCTAGTAAAAAACACATTTTCTGCCATTACATGGCAGCCATGATGTTTGAAGTTGTAGGCCAACACTTTGCACACACACATGCAGATTTCTAGCCCTTTGAATCATCAAATTCGTCCATCCTCATGTCTCCATGTTTGCACCATCCAATCTTGGCCCAAAAATGCTCCAAAATGCTCCAAATTGGCTCAAAATGCATACTTTGCCATATGAACCTGAAATTGCACGAAAATGACCTTAAACACTATAATAAGTTATAACTAACTACGAAAATGCAAGAAAACAACATAACTAAGTAGCATAAATATGCTCCTATCAAATTCCCCCACACTTAGCTTTTGCTAGTCCTCGAGCAAAACAAAATAAACAAAACGAAACAAAGTCAATAAACACACTCTAATCCTTCCAACATTTGCCTCAGGGATTTCCAATGAACATGACATGTTAAAGATCGTTATCCCCACAAATTTGAGTCATCTTTACACAAGCACATACTTAATTTAAGCCACAACTTACAAATTCACAAGTAATCAATTAAAACAATGCTTTGAATGAAGTAACATGCCTTAGAGAATTCCCTCAAGTCCTTACAAGATATACACTCTATTTTCACTCAGATTTTCTAACTCCACACCCTACACTAGTCATATGTGAGAAGATTGATGTAGATATGAAAACGAATGCTCACATATATATTTTACAAAGAATGCAATTTCTAGAGTTAAGAAGCATGTTTTGATATGATCTCATGAATGGAATGCTACTACTTAGATGCGAGAACCAGTGACACCATATGCTCATACCAAATTCAAACTCCACAAATTGAAACACATAACACTCAAGATAGAAGTTAAGGGTTGTAACGGGGCTTGGGGTATTGGTTAACAAAGAAAGGATAGGGAAAACAAACGTTCTTCAAGCGATAGTAAGCAACGTAATGAAATTGAGACTTAGAATTCACTTGAATGGCAGAAACTAACTTTAAAACACAAGGGAAAGATTTAGACAACTCCTTAGGGCCGAATTCATTGTTTTGGACCCTTACTTCAACAAACAAAACTTTGGAGCTCTTTTTCACAACTTTTCATACTTTTTCGCTTCATTTTTTCTTTTTCCACGAATTCTATTTTCTTTTCTTTTCTTTGAACCCGTGCTTTATGGCACACAAATTCACATAACAAAAACTTCCCCCACACTTGTTTTCTGCCACAAAAGAATTCTAATTGAATCATGCTTTACTATGCTTAAAGAACAAAGGAATGGATAGTCCTAATCTAGGCTAGGTGAGGAAAACATGGGTTAACAAGGAAAAGGCTAAACAAGGCTCAATGGGGTTGGAACCTACAAAACATAATGACATAGGGGATTCACGGCATTTTGGCTAAGGTGGTGGTCACTACACAACTTCATCTTGAATATGTGTTATGCAAATCAATAACATGCTTTGAATGAAATGGGCATGAGTTCTAGCATTTGGAACTAAATGATGAAACGCCTTCTAAGTAGTAACCAAGCAAGGAATATTGAGATCATGCAACGACTTAGAAAACAAAGAATGCACAGATTTTAACTCTCCAAATAAACGTTTAGGCTCAAGTCTCACAAGGTTGTAGCGTTAGTTTGAGTTCCTTCCTTCAAGCATGTTACAAAAACTGATTTTTTCTTTATGATTGCATGTGAATTCATAAGTTATAACCACAACTAAGCATAAACAAAGAGTAAATCAAACTTTCATCCATGTTAATCACTCTCTTTAACAGCCATGTAATTATAAACCGAATCCTCATCATTGTGTTGGAAGGTACCCTAGGACACAAACAAACACACAAAAACAACTCTTTTTGGGTTTTTAAAACAAATTTTTCAAATTTTTATGTGATTTTCGGGTTTTTGCATCAAAACACACTAAAACACACCAAAACTGCTCAAAAACACTTAAAAACAGCAAGGAACAAGTCTCCAAGTTAAGGGTGATATAATCCCACGAATTTGCATCTAAAACACTTAGTTACCCCCCCCCACACTTAAATCAAACATTGTCCTCAATGTTTCAAGCATAAAATCACACCAAACAAAAGGACACACAAAAACAGTAACTAAAACAACTAAATAGGCAGATTCGAAAGAAACAACAAAGAGAAGAGTTTAGGAACGCAAATCTGGAATTGGAGTGATTCCTTTGTCTTCCTTTGTTAAATTGCATGGGTTGCCTCCCAAGTAGCGCTTTCTTTAACGTCTTGAAGCCGGACGATACTTCTTCTTTAAGCTCCCCTAGGTCCCATAGCATGAAATTGATCCTTGAACGGAAGGTGATACGTGAAGTGATCCGGCAATGGTTTAAATTCGAGAATGGGTGCCTGAATCATTAACAACATGTAAGTATAAAACGTAATGGAAATTGGAGAAGATGACTTACTTGCTTTGTCCGACACAAACTCAATTACAAACACCGCATCTTTGAAGGTTGCAGGGATATTGGACTTGGCCAGATTGAATGTGATGGTTGGGCCTTGTCCCGTGTCATAAAATGCAACTTCTTTGGCATTGGTTGTTTCAACTACATCCTCTTTGATGAATTCTTGATACTCCTCAACCACTTTTTCCTCGTGAATTGTTGGAAAGGTGTCCAAGATGTCTTTCTTCCCCTCATCTTTCATGGATTGCATGAACCTGCCAGGGAAATGTGCATTTGGGGGAACAAAGTTAGAAATAATTAAATTTGGAACAACCTTACTTGAATGGGGTGGTGTAGGAATATTGGGAGGTTGCGGCAAGGGTTGTTCTTCCCTTGCCGTGCCTTGTGCATCCTCCTCCTCTTCGAACAGTAGCAATTCATCCATGGGCTCATCTTCAACCATTTGTTCTTGAATTTGTTCAATGCATTCTGCATTCTGCCTAAATTGATTGTTCCACTCAACCAACTCTTTTGCTTGATAGAAATCCTCAATTGGTTGCCAAAATGCGTCTTGTTGAAATGGTTGAGCTTCCCTGCCCTGCTCCAAAGAATTCAGTTGTTGAATAACTTCCTTATAATAATTTGATATACCTGAATTTGGATGTGAAGATTGAGGGGGAGGCTGTGGTGGTGCATATGAATCCTCATATGGTTGCCAATATGTTTCTTGTTGAACTTGTTGAGCTTCCCACCACATAGAGTTTGAATGATCACTCCAATCGCTTTGTGGATATTGATTGGCTTGGTATCCTTGCCTATAAGACGCACTAAATGTAGGGACATTTTGCATTGTGGTCCTTTCAGCAAACTGCGACAATTGAGAAGTAAGATTTGCCAATTGAGCTTGAATGCTAGCAAAATCCATGTCTTACTTCTCAAGCACCTAAAATCAAAGAAAAAGAACTAAAGCAAATATCAAAAGTAACATCAACCAAAGAAAATAAAACTAAGTTAGAAACTAAAACAAAAACAAACTAAACAAAAAGAAAAGAACCAAGGGATTAGCAAAGTTGCTAATCCCCGGCAACGGCGCCAAAATTTGGTGTGAGAATTACTTGACACACAAATTAAACCCTCTTTTGTCAAATTGTAGTAAAGATGTAAGTAGGGATCGTTCTAGACCGGGGATTAGGAGGGATTGCTAAACACTTGGAAACTGACTTAAAAACTCAAAAACAAAGTTTAAAACACTAAACTAGACTCAAAGAATGCAAAACTAAAGTTTAAAACACTTAAACAAACCTAGAACTCAAAACAACAACTAGAAGGCTCAAAACTGCCTAAAAACCACTTTCTGGGCAGTTTTGAGCACCTACACTAATTTGGACGAAATTTGATGAAAACTTGAATCAAAATACTTAGAAACACAAATCAAAATACTTAGAAACACAAATCAAAACACTTTCTAACTAATCTAAGACTTCAAATTAAGGGGGGATTTGTTTTGGACGAAAATTGAAAACAAAACAGAAACTTAAAACTAAACAGGTTGTAAAACGTTTTGGATGAAAAAGGATGGATAAAGGGCTAGTTAGGAGGTTCTTCTCCACACATGTCACACTTGCAAACAAAACGATTTTCAGTTGTTCTTCGATAAACTATGGATACTCAATGCCCCAAATTAACCGTGAATTGCACTAATTAACTTTCAGTTTTTCCACAAGTTATTAGATTGGATGATTGCATACGACAACCCAAAACATTCCCTACAAGTTCCCTACATGAATTGCATAATAGAGATCCAAGCAAGAATCATTAAGTTCTATGAAAAACATAAGCATTGACGAAGCATTCGTTACTATGAATTGCATGAAACTTATGCCAAGAATTCATTCAACGCGATCGTTTTCAAGCGACCTTCACTACTTGTGATTATAAGATTGTAACTATTAGGTGAAACTCCCTCATAATCTAGCATCATATTCATGCATGAAAACTAAGCGTGCACTCTCAATCAACATACACAAATAAGTTATCAATCAAATAGATGAACGAATTGAATCCACAATTTATGAACTAACAACTGAATTTAATCAAGTCATACTGCAAGCATGTACATGGTTTCGAATTACCCCCCAACTAAGGGGGTTTAGTTCCTCATACTCACAAAGCAAAGATACATAAATTTAGAAATTAAAATCCAAAGGAAGAAAACACCTAGAACGCTCCAACTTGGCAGCAAGCTCATCAACGAATTCTCCTTCCTCCTTGCTGCGGCAGAGAACTTTAGAACAGGTTTTTGGGGTTATTTGTGGTGTAGAATGGATGGGGAATGGTATGGGAAGGTTTAGGGTTGATGGGGGTACGGCTAGGGATGATTTTGGGTCAGAAAATATGGTGAAAGGTGAAGGAAGGCTGCTGCAAAGTGTGATGGATGTGTTTGACGAATTTATGAATTGTGGAGGGTGTATGGCTGGATGGGATGAATGGAATGTGTGTGGGAGGTGTGGTTTTCTGAACTCCTAACCAAGGGGGGTTATATAGTGGCTGAAAATGTCAAGCAAACATTAAGTAATGGACAATCTGCCATCCTTGCAGAAATCCACTTCATGGTGGTCCAATTTCTGCCATTCCTTGTTGTCTATTCACTGCCCATGCTGATTCCTTGCTGCCCATGCTTTAATTTCTTATTCCTTGTTGCCCATGCTTTAATTTCTGATTCCTTGCTGCCCATGTGGTGTGTGTGTTGCTGTTTTCTTTCCTTCTTGCTACCCATGTGGTGTTTATACTTGCAATGCATGTTCTTCATCCATTTAGCTAGTAAAAAACACATTTTCTGCCATTACATGGCAGCCATGATGTTTGAAGTTGTAGGCCAACACTTTGCACACACACATGCAGATTTCTAGCCCTTTGAATCATCAAATTCGTCCATCCTCATGTCTCCATGTTTGCACCATCCAATCTTGGCCCAAAAATGCTCCAAAATGCTCCAAATTGGCTCAAAATGCATACTTTGCCATATGAACCTGAAATTGCACGAAAATGACCTTAAACACTATAATAAGTTATAACTAACTACGAAAATGCAAGAAAACAACATAACTAAGTAGCATAAATATGCTCCTATCACTTCTCACCATTCTATTTAATCACAATCTGTTTTGCTTTACATTTGTTTTTAAAGGTTGAGTTTTAAAGTTTTAATTTCGTCAAAATCATTCCCCCATTTATTTCAAAGTGTTAGATTAGTTAGAAATCCATTTAGTTGTGTTTTTAAGTGTTTTGAGTAAAGTCATAGTCCAAATTCGTCCAAACTAGTGTTAGGTACTCAAAACTGCCCAGAAAGTGGTTTTAAAGCAGTTTTGAGCCTTTTAGTTGCTGTTTTGAGTTTTTAGTTTGTTTAGGTGTTTTAAACCTTAGTTTTGCATTAATTGAGTCTAGTTTAGTGTTCTACAGTATATTTTTATGTTCTTGAGTCAGTTTTACAGTGATTAGCATCCCTAGTTAATCCCCGGTTAGAACGATCCCTATTTGCTCATATACTACAATTGTCCTCCATAGGGTTTAATTTGTGTGTCAAGTCAATTTTCACATCAAATTTTGGCGCCGTTGCCGGGGATTAGCAAAATTGCTAATCTCCCTTTGTTTTTGTTCGTGTCTTTTACTTTTGATATTTGATTTAGTTTTCTTTCTTTGATTTTAGGTACTAGAGAAGTAAGATATGGCAATTGCTAACATTCAAGCTCAAATAGCGAATCTTACTTCTCAATTTTCGCAGTATGCCGAAAGGACCACAAGGCAAAGTGTCCCTACATTTGGTGTGTCTTATAGGCAAGAATATCAAGCAAATCAACGTTCACAAAGAGATTGGAGTGATCATTCAAACTCTATGAGGTTGGAATCTCAACAAGTTCAACACGAAGGATATTGGCAGCCGTATGAGGAGTTCTATTCAAGTCCTACGCAATCACCACAACCTCATATACAATATGCCCAACCCAACTCAGGTCCGTCAATAGATTATAATCAAATTCTTGAGGAATTAATTTCTTTGGCGCAGGGCTCACAAAATCAAGCCAATGAGGCTCAACAAGGAGAATATTGGCAGCCATATGAAGGGTTCTATACAACGCCATATGCACCACTACAACCTCCCCCACAATCTTCCCAACCAAATTCAGGTACGTCAATAGATAATGACCAAATTGTTCAATTACTCACCTCTTTGACACATGAAGCAGAAAATCAAACCAAGAGGATGCAAAATCAAGCCAAAAAGATGGATGAATTAGAGAAACAAGTTGGGCAGATTGTGGAGTTCATGGCACAAATTCAAGAACAAAGTGAATTCTCCAACGCAAATATTGTAAATTCAATGGAAGATTTTGAAATTACTGAAGCCATCACTTTGGGAAGTGCCATGGAGGTTGGAGCTGAACCAAAGGCGTCCAAACAAAGCCAAGAGGAGGACGAACAACTGCTAATTGAGGAGGAGGAAGAAGAAACACCCACGGCAAGGGAAGAGCACTATGTGCCGCAACCTTTTAAGGCTTCTACGCCACCCAATTCGAGTAAGGTTGTTTCAAATTCAATTATTTTTGACCCTATTCCACCAAATGTGCCTTTCCCTAGCAGGTTTATGCAATCCAGAAAAGATTTGGGAAAGAAAGACATCTTGGAAACCTTTCCAAAAATTCAAGAGGAAAAAATGGCTGGGGAGTATATAGAATTCATCAAAGAGCGTGTACTTGAGACAACCATCCCCAAAGAAGTTGAATTTGATGACACGGGACAAATCACTGCCCTAATGCCCACTCTGGCCGAGAGCAAGCCTAGTGAAATTGTTGAATATGCTGCTACTTTCGAGTCCTCATTGCAGCACATTGGTGAGCCACCTCCTCCAATTTCAATTCCCATTCCAATTAATAGGTTGTTACCTTCTTTGGCGCAGGTGCCCAATCGAATCCAAATTGGTGGGAGAATTTACACGGACTTTAGGAAGCTCAATGACATAATCAGGAAGGATCACTATCCCCCTCCATTCATAGATCCAATGCATGGAAGTTTTGAGGACCATGTTGTGGAGGATGTACTCGTGTTCTTGTCGCAACACACAGGTAAGCCACCTCCTCAAATTTCAAGTTCGTTTTATACTAACATGTTGAGTTCAATGTTCCAGGCACCTATTTTGGAATTTAAACCATTACCGGATCATTTCAAGTATCACCTTCCATTCAAAGATCAATTGCATGGTGTGGGGACCAATGAAGTTTGAACGGAAGTATCGCTCGGCTGGAAGACGTTAAAGCAAGCGCTTTTTGGGAGGCAACCCATGCATTCAACAAAGGAAGACCGCGAAAGCACTCCAATTCCAGATTTGCGTTCCTAAATCCTTCTCTTTGTTGCTATTTCGTTTCTGCCATGCTAGGTTGTTTAGATGTTGTTTTGTTTGTTTGTTGTTATTTGTGTGAGTCTATGCTTGAAACATTGAGGACAATGTTTGATTTAAGTGTGGGGGGGTAACCAAAGTGTTTTGATGCAAATTCGTAGGGTTTATCACTCATAACTTCCAATGTTGTTCCTTGCTGTTTTAGGTGTTTTTAGGCTGTTTTGATGCATTTTAGTGTGTTTTGACATAAAAATCCGAAAATCCAATAAAAATTTGAACAATTGTTTTGAAGAACAAAAAAAAAAGAGTTGTTGTTAAGTTGTTTTTGTGTGTTTGTTTGTGTCTTAGGGTACCTTCCAACACAATGATGAGGATTCGGTTTTTAATTGCATGACTGTTAAAGAGAGTTGTAAACATGGATGAAAGTTCGATTTACTCTTTGTTCATGCTTGGTTGTGGTTATAACTTATGAATTCACATGCAATCATAAAGAAAAAAAATCAGATTTTGTAACATGCTTGAAGGAAGGAACTCAAACAAACGCTACAACCTTGTGAGACTTGAGCCTAAACGTTTATTTGGAGAGTTAAAATCTGTGCATTCTTTGTTTTCTAAAGTCGTTGCATGATCTCATTATTCTTTGCTTGGTTGCTACTTAGAAGGCGTTTCATCATTTAGTGACAAATGCTAGAACTCATGCCCATTTCATTCAAAGCATGTTATTGAGTTGCATAACACACATTCAAGATGAAGTTGTGTAGTGACCACCACCTTAGCCAAAAAGCCGTGTGCCCTATGTCATTGTGATTTGTAGGTTTTAACCCCATTGAGCCTTGTTAGCCTTCGTTATTTGTTAACCCATGTTTTCCTCACCTAGCCTAGTTTAGGACCATCCATACCCTTGTTCTTAAAGCATAGTAAAGCATGATTCGAAGTGAATTCCTTTTGATCTATGTTAGCAGAAAACAAGTGTGGGGGAAGTATTTTTCATGAGGAATTGTGTGCCATAGGCACGGCAAAGAAAAGAAAAGAAAAGAAAAAAAAAAAAAAAAAAAAACATTCGTGAAAAAAAGAAAAAAAAAATATGAAAGTATGAAAAAAGAGTTGAAAAGTTGAGGAAAAGAGTTCCAAAGTATTGTTTGTTGAAGTAAGGGTCTAAAACAATGAATTTGACCCTAAGGAGTTGTTTAAGTCTCCCCCTTGTGTGTTAAAGTTAATTTCTGCAATCTAAGTGAATTCTAAGTCTCAATTTCATTACGTTGCTTACTATCGCTTAAAGAACGTTTGTTTTCCCTATCCTTTCGTTGTTAGCCAACACCCCAAGCCCCATTACAACCCTTAACTTCTATCTTGAGTGTTATGTGTTTCAATTTGTGGAGTTTGAATTTGGTATGAGCATATGGTGTCACTGGTTCTCGCATCTAAGTAGTAGCATTCCATTCATGAGATCATATCTAAACATGCTTCTTAACTCTAGAAATTGCGTTCTTTGTGAGACATATATGTGAGCATTCGTTTTCATATCTACATCAATCTTCTCACATATAACTAGTATAGGGTGTGTAGTCAGAAAATCTGTGTGAAAATTGAGTGCATATCTAGTAAGGAATTGAGCAAATTCTCTAAGGCATGTTACTACATTCAAAATCATGTTTTAATTGGTTAAATGTGAACTAGTACGTGGTGGCTGTAATTAAGTATATGCTTGTGTAAAGATGACTCAAATATGTGGGGATAACAATCTTTAAAATGTCATGTGCATTGGAAATCCCTGAGGCAAACGTTGGAAGGTTTAGGTTTTGTTTTGGGTAGTTTGTTTCATTTTGTTTTCTTTCTTTTGTTTGTTTTGCTCGAGGACTAGCAAAAGCTAAGTGTGGGGGAATTTGATAGGAGTATATTTATGCGCCTTAGTTAGCTAGTTCTTATGCATTTTTGTTATGTTTTCTTCGTCAAAGTAGTCTTTTAAGCTACTTTCATGTGTTTTCAGGGTTAAAGGACATATTACACGAAATGATGCAATTTGGAGCTTTTGGAGCAAAAAGTGAGCTGGAATGTGGTGTATGCAAATGGAGCATGAGGAATGGACGAGTTTGAAGGTCAAAGGAGCTTAAGAATGAAGAAATGAAAGTGATGAACTAAGAATTCGGAATTGGAAACCAAAGTTTCTTAAGTTGGAAGTTTCTATTCTTGGAGGTTTCCAATTTCGAGAGTTTCTATTCTCGGCTTTGGGCTTTTGGATGACCCATCTTTGCCTCTTGGACCTATGCCGCACCTAACCCTAACCCTAGCCCACTTAATCAGCCGCACCTAGGCCTTGCTCACATGAAAAAAATCTGATTACTTACCCTAAGCCCATGCCGCACCTAATGTTCTAGAAACCCTAGTTTTTGGTGGATTTCCTAACCCTAGCCGCACCTAAACCCTAGCCCATTTGTCTAACCTGATTTCTTTAGGGTTTGGCTGCCTATATATATGTGTTTTACCTCCCTTGGCCGAAGAACACCCTCTCCATACTCAGAAATTCGTCCATCATCCAAAACCATCCCTGATATCATTCATTCACGCCAAAAAACCCTAGTTCTCTCCTTGCCGCAACCTTCCACCCCCAAACTCCCATATTTCTGCCACAATTCACCCTTGCCGTGCCTTCCCACCACCATCATCACCTTGTGCAGCCACCATTGGGGGAGGAAGAAGTAGTGCCGTGCAGTCCAAAGGAGGGAGAAGCCTTGCACATGCAATCTGCCATTAGTGGAGTGTTTGGAGTTCTTTCTTTCTTTGTTTCTGTTTTCATGTTTAATTTGACTTGCTTTTCAATTATGTTAAACATGAGGAACTAATTTCTTTTTAGTTAGAGGTGAATTTGAAGCCATGGACATATGTTTTATATGATTTGATTTCTTCCAATTATGATTTCAGAAATTGTGAATGTGATTTACTTATCTATTTGATTGATAACTTGTTTATGTATGTGGGTTGAGGGTCGACACTTAATTTGCATGCCTAAACTTGATACTAGGATATAAGGGAATTTCACCTAATCGTTATTAACTTATATTCATAAGTAGTGAAAGTCGCTAGTCACGATTGCGTTAAGTAAATCCTAGGCAAGAGTAACATGCGTATCCCATAGTTATGAATGCCTCGTCAATGCTTATGATGTCCATTGAACTTAATGATCTTTGATATGTGTCTCTATCATGCGTATTCCATAGTTAGGGTCCTTGATAAGAATAATTTGGTTGTAATGCGTATTCCATTCAATTCAATGAATCTAGGGAAATCTGAGAGTTAATTGGTGCAATCTAGTTAATTTGGGGCATTGTCATTTATGGTTTGTTGGAAGAGTAATTGGAGATTGAGTTGTATGCATATGTGCATGTGTGGATAAGGAACCCTCTAACTAGCTTCTCACCATTCTATTTAATCACAATCTGTTTTGCTTTACATTTGTTTTTAAAGGTTGAGTTTTAAAGTTTTAATTTCGTCAAAATCATTCCCCCATTTATTTCAAAGTGTTAGATTAGTTAGAAATCCATTTAGTTGTGTTTTTAAGTGTTTTGAGTCAAGTCATAGTCCAAATTCGTCCAAACTAGTGTTAGGTACTCAAAACTGCCCAGAAAGTGGTTTTAAAGCAGTTTTGAGCCTTTTAGTTGCTGTTTTGAGTTTTTAGTTTGTTTAGGTGTTTTAAACCTTAGTTTTGCATTAATTGAGTCTAGTTTAGTGTTCTACAGTATATTTTTATGTTCTTGAGTCAGTTTTACAGTGATTAGCATCCCTAGTTAATCCCCGGTTAGAACGATCCCTATTTGCTCATATACTACAATTGTCGTCCATAGGGTTTAATTTGTGTGTCAAGTCAATTTTCACATCAAATTTTTGGTTCCCAATTCCGAATTCTTAGTTCATCACTTTCATTTCTTCATTCTTAAGCTCCTTTGACCTTCAAACTCGTCCATTCCTCATGCTCCATTTGCATACACCACATTCCAGCTCACTTTTTGCTCCAAAAGCTCCAAATTGCATCATTTCGTGTAATATGTCCTTTAACCCTGAAAACACATGAAAGTAGCTTAAAAGACTACTTTGACGAAGAAAACATAACAAAAATGCATAAGAACTAGCTAACTAAGGCGCATAAATATACTCCTATCACCTAGTTGAAATAGGAAAGTGCTTACATGAACGAAGGATTCCTAATCAACGAAGGATTCCTAATTGAAGATGGATTCCTACTCACATGAGGATTCCTACAAGAACAAGGATTCCTACTCCAAGAAGGATTCCTACTTGAAATAGGAAAGTTAAGCCAAGGTTTCCTACTTTGGTTTGACCTTTCCTAAATGTTCCTAAGTCTTATCAACTTTGAAGGCTTCCTAAGTGATGCGTAAATTAACTAACACACAAATTAAACCCTCTTGTTGACAATTGTAGTATGGATAAGTAGGGATCGTTCTTAAACCGGGGATTAGGAGGGATTGCTAAACACTTCAAAACTGACTTAGAAACGTAAAAACAAAGTTTAAAACACTAAATTAGACTCAAAGAATGTAAAACTAAAGTTTGAAACACTAAAACAAACCAAAAGACTCAAAACAGCAAACAAACACTCAAAACTGCCTTAAAAACACTTTCTGGGCAGTTTTGAGCACAAACACAAATTTGGACGAAATTGAGTTATAACTTGAACCAAAACACTTAAAAACACAAACTAAATCACTTTCTAACTAATATGAGACTTCAAAATAAAGGGGGATTTGTTTTGGACGAAAATTGAAAACAAAACATAAACTTTAAAACAAACCAGATTGTAAAACGTTTTGGATGAAAAGGATGGATAAAAGGCTAGTTAGGAGGTTCTTCTCCACACATGACACACTTGCAAACAAAACGATTTTCAGTTGTTCTTCCAATAAATTATGAAACTCAACACCCCAAGTTAATTAGATACGCTTAAATTAACCTTCAAATTCTCCTTAAGTTAATGAATTGGATGGGAAAGCGCATACAACAATTCAAAGCATTCCTCAAAGGTTCCTTACGTGATGAGCACAATAAAGATACAATCAAGAATCATGAAGCACAATGAGAACTATAAGTGTTGACGAGGCATTCGTTACTATGATGAGCATGAAACTAGTGCCAAGAATTCATTCAACGCGATCGTTTTCAAGCGATCTTCACTACTTGTGATTATAAGATTGTAACTATTAGGTGAAACTCCCTCATAATCTAGCATCATATTCATGCATGAAAACTAAGCATGCACTCTCAATCAACATACACAAATAAGTTATCAATCAAGTAGATGAACGAATTGAATCCACAACTTATGAAATAACAACTGAATGTAATCAAATCATATTGCAAGCATGTACATGGTTTCGAATCACCCCCCAACTAAGGGGGTTTAGTTCCTCATACTCACAACACAAAGTTTATTGAATTGAAACATTGAAAACATAAGAAAGATCACACCTAAAAGTTCCAGCAATCTGCAATAGACTAGCAAGCACATTCAAGAGCACTCCTGTTGGAAATGTGCCCTAAAGCCAATCATATGATGATACTTTACGGACATTTCACATGTTAAACTAATCTAGTTTACATATAAAAGGGCAAAGATTATTGTTTGAGCCGTCTCATATAAATGTTATATGCTTAAACGATAAAGTCCAAGGAATATGTGATTGGGAGAATGCAATCTAATGAAGTTAGATTAATGAGACCATTCTTTCGTAGACACATCCTAAACGTTCCTGATCATAGGATTGCCAATTGGGCATTGACAGTCCGATAAGATCAGTACGTACTGCGCCTTCTCTCAGGGAGAGTGACTAGTCTCGAGTCATTGGTGTGTGTGACATCAAGACAAGTACGTAGGTGCTCAATAGAGAATGAGTCCACTGAACACGATCAACGAGGAGTTCTCATACTCATGTCACATGAGAACTCATGGTTGGGATAATGCAAATTAGTCATTTGACCTGAGGCATCACAGTTGTCTTGTGGTTAAGTCCTTGATCTTTGATTATGTCAAAGTCACCCCATCGGGGTGTCCACGACATCATTGGGGTTAAGCCACTTAGTTATGGAGACAAGTGAATGTGCAACAAGGGATCTCTAACCTTCAAATGGTTTGAGGGAGAATACTCTATGATATGATTAAAATCTCTGGCCAGAGTATGAATGAGATTTGGGAATGCGTTCCAAATCACATTCAAGGTAATCATATAAGCAAACGAATCACATTGGATAGTAGACATGAATAAATAAACTATCAAACCAAACAATGTGGTCAAGAGTATTAGATTAGAGAAAGACCGTATTGCATTTGTAATCCTAAACTGAATAGGTTCTCTACCTCTTCTGATTAGCTTGGGTAACCATGATATGCTGCTAGGTGTCACTCATGGTTTGTGGAAGCCCTAAACGTGTGTAATCACTAAAGGGAGAATTGAAAGTAAGTTTCAAATTCACAATCGATGTAAAATGGTTTTAATCACCCACTGCCTCGCTAAAAGGAACCTAATGGATCGTACACCGTGTAAGGTGGAGATTGAAGAAACAATGGAGATGAGTAAGAATAATTAAAATGGTTTAAATTATTTATGGCAAGGATTAATTAATATGTTAATTAATCAAACGAATAAGTTCGTTAAAGACCTCGGGATAGTTTTGGACCTTAAGGCCCAATGGTCTTCGAACGTCAAAGCCCATTGACTTAAGTTGTATGACAACTTAATGAATAATGATTCACAAAGGCCCAATTAGCCCAATAAACCCATGTTAGAGAGAATGGGCTTTTGGTTCTTTAGGTCACTTATTTGAAGGGACTATATAAAGGACTTTATAGCCAAAATTCAATTAAGGGGTTTCTTTTGGGAGAATTAGATAGAAATGTCTCTCATTTTCTCTCTAAGAGGCCAACCACCTTGGAGGGTGAATCTAGCAATCCTACTACTCCAAGGTCACTCATTTCTTCTTCAATCTAACCTTGGTGTAGAATCTTTAGAGGTTCTCTATTTTGGGAACTTGGAGAATCCAATTCTTTCAACCAAATCCATGGAGCTAAGAAGCAAGGAATGAAGGCCCTATCTCTTGGGTGATTATCCTTTGCATATGCAAAGAGGAATCTACAAAGGTAAATATTTCTCAACTAACAAATGTTGTTTTAAGTTGAGTCAAGGTTCACCAATCTACTAGGCTTTGAATTTCATGGTTGATGTTTTTGTTTTTGTTTTTGAGTGCATGCAAGCATGATTCCGCCTTTAATTTGTTAATTGCATGCTATTGATGTTGCTCAAATGAACATGTTTTTCACAAAATTTCCTTCAAGTGGTATCAAGAGCCTAGGTCTAGTAGTTGGTGAATCATTTTGGGTTTTGTAGTTCATAGTTTTTGATTTAAAAGTTGTAATATGTTATAAGCTTTATTCTTGTTTCTTTGAATGTAAATTTTGTTAGAAAATTTGCCATCTCAAATGTTGTAGATGTAGTTCATATGAGCATGAATTTTGGAGCTAAAATTTGGTGCCATGTTTTTGGGGAAATTCGGCCAAATCCAAAGGGTGATTTTTTGGGTTCATGTTTGTCTTGTTAAAATGGTTTTAAAGTGACTTTTGGAACCCCTAAGTACCCTAGGATGTTAGCCCTCTTTTGAGTGGTGAAAATTTGAGTTTTGGTGAGTGAAAACATTCATGGAGCTATTATGAGTTTTCATGAGTGTTCTTCAATGTTCTTGAAGTTCTTGCCAAGAACAAAAAGTTTTGAAGTTTTGATTCAAAAGTTTTATGTTTTTACATAAAGTTTTGATTTAATTTTAGTGGGTGATGGTTAATGGTAAAGTATTTTTAATGGGAGACAAACTTTTTTAAAGATGTGACATAAATCATTTCTTACAAACTTTTCATTTCATCTTTACCTCACCTAACAAAACCCACTTACAAAAACTTTGTAAAAATCTTATTTTTTTTAATCATGGCCGGCCACCCTAATAGAATAGGGTATTTTTGGGCCTTTTGTGCAATTACATAAAGTTTTGATACTTTTGTGTATTTGTATTTTAGCCCAAAAGTTTACGTTTTTACGTTAAGGTCCAAAAACGCTAAAGGACAAATTGTTTTGATCCTTTAATGAAGTTTTTTATATTTGTTGAAATTTTTGGGTTCTAGTTGCAATTACATGAAGTAGTGGACTTTTGTGTTTTTACAAAGTGACCCCAAAAGTTTGTGTTTCGCAATATAGCCCAAAAAGTTGTGGTTATTGCATGATGGCCCAAATTAAGTAGGGAACAAAAATTGTTTTGTCTCTTTAAATGAGAATTGGATTTTCATTTTATTTAGCTCCATTTAAATCAATTTTATGGATACAAAAACCAAATGAAAATGTTGCATTCAATTTAATTAATTAAAGTGTTGATTAATTAAAGGGTGATTATGAACCTAAGCCTACGATAATCGAGCTATGTGAAAGGCCGTTTCAAATTTGTTTGAACCATGGGAATGTGTAGATTAATTTTGGTTGTAATTTGATTTGATCAAATGTTGTAAAAGAGCATAAGCTCTTCTTTACTTTAAAGTAATTTGAATTATGCAAATGTTGTAATGAGCATAAGCTCACCTTTACTTTGAAGTACTTCTTTCTTGCTTTGTTTGATATGCATGAAAATGGAGTAGAGGGTCCAACGCCCCTAAGACAACACGCCTTAATGTGATTAAACGCGTAACTAAAATCAATCTCCATCCCTAGTCCGAGATTCAACACTAGGCTCGTGTTGAATCTAAACAAAGGTTCATAGTCATCCTAAGGCCCTAAGGCAACTATATAGTCCATCAAATGAATGCAAACCTTATGTTAGTAGTATCATATACTCTTGCTTTAAAAACCGTTTTATAAGTATAGTGGGAGTATTATATACAACTAAATTGAATCAAATGGACCAATAGTTGTAATAGGACCAAAATTGTTTTAATGAAGATTAAAATGAATACTTATATGTGATGAGACCTAAAACCCTCAAACAAACCATTATTAAGTTGATAAGCATGAGAGTGCTTTGAACACTCTTTCGTGGCCTTCCACCATGGTAGGCTTCAATCGTTTGTGACTCATACACCGTATTCGTCCAGTTCTGGGGTTGCAAAGTATGTGCTTACATTCAGGAGAAGCCTATACACATATGATGAAGTAAAGGTAGGCAACGAGTGTGGTCAATTTGATATTCTTCTGAGGCCATTCTTGAACCCCTACTTTAACTAGCATGGTGGGAATGACTTAACTAAGTGCAATGTGCCAATATGATATTCTTCTGAGGCATCATTCTCTAGAGGCCGAATTGATGGGTACTTGCATTAGTTGCAAATGAGTAAGTGTACTCTCTCATTATTATTAACGCTAGCCAATATGATTTTCTTCTGAGGTGGGCTTGGTAATAGTGAGTCTCCCATAACCTACTAAGAGTTTTCTCCAAAAACTCTCGAATTCCAATGAGGGATATGGAATTTGCCAAAAATAGTGGGTGGTGCTATTTGATTTAAAGACCCGAATCAAATGGCTTAAAATCAATCAATTTATATTCGTTATGTATTTGTTTACCAATATATATTTGCAAACGCTATCCAAAACTTGACAAAGAAAATCCGAATGTTTTAGTTTCCGGACTTGGTAACACAAGACCAAAGATTGTCTTAAATGGATTGTGCATGTACCTAAGAAGTCTCATCCTCACAATCTTCCTATTGATAATGTATCATTGGAAGAACATGTTAGAAATGTCTATCATGAAGAGGACAACACAAACAACCAATGCTTATTCCTTCGTTATATGAACAAAGGAACTTACGAAGATTAGCATAAAGACAAGGACACTTTTAGTGTCATAGTTCTTCACTTACAAATTGTTGTATGAAGAAATGAGAGTTGCCTTGAACAACTCTTGAAAGTTTATAATTATGTTTAGAACATAATGGTTGGTTGACAAAAATAGTCCATCAACATGGACTTATGATGATTTTGAATCATTGAGTGTTGAAGTGATAAACCACTTAACGAGACGGAAACTAAGCTAGGACTTCACCTTTATGTCCCTATCCTAATGGTTCACTAAGTTTATTGTAAACTATGTAGTGAACAATAACCACACACTCTCCAAAATGTTTGATGTGTATAACACAATTGAAAGGATGGACATTGGAAGGGGTATTTGCAAGAAATGTCTTGCAAGTGTCAAGAACACACATTTCGAAGGTGTTGTAAATTGTTCTTGAATAGTTCAAAACAGTTGGTTCTTCTACTTGAATGCTTGATTCCGTATTAGTAACTATGTTTTACAATCGTTGTAAAAGTGTGGCTAATAAGAAGTAGAAGATTAATGAGAGAAGAGAAAGTACTTCACATTCGGAACGTGAATAAAATAGAGATCTCTGCGAAACCAGATGGTACTAACTTCCTCATATGAACTACCAAAGAAATTGGAAAAACCAAAGATTGTCTTTACATTCCAATTTTAAGGAACTTAATTCCGTCACTATAGTAGAGATGGATGAATGTTTTGTTTGACAAAATATTGTTCTTTATTAATCACTGATTGGATTATAGTAATCTAATTAATTGTCTCTATAGTAGAGATGATATGGTAGCGTTAACTGTTTAGAATCTAATGATGCTTAAAACCCAAAAGGTTGCAAGATAGTGACTAATCCCAACTGAGTTGTGATACCTCTAAAACATAAATTACGAGTTGGTCATAGATGGATGCTTTGGATCGTTAGATCCGGATCCAATACCTTCTTGTCAAAATTGTATAGAGGCGAAATGTTCGAATCTTTATTCTTTGGAAAGAAGAAAGAATCACAAAGTTATTGAGGTTAATTCACTTAGATGTTAGTGGCACTTGTCCACAACATAATACTACTCATGTTGTTTGACATTCACCGAAGATCACTCTCGGTTGGACTATAGTTTATTATGAATAAACACAAGTCCGAATACTTTGCAAAAGGTTTCAAAGAATTCAAGAAATGTAAGTTGATGAGTAAGACGTCTAAAGTACTTACCTCCTTAGATTTGATCTAAGGAAAGGTAACACTTTAGATGAGTTTCCTTGAAAGATATCAAGGAAATTAGCATCATAAGATAATGATTTTCTCCATTAGGAGAAGAACGAACTCGAATAAGATTTAGTTCGTTGGATGTTATCAATTACCCATATATATAGGATATATACTTCTAAAACAATATAATTGTCAATTAGAAGATCTTCCAAAATTTTCATAACTCCATAGGATGTAGTTGGAAAGAAAGACAAATCTTAATCATGTTAAGATTTGGGGTTGTGTGCTAATAAGCAATATTTGTTTAAAAATTATCTTGTGGATATCCTTAAATTAACCTTTGGATATCACTTCTATAAACCAACCAACAAATGTTGTTTGTTGAGTAGTTCATTGTAATCCTACAATGTGATTTGCCTTAGAGCAAATGAACTAGGAATAGAACTCAAAAGAATGGGTTCTTTGAGAGACAAGATGATAATCAACAAATATAACAACCTAGTTCCTATACCACAAGCTCCAAGGTAGTCAAAAAGAATTTTAAACCGTCTCAGTTGAATGGTTTGAACTTTATGACTACATTGAGTGTATATACAATATATACTCAAGGAAATGGTAAAGTACCATTTGACCCAAAATAATGAAACCTTCATAGCTAATTGGTAGCTTAAGGTGGCTACAATCAAAGAGAATGGTTGACTTTGAAGGAACCATTTTTGACGTAGTCTTAGTTTCAATTAATTCGAAGATAGCTAGCTACAACTAAATGTTGATTCAATGTTTGGACATAATATAGGTTTCCGAAACCATTATTAAGATAGTCCTAATAATATATGTCTAAAACTATGAATCACAAAACATGTAAGTTGTAGAGATCCAACCATCATGAATCTAAGCAAGCTAGTGGGAGCCATAAGCGTCTTATGAGAGAAAGATCAAAACGTTTGATTTCTCATAAAGATGTAAATGAATCTTTTGTTTACTAGGTTTACAAAAGATTAGTGGGAGTTAATCATATTCTTAAATTTAAATATATGTATGATATATTAATTTTGGAAATGAAAAGAATACTTCATTGTTAAAGTTATGACTTTAAACATTCTATAAAGATAGAATGTATATGGGAGACATAGTCTATTTACATGGGATGGAAATCTATAATGATAGATTTTAGGATATAATTGGATTATATCATGCCCTAATAATAGACAAAAAGGATGCTAGGAAGTTTCTCATATGATGATAAACTTCAATCAGAAGAATAACTCTAGTGAGACTAGGAGGTAGCTCTTCTCAAAGGGAACGTACCCTTTGACTCCCAAAGAAATAATGCGTAAATCGAATCCTTTATGCATACGCCGAAAGGTGATTTATGTATTTCATATTGTATGAAAAACATTGATATGAGTTGTACCTAGAAAGGTACAAGGCGATATCAATGGAAGCCCAGGATCAGAACCATGGCAACTGTCAAGTGAGTCCTTAAGTATTTAAGAAATACTAAAGGATAGGTTCCTCGAAGAATGAGGAAGAATTAGAGTAACGTAATGGAAGCGTAAATGTATTAGATTGTGAATCTAATCCATCATTGGATGTTTCTTCATTATGAATGAAGAAATAAACAGATATCTCTTTATTATGACTAAAAAGATATTTGGATGGAAACATTAAAGTAATGACTTTAGTGTGTTCCATTATAAATGCAAAATATATTGCCATATAGAAGTTTACAACAATCTTGTTTGGATGGGAAAGTTCATTTATGAACTCTCTATTCGGTTCCAACCAGAAAGTGTATGACACTAATGGGGCGATAGCTCAAGCCAGGGAATCAAGGTCTCATCAAGATCCGAACTCATATGAGAGACTGAACCACATGATTGGGAATCATGTATAATGGTGACGTCGATATTCTCAAGGTTGCTTCTATGGATAACATATAGATATCCATTGCCTAGGCCTACTACTCAGCCATTTATGAAATGACTACAGAAGAGGAATCATAACAGATGAACAAACTGATTGGCTCTAGTGCAAGTGGGAGATTGTTGGAAATGTGCCCTAAAGCCAATCATATGATGATATTTTACGGACATTTCACATGTTAAACTAATCTAGTTTACATATAAAAGGGCAAACATTATTGTTTGAGCCGTCTCATATAAATGTTATATGCTTAAACGATAAAGTCCAAGGAATATGTGATTGGGAGAATGCAATCTAATGAAGTTAGATTAATGAGACCATTCTTTCGTAGACACATCCTAAACGTTCCTGATCATAGGATTGTCAATTGGGCATTGACAGTCCGATAAGATCAGTACGTACTGCGCATTCTTTCAGGGAGAGTGACTAGTCTCGAGTCATTGGTGTGTGTGACATCAAGACAAGTACGTAGGTGCTCAATAGAGAATGAGTTAACTGAACACGATCAACGAGGAGTTCTCGTACTCATGTCACATGAGAACTCATGGTTGGGATAATGCAAATTAGTCCTTTGACCTGAGGCATCACAGTTGTCTTGTGGTTAAGTCCTTGATCTTTGATTATGTCAAAGTCACCCCATCGGGGTGTCCACGACATCATTGGGGTTAAGCCACTTAGTTATGGAGACAAGTGAATGTGCAACAAGGGATCTCTAACCTTCAAATGGTTTGAGGGAGAATACTCTATGATATGATTAAAATCTCTGGCCAGAGTATGAATGAGATTTGGGAATGCGTTCCAAATTACATTCAAGGTAATCATATAAGCAAACGAATCACATTGGATAGTAGACATGAATAAATAAACTATCAAACCAAACAATGTGGTCAAGAGTATTAGATTAGAGAAATACCGTATTGCATTTGTAATCCTAAACTGAATAGGTTCTCTACCTCTTCTGATTAGCTTGGGTAACCATGATATGCTGCTAGGTGTCACTCATGGTTTGTGGAAGCCCTAAACGTGTGTAATCACTAAAGGGAGAATTGAAAGTAAGTTTCAAATTCACAATCGATGTAAAATGGTTTTAATCACCCACTGCCTCGCTAAAAGGAACCTAATGGATCGTACACCGTGTAAGGTGGAGATTGAAGAAACAATGGAGATGAGTAAGAATAATTAAAATGGTTTAAATTATTTATGGCAAGGATTAATTAATATGTTAATTAATCAAACGAATAAGTTCGTTAAAGACCTCGGGATAGTTTTGGACCTTAAGGCCCAATGGTCTTCGAACGTCAAAGCCCATTGACTTAAGTTGTATGACAACTTAATGAATAATGATTCACAAAGGCCCAATTAGCCCAATAAACCCATGTTAGAGAGAATGGGCTTTTGGTTCTTTAGGTCACTTATTTGAAGGGACTATATAAAGGACTTTATAGCCAAAATTCAATTAAGGGGTTTCTTTTGGGAGAATTAGATAGAAATGTCTCTCATTTTCTCTCTAATAGGCCAACCACCTTGGAGGGTGAATCTAGCAATCCTACTACTCCAAGGTCACTCATTTCTTCTTCAATCTAACCTTGGTGTAGAATCTTTAGAGGTTCTCTATTTTGGGAACTTGGAGAATCCAATTCTTTCAACCAAATCCATGGAGCTAAGAAGCAAGGAATGAAGGCCCTATCTCTTGGGTGATTATCCTTTGCATATGCAAAGAGGAATCTACAAAGGTAAATATTTCTCAACTAACAAATGTTGTTTTAAGTTGAGTCAAGGTTCACCAATCTACTAGGCTTTGAATTTCATGGTTGATGTTTTTGTTTTCGAGTGCATGCAAGCATGATTCCGCCTTTAATTTGTTAATTGCATGCTATTGATGTTGCTCAAATGAACATGTTTTTCACAAAATTTCCTTCAACTCCTTCTTCCTTCTTGCTGCGGCACAAGGTATGGAGATGGTTTGAATGGGTTTTGGATGATGGAGAATGGTGGGGAGGTGTTTAGGATGGGTGTATGGCACGGCTAGGAAGGTTTGGGGTCAGAAAATATGGTTTTGGGTGAAGGTTGGGCACGGCGAAGGGTGAGGACAGGTTTTTGGGCGTGAATGAAAGTGTATGGATGTGAATGGGTGTGTGTGTAATGTTTTGTGGCTGCAACAAAGAGGTTTATTTAAAGGAAAACAGAAATTAAAACCCTAGGTTGATTAGGAAATCAGAAATTAAGTCTAAGGATTCTAGGATTAGGAAACAAATAAGAAAATAAAAGGAAAGGTCAAGGAAATATGCGGCTAGGGTTTAAAACATATTAGGAATGTGTTTTAATGCTCAAAATCAGGAAAGGACCCTCTCCCTTGCACGGCAAGGAAGAGGAAAGTGTGGAAAGAGTATGTGAGGTGCGGCAAGGGTTGATATGGTGCAAGGGAGGTGTATTTGATGTCCTAAAATGCTTAGGAAGCTTTCAAAGTTGATAAGACTTAGGAACATTTAGGAAAGGTCAAACCAAAGTAGGAAACCTTGGCTTAACTTTCCTATTTCAAGTAGGAATCCTTCTTGGAGTAGGAATCCTTGTTCTTCTAGGAATCCTCATGTGAGTAGGAATCCATCTTCAATTAGGAATCCTTTGTTGATTAGGAATCCTTCGTTCATGTAAGCACTTTCCTATTTCAACTAGGAAACCTTGTTCAAGTAGGAATCGTCATCTTCAAGTCTTCAAATTCGTCCAAACCTTGGCTCCAAATATGTGACATGCATTCCAAGCTCCATTTTGCTCCAAAAAGCTCCAAAATGCATCTTCTTGCATCCTTTGGCCTTAAAACCTGAAAACACATAAAACTAGCTTAAAAGACTACTTTAACTAAGAAAACACAATGGAAATGCATAAGAACTAGCTAACTAAGGCGCATAAATATGCTCCTATCAAATTCCCCCACACTTAGCTTTTGCTAGTCCTCGAGCAAAACAAAGAAATAAAACAAAACAAAACAACTAAAACACAACCTAAACCTTCCAACAATTGTCTCAGGGATTTCCAATGAACATGACATGTTAAAAATCATTATCCCCACAGATTTGAGTCATCTTTACACAAGCACATACTTAATTAAAGCCACTACTCACTAGTTCACAAGTAATCAATTAAAACAATGCTTTGAATGTAGTAACATGCCTTAGAGAATTCCCTCAATTCCTTACAAGATATACACTCTATTTTCACTCAGATTTTCTAACTACACACCCTACACTAGTCATATGTGAGAAGATTGATGTAGATATGAAAACGAATGCTCACATATATGTATCACAAAGAACGCTATTTCTAGAGTTAAGAAGCATGTTTAGATATGATCTCATGAATGGAATGCTACTACTTAGATGCGAGAACCAGTGACACCATATGCTCATACCAAATTCAAACTCCACAAATTGAAACACATAACACTCAAGATAGAAGTTAAGGGTTGTAATGGGGCTTGGGGTGTTGGTTAACAAGGAAAGGATAGGGAAAACAAACGTTCTTCAAGCAATAGTAAGCAAAGCAATGAAATTAAGACTTAGAATTCACTTAGATTGCAGAAATTAACTTTAAAACACGAGGGGAAGACTTAAACAACTCCTTAGGGCCGAATTCATTGTTTTGGACCCTTACTTCAACAAACAATACTTTGGAACTCTTTTTCTCAACTTTTCAACTCTTTTTTCAAACTTTTCATATTTTTTTCTTCAATTTTTTCTTTTTCCACGAATTTTTTTTTCTTTTCTTTTCTTTGCCGTGCCTATGGCACACAATTCCTCATGAAAAATACTTCCCCCACACTTGTTTTTGCTAACATAGATCAAAAGGAATTCAATTCGAATCATGCTTTACTATGCTTTAAGAACAAGGGTATGGATGGTCCTAAACTAGGCTAGGTGAGGAAAACATGGGTTAACAAATAATGAAGGCTAACAAGGCTCAACGGGGTTAAAAACCTACAAAACATAATGACATAGGGCACACGGCATTTGGCTAAGGTGGTGGTCACTACACAACTTCATCTTGAATATGTGTTATGCAATTCAATGACATGCTTTGAATGAAATGGGCATGAGTTCTAGCATTTGGAACTAAATGATGAAACGCCTTCTAAGTAGTAACCAAGCAAGGAATAATGAGATCATGCAACGACTTAGAAAACAAAGAATGCACAGATTTTAACTCTCCAAATAAACGTTTAGGCTCAAGTCTCACAAGGTTGTAGCGTTAGTTTGAGTTCCTTCCTTCAAGCATGTTACAAAAACTGATTTTTTTCTTTTATGATTGCATGTGAATTCATAAGTTATAACCACAACCAAGCATAAACAAAGAGTAAATCAAACTTTCATCCATGTTAATCACTCTCTTTAACAGCCATGTAATTACAAACCGAATCCTCATCATTGTGTTGGAAGGTACCCTAAGACACAAACAAACACACAAAAACAACTCTTTTTGGGTTTTTAAAACATGCATTTCAAATTTTTATGTGATTTTCGGATTTTTGCATCAAAACATACTAAAACACACCAAAACTGCTCAAAAACACTTAAAAACAGCAAGGAACAAGTCTCCAAGTTAAGGGTGATAAAATCCCACGAATTTGCATCTAAAACACTTAGTTACTCCCCCCACACTTAAATCAAACATTGTCCTCAATGTTTCAAGCATAAAACCACACTAAACAAAAAGAAACACACAAACAGCAACTAAAACAACTAAATAGGCAGATTCGAAAGAAACAACAAAGAGAAGAGTTTAGGAACGCAAATCTGGAATTGGAGTGATTCCTTGGTCTTCCTTTGTTGAATTGCATGGGTTGCCTCCCAAGTAGCACTTTCTTTAACGTCTTGAAGCCGGACGAAGAACACAATCATGCCCCATTGGAGCCCACGTCATGGAGTGGGAGCTCCTCCACAACCTGCCCCACAAAGTTCTTGTACATTGCATCCTTGAACGGAAATGGATAGTGATGTTTGTTGATGGGTGCGTTGTGTTGCCTAAGGTTCATGTTCATGTACCCACCATCGGGGATTTGCTTGGGTACCTGCACCAAAGAAGGGAACCACCTATCAACTTTAATGGGAATTGGATTTGGATTAGGTGGCTTACCTATGTGATGTGATGAAGTGGCAGCAATGTGAACATTCTTCATGGTGTTCTCGGCCACATTGGGTATCTTAAGGGCAGTGGCCGTGGGGTCCTCATGCTCCACTCCAATTCCCTCATCTTGCATGGTTCTTGAAGCAACCTTTGTGTTAGGGGCTGAATGATCCGTCCCTATCTTTTCTATTGTATCAATAACACAACAAGAACGAACAACGTTAGGAGTCTCAATGGATTCAAAAATTTTAAAACAAATCATATCACTACCAAATGCCATAGTTACTTCTCCTTTGGCTACATCAATCTTGGTTTGAGCCGTTTTCATGAAAGGCCGTCCAAGGAGAATGGGCAATGAAGGAGCATGATCCGATTCATCCATCTCAAGAACATAGAAATCCGCCGGAAAGATCAAATGATTAACCTGCACCAAAACATCTTCCACAACTCCCTTTGGATAGGCATTAGATCTATCGGCCAATTGTATGATTACACCATCATTTTTTAACTTGCCTAGGTTCATAGATGCATAAATTGAATATGGCATAACATTTATGGATGCACCTAAGTCTAACATGGCAGATTTGAACCTAGTATTACCAATGACACAAGGAATGGTGAAACTACCCGGATCTTTGCATTTAGGAGGTAGTTTACGTTGTATCATGGCAGACACATTCTCACTTACCTGTACCACTTCTTTCTCCCGAAAACGTTTCTTTGTTGTACAAAGCTTCTTCAAACACTTGGCGTACTTCGGGATTTGCTTGATTGCATCCAAGAGAGGTATGTTAACTTGAACCTTCCTAAATGTCTCTACAACATCTTTTTCCTCCTCTTCATTCTTGAATTGCAAAAATCTGCTAGGAAAGGGCACATTGGGTGGAATAATGTTAGAATTAACCAAACTTGGACTCATCTTACCTAGGGTGGACGGATTGGATGGCTTAGGGGCCATGGGTGGTCCTACCTTTGCCGTGAGTGGACTTGGTGTCTCCTCTTCCGATTTCAACGTTTCATCCTCTTTGGGCCCTGATTTTGGTGGTGTAGGACCTGCCCCAACTTCTTTTCCACTCCTTAGCATGATTGCATTTGCGGTTTCAAAGCCTCATTTTGGATTCGCAATGGTTGAACTAGGAAGCTTTCCTTGTTCTCTAAACTGCCCAACAAACTCCGCAATCTGCCCAATTTGCTTCTCCAATTGATCTACCCTAATGTTCGTGCTTTGCATTGCTTGGGTTTGCTTTTCCTGCCCATGAGTCAACTTGGTTAGTATCTTAAGAAGTGCATCATTGTCTAGGGACGTACCTGAAGCATTTGGGTCAGATTGTGGTTGGTTTTGATTGGGTGTGTACGGCTTGGTGAAGAACCCCGGGGGTTGTTGCCTAAAGCCTCCTTGGTTTTGAGGTTGTTGAGGCTCCCTCCAGTTGAAATTTGGGTGGTCTCTCCAACCGGGATTATATGTGTTTGAATATGGATCATTCCTTGGTTGGTTTTGACCTTGAAACCCAATTGCATTGGCGCTCTCCCATCCACCATTTTCAATCAACTGTGGACACTTTTCAGAGATATGTCTTTGGATGGAACATACGCCACATACAATTGGTCCTTGCATCTTCATGAAGGAAATTTTGTGAAAAACATGTTCATTTGAGCAACATCAATAGCATGCAATTAACAAATTAAAGGCGGAATCATGCTTACATGCACTAGAGCCATTTCCGTAAAGTATCATCGTATGATTGGCTTTAGGGCACATTTCCAACAATCTCCCACTTGCACTAGAGCCAATCAGCTTGGTCATCTGTTATGATTCCTCTTCTATAGTCATTTCATAAATGACTGAGTAGTAGGCCTAGGCAATGGATATCTATATGTTATCCATAGAAGCAACCTTGAGAATATCGACGTCACCATTATACATGATTCTCAATCATGTGGTTCAGTCTCTCATATGAGTTCAGATCTTGATGAGACCTTGATTCCCTGGCTTGAGCTATCGCCCCATTAGTGTCGTAGTGTCAGTACACTAGATACACTTTCTGGTTGGAACCGAATAGAGAGTTCATAAATGAACTTTCCCATCCAAACAACATTGTTGTAAACTTCTATATGGCAATATATTTTGCATTCATAATGGAACACACTAAAGTCATTACTTTAATGTTTCCATCCAAATATCTCTTTAGTCATAATAAAGAGATATCTGTTTATCTCTTCATTCATAATGAAGAAACATCCAATGATGGATTAGATTCACAATCTAATACATTTACGCTTCCATTACGTTACTCTAATTCTTCCTCATTCTTCGAGGAACCTATCCTTTAGTATTTCTTAAATACTTAAGGATTCACTTGACAGTTGCCATGGTTCTGATCCTGGGCTTGCATTGATATCGCCTTGTACCTTTCTAGGTACAACTCATATCAATGTTTTTCATACAATATAAAATACATAAATTACCTTTGTGCGTATGCATAAAGGATTCGATTTACGCATTATTTCTTTGGGAGTCAAAGGGTACGTTCCCTTTGAGAAGAGCTACCTCCTAGTCTCACTAGAGTTGTTCTTCTGATTGAAGTTTATCATCATATGAGAAACTTCCTAGCATCCTTTTGTCTATTATTAGGGCATGATATAATCCAATTATATCCTAAAATCTATCATTATAGATTTCCATCCCATGTATATAGACTATGTCTCCCATATACATTCTATCGTTATAGAAAGTTTAAAGTCATAACTTTAACAATGAAGTATTCTTTTCATTTCCAAAATTAATATATCATACATATATTTAAATTTAGGAATATGATTAACTCCCACTAATCTTTTGTAAACCTAGTAAACAAAAGATTCATTTACATCTTTATGAGAAATCAAACGTTTTGATCTTTCTCTCATAAGACGTTTATGGCTCCCACTAGCTTGCTTAGATCCATGATGGTTGGATCTCTACAACTTACATGTTTTGTGATTCATAGTTTTAGACATATATTATTAGGACTATCTTAATAATGGTTTCGGAAACCTATATTATGTCCAAACATTGAATCAACATTTAGTTGTAGCCAGCTATCTTCGAATTAATTGAAACTAAGACTACGTCAAAAATGGTTCCTTCAACGTCAACCATTCTCTTTGATTGTAGCCACCTTAAGCTACCAATTTAGCTATGAAGGTTTCATTATTTCGGGTCAAATGGTACTTTACCATTTCCTTGAGTATATATTGTATATACACTCAATGTAGTCATAAAGTTCAAACCATTCAACTGAGACGGTTTAAAAATCCTTCTTGACTACCTTGGAGCTTGTGGTATAGGAACTAGGTTGTTATATTTGTCGATTATCATCTTGTCTCTCAAAGAACCCATTCTTTTGAGTTCTATTCCTAGTTCATTTGCTCTAAGGATATCCACAAGATAATTTTTAAACAAATATTGCTTATTAGCACACAACCCCAAATCTTAACACAATTAAGATTTGTCTTTCTTTCCAACTACATCCTATGGAGTTATGAAAATTTTGGAAGATCTTCTAATTGACAATCATATTGTTTTAGAAGTATATATCCTATATATATGGGTAATTGATAACATCCAACGAACTAAATCTTATTCGAGTTCGTTCTTCTCCTAATGGAGAAAATCATTATCTTATGATGCTAATTTCCTTGATATCTTTCAAGGAAACTCATCTAAAGTGTCACCTTTTCTTAGATCAAATCTAAGGAGGTAAGTACTTTAGACATCTTACTCATCAACTTACATTTCTTGAATTCTTTGAAACCTTTTGCAAAGTATTCGGACTTGTGTTTATTCATAATAAACTGTAGTCCAACCGAGAGTGATCTTCGGTGAATGTCAAACAACATGAGTAGTATTATGTTGTGGACAAGTGCCACTAACATCTAAGTGAATTTAACCTCAACAACTTTGTGATTCTTTATTCTTTCCAAAAGAATAAAGATTCGAACATTTCGCCTCTATACAATTTTCACAAGAAGGTATTGGATCCGGATCTAACGATCCAAAGCATCCATCTATGACAAACTCGTAATTTATGTTTTAGAGGTATCACAACTCATTTGGGATTAGTCACTATCTTGCAACCTTTTGGGTTTTAAGCATCATTATATTCTAAACAGTTAACGCTACCATATCATCTCTACTATAGAGACAATCAATTAGATTACTATAATCCAATCAGTGATTAATAAAGAACAATGTTTTGTCAAACAAAACATTCATCCATCTCTACTATAGTGACGGAATTAAGTTCCTTAAAATTGGAATGTAAAGACAATCTTTGGTTTTTCCAATTTCTTTGGTAGTTCATATGAGGAAGTAAGTACTATCTGCTTTCGCAGAGATCTATATTTAATTCACGTTTCGAATGTGAAGCACTTTCTCTTCTCTCATTAATCTTCTACTTCTTATTAGCCACACTTTTACAACGATTGTAAAACATAGTTACTAATACGGAATCAAGCATTCAAGTAGAAGAACCAACTGTTTTGAACTTTTCAAGAACAATTTACAACACCTTCGAAAGGTGTGTTCTTAACACTTGCAAGACATTTCTTGCAAATACCCCTTCCAATGTGAAGGACATTTTGTGAAAAACATGTTCATTTGAGCAACATCAATAGCATGCAATTAACAAATTAAAGGCGGAATAATGCTTACATGCACTCAAAACAAAACATCAACCATGAAATTCAAAGCCTAGTAGATTGGTGAACCTTGACTCAACTTAAATAAACATTTGTTAGTTGAGAAATATTTACCTTTGTAGATTCCTCTTTGCATATGCAAAGGATAATCACCCAAGAGATAGGGTCTTCATTCCTTGCTTCTTAGCTCCATGGATTTGGTTGAAAGAATTGGATTCTCCAAGTTCCCAAAATAGAGAACCTCTAAAGATTCTACACCAAGGTTAGATTCAAGAAGAAATGAGCGACCTTGGAGTAGTAGGATTGCTAGATTCACCCTCCAAGGTGGTTGGCCTCTTAGAGAGAAAATGAAGAAACAAGTTCTCACCAATTTTCTCTAAAACAAACCCTTATGAATTTTAGGCTATAAAGTTCTTTATATAGTCACTTCTTTAAATGACCTAAAGAACCAAAAAACCCTAATTCTACACAAAATGGATATGGGCTTTTGGGCCTTTGTGAATCTTTATTCATTAAGTTGTCATACAACTTAAGTCAATGGGCTTTGACGTTCGAAGCCCATTGGGCCTTAAGGTCCAAAACTATCCCGAGGTCTTTAACGAACTTATTCGTTTGATTAATTAACATATTAATTAATCCTTGCCATAAATAATTAAACCATTTAATTATTCTTACTCATCTCCATTGTTTCTTCAATCTCCACCTTACACGTTGTACAATCCATTAGGTTCCTTTTAGCGAGGCAGTGGGCGATTAAAACCATTTTACATCGATTGTGAATTGAAACTTACTTTCAATTCTCCCTTTAGTGATTACACACGTTTAGGGCTTCCACAAACCATGAGTGACACCTAGCAGCATATCATGGTTACCCAAGCTAATCAGAAGAGGTAGAGAACCTATTCAGTTTAGGATTACAAATGCAATACGGTCTTTCTCTAATCTAATACTCTTGACCACATTGTTTGGTTTGATAGTTTATTTATTCATGTCTACTATCCAATGTGATTCGTTTGCTTATATGATTACCTTGAATGTGATTTGGAACGCATTCCCTAATCTCATTCATACTCTGGCCAGAGATTTTAATCATATCATAGAGTATTCTCCCTCAAACCATTTGAGGGTTAGAGATCCCTTGTTGCACATTCACTTGTCTCCATAACTAAGTGACTTAACCCCAATGATGTCGTGGACACCCCGATGGGGTGACTTTGACATAATCAAAGATCAAGGACTTAACCACAAGACAACTGTGATGCCTCAGGTCAAAAGACTAATTTGCATTATCCCAACCATGAGTTCTCATGTGACATGAGTATGAGAACTCCTCGTTGATCGTGTTCAGTGAACTCATTCTCTATTGAGCACCTACGTACTTGTCTTGATGTCACACACACCAATGACTCGAGACTAGTCACTCTCCCTGAGAGAAGGCACAATACGTACTGATCTTATCGGACTGTCAATGCCCAATTGGCAATCCTATGATCAAGAACGTTTAGGATGTGTCTACGAAAGAATGGTCTCATTAATCTAACTTCATTAGATTGCATTCTCCCAATCACATATTCCTTGGACTTTATCGTTTAAGCATATAACATTTATATGAGACGGCTCAAACAATAATGTTTGCCCTTTATATGTAAACTAGATTAGTTCAACATGTGAAATGTCCGTAAAGTATCATCATATGATTGGCTTTAGGGCACATTTCCAACAATCTCCCACTTGCACTAGAGCCAATCAGCTTGTTCATCTGTTATGATTCCTCTTCTGTAGTCATTTCATAAATGGCTGAGTAGTAGGCCTAGGCAATGGATATCTATATGTTATCCATAGAAGCAACCTTGAGAATATCGACGTCACCATTATACATGATTCCCAATCATGTGGTTCAGTCTCTCATATGAGTTCGGATCTTGATGAGACCTTGATTCTCTGGCTTGAGCTATCGCCCCATTAGTGTCGTAGTGTCAGTACACTAGATACACTTTCTGGTTGGAACCGAATAGAGAGTTCATAAATGAACTTTCCCATCCAAACAACATTGTTGTAAAGTTCTATATATGGCAATATATTTTGCATTCATAATGGAACACACTAAAGTCATTACTTTAATGTTTCCATCCAAATATCTCTTTAGTCATAATAAAGAGGTATCTGTTAATCTCTTCATTCATAATGAAGAAACATTCAACGATGGATTAGATTCATAATCTAACACATTTACGCTTCCTTTACATTACTCTAATTCTTCCTCAATCTTTGAGGAATTTATCCTTAGTATTTCTTAAATACTTAAGGATTCACTTGACAGTTGCCATGGTTCTGATCCTGGGCTTGCACTGATATCGCCTTGTACCTTTCTAGGTACAACTCATATCAATGTTTTTCATACAATATGAAATACATAAATCACCTTTCTGCGTATGCATAAAGGATTCGATTTACGCATTATTTCTTTGGGAGTCAAAGGGTACGTTCCCTTTGAGAAGAGCTACCTCTTAGTCTCACTAGAGTTGTTCTTCTTATTGAAGTTTATCATCATATGAGAAACTTCCTAGCATCCTTTTGTCTATTATTAGGTCATGATATAATCCAATTATATCCTAAAATCTATCATTATAGATTTCCATCCCATGTAAATAGACTATGTCTCCCATATACATTCTATCTTTATAGAATGTTTAAAGTCATAACTTTAACAATGAAGTATTCTTTTCATTTCCAAAATTAATATATCATTCATATATTTAAATTTAGGAATATGATTAACTCCCACTAATCTTTTGTAAACCTAGTAAACAAAAGATTCATTTACATCTTTATGAGAAATCAAACGTTTTGATCTTTCTCTCATAAGACGCTTATGGCTCCCACTAGCTTGCTAAGATCCATGATGGTTGGATCTCTACAACTTACATGTTTTGTGATTCATAGTTTTAGACATATATTATTAGGACTATCTTAATAATGGTTTCGGAAACCTATATTATGTCCAAACATTGAATCAACATTTAGTTGTAGCTAGCTATCTTCGAATTAATTGAAACTAAGACTACGTCAAAAATGGTTCCTTCAAAGTCAACCATTCTCTTTGATTGTAGTCACCTTAAGCTACCAATTAGCTATGAAGGTTTCATTATTTCGGGTCAAATGGTACTTTACCATTTCCTTGAGTATATATCGTATATACACTCAATGTAGTCATAAAGTTCAAACCATTCAACTGAGACGGTTTATAAATCCTTCTTGACTACCTTGGAGCTTGTGGTATAGGAACTAGGTTGTTATATTTGTTGATTATCATCTTGTCTCTCAAAGAACCCATTCTTTTGAGTTCTATTCCTAGTTCATTTGCTCTAAGGCAAATCACATTGTAGGATTACAATGAACTACTCAACAAACAACATTTGTTGGTTGGTTTATAGAAGTGACATCCAAAGGTTAATTTAAGGATATCCACAAGATAATTTTTAAACAAATATTGCTTATTAGCACACAACCCCAAATCTTAACATGATTAAGATTTGTCTTTCTTTCCAACTACATCCTATGGAGTTATGAAAATTTTGGAAGATCTTCTAATTGACAATCATATTGTTTTAGAAGTATATATCCTATATATATGGGTAATTGATAACATCCAACAAACTAAATCTTACTCGAGTTCGTTCTTCTTCTAATGGAGAAAATCATTATCTTATGATGCTAATTTCCTTGATATCTTTCAAGGAAACTCATCTAAAGTGTTACCTTTCCTTAGATCAAATCTAAGGAGGTAAGTACTTTAGACGTCTTACTCATCAACTTACATTTCTTGAATTCTTTGAAACCTTTTGCAAAGTATTCGGACTTGTGTTTATTCATAATAAACTATAGTCCAACCGAGAGTGATCTTCGGTGAATGTCAAACAACATGAATAGTATTATGTTGTGGACAAGTGCCACTAACATCTAAGTGAATTAACCTCAATAACTTTGTGATTCTTTCTTCTTTCCAAAAGAATAAAGATTCGAACATTTCGCCTCTATACAATTTTCACAAGAAGGTATTGGATCCGGATCTAACGATCCAAAGCATCCATCTATGACCAACTCGTAATTTATGTTTTAGAGGTATCACAACTCAGTTGGGATTAGTCACTATCTTGCAACCTTTTGGGTTTTAAGCATCATTATATTCTAAACAGTTAACGCTACCATATCATCTCTACTATAGAGACAATCAATTAGATTACTATAATCCAATCAGTGATTAATAAAGAACAATGTTTTGTCAAACAAAACATTCATCCATCTCTACTATAGTGACGGAATTAAGTTCCTTAAAATTGGAATGTAAAGACAATCTTTGGTTTTTCCAATTTCTTTGGTAGTTCATATGAGGAAGTTAGTACCATCTGCTTTTGCAGAGATCTATATTTTATTCACGTTCCGAATGTGAAGTACTTTCTCTTCTCTCATTAATTTTCTACTTCTTATTAGCCACACTTTTACAACGATTGTAAAACATAGTTACTAATACGGAATCAAGCATTCAAGTAGAAGAACCAACTGTTTTGAACTTTTCAAGAACAATTTACAACACCTTCGAAAGGTGTGTTCTTGACACTTGCAAGACATTTCTTGCAAATACCCCTTCCAATGTCCATCCTTTCATAAAGAAAATTTGTTCCCTTGGAGTTAATTTTATCTTCTTCATTTGACTTCTCCTTTGACTACAATAGTCATGGTCCCTAAACTCCCACTATCTCTCTTGAAACCTTTTTCAATTGTGTTATACACATCAAACATTTTGGAGAGTGTGTGGTTATTTTTCACTACATAGTTTACAATAAACTTAGTGAACCATTAGGATAGGGACATAAAGGTGAAGTCCTAGCTTAGTTTCCGTCTCGTTAAGTGGTTTATCACTTCAACACTCAATGATTCAAAATCATCGTAAGTCCATGTTGATGGACTATTTTTGTCAACCAACCATTATGTTCTAAACATAATTACAAACTTTCAAGAGTTGTTCAAGGCAACTCTTATTTCTTCATACAACAATTTGTAAGTGAAGAATCATGGCACTAAAAGTGTCCTTGTCTTTATGCTAATCTTCGTAAGTTCCTTTGTTCATATAACGAAGGAATAAGCATTGGTTGTTTGTGTTGTCCTCTTCATGATAGACATTTCTAACATGTTCTTCCAATGATACATTATCAATAGGAAGATTGTGAGGATGAGACTTCTTAGGTACATGCACAATCCATTTAAGACAATCTTTGGGATTGTGTTACCAAGTCCGGAAACTAAAACATTCGGCTTTTCTTTGTCAAGTTTTGGATAGCGTTTGCAAATATATTGGTAAACGAATACATAACGAATATAAATTGATTGATTTTAAGCCATTTGATTCGGGTCTTTATATCAAATAGCACCACCCACTATTTTTGGCAAATTCCATATCCCTCATTGGAATTCGAGAGTTTTGGAGGAAACTCTTAGTAAGTTATGGGAGACTCACTATTACCAAGCCCACCTCAGAATTATATCATGTTGGCTAGTGTTAATAATAATGAGAGAGTACGCTTACTCATTTGCAACAACCTCTTGCAAGTACCCATCTTATTTGGCCTCTAGAAAATGATGCCTCAGAATTATATCATGTTGGCGTCATTGTACTTAGTTAAGTCATTCCCACCATGCCTAGTTCGTGTAGGGGTTCAAGCATAGCCTCAGAATTATATCATGTTGGCTAAACTCGTCGCCTACCTCACTTCATCATGTATGTATATAGAACTCCTCCTGAGTGTAAGCACGCACTTTTTACTACCCCATTATAGGGTGAAGCCGGTGTACGAGTCACAAACGATCGGAGTCTACCACGGTGGAAGGCCTACGAAAGAGTGTTCAAAGCACTCTCACGCTTATCAACTTAATAATGGTTTGGTTGAGGGTTTTAGGTCTCATCACATATAAGTATTCATTTTAATCTTCATTAAAACAATTTTGGTCCTATTACAACTATTGGTCCATTTGATTGTTTTAGTTGTATATAATACTCCCACTATGATTATAAAACGGTTTTTAAAGCAAGAGTATATGATACTACTAACATAAACTTTGCATTCATTTGATGGCCTATATAGTTGCCTTAGGGCCTTAGGATGACTATGAACCTTTGTTTAGATTCAACACGAGCCTAGTGTTGAATCTCGGACTAGGGATGGAGATTGATTTTAGTTACGTGTTTAATCACATTAAGGCGTGTTGTTCCTAGGGGCGTTGGACCCAACTACTCCATTTTCATGCATATCAAATAAAACAAGAAAATGAGTACTTTAAAGTAAAGGTGAGCTTATGCTCATTACAACATTTGCATAAAACAAATTACTTTAAAGTAAAGAAGGGCTTATGCTCTTTTACAACATTTGATCAAATCAAATTACAACCAAAATTAATCTACACATTCCCATGGTTCAAACAAATTTGAAACGGCCTTTCACATAGCTCAATTATCGTAGGCTTAGGTTCATAATCACCCTTTAATTAATCAACACTTTAACTAATTAAATTGAATGCTACATTTTCATTTTATTTTTTTTTTGTATCCATAAAATTGATTTAAATGGAGCTAAATGAAATGAAAATCCAATTCTCATTTAAAGAGACAAAACAATTTTTGTTCCCTACTTAATTTGGGCCATCATGCAATAACCACAACTTTTTGGGTTATATTGCGAAACACAAACTTTTGGGGTCACTTTGTAAAAACACAAAAGTCCACTACTTCATGTAATTACAACTAGAACCCAAAAATTTCAACAAATACAAAAAACTTCATTAAAGGAGCAAAACAATTTGTCCTTTAGCGTTTTTGGGCCTTAACGTAAAAACGTAAACTTTTGGGCCAAAATGCAAATACACAAAAGTATCAAAACTTTATGTAATTGTACAAAAGGCCCAAAAATACCCTATTCTATTAGGGTGGCCGGCCATGATTAAAAAAAATAAGATTTTTACAAAGTTTTTGTAAGTGAGTTTTGTTAGGTGAGGTAAAGATGAAATGAAAAGTTTGTAAGAAATTATTTATGTCACATCTTTAAAAAAGTTTGTCTTCCATTAAAAATACTTTACCATTAAGCATCACCCACTAAAATTAAATCAAAACTTTATGTAAAAACATAAAACTTTTGAATCAAAACTTCAAAACTTTTTGTTCTTGGCAAGAACTTCAAGAACATTGAAGAACACTCATGAAAACTCAGAATAGCTCCATGAATGTTTTCACTCACCAAAACTCAAATTTTCACCACTCAAAAGAGGGCTAACATCCTAGGGTACTTAGGGGTTCCAAAAGTCACTTTAAAACCATTTTAACAAGACAAACATGAACCCAAAAAATCACCCTTTGGATTTGGCCGAATTTCCCCAAAAACATGGCACCAAATTTTAGCTCCAAAATTCATGCTCATATGAACTACATCTACAACATTTGAGATGGCAAATTTTCTAACAAAATTTACATTCAAAGAAACAAGAATAAAGCTTGTAACATATTACAACTTTTTAAATAAAAAACTATGAACTACAAAACCCAAAATGATTCACCAACTACTAGACCTAGGCTCTTGATACCACTTGAAGGAAATTTTGTGAAAAACATGTTCATTTGAGCAACATCAATAGCATGCAATTAACAAATTAAAGGCGGAATCATGCTTACATGCACTCAAAACAAAACATCAACCATGAAATTCAAAGCCTAGTAGATTGGTGAACCTTGACTCAACTTAAATCAACATTTGTTAGTTGAGAAATATTTACCTTTGTAGATTCCTCTTTGCATATGCAAAGGATAATCACCCAAGAGATAGGGTCTTCATTCCTTGCTTCTTAGCTCCATGGATTTGGTTGAAAGAATTGGATTCTCCAAGTTCCCAAAATAGAGAACCTCTAAAGATTCTACACCAAGGTTAGATTGAAGAAGAAATGAGGGACCTTGGAGTAGTAGGATTGCTAGATTCACCCTCCAAGGTGGTTGGCCTCTTAGAGAGAAAATGAAGAAACAAGTTCTCAACAATTTTCTCTAAAACAAACTCTTATGAATTTTAGGCTATAAAGTTCTTTATATAGTCACTTCTTTAAATGACCTAAAGAACCAAAAAACCCTAATTCTGCACAAAATGGATATGGGCTTTTGGGCCTTTGTGAATCTTTATTCATTAAGTTGTCATACAACTTAAGTCAATGGGCTTTGACGTTCGAAGCCCATTGGGCCTTAAGGTCCAAAACTATCCCGAGGTCTTTAACCAACTTATTCGTTTGATTAATTAACATATTAATTAATCCTTGCCATAAATAATTAAACCATTTAATTATTCTTACTCATCTCCATTGTTTCTTCAATCTCCACCTTACACGGTGTACGATCCATTAGGTTCCTTTTAGCGAGGCAGTGGGCGATTAAAACCATTTTACATCGATTGTGAATTGAAACTTACTTTCAATTCTCCCTTTAGTGATTACACACGTTTAGGGCTTCCACAAACCATGAGTGACACCTAGCAGCATATCATGGTTACCCAAGCTAATCAGAAGAGGTAGAGAACCTATTCAGTTTAGGATTACAAATGCAATACGGTCTTTCTCTAATCTAATACTCTTGACCACATTGTTTGGTTTGATAGTTTATTTATTCATGTCTACTATCCAATGTGATTCGTTTGCTTATATGATTACCTTGAATGTGATTTGAAACGCATTCCCTAATCTCATTCATACTCTGGCCAGAGATTTTATTCATATCATAGAGTATTCTCCCTTAAACCATTTGAGGGTTAGAGATCCCTTGTTGCACATTCACTTGTCTCCATAACTAAGTGACTTAACCCCAATGATGTCGTGGACACCCCGATGGGGTGACTTTGACATAATCAAAGATCAAGGACTTAACCACAAGACAACTGTGATGCCTCAGGTCAAAAGACTAATTTGCATTATCCCAACCATGAGTTCTCATGTGACATGAGTATGAGAACTCCTCGTTGATCGTGTTCAGTGAACTCATTCTCTATTGAGCACCTACGTACTTGTCTTGATGTCACACACACCAATGACTCGAGACTAGTCACTCTCCCTGAGAGAAGGCACAGTACGTACTGATCTTATCGGACTGTCAATGCCCAATTGGCAATCCTATGATCAGGAACGTTTAGGATGTGTCTACGAAAGAATGGTCTCATTAATCTAACTTCATTAGATTGCATTCTCCCAATCACATATTCCTTGGACTTTATCGTTTAAGCATATAACATTTATATGAGACGGCTCAAACAATAATGTTTGCCCTTTATATGTAAACTAGATTAGTTTAACATGTGAAATGTCCGTAAAGTATGATCATATGATTGGCTTTAGGGCACATTTCCAACACAATGTCCATCCTTTCATAAAGAAAATTTGTTCCCTTGGAGTTAATTTTATCTTCTTCATTTGACTTCTCCTTTGACTACAATAGTCATGGTCCCTAAACTCCCACTATCTCTCTTGAAACCTTTTTCAATTGTGTTATACACATCAAACATTTTGGAGAGTGTGTGGTTATTGTTCACTACATAGTTTACAATAAACTTAGTGAACCATAGGGACATAAAGGTGAAGTCCTAGCTTAGTTTCCGTCTCGTTAAGTGGTTTATCACTTCAACACTCAATGATTCAAAATCATCATAAGTCCATGTTGATGGACTATTTTTGTCAACCAACCATTATGTTCTAAACATAATTACAAACTTTCAAGAGTTGTTCAAGGCAACTCTTATTTCTTCATACAACAATTTGTAAGTGAAGAATCATGGCACTAAAAGTGTCCTTGTCTTTATGCTAATCTTCGTAAGTTCCTTTGTTCATATAACGAAGGAATAAGCATTGGTTGTTTGTGTTGTCCTCTTCATGATAGACATTTCTAACATGTTCTTCCAATGATACATTATCAATAGGAAGATTGTGAGGATGAGACTTCTTAGGTACATGCACAATCTATTTAAGACAATCTTTGGGATTGTGTTACCAAGTCCGGAAACTAAAACATTCGGCTTTTCTTTGTCAAGTTTTGGATAGCGTTTGCAAATATATTGGTAAACGAATACATAACGAATATAAATTGATTGATTTTAAGCCATTTGATTCGGGTCTTTAAATCAAATAGCACCACCCACTATTTTTGGCAAATTCCATATCCCTCATTGGAATTCGAGAGTTTTGGAGGAAACTCTTAGTAGGTTATGGGAGACTCACTATTACCAAGCCCACCTCAGAAGAAAATCATATTGGCTAGCATTAATAATAATGAGAGAGTACACTTACTCATTTGCAACTAATGCAAGTACCCATCAATTTGGCCTCTAGAGAATGATGCCTCAGAAGAATATCATATTGGCACATTGCACCTAGTTAAGTCATTCCCACCATGCTAGTTAAAGTAGGGGTTCAAGAATGGCCTCAGAAGAATATCATATTGACCACACTCGTTGCCTACCTTTACTTCATGATATGTGTATAGGCTTCTCCTGAATGTAAGCACATACTTTGCAACCCCAGAACTGGACGAATACGGTGTATGAGTCACAAACGATTGAAGCCTACCATGGTGGAAGGCCACGAAAGAGTGTTCTAAGCACTCTCACGCTTATCAACTTAATAATGGTTTGGTTGAGGGTTTTAGGTCTCATCACATATAAGTATTTATTTTAATCTTCATTAAAACAATTTTGGTCCTATTACAACTATTGGTCCATTTGATTCAATTTAGTTGTATATAATACTCCCACTATACTTATAAAACGGTTTTTAAAGCAAGAGTATATGATACTACTCACATAAGGTTTGCATTCATTTGATGGACTATATAGTTGCCTTAGGGCCTTAGGATGACTATGAACCTTTGTTTAGATTCAACACGAGCCTAGTGTTGAATCTCGGACTAGGGATGGAGATTGATTTTAGTTACGCGTTTAATCACATTAAGGCGTGTTGTTCCTAAGGGCGTTGGACCCAACTACTCCATTTTCATGCATATCAAATAAAACAAGAAAATGAGTACTTTAAAGTAAAGGTGTGCTTATGCTCATTACAACATTTGCATAAAACAAATTACTTTAAAGTAAAGAAGAGCTTATGCTCTTTTACAACATTTGATCAAATCAAATTACAACCAAAATTAATCTACACATTCCCATGGTTCAAACAAATTTGAAACGGCCTATCACATAGCTCAATTATCGTAGGCTTAGGTTCATAATCACCCTTTAATTAATCAACACTTTAATTAATTAAATTGAATGCAACATTTTCATTTGGTTTTTGTATCCATAAAATTGATTTAAATGGAGCTAAATAAAATGAAAATCCAATTCTCATTTAAAGAGACAAAACAATTTTTGTTCCCTACTTAATTTGGGCCATCATGCAATAACCATAATTTTTTGGGCTATATTGCGAAACACAAACTTTTGGGGTCTCTTTGTAAAAACACAAAAGTCCACTACTTCATGTAATTACAACTAGAACCCAAAAAATTTCAACAAATACAAAAAACTTCATTAAAGGATCAAAACAATTTGTCCTTTAGCGTTTTTGGACCTAAACGTAAAAACGTAAACTTTTGGGCCAAAGTGCAAATACACAAAAGTATCAAAACTTTATGTAATTGAATAAAAGACCCAAAAATACCCTATTCTATTAGGGTGGCCGGCCATGATAAAAAAAATAAGATTTTTACAAAGTTTTTGTAAGTGGGTTTTGTTAGGTGAGGTAAAGATGAAATATATATGATATATTTTGAATTTATGTCAAACTTTTTTAAAAAAGTTTGTCTACCATTATAGCCATTAATTGAATTTATGTCAAACTTTTTAAAAAAGTTTGTCTACCATTAAAACCATTAATAATACTTTACCAATAAACATCACCCACTAAAATTAAATCAAAACTTTATGTAAAAACATTAATCTTTTGAATCAAAACTTCAAAACTTTTTGTTCTTGGCAAGAACTTCAAGAACATTGAAGAACACTCATGAAAACTCATAATAGCTCCATGAATGTTTTCACTCACCAAAACTCAAATTTTCACCACTCAAAAGAGGGCTAACATCCTAGGGTACTTAGGGGTTCCAAAAGTCACTTTAAAACCATTTTAACAAGACAAACATGAACCCAAAAAATCACCCTTTGGATTTGGCCGAATTTCCCCAAAAAGATGGCACCAAATTTTAGCTCCAAAATTCATGCTCATATGAACTACATCTACAACATTTGAGATGGCAAATTTTCTAACAAAATTTACATTCAAAGAAACAAGAATAAAGCTTGTAACATATTACAACTTTTAAATCAAAAACTATGAACTACAAAACCCAAAATGATTCACCAACTACTAGACCTAGGCTCTTGATACCACTTGAAGGAAATTTTGTGAAAAACATGTTCATTTGAGCAACATCAATAGCATGCAATTAACAAATTAAAGGCGGAATCATGCTTACATGCACTCAAAAACAAAACATCAACCATGAAATTCAAAGCCTAGTAGATTGGTGAACCTTGACTCAACTTAAATCAACATTTGTTAGTTGAGAAATATTTACCTTTGTAGATTCCTCTTTGCATATGCAAAGGATAATCACCCAAGAGATAGGGCCTTCATTCCTTGCTTCTTAGCTCCATGGATTTGGTTGAAAGAATTGGATTCTCCAAGTTCCCAAAATAGAGAACCTCTAAAGATTCTACACCAAGGTTAGATTGAAGAATAAATGAGTGACCTTGGAGTAGTAGGATTGTTAGATTCACCCTCCAAGGTGGTGAAGGGAAAATTATGAGTTTTCATGATATGGGATTTCAAGATGACTAGCATGCATATACAATTCAAGATTTATATACATACGCAACGGAAGCATTTATAACAAGTTATCAAAGTTATAGTCATGCAAATCCCCTTCAAGGTTCATAGGTTTAAATATAATGCATCAAAACAATTTTTACTTAAGAACAAAGTTAAGGAATAGATCTATACCTCTTGTTCTTGATTTTAGACCAAGGATGGACCACCTCCAAGCCCTTTGTTCCTTGAATTCCTTGAGCCTAGCTTCCCTCCTTGCCTCCTCCACTTTGATAGAATGAGTGCTCCAAGGTTCTCCTTAAGTCTCCAAAGTAGAAGACCTCTAAAGATCCTCACCCACTAGTGTAATGAGAAGGATGAAGGAATAACCAAAAGGATGAAAGATTGTTAGCTAAATCATCCTAATGGTGGCCGGCCCTTTTGTTGAGAGAGAGAGATGGTTTTGTTTGATTTGGTGTTTCTAAACTCACAAAAACCCCTAAAGGAATCAATCTCTATAAAGTTCCTTATATAGCATAAATAAACCTAGTCAACATTTGACTAAAAATCTCTCCCAAACCCTTAGAATGGCCGGCCTCCTTAGTGTCATTTGGACTTTGGGCTTTTATTTATTTCAAGTCATCCAATGCTTGAATAAAAGCCCAATGGGTTTAGGCCCAATGGGCCCAATTAAACCCGAACGTTTCTTTAAGCCCAAAACGATCTTTTATCGCTTTTATGATTTCTTTAGACTTTCTAAATTAATCAAAACACTTAATTAATCCAATTAATTATTTCCATCATCCATTAATTACTCACTACAATAGTGTATTGTTGAACAATCATTTTAGGTTCTAATTAGCAAGGCAGTGAGGTGATTGGCATCAATCAAATTGATTACATTTAATTCAATCACTTAGTGAATTAAAACTTCATTTTAATTCACCTTTCTTCTTTGATAACTACATTTAATCATCTAGAAGAACTCACAAGCTATGAGTGACATCTAACCATATGTCATAGCTACCCAAGCTAATGTAGAAGTTTATTCGGAGAACCTATTCCATTGGAATTACAATGTAATTCGATCCTTCTTTAATACAATACTCTCAATCATATTACTAGGGTATGGATATATTATGTCAAACCCCTAATGTGATTATTCCTTCTTATATGATTCTTTTGAGTCGTATAGGAACGCATTCCTTTTAATACGCTCGATACTTCAGCCGAAGATTACCGAATCATATCTTAGAGTATTCTTCCTCTCTTATCGAGGATTAGAGATTCCTTGTTGCGCATACACTTGCCTTCATGACTAAGTGGCTTAACCCCGACTATGCCGTTGACATTCTGAAAGAGTGACGTTTGACATAATCAAAGATCAAGTACTTAACCACAAGACAACGACGATGCCTCAGGTCTAAGGACTACTTACATTATTCCAACCATTAGAGTTACTTGCTTGACATGTGAGTAGACCTCCATGCAAGTACTCTCGTTCGATTGTGTTCAGTGAACTCATTCCCCTAATGAGCACCTACATACTTGTCTTAGTGTCACAACACGAATGGGATGAGACTTTCCATCCTTCAATTTGAAGCAGACACAGTATGTACCGATCTACGCATTGTCAGTTTCCCTCCGACAATCCAATGTCCAGGAATCTTTTGGACATTTGGTTATCTGAATAAGGTCTCTGTAGTCTAACATCATTAGAAGCAGACACACTATTTAAGACATATATCGTTTATTGAGATAGTCCTAATTCGTGTCTTTGCCATTTGACGTATAAGAATCATCTATACATCCATTCATTTGTCCTGAAAGGTTTCTTCCAAAGATTGACTTTCAGGGCATATTTCCAATAGGTGGTTGGCCTCTTAGAGAGAAAATGAAGAAACAAGTTCTCACCAATTTTCTCTAAAACAAACCCTTACGAATTTTAGGCTATAAAGTTCTTTATATAGTCACTTCTTTAAATGACCTAAAGAACCAAAAAACCCTAATTCTACACAAAATGGATATGGGCTTTTGGACCTTTGTGAATCTTTATTCATTAAGTTGTCATACAACTTAAGTCAATGGCCATGCCTTGTCATACAACTTAGTTTGTGTTTTTAAGTGTTTTGGTTCAAGTTATATCTCAATTTCGTCCAAATTTGTGTTTGTGCTCAAAACTGCCCAGAAAGTGTTTTTAAGGCAATTTTGAGTGTTTGTTTGCTGTTTTGAGTCTTTTGGTTTGTTTTAGTGTTTCAAACTTTAGTTTTACATTCTTTGAGTCTAGTTTAGTGTTTTAAACTTTGTTTTTACGTTTCTAAGTCAGTTTTCAAGTGTTTAGCAATCCCTCCTAATCCCCGGTTTAGAACGATCCCTACTTACATCTTTACTACAATTTGACAAAAGAGGGTTTAATTTGTGTGTTTAGTTAATTTACGCATCATGCTTATATATTTCGCATCAAATTTTTGGCGCCGTTGCCGGGGATTTGCAACTTTGCTAATCCCTTGGATTGTTTAATTCAGTTTGTTTAAATCATTCCAGATTCTGACTTTGTTTTTGTTTCTTGTTTTAGGTACTAGCTCATCCGATTCGTGAACATATCTTGGACTTTGATGACGATTTCGAGCGAGAATTTAGACGAAAAAGGAAGAATCCAGAACCTAGTGAATCAAGTTCACATTCAGAAGCCGAAGTTGAGTTTGAAGAAGAGGAACCCACGGTAAGAGTGGGTGAAGTGGAGGAAGTCATGGCACAAGACAATGGTACAATCAAGGAGCTTTTGGCTTCGGGATTGGACAATGCCGCACCCCTATGCATCCAATATCCCGCGGCTGCCCAAGGAAAGACCGAGGAATTCGAGTTGAAGTCAAGTTTGCTACACCACATTCCGAAGTACCATGGGTTGTCCATGGAAGATCCTAACAAACACTTGAAAGAGTTTGAGGTGGTGTGTTCAAGCATGACTCCAATCAACGTTGATGCGTAAAATAACTAAACACACAAATTAAACCCTCTTGTTGACAATTGTAGTATGAATAAGTAGGGATCGTTCTAGACCGGGGATTAGGAGGGATTGCTAAACACTTGAAAACTGACTTAGAAACGTAAAAACATAGTTTAAAACACTAGATTAGACTCAAAGAATGCAAAACTAAAGTTTAAAACACTAAAACAAACCAAAAACTCAAAACAGCAACCAAAAGACTCAAAACTGCCTTAAAAACACTTTCTGGGCAGTTTTGAGCACAAAGCACCAAATTGGACGAATTTGGGTTTTAACTTGTACCAAACAGTTAAAAACATAAACCAAAACACTTTCTAACTAATCTAGGACTTCAAAATAAATGGGGATTTGATTTGGACGAAAATAAACTAACAAAACAGATTGCAAAGTAAAAACAGATTTGAAAACGATTTTGGGGTTTTAAGTGGATGATGGATTAGTTAGAGGCTCTTTCTCCACACATGACAAGTATGCAAACGACTCGATTTCCAGTTATTCCTTCATTGAATTATGAATGACAATGCCCCAAATTAACCGTGACATCACTAGTTAATTCTCAAGTTTTCCTTGTGTTATTGGATTGGATGACATCATTCGACAACCCAAAGCATTCCTCAAAAGTTCCCTACATGACATCATAATAAAGATATAATCAAAGATCATTACGTTCAATGAAAACTATAAGCATTGACAAAGCACTTGCAACTATGACATCATGTCACTCATGCTAGGAATTGGACTTAACGCGATCGTGACTAGCGACCTTCACTACATATGAATATAAGTGTGTGACGATTATGTGAAACAACCTTATATTCTAGCATCATATTCATGCAAGCCAATTAAGTGTCGACCCCTAATTAACAAACACAAATAAGTTATTACTCGCACAGTTAAGCCAATTGCATTCACGATTCAAGAACTCATAACTGGAATTTATCAAATCAAATTGCACACATAGTCATGGCTTCGAAATCACCCCTAACCAATAGGGGTTTAGCCACTCATGTTCATAGCAAAACGGAAGGAAAAGAAATTAAACATTGAAATCATAAAATGAATTACACCTAGAATGCACCAACGATGAAGCTTGAGCATCCAAGAGTCCTTCCTTCTTTCTCCTTGCTACGGCACAAAGGTGGGTGAAGTGTTTGGGATGTGTTTTAGGGTCAGAAGTTATGGAATTGGGTGAAGGATGGGCACGGCAAAGGTGTAGTGATGGCTGAAAGTTTGTAGAATTGTGTAAGGTTGTGTGAATTGGTGAATGGTAATCCTAAGGCTGCGGCAAAGCTTGGTATTTATAGAACAAGGCTCCAAAATAAATTAGGTAATCAGAAATTAAACTAAAACTTAAAGGAAATAGGAAATTAGAACCAAAATACTAAGGGAAATAGGTTAAAGGGTGCGGCAATGAGGAAAAAGGCAAGGGAATCTGATTTGAATGCAAGGAAATAGGAAAGAATGCTCTCCCTTGCACGGCAAGGAAGAGTAAAGGTCAAGGATTCCTCTCAAAGTTGCGGCAAAGGCTTAGGAAAGGGGTAAGTGTCCTAAAACTAAAGGGAAAGGTGATTCCTTGTGCGGCAAGGCAAGGAAATTGGTAGGAAAGGTGCGGCTGAATCCTAAGGACAAAGGGAAAGGGTTTTTCAAAGTCCTAAGGGGAAAAGGAAAGGTTTTTACATGGTTTAAGGATAGGGAAACATAGCAAGGGGATTTGTTGCAACAAGGGAGACAAAGAGGGAACACAAAGGGGACAAGGCGCCACCTTTGTAGGGATGCTTCAATTTGTGTCTTTCTTTGTCTTCCAAGCTTCCAAACTGATTTCTTATGTCTTCTAACAACTTTCTAGCCTCATTTGATCTTCAATTTCGTCCATCCTCCTTGCTCCATGCATATGCAATCCATTCCAAGCCCATTTTTGCTCCTAAAAGCTCCAAAATGCACCTTTTTGCGTACTTTGACCATAAAACCTGAAATTGCACGAAAATGACTTTAAACACTAAACTAACTAAGGAAAAACAACATAAATGCATGAGAACAAGCCAATTAAGTCGCATAAAAATGTTCCTATCAAACGTCGATGGGAGCATATTGAAGATGAAGGCCTTTCCCTTTTCTCTCTTGGAAAAGGCGAAAGATTGGTTGCATGAATTAGCTCCCGGAACTGTCACATCTTGGGAGAGCATGAAACGGGCCTTCTTGGAGAAGTTTTTCCCAACTTCTCGAGTCATCCTCCTACGAAAAAAGATAAGTGGAATTCAGCAAGATGAAGGTGAATCTTTTCCTACTTATTATGAACGTTTTAAATCTCTTGTTGCTTCTTGTCCACAGCATCAAATGAAGGAGGAGCTTCTTTTACAATACTTCTACGAAGGACTTCTACCAATTGAACGTCAAATGCTAGATGCCTCAGCGGGAGGAGCTTTGGTGGACAAGACTCCCACGACAGCAAAGACCTTGATTGCTAATCGAGCGTTGAACGCTCAACAATACGAAGGTGTTGGGCAAAGAAGCACCCCACGGCAACACCAAGTGAATGAGGTAAGTGCCATCTCCAAACTTCAAAATCAAATGGCTAACCTTACTACTCTTCTTTCTAAGGTTGTGGAAGGACCAAAAGTACAAAATGTAAGTGCTTGTGGCGTGTGCTCCATGCAAGGACACTTTACGGACAAGTGCCCACGATTGATAGAGAATGAAGGGTGGGAGACCCTCAATGCCGTGGGTTTTGGGCAGCCATACCAACAAAGAGGTGGTCCCTTTTCTAATACATATAATCCCGGTTGGAGAGATCATCCAAATTTCAAATGGCGAGAACCCCAACAAGGCCAAAAACAAAGCACATTTAGGCAACAACCCCCGGGTTTCTATCAAAAGCCGTTTGCATCAACTCCACCCCAAGCACAACCTGCCCAAAACAAATCAGGTTCGTCCATTGATAATGATCAAAATTTTCAATTACTAACTTCTATGGCGCAGAGTATGCAAATTAAGGACAAGAAGGTGGACGAGTTGGAGAAGCAAGTAGGGCAGATTGCGGAGTTCGTGGGCCAATTCCGAGAGCAAGGCAAGTTGCCTAGCTCAACCATGGTCAACCCAAAGGGTGGCTTCGAATCTGCCAATGCAATCATGTTGCGAAGTGGAAAACAAATGGGAGCAGCCCCCCAACCATCTAAATCAGCCCCAAACTAGGTGGAAGAGTTGATAATTGAAGATGAGGAACAAAGCCAACCCACGGCAAAGGTGGAAACACCATTGCCGCAAGCCCTAAATGATCCTAAGCCATCCAATATGTCCAATAAAGGTAAGAACGTGTCCAATTCAATTCCAACTAATGCTTTTCCTTTGAATGTTCCTTTTCCTAGTAGGTTCAAGCAAACAAAGAAAGAGGAAGCTGAAAAGGACATTCTAGAGACATTTAGGAAAGTTCAAGTTAATATCCCCCTTTTGGATGCAATTAAGCAAGTACCAAGGTATGCCAAATTTTTGAAAGAACTTTGCACCACTAGGAAGAGGATTTCGACCAAGGAGGTTGTAAAGGTAAGTGAAAATGTCTCAGCCATCTTGCAACGCAAACTGCCCCCTAAATGCAAAGATCCGGGTAGTTTTACAATTCCTTGTGTCATTGGTAATACTAGGTTTGAATCTGCCATGTTAGACTTAGGTGCATCTATAAATGTCATGCCATATTCAATTTATGCATCTATGAACCTAGGGGAGTTGAAAAATGATGGTGTAATCTTTCAATTGGCCGATAGATCTAATGCCTATCCAAAGGGAGTTTTGGAAGATGTTTTAGTGCAGGTTAATCATTTGATCTTTCCGGCGGACTTCTACGTGCTTGAAATGGACGAGTCAGACCATGCCCCTTCATTGCCCATCCTACTTGGAAGGCCATTCATGAAAACTGCTCGTACAAAGATTGGTGTGTTTAATGGCACTTTGATGATGGAATTTGATGGGGAAGTCATTAATTTCAATCTTTCTGATTCTATGAAGTATCCTAGTGAGAATCATTCATGTTTTGCTATTGATGTAATTGACTCTTTGGCGCAGAACCATTTTGACAAATTGAACGACGATGCACTTGAATTGGTCATTGCACGAGGAATGGACAAGCAAAACGTTGAAGCAGCAACCATTGGAACCCACGGCATGCATGGAAACTCCTTTGCCGTGCCCCCTAGTGATGAGGTCATTGAGATGGTGGCTGCCCTTGAATCATTGCCATCACAAATTGGTAAGTTTTTGGACCCAATTTTAAGTTCAATTTCGGCTAATAAGATGTTTCCCTAAGTTGTGCAGCCACCTACACTTGAACTTAAGCCATGGCCTAGTCACTTGAAGTATGTGTTCTTAGGAGATGATGAGACGTTGCCCGTCATTATTTCATGCTCACTCACGGCACCAGAAGAGGGTAAGTTAGTGAGGGTGTTAAAGGAGTACAAAACAGTAATTGGGTGGACGTTGGCCGACATCAAAGGAATTAGCCCCACAACTTGCATGCATCACATACTTTTGGAGGAGGGGTCTAAAACATCTCGAGAGGCTCAATGCCAACTCAACCCTTCTATGATGGAAGTTGTGAAGAAGGAAGTCATCAAGCTTTTAGATTGTGGAGTTATCTATCCAATCACTTCCCATCGCCGTTCATTGACCATATGCTTGAGAGGTTAGCGGGTTATGCTTTCTATTGTTTTCTTGATGGTTATTCTAGTTATAATCAAATTGTCATAGCACCCGAAGACCAAGAAAAAACCACTTTTACATGCCCCTTTGGTACATTTGCATATCGTCGCATGCCTTTTGGTTTATGTAATGCACCTGCCACATTTCAAAGATGCATGATGAGCATCTTTTCTAATTATGTTGAGAAAATAATTGAAGTTTTTATGGATGATTTCAGCGTTTTTGGTGATTCATTTGATGGTTGCTTGCATAATCTCAGTTTGATCTTAAAAAGATGTGTTGAAACTAACCTTGTTCTTAATTGGGAAAAATGTCATTTCATGGTTAAACAAGGCATAGTTTTAGGCCATATCATCTCTGAAAAGGGTATTGAGGTTGATAAGTCAAAAATAGATCTTGTGCGTCACTTACCCTCTCATACTTCGGTTAGAGAGGTCCGTTCTTTTCTTGGCCATGCAGGTTTCTATCGTAGGTTCATCAAAGACTTCTCAAAGGTTTCCCAACCTCTTTGCCGACTCCTACAAAAAGATGTGGCGTTTGAGTTTAGTGGAGAATGCATGGCATCATTCAACCAACTCAAGGAGTTGTTGACCACGGCACCAATCATTGTCCTACCTGATTGGAGCCTACTTTTCGAGCTTATGTGTGATGCGTCCGATTATGCTTTAGGGGCTGTTTTAGGACAAAGGAAAGAGAAGAGGCCGCATGTCATCTACTATGCCTCACGAACATTGAATGATGCTCAGTTGAACTATTCCACTACGGAAAAAGAACTTCTTGCCGTTGTTTTTGCTTTAGATAAGTTTAGATCATATCCAATTGGTACTAAAGTAATCGTTTTGACTGACCATGCTGCTTTGAAGTACTTGCTCACTAAAAAGGAAGCCAAGCCACGGCTAATTCGTTGGATGTTGCTACTTCAAGAGTTCGACATTGAGATTCGTGACAAGAAGGGAAGTGAAAACGTGGTGGCTGACCACCTAAGCCGAATGGTGCATAATGAGGAGTCCCTACCCATTGCCGAGACATTCCCCGATGAACAATTGTTGTCCATAAAGGTAAGTGAGCCTTGGTATGCCGATTTGGTAAATTTTTTGGTGTCAAAACGAATTCCTAGCACTTTCACTAGGCACCAATGTGATAAGTTAAGGCATGATGCACGGTTTTATGTATGGGATGATCCCTATTTATGGAAATATTGCTCGGATCAGATTGTACGTAAGTGTGTGCATGATATGAAATTTAATTCGATTTTAACTTTCTGTCACACTTATGCATGTGGGGGACACTTTGGGACACAACGCACTGCCCTTAAGGTTTTAGAATGTGGTTTTTATTGGCCAACACTATTTAAAGATGCTAGAACCTTTTGCATGTCTTGTGATCGTTGCCAAAGAATGGGTAATATAGGGGCAAATGATCAAATGCCGCAAAATGTCATACTCCCTGTTGAAATTTTTGATGTTTGGGGCATTGATTTTATGGGTCCTTTTCCTTCATCGCATGGTTTCCTTTACATATTACTCGCTGTGGATTATGTCTCGAAATGGGTGGAAGCAAAAGCCACCCGTACTAACGATTCTAAGGTGGTTGCAGATTTTGTGAAAACTAACATTTTTGCTAGGTTTGGAATGCCTCGCGTTCTAATTAGTGATGGCGGCTCCCATTTTTGTAACCGCACCATTGAGGCGTTGTTGAGGAAGTACAATGTCACCCATAAGGTTTCTACACCTTACCATCCTCAAACCAATGGCCAAGCCGAAGTTTCTAATCGGGAGATCAAGCAAATCCTAGAGAAGACCGTGGGTCCAACAAGAAAGGATTGGAGCATGCACTTGGACGATGAACTGTAGGCTTATCAGACGGCCTACAAAACTCCTCTGGGCATGTCACCTTTTGGGCTTATCTATGGTAAACCATGCCATTTGCCCGTGGAGCTTGAGCACAAGGCATATTAGGCGGTCAAGACCTTTAACATGAATATTGATGCCGCTGGAGTACATAGGAAGCTCCAATTGAATGAACTTGACGAGATTAGGTATGAAGCATATGAGAATGCTCGGCTTTACAAGGAGAAGACCAAGGCTTTCCATGACAACATGATTAGGGGCAAATCATTCTCAATTGGGCAGAAAGTGTTACTCTTTAATTCCCGCCTTCGATTGTTTCCGGGTAAGTTACGTTCCAAGTGGGTTGGTCCATTTGTTATTACTAATGTTTTTATGCATGGTGCAGTCCAAATCCAAAGCATGAAAACTGGACAAGAATTCAAGGTGAATGGGCACCGCTTGAAGCCATACTATGACAACTTTGCGGAGCATGCCGTGGATGACAGCCCCCTTGCATGTCGTGGGCTCCAATGGGGAGTGAATGTGTTCTTCGTCCGGCTGCACGACGTTAAAGCAAGCGCTACTTGGGAGGCAACCCATGCATTCAACAAAGGAAGACCAAGGAAACATTCCAATTCCAGATTTGCGTTCCTAAACCCTTCTCTTTGTTGATTGTTTCGTTTCTGCCATGTTTAATGTGTTAGTTGCTGTTTGTTGTTTATTTGTTCTTTGTGTTAGTTTATGCTTGAAACATTGAGGACAATGTTTGATTTAAGTGTGGGGGGGTAACCAAAGTGTTTTGATGCAAATTCGTGGGATTTTATCACCCATAACTTCCAATGTTGTTCCTTGCTATTTTTAGGTGTTTTTAGGCCGTTTTGGTGCATTTTAGTTTGTTTTGACATAAAAATTCGAAAATCCCATAAAAATTTGAAAAAAAGTTCTGAAAAAATCCAAAAAGAGTCGTTTTAAAGTTGTTTTGTGTGTTGTTTGTGTCTTAGGGTACCTTCCAAAACAATGATGAGGATTCGGTTTTTAATTACATGACTGTTAAAGAGAGTTGTAAACATGGATGAAAGTTTGATTTACTCTTTGGTTTATGCTTGGTTGTGGTTATAACTTATGAATTCACATGTAATCATAAAGAAAAAAAATCAGTTTTTGTAACATGCTTGAAGGAAGGAACTCAAATTAACGCTACAACCTTTTGAGACTTGAGCCTAAACGTCTATTTGGAGAGTTAATAATCTATGCATTGTTGTTTCCTTAAGTCGTTGCATGATCTCATTATTCTTTGCTTGGTTGCTACTTAGAAGGCGTTTCATCATTTAGTTCCAAATGCTAGAACTCATGCCCATTTCATTCAAAGCATGCTATTGATTTGCATAACACATATTCAAGATGAAGTTGTGTAGTGCCACCACTTAAGCCAAATTGCCGTTGCCCATATTTATTTGTTTTGTAGGTTTTAACCCCGTTGAGCCTTGCTTAGCCTATATTCTTTGTAACCCACACTATCCTCACCTAGCATAGATTAGGACTATCCATACCCTTGTTCTTGAAGCATAGTAAAGCATGACTCAAGATGAATTCCTTTGATTAATGTATGGATCTGAGGGTTAATTAGTGCAATTCACGGTTAATTTGGGGCGTTGGGAATTCATGGTTTATCGAAAAGCAATTGGAAATCGTTTTGTATGCAAGTGTGACATGTGTGGAGAAGAACCCCTTAGCTAGCTTTCCATCCATTCATTTTAATCAAATTTGTTTTAAAATCTGTTTTAGTTTACAAAGTTTTTGTTTTGTTTTCAATTTCGTCAAAACCAAATCCCCCTTTATTTTGAAGTGTTAGATTAGTTAGAAATCAATTTAGTTTGTGTTTTTAAGTGTCTTGAGTCAAGTTATAACCTATTCTCGTCCAAATTTGTGTTTGGTGTTCAAAACTACCCAGATTGTGTTTTTAAGGCAGTTTTGAGTGTTTATGTGCTGTTTTGAGTCTTTTGGTTTGTTTTAGTGTTTTTGAGTTTAGTTTTGCATTCTTTGAGTCTAGTTTAGTGTTTTAAACTTTATTTTTACGTTTTTGAGTCAGTTTTCAAGTGATTTAACAATCCCTCCTAATCCCCGGCCTAGAACGATCCCTACTTACATACTTTGCTACAATTGATAAAAAGAGGGTTTAATTTGTGTGCTTATATATTTTACATCAACTATGGAGGTTGGAGGTGAACCCAAGACATCCAAACCAAACCAAACCATGGATGAACAGCTGCTGCTCGAAGAAGAGGAGAATAACAAGGCCATGGCAAGGGAAGAACCACCCTTGCCGCAACCCCATATCCCCTCTATGCCGTCCACTACAACCAAGGTAAGCCTAAATTCAATTTGTCCTGACCCCGTTTCTCCAAATGTCCTTATTCCTTGCAGGATCATGCAATCCAAGGAAGAAGAGGGTGAGAAAGGCATCTTCGAAACCTTTCCAAAGAATAAAGAGCAGGAAGTGGATGGAGAATGTCTAGAATTCATCAAAGAAGATACACTTGAGACGAAAATTCCCAAAGAAGTTGGATTTTATGACACGGGAAAAGTCATAAATCTCAAAACACCAAATCTAGCCAAGTCCCATATCCCTGCAACCTTCAAAGATGTGGTGCTCGTAATTGAGTTTGTGTTGGAGCAAGCAAGTAAGCCATCTTCTCCAACTTCAATTTTATTATACACTAACTTGCTAATTTTGATGATTCAGGCACCTACACTAGAATTTAAATCATTACCGGATCACGTCAAGTATCACCTTCCATTCAAGGATCAATTTCATGCTATGGGCCTTATCCAAGTTTAGAAGGAAGTTTCGTCCGGCTGGAAGACGTTAAAGCAAGCGCTTCTTGGGAGGCAGCCCATGTATTCAAATAAGGAAGACCTATGAATCGCTTCATAATCAGTTTTGCGTTTCTAAAAACCTTCCCTTTACTGCATTTATTTTGCCTTGTTTGTCATATTTATTTGTTGCTTGTTTGATTGTTTTTGGTGTGGATTTATGTTTGAAACTTTGACAGGTAAACAAAGTATTTTTACATTAATTTTTGTGGAAGAGGAACATTAGGTAGAAAGGTAGAAAAATACAAGAAAGTGCAAACAAGCAGGAATGAGCCTTCATTGGTCAGGTGGTGCCTCAGCATTCGACGGACCTCCAGAAAGACGAAGCGCCAGAGTTTGATTTTCTGGAGCCTCAACACTTGGTGAAGCGCCAGAAGACGAAGGCAGAAGTTGCCTCTGGAGTAACGCCACAAACCTCTGATGATCACTCTGAATCCGCACTTCGGACTCTTGCAGCTAATCGAGCTTCCTCTTCATCTTGTTGAGTAATTAGTTGCAAGCATATGCAACTCTTTATTCTCATGCCTAAGCACTCTGACCTCTTGCCGAAGACTAGCCACTTCAGCCATCAACGACTTAACCTGATGAGATCGAGCAAGAAGGCGCTGTAGGAGTGAGAAGATTTCTGGCCACCACCGAAGCGGTTGTATCATTCATCATCATGGAATCCCCAACTGGATGAGGACCATTTGGGGATACGAATGACGGCTGCCAAATGTTGTTTGGAGAAGACATATCAATATCTTCCCCAACATTTAAGTTAAGGCGACGGTCAGAAGGGCAAGACATTTTCGAAGGTGTGAAGAAAAAGAAGAGGTCGGACAAATCAAGTTCTTAGAAGTGCAAGTAGGGAGCTTCTACAGGCGGAAAATTCAAGTGTGCTTTGGAATGTGATGCGTGCCTCTCTTTAAAAATCAGCACTCGACGGAGCTTCAAAAATTGAAGAGGCGAGTTAAGAAATCGAAGAGGCAAGCTCAAAGATCGAAGAGACGTCTGCCTTCTCAAAAGCTGGGCTGCTCAGAAACCACGGGGCGATCTCAGAAATCGAAGAGGCACTTGCTTTTTCAGACGTGTCATCACCTGTCACATGCACACTCAGCTTTGCGAAAATCACGGATAATTTGTCGAAGCGCCGATCTCAGATATCGAAGAGGCGCCAGTCTTTTTCAACCTCGTCAGCACCTGTCACACGCAATCTAAGCTTTGCGAAAATCACGGGCAGTTTGTTGAAGCGCCAATTCCAGATATCGAAGAGGCATCTGCTTTATCCAGACGTGTCAGCATCTGTCACATGCACACTCAGCCTTGCGGAAATTACGGGCAATCTGTCGAAGATTTCTGGTGAAGTAGAAAGCATGTGAAGTTTACTGTTCAATCATCCAACGGGTGCTGACAAGAGTGAAAGAATAGTACCGGTTATTAATTCCTATAAATGTCGTCTTTCACCCTCCATAGCAAGGCATCCATACATAATCCTTCTTCATCTCTGAAAATGCATTCCCAACGAAGCCTTTCGAGTTACTCTGTGTTTCTCATCCCTTGGGGTACCTCTGCAAACAAGTCATCAAGAGCAAGAGTATTTCATATCATAAAGGTTGAAAGCAAGAGTATCTCATATCATGTTTTCTCCCTGTCATTTTCCTTGTCTTTGTGACAAGGAGAAAGAGAGCAATCAGCCAGCACTTGGTGTCAATCTTCTGATCTAAGAACCGACTGCCTGGAACTCCTTCCTGATTGCTTACCTAGCATTGCTCTCGAGTGCTCATCTTCAACTGCTGATGTACTTCTGAAGGAGATGCCACATCTGCCTGGAGAACAAATAAGGCAAGTGAAAATGATACCTTGAAGCATGTGGAGACAACGTGCTAATTCATCTTCAAGATCAAGTCTCCTTTTCCTTGCTAAGAAGTTCCCCAGCCCAGTTCAAGAATAAACTTGTGGAGAGATACTTCTTCAAAAGCAAAAGTATCTCATATCATCAAAGTCGCAGGCAAAGATATCTCATGGCATGCTTTTCCTTTACCCTTTCTCTTGCCTGCGGGACAAGGAGAAAGAAAGCAATCGATCGGCACTTGGACAGATTGAACAAAGAAACAGACCATCACCTCTACCTCATGCCTGCCTGCCGTGCAGAAGAAACAAACAGAGAAGCATGTTGCCTGCACACTCAATCAACCCAGCAGAAGGAGTCTGAGTTGAAACCAAGAGCTCGAGAAGCTTCAACAACATATGGACGCATCAGTCGCCAAAGAGCAAAGCCTCGCCGTACAAGGCCATCAAATCACCACCTCCAATCAAGTCTCATTTTCCTTGCTAAGAAGTTCCCTAGCCCAGTTCGAGATCAAAGCTATGGAAAGTCAACAAGATCATCTCTCCATAACCAGATTTGCGTTCTTAAACTCTACTCTGTCTGGTTTTTACTATGCCATACTTGTCATGTTTATTCATTGTTTGTTTGTTTGCTTGTTTTTGTGTGAGTTTATGCCTAAAACATTGAGGACAATGTTTGATTTAAGTGTGGGGGGGCAACCAAGTTGTTTTGCATGAAATTCGTAGGAGTTTATCACCCATTACTTCTAGTGTTGTTCCTTGCTGTTTTAAGTGTTTTTAAGCTGTTTTGGAGTGTTTTAGTGTTTTGACATAAAAATCCGAAAATCTCATAAAAATTTGAAAAATTGTTTTGAAAAACCCAAAAAGAGTTGTTTTAGTGTGTTTGTTTGTGTCTTAGGGTACCTTCCAACACAATGATGAGGATTTGGTTTTTAATTACATGACTGTTAAAGAGAGTTATAAACGTGGATGAAAATTTGATTTACTCTTTGGTGTATGCTTGGTTGTGGTTATAATTTATGAATTCACATGCAATCATAAAGGAAAAATCAGTTTTTGTAACATGCTTGAAAGAAGGAACTCAAATGAACGCTACAACCTTGTGAGACTTGAGCCTAAACGTTTATTTGGAGAGTTAATAATCTGTGCATCATTGTTTTCTAAAGTCATTGCATGATCTCATTATTCTTTGCTTGATTGCTACTTAGAAGGCGTTTCATCATTTAGTTCCAAATGCTAGAACTCATGCCTATTTCATTCAAAGCATGCTATTGATTTGCATAACACATACTCAAGATGAAGTTGTGTAGTGACCACCAAAGCCAAATTGTTGTGCCCCTATTTCATTATGTGTTTAAGTTTAACCCCGTTGAGCCTTGTTAAGCCTATGTTCTTTGTTAACCCACACTATCCTTACCTAGCCTAGTGTTAGGACAATCCATACCCTTGTTCTTGAAGCATAGTAAAGCATGACTTAAAATGAACTCCTTTTTTATCAATGTATTGCAGAAAGCAAGTGTGGGGGAAGTGATTTTTGTGTGTGTGTGTGTGTGTGCCAAAGTCCTTAATAAGGCACGGGTAGAAAAGAAAAAAAAAAGAATTGAAAAAAAAAAGTATGAAAAAGAGCTCTAAAGTGTTGTTTGTTAAAGAAAGGGTTCAAAACATTGAATTCGGCCCTAAGTGTTGCATAAATCTTCCCTTTGTAATTAAAAGTTGATTCTGCATTCTAAAGTGATTTCCAAGTGTCTATTTCATTGCTTTGCTTGCTATCGCTTTAAGAACGTTTGTTATCCCTATCCTTTCCTTGTTAGCCATTACCCCCAAGCCCTGTTACAACCCTTGACTTCAATCTTGAGTGTTGTGTGTTTCAATTTGTGGAGTTCAAAATTGGTATGAGCATATGGTGTCACTGGTTCTCGCATCTAAGTAGTAGCATTCCATTCATGAGGTCATATCTAAACATGCTTAATAACTCCAGAAAATTGCTTTCTTTGTTATAACATATGTGAGTCCTAATCTTTCGTGTTTACATCAATCTTCTCACATATACTAGTGTAGGGTGTGGAGTCAGAAAATGTGTGTGAAAATATAGAGTATCTTGTAAGGAGTTGAGCAAATTTTCTAAGGCATGTTACTACATTCAAAACATCGTTTTAATTGGTTAATTGTGAACTAGTAAGTGGTGACTGTGATTAAGTATGTGCTCAAGTGTAAGGATGACCAAAATCTGTGGGAATGATGATTTTTAACATGTCATGTTTCGTTAAAAATCCCTGAGGCAATTGTTGGAAGGTCTAGGTTGTGTTTTGTTTGTTTTGTTTTGCTCGAGGACTAGCAAAAGCTAAGTGTGGGGGAATTTGATAGGAGCGTATTTATGCGACTTAGTTAGCTTGTTCTTGTGCATTTATGTTGTTATGTCTTAGTTAATTATGTATTTTAAGCTATTTTCGTGTGTTTGTAGGTCCTAATAACAAAGTTTGCAAGAAAGTGCATTTTGGAGCATTTTGAAGCATTTTTGGGCCAAGATTGGATTGCATGCACATGGAGACATGAGGATGGACGTTTTAGAAGATTAAAAGGTTGGAAATCAGCATGTGTGTGTGCAAATATGTTGATTTTGGGCTGAAATGGTGAAGAGCATGTGTGTGCAAATGCAAAGAGGAACACACACATGCAAAGACACTCATTACCACAACATCCATCCACTACACCCATTACATCCACTCATTACCACAACATCCATCCACTACACCCATTACATCCACTCATTACCACAACACTCATCCACTACACCCATTACATCCACTCATTACCACAACACTCACCCACTACACCCATTACATCCACTCATTACCACAACAGTCACCCACTACACCCATTACATCCACTCATTATCACAACACTCACCCAATACACCCATTACATCCACTCATTACCACAACATTCACCCACTACACCTATTACATCCACTCATTACCACAACACTCACCCACTACACCCATTACATCCACTCATTACCACAACTCCATACACTCCTCTCCCTAGCCTATAAATACATCCACCCTGCACCATAACTAGGAAAATCCATCAGAAGACACATTATGCCGCAAGGCAGAGTCTTTTCTCCTTAACCATTCATTCACCCATTCACGCCTAAAACAGATTCCCACTTTTTGCCGCACCATTCCTTCACCATTCTCCATAGTTTCTTAGCTTAATCAACCCTTGTCACACCATACATCCATCCTAACCATAATCCCATCCATCTACACCATCCATAATTGATGTGATAAAGTTAAGCACACAAATTAAACCCTCTTTTGACAATTGTAGTATATGTATAAGTAGGGATCGTTCTGGACTGGGGATTAGGAGGGATTGCTAATCTAATTGAAACTGAATTAAAAACACAAAAATAAGCTTAAAAACACTTAACAAGACTCACAAGACTCAAAACAAACTTAAAAGACTCAAAACAGCACAAAACAACCAAATAGACTCAAAACTGACTCTAGGGAGTTATTTGGACGAAAATTGGTTTTAACTTGACTCAAGACACTTAAAAACACAAACTAAATTGATGTCTAACTAATCTAACACTTCAAAATAAAGGGGGATTTGGTTTTGACGAAATTAAAAACAAAACAAAAACTTTGTAAACTAAAATAGATTTCAAAACGAATTTGATTAAAGTGAATGGATGGAAAGCTAGCAAAGGGGTTCTTCTCCACACATGTCACACTTGCATGCAAAACGATTTCCAATTACTTTTCAATAAATTATGAATTCTCAACGCCCCAGATTAACCGTGAATTGCACTAATTAACCCTCAGATTTTCCTAAAGTTAGTGAATTGGATGATTGCATACGACAACCCAAAGCATTCCCCACAAGTTCCCTACATGAATTGCATAATAGAGATACAAGCAAGAATCATTAAGTTCTATGAAAACCATAAGCATTGACGAGGCACTTGTAACTATGAATTGCATGAAACTTATGCCAAGAATTCACTAAACATGATCGTGACAAGCAACCTTCACTACTTGTGAATATAAGTTCATAACGATTAGGTGAAAATCTCTTATATTCTAGCATCAAATTCATGCATGCAAACTAAGTTGGCCACCTTAATAACCATACAAGAATAAGTTTTGAATAAAACAGTTAAGCGAATTGCATTCACAATTTATCAAATCGCAATTGAAAGTAATCAATTCATATTGCAAGTATAATCATGGTTTCGAATTCCCCTCTAACTATAAAGAAATTAGTTCCTCATGTTCGCAATTAGACAAAGATAACTTGAATTAAACATTGAAAACAAAGATAGAATACACCTAGAAACACTCCAGATGGCTCCTTCTTCTCTTTCCTTAGCTGCGGCACAAGAGGATTGTGGTGGATGGTGTGGTGGATGGATGTAGGTGATTTTTGGTAGAGGGTGGTGGTTTAATTGCTGCACAAAGGTTTGTATTTATAGGGCTAGGGAAACCCACGAATTTCTGAAGGAAAGGAATGTGTATTTGGCACAATTCATGAAGGAAAAGGACTAGGGTTCACCAAAATCTGAAGGGAAAAGGATTGCACAATCCTAAGGGAAAAGGATTGCAGGTTCTAGGGCTTCTAGAAAGGGTCTAGGCGCCATATTTTTAGGTGCTTCTAGAAAAGATGTTTTAGCACCAATTTAGGGGGTTCTAGAAGGATAAAGTTCTAGAATCTGAAATATATAGTTTAAATGCATAATTATCCCTTAGAAATAGCTGGAATTAAGCCACAAATTGATTTGGATAAGATAGGATAAGATAAGGTTAGGTTAGGCAAGGATAAGATAAGAGAAGGTTGGATAAGGTTTTGGATAATGTTCCTTCTTTTGAGCTGATTTCTTATCTTCCTTGACTTGGATTTATTTCTTCACTCTTTTCAGCACATTCCCAGCCTCTTGAACTTCAAATTCGTCCATCCATCTTGCTCCATTCATAAGCTATCCATTTGGTGCCCAAAACTGCCTCAAAATGCTCCAAATTGCACTTTCTTGCCAACTTTGTCATATGGACCTACAAACATACGAAAATAGCTTAAAACACTATAATAAACACAAACAAACTATGAAAATGCAAGAAAACAAGCTAACTAAGTCACATAAATATGCTCCTATCAATAATCCCCAAAACCCACTACCAAACCTTGTGCCGCAATCAAGGAAGGGAAGGAAAATTCTTGGACGTGCTTGTTGTTCAGTTTGGATCGCTGGAGCGTTTAGGTGTTTTCTTTCTTTTGTTTTCAATGTATAAACTTGTTATTCTTTGCTTTACGATTATGAGGAACTAAACCCCTTTTGGCTAGGGGGAGATTCAAAGCCATGAACATACTTGCAATATGAATTGATTACCTTCAGTTGTGATTTCATAAGTTGTGAATTCAATTTGTTTAACTGCTTGATTGATAACTTATTCGTGTATGTTTATTAAGAGTGCACACTTAGTTTGCATGCATGAATATGATGCTAGAGTATAAGGGAGTTTCACCTAATAGTTACAAACTTATATTCACAAGTAGTGGAGGTCGCTTATATTCACGTAAAGGACTTTTGAAGAATGCTTTGAATTGTTGTATGCGTTTTCCCATCCAATTCAATAACTTAAGGAGAACTTGAAGGTTAATTTAAGCGGACCTAATTAATCTGGGGTGTTGAGTTTCATGATTTATCGAAAGAACAACTGAAAATTGGTTTATGTGCAAGTGTGTCATGTGTGGAGAAGAACCCTCTAGCTAGCCCATCATCCATAGTTTACCCATATTCGTCCAAAATCTGTTTTAGTTTACAATCTGTTTGTTTTGTTTTCAAATTCGTCAAAATCAAATCTCCCTTTACTTTAAAGTGTTTTATTAGTCAAAATCTATTTTGATTTGTGTTTTTATGTTTCTTGAGTCAAGTTAGAACCTAATTTCGTCCAAAACCATCCCTAGAGTCAGTTTAGAGTCTAATTCATTGTTTTAAGCTGTTTTGAGTCTTTTAAACTAGTTTTGAGACTTTTTAGTTTCTATTGCATCTTTTGAGTCTAGTTTGGTGTTTTGAACTTAATTTTACGTTTTTAAGTCAGTTTCAAGTGTTTTAGCAATCCCTCGTAATCCCCGGCCTAGAACGATCCCTACTTACATTCTTTACTACAATTGACAACAAGAGGGTTTAATTTGTGTATTAAGTTAATTTTCGCATCAAAACACTCAAAACTGCCTTAAAAACACAATCTGGGCAGTTTTGAACACCAAACACAAATTTGGAAGAAAATAGGTTATAACTTGACTCAAGACACTTAAAAACACAAACTAAATTGATTTCTAACTAATCTAACACTTCAAAATAAAGGGGGATTTCGTTTTGACGAAATTGAAAACAAAACAAAAACTTTGTAAACTAAAACAAATTTTAAAACGAATTTGATTAAAGTGAATGGATGGAAAGCTAGCTAAGGGGTTCTTCACCACACATGTCACACCTGCGTACAAAACGATTTCCAATTGCGTTTCAATAAACCATGAATTCTCAACGCTCCAGATTAACCATGAATTGCACTAATTAACCCTCAAATTTTCCTAAAGTTAGTGAATTGGATGATTGCATACGACAACCCAAAGCATTCCTCACAAGTTCCCTACATGAATTGCATAATAGAGATACAAGCAAGAATCATTAAGTTCTATGAAAACCATAAGCATTGACGAGGCACTTGTTACTATGAATTGCATGAAACTTATGCCAAGAATTTACTTAACACGATTGTAATCAACAACATTTACTACTTGCGAATGTAAGTTCATAACTATTAGGTGAAACTCCCTTATATCCTAGCATTAGATTTATGCATGAAAATTAAGCGTGCACTCTCAACCAACACACACAAATCAGTTTTAATTCATATAGATAAGCAAATTGAATTCACAACTTACGAAACGCAATTGAAAAGAATCAAATTATATAGCAAGCATAAACATGGTTTCGAATCCCCCCCTAGCCAAGGGGGGGTTTAGTTCCTCCTACGCACAAAGCAAAGATAAATAAATTTAAACATTGAAATCCAAAGAAAGAGAACACCTAGACACTCCAACTTGGACAGCAGGCGCATCCACGAACTTCTCCTTCCTCCTTGCTGCGGCACAAAGCTTGTGGACAGGTTTTTGGGGTTATGAATGGTATAGAATGGATAGGGGATGGTATGGTAGTGGTTAAGATTGATGGGTGGTGCGGCAAGGAGTGTGTAGGGGCAGGAATTATGGAGTATAGTGGTGGAAAGCTGCGGCAAAGAGCAAGGGATAATTTCTGACGTGAATTGATGTATATGGGAGGTGGTAATTAGGCCAAGGGGTGAATAAGAGTATATATAGGCACATAAAACCCTAGGGAAATCAGATATGGACTTCTAGAATCCAAATCCACAAGGAAAAAGGCTTAAACAATCAAAATCCTCAAGGGAAGAGGTTAAAAGGTGCAGCAGGTTTGGATAAGGTAGGATAAGGCTTCTAGAAAGCCTTGCAAGGCAAGGAAATATGTTCTAGATAGGGTTATGCACGGCAATGAGTGTTTCCTTTCTGAAATTGGTGTGACATCTTTCTAGAACAAGGATTAAGGTGTCCTAAAGTGTTTAGGACTCCTCTTTGTAGCTGAAACCTTTGCTCATTAGGAATAGGAAAGCTTGTCTTGATCAATCCTTCTTTGACTTGGAAAACTTCTTTTGTTGCTGAAACTCAAAGCCAATTAGGTTTAACTTTCCTACTTCAAGTAGGAAACCTTGTTCAAGTAGGAATCATCATCTTCAAGTCTTCAATTTCGTCCATTCCCTTGGCTCCAAGTATGTGACATCCATTCCAAGCTCCAATTTGCTCCAAAAGGCTCCAAAATGCATCTTTTTGTATACTTTGCCCTTAAAACCTGAAAACACATAAAACTAGCTTAAAAGAAGACTACTTTAACTAAGAAAACACCATGGAAATGCATAAGAACTAGCTAACTAAGGCGCATAAATATGCTCCTATCACTTGCACCTGGAAATTAAGTGGTGAAAGATTAGGAAAGTTTAGGACAAAATAAGGTAACTTTGGCTAACATTCCTTCTTTCTTGCTTGCATTCTTTACTTCCTTTTCTTGAATTAATTTCTTCATAACTTCAGCACAAGCCTAGCCTCTTTTGGTCTTCCAATTCGTCCATCCACCTTGCTCCATGCATGTGTTATCCATTCCAAGCCCAAAACTGCTCCAAAAGGCACCAAAATGCACTTTCTTGCTACTTTAGCCCTTTGGACCTACAAACACACGAAAATAGCTTAAAATAACTAGGAACTAACAACATAATGTTGGAAATGTGCCCTAAAGCCAATCATATGATGATACTTTACGGACATTTCACATGTTAAACTAATCTAGTTTACATATAAAAGGCAAACATTATATTGTATATATTGTATATACACTCAATGTAGTCATAAAGTTCAAACCATTCAACTGAGACGGTTTATAAATCCTTCTTGACTACCTTGGAGCTTGTGGTATAGGAACTAGGTTGTTATATTTGTTGATTATCATCTTGTCTCTCAAAGAACCCATTCTTTTGAGTTCTATTCCTAGTTCATTTGCTCTAAGGCAAATCACATTGTAGGATTACAATGAACTACTCAACAAACAACATTTGTTGGTTGGTTTATAGAAGTGATATCCAAAGGTTAATTTAAGGATATCCACAAGATAATTTTTAAACAAATATTGCTCATTAGCACACAACCCCAAATCTTAACATGATTAAGATTTGTCTTTCTTTCCAACTACATCCTATGGAGTTATGAAAATTTTGGAAGATCTTCTAATTGACAATCATATTGTTTTAGAAGTATATATCCTATATATATGGGTAATTGATAACATCCAACGAACTAAATCTTATTCGAGTTCATTCTTCTCCTAATGGAGAAAATCATTATCTTATGATGCTAATTTCCTTGATATCTTTCAAGGAAACTCATCTAAAGTGTTACCTTTCCTTAGATTAAATCTAAGGAGGTAAGTACTTTAGACGTCTTACTCATCAACTTACATTTCTTGAATTCTTTGAAACCTTTTGCAAAGTATTCGGACTTGTGTTTATTCATAATAAACTATAGTCCAACCGAGAGTGATCTTCGGTGAATGTCAAACAACATGAGTAGTAAAACAAAGCAAGAACTAGAACTAGACATATTTGAACGAAATTGGTTGCATTAGATGGATGATGGGCTAGCTAGAGGGTTCTTCTCCACACATGACACACTTGCATTCAAATTGATTTCCAATTGTTTCTTTCAATAGACCATGAAACTCAATACCCCAGGTTAACCGTGACATCACTTTCTTAACCTTCAAGTTCTCCTTAAGTTATTGAATTGGATGGGAAATCACATACAACAATTCAAAACATTATGTAAAAGTCCCCTACGTGAAAAGCACAATAAAGGTACAATCAAAGATCATTAAGCTTCTTGAAAACTATAAACATTGATGAGGCATTCGTAACTATGATGAGCATGATACTCCTGCCAAGAATTCACTTAACGTGATCGTTTATAAGCGACCTCCACTACTTGGAAATATAAGTTTGTAACTGTTAGGTGAAACTCCCTTATATTTTAGCTTCAAATCCCTGCATGAAAACTAAGCGTGCACTCTTAATAAACATACAAAAATAAGTTATCAATCAAACGATTAAGCAAATTGAATTCACAACTTATGAAATAACAAATGAAGGTAATCAATTCATAATGCAAGTATAATCAAGGTTTTGAATAGCCCCATAGCCAAAAAGGGCTTAGTTCCTCATAATCGCAACCATGAGTTCTCATGTGACATGAGTATGAGAACTCCTCGTTGATCGTGTTCAGTGAACTCATTCTCTATTGAGCACCTACGTACTTGTCTTGATGTCACACACACTAATGACTCGAGACTAGTCACTCTCCCTGAGAGAAGGCACAGTACGTACTGATCTTATCGGACTGTCAATGCCCAATTGGCAATCCTATGATCAGGAACGTTTAGGATGTGTCTACGAAAGAATGGTCTCATTAATCTAACTTCATTAGATTGCATTCTCCCAATCACATATTCCTTGGACTTTATCGTTTAAGCATATAACATTTATATGAGACGGCTCAAACAATAATGTTTGCCCTTTATATGTAAACTAGATTAGTTTAACATGTGAAATGTCCGTAAAGTATCATCATATGATTGGCTTTAGGGCACATTTCCAACAATCTCCCACTTGCACTAGAGCCAATCAGCTTGTTCATCTGTTATGATTCCTCTTCTGTAGTCATTTCATAAATGGCTGAGTAGTAGGCCTAGGCAATGGATATCTATATGTTATCCATAGAAGCAACCTTGAGAATATCGACGTCACCATTATACATGATTCCCAATCATGTGGTTCAGTCTCTCATATGAGTTCGGATCTTGATGAGACCTTGATTCCCTGGCTTGAGCTATCGCCCCATTAGTGTCATAGTGTCAGTACACTAGATACACTTTCTGGTTGGAACCGAATAGAGAGTTCATAAATGAACTTTCCCATCCAAACAACATTGTTGTAAACTTCTATATGGCAATATATTTTGCATTCATAATGGAACATACTAAAGTCATTACTTTAATGTTTCCATCCAAATATCTCTTTAGTCATAATAAAGGGATACCTGTTTATCTCTTCATTCATAATGAAGAAACATCCAATGATGGATTAGATTCATAATCTAATACATTTACGCTTCCATTACGTTACTCTAATTCTTCCTTGATCTTTGAGGAACCTATCCTTCATTATTTCTTAAATACTTAAGGATTCACTTGACAGTTGCCATGGTTCTGATCCTGGGCTTGCACTGATATCGCCTTGTACCTTTCTAGGTACAACTCATATCAATGTTTTTCATACAATATGAAATAAATAAATCACCTTTCTGCGTATGCATAAAGGATTCGATTTACGCATTATTTCTTTGGGAGTCAAAGGGTACGTTCCCTTTGAGAAGAGCAACTACTTAGTCTAACTAAAGTTGTCCTCCTAATTGAAGTTTATCATCATATGAGAAACTCCCTAGCATATTTTTGTCTATTATTAGGGCATGATATAATCCAATTATATCCTAAAATTTATCATTATAGATTTCCATCCCATGTATATAGACTATGTCTCCCATATACATTCTATCGTTATAGAATGTTTAAAGTCATAACTTTAACGAAGAAGTATTCTTTTCATTTCCAAAATTAATATATCATATATATATTCTAAATTTTAGGAACATGATTAACTCCCACTAATCTTTTGTAAACCTAGTAAACAAAAGATTCATTTACATCTATATGAGAAATCAAACAATTTGATCTTTCTCTCATAAGACGCTTATGGCTCCCACTATCTTGCTAAGATCCATGATGGTTGGATCTCTACAACTTACATGTTTTGTGATTCATAGTTTTAGACATATATTATTAGGACTATCTTAATAATGGTTTCAGAAACCTATATTATGTCCAAACATTGAATCAACATTTAGTTATAGCTAGCTATCTTCGAATTAATTGAAACTAAGACTACGTCAAAGATGGTTCCTTCAAAGTCAACCATTCTCTGTTATTGTAGTCACCTTAAGCTACCAATTAGCTATGAAGGTTTCATTATTTCGGGTCAAATGGTACTTTACCATTTCCTTGAGTATATATTGTATATACACTCAATGTAGTCATAAAGTTCAAACCATTCAACTGAGATGGTTTATAAATCCTTCTTGACTACCTTGGAGCTTGTGGTATAGGAACTAGGTTGTTATATTTGTTGATTATCATCTTGTCTCTCAAAGAACCCATTCTTTTGAGTTCTATTCCTAGTTCATTTGCTCTAAGGCAAATCACATTGTAGGATTACAATGAACTACTCAACAAACAACATTTGTTGGTTGGTTTATAGAAGTGATATCCAAAGGTTAATTTAAGGATATCCACAAGATAATTTTTAAACAAATATTGCTCATTAGCACACAACCCCAAATCTTAACATGATTAAGATTTGTCTTTCTTTCCAACTACATCCTATGGAGTTATGAAAATTTTGGAAGATCTTCTAATTGACAATCATATTGTTTTAGAAGTATATATCCTATATATATGGGTAATTGATAACATCCAACGAACTAAATCTTATTCGAGTTCGTTCTTCTCCTAATGGAGAAAATCATTATCTTATGATGCTAATTTCCTTGATATCTTTCAAGGAAACTCATCTAAAGTGTTACCTTTCCTTAGATCAAATCTAAGGAGGTAAGTACTTTAGACGTCTTACTCATCAACTTACATTTCTTGAATTCTTTGAAACCTTTTGCAAAGTATTCGGACTTGTGTTTATTCATAATAAACTATAGTCCAACCGAGAGTGATCTTCGGTGAATGTCAAACAACATGAGTAGTATTTGACTTCTCCTTTGACTACAATAGTCATGGTCCCTAAACTCCCACTATCTCTCTTGAAACCTTTTTCAATTGTGTTATACACATCAAACATTTTGGAGAGTGTGTGGTTATTGTTCACTACATAGTTTACAATAAACTTAGTGAACCATTAGGATAGGGACATAAAGGTGAAGTCCTAGCTTAGTTTCCGTCTCGTTAAGTGGTTTATCACTTCAACACTCAATGATTCAAAATCATCATAAGTCCATGTTGATGGACTATTTTTGTCAACCAACCATTATGTTCTAAACATAATTACAAACTTTCAAGAGTTGTTCAAGGCAACTCTTATTTCTTCATACAACAATTTGTAAGTGAAGAACTATGACACTAAAAGTGTCCTTGTCTTTATGCTAATCTTCGTAAGTTCCTTTGTTCATATAACGAAGGAATAAGCATTGGTTGTTTGTGTTGTCCTCTTCATGATAGACATTTCTAACATGTTCTTCCAATGATACATTATCAATGGGAAGATTGTGAGGATGAGACTTCTTAGGTACATGCACAATCCATTTAAGACAATCTTTGGGATTGTGTTACCAAGTCCGGAAACTAAAACATTCGGATTTTCTTTGTCAAGTTTTGGATAGCGTTTGCAAATATATTGGTAAACAAATACATAACGAATATAAATTGATTGATTTTAAGCCATTTGATTCGGCACCACCCACTATTTTTGGCAAATTCCATATCCCTCATTGGAATTCGAGAGTTTTGGAGGAAACTCTTAGTAGGTTATAGGAGACTCACTATTACCAAGCCCACCTCACAATGATATGATGTTCGCTAGCATTAATAATAATGAGAGAGTACGCTTACTCATTCACAACAACCTCTTGTGATTACCCATCTAGTTTGGCCTCTAGAGAATGTTGCCTCACGATGATACGATGTCGGCGCCATTGCACTTAGTTAAGTTATTCCCACCATGCTTAGTTCGTGAAGGGGTTCAAGAATAGCCTCACGATGATACGATGTCGGCCATCCTCGTTGCCTACACTAACCTCATCATATGTTTATGGATTCCTCCTGAGTATAAGCATGCACTTTGTACTCCCCCATGATAGGGTGAAGCCGGTGTACAAGTCATAAACGATTGGATCCCACCACGGTGGAAGGCCACGAAAGAGTGTTCTAAGCCCTCTCACGCTTATCAACTTAATAATGGTTTGGTTGAGGGTTTTAGGTCTCATCACATATAAGTATTCATTTTAATCTTCATTAAAACAATTTTGGTCCTATTACAACTATTGGTCCATTTGATTCAATTTAGTTGTATATAATACTCCCACTATACTTATAAAACGGTTTTTTAAAGCAAGAGTATATGATACTACTAACATAAGGTTTGCATTCATTTGATGGACTATATAGTTGCCTTAGGGCCTTAGGATGACTATGAACCTTTGTTTAGATTCAACACGAGCCTAGTGTTGAATCTCGGACTAGGGATGGAGATTGATTTTAGTTACGCGTTTAATCACATTCAGGCGTGTTGTCTTAGGGGCGTTGGACCCAACTACTCCATTTTCATGCATATCAAATAAAACAAGAAAATGAGTACTTTAAAGTAAAGGTGAGCTTATGCTCATTACAACATTTGCATAAAACAAATTACTTTAAAGTAAAGAAGAGCTTATGCTCTTTTACAACATTTGATCAAATCAAATTACAACCAAAATTAATCTACACATTCCCATGGTTCAAACAAATTTGAAACGTGTTGGAAATGTGCCCTAAAGCCAATCATATGATGATACTTTACGGACATTTCACATGTTAAACTAATCTAGTTTACATATAAAAGGCAAACATTATTGTTTGAGGCGTCTCATATAAATGTTATATGCTTAAACGATAAAGTCCAAGGAATATGTGATTGGGAGAATGCAATCTAATGAAGTTAGATTAATGAGACCATTCTTTCGTAGACACATCCTAAACATTCCTGATCATAGGATTGCCAATTGGGCATTGACAGTCCGTTAAGATCAGTACGTGCTATGTCTTCTCTCAGGGAGAGTGACTAGTCTCGAGTCATTGGTGTGTGTGACATCAAGACAAGTACGTAGGTGCTCAATAGAGAATGAGTTCACTGAACACGATCAACGAGGAGTTCTCATACTCATGTCACATGAGAACTCATGTTTGGGATAATGCAAATTAGTCCTTTGACCTGAGGCATCACAGTTGTTGTCTTGTGGTTAAGTCCTTGATCTTTGATTATGTCAAAGTCACCCCATCGGGGTGTCCACGACATCATTGGGGTTAAGCCACTTAGTCATGGAGACAAGTGAATGTGCAACAAGGGATCTCTAACCTTCAAAATGGTTTGAGGGAGAATACTCTATGATATGATTAAAATCTCTGGCCAGAGTATGAATGAGATTGGGGAATGCGTTCCAAATCACATTCAAGGTAATCATAAAATGCAAATGAATCACATTGGATAGTAGACATGAATAAATAAACTATCAAACCAAACAATGTGGTCAAGAGTATTAGATTAGAGAAAGACCGTATTGCATTTGTAATCCTAAACTGAATAGGTTCTCTACCTCTTCTGATTAGCTTGGGTAGTCATGATATGCTGCTAGGGGTCACTCATGGTTTGTGGAAGCCCTAAACGTGTGTAATCACTAAAGGGAGAATTGAAAGTAAGTTTCAATTCACAATCGATGTAAAATGGTTTTAATCGCCCACTGCCTCGCTAAAAGGAACCTAATGTATCGTACACCGAGTAAGGTGGAGATTGAAGAAACAAAGGAGATGAATTAAATGGTTTAATTATTTATGGCAAGGATGAATTAATATGTTAATTAATCAAACGAATAAGTTCGTTAAAAGACCTCGGGATAGTTTTGGACCTTAAGGCCCAATGGGCTTCGAACGTCAAAGCCCATTGACTTAAGTTGTATGACAACTTAATGAATAAAGATTCACAAAGGCCCAAAAGCCCAAATCCATTTAGTGTTGAATTAGGGTTTTTGGTTCTTTAGGTCATTTAAAGAAGTGACTATATAAAGAACTTTATAACCTAAAATTCATAAGTTGTTGATTTTAGAGAAAATTGGTGAGAACACAAAGCTTCCATTTCTCTCTAAGAGGCCAACCACCTTGGGGGATATTGTCTAGCAATTCTATTTCCTCAAGGTCACTCATTTCCTCTCCAATCCAACCTTGGTGTAGAATCTTTAGAGGTTCTCTATTTTGGGAACTTGGAGAATCCTATTCTTTCAACCAAATCCATGGAGCTAAGAAGCAAGGAATGAAGGCCCTATCTCTTGGGTGATTATCCTTTGCATATGCAAAGAGGAATCTACAAAGGTAAATATTTCTCAACTAATAAATGTTGATTTAAAAGTTGAGTCAAGGTTCACCAATCTACTAGGCTTTGAATTTCATGGTTGATGTTTTGTTTTTGAATGCATGAAAGCATGATTCCGCCTTTAATTTGTTAATTGCATGCTATATGATGTTATTCAAATGAACATGTTTTTCACAAAATTTCCTTCAAGTGGTATCAAGAGCCTAGGTCTAGTAGTTGGTGAATCATTTTGGGTTTTGTAGTTCATAGTTTTTGATTTAAAAGTTGTAATATGTTACAAGCTTTATTCTTGTTTCTTTGAATGTAAATTTTGTTAGAAAATTTGCCATCTCAAATGTTGTAGATGTAGTTCATATGAGCATGAATTTTGGAGCTAAAATTTGGTGCCATGTTTTTTGGGAAATTCGGCCAAATCCAAAGGGTGATTTTTTGGGTTCATGTTTGTCTTGTTAAAATGGTTTTAAAGTGACTTTTGGAACCCCTAAGTACCCTAGGATGTTAACCCTCTTTTGAGTGATGAAAATTTGAGTTTTGGTGAGTGAAAACATTCATGGAGCTATTATGAGTTTTCATGAGTGTTCTTCGATGTTCTTGAAGTTCTTGCCAAGAACAAAAAGTTTTGAAGTTTTGATTCAAAATGTTTTATGTTTTTACATAAAGTTTTGGTTTAATTTTAGTGGGTGATTTTAGTGGGTGATCATTATTGGTAAAGTATTATTAATGGTTTTAATGGTAGACAAACTTTTTTAAAAGTTTGACATAAATTCAATTAATGGCTATAATGGTAGACAAACTTTTTTAAAAGTTTAACATAAATTCAAAATATTTCATCTTTACCTCACCTAACAAAACCCACTTACAAAAACTTTGTAAAAATCATATTTTTTCTATCATGGCCGGCCACCCTAATAGAATAGGGTATTTTTGGGTCTTTTATTCAATTACATAAAGTTTTGATACTTTTGTGTATTTGCACTTTGGCCCAAAAGTTTACGTTTTTACGTTAAGGCCCAAAAACGCTAAAGGACAAATTGTTTTGCTCCTTTAATGAATTTTTTTTAGTATTTGTTGAAATTTTTGGGTTCTAGTTGTAATTACATGAAGTAGTGGACTTTTGTGTTTTTACAAAGTGACCCCAAAAGTTTGTGTTTCGCAATATAGCCCAAAAGGTTGTGGTTATTGCATGATGGCCCAAATTAAGTAGGGAACAAAAAAATTGTTTTGTCACTTTAAATGAGAATTGGATTTTCATTTCATTTAGCTCCATTTAAATCAATTTTATGGATACAAAAACCAAATGAAAATGTTGCATTCAATTTAATTAGTTAAAATGTTAATTAATTAAAGGGTGATTATGAACCTAAGCCTACGATAATTGAGCTATGTGAAAGGCCGTTTCAAATTTGTTTGAACCATGGGAATGTGTAGATTAATTTTGGTTGTAATTTGATTTGATCAAATGTTGTAAAAGAGCATAAGCTCTTCTTTACTTTAAAGTAATTTGTTTTATGCAAATGTTGTAAAGAGCATAAGCTCTCTTTTACTTTGAAGTACTTCTTTCTTGCTTTATTTGATATGCGTGAAAATGAAGTAGTTGGGTCCAACGCCCCTAGGAACAACACGCCTTAATGTGATTAAACGCGTAACTAAAATCAATCTCCATCCCTAGTCTGAGATTCAACACAAGGCTCGTGTTGAATCTAAACAAAGGTTCATAGTCATCCTAAGGCCCTAAGGCAACTATATAGTCCATCAAATGAATGCAAACCTTACGTTAGTAGTATCATATACTCTTGCTTTAAAAAAACCGTTTTATAAATATAGTGGGAGTATTATATACAACTAAATTGAATCAAATGGACCAATAGTTGTAATAGGACCAAAATTGTTTTAATGAAGATTAAAATGAATACTTTTATGTGATGAGACCTAAAACCCTCAACCAAACCATTATTAAGTTGAAAAGCGTGAGAGTGCTTAGAACACTCTTTCGTGGCCTTCCACCGTGGTAGGCTCCAATCGTTTATGACTTGTACACCGGCTTCACCCTATCATGGGGGAGTACAAAGTGCATGCTTATACTCAGGAGGAGTCTATATACATACTTGATGAGGTGAGTGTAGGCAACGAGGATGGCCGACATCGTATCATCGTGAGGCTATTCTTGAACCCCTTCACGCACTAAGCATGGTGGGAATGACTTAACTAAGTGCAATGGTGCCGACATCGTATCATCATGAGGCAACATTCTCTAGAGGCCAAATTGATGGGTACTTGCATTAGTTGCAAATGAGTAAGCGTACTCTCTCATTATTATTAATGCTAGCCAACATCATATCATTGTGAGGTGGGCTTGGTAATAGTGAGTCTCCCATAACCTACTAAGAGTTTCCTCCAAAACTCTCGAATTCCAATGAGGGATATGGAATTTGCCAAAAATAGTGGGTGGTGCTATTTGATTTAAAGACCCGAATCAAATGGCTTAAAATCAATCAATTTATATTCGTTATGTATTTGTTTACCAATATATTTGCAAACGCTATCCAAAACTTGACAAAGAAAAACCGAATGTTTTAGTTTCCGGACTTGGTAACACAATCCCAAAGATTGTCTTAAATGGATTGTGCATGTACCTAAGAAGTCTCATCCTCACAATCTTCCTATTGATAATGTATCATTGGAAGAACATGTTAGAAATGTCTATCATGAAGAGGACAACACAAACAACCAATGCTTATTCCTTCGTTATATGAACAAAGGAACTTATGAACAAATAAGAGTTGCCTTGAACAACTCTTGAAAGTTTGTAATTATGTTTAGAACATAATGGTTGGTTGACAAAAATAGTCCATCAACATGGACTTATGATGATTTTGAATCATTGAGTGTTGAAGTGATAAACCACTTAACGAGACGGAAACTAAGCTAGGACTTCACCTTTATGTCCCTATCCTAATGGTTCACTAAGTTTATTGTAAACTATGTAGTGAACAATAACCACACACTCTCCAAAATGTTTGATGTGTATAACACAATTGAAAAATGTTTCAAGAGAGATAGTGGGAGTTTAGGGACCATGACTATTGTAGTCAAAGGAGAAGTCAAATGAAGAAGATAAAATTAACTCCAAGGGAACAAACTTTCTTTATGAAATGATGGACATTGGAAGGGGTATTTGCAAGAAATGTCTTGCAAGTGTCAAGAACACACCTTTCGAAGGTGTTGTAAATTGTTCTTGAATAGTTCAAAACAGTTGGTTCTTCTACTTGAATGCTTGATTCCGTATTAGTAACTATGTTTTACAATCGTTGTAAAAGTGTGACTAATAAGAAGTAGAAGATTAATGAGAAAAGAGAAAGTACTTCACATTCGGAACGTGAATAAAATAAAGATCTCTGCGAAAGCAGATGGTACTAACTTCCTCATATGAACTACCAAAGAAATTGGAAAAACCAAAGATTGTCTTTACATTCCAATTTTAAGGAACTCAATTCCATCACTATAGTAGAGATGGATGAATGTTTTGTTTGACAAAACATTGTTCTTTATTAATCACTGATTGGATTATAGTAATCTAATTGATTGTCTCTATAGTAGAGATGATATGGTAGCGTTAACTGTTTAGAATATAATGATGCTTAAAACCCAAAAGGTTGCTAGATAGTGACTAATCCCAACTGAGTTGTGATACCTCTAAAACATAAATTACGAGTTGGTCATAGATGGATGCTTTGGATCGTTCGATCCGGATCCAATACCTTCTTGTCAAAATTGTATAGAGGCGAAATTTTCGAATCTTTATTCTTTTGGAAAGAAGAAAGAATCACAAAGTTATTGAGGTTAATTCACTTAGATGTTAGTGGCACTTGTCCACAACATAATACTACTCATGTTGTTTGACATTCACCGAAGATCACTCTCGGTTGGACTATAGTTTATTATGAATAAACACAAGTCCGAATACTTTGCAAAAGGTTTCAAAGAATTCAAGAAATGTAAGTTGATGAGTAAGACGTCTAAAGTACTTAGCTCCTTAGATTTGATCCAAGGAAAGGTAACACTTTAGATGAGTTTCCTTGAAAGATATCAAGGAAATTAGCATCATAAGATAATGATTTTCTCCATTAGGAGAAGAACGAACTTGAATAAGATTTAGTTCGTTGAATATTATCAATTACCCATATATATAGGATATATACTTCTAAAACAATATGATTGTCAATTAGGAGATCTTCCAAATTTTCATAACTCCATAGGATGTAGTTGGAAAGAAAGACAAATCTTAATCATGTTAAGATTTGGGGTTGTGTGCTAATGAGCAATATTTGTTTAAAAATTATCTTGTGGATATCCTTAAATTAACCTTTGGATATCACTTCTATAAACCAACCAACAAATGTTGTTTGTTGAGTAGTTCATTGTAATCCTACAATGAGATTTGCCTTAGAGCAAATGAACTAGGAATAGAACTCAAAAGAATGGGTTCTTTGAGAGACAAGATGATAATCAACAAATATAACAACCTAGTTCCTATACCACAAGCTCCAAGGTAGTCAAAAAGAATTTTAAACCGTCTCAGTTGAATGGTTTGAACTTTATGACTACATTGAGTGTATATACAACATATACTCAAGGAAATGGTAAAGTACCATTTGACCCGAAATAATGAAACCTTCATAGCTAATTGGTAGCTTAAGGTGACTACAATCAAAGAGAATGGTTGACTTTGAAGGAACCATCTTTGACGTAGTCTTAGTTTCAATTAATTCGAAGATTGCTAGCTACAACTAAATGGTGATTCAATGTTTGGACATGATATAGGTTTTCGAAACCATTATTAAGATAGTCTTGATAATTTATGTCTAAAACTATGAATCACAAGACATGTAAGTTGTAGAGATCCAACCATCATGGATCTAAGCAAGCTAGTGGGAGCCATAAACGTCTTATGAGGGAAAGATCAAATTGTTTGATTTCTCATAAAGATGTAAATGAATCTTTTGTTTACTAGGTTTACAAAAGATTAGTGGGAGTTAATCATATTCCTAAATTTAAATATATGTATGATATATTAATTTTGGAAATGAAAAGAATACTTCATTATTAAAGTTATGACTTTAAACTTTCTATAACGATAGAATGTATATGGGAGACATAGTCTATATACATGGGATGGAAATCTATAATGATAGATTTTAGGATATAATTGGATTATATCATGCCCTAATAATAGACAAAAGGATGCTAGGAAGTTTCTCATATGATGATAAACTTCAATCAGAAGAACAACTCTAGTGAGACTAGGAGGTAGCTCTTCTCAAAGGGAACGTACCCTTTGACTCCCAAAGAAATAATGCATAAATAGAATCCTTTATGCATAGGCAAAAAGGTGATTTACGTATTTCATATTGTATGAAAACTTTGATATGAATTGTACCTAGATCGGTACAAGGCGATATCAGTGCAAGCCCAGGATCAGAACCATGGCAACTGTCAAGTGAATCCTTAAGTATTTAAGAAATACTAAAGGATAGGTTCCTCGAAGAATGAGGAAAAATTAGAGTAACGTAATGGAAGCGTAAATGTATTAGATTATGAATCTAATCCATCATTGGATGTTTCTTCATTATGAATGAAGAGATAAACAGGTATCCCTTTATTATGACTAAAGAGATATTTGGATGGAAACATTAAAGTAATGACTTTAGTGTGTTCCATTATGAATGCAAAATATATTGCCATATAGAAGTTTACAACAATGTTGTTTGGATGGGAAAGTTCATTTATGAACTCTCCATTCGGGTCCAACCAGAAAGTGTATCTAGTGTACTGACACTACGGCACTAATGGGGCGATAGCTCAAGCCAGGGAATCAAGGTCTCATCAAGATCCGAACTCATATGAGAGACTGAACCACATGATTGGGAATCATGTATAATGGTGACGTCGATATTCTCAAGGTTGCTTCTATGGATAACATATAGATATCCATTGCCTAGGCCTCAGCCATTTATGAAATGACTACAGAAGAGGAATCATCACAGATGAACAAGCTGATTGGCTCTAGTGCAAGTGGGAGATTGTTGGAAATGTGCCCTAAAGCCAATCATATGATGATACTTTACGGACATTTCACATGTTAAACTAATCTAGTTTACATATAAAAGGCAAACATTATTGTTTGAGGCGTCTCATATAAATGTTATATGCTTAAACGATAAAGTCCAAGGAATATGTGATTGGGAGAATGCAATCTAATGAAGTTAGATTAATGAGACCATTCTTTCGTAGACACATCCTAAACATTCCTGATCATAGGATTGCCAATTGGGCATTGACAGTCCGATAAGATCAGTACGTGCTATGTCTTCTCTCAGGGAGAGTGACTAGTCTCGAGTCATTGGTGTGTGTGACATCAAGACAAGTACGTAGGTGCTCAATAGAGAATGAGTCCACTGAACACGATCAACGAGGAGTTCTCATACTCATGTCACATGAGAACTCATAGTTGGGATAATGCAAATTAGTCCTTTGACCTGAGGCATCACAGTTGTTGTCTTGTGGTTAAGTCCTTGATCTTTGATTATGTCAAAGTCACCCCATCGGGGTGTCCACGACATCATTGGGGTTAAGCCACTTAGTCATGGAGACAAGTGAATGTGCAACAAGGGATCTCTAACCTTCAAAATGGTTTGAGGGAGAATACTCTATGATATGATTAAAATCTCTGGCCAGAGTATGAATGAGATTGGGGAATGCGTTCCAAATCACATTCAAGGTAATCATAAAATGCAAATGAATCACATTGGATAGTAGACATGAATAAATAAACTATCAAACCAAACAATGTGGTCAAGAGTATTAGATTAGAGAAAGACCGTATTGCATTTGTAATCCTAAACTGAATAGGTTCTCTACCTCTTCTGATTAGCTTGGGTAGCCATGATATGCTGCTAGGGGTCACTCATGGTTTGTGGAAGCCCTAAACGTGTGTAATCACTAAAGGGAGAATTGAAAGTAAGTTTCAATTCACAATCAATGTAAAATGGTTTTAATCGCCCACTGCCTCGCTAAAAGGAACCTAATGTATCGTACACCGAGTAAGGTGGAGATTGAAGAAACAAAGGAGATGAATTAAATGGTTTAATTATTTATGGCAAAGATTAATTAATATGTTAATTAATCAAACGAATAAGTTCGTTAAAAGACCTCGGGATAGTTTTGGACCTTAAGGCCCAATGGGCTTCGAACGTCAAAGCCCATTGACTTAAGTTGTATGACAACTTAATGAATAAAGATTCACAAAGGCCCAAAAGCCCAAATCCATTTAGTGTTGAATTAGGGTTTTTGGTTCTTTAGGTCATTTAAAGAAGTGACTATATAAAGAACTTTATAACCTAAAATTCATAAGTTGTTGATTTTAGAGAAAATTGGTGAGAACACAAAGCTTCCATTTCTCTCTAAGAGGCCAACCACCTTGGGGGATATTGTCTAGCAATTCTATTTCCTCAAGGTCACTCATTTCCTCTCCAATCCAACCTTGGTGTAGAATCTTTAGAGGTTCTCTATTTTGGGAACTTGGAGAATCCTATTCTTTCAACCAAATCCATGGAGCTAAGAAGCAAGGAATGAAGGCCCTATCTCTTGGGTGATTATCCTTTGCATATGCAAAGAGGAATCTACAAAGGTAAATATTTCTCAACTAATAAATGTTGATTTAAAAGTTGAGTCAAGGTTCACCAATCTACTAGGCTTTGAATTTCATGGTTGATGTTTTGTTTTTGAATGCATGAAAGCATGATTCCGCCTTTAATTTGTTAATTGCATGCTATATGATGTTATTCAAATGAACATGTTTTTCACAAAATTTCCTTCAAAACGGCCTTTCACATAGCTCAATTATCGTAGGCTTAGGTTCATAATCACCCTTTAATTAATTAACACTTTAACTAATTAAACTTGAATGCAACATTTTCATTTTGTTTTTGTATCCATAAAATTGATTTAAATGGAGCTAAATGAAATGAAAATCCAATTCTCATTTAAAGAGACAAAACAATTTTTGTTCCCTACTTAATTTGGGCCATCATGCAATAACCACAACTTTTTGGGCTATATTGCGAAACACAAACTTTTGGGGTCACTTTGTAAAAACACAAAAGTCCACTACTTCATGTAATTACAACTAGAACCCAAAAATTTCAACAAATACAAAAAACTTCATTAAAGGAGCAAAACAATTTGTCCTTTAGCGTTTTTGGGCCTTAACGTAAAAACTTAAACTTTTGGGCTAAAATACAAATACACAAAAGTATCAAAACTTTATGTAATTGCACAAAAGGCCCAAAAATACCCTACATGTAGGGTGGCCGGTTTTAGGGATAAAATAGAGTGGAGATAAGTCCAATTGTACAAAGTTTATGAAAGTGGATTTTGTTAGGTGAGGTAAAGATGAAACATATATGATATATATTGAATTTATGTCAAACTTTTATAAAAGTTTGTGTACCATTAATTGAATTTATGTCAAACTTTTAAAAAAGTTTGTCTACCATTAAAACCATTAATAATACTTTACCAATAACCATCACCCACTAAAATTAAACCAAAACTTTATGTAAAAACATAAAACTTTTTGAATCAAAACTTCAAAACTTTTTGTTCTTGTCAAGAACTTCAAGAACATTGAAGAACACTCATGAAAACTCATAATAGCTCCATGAATGTTTTCACTCACCAAAACTCAAATTTTCACCACTCAAAAGATGGCTAACATCCTAGGGTACTTAGGGGTTCCAAAAGTCACTTTAAAACCATTTTAACAAGACAAACATGAACCCAAAAAATCACCCTTTGGATTTGGCCGAATTTCCCCAAAAACATGGCACCAAATTTTAGCTCCAAAATTCATGCTCATATGAACTACATCTACAACATTTGAGATGGCAAATTTTCTAACAAAATTTACATTCAAAGAAACAAGAATAAAGCTTGTAACATATTACAACTTTTAAATCAAAAACTATGAACTACAAAACCCAAAATGATTCACCAACTACTAGACCTAGGCTCTTGATACCACTTGAAGGAAATTTTGTGAAAAACATGTTCATTTGAGCAACATCAATAGCATGCAATTAACAAATTAAAGGCGGAATCATGCTTGCATGCACTCAAAAACAAAAACATCAACCATAAAATTCAAAGCCTAGTAGATTGGTGAACCTTGACTCAACTTAAAACAACATTTGTTAGTTGAGAAATATTTACCTTTGTAGATTCCTCTTTGCATATGCAAAGGATAATCACCCAAGAGATAGGGCCTTCATTCCTTGCTTCTTAGCTCCATGGATTTGGTTGAAAGAATTGGATTCTCCAAGTTCCCAAAATAGAGAACCTCTAAAGATTCTACACCAAGGTTGGATTGGAGAAGAAATGAGTGACCTTGGAGTAGTGGGATTGCTAGATGCACCCCCCAAGGAGGCCGGCCTCTTTAGAGAGAAAATGAGAGACATGTTCTCTCTAATTCTCCCAAAAGAAACCCTTATGAATTTTAGGCTATAAAGTTCTTTATATAGTCACTTCTTTAAATGACCTAAAGAACCAAAAAACCCTAATTCTAGCACATATGGCCGGCCATTTAATGGATATGGGCTTTTGGGCCTTTGTGAATCTTTATTCATTAAGTTGTCATACAACTTAAGTCAATGGGTTTTGACGTTCGAAGCCCATTGGGCCTTAAGGTCCAAAACTATCCCGAGGTCTTTAACGAACTTATTCGTTTGATTAATTAACATATTAATTAATCCTTGCCACAAATAATTAAACCATTTAATTATTCTTACTCATCTCCATTGTTTCTTCAATCTCCACCTTACATGGTGTACGATCCATTAGGTTCCTTTTAGCGAGGCAGTGGGCGATTAAAACCATTTTACATCGATTGTGAATTTGAAACTTACTTTCAATTCTCCCTTTAGTGATTACACACGTTTAGGGCTTCCACAAACCATGAGTGACACCTAGCAGCATATCATGGTTACCCAAGCTAATCAGAAGAGGTTGATGTGATAATAACTAGCACTCAAATTAAACCCTCTTTTGTCAAATTGTAGTAAAGATGTAAGTAGGGATCGTTCTAGACCGGGGATTAGGAGGGATTGATAAACACTTGGAACTGACTTAAAAACTCAAAAACAAAGTTTAAAACACTAAACTAGACTCAAAGAATGGAAAACTAAAGTTTAAAACACTTAAACAAACCTAGAACTCAAAACAGCAACTAGAAGGCTCAAAACTGCCTAAAAACCACTTTCTGGGCAGTTTTGAGCACCTACTCTAATTTGGACGAAATTTGATGAAAACTTGAATCAAAACACTTAGAAACACAAATCAAAACACTTTCTAACTAATCTAAGACTTCAAAATAAAGGGGGATTTGTTTTGGACGAAAATTGAAAACAAAACAGAAACTTTAAAACAAAACAGATTGTAAAACGTTTTTGGATGAAAAGGATGGATAAAAGGCTAGTTAGGAGGTTCTTCTCCACACATGACACACTTGCAAACAAAACGATTTTCAGTTGTTCTTCCAATAAATTATGAAACTCAACACCCCAAGTTAATTAGATACGCTTAAATTAACCTTCAAGTTCTCCTTAAGTTAATGAATTGGATGGGAAAGCGCATACAACAATTCAAAGCATTCCTCAAAGGTTCCTTACGTGATGAGCACAATAAGGATACAATCAAGAATCATGAAGCACAATGAGAACTATAAGTGTTGACGAGGCATTCGTTACTATGATGAGCATGAAACTAATGCCAAGAATTCATTCAACGCGATCGTTTATAAGCGACCTTCACTACTTGTGATTATAAGATTGTAACTATTAGGTGAAACTCCCTCATAATCTAGCATCATATTCATGCATGAAAACTAAGCGTGCACTCTCAATCAACATACACAAATAAGTTATCAATCAAGTAGATGAACGAATTGAAACCACAACTTATGAAATAACAACTGAACGTAATCAAATCATATTGCAAGCATATTCATGGTTTCGAATCACCCCCCAACTAAGGGGGTTTAGTTCCTCATACTCACAAGCAAAGATACATAAATTTAGAAATTAAAATCCAAAGGAAGAAAACACCTAGAACGCTCCAACTTGGCAGCAAGCTCATCAACGAATTCTCCTTCCTCCTTGCTGCGGCAGAGAACTTTAGAACAGGTTTTTGGGGTTATTTGTGGTGTAGAATGGATGTGGAATGGTATGGGAAGGTTTAGGGTTGATGGGGGTACGGCTAGGGATGATTTTGGGTCAGAAAATATGGTGAAAGGTGAAGGAAGGCTGCTGCAAAGTGTGATGGATGTGTTTGACGAATTTATGAATTGTGGAGGGTGTATGGCTGGATGGGATGAATGGAATGTGTGTGGGAGGTGTGGTTTTTCTGAACTCCATGATAAATGGTTGAATGGGGATTATATAGTGGCTGAAAATGTCAAGCAAACATCAAGTAATGGACAATCTGCCATCCTTGCAGAAATCCACTTCATGGTGGTCCAATTTCTGCCATTCCTTGTTGTCTCTTCACTGCCCATGATGATTCCTTGCTGCCCATAATGATTCCTTGCTGCCCATGATGATTCCTTGCTGCCCATAATGATTCCTTGCTGCCCATGATGATCCCATTCTTCCATGCTTTAATTTCTGATTCCTTGCTGCCCATGTGGTGTGTGTGTTGCTGTTTTAATTATCAAATTCGTCCATCCACATGTCTTCATGTTTGCACCATCCAATCTTGGCCCAAAAATGCTCCAAAATGCTCCAAATTGGCTCAAAATGCATACTTTGCCATATGAACCTGAAATTGCACGAAAATGACCTTAAACACTATAATAAGTTATAACTAACTACGAAAATGCAAGAAAACAACATAACTAAGTAGCATAAATATGCTCCTATCAAATTCCCCCACACTTAGCTTTTGCTAGTCCTCGAGCAAAACAAAATAAACAAAACGAAACAAAGTCAATAAACACACTCTAATCCTTCCAACATTTGCCTCAGGGATTTCCAATGAACATGACATGTTAAAGATCGTTATCCCCACAAATTGGAGTCATCTTTACACAAGCACATACTTAATTTAAGCCACAACTTACAAATTCACAAGTAATCAATTAAAACAATGCTTTGAATGAAGTAACATGCCTTAGAGAATTCCTTCAATTCCTTACAAGATATACACTCTATTTTCACTCAGATTTTCTAACTCCACACCCTACACTAGTCATATGTGAGAAGATTGATGTAGATATGAAAACGAATGCTCACATATATATTTTACAAAGAATGCAATTTCTAGAGTTAAGAAGCATGTTATGATATGATCTCATGAATGGAATGCTACTACTTAGATGCGAGAACCAGTGACACCATATGCTCATACCAAATTCAAACTCCACAAATTGAAACACATAACACTCAAGATAGAAGTTAAGGGTTGTAACGGGGCTTGGGGTATTGGTTAACAAAGAAAGGATAGGGAAAACAAACGTTCTTCAAGCGATAGTAAGCAACGTAATGAAATTGAGACTTAGAATTCACTTGAATGGCAGAAACTAACTTTAAAACACAAGGGAAAGATTTAGACAACTCCTTAGGGCCGAATTCATTGTTTTGGACCCTTACTTCAACAAACAAAACTTTGGAGCTCTTTTTCACAACTTTTCATACTTTTTCGCTTCATTTTTTCTTTTTCCACGAATTCTATTTTCTTTTCTTTTCTTTGAACCCGTGCTTTATGGCACACAAATTCACATAACAAAAACTTCCCCCACACTTGTTTTCTGCCACAAAAGAATTCTAATTGAATCATGCTTTACTATGCTTAAAGAACAAAGGAATGGATAGTCCTAATCTAGGCTAGGTGAGGAAAACATGGGTTAACAAGGAAAAGGCTAAACAAGGCTCAATGGGGTTGGAACCTACAAAACATAATGACATAGGGGATTCACGGCATTTTGGCTAAGGTGGTGGTCACTACACAACTTCATCTTGAATATGTGTTATGCAAATCAATAACATGCTTTGAATGAAATGGGCATGAGTTCTAGCATTTGGAACTAAATGATGAAACGCCTTCTAAGTAGTAACCAAGCAAGGAATATTGAGATCATGCAACGACTTAGAAAACAAAGAATGCACAGATTTTAACTCTCCAAATAAACGTTTAGGCTCAAGTCTCACAAGGTTGTAGCGTTATTTTGAGTTCCTTCCTTCAAGCATGTTACAAAAACTGATTTTTTTTTTTTATGATTGCATGTGAATTCATAAGTTATAACCATAACCAAGCATAAACAAAGAGTAAATCAAACTTTCATCCATGTTAATCACTCTCTTTAACAGTCATGCAATTAAAAACCAAATCCTCATCATTGTGTTGGAAGGTACCCTAAGACACAAACAAACACACAAAAACAACTCTTTTTGGGTTTTTAAAACAAATTTTTCAAATTTTTATGTGATTTTCGGATTTTTGCATCAAAACACACTAAAACACACCAAAACTGCTCAAAAACACTTAAAAACAGCAAGGAACAAGTCTCCAAGTTAAGGGTGATATAATCCCACCAATTTGCATCTAAAACACTTAGTTACCCCCCCCACACTTAAATCAAACATTGTCCTCAATGTTTCAAGCATAAAATCACACCAAACAAAAGGACACACAAAAACAGTAACTAAAACAACTAAATAGGCAGATTCGAAAGAAACAACAAAGAGAAGAGTTTAGGAACGCAAATCTGGAATTGGAGTGATTCCTTGGTCTTCCTTTGTTAAATTGCATGGGTTGCCTCCCAAGTAGCGCTTTCTTTAACGTCTTGAAGCCGGACGATACTTCTTCTTTAAGCTCCCCTAGGTCCCATAGCATGAAATTGATCCTTGAACGGAAGGTGATACGTGAAGTGATCCGGCAATGGTTTAAATTCGAGAATGGGTGCCTGAATCATTAACAACATGTAAGTATAAAACGTAATGGAAATTGGAGAAGATGACTTACTTGCTTTGTCCGACACAAACTCAATTACAAACACCGCATCTTTGAAGGTTGTAGGGATATTGGACTTGGCCAGATTGAATGTGATGGTTGGGCCTTGTCCCGTGTCATAAAATGCAACTTCTTTGGCATTGGTTGTTTCAACTACATCCTCTTTGATGAATTCTTGATACTCCTCAACCACTTTTTCCTCGTGAATTGTTGGAAAGGTGTCCAAGATGTCTTTCTTCCCCTCATCTTTCATGGATTGCATGAACCTGCCAGGGAAAGGTGCATTTGGGGGAACAAAGTTAGAAATAATTAAATTTGGAACAACCTTACTTGAATGGGGTGGTGTAGGAATATTGGGAGGTTGCGGCAAGGGTTGTTCTTCCCTTGCCGTGCCTTGTGCATCCTCCTCCTCTTCGAACAGTAGCAATTCATCCATGGGCTCATCTTCAACCATTTGTTCTTGAATTTGTTCAATGCATTCTGCATTCTGCCTAAATTGATTGTTCCACTCAGCCAACTCTTTTGCTTGATAGAAATCCTCAATTGGTTGCCAAAATGCGTCTTGTTGAAATGGTTGAGCTTCCCTGCCCTGCTCCAAAGAATTCAGTTGTTGAATAACTTCCTTATAATAATTTGATATACCTGAATTTGGATGTGAAGATTGAGGGGGAGGCTGTGGTGGTGCATATGAATCCTCATATGGTTGCCAATATGTTTCTTGTTGAACTTGTTGAGCTTCCCACCACATAGAGTTTGAATGATCACTCCAATCGCTTTGTGGATATTGATTGGCTTGGTATCCTTGCCTATAAGACGCACTAAATGTAGGGACATTTTGCATTGTGGTCCTTTCAGCAAACTGCGACAATTGAGAAGTAAGATTTGCCAATTGAGCTTGAATGCTAGGAAAATTCATGTCTTACTTCTCAAGCACCTAAAATCAAAGAAAAAGAACTAAAGCAAATATCAAAAGTAACATCAACCAAAGAAAATAAAACTAAGTTAGAAACTAAAACAAAAACAAACTAAACAAAAAGAAAAGAACCAAGGGATTAGCAAAGTTGCTAATCCCCGGCAACGGCGCCAAAATTTGATGTGATAATAACTAGCACTCAAATTAAACCCTCTTTTGTCAAATTGTAGTAAAGATGTAAGTAGGGATCGTTCTAGACCGGGGATTAGGAGGGATTGATAAACACTTGGAACTGACTTAAAAACTCAAAAACAAAGTTTAAAACACTAAACTAGACTCAAAGAATGGAAAACTAAAGTTTAAAACACTTAAACAAACCTAGAACTCAAAACAGCAACTAGAAGGCTCAAAACTGCCTAAAAACCACTTTCTGGGCAGTTTTGAGCACCTACTCTAATTTGGACGAAATTTGATGAAAACTTGAATCAAAACACTTAGAAACACAAATCAAAACACTTTCTAACTAATCTAAGACTTCAAAATAAAGGGGGATTTGTTTTGGACGAAAATTGAAAACAAAACAGAAACTTTAAAACAAAACAGATTGTAAAACGTTTTTGGATGAAAAGGATGGATAAAAGGCTAGTTAGGAGGTTCTTCTCCACACATGACACACTTGCAAACAAAACGATTTTCAGTTGTTCTTCCAATAAATTATGAAACTCAACACCCCAAGTTAATTAGATACGCTTAAATTAACCTTCAAGTTCTCCTTAAGTTAATGAATTGGATGGGAAAGCGCATACAACAATTCAAAGCATTCCTCAAAGGTTCCTTACGTGATGAGCACAATAAGGATACAATCAAGAATCATGAAGCACAATGAGAACTATAAGTGTTGACGAGGCATTCGTTACTATGATGAGCATGAAACTAATGCCAAGAATTCATTCAACGCGATCGTTTATAAGCGACCTTCACTACTTGTGATTATAAGATTGTAACTATTAGGTGAAACTCCCTCATAATCTAGCATCATATTCATGCATGAAAACTAAGCGTGCACTCTCAATCAACATACACAAATAAGTTATCAATCAAGTAGATGAACGAATTGAAACCACAACTTATGAAATAACAACTGAACGTAATCAAATCATATTGCAAGCATATTCATGGTTTCGAATCACCCCCCAACTAAGGGGGTTTAGTTCCTCATACTCACAAGCAAAGATACATAAATTTAGAAATTAAAATCCAAAGGAAGAAAACACCTAGAACGCTCCAACTTGGCAGCAAGCTCATCAACGAATTCTCCTTCCTCCTTGCTGCGGCAGAGAACTTTAGAACAGGTTTTTGGGGTTATTTGTGGTGTAGAATGGATGTGGAATGGTATGGGAAGGTTTAGGGTTGATGGGGGTACGGCTAGGGATGATTTTGGGTCAGAAAATATGGTGAAAGGTGAAGGAAGGCTGCTGCAAAGTGTGATGGATGTGTTTGACGAATTTATGAATTGTGGAGGGTGTATGGCTGGATGGGATGAATGGAATGTGTGTGGGAGGTGTGGTTTTTCTGAACTCCATGATAAATGGTTGAATGGGGATTATATAGTGGCTGAAAATGTCAAGCAAACATCAAGTAATGGACAATCTGCCATCCTTGCAGAAATCCACTTCATGGTGGTCCAATTTCTGCCATTCCTTGTTGTCTCTTCACTGCCCATGATGATTCCTTGCTGCCCATAATGATTCCTTGCTGCCCATGATGATTCCTTGCTGCCCATAATGATTCCTTGCTGCCCATGATGATCCCATTCTTCCATGCTTTAATTTCTGATTCCTTGCTGCCCATGTGGTGTGTGTGTTGCTGTTTTAATTATCAAATTCGTCCATCCACATGTCTTCATGTTTGCACCATCCAATCTTGGCCCAAAAATGCTCCAAAATGCTCCAAATTGGCTCAAAATGCATACTTTGCCATATGAACCTGAAATTGCACGAAAATGACCTTAAACACTATAATAAGTTATAACTAACTACGAAAATGCAAGAAAACAACATAACTAAGTAGCATAAATATGCTCCTATCAGAGGTAGAGAACCTATTCAGCTTAGGATTACAAATGCAATACGGTATTTCTCTAATATAATACTCTTGACCACATTGTTTGGTTTGATAGTTTATTTATTCATGTCTACTATCCAATGTGATTCGTTTGCTTATATGATTACCTTGAATGTGATTTGGAACGCATTCCCTAATCTCATTCATACTCTGGCCAGAGATTTTAATCATATCATAGAGTATTCTCCCTCAAGCCATTTGAAGGTTAAAGATCCCTTGTTGCACACTCACTTGTCTCCATAACTAAGTGACTTAACCCCAATGATGTCGTGGACACCCCGATGGGGTGACTTTGACATAATCAAAGATCAAGGACTTAACCACAAGACAACTGTGATACCTCAGGTCAAAGGACTAATTTGCATTATCCCAACCATGAGTTCTCATGTGACATGAGTATGAGAACTCCTCGTTGATCGTGTTCAGTGGACTCATTCTCTATTGAGCACCTACGTACTTGTCTTGATGTCACACACACCAATGACTCGAGACTAGTCACTCTCCCTGAGAGAAGGCACAGTACGTACTGATCTTATCGGACTGTCAATGCCCAATTGGCAATCCTATGATCAGGAACGTTTAGGATGTGTCTACGAAAGAATGGTCTCATTAATCTAACTTCATTAGATTGCATTCTCCCAATCACATATTCCTTGGACTTTATCGTTTAAGCATATAACATTTATATGAGATGGCTCAAACAATAATGTTTGCCCTTTATATGTAAACTAGATTAGTTTAACATGTGAAATGTCCGTAAAGTATCATCATATGATTGGCTTTAGGGCACATTTCCAACACACCTACCATTACATCCACTCATTACCACCACCCACTACATCCTCTCCCTAGCCTATAAATACATCCATCCACCATTCACCATAAGAGACATATAGCCATCAAAGAGGCACTACATTCACATCTCACAACTCCATACACTTACACTTTCATTCCCTAGCCGTGAACACCTTACATTCATCCAAATATTCCGACATCCCACAAACACATACAATTCCATTCCCTTGCCGTGGCATCCATCCAACCTAAATGCATTCATAACCTTTCCATATATCCATACACATCCTTAGATACTTGTGATGCAACAAGGTGGTGAAAACGAAGGTCCTTGGTGTTTCAAGCTTGAAACTTTGGAGCGTTTTAGGTGTACTTCGTTCTTGCTTTCAATGTCTACTTTGTTATTTTCTGATTTTGTTGCAATTATGAGTAACTAAACCCCCCTTAGCTAGGGGGGGAATTCAAAGCCAGGAACATACTTGCAATATGAATTGATTACCCTCTAGCTAGCCCATCATCCATAGTTTACCCAAAATTCGTCCAAAAATCTGTTTTAGTTTACAATCTATTTGTTTTGTTTTTAAATTCGTCAAAATCAAATCCCCCCCTTTACTTTAAAGTATTTTATTAGTCAAAATCTGTTTTGATTTGTGTTTTTAAGTGTCTTGAGTCAAGTTAGAACCTAATTTCGTCCAAAACCATCCCTAGAGTCAGTTTAGAGTCAATTCATTGTTTTAAGCTGTTTTGAGTCTTTTTAGTTTGTATTGCATCTTTTGAGTGTAGTTTGGTGTTTTAAACTTAACTTGACATTTTTAAGTCAGTTTCAAGTGTTTTAGCAATCCCTCCTAATCCCCGGCCTAGAACGATCCCTACTTACATTCTTTACTACAATTGACAATAAGAGGGTTTAATTTGTGTGCTAAGTTAATTTTCGCATCAAATTTTTGGCGCCGTTGCCGGGGATTAGCAATTTTGCTAATCCCTTGTTATCTCTTTTTGTTTATTTTCATGTGTTTTTATGTTAGTTAATAACCTTGTTTGTTTGCTTGTTTTAGGTACTAGTTTATGACTCGGAGTTCTCATCCGGTTCGTGAGCATATCTTGAACTTTGACGACGATTTTGAGAGGACTTTGAGAAGGAATAGGAATCAGCAAGATCATAACCCACCTATTCCTAAACCTGAGTTTGAAGAACATCCACTTGAAGAAGAAGAGGAAGATCCCAACATGGTAGCGGACAATCGAACAATCAAGGAGCTTTCCGCTTCGGGATTGGACAATGCCGCTCCCCTATGCATCCAATACCCCATGGCTGGCCTATTAAAGATGGACGAGTTCGAATTGAAATCAAGTTTGTTGCATCACATTCCTAAGTTCCACGGGATGTCCATAGAAGATCCTAATAAACACTTGAAGGAGTTTGAGGTTGTTTGCTCGAGCATGACCCCTGTGAATGTTGATGGGAGCATTCTGAAAATGAAGGCTTTTCCCTTTTCTCTCTTAGAAAAGGCTAAAGATTGGTTGTATGAGCTAGCCCCCGGAACTGTCACATCATGGGAGAGTATGAAACGGGCATTTTTGGAGAAGTTTTTCCCAACTTCTCGAGTCATTCTACTACGCAAAAACATTAGTGGCATTCAGCAAAACCAAGGTGAATCATTTCCCACTTAATATGAGCGTTTAAAAACCCTTGTTGCTTCATGTCCACAACACCAGATGAAGGAGGGGCTTCTTCTTCAATATTTCTACGAAGGGCTTCTACCAATTGAACGCCAAATGCTAGACGCCTTAGCGGGAAGAGCTTTGGTGGACAAAACACCCATGGCTGCCAAGACCTTAATTGCTAACCGAGCATTGAATGCTCAACAATATGAAGGCATTGGTCAAAGGGACACCCCACGACAGCAAATGAATGAGGTATGTTCCACATCCGACATTCAATCGCAATTAGCTAATCTTACTTCCTTTGTGTCTCAGATGGCCGAAGGAATGAGGATGAAAGAACTAAGTGTATGTGGTGTGTGTTCTATCCAAGGACATGCCTCTGAAAAATGCCCTCAATTGATTGAAAATGGTGGATGGGAAAGCGCCAATGCAATTGGATTTCAAGGCCAAAACCAGCCAAGGAACGATCCATATTCTAATACGTACAATCCAGGTTGGAGAGACCATCCAAATTTCAGGTAGAGGGAGCCCCAACAACCCCAACAACAAGGAGGCTTTAGGCAGCAACCTCCGGGCTTCTATACCAAGCAATACGCACCAACACAAGCCCCACAACAACTTGCCCAAAACACATCAGGTACATCTTTAGATAATGAGACACTTCTTAAGTTACTCACCAATTTGTCTCAGGGGCAAGAAAATCAAGCCAAAGCAATGCAAAACCAAGACAAAAGGGTGGACCAAATGGAGAAGTAAATTGGGGAGATTGCAGAGTTTGTAGGATAATTCAGAGAGCAAGGTAAGTTGCCTAGTTCAACCGTTGTCACCCCGAAGGAAGGATTCAAATCTGCCAAAGCCATGAGTTTGCGAAGTGGAAAACAAGTTGGATCTGAACCCCAACCTTCCAAATCACGTTCCAATGAGGTTGAAGAGTTGATAATTGAAGAGAATGAGCAAAGCAGGCCCACAGAAAGGGTGGAAACACCTTTGCCGCAGGCCTCAAATGCTCCTAAACCTTCCAATTCGGCCAACAAAGGTAAGGAAGTTCCAATTTTGATTAATTCTAACGTTGTTCCTCCAAATGTACCATTTCCTCGTAGGTTTATGCAATCAAAGAAGGAGGAGGCTGAAAAAGATATTTTGGAAACGTTTAGAAAAGTTCAAGTCAATATACCACTTTTGGATGCAATTAAGCAAGTTCCAAGGTATGCCAAGTTTTTAAAAGAACTTTGCATAACTAGGAAGAGAATTTCGAGCAAGGAGGTTGTCAAGGTAAGTGAAAATGTCTCAGCTATTTTACAACGTAAACTGCCCACTAAATGCAAGGATCCGGGTAGTTTTACCATTCCTTGTGTAATTGGTAATACTCGTTTTGAATCTGCCATGTTAGACTTAGGTGCATCTATAAATGTCATGCCTTATTCAATCTATGCATTTATGCACTTAGGCGAATTAAAAATGATGGTGTGATTATACAATTGGCCGATCGATCTAATGCCTATCCAAAGGGAGTTTTGGAAGATGTTTTAGTGCAGGTTAATCACTTAATCTTTCCGGCGGATTTCTACATGCTTGAAATGGACGAGTCGGACCATTCCCCTACATTGCCCATCCTCCTTGGACGGCCATTCATGAAAACTGCCCGTACTAAGATTGATGTGTTTAATGGAACTTTGACGATGAAATTTGATGGGGAAGTTATCAATTTCAATCTTTCTGATTCTATCAAGTATCCTAGTGAGGATCACTCATGTTTTTCTATTGATGTATTTGCTTCTTTGGCGCAAGACCATTTTGAACAATTGAATGACGATGCACTTGAATTGGTCATTGCACGAGGAATGGACATTCAAAACAATGAAGCAGTAACCATACACCGCAACGGCATGAATGATTTTTCCCTTGCCGTACCACCTAATGAAGACGTGATGGAGATGGTGGCTGCCCTTGAATCATTGCCACTACACTCTGGTAAGTCATCATCTCAAGCACACTCACGACACAAGAGGAGGACAAGTTGGTAAGGGTGCTAAGGGAGTACAAAACAACAATTGGGTGGACATTGGCCGACATAAAAGGAATCAGTCCCACCACTTGCATGCATCGCATACTTTTGGAGAAGGGGTCTAAAACATCTCGAGAGGCTTAACGCCGACTCAACCCTCCAATGAATGAAGTTGTGAAGAAGGAAATAATCAAGCTTTTAGATTGTGGAGTGATCTATCCTATTTCCAATAGTCGTTGGGTTTCGCCCGTTCAATGTGTTCCAAAGAAATCCGGAGTAACTGTGGTGACAAATGCCGAAAATGAGCTTGTGCCTACTCGAATCCAAACAGGTTGGAGGGTGTGTATCGATTACAGGAAGATCAACGCCACCACTAGGAATGACCACTTCCATTTGCCATTCATTGATCAAATGCTTGAGAGGTTAGCGGGTTATGCTTTCTATTGTTTTCTTGATGGTTATTCTGGTTATAATCAAATTGTCATAGCACCTGAGGACCAAGAAAAAACCACTTTCACATGCCCCTTTGGTACATTTGCTTATCGTCGCATGCCATTTGGTTTATGTAATGCACCTGCCACATTTTAAAGATGCATGATGAGCATATTTTTTTATTATGTTGAGAAACTTATTGAAGTTTTTATGGATGATTTCAGCGTTTTTGGTGATTCATTTGATGGTTGTTTGCATAATCTCAGTTTGATCTTAAAACGATGTGTTGAAATTAAGCTTGTTCTCAATTGGGGAAAATGTCATTTCATTGTTAAACAAGGCATAGTTTTAGGACATATCATCTCTGAAAAAGGAATGGAGGTTGATAAATCAAAGATCGATCTTGTACGTCACTTACCCTCTCCTACTTCGGTTAGAGAGGTTCGTTCTTTTCTTGGACATCCAGGTTTCTATCGAAGATTTATCAAAGATTTCACAAAGGTTTCCCAACCTCTTTGCCGTCTCCTTCAAAAAGATGTGGCGTTTGACTTCAATAAGGAGTGCACGGCATCCTTCAAACAACTCAAGGAGTTGCTGACCACGGTTCCCATTATTGTTCCACCGGATTGGAGCCATCCTTTTGAGCTCATGTGTGAAGCATCCGATTATGCTTTAGGGGCTGTTTTAGGACAGAGGAAGGATAAGAGGCCGCATGTCATCTACTATGCTTCACGGACGTTGAATGATGCCCAATTAAACTATTCCACAACGGAAAAAGAACTTCTTGCCGTTGTCTTTGCTTTAGATAAATTTCGATCATATTTAATTGGTACTAAAGTAATTGTTTTCACTGATCATGCAACTTTAAAATATTTGCTCAGCAAGAAGGAGGCCAAGCCAAGGCTAATTCGATGGATATTGCTTCTTCAAGAGTTCGACATTGAGATTCGAGACAAAAAGGGAAGTGAAAACGTGGTGGCTGACCACCTAAGTCGTATGATGCATAATGAGGAGTCTCTACCCATTGCTTAAACGTTTCCTGATGAACAATTGATGTCCATTAAGGTAAGTGAACCTTGGTATGCTGATTTGGTCAACTTTTTGGTGTCTAAACGAATTCCAAGCACTCTTACTAGACACCAACGTGATAAGCTTAGAAATGATGCACAGTTTTATGTATGGGATGATCCATATTTGTGGAAATATTGCCCTGATCAGATTATTCGTCGATGTGTGCATGATTCTGAGTTTCATTCCATTTTAAGCTTTTGTCATACATATGCATGTGGTGGTCACTTTGGCACACAAAGAACAGCACTTAAGGTGTTACAATGTGGGTTCTATTGGCCTAGTATCTTTAAGGATGCTAGAACTTTTTGCTTAACATGTGATAAATGCCAAAGAACAGGAAATATAAGTGCAAGGGATTAAATGCCGCAGGTTTCCATCCTCAATGTTGAAATTTTTGATATTTGGGGTATTGATTTTATGGGGCCATTTCCTTCCTCGAATGGTTTCATGTATATTTTGCTTGCAATTGATCATGTGTCAAAGTGGGTGGAAGCAAAAGCCACCCGGACTAATGATTCTAAAGTGGTTGCAGATTTCATTAAAACTAACATATTTGCAAGGTTTGGCATGCCGCGAGTGATCATCAGTGATGAAGGGTCTCACTTTTGCAATCGGACCATTGAGGCGTTATTGAGGAAGTACAATGTCAACCATAAGGTTTCTACACCTTACCATCCTCAAACAAATGGCCAAGCTGAGGTTTCGAATCAAGAGATCAAACAGATTCTAGAGAAGACCGTTGCGCCAACAAGGAAGGATTGGAGCTTACGCTTAGATGATACACTGTGGGCATATCGTACGGCGTACAAAACACCCATTAGGATGTTCCTATTTCGGCTCATCTATGGCAAGCCATGCCATCTCCCCGTCGAATTGGAGCACAAAGCTCATTGGGCAGTCAAGAAGTTTAACATGGACCTAGGTGCAGCGGGATGTCAAAGGAAACTTCAATTACATGAACTTGATGAGATAAGGAACGAGGCGTATGAAAATGCCCGCATTTACAAGGAAAAGACGAAAGCTTTCCATGACAAAATGATTCGTGGCAAAACATGAAGGAAAAATTTTGTCCTAGCTAAGAACATGTAAGAACATTTGAATACATATGCAAACTATTAACTCTTTAAAGTAGGCATGCATCCAAAAACAATTCATAAAACCCATGACTTTCAAAGCCTAGTATATGGTGAACCAAAAGACTCTTTAACAACATTAAAGAGAATGAAGAATTTAGAGATTCTTTACCCTTGAAGCTCATCCTTGTTTACACAAGGGATTCACCCAAGTGGAGGGCCTTCAAGTCACCTCCTTGCTCCTTGGATCTTCCTTGTGATTTTCCTCCTTTTAGTGCTCCTTTGCTTCTTTGAGGATTTGAGGATTTGTTCTCCAAAACACCAAAAGTTTGATGTCTCTAAGTCTCTTCACCAAGGATGTATCTTGTGAGGATGAAAATGGATGACTTAGGGAAGTAGAAATTGCTAGATTTATTCCCTAAGTGTTTGGCCTCTTGGAGAAAAAGAGAGAAAACGTTTTTCCCAATTTCAACAACAAAAACCCCTAAAATGAAAACCAAGCTATAAACTTGAATTTACACTTCATTTCAAGTGAGTGGCAAACTTGTAATTAATCCAAGTTTGCTACCCTCACCCTTATGGCCGGCCATACTTTGTTATTGGGCTAATTTGCCCATTTTGTTTTAGTTGTCATACAACTTAAACACAATGGGCCTTTTGGACCAAAACGTTTTTGGGCCCCGAAACCCAAAACCAACATATAAGCCCAATACGAACCTTTCGTAAAATTAATTAACTAATTAATTAATCTTGACCATTCTTCAATTAAACCATTTAATTGCTTATCCATTTCATTTAATTTCTTCACATACATCCTTACTCGATGTACGATCCATCAGGTTCCAATTAGCGAGGCAGTGGGCGATGTTACTCTTAACAATCGATTGTGAATTGAAACCACATTTCAATTCTCCCTTTGATGATTAGTGTTTGCTAATCATTAGGGCTTCCACAAACCATGAGTGACACCTAGCAGTATGTCATGGTTACCCAAGCTAAGTACAATTGGTTGGAGAACCTATCCAGTTACAACTACAATGCAATACGGTCCTTCTCTAATACAATACTCTTAATCACATTGTTTAAGTGATAGTTTGTTTCATGTCTACTATCCAATGCGATACTTTCCTATATGATTCCCTTGAATATGATTTGGAACATCTTCCTAAGTCATATTCATTTGCTTTGGCCAAAGACTTTAGAATCATATCTTAGAGTATTATCCTTCCACCATGGAAGGTTAGAGATCCCTTGTTGTGCATTCATATGCCTACATGACTAGATAGCTTGACCCCAACAATGCCGTGGACAATCCGAAGGAATGCCGTTGTCATGATTAAAGATCAAGGACCTAACCATTAGACATCTATGATGCCTCAGGTCAAAGGACTACTTTGCATATTGTAACTTTAGAGTTCTTACATGACATGTATGTTCGAACTCTCTTTTGATCGTAGTTCAGTGTACTCGATTACTCTTTCGAGCACCTATGTGTTTGTCTTAGTGTCCAACACCAAATGACTTGAGACTAGTTCATACTCACGTTTGAGTCAACATAACACATACTAACCTTAACGGATTGTCAATGCCCAATTGGCAATCCTATGGCTAGGAACGTTTTAGGAATGAACATAAGAGAAACGTCTCGTTAATCTAACTCATTAGATCACTTATCTCTTAGACCAAATACATCCCTTGGATTCTCTTATTGCTTAAACACATGATACAATAAATAGTGATTAACAATAAGTCTTGCCCTCCATTAAACATATAAAAGTTTAACACATTAAGTATTCCAAAAAGCTATTACATCAAATGAGTGGCTTTGTGGGCATACTTCCAACAAAACATTCTCCATAGGGCCGAAAGTTTTACTCTTCAATTTCCGTCTTCGTTTATTTCCGGGTAAGTTGCGTTCCAAATGGATTGGTCCTTTTGTGGTTACTAATGTTTTTCCTCATGGGGCAGTCCAATTACAAAGTTTGAAGACGCAACAAGAATTCAAGGTGAATGGGCATCGTTTGAAGCCCTATTATGAGGCCTTTAAGGAGCATGTCGTGGAGAATGTACCCCTCCATGTCGTGGGCCCTGTTCAAGCTTAAATGGAGATATCTGATAGGAGCATATTTATGTGACTTAGTTAGCTTGTTTTCTTAAATTTTCATAGTTAGGTTCTACTTATTATAGTTTTTTAAGCTATTTTCGTGTGTTTGTAGGTCCATATGACAAAGTTGGCAAGAAAGTGCAATTTGGAGCATTTTGAGGCAGTTTTGGGCACCAAATGGATAGCTTATGAATGGAGCAAGATGGATGGACGAATTTGAAGTTCAAGAGGCTAGGAATGTGCTGAAAAGAGTGAAGAAATAAATCCAAGTCAAGGAAGATAAGAAATCAGCTCAAAAGATGGAACATTATCCAAAACCTTATCCAACCTTATCTTATCTTATCCTTGCCTAACCTAACCTTATCTTATCCTATCGTATCCAAATCAATTTGTGCCTTAATTCCAGCTATTTCTAAGGGATAATTATGCATTTAAACTATATAGTTCAGATTCTACAACCTTTATCCTTCTAGAACCCCTAAATTGGTGCTAAAACATATTTTCTAGAAGCACCTAAAAATCTGGCGCCTAGACCCTTTCTAGAAGCCCTAGAACCTGCAATCATTTTCCCTTAGGATTGTGCAATCCTTTTCCCTTCAGATTTTGGTGAACCCTAGTCCTTTTCCTTCATGAATTGTGCCAAATACACATTCCTTTCCTTCAGAAATTCGTGGGTTTCCCTAGCCCTATAAATACAAACCTTTGTGCAGCAATTAATCCACCATCCTCTACCATAAATCACCTACATCCATCCACCACACCATCCACCACAATCCTCTTGTGCCGCAGCTAAGGAAGGAGAAGAAGGAGCCATCTGGAGTGTTTCTAGGTGTATTCTATCTTTGTTTTCAATGTCTAAATTTATTTATCTTTGCTTTATGCGTATGAGGAACTAAACCCCCCTTGGCTAGGGGGGGGATTCGAAACCATGTTTTATGCTTGCTATATGATTTGATTACTTCTAATTGTGTTTCATAAGTTGTGAATTCAATTTACTTATCTATATGAATTAAACTGATTTGTGTGTGTTGGTTGAGAGTGCACGCTTAATTGTCATGCATAAATCTAATGCTAGGATATAAGGGAGTTTCACCTAATCGTTATGAACTTATATTCGCAAGTAGTAAAGGTTGTTGATCACAATCGTGTTAAGTAAATTCTTGGCATAAGTTTCATGCAATTCATAGTAACAAGTGCTTCGTCAATGCTTATGATTTTCATAGAACTTAATGATTCTTGCTTGTATCTCTATTATGCAATTCATGTAGGGAACTTGTGGGGAATGCTTTGGGTTGTCGTATGCAATCATCCAATTCAATGACTTTAGGAAAATCTGAGGGTTTATTAGTGCAATTCACGGTTAATCTGGGGCGTTGAGAATTCGTAGTTTATTGAAAAGCAATTGGAAATCGTTTTGTATGCAAGTGTGACATGTGTGGAGAAGAACCCTATAGCTAGCTTTCCATCCATTCACTTTAATCAAATTCGTTTTAAAATCTGTTTTAGTTTACAAAGTTTTGTTTTCTTTTCAATTTTCGTCAAAACCAATTCCCCCTTTACTTTGAAGTGTTAGATTAGTTAAAATCTGTTTTGGTTTGTGTTTTTAAGTGTCTTGAGTCAAGTTAAAACCAATTTTCGTCCAAATAACTCCCTAGAGTCAGTTTTGAGTCTATTTGGTTGTTTTGTGCTGTTTTGAGTCTTTTAAGTTTGTTTTGAGTCTTGTGAGTCTTGTTAAGTGTTTTTAAGTTTATTTTTGTGTTTTTAAGTCAATTTCAATTAGATTGGCAATCCCTCCTAATCCCCGGTCCAGAACGATCCCTACTTATACATATACTACAATTGTCAAAAGAGGGTTTAATTTGTGTGTTAAGTTAATTTTCGCATCAATATCATCCGGCTGGAAGACGTTAAAGCAAGCGCTTCTTGGGAGGCAACCCATGTATTCAAATAAGGAAGATTTTTTAATTGCTCCACGATTGGTTTTGCGTTCCTAAAACCTTCCTTTTTTCTGCAGTTTTATTTTGCCATGTTTGTCAAATTTATTTGTTGCTTGTTTGATTGTTTTTGGTGTGGGTTTATGTTTGAAACTTTGACAAGTAAACAAAGTTTTTTTTACATTAATTTTCGTGGAAGAGGAACATGAGGTAGAAAGGTAGAAAAGTACAAGAAAATGCAAATAAACAGTAAGGAGTCTTCATTGGTCAAGTGGTGCCTCAACATTCGACGGACCTCCAGAAAGACGAAGCACCAAAGATTGATTATCCGGAGCCTCAACACTTGGTGAAGCGCCAGAGGACGAAGGTAGAAGTTGCCGCTGGAGTAAAGCCACAAACCTCTTATGATCACTCTGAATCCAAACTTCGGACTCCTGCAGCTGGTCAAGCTTCCTCTTCATGCTTGTTGAGTAATTAGTTGCGAGCATGTGCAACTCTTTATTCTCGTGCCTAAGCACTCTGACCTCTTGCCGAAGACTGGCCACCTCAGCAATCAACGACTCAACCTGACGAGATCGAGCAAGAAGGCGTTGGCCCATGTTTGAAACTGAGCCTGCACATCGGACTCTGTAGGCCAGAGAGTCCTGAACAGCCAGCTCGTCGGACCGCCTGGAAAGTATCCTAGTGTCTCTAGGAGTGAGAAGATTTATGGCCACCACTGAAGCGGTTGTATCGTTCATCATCATCGAATCCCCAACTATAAGAGGACCATTGGGAGATACGAAGGACGGCTACCAAATGTTGTTTGGAGAAGATATGTCACTATCTTCCCCGACATTCAAGTTAAGACGACGGTCAGAAGGGCAAGACATTTTCGAAGGTGTGAAGAAAAAGAAGAGGTCGGACAAATCAAGATCTTAGAAGTGCAAGAAGGGAGCTTCTACAGGTGGAAATTCAAGTGTGCTTTGGAACGTAATGCGTGCCTCTATAAAAATCAGCACTCGACGGAGCATCAAAAATCGAAAAGGCGAGTTCAGAAATCGAAGGGGTAAGCTTAGAGATCGAAGAGACACCTGCTTTCTCAAAAGTTGGGATGCTCAGAAACCATGGGCCAATCTCAGAAATCGAAGAGGCACTTGCTTTTTCAGACGTGTCATCACCTGTCACATGCACACTCAGCTTTGCGGAAATCACGGTCAATTTGTCGAAGTGTCGATGTCAGATATCGAAGAGGCGCCAGTCTTTTTCAGCCTCGTCAGCACCTGTCACATGCACACTCAGCTTTGCGGAAATTACGGGCAATTTGTCAAAGATTTCTGATGAAGAAGAAAGCATGTGAAGCCATACTGTTTAATCAGCCAACGGTTGCCGACACGAGTAAAAGAACAGTACCGCTACCAGTTATGAAGAAATCCTTATAAATGTCAACCTTCATAGCAATGCAGACATACTCAACCTTTCTTCATCTCCAAAAATGCATTCCCAACGAAGCCTCTCGAGTCACTCAGTGTTCCTCATCCCTTGGGGCACCTCTGCAAACAAGTCATCAAGAACAAAAGTATTTCATATCATGAAGGTTGAAAGCAAAAGTATCTCATATCATGCTTTCTCCCTGTCATTTTCCTTGTTTTTGTGACAAGGAGAAAGCGGGCAATCAGCCAGCACTTGGTGTCAATCTTCTGATCTAAGAACCGACTGCCTGGAACTCCTTCCTGATTGCTTACCTAGCATTGCTCTCGAATGCTCATCTTCAACTGCTGATGTACTTCCGAAGAAGATGCCACATCTGCCTGGAGAACAGATAAGGCAAGTGAAAATGATACCTTGAAGCATGTGGAGACAACGTGCTAATTCATCTTCAAGATCAAGTCTCATTTTCCTTGCTAAGAAGTTCCCCAGCACAGTTCAAAAATAAACCTGTGGAAAGATACTTCTTCAAAAGAAAAAGTATCTCATATCATCAGAGTCAAATGCAAAGATATCTTATGACATGCTTTTCCTTTACCCTTGCTCTTGCCTGCGAGACAAGGAGAAAGAAAGCAATCGGTCGGCACGTGGACAGATTGAACAAAGAAACAGACCATCACCTCTACCTCGTGCCTACCTGCCGTGCAGACGAAACAAGCAGAGAAAAATGCTGCCTGCACACTCAATCAACCCAGCAGAAGGAGTCTGAGTTGAAACCAAGAGCTCGAGAAGCTTCAACAACATATGGATGCATCAGTCGCCAAAGAGCAAAGCCTCGCCGTACAAGGCCATCAAATCACCACCACCAATCAAGTCTCATTTTCCTTGCTAAGAAGTTCCCTAGCCCAGTTCGAGATCAAAGCTGTGGAAAGTCAACAAGATCATCTCTCCATAACCAGATTTGTGTTCTTAAACTCCACTCTGTCTGGTTTTTACTTTGTCATACTTGTCATGTTTATTCATTGTTTTTTTGTTTGCTTGTTTTTGTGTGAGTTTATGCCTGAAACATTGAGGACAATGTTTGATTTAAGTGTGGGGGGGGTAACCAAGTTGTTTTGCATGAAATTCGTGGGAGTTTATCACCCATTACTTCTAGTGTTGTTCCTTGCTGTTTTTAAGTGTTTTTATGCTGTTTTGGACTGTTTTAGTGTGTTTCAACATAAAAATCCGAAAATCTCATAAAAATTTGAAAAATTGTTTTGAAAAACCCAAAAAGAGTTGTTTTTGTGTGTTTGTTTGTGTCTTAAGATACCTTCCAACACAATGATGAGGATTTGGTTTTTAATTACATGACTGTTAAAGAGAGTTATAAACATGGATGAAAATTTGATTTACTCTTTGATGTATGCTTGGTTGTGGTTATAAATTATGAATTCACATGCAATCATAAAGGAAAAATCAGTTTTTGTAACATGCTTGAAGGAAGGAACTCAAATGAATGCTACAACATTGTGAGACTTGAGCCTAAACGTTTATTTGGAGAGTTAATAATCTGTGCACCATTGTTTTCTAAAAGTCGTTGCATGATCTCATTATTCTTTGCTTGGTTGCTACTTAGAAGGCGTTTCATCATTTAGTTCCAAATGCTAGAACTCATGCCTATTTCATTCAAAGCATGCTATTGATTTGCATAACACATATTCAAGATGAAGTTGTGTAGTGACCACCAAAGCCAAATTGCCGTGCTCCTATTTCATTATTTGTTTAAGTTTAACCCCGTTGAGCCTTGTTAAGCCTATGTTCTTTATTACCCACACTATCCTAACCTAGCCTAGTGTTAGGACCATCCATACCCTTGTTCTTGAAGCATAGTAAAACATGACTTAAAATGAACTCCTTTTTTATCAATGTATTGCAGAAAGCAAGTGTGGGGGAAGTGATTGTTGTGTGTGTGTGTGTGTGTGCGCCAAAGTCCTTAATAAGGCACGGTAGAAAAGAAAAAAAAAATTGAAAAAAAAAAAGTATGAAAAAGAGCTCTAAAGTGTTGTTTGTTAAAGAAAGGGTTCAAAGCATTGAATTCGGCACTAAGTGTTGCATAAATCTTCCCTTTGTAATTAAAAGTTGATTCTGCATTCTAAAGTGATTTCCAAGTGTCTATTTCATTGCTTTGCTTGCTATCGCTTTAAGAACGTTTGTTATCCCTATCCTTTCTTTGTTAGCCAGTACCCCCAAGCCCTGTTACAACCCTTGACTTCAATCTTGAGTGTTGTGTGTTTCAATTTGTGGAGTTCCAAATTGGTTTGAGCATATGGTGTCACTGGTTCTCGCTTCTAAGTAGTAGCATTCCATTCATGAGATCATATCTAAACATGCTTAATAACTCCAGAAAATTGCTTTCTTTGTTATAACATATGTGAGTAAAAATAGAGAGTATCTTGTAAGGAATTGAGCAAATTCTCTAAGGCATGTTACTACATTCAAAACATCATTTTAATTGGTTAATTGTGAACTAGTAAGTGGTGACTGTGATTAAGTATGTGCTCAAGTGTAAGGATGACCAAAATCTGTGGGAATGATAATTTTTAACATGTCATGTTTCATTAAAAATCCCTGAGGCAATTGTTGGAAGGTCTAGGTTGTGTTTTGTTTTGCTCGAGGACTAGCAAAAGCTAAGTGTGGGGGAATTTGATAGGAGCATATTTATGCGACTTAGTTAGCTTGTTTCTTGGCATTTATGTTGTTAGTTCGTAGTTATTTTAGTATTTTAAGCTATTTTCGTGTGTTTGTAGGTCCAAAGGGTTAATGTGGAAAAGAAGTGCATTTTGGAGCATTTTTGGGCATGGAATGGATAGCATATGCTTGGAGCAAAAGGAATGGACGAAATTTGAAGTTTGTGCATCATCCTCTCCCTATAAATAACCATTTTAGCACACTCATTTCACCCAACACATTCACCTACCACTACATCCACTCATTTCACCCAACACATCCATTCACCTACAACTCCATCCACTCATTTCACCCAACACATCCACTCATTATAACCACCCAACACATTCACCTACCACTACATCCACTCATTTCAACCACCAAACACATTCACCTACCACTACTTGCAAATATAAGTTTGTAACTATTAGGTGAAACTCCCTTATATTTTAGCTTCAAATCCCTGCATGAAAACTAAGTTGGCCACCTTAATTGACACACAAGAATAAGTTATCAATCAAACGTTTAAGCAAATTGCATTCACAACTCATGAAATAACAATTGAAAGTAATCAATTCATCTTGCAAGCAAAATCATGGTATTGAATAGCCCCTTAGCCAAAAAGGCTTAGTTCCTCATGTTCACAAAACAAAGGAAAACAGATTTATACATTGTAAACAAAAGAAAGAAAACACCTAAACGCTCCAACGATCCAATGTTGAACAGCAAGAACATTCAAGCACTTCTTCTTCCCCTCCTTTGATGCGGCACAAGGTTTGGTGGTGAGTTTAGGGGGTTATGGATGGTGTAGAAGGATGGATTTAGGGTTAGGATAAGTGTGTGGGGCGGCAAGGGTGGTTTTAGGTCAGAAATTATGGAGAATGGTGAAGGATGGATGTGTTGAGAGTGTAGATGAATTTCTGGCGTGAATGGGTGAGTGTATGGATGCTTTGGCACGACTAGGGTATTTATTTAAAGAATTTAGAATGTTTTAAGGCTAGGAAATAATCTAGGTGATGTGAAATATATAAGCACACAAATTAAACCCTCTTTTTATCAATTGTAGCAAAGTATGTAAGTAGGGATCGTTCTAGGCCGGGGATTATGAGGGATTGCTAAATCACTTGAAAACTGACTCAAAACGTAAAAACAAAGTTAAAACACTAAACTAGACTCAAAGAATGCAAAACTAAACTCTAAAACACTAAAACAAACTAAAAACTCAAAACAACACATAAACACTCAAAACTGCCTTAAAAACACAATCTGGGCAGTTTTGAACACCAAACACAAATTTGGACGAAAATAGGTTATAACTTGACTCAAGACACTTAAAAACACAAACTAAATTGATTTCTAACTAATCTAACACTTCAAAATAAAGGGGGATTTGGTTTTGACCAAATTGAAAACAAAACAAAAACTTTGTAAACTAAAACAGATTTTAAAACGAATTTGATTAAAGTGAATGGATGGAAAGCTAGCTAAGGGGTTCTTCTCCACACATGTCACACTTGCATACAAAACGATTTCCAATTCCTTTTCAATAAATTATGAATTCTCAACGCCCCAGATTAACCGTGAATTGCACTAATTAACCCTCAGATTTTCCTAAAGTCATTGAATTGGATGATTGCATACGACAACCCAAAGCATTCCCCACAAGTTCCCTACATGAATTGCATAATAGAGATACAAGCAAGAATCATTAAGTTCTATGAAAATCATAAGCATTGACGAGGCACTCGTTACTATGAATTGCATGAAACTTATGCCAAGAATTACGTAACACGATTGTGATCAACAACCTTTACTACTTGCGAATATAAGTTCATAACGATTAGGTGAAACTCCCTTATATCCTAGCATTAGATTTATGCATGAAAATTAAGCGTGCACTCTCAACCAACACACACAAATCAGTTTTAATTCATGTAGATAAGTAAATTGAATTCACAACTTATGAAACACAATTAGAAGTAATCAAATCATATAGCAAGCATAAACATGGTTTCGAATCCCCCCCTAGCCAAGGGGGGTTTAGTTCCTCATACGCACAAAACAAAGATAAACAAATTTAGACATTGAGAACAAAAGAAAGAAAACACCTAGACGCTCCAACAATCCAATCTTGAACAACAAGCACGCCTATGGACTGTCCTCCTTCCTCTTTGCTGCGGCACAAGACTTAGGGATAGGTTTTGGGGTTATGAATGGTGTAGAATGGATGGGGGATAGTATGGTGGTGGTTAGGATGGATGGGTGGTGCAACAAGGGGTGTTTAGGATTGATGTGAAAATTACTTGACACACAAATTAAACCCTCTTTTTGACAATTGTAGTATAGATGTAAGTAGGGTATCGTTCTAGGCCGGGGATTAGGAGGGCTTGCTAAATCCTCTCAAAAACATAAAAACAAAGTTACAAATGTAAATAAAAGACTTTAAAAGTAAAGGGGGATTTGGATTTGATGAATTTAGAAACAAAACATAAACTTTGGAAAACAAAACAAGTTTTAAAACGAATTTGGTTTAAATAAATGGATGGAAGGCTAGCTAAGGGGTTCTTCTCCACACATGTCTTGCTTGCATACAAAACGATTTCCAATTGTATTTCAATAACTTATTAATTCTCAATGCCCCAAGTTAATTAGGTACGCTTAAATTAACCCTCAGATTTTCCTACTTTTATTGAGTTGGATGATTGCATACGACAACCCAAAGCATTCCTCACAAGTTCCCTAAATGAATTACATAATAGAGATACAAGCAAGAATCATTAAGTTCTATGAAAATCATAAGCATTGACGAGACACTCGTTACTATGGAATACGCATGAAACTTATGCCAAGAATTTACTTAACGCGATTGTGACTAGCAACCTTCACTACTTGTGAATATAAGTTCATGACGATTAGGTGAAACTCCCTTATATTCTAGCATCAAATTCATGCATGCAAACTAAGTGTCGACCCTCAATCAACATACACAAATCAGTTTTTATACGAACGGATAAGTAAATTGAATTCATAACTTATGAAACGCAATTAAAAGTAATCAAATCATATTGCAAGCATGGACATGTGTTTCGAATCCCCCCCTAGCCAAGGGGGGTTTAGTTCCTCATTATTACAAAACAAAGATAAACAAATTTAAACATTGAAAAACAAAGGAAAGAAAGCACCTAAACGTTCCAACGATCCATGTTGGATAGCAAGCGCGTCCAAGGACTTTTCTCCTTCTCTTTGCCGCAACAACAAGGTTGGAATGATGTTGAAGGGTTGGTTATTTGGAGGAATGGATGGGAAGGGGTTTAGATATGTAGGGAGAGGCAAGGCAAGGCTTGGAGAATGGTTTATTTCTTGATGATTTGAATGAGGTTGCTGCCATGGTATTTATAGGAAAAGGATGGACATGTTTAATGCAAAAATCTGGTGGAATGAAGTAGGTAAGGCATGGCAAGGTGGAGAATTGTTGGTGAGGGTAGGTTTTGAGTCATCCACTCACATGTCATGGTGAGTTAAGCATTGCATCATCCACTCACATGTCATGGTGATTTAAGCATTGCATCATCACTCAAATTTCTGGTGAAAGTGAATCAATGCCCACGGCATTGAAGAATTTCTTGGTTTTGAGTGAAGTTTTGGTCAATCCTTCTAGAAATTTATCCCTACTTGCAACTTGTATTTGTTTCACCAGATTTTTAGCATGTTTCTATCCTCATTTGACTTCAAATTCGTCCATCCATCTTGCTCATAACATATGTAATCCATTCCAAGCTCAAAACTGCTCCAAAATGCACCAAAATGCACTTTCTTGCTACCTTAGCCCTTTGGACCTACAAACACACGAAAATAGCTTAAAGTACTAAAATAACTAAGAACTAATAACGTAAATGCAAGAAAACTAGTTAACTAAGTCGCATAAATATGCGTCTATCAAGGATCAAGAATTATGGAGAATGGTGGTGGAAGGTTGCGGCAGAGAGTATGGATGTGTTTCTGACGTGAATTGATATGTATGGGAGGTGGTAATGTTGGAAATATGCCCTGAAAGTCAATCTTTGGAAGAAACCTTTCAGGACAATGAATGGATGTATAGATGACTCTTATACATCAAATGGCAAAGATACTAATTAGGACTATCTCTATAAATGATATATGTCCTAAATAGTGAATCCATGGACAATGGATTGATGGAAGATGTAATCTAATGATGTTAGACTACAGAGACCTTCTTCACATAACCATCATGTCCAAAAGGTTCCTGGTCATAGGATTGTCGGAGGGATACTGACAATGCATAGACTGGTACATACTATGTCTGCTTCAATTGGAAGAATGGAAAGTCTTATCCCATTCGTGTAAAGACACTAAGACAGGTATGTAGGTGCTCATTAAGGGAATGAGATCACTGAACACAATCGAACGAGAGTACTTGCATGGAGGTCTACTCACATGTCAAGCAAGTAACTCTAATGGTTGGAATAATGTAAGTAGTCCTTTGACCTGAGGCATCATCGTTGTCTTGTGGTTAAGTACTTGATCTTTGATTATGTCAAAGTCACTCCATCCGCGGGTGTCCACGGCATAGTCGGGGTTAAGCCACTTAGTCATGAAGGCAAGTGAATGCTCAACAAGGAATCTCTAATCCTCGTTATGAGAGGATGAATACTCTAAGATATGATTCGGGAATCTTCGGCCGAAGTATCGAGCGTAATAAAGGAAAGTGTTCCTATACGGCTCAATTGAATCATATAAGAAGGAATAATCACATTTGGGGTTTGACATATTATATCCATACCCTAATAGTGTGATTGAGAGTATTGTTTAGAGAAGGATCGAATTACATTGTAATTCCAATTGAATAGGTTCTCTGAACAACTTACATTAGCTTGGGTAGCCATGATATATGGTTAGATGTCACTCATGGCTTGTGAGTTCTTCTAGATGATTAAATGTAGTCGTCAAAGAAGAAGGTGAATTAAAAGTAAGTTTTAATTCACTAAGTGATTGGATTAAATATAATCAATTGGATTGGTGCCAATCACCTCACTGCCTTGCTAATTAGAACCTAAAACGATTGTTCACCAATACACTTTTGTAATGAGTAATTAATGGATGATGGAAATAATTAATTGGATTAATTAAGTGTTGTGATTAATTAGAAAGTCTAAAGGAATCATAAAAGCGATATAAGATCATTTTGGGCTTAAAGAAACGTTCGGGTTTAATTGGGCCCATTGGGCCTAAACCTATTGGGCTTTTATTTAAGCATAGGATGACTTAAAATGATAAAAGCCCAAAAGCCCAAACAACACTAAGGGGGCCGGCCATATAGAGTGAAATGGAGAGATAGGAGGTCAAATGTTGACTTGTTTCTTTTTGGGTATAAAAGGAATTTTATAGCAAATATTTTCATTAGGGTTTTTTGAAGTGTTGAAAGAACAAAAAGAGAAAAGAAAAATATCTCTCTAACACTCAAAGGGCCGGCCACCAAGGGGGAGTTTTAGCTAATCATATAATCTCTCTTTTGGTTATTCCTTCATCATTCTCACTACACTAGTGGGTGAGGATCTTTAGAGGTTTTCAATTTTGGAAACTTGAAGAGAACCTAGGAGCACTCATTCTAAACAAAGTGGAGGAGGCAAGGAATGAGGCTAGGCTCAAGGAGTTCAAGGAGCAAAGGGCTTGGAGGTGGTCCATCCTTGGTCTAAGATCTAGATCAAGAGGTATAAAACTACTCCTAAACTTTGTTCTTAAATAAATTTGTTTATGATGCATCTTACATAAACCTATGCATCTTGAAGGGGATTTGCATGACTATTGCTTTTATATTATTTGATAACATGCTTCCGTTGCTTTCGTATATAAATTTTGAATTGTATATGCATGCTAGTCATTAGAAATCCCACATTAAATCTCATAAATTTCCCTTCAAGTGGTATCAGAGCCAAAGGTTTATATATGATGTGTCCTTTTGGATTTTATGCATATGGGTTTTAATTTTATGTATGACATATTATTGCTTCATTCAAAGTATGTTTATCTTTTGTTTTTCAATGGTTGAAAAATGTGAATCAATAGTTGAAAAGATATGTATGCAAAAGTGTTTTGGATGCATGAATGAAGAATGAGTTTAGAACAAAAAAATTGGGGTTTTGAACCATTGGGAGGGCACGACAATAATGGGTTTTTTGGCTATGTGTTTGTGTTTTTATTTTGAATCACACACACACACTTTAAAGCTAGAAAGTAGAAATCTTGTCACTTTTGTTTTTGGGTTTGAAAAATCACCAAGAAAGTACAAATCTTGAAATTGTTTTCATGGTTTTGTTCTTGGTGTTCATGTTTTGGTTTTTGGTGAAAATGGTTTTATTTGTATTTCTTGCATTGTTTTGTGGTTTTGGATGATGTACATACCATCCATAGCCATCTCCAAAATTTAATAAAACCTAGACTTGACTAGGTGAATTTCCATCACCCTTTTCTTAAAGTCCTTAAAGCAAAACCAAGTGACAAGCAAAATTTAATTTTTCTACTTTGTGTTGTTTTAATGCAATGTGTAAGATTGTGTAAGAAACCTCACATCCCTCTTAATGTGGCCGGCCTCCCTAGTGGATTTATCCACTTGTGGGGCTATTTTGTAATCTTTGAAAAGTTGATATTTACTTTCAAGTATTTACGGTTTTACCCCTAACTTTTCATATTTGCATAATAGGCCCCCATCCATCTAAAAAGTTAAAATATTTGATTTTAATTTTATTGGTTGTTTAAACTCATAATATTATTATGCCCATATGCACTAAATCTAAATGTTTATGTTGCATTCCATTTGATTATTTAATGTGATTAAGTAGTTAGAAAAATGGGTGACTATGGACTTATGCCTTAAACGATAATTGAGCTATGAGATAAGGTGCTTAGGCGCTAAACTCAAATTGTTTGAACCTTGGGAATGTGTTTTAATTACTGTTTCAATTGGACCTTGTCACCTTGGACATTAATCTATCTCTCCCTCTTAGTATGTGTAATTTGTAGGAATTTGTACAAATCGGTTTGTAATTCTTATTACTTCTTAATCTCTTTTAGTTAGTTGATTCCCTCTAGTGCTAGACTAGAGTTTCTTTAACTATTGGTAAGGAGACATAACTAAAAGAGGGTTTTGACATGAGATTAAAGATTAAATGGGTCCAACGCCCTAATTAGCAATGAATGATTGTCTTTCATTTCTAATGGCTCAATGAAAATGTTTTAATTGGATTGAAAAGCACGTAATTAAATTGACACAACCTCCCCGAGTTCTTATTCAACAATGTTGGCTCGTTGTTGCAATAACCTAATAAGTCCATGGTCATCCAAGAGCCTAAGATAACTATAAAGTCCAAATTCAAAGGAATGCAAAAACCGTAGTAGTAGTAGTTACTTCCAATATTTGAAAAATTCGTTTTTGATATTGATTTGTTTTTCTCAAAACAAATAGTGGGAGTATCATACGCTACTAAACTATAATGAATACAATTAGTAGTTATATATATCTCCAATATTTTGAAAAATGTTTTGATATTGATTTGTTTTATGAAAACGAATAGTGGGGATATCATATGCTACTAATTTCATATGCTACTAGTAGTTATAATAGGACCAATTTATTTAAATGTGATTAAATAAATAAAATTGATGAGACCTTAAAATCCCTCAACCAACATACAATATTAAGTTGAAAGCGTAAGAGTGCTTTGAACACTTTTTCGTGGCCTTCCACCATGGTAGGCTTCAATCGTTTATGACTTGTACACCGCCTTCACCCTATCATAGGGGAGTGCAAAGTGCATGCTTATACTCAGGAGGAGTTTATTTAAAACATTTGATGAGGTGAAGGTAGGCAACGAGTGTGGCCAACATCGTATCATCGTGAGGTCATACTTGAACCCCTATCTAAACCAGCATGGTGGGACAAAACTTAACTAAGAGAAAATGTGCCAACATCGTATCATCGTGAGGCATTTTTCTCTAGAGGCCAAAAGGATGGGTAATCACAAGAGGTTGTTGTGAATGGGTACTTGTACCCTCTCATTATTATTTTTGCTAGCCGACATCGTATCATCGTGAGGTGGGCTTGGTAATAGTGAGCCTCCCGTAACCCGCTAGGAGCTTTCTTTGAAAACTCCCGGATTCCATCTTGAGGGATATGGAATTTTCCAAAAATGGTGGGTGGTGTCATTCGATTTAAAGACCCGAATCGTTTGACTTAATCAACAATCAAACTAATTATTTTATTGTTTATGTATTTAGATATGGTTGGAAGCACACTCGCGAAAATACTCGACAAACATTGCCTAGAGGGGCACAATTTCCCATCGTGGTTTCGTAATGTCAAGATTCTCCTAACTTTGGAGAAGATTGTTTACGGCTCCACCTCACATACCTCTTGGCCCCAACGCCACTGAGAATGAACGTGCTAAGTATGACAAGCACGTGGAAGATGATACACAAGCCAAGTGCTATTTGTTGGCTTCCATGAATGAGGAGCTACAGAGACAGCACGAGGGCATGGACAGTGCATCTTCCATAATACTCCATCTTATGGAGTTATATGGTGAAGGGACACGCAACCGTCGCTTTAGCACTGTCAGTGAACTTGTGAAGACCAAGATGGTCAATGGGGCTCCAGTGCATCAACATGTACTGAAGATGATAGGACTCATTGAACAACTGGAGAACCTAGGTACTCCACTTGACTGGGAATTGGCCCAGGACTTCATATTGGCTTCTCTTTCTGATTCATTCTCGCAGTTCGTTATGAACTACAATATGAATAAGATGGATAGTACTCTCTCTGAGTTACTAAACATGTTAGTAACTGCCGAGAAGACTATGAAGAAAGAGAACGTTGTAGGGACTGCTGCAGTAGCCTACAACAAGCCATCATCTTCCAAGGCCAAGCCGCAAGGCAAAGGCAAAGGGAAGGAGAAGAAGTCCCCCACTCCTAAGCCGCAAGAAGGAGTGAGGAAAAAGAAGGCAAAGGAGCCCAAGGGGACTTGCCACGACTGTGGAAAAGAGGGGCATTGGAAGAGGAATTGCAGGTTATACCTTGCAACTCTTAAGGACAAGCCACAAGGTATGGTGTATGTTCTTATCTTCAATTCTAAATGTTAGATCTTCTAAATATTTATATTTGATATAAAGGGCTAATCACTTGTATAAATGTATATAGGTGGAGGAGCCAAGTAGAAGAGGAACAAGCGAAGAAAAATATGGAGAAGGGTTCGACCACTATGGTTTTTGCTTACTACTTAGGAAGTTTGTTAGGCATTTAAAGATAGTTTTAAACTTTCTTATTTTGTTAAGAACTAATTATGTGACTTCATATGATGGAAGACCACTATTAGTGCCTAAATGTATAAAGGTATTTAAATTAGTCTCTAAAGTGTATGGAGCTAATACTTTTTGTATTAAACATTATGAATGTTTGAATTATCATATTAATGTAATGTGTTGAATGCCTTCTAATATAGAATTTCCTTAAAGTAGTGTTATGAATTGAATATTGTCTTGATGTATCCTAGTTGAGATACAAGATTTATATCACTTATTGTAATGTGATATCCAAACTTTAGACTTATCAATTATGGATAGATCTCACATGTAGGACATAGAAGGATACAATGAATCTTTAGATTTGGTTCCAATTGTCTACCTATGAGTTTTATATGAATTGACAAAGGTCTAGAGATTCCTTTTTTGAAGAAAAGGAAGATCACATTATAATGATATAAGTAATAAGAAAAACGTTTCTTATATGGTTGTCACTTAGAAACACAATAATCAAGATCACTCTTGATTCAATTAGTAGTTTTGAACAACTAGTTGGGCATTCTTTAAATTGTTTTAAAATGTCAATTGTGTTAGTGATTAAACCAAGAAAGAAGTGTCTAAATCTATAAAATGTTTAAAGACTTTAGTCACTTAATAATGAGACATTAACTTAGTGAAGATTGAAACAAACGAGCTTGAAAGGTTTTAAAGCTACTACACAATGTCTTCTATCCGTATACTCCACGTTTATACATTTTGAATGTATGAAGTAATTTCTCATTAAAGTCATGAGAAATAGTGGGAGGTATGAAAATGGAAATAAACTTAAATATGATTGGTTTATAGTTGTCTAAACAATAATAGTATTTCACTATTATTAAGAGTTTGTAATTTTAATTGTTAAAAGACTCAAGCTCTTCAAAACGTTAAAATTCTATGTTGTGTAACATTCTAAAGAATAGTCTATTAATGTTGGTTTTGGTCAACCTAACATAAAATGGTTATATGTTGGGAGTTGTCCATCATTCTCTTTTATGAGAACAAGCTAATAACAAAGCATTTGGACAAGTTGATGAAACAAAAGCGAATAGTCTATGAATGTTGGTTTCGTCAACCTAACATAAAATGGTTATATGTTGGGAGTTGTCCATCATTCTCTTTTATGAGAACAAACTAATAATAAAGCATATGGACAAGTTGATGAAACAAAAAGGGAATAGTTTCTAAATGAGTCACAACATATGATTTAACAACAAGACAATCCAAATTGGGCACCTCTTGTAACTATAACGCTCTATGTAGTTTTGATAAAGAATTATATCAACCACCTAGAAGGAATGGTTGAGTTTCTATATCCTTAGTATGAGCCATGCTTCCACTAAAGACTTGGATAATTCTTATATGACTACATTAAAGGTCTTAGTATGACTAAAACTTGAAGTATGGTGTATGACACCATATAATTTAAATGAATAGACTTGATATAACAAGTCACACATTTCAAATGGAATTACTTGAGAAGGAATTCTTTTATGTATAATTCGTTTAAATAACTTGTGTTAGCTAGAGTTGTTGATAGTCTTAAAATAGTTGAGACATCATCAATAAGCTAATGGATCTTAATGATTGTCAATAGATCCAAGACAAGTTAGTGGGAGCAATATGCATTCAAATCAAGAAAATATAATTGTTAAGTTTTTGAATGAATGCTAAGTTACAACAAGGCCAGTGGGAGTGATGTCATAATTTGAGCAACAAGATATGAATAAAGTCTATTTGATAGACTTGATAAAACATAGATGTTACTCAAAAATGACAAAATTGTGACACGGTCAATTTTGAAGTATAGACTTAAAATTGGACTTATTGATATAGCAAGGCTATCTCAAGAATGTTTAATGGGGAAATTAAATCTCAAAATGTTGAAGATTTGAGAAGGTGTTTTCCTATATGATAGAAAATCACTTTCATAACCCTTATAATGAATGTGTCATAAAATCACAAAAGGGACACATGTATGGACTTGTAAGTAGATATCCAAAAGTGAAGAACCACAGGGGTTGTCACTTTAAGATATTACTATATCCCAGGATCAGAACCAAAGCAACTGATAGAGTATTATTGCCTTTAAGAAAGGAACATCAGAGTGGGACTCTGGAAGCGTGCATTCACTTAGGTTATTAACCAAAGTGAAAAATAACCCATTTTAACAAATGGAACTTCATAATGGATGAAGTACTAATCATATAGAAGTATTGTTAGTAATGAACTACAATGGTCTCAAGGTTGGAGCAATGTATGTATAAAGTATACAAACGAAATATATGACGATATATTGTTTTAGAAACTACTTCAAAAGGTGTTTTGAATAGAAGGGGTTCTTATAGAACCAATGATTGAATCCAAACCATAAGGTCGTTAGTAGGATACTATGACGTAATGGGGCGATAGCTCAAGCCATGGAATCAAGGTCTCATCGAAGTATTCGAACACAAGAAAGAGACATCATCAAATGTTTTAGAAACATTTGATAAGTAAATCCCTTTTATAAATTAAAAGGGTTAATGCATAACCAAGTTAACCTACGAGCATAAGCTCACTCAACTAGCATATATATAAGATATACTAGTGATTGAATTTAGTGCAAGTGGGAGATTGTTGGAAATATGCCCTGAAAGTCAATCTTTGGAAGAAACCTTTCAGGACAATGAATGGATGTATAGATGACTCTTATACATCAAATGGCAAAGATACTAATTAGGACTATCTCTATAAATGATATATGTCCTAAATAGTGAATCCATGGACAATAGATTGATGGAAGATGTAATCTAATGATGTTAGACTACAGAGACCTTCTTCACATAACCATCATGTCCAAAAGGTTCCTGGTCATAGGATTGTCGGAGGGATACTGACAATGCATAGACTGGTACATACTATGTCTGCTTCAATTGGAAGAATGGAAAGTCTCATCCCATTCGTGTAAAGACACTAAGACAGGTATGTAGGTGCTCATTAAGGGAATGAGTTCACTGAACACAATCGAACGAGAGTACTTGCATGGAGGTCTACTCACATGTCAAGCAAGTAACTCTAATGGTTGGAATAATGTAAGTAGTCCCTTGACGTGAGGCATCATCGTTGTCTTGTGGTTAAGTACTTGATCTTTGATTATGTCAAAGTCACTCCATCCGCGGGTGTCCACGGCATAGTCGGGGTTAAGCCACTTAGTCATGAAGGCAAGTGAATGCTCAACAAGGAATCTCTAATCCTCGTTATGAGAGGATGAATACTCTAAGATATGATTCGGGAATCTTCGGCCGAAGTATCGAGCGTAATAAAGGAAAGCGTTCCTATACGGCTCAATTGAATCATATAAGAAGGAATAATCACATTAGGGGTTTGACATATTATATCCATACCCTAATAGTGTGATTGAGAGTATTGTTTAGAGAAGGATCGAATTACATTGTAATTCCAATTGAATAGGTTCTCTGAACAACTTCTACATTAGCTTGGGTAGCCATGATATATGGTTAGATGTCACTTATGGCTTGTGAGTTCTTCTAGATGATTAAATGTAGTCGTCAAAGAAGAAGGTGAATTAAAAGTACGTTTTAATTCACTAAGTGATTGGATTAAATATAATCAATTGGATTGGTGCCAATCACCTCACTGCCTTGCTAATTAGAACCTAAAACGATTGTTCACCAATACACTTTTGTAATGAGTAATTAATGGATAATGGAAATAATTAATTGGATTAATTAAGTGTTGTGATTAATTAGAAAGTTTAAAGGAATCATAAAAGCGATATAAGATCGTTTTGGGCTTAAAGAAACGTTCGGGTTTAATTGGGCCCATTGGGCCTAAACCTATTGGGCTTTTATTTAAGCATAGGATGACTTAAAATGATAAAAGCCCAAAAGCCCAAACAACACTAAGGGGGCCGGCCATATAGAGTGAAATGGAGAGATAGGAGGTCAAATGTTGACTTGTTTCTTTTTGGGTATAAAAGGAATTTTATAGCAAATATTTTCATTAGGGTTTTTTGAAGTGTTGAAAGAACAAAAAGAGAAAAGAAAAATATCTCTCTAACACTCAAAGGGCCGGCCACCAAGGGGGAGTTTTAGCTAATCATCTAATCTCTCTTTTGGTTATTCCTTCATCCTTCTCACTACACTAGTGGGTGAGGATCTTTAGAGGTTTTCAATTTTGGAAACTTGAAGAGAACCTAGGAGCACTCATTCTAAACAAAGTGGAGGAGGCAAGGAAGGAGGCTAGGCTCAAGGAGTTCAAGGAGCAAAGGGCTTGGAGGTGGTCCATCCTAGGTCTAAGATCTAGATCAAGAGGTATAAAACTACTCCTAAACTTTGTTCTTAAATAAATTTCTTTATGATTCATCTTACATAAACCTATGCATCTTGAAGGGGATTTGCATGACTATTGCTTTGATATTATTTGATAACATGCTTCCGTTGCTTTCGTATATAAATTTTGAATTGTATATGCATGCTAGTCATTAGAAATCCCACATGAAATCTCATAAATTTCCCTTCAGGTAATTCAGCTAAGGCTGAAATATGAATATATATAGGCACCTAAAACCCTAGGGAAATCAGATATGGACTTCTAGAATCCAAATCCACAAGGAAAAAGGCTTAAACAATCAAAATCCTCAAGGGAAGAGGTTAAAAGGTGCGGCAGGTTTGGATAAGGCAGGATAAGGCTTCTAGAAAGCCTTGCAAGGCAAGGAAATAGGTTCTTGATAGGGTTATGCACGGCAAGGAGTGTTTCCTTTCTGAAATTGGTATGACATCTTTCTAGAACAAGGATTAAGGTGTCCTAAAGTGTTTAGGACTCCTCTTTGTACCTGAAACCTTTGCTCATTAGGAATAGGAAAGCTTGTCTTGATCAATCCTTCTTCTTTTTGGACTCCTTTTCCTTCTTTGACTTGGAAAACTTCTTTGTTGCTGAAACTCAAGGCCAATTAGGTTTAACTTTCCTACTTCAAGTAGGAAACCTTGCTTGAGTAGGAATCTTCATTCTTCTAGGAATCCCACTTCAACTAGGAATCCTTCTTCAACTAGGAATCCTTTGTTGACTAGGATTTCATCTTCAATTAGGGACTTTCCTACTTCAACTAGGAAACCTTGTTCAAGTAGGAATCATCATCTTCAAGTCTTCAATTTCGTCCATTCCCTTGGCTCCAAGCATGTGACATCCATTCCAAGCTCCATTTTGCTCCAAAAGGCTCCAAAATGCATCTTTTTGTATACTTTGCCCTTAAAACCTGAAAACACACAAAAATGGCTTAAAAGACTACTTTAACTAAGAAAACACCATGGAAATGCATAAGAACTAGCTAACTAAGGCGCATAAGTATGCTCCTATCAAATTCCCCCACACTTAGCTTTTTGCTAGTCCTCGAGCAAAACAAAGAAACAAACGAAAAACGAAACGAAACAAAATAATCAAAACATGACCTAAACCCTCCAACATTTACCTCAGGGATTTCCAATGCACATGACACATTAAAAATCATCATTCCCACAGATTTTAGTCATCTTCGTACTTAAGCACATACTTAATCATAGTCACCACTTACTAGTTCACATTTAACCAATTAAAACAATGTTTCGAATGTAGTAACATGCCTTAGAGAATTTTCTCGATTCCTTACTAGATATGCACTCAATTTTCACACAGATTTTCTGACTACACACCTTATACTAGTTATATGTGAGAAGATTGATGTAAATATGAAAACGAACGCTCACATATATGTATAACAAAGAAAGCAATTTCCGAAGTTAATAACATGTATATAAATATGATCCCATGAATGGAATGCTACTACTTAGATGCGAGAACCAGTGACACCATATGCTCATACCAATTTCAAACTCCACAAATTGAAACACACAACACTCAAGATGGAAGTCAAGGGTTGTAACGGGGCTAAGGGTAATGGTTAACAAAGAAAGATAGGGATAACAAACGTTCTTAAAGCAATAGTAAGCAAAGCCATGAAATTGACACTTAGAATTCACTTTAGAATGCAGAAATCAACTTTTAAACACTAAGGGAAGAGTCATACAACACTTAGGGCCAAATTCAAGCGTTTTGGACCCTTTCTTCAACAACCACACTTTAGAGCTTGTTTTCACATCGTTTTCACTCTTTTCACAACTTTTCACAACTTTTCTTTTTTTCCTTTTTATTTTCCACGAAATTTTTTTTTCTCTACTACCCGTGCCTCTTTTAAGACATTGCCACACACACACACACAAAAATCCCTTCCCCCACACTTGTTTTTCTGCAATATGTTTGATCAAAAGGAATTCCCTCTAAGTCATGCTTAACTATGCTTCAAGAACAAGGGTATGGATGGTCCTAATCTAGGCTAGGTGAGGATAATGTGGCTAACAAAGAAAATGGCTCAACAAGGCTCAACGGGGTTAAAACCTACAAAACAAATGAACATGGGGGACATGGCAATTTGGCTTACATGGTGGTCACTACACAACTTCATCTTGAATATGTGTTATGCAAATCAATAGCATGCTTTGAATGAAATGGGCATGAGTTCTAGTGTTTGGAACTAAATGATGAAACGCCTTCTAAGTAGCAACCAAGCAAAGAATAATGAGATCATGCAACGACTTAAGAAAACAACAATGCACAAATTATTAACTCTCCAAATAAACGTTTAGGCTCAAGTCTCACAAGGTTGTAGCGTTAGTTTTGATGCGAAAATAAGTTAACGCACACAAATTTAAACCCTATTTGTGACAATTGTAGTAATGATGTAAGGAGGATCGTTCTAACCGGGGATTAACTAGGGATGCTAACCAAAGTAAAATTAAATTAAAAACGTAAAAACAAAATTTAAAACACTGAACTAAAATCAAAACACTTAACTAGAATAACTTAAAATAAAACTAACAAATAATCTAAAACAAATCAAAAGACTCAAAATAATTCAAGACTCAAGAAAACACAAAATAAATTGATTTCTAACAAATCTAACACTTTAAAATAAATGGGGGATTGATTTTTGACGAGAAGTAAATTAAACTTAAATAAATTACAGAATTGACAAAAACATGAAATTAAGGTGAATGGATGGGCGACGGACTGGCTAGAGGATTCTTCTCCACACATGACACATATGCAACCTAAATTGATTTTCAGTTGTTCTTTCAATAAATTGTAAATCTCAATACTCCAGATTAACCGTGACAGCACTTTTTTAACCTTCAAGTTTTCCTATAGTTATTGGGTTGGATGATTGCATACGACAACCCAAAACATTCCCTACAAGTTCCCTACATGAATTGCATAATAGAGATACAAGCAAGAATCATTAAGCTTTATGAAAACTATAAGCATTGACGAGGCATTCGTAACTATGAACAGCATGATACTCCTGCCAAGAATTCACTTAACACGATTGTGGATAGCAACCTTCACTACTCTTGAATATAAGTTCATAACGATTAGGTGAAATTCACTTATATTCTAGCATCAAATTTATGCATATAAATTAAGTATGCATTCTTAATCGACATACACAAATAAGTTATCAATCAAACAGTTAAGCAAATTAAATTCACAACTCAGAAATCACAACTGAAGGTAATCAATTCATATTACAAATATATCCATGGCTTTGAATTAACCTCTAGCCAAACAGAAATTAATTACACATGTTTAATATAATTGAAAAGCAAATTAAATTAAACATGAGTTTAAGAAAAATAAAACCAATTGAGGAGCGCTCCCTGCTGTACCTCCTCCTTTGGTTTGCTGTGCTACTGACTTCCCTCCGCGTTCACTTGTCCCCTTTTCATCCTTGAGTTTATGAGACTCAGGTCGAAAACGCTGTCCGTCCTGGCAGCTGCTAAAGGCAGCCTGCCTTCCTCCCGTCTTTCCTCGCTGCCCCAGCAGCTCTCGGCCCTCCTCTCTGAGGCCCCTGCTCCTTCTTCTTATCCCGTGCGCCTGTCCTCCACGTCTCCTCTGACTTCCCTCGCTTCTCTTGCTTTCCTCTTCACGCCTTCTTCTGCGTCTGTTTCTTGTCAATATTTTTTTTTTATATTTTTTCTTTTTCCGCTGCCTAAGGCAGCATGCTCTCCCCCCTATGTTTCACTCCAGCGTCCTCTCTCCCACGCTGCCTAAGGCCCCCCTTTTGTTTCTCCTCTGTCTTCTTTTTATTCTTTCCTTTTCTTTCCGCTTCCCCTGGCTTCTCTTTCCTTATTTTTTTCTTTTCTTTTGCCCACTGTTTTCCTTAGTGCTCTCCACCAACTCGTGTCTCTTCTTTCCAGCTGCCAATGGCAGCTTCCCTTATTTTTTTTCTCCTTTTCCGCTGGCAGCTCCAGCATCCCCCCGTTTTCTGCTTTTATATATATATATATATATATCAGTCAGTCACATTTTATTTGCTCTGCCTTTCGCTTCTTTTTTATATTTTTTTTGTTTTTCCCCGCCTGCCTTAGGCCTTTCTTTTCTGTTTTAGTCTCTTGCCAAAATGTTTTCTTAAGTTACAACAATAAAATAAGTGAGCAAGGTAGAAATGACGAATTTATTACTTAAAATCACACTTGTGCTATTTTTATTTTCTTAGCTAGATAAATTCGATAAAACACAAAAACAAGGTAAATAACTAAAAAAATATAAGAAACTAACTAAGAAAAGACGAGAGAATTTGATGTAAAATATGTATAAATATGAGCTTATCAAGTTTGAGTTCCTTCCTTCAAGCATGTTACAAAAAACTAATTTTTCCTTTATGATTACATGTGAATTCATAAGTTATAACCACAACCAAGCATAAACAAGAATGCAAATCAAACTTTCATCCATGTTTATAACTCTCTTTAACAGTCATGCAATTAAAAACCGAATCCTCATCATTGTGTTGGAAGGTACCCTAAGACACAAACAAACAGACAAAACAACTTAAAAACGACTCTTTTTGGGTTTTTCAAAATATTTTTTCAAATTTTTATGTCAAAACACACTAAAACACACCAAAACAACCTAAAAACACCTAAAAACAGCAAGGAACAACATTAAAACACTTTGGTTACCATTTAATTCCCCCACACTTAGCTCAAACATTGTCCTCAATGTTTCAAGCATAAACTAACACAAATAACAAACCAACAAACAAACAGCAACTAACACACTAAACATGGCAGAAACGAAACGATCAACAAAGAGAAGGGTTTAGGATCGCAAATCTAGAATTGGAGTGATGCCTAGGTCTTCCTTTGTTGTTTGCATGGGTTGCCTCCCAAGAAGCGCTTGCTTTAACGTCTTGCAGCCGGACGATATTCCTTTTAAAGCTTTATTGGACCCCACGACATGAAGGGGTAGTTCCTCTACAACCTGCCTTACGAACCACTTCATGCTTTAGATCTTTGAATGGAAGAGGATAATGATCCTTCCTGATTTTGATGTTTTGCTTCCTTAAACCAACATGAACTCTCCCACCACGTTGAATGCACCTAGGTACCTGCACCAAACAAGGTAACGATCTATTATTCGAAATGGGAATTGAAATTGGAGAAGATGGCTCACCCATGTGCTGCAATGAAGTGGCAGCACAATGAACAAATGCACAAAGGGTACTCTCGGCCAGATTTGGTGATTTGAAGGTTGGGGCGTGCTCTTCGTGCTTTACTCCAAGTTCCTCGTCAATTGTGGTGTTAGAAACATCCTTCTTGATTATTGTTGAACATTCTTGCCCTATGTTTTCAATGGCACAACAAGAACGAACATCATTAGTATTCTCAACAGATTCAGCAATCTTAAAGTTAATCATATCACCACAAAATGCCATGGTGACGGCTCCCTTGGCCACGTCAATCTTGGTTTGAGCCGTTTTCATGAAAGGTCGTCCAAGTAAGAGTGGTGATGGTGGAGAGTGGGCTGAATCCTCCATATCTAGCACATAGAAATCTGCAGGAAAAATCAAATGGTCTACATGTACCAAAACATCTTCCAATACTCCTTTTGGATATGCGTTAGATCGATCGGCTAATTGAATAATCACCCCATCATTTTTTAGTTTTCCTAAATTCATAGATGCATACACAGAATATGGCATGACATTAATTGATGCACCTAAATCTAGCATAGCATGCTCAAATCTTGTATTACCAATTACACAAGGAATTGTGAAACTACCCGGATCTTTGCATTTAGGTGGCAGCTTTCTTTACAACATTGCAGAGACATTCTCGCTTACATGTACCACTTCTTTCTCCCGAATACGTTTCCTTGTTGTACAAAGCTTCTTAAAAAACTTGGCATACTTCGGGATTTGCTTAATAGCATCAAGGAGTGGGATATTGACATGCACCTTTCTAAACGTCTCCAGAACATCTTTTTCCTCCTCTTCGTTCTTGGCTTGCAAAAATCTGCTAGGAAAGGGTACATTTGGAGGAATAACATTAGAAGTAATTGGAATTGGAACTGTCTTACCTATGGTGGACGGATTGGATGGATTAGGGGGGGTAGGAGGCTGCGGCAAGGGTGCTTCCTTCCTTGCCGTGGCCATGGCTTGATCCTCCTCTTCAAGTTGCAACTTCTCGTCCTCTTTTTGGGCTGATTTAGATGGTTGTGGATCAGTTCCAACTTCTTTTCCACTCCTTAGCATGATTCCCTTGGCAGATTCAAAGCCTCCCCTCGGGTTGACAACGGTTGAACTAGGCAACTTGCCTTGCTCTCGGAATTGGCCCACGAACTCCGCAATCTGCCCTACTTACTTCTTCAACTCGTCCACCTTCTTATCCTTCATTTGCATACTCTGCGCCATAGAAGTTAGTAATTGAAAAATCTGATCATTATCAATGGACGAACCTGATTTGTTTTGGACAGGTTGTGCTTGAGGTTGTGTGGGTGCAAACGGTTGTTGATAGAAACTCGGGGGTTGTTGCCTAAATGCACTTTGTTGTTGGCCTTGTTGGGGTTCTCTCCATTTGAAATTTGGGTGATCTCTCCATCCCGGATTGTATGTATTAGAAAAATGATCACTTCTTTGTTGGTATGGCTGCCCAAAACCCATGGCATTGAGGGTCTCCCACCCTCCGTTCTCAATCAATTGTGGGCACTTATCCGTAGGGTGTCCTTGCATGGAGCATACGCCACAAGCACTGACATTTGTACTTTTGGTCCTTCCACAACCTGAGAAAGAAGAGTAGTAAGGTTAGCCATTTGATTTTGAAGTTCGGATATGGCACTTACCTCATTCACTTGGTGTTGCCGTGGGGTGGTCCTTTGTCCAACACCTTCCTACTGTTGAGTTCAACGCTCGATTAGCAATCAAAGTCTTTGCAGCCGTGGGGGTCTTGTCCACCAAGGCTCATCCCGCTGAGGCATCTAGCATTTGACGTTCAATTGGTAGAAGCCCCTCGTAGAAGTATTGTAGAAGAAGCTCCTCCTTCATTTGATGCTGTGGACAAGAAGCGACAAGAGATTTAAAACGTTCATAATAAGTAGGAAAAGATTCATCTTCATCTTGCTGAATTCCACTTATGCTTTTTCGTAGAAGAATAACTCGAGAAGTTGGGACAAACTTCTCCAAGAAAGCCCGTTTCATGCTCTCCCACGATGTGACAGTTCCGGGAGCTAATTCATACAACCAATCTTTTGCGTTTTCCAAGAGAGAAAAGGGAAAGGCCTTAATCTTCAATACGCTCCCATCGACGTTGATTGGAGTCATGCTTGAACACACCACCTCGAACTCTTTCAAGTGCTTGTTGGGATCCTCCATGGACAATCCATGGTACTTTGGAATATGGTGCAGCAAGCTTGACTTCAACTCAAATTCTTCAGTCTTGTCTTGAGCAGCCGCGGGGTATTGGATGCATAGGGGTGCGGCATTATCTAATCTCGAAGCCGAAAGCTCCTTAATTGTACGATTGTCTTGTGCCATGTCTTGCACTACTTCACCCACCCTTGCCGTGGGTTGCTCTTCTTCTTCAAGGGGATGTTCTTAAAGCTCAGGTTCAGGAATAGGTGGGGTATGATCTTGCTGATTCCTATTCCTTCTCAAAGTCCTCTCAAAATCGTCGTCAAAGTCCAAGATATGCTCACGAATCGGATGAGAACTCCGAGTCATAAACTAGTACCAAGAAACAAAACAAAATCAGAAATATACACAAATTGAAAGAAACAAAAATAAAAGATCCAAGGGATTAGCAAAGTTGCTAATCCCCGGCAACGGCGCCAAAAATTTGATGCGAAATATATAAGCACACAAATTAAACCCTCTTTTTATCAATTGTAGCAAAGTATGTAAGTAGGGATCGTTCTAGGCCGGGGATTAGGAGGGATTGCTAAATCACTTGAAAACTGACTCAAAACGTAAAAACAAAGTTAAAACACTAAACTAGACTCAAAGAATGCAAAACTAAACTCTAAAACACTAAAAAAAACTAAAAAACTCAAAACAGCACATAAACACTCAAAACTGCCTTAAAAACACAATCTGGGCAGTTTTGAACACCAAACACAAATTTGGACGAAAATAGGTTATACCTTGACTCAAGACACTTAAAAACACAAACTAAATTGATTTCTAACTAATCTAACACTTCAAAATAAAGGGGGATTTGGTTTTGACTAAATTGAAAACAAAACAAAAACTTTGTAAACTAAAACAGATTTTAAAACGAATTTGATTAAAGTGAATGGATGGAAAGCTAGCTAAGGGGTTCTTCTCCACACATGTCACACTTGCATACAAAACGATTTCCAATTGCTTTTCAATAAATTATGAATTCTCAACGCCCCAGATTAATCGTGAATTGCACTAATTAACCCTCAGATTTTCCTAAAGTCATTGAATTGGATGATTGCATACGACAACCCAAAGCATTCCCCACAAGTTCCCTACATGAATTGCATAATAGAGATACAAACAAGAATCATTAAGTTCTATGAAAATCATAAGCATTGACGAGGCACTCGTTACTATGAATTGCATGAAACTTATGCCAAGAATTTACCTAACACGATTGTGATCAACAACCTTTACTACTTGCGAATATAAGTTCATAACGATTAGGTGAAACTCCCTTATATCCTAGCATTAGATTTATGCATGAAAATTAAGCGTGCACTCTCAACCAACACACACAAATCAGTTTTAATTCATGTAGATAAGTAAATTGAATTCACAACTTATGAAACACAATTAGAAGTAATCAAATCATATAGCAAGCATAAACATGGTTTCGAATCCCCCCTAGCCAAGGGGGGTTTAGTTCTTTATACGCACAAAACAAAGATAAACAAATTTAGACATTGAGAACAAAAGAAAGAAAATACCTAGACGCTCCAACGATCCAATCTTGAACAACAAGCACGCCTATGAACTGTCCTCCTTCCTCTTTGCTGCGGCACAAGACTTAGGGATAGGTTTTGGGGTTATGAATGGTGTAGAATGGATGAGGGATAGTATGGTGGTGGTTAGGATGGATGGGTGGTGCGGCAAGGGGTGTTTAGGATAAGGAATTATGGAGAATGGTGGTTGAAGGTTGCGGCAGAGAGCATGGATGTGTTTCTGACGTGGATTGATATGTATGGGAGGTGGTAATTCGGCCAAGGCTGAAATATGAATATATATAGGCACCTAAAACCCTAGGGAAATCAGATTTGGACTTCTAGAATCCAAATCCACAAGGAAAAAGGCTTAAATAATCAAAATCCTCAAGGGAAGAGGTTAAAAGGTGCGGCAGGTTTGGATAAGGCAGGATAAGGCTTCTAGAAAGCCTTGCAAGGCAAAGAAATAGGTTCTAGATAGGGTTATGCACGGCAAGGAGTGTTTCCTTTCTGAAATTGGTGTGACATCTTTCTAGAACAAGGATTAAGGTGTCCTAAAGTGTTTAGGACTCCTCTTTGTTAGCTGAAACCTTTGCTCATTAGGAATAGGAAAGCTTGTCTTAATCAATCCTTCTTCTTTTTGGACTCCTTTTCCTTCTTTGACTTGGAAAACTTCTTTGTTGCTGAAACTCAAGGCCAATTAGGTTTAACTTTCCTACTTCAAGTAGGAAACCTTGCTTGAGTAGGAATCTTCATTCTTCTAGGAATCACACTTCAACGAGGAATCCTTCTTCAACTAGGAATCCTTTGTTGACTAGGATTACATCTTCAATTAGGCACTTTCGTACTTCAACTAGGAAACCTTGTTCAAGTAGGAATCATCATCTTCAAGTCTTCAATTTCGTCCATTCCCTTGGCTCCAAGTATGTGACATCCATTCCAAGCTCCATTTTGCTCCAAAAGGCTCCAAAATGCATCTTTTTGTATACTTTGCCCTTAAAACCTGAAAACACACAAAAATGGCTTAAAAGACTACTTTAACTAAGAAAACACCATGGAAATGCATAAGAACTAGCTAACTAAGGCACATAAATATGCCCCTATCATTAGGTAACAAGAATTTAAGTCAAAACTTAAAGGGAAAAGTTAACAAAATCATAAAACTAAAGGGAAAAGGCTAAAAGGTGCGGCAAAGACTTAAATTAAAAGGGAATGTGTTTTAATGCAAGGAAACAGGAAAAAACCCTCTCCCTTGCACGGCAAGGAAGAGGAAAGGTTAAGGGAAGTGCGGCTATGTTTAGGAAAGGAGTGAATGACCTAAAACTAGAGGGAAAGAGGTCTCCTTGCACGACAAGGAAAAGGGGAAAGTGGAAAGGCACGGCAAGACGTTGGACCATGCAAGGAATGTGTACTTTATGTCCTTGGATAGAACACACGCCACACACCATTGGTCCTTAGATCTTCATACTTTCGGCCATCTAAGACACAATGGAAGTAAGATTAGCTAATTGAGATTGAATGTCGGATGTGGAACTTACCTCATTAACTTATTGCCGTGGGTTGTCCCTTTGCCCAATGCCTTCATATTGTTGTGCATTCAATGCACGGTTTGCAATGAGTGTCTTGGCTGCCATAGGTGTCTTGTCCACCAAAGCTCCTCCCGCCGAGGCATCTAGTATTTGACGTTCAATTGGTAGAAGGCCTTCATAGAAGTATTGAAGTAGCAACTCTTCTTTCATTTGGTGTTGTGGACATGAAGCAACAAGAGTTTTAAAACGTTCATAATAAGTTGGAAAGGATTCACCTTGATTTTGTTGGATGCCACTTATCTGTTTCCTCAAGAGAATGACTCTTGAAGTAGGGAAAAATTTCTCCAAGAACGCTCGTTTCATACTTTCCCAAGATGTAATCATCCCAGGTGCTAGCTCATATAGCCAATCTTTAGCTTTATCCATTAGAGAGAATGGAAAAGTCTTCATCTTCAAGATACTGCCATCAACATTGACAGGGGTCATGCTCGAACAAACCACTTCAAATTCCTTCAAGTGCTTGTTAGGGTCCTCCATGGATAGCCCATGGAACTTCAGGATGTGGTGCAACAAGCTAGACTTCAATTTGAACTCCTCGGTCTTGCCTTGAGCTGCCATGAGATATTGAATGCATAAGGGTGTGGCATTGTCCAATCCTGAAGCAGAAAGCTCCTTGATTGTTCGATTGTCGGCTGCCATGACTTGTTCCTCCTCTTCTTCTTGAACCGTGGGCTCTTCTTCATCTTCTAAAACTTGTTCTTCAAGGTTAGGTTCAAGAATAGGTTGGTTATGATCTTGCTGATTCCTATTTCTTCTCAAAGTCCTCTCAAAAGCGTCGTCAAAGTCCAAGATATGCTCACGAACAGGTTGGGACCTTCGAGTCATAAACTAGTACCTAAAAACAAGAAAACAAAACAAATCAGCAACCAAAATAGAAAACACACGAAAATAAATAAAAAGAAACAACGAGGGATTAGCAAAGTTGCTAATCCCCGGCAACGGCGCCAAAATTTGATGCGAAAATTAACTTAACGCACAAATTAACCCTCTTGTTGACAATTGTAGTATGGATAAGTAGGGATCGTTCTTAAACCGGGGATTAGGAGGGATTGCTAAAACACTCTAAACTGACTCAAATATATAAAAAGAGAGGCTAAAAACATTTAACTAGACTCAAAGAACTCAAAACAAACTCAAAAGACTCAAAACAAGCTAAAAAAGCTCAAATTTGCCTAAAAACACAAACTGGGCAGATTTGGACTCTAAACACACTTTTGGACGAATTTTTGTTTTATTTTGATTCAAAACACTTAAAAACACAAATTAAACAGATTCTAACTAATTAGTATAAAACAAAATTGAAATTCGGGGAGGTGGCTTACCTATTTGCTCCGACATGAACTCAAGAATAAACACCACTTCTTTGGAAGTTTCAGGAATGTTGGACTTAGCCAGATTTAATGTGATGGTTGTGACTTGTCCTGTGTCATAAAATTCAACTTCTTTGGGCTTTGTTGTCTCACATACATCCTCTTTGATGCATTCTACATCTTCCCTGGGTACTTCTTTCTCTTGAATCCTTCTTCTTGATGTTCTTCAAGAAATTCAACACTTTCTGGAACTTGTTTTGTTGTAACAAGAATCGGGATAGTACTTGGCACCTTTGGGAGGGCTTCCACGATGTCTTTTTCACTCTCTTCTTCCTTGGAAATCATGAACCTGCGAGGAAAATGGACATTTGGTGGAATATGGTTAGAAAGAATTGAATTTGGGAGGGCTTCCACGATGTCTTTTTCACTCTCTTGTTCTTGTGCATTTACGTTGTGTTTTCTTAGTTAAAGTAGTCTTTTAAGCCATTTTTGTGTGTTTTCAGGTTTTAAGGGCAAAGTATACAAAAAGATGCATTTTGGAGCCTTTTGGAGCAAAATGGAGCTTGGAATGGATGTCACATACTTGGAGCCAAGGGAATGGATGAAATTGAAGATTTGAAGATGATGATTCCTACTTGAACAAGGTTTCCTAGTTGAAGTAGGAAAGTGCCTAATTGAAGATGAAATCCTAATCAACGAAGGATTCCTAGTTGATGTGGGATTCCTAAAAGAATGAAGATTCCTACTCAAGCAAGGTTTCCTACTTGAAGTAGGAAAGTTAAACCTAATTGGCCTTGAGTTTCAGCAACAAAGAAGTTTTCCAAGTCAAAGAAGGAAAAGGAATCCAAAATGAAGAAGGATTGATCAAGACAAGCTTTCCTATTCCTAATGTGCAAAGGTTTCAGTTACAAAGAGGAGTCCTAAACACTTTAGGACACCTTAATCCTTGTTCTAGAAAGATGTCACACCAATTTCAGCAAGGAAACACTCCTTGCCGTGCATAACCCTATCTAGAACCTATTTCCTTGCCTTGCAAGGTTTTCTAGAAGCCTTATCTTGCCCTATCCAAACCTGCCGCACCTCCTAAACCTTTTCCCTTGTGAATTCTGATTGTTTAAGCTTTTTTCCTTGTGGATTTGGATTCTAGAAGTCCATATCTGATTCCCCTAGGGTTTTAGGTGCCTATATATATTCATATTTTAGCCTTGGCCGAATTACCACCTCCAATATACATCATTCACGTCAGAAACATAAATCCCCTCTTTGCCGCAACCTTCCACCACCATACTCCATAATTCCTGCCCAAAATCAACCTTTGCCGCACCACCCATCCACCCTAAACACCACCATACATCCCCCATCCATTCTACACCATTCATAACCCCAAAACCTATTCATAAGCTTTGTGCCGCAGCAAGGAGGAAGGAGGACTTCGTGGATGCACCTGCTGTCCAAGTTGGCGCGTCTAGGTGTTTTCTTTCTTTGGATTTCAATGTCTAAATTTTTTAATCTTTGCTTTGTGCGTATGAGGAACTAAACCCCCCTTGACTAGGGGGGATTCGAAACCATGTTTATGCTTGCTATATGATTTGATTACTTCTAATTGTGTTTCATAAGTTGTGAATTCAATTTACTTATCTACATGAATTAAAACTGATTTGTGTGTGTTGGTTAAGAGTGCACGCTTAATTTTCATGCATAAATCTAATGCTAGGATATAAGGGAGTTTCACCTAATCGTTATGAACTTATATTTGCAAGTAGTAAAGGTTGTTGATCACAATCGTGTTAAGTAAATTCTTGGCATAAGTTTCATGCAATTCATAGTAACGAGTGCCTCATCAATGCTTATGATTTTCATAGAACTTAATGATTCTTGCTTGTATCTCTATTATCCAATTCATGTAGGGAACTTGTGGGGAATGCTTTGGGTTGTCGTATGCAATCATCCAATTCAATGACTTTAGGAAAATCTGAGGGTTAATTAGTGCAATTCACAGTTAATCTGGGGCGTTGAGAATTCATAATTTATTGAAAAGGAATTGGAAATCGTTTTGTATGCAAGTGTGACATGTGTGGAGAAGAACCCCTTAGCTAGCTTTCCATCCATTCACTTTAATCAAATTCGTTTTAAAATCTGTTTTAGTTTACAAAGTTTTTGTTTTGTTTTCAATTTCGTCAAAACCAAATCCCCCTTTATTTTGAAGTGTTAGATTAGTTAGAAATCAATTTAGTTTGTGTTTTTAAGTGTCTTGAGTCAAGTTATAACCTATTTTCGTCCAAATTTGTGTTTGGTGTTCAAAACTGCCCAGATTGTGTTTTTAAGGCTGTTTTGAGTGTTTATGTGCTGTTTTGAGTTTTTTAGTTTGTTTTAGTGTTTTAGAGTTTAGTTTTGCATTCTTTGAGTCTAGTTTAGTGTTTTAACTTTGTTTTTACGTTTTGAGTCAGTTTTCAAGTGATTTAGCAATCCCTCCTAATCCCCGGCCTAGAACTATCCCTACTTACATACTTTGCTACAATTGATAAAAAGAGGGTTTAATTTGTGTGCTTATATATTTCACATCAAATTTTTGGCGCCTTTGCCGGGGATTAGCAACTTTGCTAATCCCTTGGATTGTTTTATTTCAGTTTGTTAAATTGTTCCAGAATTTGACTTTGTTTTGTTTTCTTGTTTTAGGTACTAGTTTATGACTCGGAGTTCTCATCCGATTCGTGAACATATCTTGGACTTTGACGACGATTTTGAGCGAGAATTGAGACAAAAAAGGAAGAATCCAGAACCTAGTGAATCAAGTTCAAATTCAGAAGCCGAAGTTGAGTTTGAAGAAGAGGAACCCACTGCAGTAGTGGGTGAAGTAGAGGAAGTCATGGCACAAGACAATCGTACAATCAAGGAGCTTTCGGCTTCGGGATTGGACAATGCCGCACCCCGATGCATCCAATACCCCGCAGCTGCCCAAGGAAAGACCGAGGAATTCGAGTTGAAGTCAAGTTTGCTACACCACATTCCGAAATACCATGGGTTGTCCATGGAGGATCCTAACAAGCACTTGAAAGAGTTCGAGGTGGTGCGTTCAAGCATGACTCCAATCAACGTCGATGGGAGCATATTGAAGATGAAGGCATTTCCCTTTTCTCTTGAAAAAGGCGAAAAATTGGTTGTATGAATTAGCTCCCGGAACTGTCACATCTTGGGAGAGCATGAAACGGGCCTTCTTGGAGAAGTTTTTCCCAACTTCTCGAGTCATTCTTCTACGAAAAAGGATAAGTGGAATTCAGCAAGATGAAGGTGAATCTTTTCCTACTTATTATGAACGTTTTAAATCTCTTGTTGCTTCTTGTCCACAACATCAAATGAAGGAGGTGCTTCTTCTACAATACTTCTACGAGGGGCTTCTACCAATTGAACGTCAAATGCTAGATGCCTCAGCGGAAGGAGCTTTGGTGGACAAGACCCCCACGGCTGCAAAGACATTGATTGCGAATCGAGCATTGAATGCTCAACAGTACGAAGGTGTTGGACAAAGGAGCACCCCACGGCAACACCAAGTGAATGAGGTAAGTGCCATCTCCGAACTTCAAAATCAAATGGCTAACCTTACTACTCTTCTTTCTCAGATTGTGGAAGGACCAAAAGTACAAAATGTAAGTGCTTGTGGCGTGTGCTCCATGCAAGGACACCTTACGGACAAGTGCCCACAATTGATAGAGAATGGAGGGTGGGAGACCCTCAATGCCGTGGGTTTTGGGCAGCCATACCAACAAAGAAATGATCCCTTTTCTAATACATACAATCCAGGGATGGAGGGATCATCCAAATTTGAAATGGCGAGAACCCCAACCAGGCCAACAACAAAGTACATTTAGGCAACAACCCCCGGGTTTCTTTCAAAAGTCGTTTGCACCAACTCCACCCCAAGCACAACCTGCCCAAAACAAATCAGGTTCTTCTATTGATAATGATCAGATTTTTCAATTACTAACTTCTATGGCGCATAGTATGCAAATTAAGGACAAGAAGGTGGACGAGTTGGAGAAGCAAGTAGGGCAAATTGCGGAGTTTGTGGGCCAATTCCGAGAGCAAGGCAAGTTGCCTAGTTCAACTGTTGTCAACCCAAAAGGAGGATTCGAATTCGCCAAGGCAATCATGTTGCGAAGTGGGAAACAAGTGGGAACAACCCCCCAACCATCTAAATCAGCCCCAAACGAGGTGGAAGAGTTGTTAATTGAAGAAGAGGAACAAAGCCAACCCACGGCAAAGGTGGAAACACCATTGCCGCAGGCCCTAAGCCTAAGCCATCCAATATGTCCAATAAAGGTAAGAACGTGTCCAATTCAATTCCTACTAATGCTTTTCCTTTGAATGTTCCTTTTCCTAGTAGGTTAAAGCAAACAAAGAAAGAGGAAGTTGAAAAGGACATTCTAGAGACATTTAGGAAAGTTCAAGTTAATATCCCCCTTTTGGATGCAATTAAGCAAGTCCCGAGGTATGCCAAGTTTTTGAAAGAACTTTGCACCACTAGGAAGAGGATTTCGACCAAGGAGGTTGTAAAAGTAGGTGAAAACGTCTCAGCCATCTTGCAACGCAAACTGCCCCTAAATGCAAAGATCCGGGTAGTTTTACAATTCCTTGTGTCATTGGTAATACTAGGTTTGAATCTGCCATGTTAGACTTAGGTGCATCTATAAATGTCATGCCATATTCAATTTATGCATCTATGAACCTAGGAGAGTTGAAAAATGATGGTGTGATTATACAATTAGCCGATAGATCTAATGCCTATCCAAAGGGAGTTTTGGAAGATGTTTTAGTGCAGGTTAATTATTTGATCTTTCCGGCGGATTTCTACGCGCTTGAGATGGACGAGTCGGATCATGCCCCATCATTGCCCATCCTCCTTGGAAGGCCATTCATGAAAACGGCCCGGACAAAGATTGATGTGTTTCATGGAACATTGACGATGGAATTTGATGGGGAAGTTATTAATTTCAATCTTTCTGATTCTATGAAGTATCCTAGTGAGAATCATTCATGTTTTGCTATTGATGTAATTGACTCTTTGGCGCAGGACCATTTTGACAAATTGAACAACGATGCACTTGAATTGGTCATTGCACGAGGAATAGACAAGCAAAACATTGAAGCAGCCACCATGCACACCCACGGCATGCATGACCATTCCTTTGCCGTGTCCCCTAGTGAAGATATCATTGAGATGGTGGCTGTGTTGGAAGTATGCCCACAAAGCCAATCATTTGATGTAATAGCTTTTGGAATACTTATTGTATTAAAACTTTTATATGTTTAATGAAGGGCAAAGCTTATTGTTAATCACTATTTATTGTATCATGTGTTTAAGCAATAAGGGAATCCAAGGAATGTATTTGATCTAAAAGACAAGTGATTTAAGTAAGTTAGATTATCGAGACCTTTCTCTTATGTTCATTCCTAAAACGTTCCTAGCCATTGGATTGCCAATTGGGCATTGACAATCCGGTAAGGTTAGTATGTGTTATGTCCACTCAAGCGTGAGTATGACTAGTCTCAAGTCATTTGGTGTTGGACACTAAGACAAACACATAGGTGCTCGAAAGAGTAATCGAGTACACTGAACAACGATCAAAAGAGAGTTCGAACATACATGTCATGTAAGAACTCGATAGTTGCAATATGCAAAGTAGTCCTTTGACCTGAGGCATCATAGATGTCTAATGGTTAGGTCCTTGACCTTTGATCATGTCAAAGGCATTCCATTGGAGTGTCCACGGCATTGTTGGGGTCAAGCTATCTAGTCATGTAGGCATATGAATGCACAACAAGGGATCTCTAGCCTTCCATAGTGGAAGGAGAATACTCTAAGATATGATTCAAGAGTTTTTGGCCAAAGCATATGAATATGACTAAAAGGAAGTTTGTTCCAAATCATATTGAATTGAATCATATAGATAAGTATCACATTGGATAGTAGACATGAAACAAACTATCACTCAAACAATGTGATTAAGAGTATTGTATTAGAGAAGGACCGTATTGCATTGTAGTTGTAACTGGATAGGTTCCCCAACCACTTCTACTTAGCTTGGGTAACCATGATATGCTGCTAGGTGTCACTCATGGTTTGTGGAAGCCCTAAAGATTAGCAAACACTAATTTTAAGGGAGAATTGAAATGTGGTTTCAATTCACAATCGATCGTTAAGAGTAACAATCGCCCACTACCTCGCTAAATGGAACCTAATGGATCGTACACCAAGTAAGGATGTTGGTGAAGAAATTAACTGAAATGGATAAGAAATTAAATGGTTTAATTGAAGAATGGTCAAGGTTAATTAATTAGTTAATTAATTATACGAAATGTTCGTATTGGGCTTATATGTTGGTTTTGGGTTTCGGGGCCCAAAAGCGTTTTGGTCCACAAGGCCCATTATGTTTAAGTTGTATGACAACTAAAACAAAATGGGCAATTAGCCCAATCAATTTGATATGGCCGGCCATTAGGGTGAGAAATGTCAAACTTGGATTAATTACAAGTTTGCCACTCACATGTGATGAAGTATAAATTCAACTTTATAGCTTTATTTTCTTTTAGGGTTTTTCTTGGTGAAAGGAGGTGAAAAATTTTCTCTCTTTTCTTCTAAAGAGGCCGGCCACTTAGAGAGGGAATAGCTAGCAATCTATTCTTCTCTAAGTCATCCATTTCATCTTCACTATACATCCTTGGTGAAGAGACTTAGAGACATCAAGTTTTTGGTGTTTTGGAGAACATATCCTCAAATCCTCAAAGAAGCAAAGGAGCACTAAAAGGAAGAAAATCACAAGGAAGATCCAAGGAGCAAAAAGGTGACTTGAAGGCCCTCCACTTGGGTGAATCCCTTGTGTAATCAAGGATGAGCTTCAAGGGTAAAGAATCTCTAAATCTTTCCCTCTCTTTAATGTTGTTAAAGAGTTTATTGGTTCACCATATACTAGGCTTTGAAAGTCATGGGTTTTATGAATTGTTTTTTAATGCATGCGTACTTTAAAGTGTTAATAGTTTGCATATGTATTCAAATGTTCTTACTTGTTCTTAGCTAGGACAAAAATTTTCCTTCAAGTGGTATCAGAGCCTTGGCCTAGTTTATGGTGAATCCTTTTGGGTTTTGTGTTTTTCATGATTTATGATTTAAATGTTGTAAATGTTACAAGCTTTATTCTTGCTTTTGAATATAAATTTTGCTTGAAAATTTAGCATCTCAAATGTTGTAGATGTATTTCATTTAAGCATGAATATTGGAACTAAATTTGGTGCCATGAATGTTGGGATTTTCGTCCAAATTTAAAGGGTGATTTTTTGGGTTCTTGTTTGTCTTGTTAAAATGGTTTTAAAGTGACTTTTGGAACCCCTAAGTACCCTAGGATGTTAACCTTCTTTTGAGTTGTAAAAATTTGAGTTTTAATGAGTGAAAACATTCATGGAGTTCTTATGAGTTTTCATGTGTGTTCTTCAATGTTCTTGAGTTTCTTACCAAGAACAAAAAGGTTTGGAATTTTGATTCAAAGTGTTTGGTGTTTTTCATAAAGTTTTGGTTTAATTTTGATGGGTGATGGATTATTGGTGAGCATGATAAATGCTATTAATGTTTCACAAAACATTTTTCTTACAACCCATCCCATTCACCTTTAACCTCACCCACCTATTCCACTTGCATATTGCACATGCATGCACCACTTACATAAAAACCCTTTCACACTCCTTTACTACTCTAAAACCGGCCAACCCCAAGTGGGGGTGATTTTGGGACTTTTATGCAATTACATAAAGTTTTGATACTTTTGTGTTTTTGTATTTTGGCCCAAAAGTTTACGTTTTTACGTTAAGACCCAAAAACTCTAAAGGACAAATTGTTTTGCTCCTTTAATGATGTTTTTACATTATTAAAATTTTGGGTTCTAGTTGAAATTACATGAAGTTGTGGACTTTTGTGTTTTTACAAAGTGACCCCAAAAGTTTATGTTTTTGCATTGTGGCCCAATTGTTGTGGTCATAGTTTCCTTTTGGCCCAAATAAAATGAGAACAAAATGGTTTTGTCTCTTTAATGAGAATTGGATTTTCATTTCATTTAGTTCCATTTAAATCAATTCTATGAATCCGAAAACCAATTGTTTAAGTTGCTTTCTTAGTTAATGTGATTGATTAAGAAAAAGGGTGATTATGAACCAAAGGCCTCGATAATTGAGCTATGTGATTGGCCGTTTTACATTATGAATGTTTGGGTTAAGTAGTTTAGATTTGAATGTAATTTGATTAGTTCAATTTGTTGTAAATGGACATAAGTCCATCATTTGTGTTGTAAAAGGGCATAAGCCCTTCTTATTATTTCATGTATTCGTTTTGTTTAAATGTATGCAAATTGGAATAGTTGGGTCCAACGCCCAATAGGAAATAACGGTTTAATTGGACTAAACGCGTAACTAAAATCAACAACTATCTACCTTAAACCCAAGGTCCAACACAAGGCTCATGTTGGATCAAATCAATCGGTTCATAATCATCCTAAAACCTAATATGACTATATAGTCCATATGAGGATGCAATGCGTTCGTTAGTAGTTCCATATAGTCTCGCTTGTTTCAACGAAACAGTGGGAGTATTATATTCTACTAATTCATATTAACTTGGACCAATAGTTGTGATAGGCCCAAGTTCTTTTAATAAGATTAAAATGATTTTGATGTAGCCCAACACTACTCCCTCAACAAACGAATATTAAGTTGATAAGCGAGAGATGTTTTGAACATCTCTTCGTAGGCCTTCCACCGTGGTGGGCTCCGATCGTTTGTGACTCCTACACCGGCTTCACCCTATCATGGGGAAGTTCAAGGTATGTGCTTACATCCAGGAAGAGTCCATAAACATATGATGAAGTGAGTGTAGGCAACGAGGATGGCCGACATCGTATCATCGTGAGGCTATTCTTGAACCCCTATACGAACTAAGCATGGTGGGAATAACTTAACTAAGTGCAATGGCGCCGACATCGTATCATCGTGAGGCAACATTCTCTAGAGGCCAAACAAGATGGGTAATTACAAAAGTTGTAAATGAATAAAGCGTTATTTTCTCATCATTATTTTTGCTAACCAACATCGTATCATCGTGAGGTGGGCTTGGTAATGGTGAGTCTCCCATACCCCGCTTAGAGTTCAAAATAACTCTCGAATTCCATTGAGGGATGTGGAATTTGCCAAAAATAGTGGGTGGTACTATTTGATTTAAGACCCAATCAAGTAGTTTTAAAACAAACAATCTAATACGATTTCTGTTATGTTATCTAGTTAACGACATGCCTAAAATAATACCCACCATTATACTTGACAAAAATGGCCTTAGGGGCCAACGTTTCCTTGCTTGGTATCGCCACATTGAGAATGTCTCAAAGGTGAAAGACATATTGTATGTGCTTAAGCAATCCCCCCCTCATGTACCTCCTACGAAACTAGCTTCAAAGGAGGAGTGTCAAAATTATGTTAGACACTATGAAGATGACTTACAAGCCAAATGCTTAATCCTCACTTCACTTAGTGAGGAGCTTATGAAGCTACATAAGCACATGGACACTTCTTATGCCATGGTTAAAAGTTTGCATAAGATGCATGACATTGAGACTAGTAATGTACGATTCTCAAATGTTTGTAGTCTAATGAATGCCAAAATGGCAAAGGGGACATCGGTCCATAAACATGGACAAAAGATGGAAAAGATCTATCAAGATCTTGAAAGTTTAGGAACTTCCATCGATGGGAAAATGGCCCAAGACTTTTTCCTTGCATCTCTCTCGGATGATTTCACTAAGTTTATTGTAAACTATAAAGTGAATAGATTCGATCATACTTTTACCAAGATGATTGACATGTGCTGTAAATTTGAAAAAGGTTTCAAAAAGGACAGTGGGAGTGAGAATGCAATGACAAGGAAAAGGTTGCGTAAGAAGAAGGCAAAGAAATCCAAAGGAACATGCTTTCATTGTGGAAAGGATGAACGTTGGAAGAAGAAATACAGGGTGCGCATTGCGAGCCTTATGACACGAACTTTTGAAGAGACTATTTCCGTCATAGAGAGTGCTTTTACAGTGAGCTCCAATTCCTGGATATTTGATTCAGGCGCTAGTCAACATATCTGTAATACGATGCAGGGACTAGCAGGGAGCAGGTCACTGCGCAATGGGGAGATGGTTGTGCGAGTTGGGAACGGCACTAAAATCTCTGCAAAAGCAACATGCACCTATATGCTTAAACTGCCCTCTGGGGAAGTCCTGGAACTTAAAAATTGTTTATATTTTCCTTCATGTATAAAGAATTTGATTTCTATCTCTAAGCTTTTACGAGATGGGCACTCAGTATTGTTGGACAAAAGGAGTTGCACTTTATACTTGAACAGTCGTATTATCTCTCAAGGTAATATGATAGAGGGACTTTTTCACCTAGAGACGAATAGTGGGATGCACTGTATTGAAAGCGGGAATACCTCAAAACCCAAAAGGGCTAGAGAAGAAGTTAACCAAGAAAGGATGTGGCATCTTAAACTTGGACATGTGAACCTTGATAAGATTCGCAAGATGTCGAAAGACGGATATTTTCGCCCATTAGGTAATGACCAGATGGGTACTTGTGAATGTTGCTTGAAAGGGAAGATGACCAAATCTCCATTTACTGGAAAATGAGAGCGTGCCACTGAAATTCTAGGGTTAATCCACACTGACGTATGTGGACCTATGTCTACTACGTCGAGATGAGGCTTCTCCTACTATATCACATTCACCGACGATCACTCTCGGTTTGGCTATGTGTATCTTATGAAGAACAAGTCAGAATCCTTTGAAAGGTTTAAAGAATTCAAGAATGAAGTTGAGAAGCAAACTGGGAAACAGATAAAGATCCTAAGATCGGATCGAGGGGGTGAATATCTGAGTAACGAGTTCCTAGATTATCTCAAAAAGTGTGGAATAATATCACAGTGGACTCCACCGGGAACTCCACAACTTAATGGGGTTTCTGAAAGGAGAAATCGAACATTGATGAACATGGTTCGTTCTATGATGAGTTCCGCAGATCTACCAGTTGAAGGGAAATTTATGAGATTTCATGTGGGATTTCATAATGACTAGCATGCATATACAAATCAAATGTTATATACGAAAGCAACGGAAGGATGTTATCAAATAATATTAAAGCACTAGTCATACAAATCCCCTTCAAGATGCATAGGTTTATGTAAGATGCATCAAAAACAATTTAATATAAGAACAAAGTTTAGGAGTAGTTTTATACCTCTTGATCTAGATCTTAGACCAAGGATAGACCACCTCCAAGAACTTTGCTCCTTGAACTCCTTGAGCCTAGCCTCCTTCCTTGCCTCCTCCACTTTGTTAGAATGAGTGCTCCTAGGTTCTCTTCAAGTTTCCAAGATTGAAAACCTCTAAAGATCCTCACCCACTAGTGTAGTGAGAAGGATGAAGGAATAACCAAATGGGTGAAAAAGATGATTAGTTAAATTCCCCCTAAGGTGGCCGGCCCTTTGAGAGTGTTAGAGAGATATTTCTTTTTCTCTTTTGTTCTTTAAACACTTCAAAAACCCTAATGAAAAATATCTCTACAAAGTTCCTTTTATAGCCAAAAAGAAACAAGTCAACATTTGACCTTTCTCTCCCTCTTTCACTCTATATGGCCGGCCCCTTTAGTGTTGTTTGGGCTTTGGGCTTTTATTTATTTCAAGTCATCCAATGCTTGAATAAAAGCCCAATGGGCCCAATTAAACCCGAACGTTTCTTTAAGCCCAAAACAATCTTATATCGCTTTTATGATTTCTTTAGACTTTCTAACTAATCACAACACTTAATTAATCCAATTAATTATTTCCATAATCCATTAATTACTCACTTCAAGAGTGTATTGGTGAACAATCGTTTTAGGTTCTAATTAGCAAGGCAGTGAGGTGATTGGCACCAATCCAATTGATTATTGTTAATCCAATCACTTAGTGGATTAAAACTTACTTTTAATTCACCTTCTTCTTTGACGATTACATTTAATCATCTAGAAGAACTCACAAAACATGAGTGACATCTAACCATATATCATGGCTACCCAAGCTAATGTAGAAGTTGTTCAGAGAACCTATTCAGTCGGAATTACAATGTAATTCGATCCTTCTCTAAACAATACTCTCAATCACACTATTGAGTTGTATAGGAACGCTTTCCTTTATTACGCTCGATACTTCGGCCGAAGATTCCCGAATCATATCTTAGAGCATTCATCCTCTCATAACAAGGATTAGAGATTCCTTGTTGAGCATTTACTTGCCTTCATGACTAAGTGGCTTAACCCCAACTATGCCGTGGACACCCGCGGATGAAGTGACTTTGACATAATCAAAGATCAAGTACTTAACCACAAGACAACGACGATGCCTCAGGTCAAAGGACTACTTACATTATTCCAACCATTAGAGTTACTTGCTTGACATGTGAGTAGACCTCCATGCAAGTACTCTCGTTCGATTGTGTTCAGTGAACTCTGATGCGAAATATATAAGCACACAAATTAAACCCTCTTTTTATCAATTGTAGAAAGTATGTAAGTAGGGATCGTTCTAGGCCGGGGATTAGGAGGGATTGCCAAATCACTTGAAACTGACTCAAAACGTAAAAACAAAGTTTAAAACACTAAACTAGAGACTCAAAGAATGCAAAACTAAACTATAAAACACCAAAACAAACCAAAAGACTCAAAACAGCAAATAAACACTCAAAACTGCCTTAAAAACACTTTCTGGGCAGTTTTGAACACCTAACACTAAATTGGACGAAATTGGGTTATGACTTGACTCAAGACACTTAAAAACACAAACTAAATTGATTTCTAACTAATCTAACACTTCAAAATAAATGGGGATTGAATTTTGACGAAAATTGAAAACAAGAACAAACTTTGTAAATTGAACAGATTCTAAAACGAATTTGATAAAAGTGAATGGATGGAAAGCTAGCTAAGGGGTTCTTCTCCACACATGTCACACTTGCATACAAAACGATTTCCAATTGCTTCTCAATAAACCATGAATTCCCAACACCCCAAATTAACCGTGAATTGCACTAATTAACCCTCAGATTTTCCTAAAGTTATCGAATTGGATGAATTGCAGACGACAACCCAAAGCATTCCTCACAAGTTCCATGCATGAATTGCATAACAAAGATACAAGCAAAGATCATTAAGTTCTATGAAAATCATAAGCATTGGCGAGGCACTCGTTACTATGAATTGCATGAAACTTATGCCAAGAATTTACTTAACACGATTGTGATCAACAACCTTTACTACTTTTGAATATAAGTTCATAACGATTAGGTGAAATTCCCTTATATCCTAGCATCAAACTTATACATGAAAATTAAGCGTGCACTCTCAACCAACACACAAATCAGTTTTAATTCATGTAGATAAGTAAATTGAATTCACAACTTATGAAACGCAATTAAAAGTAATCAAATCATATAGCAAGCATAAACATGGTTTCGAATACCCCCCTAGCCAAGGGGGGGTTTAGTTCCTCATACGTACAAAACAAAGAGTATAGAATTTAAACATTGAAATCAAAAGAAAGAAAACACCTAAACGCTCCAACGATCCTAACTTGAATGACATGCACGTCCAAGGCTTCTCCTCCTTCCTCTTTGGTGCGGCATAAGGTTTTGGGGACAGGTTTGGATGGTATTTGTATGGAGGAGTGGATGGGAGATGGTATGGTGGTGTGGCTGATTGTGTTTTTGATGTAGTGTAATCTCTAGTGTTCTTCCCTTCACTCCCTATTTATAGAAGCTCCAAAGCAAAGAATCACTCAAGTGGCTTCAATAAACAATACAAACAAAGACCAAAATGATGCAAAAACAGCTAGTTTACATGCTCTTTTATCATTGTGTCTTGCCTTTAACAAAAGGCAATCATTCCTCTTTTGCTAATTCAACTCCTTTGTAGCTGTCCATGTGCCTTCATTCTTCAATTTCTGAAGCATTTGCCTTGTATTCCATCCCTTTTCCACATGTACTAGCTGTTAGACAACTTTCACACACATGTTTTGCATCATTTCATCTTGCAAACATCAACTTTCGGCCACTTTACACCTCTACACACATGCTATGCATCATTTCAGCTTGCAATTATGTTTGTAGTTGTTGAAAATGTGAATACATCTTGTAAAGCAATCCAACAAATGGCATCTTTCACTTCTTTTCCTTTCAAATTGTTCCTTAAGTGTATGTATCTGCACACTTCCACACTTCAACTTTATTATTCAGATTTTTGCATGTGTTGAAACCCTTTTTAAAACACCAAAAACGTCCATCCCACTTGCTCCATATGCATGCAATCCATTTTGGCCCAAAATTGCTCCAAATTGCACCAAAATGCACTTTCTTTCCAACTTTGTTATTAGGACCTGCAAACACACGAAAATAGCTTAAAACACTCTTATAAGCAATAACTAACTAAGTAAATGCAAGAAAACATGTTAACTAAGTCGCATAAATATGCTCTTATCAAACTCATTCCCTTAATGAGCACCTACATACTTGTCTTAGTGTCACTACACGAATGGGATGAGACTTTCCATCCTTCTAATTGAAGCGGACATAGTATGTACCGGTCTATGCATTGTCAGTTTCCCTCCGACAATCCTATGACCAGGAACCTTTTGGACATGACGGTTATGTGAAGAAGGTCTCTGTAGTCTAACTTCATTAGATTACTTCTTCAATCGATCCATTGTCCATGGATTCACTATTTAGGACATATATCATTTATAGAGATAGTCCTAATTAGTATCTTTGCCATCTGATGTATAAGAATCATCTATACATCCATTCATTGTCCTGAAAGGTTTCTTCCAAAGATTGACTTTCAGGGCATATTTCCAACAATCTCCCACTTGCACTAAAGTCAATCACTAGTGTATCTTACACATACTAGTCGAGTGAACTTATGCTCATAGGTAAACTTGGTTATGCATTAATCCTTTTAATTCATAAAAGGGATTTACTTATCAAATGTTTTTAAAAACATTTGATGATGTCTCTTTCTTGTGTTCGAATACTTCGACGAGACCTTGATTCCATGGCTTGAGCTATCGCCCCATTACATCGTAGTATTCTACTAACGACCTTATGGTTTGGATTCAATCATTAGTTCTAAAAGAACCCCTTCCATTCAAAACACCTTTTGAAGCAGTTTCTAAAACAATATATCATCATATATTTCGTTTGTATACTTTATACATACTTTGCTCCAACCTTGAGACCATTGTAGTACATTACTAACAATACTCTTATATGATTAGTACTTCATCCATTATGAAGTTCCATTTGTTAAAATGGGTTATTTTTCACTTTGGTTAATAACCTAAGTGAATGCACACTTCCAGAGTCCCACTCTGATGTTCCTTTCTTAAAGGCGATAATACTCTATCAGTTGCTTTGGTTCTGATCCTGGGATATAGTAATATCTTAAAGTGACAACCCCTGTGGTTCTTCACTTTTGGATATCTACTTCACAAGTCCATACATGTGTCCCATTTGTGATTTTATGACACATATCATTATAAGGGATATGAAAGTGATTTTCTATCATACAGGAAAATGCTTTCTTAAATCTTCAACATTTGAGATTTAATTTCCCCATTTAATATCCTTGAGATAGCCTTGCTATATCAATAAGTCCAATTTCAAGTCTATACTTCAAAATTGACCGTGTCATAGTTTTGTCATTTTTGAGTAACATCTATGTTTTATCAAGTCTATCAAATAGACTTTATTCATATCTTGTTGCTCAAATTATGACATCACTCCCATTGGCCTTGATGTAACTTAGCATTCATTGAAAAACTTAACAATTATATTTTCTTGATTTGAATGCAATTTTGCTCCCACTAACTTGTCTTGGATCCATTGACAATCATTTAGATCCATTAGCTTATTGATGATGTCTCAACTATTTTGAGACTATCAACAACACTAGCTAACACAAGTTATTTTAAACGAATCATACACAAAAGAATTCCTTCCTAAGAAATTCCATTTGAAATGTGTAACTTGCTTTATCAAGTCTATTCATTTAATTATATGGTGTCATACACCATACTTCAAGTTTTACTCATACTAAGACCTTTAATGTAGTCATATAAGAATTATCCAAGTCTTTAGTGGAAGCATGGCTCCTACTAAGGATATAGAAACTCAACCATTCCTTCTAGGTGGTTGATATAATTCTTTATCAATACATAGAGCATTATAGTTACAAGAGATGCCGAATTTGGATTGCCTTGTTGTTAAATCATATGTTGTGACTCATTTTGAAACTATTCCATTTTGTTTCATCAACTTGTCCATATGCTTTATTATTAGCTTGTTCTCATAAAAGAGAATGATGGACAACTCCCAACATGTAACCATTTTATGCTAGGTTGACGAAACCAACATTCATAGACTATTCGCTTTTGTTTCATCAACTTGTCCAAATGCTTTGTTATTAGCTTGTTCTCATAAAAGAGAATGATGGACATGTTGGAAGTATGCCCACAAAGCCACTCATTTGATGTAATAGCTTTTTGGAATACTTAATATGTTAAACTTTTATATGTTTAACGGAAGGGCAATACTTATTGTTAATCACTATTTATTGAATCATGTGTTTAATCAATAAGAGAATCCAAGGGATGTATTTGACATAAGAGATAAGTGATCTAATGAGTTAGATTAAGGAGACCTTTCTCTTATGTTCATTCCTAAAACGTTCCTAGCCATAGGATTGCCAATTGGGCATTGACAATCCGCTAAGGTTAGTATGTGTTATGTTGACTCAAACGTGAGTATGAACTAGTCTCAAGTCATTTGGTGTTGGACACTAAGACAAACACATAGGTGCTCGAAAGAGTAATCGAGTACACTGAACTGCGATTAATGAGAGTTCAAACATACATGTCATGTACGAACTCTAAGGTTACAATATGCAAAGTAGTCCTTAGACCTGAGGCATCATAGATGTCTAATGGTTAGGTCCTTGATCTTTGATCATGACAAAGGCATTCCCTCGGATTGTCCACGGCATTGTTGGGGTCATGTGATCTAGTCATGTAGGCATATGAATGCACAACAAGGGATCTCTAACCTTCCATGGTGGAAGGAGTATACTCTAAAATATGATTCTAAAGTCTTTGGCCAAAGCAAATGAATATGACTAAGGAAGATGTTCCAAATCATATTCAAGGGAATCATATAAGAAAGTATCACATTGGATAGTAGACATGAAACAAACTATCACTTAAAACAATGTGGTTAAGAGTATTGTATTAGAGAAGGACCGTATTGCATTGTAATTGTAACTGGATAGGTTCTCCAACCAATTCTACTTAGCTTGGGTAACCATGACATACTGCTAGGTGTCACTCATGGTTTGTGGAAGCCCTATTGATTAGCAAACACTAATCATCAAAAAGGGAGAATTGAAATGTGGTTTCAATTCACAATCGATAGTTAAGAGTAACATCGCCCACTGCCTCGCTAATTGGAACCTAATGGATCGCACACCAAATAAGGATATATGTGAAGCAATTAAATGAAATGGATAAGCAATTAAATGGTTTAATTGAAGAATGGTCAAGATTAATTAATTAGTTAATTAATTATACGAAATGTTCGTATTGGGCTTTTAAGTTGGTTTTAGGGCTTCGGGGCCCAAAAGTGTTTTGGTCCACAAGGCCCATTATGTTTAAGTTGTATGACAACTAAAACAAAATGGGCAATAAGCCCAATAACCATATAGGCCAACCATTTAGGGTGAGGATATGCAAGTTTGCTTAATTGCAAGTTTGCCACTCACCTAAGAAATGAAGTATAAATTCATCTTTATAGCTTTGTTTTCAATTAGGGTTTTCTAAGCTACTTGGGGAAAGTTATCTAGCAAATTTACTTCCCTAAGTGATCCATTTTCATCCTCACAAATTACATCCTTGGTGAAGAGACATAGAGACATCAAACTTTTGGTGTTTTGGAGAACTAATCCTCAAATCCTCAAAGAAGCAAAGGAGCACTAAAAGGAGGAAAATCACAAGGAAGATCCAAGGAGCAAGGAGGTGACTTGAAGGCCCTCCACTTGGGTGAATCCCTTGTGTAATCAAGGATGAGCTTCAAGGGTAAAGAATCTCTAAATTCTTAAGTATCTTTAATGTTGTTAAAGAGTCTTTTGGTTCACCATATACTAGGCTTTGAAAGTCATGGGTTTCATGAATTGTTTTTGGATGCATGCCTACTTTAAAGAGTTAATTGTTAGCATATGTATTCAAATGTTCATACATGTTCTTAGCTAGGACAAAATTTTTCCTTCAGGACAACTCCCAACATGTAACCATTTTATGCTAGGTTGACGAAACCAACATTCATAGACTATTCGCTTTTGTTTCATCAACTTGTCCAAATGCTTTGTTATTAGCTTGTTCTCATAAAAGAGAATGATGGACAACTCCCAACATATAACCATTTTATGTTAGGTTGACGAAAACAACATTAATAGACTATTTTTTAGAATGTTACACAACATAGAATTTTAACGTTTTGAAGAGCTTGAGTCTTTTAACAATTAAAATTACAAACTCTTAATAATAGTGAAATACTATTTTTCTTTAGACAACTATAAACCAATCATATTCAAGTTTATATCCATTTTCATACCTCCCACTATTTCTCATGACTTTAATGAGAAATCACTTCATACATTCAAAATGTATAAACGTGGAGTATACGGGTAGAAGACATTGTGTAGTAGCTTTAAAACCTTTCAAGCTCGTTTGTTTCAATCTTCACTAAGTTAATGTCTCATTATTAAGTGACTAAAGTCTTTAAACATTTTATAGATTTAGACACTTCTTTCTTGGTTTAATCACTAACACAATTGATATTTTAAAAACAATTTAAAGAATGCCCAATTAGTTGTTCAAAACTACTAATTGAATCAAGAGTGATCTTGATTATTGTGTTCTAAGTGACAACCATATAAGAAACGTTTTTCTTATTACTTATATCATTATAATGTGATCTTCCTTTTCTTCAAGAAAGGAATCTCTAGACCTTTGTCAATTCATATAGAACTCATAGGTAGACAATTGGAACCAAATCTAAAGATTCATTGTATCCTTCTATGTCCTACATGTGAGATCTATCCATAATTGATAAGTCTAAAGTTTGGTTATCACATTACAATAAGTGATATAAATCTTGTATCTCAACTAGGATACAAACAAGACAATATTCAATTCATAACACTACTTTAAGGAAATGATATATTAGAAGGCATTCATCACATTACATTAATATGATAATTCAAACATTCATAATGTTTAATACAAAAAGTATTAGCTCTATACACTTTAGAGACTAATTTAAATACCTTTATACATTTAGGCACTAATAGTGGTCTTCCATCATATGAAGTCACATAATTAGTTCTTAACAAAATAAGAAAGTTTAAAGACTATCTTTAAATGCCTAACAAACTTCCTAAGTAGTAAGCAAAAAAACATAGTGTGTTGGAAATGTGCCCTAAAACCAATCATGTGATGATACTTTACGGACATTTCACATGTTAAACTAATCTAGTTTAATATCAAGGGCAAAGATTATTGTTTTAAGCCGTGTCATATAAATGTTATATGCTTAAACGATAAAGTCCAAGGAGTATGTGATTGGGAGAATGCAATCTAAATAAGTTAGATTCATGAGACCATTCTTTCGTAGACACATCCTAAACACTCCTGATCATAGGATTGCCAATTGGGCATTGACAGTCCGTTAAGATCAGTATGTGCTATGTCTTCTCTCAGGGAGAGTGACTAGTCTCGAGTCATTGGTGTGTGTGACATCAAGACAAGTACGTAGGTGCTCAATAGAGAATGAGTTCACTGAACACGATCAACGAAGAGTTCTCATATTCATGTCACATGGGAACTCATGGTTGGGATAATGCAAAGTAGTCCTTTGACCTGAGTGATAGGAGCATATTTATGCGCCTTAGTTTAGCTTGTTCTTGTGCATTTATAGTGTTTTTCCTTAGTAAAGTAGTCTTTTAAGCTAGTTTTATGTGTTTTCAGGTTTTAAGGGCAAAGTGTGCAAAAGGAAGCATTTTGGAGCCTTTTGGAGCAAATTAGAGCTTGGAATGAATATCATATGTTTGGAGCCAAGAGGATGGACGAAATTGAAGATTTGAAGATGATGTTTCCTACTTGAACAAGGTTTCCTAGTCGAAGTAGGAAAGCGCCTAATCAAGAGATGAAATCCTAGTCAACAAAGGATTCCTAATTGAAGAAGGATTCCTAATCAACGAGGGATTCCTAGTTGAAGATGGATTCCTAGAAGAATGAAGATTCTTATTCAAACAAGGTTTCTTACTTGGAGTAGGAAATGTAAACCTCAAATGGCATCAAGTTGCAGCTACAAGGAAGATTTCCAAGTCCAAGAAGGAAAAGGTTTCCAAGATGAAGAAGGAGAAGAATTCCAAGTCAAGGAAGGATTGAGACATGTTTTCCTAATGCTAGAAGGACTCCTAAGTGTTGTAGAACACAAATGAGAAGTTTCTAGAGTATTCCCCTCCTTGCCACAAGTTCTAAGCAATTCCCATCAGATTTTGGGCTTTCTAGAAGCCCTATCTTATCCTCCCTTGAAATATGCCGCCCATTTACTTCTAGAAGACCCTAAATCCTTGCCTTGCAAGGCTTTCTAGAAGCCTTATCTGACCCTAAGCCTATGCCGCACCTATTCCTAGTGGGAATGTGTTTTTTTAGTCCAATTCCTGATGGATTTGGGTTTCTAGAAGGCCTAAACCTGATTTACCTAGGGTTAGAAGCCTATATAAACCACCTTAACCCATTCATTCATTCATTCATTCACTCCACAAATCAGAAATTCGCCAAAACCCATCACACACCTTTGCCGCACCCTCCACCACTCCTAAACACCACCATACCCCTCCATAACCATTAATCCATACACATAGGACCCTTAGAACCTTTTTTAGACCTTTGCCGCACCAAGGAGGAGGAGGAGGAAGCTTGGAGTTCATGCGATTCAAGTTCAACTTGCTGGAATTTCTAGGTGTTTCTTTTCCTTTGATTTCAATGTTTAAATTCTATTCTCTTTGTGTTGTGAGTATGAGGAACTAAACCCCCCCTTGGCTAGGGGGGGATTCGAAATACATGTTTATGCTTGCGATATGATTTGATTACTTCTAATTGCGTTTCATAAATTGTGATTTCAATTTGCTTATCTATGTGAATTAAAACTTATTCTTGTATGTTGATTAAGGGTCGACACTTAGTTTGCATGCATTAATTTGAGGCTAGGATATAAGGGAATTTCACCTAATCGTTATGAACTTATATTCACAAGTAGTAAAGGTTGATGATCTCAATCGCGTTAAGTAAATTCTTGGCATAAGTTTCATGCAATCATAGTAACAAGTGCTTCGTCAATGCTTATGGTTTTCATAGAACTTAATGATTCTTGCTTGTATCTCTATTATGCAATCATGTAGGGGACTTGTGGGGAATGCTTTGGGTTGTCGTATGCAATCATCCAATTCAATAACATTAGGAAAATCTGAAGGTTAATTTAAGCGGACCTAATTAACTTGGGGCGTTGAGAAGTCATGGTTTATTGAAAAGCAATTGGAAATCGTTTCGTATGCAAGTATAACATGTATGGAGATGAACCCCTTAGCTAGCCTTCCATCCATTGTTTTAAATCAAATTCGTTTTAAAAATCTGTTCTAGTTACAAAGTTTTGTTTTATTTTTAAATTCGTCCAAAACCAAATCCCCCTTTGTTTTCAAGTGTCAAATTAGTTAGAAAGTGTGTTAGTTGTGTTTTTAAGTGTTTTGAGTCAAGTTGAAACCAATTTTCGTCCAAAATCTTGTTTAGAGTCCAAAACTGCCCAGAAAGTGGTTTTAAGGCAGTTTTGAGTGTTTTTGTGTTATTTTGAGTCTTTTGGTTTGTTTTGGTGTTTTAAGTTATAGTTTTACATTCTTTGAGTCTAGTTTAGTGTTTTAACTTGTTTTTACGTTTTTTGAGTCAATTCCAAGTGATTTTGCAATCCCTCCTAATCCCCGGCCTAGAACGATCCCTACTTACATATTTTGCTACAATTGATAAAAAGAGGGTTTAATTTGTGTGCTTATATATTTCGCATCACTGAGGCATCTTAGTTGTCTTGTGGTTAGGTCCTTGATCTTTGATTATGTCAAAGTCATTCCATTCGGGGTGTCCACGACATCGTTGGGGTTAAGCCACTTAGCCATGGAGGCAATTAAATGCGCAACAAGGGATCTCTAACCTTGAAACCGTTTGAGGGAGAATACTCTATGATATGATTGAAAATCTCTGATCAGAGTATGAATGAGATTTAGGAAGGCGTTCCAAATCACATTCAATGTAATCATATAAGCACACAAATCACATTGGATAGTAGACATGAATAAATTATCAAACCAAACAATGTGGTCAAGAGTATTGTATTAGAGAAAGACCGTATTGCATTTGTAATCCTAAACTGAATAGGTTCTCCACCTCTTCTGATTAGCTTGGGTAACCATGATATGCTGCTAGGTGTCACTCATGGTTTGTGGAAGCCCTAAACGTGTATAATCACTAAAGGGAGAATTGAAAGTAAGTTTCAATTCACAATCGATTTGAAATGGTTTTAATCGCCCACTGCCTCGCTAAAAGGAACCTAATGGATCGTACACCGTGTAAGGTGGAGATTGAAGAAACAATGGAGATGAGTAAGAATAATTAAATGGTTTAATTATTTATGGCAAGGATTAATTAATATGTTAATTAATCAAACGAATAAGTTCGTTAAAAAGACCACGGGTTAGTTTTGGGCCTCAAGGCCCAATGGGCTTCGAACGTCAAGCCCATTGACTTAAGTTGTATGACAAGTTAATTCACAAAGGCCCAAAAGCCCAATAAAACCCTTATGGCCGGCCATGTTAGAAAGAAAGGCCTTTTGGTTCTTTAGGTCACTTATTTGAAGGGACTATATAAAGGACTTTATAGCCTAAATTCATTAAGGGTTTCTTTTGGAGAAAATTGGAGAGAACATGTCTCTCCCTTTCTCTCTAAAGAGGCCGGCCCCCTTGGAGGGATTTGAAGGAAATTTTGTGAAAAACATGTTCATTTGAATAACATCATATAGCATGCAATTAACAATTAAAGGCGGAATCATGCTTTCATGCATTCAAAAACAAAACATCAACCATGAAATTCAAAGCCTAGTAGATTGGTGAACCTTGACTCAACTTTTAAATCAACATTTATTAGTTGAGAAATATTTACCTTTGTAGATTCCTCTTTGCATATGCAAAGGATAATCACCCAAGAGATAGGGCCTTCATTCCTTGCTTCTTAGCTCCATGGATTTGGTTAGAAGAAAAGGTTCTCCAAGTTCCCAAAATTGAGAACCTCTAAAGATTCTACACCAAGGTTAAATTGAAGAAGAAATGATTGACCTAGAGGAAGTAAAATTGCTAGATAATTTCCTCTAGGGTGGCTGAATTTTTGAGAGCAAAGAGAGCTTTTGTTCTCATCTTTTCTCCATAAAAACCCTAAGGATGAAATGGCTATAAAGTTGCCTTTATACCACCTCACAATGGAGTGGCAAACTTGCAATTAAGCCAAGTTCACTACCCTCCTTAATTATGGGCTAATTGGGCTAATTGGGCCTTTGTGAATCATTATTCATTAAGTTGTCATACAACTTAAGTCAATGGGCTTTGACGTTCGAAGCCCATTGGGCCTTAAGGTCCAAAACTATCCCGAGGTCTTTAACGAACTTATTCGTTTGATTAATTAACATATTAATTAATCATTGCCATAAATAATTAAACCATTTAATTATTCTTACTCATCTCCTTTGTTTCTTCAATCTCCACCTTACACGGTGTACGATACATTAGGTTCCTTTTAGCGAGGCAGTGGGCGATTAAAACCATTTTACATCGATTGTGAATTGAAACTTACTTTCAATTCTCCCTTTAGTGATTACACACGTTTAGGGCTTCCACAAACCATGAGTGACACCTAGCAGCATATCATGGCTACCCAAGCTAATCAGAAGAGGTAGAGAACCTATTCAGTTTAGGATTACAAATGCAATACGGTCTTTCTCTAATCTAATACTCTTGACCACATTGTTTGGTTTGATAGTTTATTTATTCATGTCTACTATCCAATGTGATTCGTTTGCTTATATGATTACCTTGAATGTGATTTGGAACGCATTCCCTAATCTCATTCATACTCTGGCCAGAGATTTTAATCATATCATAGAGTATTCTCCCTCAAACCATTTTGAAGGTTAGAGATCCCTTGTTGCACATTCACTTGTCTCCATGACTAAGTGGCTTAACCCCAATGATGTCGTGGACACCCCGATGGGGTGACTTTGACATAATCAAAGATCAAGGACTTAACCACAAGACAACTGTGATGCCTCAGGTCAAAGGACTAATTTGCATTATCCCAACCATGAGTTCTCATGTGACATGAGTATGAGAACTCCTCGTTGATCGTGTTCAGTGGACTCATTCTCTATTGAGCACCTACGTACTTGTCTTGATGTCACACACACCAATGACTCGAGACTAGTCACTCTCCCTGAGAGAAGGCACAGTACGTACTGATCTTATCGGACTGTCAATGCCCAATTGGCAATCCTATGATCAGGAACGTTTAGGATGTGTCTACGAAAGAATGGTCTCATTAATCTAACTTCATTAGATTGCATTCTCCCAATCACATATTCCTTGGACTTTATCGTTTAAGCATATAACATTTATATGAGACGGCTCAAACAATAATGTTTGCCCTTTATATGTAAACTAGATTAGTTTAACATGTGAAATATCCGTAAAGTATCATCATATGATTGGCTTTAGGGCACATTTCCAACAGGATTAGCTAGCAATCCTACTCCTCCAAGGTCACTCATTTCTTCTTCAATCTAACCTTGGTGAAGAAACTTAGAGGTTCTCAATTTTGGGAACTTGGAGAATCCTATTCTTCCATCCAAATCCATAGATTTAAGATGCAAGGAATGAAGGCCCTCTCTTTGGGTGATTAGCCTTTGATTATGCAAAGAGGAATCTACAAAGGAATAAATTTCTCAACTCACTTTGATTTGAGTTGAGTCATGGTTCACCAATCTACTAGGCTTTGAATTTCATGGTTAATGTTTTGTTTTTGAGTGCATGCAAGCATGATTCCGCCTTTAATTGTTAATTGCATGCTATATGATGTTGCTCAAATGAACATGTTTTTCACAAAATTTCCTTCAAGTGGTATCAGAGCCTAGGTCTAGTAGTTGGTGAATCCTTTTGGGTTTTGTTCTTCATAGTATTTGATTTAAAAGTTGTAATATGTTACAAGCTTTATTCTTGCTTTTTTGAATGTAAATTTTGCTAGAAAACCGGCCACCCTATTAAAATAGGGTATTTTTGGGGCTTTTATGCAATTACATAAAGTTTTGATACTTTTGTGTATTTGTATTTTGACCCAAAAGTTTGCGTATTTACGTTAAGGCCCGAAATCATTAAAGGTCAAATTGTTTTGTTCCTTTAATGAAGTTTTTGAATTTATTGAAAATTTTGAGTTCTAGTTGTGATTACATGAAGTAGTGGACTTTTGTGTTTTTACAAAATGAGCTCAAAAGTTTTAGTTATGCAACATAGCCCAAAGGTTGAGGTTATTGCATTATTGGCACAAATTAGGTTGAGAACAAAATGGTTTTGTCTCTTTAAATGAGAATTGGATTTTCATTTCATTTAGCTCCATTTAAATCAATTCTATGGATACAAAAACCAAATGAAAATGTTGCATTCAATTTAATTAGTTAAAGTGTTAATTAATTAAAGGGTGATTGTGAACCTAAGCCTACGATAATTGAGCTATGTGATAGGCCGTTTCAAATTTGTTTGAACCATGGGAATGTGTAGATTAAATTTTGGTTGTAATTTGATTTGATCAAATGTTGTAAAAGAGCTTAAGCTCTTCTTTACTTTAAAGTAATTTGAATTATTCAAATGTTGTAATGAGCATAAGCTCACCTTTACTTTGAAGTACTTCTTTCTTGCTTTATATGATATGCATGAAAATGAAGTAGTTGGGTCCAACGCCCCTAAGACAACACGCCTTAATGTGATTAAACGCGTAACTAAAATCAATCACCATTCCTAGACCGAGATTCAACACTAGGCTCGTGTTGAATCTAAACAAAGGTTCATAGTCATCCTAAGGCCCTAAGTCAACTATATAGTCCATCAAATGAATGCAAAGTTTATGTTAGTAGTATCATATACTCTTGCTTTAAAAACCGTTTTATAAGCATAGTGGGAGTATTATATACAACTAAAACAATCACATGGACCAATAGTTGTAATAGGACCAAAATTGTTTTAATAAGGATTAAAATGAATATTTATATGTGATGAGACCTAAAACCCTCAACCAAACCATTATTAAGTTGATAAGCGTGAGAGTGCATTGAACACTTATTCGTGGCCTTCCACCATGGTAGACTCCAATCGTTTATGACTTGTACACCGCCTTCACCCTATCATGGGGGAGTGCAAAGTGCATGCTTATACTCAGGAGGAGTCTATATGCATACTTGATGAGGTGAGTGTAGGCTGAAGGAAATTTTGTGAAAAACATGTTCATTTGAGCAACATCATATAGCATGCAATTAACAATTAAAGGCGGAATCATGCTTGCATGCACTCAAAAACAAAACATTAACCATGAAATTCAAAGCCTAGTAGATTGGTGAACCATGACTCAACTCAAATCAAAGTGAGTTGAGAAATTTATTCCTTTGTAGATTCCTCTTTGCATAAGCAAAGGCTAATCACCCAAAGAGAGGGCCTTCATTCCTTGCATCTTAAATCTATGGATTTGGATGGAAGAATAGGATTCTCCAAGTTCCCAAAATAGAGAACCTCTAAGTCTCTACACCAAGGTTAGATTGGAGAAGAAATGAGTGACCTTGGAGTAGTAGGATTGCTAGATAATCCCTCCAAGGGGGCCGGCCTCTCTAGAGAGAAATGGAGAGACATGTTCTCACCAATTTTCTCCAAAAGAAACCCTTAATGAATTTAGGCTATAAAGTCCTTTATATAGTCCCTTCAAATAAGTGACCTAAAGAACCAAAAGGCCTTTCTTCTAACATGGCAGGCCATAAGGGTTTTATTGGGCTTTTGGGCCTTTGTAAATTAAGTTGTCATACAACTTAAGTCAATGGGCTTGACGTTCGAAGCCCATTGGGCCTTGAGGCCTAAAACTAACCCGTGGTCTTTTAACGAACTTATTCGTTTGATTAATTAACATATTAATTAATCCTTGCCATAAATAATTAAACCATTTAATTATTCTTACTCATCTCCATTGTTTCTTCAATCTCCACCTTACACGGTGTACGATCCATTAGGTTCCTTTTAGCGAGGCAGTGGGCGATTAGAACTCTTTCAAATCGATTGTGAATTGAAACTTACTTTCAATTCTCCCTTTAGTGATTATACACGTTTAGGGCTTCCACAAACCATGAGTGACACCTAGCAGTATGTCATGGTTACCCAAGCTAATCAGAAGAGGTGGAGACCCTATTCAGTTTAGGATTACAAATGCAATACGGTCTTTCTCTAATACAATACTCTTGACCACATTGTTTGGTTTGATAGTTTATTCATGTCTACTATCCAATGTGATTCGTTTACTTATATGATTACCTAAATCTCATTCATACTCTGATCAGAGATTTTTAATCATATCATAGAGTATTCTCCTTCAAAAGGTTTGAAGGTTAGAGATCCCTTGTTGCGCATTTAATTGCCTCCATAGCTAAGTGCAAAAATTTGATGCGAAAATTAACTAACGCACAAATTAAACCCTCTTGTGACAATTGTAGTATATATGCAAGTAGGGATCGTTCTTAACCGGGGATTAGGAGGGATTGCTAATCTATTCTAAATTAATTTAAAAATATTAAACAAGACTCAAGGACACAAAACTAGGCTAAAAACTCTAATAACTCGAAACACACTTAGAATGACTCAAAATAATGAAACAAACAAATTAGACACTAGGAACTGAAATGGACGGAAATTGAATTAAAAGACTAACAACAATGAAAACTAACTAAATAATATAATTTAATAATGGGGGGTTTGGTTTTTACGAGAAATAAATTAAACTTAAATAAATTACAAAATTGACAAAAACATGAAATTAAGGTGAATGGATGGACGACGGACTGGCTAGAGGATTCTTCTCCACACATGACACATATGCAACCTAAATTGATTTTCAGTTGTTCTTTCAATAAATTGTAAATCTCAATACTCCAGATTAACCGTGACAGCACTTTTTTAACCTTCAAGTTTTCCTAAAGTTATTGAATTGGACGGAAAAGCGCATACAACAATTCAACATATTCTTTAAAAGTCCCCTACGTGAACAGCACAATAGAGATACAATCAAAGATCATTAAGCTTTGTGAAAACTATAAGCATTGACAAGGCATTCGTAACTATGAACAGCATGGTACTCTTGCCAAGAATTTACTTAACACGATTGTGGATAGCAACCTTCACTACTCTTAAATATAAGTTCATAACGATTAGGTGAAATTCACTTATATTCTAGCATCAAATTCATGCATGTAAATTAAGTATGCATTCTTAATCGACATATACAAATAAGTTATCAATCAAACAGTTAAGTAAATTAAATTCACAACTCAGAAATTACAACTGAAGGTAATCAATTCATATTACAAATATATCCATGGTTTTGAATTAACCTCTAGCCAACACAAATTAATTACACATTATTCTAAAATTAAAACAGAAATAAAACGTGAGTTAGAGGATTAAACCGAATTGAGAAATGCGGGTTGTATTTTCTGTTCTTCACACACTGCCAAGGCAGTGTTTCCTTTCCCCAAGCTCGCTGCACCTCTCCATTTTCCTGCCCCGAGGCAGCACTCCAAAACTGTGAGAACTTCCCACATCCTGCCTTTCGCCCAACTCTCTGTCACGCTGCACAAGGCAGCTGTCCCAACCTCGGCCGAGACTCCTGCACAGCTCCCTCCTTTTCCGTGCACGTTGTCGCTGCCTTAAAGGCAGCACTCCTTCCCCCGTGTCTATCCTCTCCCGCTTTTTAAGTTCCTAACATTCTTTTTTTTATATCTTTTCTGCGTGCTGACTCCTTTCAGGCCCCGTGCTTTTTTTTTATTTCTCCTTATTTATTTTTCCTTTTCTGACAGCTCTTTGCCTCACTCCGCACAAGGGCAGTCATCCCTTCCTCATTCCCACCTCCTGCGTGTTATCCCACTGACAGCTTTTGCCAGCTGCAAAGGCCTCACTTATTATTATCATCTCCCTTACAGCTGCCCAGCAGCTTCCTACCTCCTTTTCCTTACTTTATTCCCAAAATTCTTTCTTGTCTCCCCATATGCCGTGTCTTTTCTTTAAGCTGCCAATGGCCTCACTTTTCTTTTATTTAATCTTCCCCTATTCAAACTTCTTTCTTTTTTTTTTTCTATTCCGCACGGCAGCAGCTTTTCTTCTTACTTTTATGTATATCATTTTATTCCTTTTGCTGCCAACTGCCAAGCATAAAATATGATGTAATGAATTTATTACTTAAAATCACACTTGTGCTATATTTATTTTCTTAGCTAGATAAATTCGATAAAACACAAAAACAAAGTAAATAGCATAAAAATATGAGGAAATAACTAAGAAAAGACAAGGGAATTTGATGTAAAATATGTATAAATATGAGCTTATCAAATACCCCCACACTTAACTTTTGCTAGTCCTCGAGCAAAACAGACGAAAACAGAAAAAATAATAACATGAAAATTATTAGTTTCCTCCTATATGACCCTCATAGAATTTCATTCGAGAATATAAATCATCAAGAACCATAGCTAACACCAACAAGCAATTCAAGTTCATTTTCCTTACTCAAATATTAGCAGTAATCTTTGAAACATCCTTGAAGTGTAGTGTGTGAGATAGCCATGCTAATGCAATTTCAAATTTTTATTATTAAAAACACCATATGCAAACTAGCGACCTTCTCACTGGAATTTACACTCAATCACACATGTGTTTAGTTTTAATGTGTTTCTCTCAAAGAAACAAATGTGAAAGTTCTACCATAAGCTTGCATAAAGATCACTTCTCCACAGTCATAATTGCAAAACTTAAATCAAGAGGACTTTTATTGGATGTAATGAGGCTTCGGGATAGGGTTATTGAAACGAAAGAATAGGAAAACACAAGTTCCAAGCTATATTGCAAGCAATTATTTTCTTTAAATTTATAAAAACTCAGGCTCTCCAACGATTCTTCCAGTCACCTCCAACCACAACCTTAAACTGAAACTTTAAAAAAAAACTTTTTATTTTCTTTGTATACAATTTTCCTTTTTCTTTTCATTTTCTTTTTTTTTTTTTTTTTTTTTTTTTTTTTTTTTTTTCAAACAGAAACAAATATGAAAAACCCCCACACTTATTCTTTTGCCAAACACCCTCCAAAGTACTTCACAAACATTTCTCATAAGACAATTTCACATTGCTCAATAGCTCGCTTGGAAAGGGTAAGGAAAAAATATTTATTTCAGGCATAAGGGTAGACATATCTGGTGATAAGAAATAAAAGGCTCACAAATACGGCTCAAATTGGCAATCTAATGATATCATTTTTCTTTGGGAAACAAGGTTATTTGGGCCATGGTGGTAAACCTAATGCCTCTATCATTTTCAAGTTCATGCAATCAATGACAAAAATTTCGAAAGATCGTTATGCAAGTTCTAGAGAAGTATCTCACATAAGTTCATCACACATGAAAGAATAGGAGTGTATGAAAATTGCACACACTTTCAATAGGCCAAAAACTCACATAGGATGTATATGGTCACTAAATTCACATATGGAGCTTTAAATCATGCTTTAGTTTCACATTAACAAGGCTATGTGCATTTAGTTTTTCAAGGATAATCAAATATGTACAAAACTAACACAAGAATAAGGAATTTCACAAAACACATGTTAACTAAGTTCTTGATGATCATGGTTCAAACTTTATCCGATTATATCATTGGGTCGGGGAACTAACAAAAATCTAATTCAAAACAATAAGGAAAACAAGAAAATATTTTTGGATTTTTTTTTAAATTTTTTTTTTTTTTTTTTTTTTTAATAAAACAACAACTTAATTAAGAAAACACAAAGCAATAACATGGAAACAAATGAAACCAGTTCAAAGTCGAAGGTACAAAAATTTTCAATTTGGTCATTTTTATACTCTTTACCCCCACACTTAAACTAGACATTGTCCCCAATGTCAGAAAATATAATAAAATGCAATTAAAAATAAAATAAATAAATATAAGGAAACAAAATAAAGTAATAGGACTGAAAACTTCCCTAATTTGCAGAAAAAATCAAGCAATGACCCCCAAGCTTAAATTCTGCAATCAACCTCAATGGTGGAAATAACCAAAAGTTCCTGCAAAGAAAAGAAATAAATCAGTTAAGCACACAAGAAAATATAAAAGAAAACAAACGAAAAATTGAAAATGAAAAAGACAATGAATAAAATTAAAAAAATTGATCATTGGTCCTGTTTGGTGACATTCCACAGCTTTGAACTTGAACTGGCCTCGGAACTTCTTAGCAAGGAAAATGAGACTTGATTGGTGGTGTTGTTGAAGCTTCTCGAGCTCTTGGTTTCAACTCAGACTCCTTCTGCCGGGTTGATTGAGTCTGCAGGCTACATTCTTCTCTTTTTGTTCTTCTGCATGGCAGGTAGGCACGAGGAATAGGTGGTGGTCTGCTTCTTTGTTCAATCTGTCCAAGTGCCGACCGATTTCCTTTCTTTCACCTTGACTCGTAGCCAAGAGCAAGGGTAAAGGAAAAGCGTGCCATGAGATATCTTTGCCTCTGACTCTGATGATATGGGATACTTTTGCTTTTGAAGAAGTATCGTTCCACAGGTGTATGCGTGAACTGGGCTGGGGAACTTCTTAGCAAGGAAAATGAGACTTGATCTTGAAGATGAAGCAGCACCTTGTCTCCACATGCTTCAAGTATCATTTTCACTTGCCACGTCTGTTCTCCAGGCAGATGTGGCGACTTCTTCGGAAGTACATCAGTGGTTGAAGAAGAGCACTCGAGAGCAATGCTAGGTAAGCAATCAGGAAGGATTTCCAAGCAGTCGGTTCTTAGATTGGAAGATTGACACCGAGTGCTGGCTGATTGCCCGCTTTCTCCTTGCCCCAAAGACAAGGAAAAGGACAGGAGAAAGCGTGATATGAGATACTCTTGCTTTCAACCTTCATGATATGAAATACTCTAGCTCTAGATGACTTATTTGCAAAGGTATCCCAGGGAATGAGAAACACAGAGAAACTCGAGAGGGTTTGTTGGAAAGGCATTTTGGGAGATGAAAAATTTCGGAGATGAAGAAGTGCTGAGAGAGTTTGCCTTTGCAATGGATGCGAAGGTAGACGTTTATAGGTCTTTTCTTCACAACCGAAACTATTCTTTTACCCCTGTCGGCAGCCGGTGGATGGATGAACAGTACAAGTTACGCGCTTTCTGAAAAAGTCACCCGTAATTTGCGCAAAGCTGACAGCGCGCGTGACGAGTGACGACAATATTGGAAAAACTGTTCGCCTCGTGATTCCTGACCGCTCCGACTTTTGAGAGAGACGCCCGACTTTTGAGAGAACGGCGTCCGACTTTTGAGAAAGGAACCGACTTTTGAGACGGAGACGCCGCTTTTGAGAAAAGAATCCGGCTTTTGAGAAAGGAGCCCGGCTCTTCGATTTGCGAGAGGGCGCCTCTTCGACTGCTGAGTGATGCCTCAACGATTTCTTCTTCTTATAAGAACGCTCATTTTTGTTCCACAACACACTTAAGCTCCCCCTGTAAACACTCAATCTGGTAAACGTTCCCTCCTGTAAACACTCCCTCTTGCATTTTCTTTTAATCTTGATCATTCCGACTCTTCATTCTCAACACCTTCAGAAAATGTCTTGCCCTTCTGACCGTCGCCTTAACTTGAATGTTGGGGAAGATAGTGATATATCTTCTCCAACCAACATTTGGCAGCCATCCTTCATATCCCCAAATGGTCCTCTTACAGTTGGGGATTCCATGATGATGAACGAAACAACCGCATCGGTGGTGGCCAGAAATCTGCTCACTCCTAGAGACACTAGGATACTTTCCAGGCGGTCCGACGAACTGGCTGTTCAGGACTCTATGGCCTACAGCGTCCGATGCGCAGGTTCAGTATCAAACATGGGCCAGCGCCTTCTTGCACGAACTCGTCAGGTGGAGTCGTTGATGGCTGAAGTGGCTAGTCTTCGGCAGGAGGTCAGAGTGCTTAGGCATGAGAACAGGGATTTGCACATGCTCGCAACCAATTACTCCACAAGCATGAAGAGGAAGCTGGATCAGATGCAGGAGTCCGAAGTGCGGATTCAGAGTGATCATCAACGGTTTATGGCGTTACTCCCGAGGTTTGTGTTGCCTTCGTCCTCGGGAGCAGCACCAAGTATTGAGGTTCCGAATGATCCAGCTCTGGCGCTTCGTCTTTCAGGGGCTCCGTCGACCTCCGAGGCACCACCTACCAACGACCAATGAAAGCTATTAGTTTTACATTATTGTAAAATATTTATGCTTTAAGTTTATTTAATTATAAATAAAAGTATTTTTGTTTTGTTTTGTTTTGTTTTTTTTTTTTTTTTTTTTTTTTTGTTTTTTGTTTTTTTTTTTTAATTATGTGATGTTTATTATTATTATTATTATTATTATTATTTTTTTTTTTTTCATTTTCTATTTTATATAAATGTAAAATAAGTAAATCAAAGTAAAAAAAGACTAAGTTTAATCTCCTAAACAAAAATCACAACTAAATAAACAAAACAAAAATCACAACTAAATAACAAAACATAATGAAATCAACGTAAAAAAAAAAAAAAAAAAAAATCAACGTAAAATAAATTCACACAAGAGCAAACAAACAATGAAAGAACTAAACAAAGTAAAATAAATTCAGTAAAGAGAAAGGATTAGGAATGCAAATCTGATTGTGGGTGATTCCTAGGCCTCCCTTCATTATTCAAATGCATGGGCTTATCATTGAACGGACGGTGGTACTTGAAATGATCCGACAACGGTCTAAGTTCTAATGACGGTGCCTGAATCATCAAAATTAGATTGTTAGTATAACAAAAAATTAAAAATGGAGAAGATGGCTTACTATCACGTTCAAACTCAATTATAAACACCACGTCTTGGAACGTTTCAGGGACTTTGAATTTAGCCAGGTTTACTATGATGGTTGTGGCTTGTCCCGTGTCCTCAGTCTTAACTCCTTTGGGCTTGATTGTCTCATGCACAGCCTCTTTGATATGATCAACAGATTCTCCGGCCACCTCATTTTCTGGAATAATTATTCTTGGTGTACAAGTCTCTTTGAACGTTTCAATACCATCGGGAACTTGATTTGGTACACCAAGAATTTGGATATCACATTGCACCTTGGGAAGATCTTCCACAACGTATTTTTCATTCACTTCTTCCTTGGGATTTAAAAACCTGCAAGGAAAAAGGACATTTGGTGGAACGATGTCAGAATGAATTGAACTTAGAACCTCCTCACCTGAGTTGGATGGCATAAGGACTTGAGGGGTTTGCGACAAGAATTCTTCTAAACTGCCCAAGTCGTCATCCTCATCTTCTTCTTGAAGCGGCAATTCATCCATGTCCGGGCCATGTTTGGATGGTTCTGGAACAACTTCATCCTCCATATCACTTCCCAAAGTGATGGCTTCATCGATTTCCATTTCTCCCCTTGAATTTGCAAATGTGGAGTTGGAGAGTTCTCTTTGATCTTGAATTTGTGCCATGATTTCCAAAATCTGCCCAACTTGCTCCTCCAATTCGTCCACTCTTCTGACTCGGTCTTGCATCTCCTGGTTTTGATTTTCTACTCCCTGATTCAAAGAGGTGAGTAAATTATTAAGTGTATCATTATCCAAGGATGTACCTGAATTGAATTGGGTTGATTGTTGTGGTGGATGTGACGGTTCATATGGCCACTGATAGAACTCTTCCGATGGCTGTAATTGTTCTTCGTTTTGTGAGCCCTGCACCAAAGAAATTAATTCATCAAGCCTTTGATTATAATCCACGGGCATACTTTGATTTGATTGGAATTGTTGTGGGGGATGTTGTGGTGGCTGCATAGATCTTGAATAAAACTCCTCATCTTGTTGCCAATATCCACTTTGTTGAAAGTGTTGAGGTTCATCCCACATATAATCTGAATAGTCTCTCCAATCCGAATTGTAAGTGTTGGAAAACATGTTGCCCCTTGATTGGTTATAACCTTGATATCCCCAAACATCTTCATTGACAGAAAATTGAGGACTTTGATATCCTTGCCCATAGGGCACATCAAGTGTAGGGACACTTGGCATTGTGGTCCGTTCGGCATTACGAGTTAATTGAGCAGTGAGCTGTGCCAATAGATCTTGAATGCTAGTAGAATCCAGGTCTTGCTCCATTTGTACCTCAATTCAAAGAAAGAAAAATAAATCAAATATCAAAAGTAACATACACAAACACAAATAAACATAAGCAAAAACAAAAATAAAAGGATTAGCAAATTTTGCTAATCCCCGGCAACGGCGCCAAAAATTTGATGCGAAAATTAACTAACGCACAAATTAAACCCTCTTGTGACAATTGTAGTATATATGCAAGTAGGGATCGTTCTTAACCGGGGATTAGGAGGGATTGCTAATCTATTCTAAATTAATTTAAAAATATTAAACAAGACTCAAGGACACAAAACTAGGCTAAAAACTCTAATAACTCGAAACACACTTAGAATGACTCAAAATAATGAAACAAACAAATTAGACACTAGGAACTGAAATGGACGGAAATTGAATTAAAAGACTAACAACAATGAAAACTAACTAAATAATATAATTTAATAATGGGGGGTTTGGTTTTTACGAGAAATAAATTAAACTTAAATAAATTACAAAATTGACAAAAACATGAAATTAAGGTGAATGGATGGACGACGGACTGGCTAGAGGATTCTTCTCCACACATGACACATATGCAACCTAAATTGATTTTCAGTTGTTCTTTCAATAAATTGTAAATCTCAATACTCCAGATTAACCGTGACAGCACTTTTTTAACCTTCAAGTTTTCCTAAAGTTATTGAATTGGACGGAAAAGCGCATACAACAATTCAACATATTCTTTAAAAGTCCCCTACGTGAACAGCACAATAGAGATACAATCAAAGATCATTAAGCTTTGTGAAAACTATAAGCATTGACAAGGCATTCGTAACTATGAACAGCATGGTACTCTTGCCAAGAATTTACTTAACACGATTGTGGATAGCAACCTTCACTACTCTTAAATATAAGTTCATAACGATTAGGTGAAATTCACTTATATTCTAGCATCAAATTCATGCATGTAAATTAAGTATGCATTCTTAATCGACATATACAAATAAGTTATCAATCAAACAGTTAAGTAAATTAAATTCACAACTCAGAAATTACAACTGAAGGTAATCAATTCATATTACAAATATATCCATGATTTTGAATTAACCTCTAGCCAACACAAATTAATTACACATTATTCTAAAATTAAAACAGAAATAAAACGTGAGTTAGAGGATTAAACCGAATTGAGAAATGCGGGTTGTATTTTCTGTTCTTCACACACTGCCAAGGCAGTGTTTCCTTTCCCCAAGCTCGCTGCACCTCTCCATTTTCCTGCCCCGAGGCAGCACTCCAAAACTGTGAGAACTTCCCACATCCTGCCTTTCGCCCAACTCTCTGTCACGCTGCACAAGGCAGCTGTCCCAACCTCGGCCGAGACTCCTGCACAGCTCCCTCCTTTTCCGTGCACGTTGTCGCTGCCTTAAGGGCAGCACTCCTTCCCCCGTGTCTATCCTCTCCCGCTTTTTAAGTTCCTAACATTCTTTTTTTTTATATCTTTTCTGCGTGCTGACTCCTTTCAGGCCCCGTGCTTTTTTTTTATTTCTCCTTATTTATTTTTCCTTTTCTGACAGCTCTTTGCCTCACTCCGCACAAGGGCAGTCATCCCTTCCTCATTCCCACCTCCTGCGTGTTATCCCACTGACAGCTTTTGCCAGCTGCAAAGGCCTCACTTATTATTATCATCTCCCTTACAGCTGCCCAGCAGCTTCCTACCTCCTTTTCCTTACTTTATTCCCAAAATTCTTTCTTGTCTCCCCATATGCCGTGTCTTTTCTTTAAGCTGCCAATGGCCTCACTTTTCTTTTATTTAATCTTCCCCTATTCAAACTTCTTTCTTTTTTTTTTCTATTCCGCACGGCAACAGCTTTTCTTCTTACTTTTATGTATATCATTTTATTCCTTTTGCTGCCAACTGCCAAGCATAAAATATGATGTAATGAATTTATTACTTAAAATCACACTTGTGCTATATTTATTTTCTTAGCTAGATAAATTCGATAAAACACAAAAACAAAGTAAATAGCATAAAAATATGAGGAAATAACTAAGAAAAGACAAGGGAATTTGATGTAAAATATGTATAAATATGAGCTTATCAGTGGCTTAACCCCAACGATGCCGTGGACACCTGCGGATGGGGTGACTTTGACATAATCAAAGATCAAGGACTTAACCACAAGACAACTATGATGCCTCAGGTCAAAGGACTACTTTGCATTATCCCAACCATGAGTTCTCATGTGACATGAGTATGAGAACTCTTCGTTGATCGTGTTCAGTGAACTCATTCTCTATTGAGCACCTACGTACTTGTCTTGATGTCACACTTGTTGGAAGTATGCCCACAAAGCCACTCATTTGATGTAATAGCTTTTATGGAATACTTAATGTGTTAAAATTTTATATGTTTAATGGAGGGCAAAACTTATTGTTAATCACTATTTATTGTATCATGTGTTTAAGCAATAAGAGAATCCAAGGGATGTATTTGGTCTAAGAGATAAGTGATCTAAATGAGTTAGATTAACGAGACCTTTCTCTTATGTTCATTCCTAAAACGTTCCTAGCCATAGGATTGCCAATTAGGCATTGACAATCCGCTAAGGTTAGTATGTGTTATGTTGACTCAAACGTGAGTATGAACTAGTCTCAAGTCATTTGGTGTTGGACACTAAGACAAACACATAGGTGCTCGAAAGAGTAATCGAGTACACTGAACTACGATCAAAAGAGAGTTCGAACATACATGTCATGTATGAACTCTAAGGTTACAATATGCAAAGTAGTCCTTTGACCTGAGGCATCATAGATGTCTAATGGTTAGGTCCTTAATCTTTGATCATGACAACGGCATTCCTTCGGATTGTCCACGGCATTGTTGGGGTCATGCGATCTAGTCATGTAGGCATATGAATGCACAACAAGGGATCTCTAACCTTCCATGGTGGAAGGAGAATACTCTAAGATATGATTCTAAAGTCTTTGGCCAAAGCAAATGAATATGACTTAGGAAGTTGTTCCAAATCATATTCAAGGGAATCATATAGGAAAGTATCACATTGGATAGTAGACATGAAACAAACTATCACTTAAACAATGTGATTAAGGGTATTGTATTAGAGAAGGACCGTATTGCATTGTAGTTGTAACTGGATAGGTTCTCCAACCAATACTACTTAGCTTGGGTAACCATGACATACTGCTAGGTGTCACTCATGGTTTGTGGAAGCCCTAATAATTAGCAAACACTAATCATCAAAGGGAGAATTGAAATGTGGTTTCAATTCACAATCGATCGTTAAGAGTAACATCGCCCACTGCCTCGCTAAATGGAACCTAATGGATCGTACACCGAGTAAGGATGTATGTGAAGAAATTAAATGAAATAGATAAGCAATTAAATGGTTTAATTGAAGAATGGTCAAGATTAATTAATTAGTTAATTAATTTTACGAAAGGTTCGTAATGGGCTTATATGTTGGTTTTGGGTTTCGGGGCCCAAAAGCGTTTTGGTCCAAAAGGTCCATTATGTTTTAGGGTGTATGACAACTAAAACAAAATGGGCAACAAGCCCAATAACAATGTGATGGCCGGCCATAGGGTGAGGGCATGCAAATTTGGATTAATTACAAGTTTGCCACTCACTTGAAATGAAGTGTAAATTCAAGTTTATAGCTTGGTTTTCATTTTAGGGTTTTGGTTGTTGAAATTGGGTAAAAACGTTTTCTCTCTTTTTCTCCAAGAGGCCAAACACTAAGGGAAGGGACATCTAGCAATCTCTTCTTCCCTAAGTCATCCATTTTCATCCTCACAATATACATCCTTGGTGAAGAGACTTAGAGACATCAAACTTTTGGTGTTTTGGAGAACAAATCCTCAAATCCTCAAAGAAGCAAAGGAGCACTAAAAGGAGGAAAATCACAAGGAAGATCCAAGGAGCAAGGAGGTGACTTGAAGGCCCTCCACTTGGGTGAATCCCTTGTGTAAACAAGGATGAGCTTCAAGGGTAAAGAATCTCTAAATTCTTCATTCTCTTTAATGTTGTTAAAGAGTCTTTTGGTTCACCATATACTAGGCTTTGAAAGTCATGGGTTTTATGAATTGTTTTTGGATGCATGCCTACTTTAAAGAGTTAATAGTTTGCATATGTATTCAAATATTCTTACATGTTCTTAGCTAGGACAAAATTTTTCCTTCAAGTGGTATCAAGAGCCTAGGTCTAGTGTATGGTGGATCCTTTTGGGTTTTGTGATTTTCATGTTTTATGATTTAAATGTTGTAAATGTTACAAGCTTTGTTCTTGCTTTGAATATAAATTTTGCTAGAAAGTTTTGCATCTCAAATGTTGTAGATGTATTTCATTTAAGCATGAATATTGGAACTAAAATTTGGTGCCATGTATTTTGAGTTTTCATGAGTGTTCTTCAATGTTCTTGGAGTTCTTGCCAAGAACAAAAAGTTTTGAAGTTTTGATTCAAAAAGTTTTATGTTTTTACATAAAGTTTTGATTTAATTTGGTGGGTGATGGTTAATGATAAAGTATTTTTAATGGGAGACAAACTTTTATTAAAGATGTGACATAAATTATTTCTTACAATTTTTCTATATCATCTTCACCTCACCTAATAAAATCCACTTACAAAACTTTGTATAAAATTTTAATTTTCATCACTAATGGCCGGCCACCCTATAGAATAGGGTATTTTTGGGCCTTTTGTGCACTTACATAAAGTTTTGATACTTTTGTGTATTTGCATTTTGGCCCAAAAGTTTACGTTTTTACGTTAAGGCCCAAAAACTCTAAAGGACAAATTGTTTTGCTCCTTTAATGATGTTTTGACATTATTAAAAATGTTTGGGTTCTAAGTTGTGATTACATGAAGTTCTGGACTCTTGTGTTTTTACAAAGTGACCCCAAAAGTTTTTGGTTTTGGAAAATGGCCCAAAAGTTGTGGTCATTGTTTTTGGCCCAAATTAGATGAGAACAAAATGGTTTTGTCTCTTTAAATGAGAATTGGATTTTCATTTTATTTAGTTCCATTTAAATCAATTCTATGGATCCGAAAACCAATTGTTTTAAAGTTGTTTTCTTAGTTAAATGTGTTTGATTAAGAAAAGGGTGATTATGAACCAAAGGCCTCGATAATTGAGCTATGTGATTGGCCGCTTTACATTATGAATGTTTGGGTTTGGTAGAGTAGATTTGAATGTAATTTGATTAATTCAATTTGTTGTAAATGGACATAAGTCCATCATTTGTGTTGTAAAAGGGCATAAGCCCTTATTATTATTTCATGTATTCCTTTTATTAATTCAAAATTATACCCACCATTATACTTGACAAAAAGGGCCTTAGGGGCCAACGTTTCCTTGCTTGGTATCGCCACATTGAGAATGTCTCAAAGGTGAAAGACATATTGTATGTGCTTAAGCAATCCCCTCCTCATGTACCTCCTACGAAACTAGCTTCAAATGAGGAGTGTCAAAATTATGTTAGACACTATGAGGATGACTTACAAGCCAAATGCTTAATCCTCACTTCACTTAGTGAGGAGCTTATGAAGCTACATAAGCACATGGACACTTCTTGTGCCATGGTTGAAAGTTTGCATAAGATGCATGACATTGAGACTAGTAATGTACGATTCTCAAATGTTTGTAGTCTAATGAATGCCAAAATGACAAAGGGGACATCGGTCCATAAACATGGACAAAAGATGGAAAGGATCTTTCAAGATCTTCAAAGTTTAGGAACTTCCATCGATGGGAAAATGGCCCAAGACTTTTTCCTTGCATCTCTCTCGGATGATTTCACTAAGTTTATCGTAAACTATAAAGTGAATAGATTCGATCATTCTTTGAAAGAGATGATTGACATGTGCTGTAAATTTGAAAAAGGTTTCAAAAGGGACAGTGGGAGTGAGAATGCAATGATAAGGAAAAGGTTGCATAAGAAGAAGGCAAAGAAATCCAAAGGAACATGCTTTCATTGTGGAAAGGATGAACGTTGGAAGAAGAAATACAGGGTGCGCATTGCGAGCCTTATGACACGAACTTTTGAAGAGACTATTTCTGTCATAGAGAGTGCTTTTACAGTGAGCTCCAATTCCTGGATATTTGATTCAGGTGCTAGTCAACATATCTGTAATACGTTGCAGGGACTAACAGGGAGCAGGTCACTGCGCAATGGGGAGATGGTTGTGCGAGTTGGGAACGGCACTAAAATCTCTGCAAAAGCAATAGGCACCTATATGCTTAACCTACCCTCTGGGGAAGTCCTGGAACTTAAAAATTGTTTATATTTTCCTTCATGTATAAAGAATTTGATTTCCATATCTAAGCTTTTACGAGATGGGCACTCAGTATTGTTTGACAAAATGAGTTGCACTTTATACTTGAACGGTCGTATTATCTCTCATGGTAATGTGATAGATGGACTTTTTCACCTAGAGACGAATAGTGGGATGCACTGTATTGAAAGCAGGAATACCTCAAAACCCAAAAGGGCTAGAGAAGAAGTTAACCAAGAAAAGATGTGGCATCTTAAACTTGGACATGTGAACCTTGATAAGATTCGCAAGATGTCGAAAGACGGATATATCCGCCCATTAGGTAATGACCAGATGGGTACTTGTGAATGTTGCTTGAAAGGGAAGATGACCAAATCTCCATTTACTGGAAAAGGAGAGCGTGCCACTGAAATTCTAAGGTTAATCCACACTGACGTATGTGGACCTATGTCTACTACGTCGAGAGGAGGCTTCTCCTACTATATCACATTCACCGACGATCACTCTCGGTTTGGCTATGTGTATCTTATGAAGTACAAGTCAGAATCCTTTGAAAGGTTCAAAGAATTCAAGAATGAAGTTGAGAAGCAAACTGGGAAACAGATAAAGACCCTAAGATCTGATCGAGGGGGTGAATATCTGAGTAACGAGTTCCTAGATTATCTCAAAGAGTGTGGAATAGTATCACAGTGGACTCCACCAGGAACTCCTCAGCATAACGGAGTTTCTGAACGGAGAAATCGAACCTTGATGAACATGGTTCGTTCTATGATGAGTTCTGCCAATCTACCAGTAACATTCTGGGGATACGCTCTATATACAGCAGCTTACTTGCTTAATAGAGTACCTTCCAAGTCAGTTTCAACAACGCCATATGAGATATGGCATGGTAAAAGCACAAATCTTAATCATATTAGGATTTGGGGTTGTCCGGCTTACGTTAAAAAACTTGAAGCTGACAAGCTTGAAGCAAGATCTGTTAAGTGCTACTTTGTGGGGTATTCCAAACAGACTTTGGGATACGAATTCTATAACCCTGACGACAAGAAAGTCTTTGTCGCCATAACTGCTATGTTCCTTGAGGACGAATTCGTTCTCAATGGAAGTAGCGAGAAAACGATAGAATTGAAGGAAATTAATGAGATTAATGATGAACCACAAACAAGCACTCGACAAGATGACAACCCTGTTCCTGAACCCCTAGCTCCACGTAGATCTGAACGGGTTAATAAGCCACCTAAGAGGTATGGCTTAGACAAAGACTTTGATGAATTGTACCTTCTAGGTGACAATGAAACAAAGGAGGACCCTAGAGACTACACTGAAGCAATGTCCGACATTGATTCAAAGAGATGGCAAGAGGCCATGAAATCCGAGATGGACTCCATGTATCAAAATCAGGTCTGGACTCTTGTAGACCCTCCAGAAGGTATTGTACCTGTTGGAAACAAATGGGTCTTCAAGAGAAAGATAGGCGTTGATGGGAACGTGGAGACTTATAAGGCTAGACTAGTAGCCAAGGGTTACAGGCAAAGAGAAGGGATTGACTATGAAGAAACTTTCTCTCCTGTAGCCATGATTAAGTCCATTCGGATTTTGCTTGCTATAGCTGCGTACCATGATTATGAAATCTGGCAAATGGACGTGAAGACGGCCTTTCTGAACGGCTACCTAGAGGAAGAGCTCTATATGACTCAACCCGAAGGTTTCGTGTCCAAGTCTGAAAAGACTAAGGTATGCAAGCTTCAAAGGTCCATTTATGGACTTAAGCAAGCCTCTAGGAGCTGGAACATTCGTTTCGATACTGAAATCAAAACGTTTGGTTTTACTCAAAACGAAGACGACAATTGTGTTTATCAAAAAGTCATTGGGGATGCAGTTGTATTCCTAGTGTTATATGTAGATGACATATTACTATTCGGGAATGACACTGCAGTACTTTCTTCTGTAAAAGTGTGGTTGTTTAAAACCTTCCACATGAAAGATTTAGGAGATGCATCTTATGTACTTGGGATAAAGCTCTATCGTGATAGATCCAGAAAATTAATTGGATTATCCCAATCTATGTACATTGATAAGGTGCTAAGTAGGTTCCAGATGGAACAATCTAAGAAAGGTTTTCTTCCTGTTAGACATGGAATTCACCTTTCTAAGTCCATGGGACCTAAGACTCCTGAAGAGATACGGCAAATGAATGATATTCCTTATGCTTCCGCCATAGGGAGTCTCATGTATGCCATGATATGCACAAGGCCTGATATCGCATATGCTGTGAGCATTACTAGTCGATATCAATCTAACCCAGGATCAGAACACTGGGCAGCTGTCAAGACGGTCCTTAAGTACTTAAGAAGAACTAAGGACATGTTCCTCGTTTATGGAGGAGCGGCAGAGTTGCGAGTGGAAGCCTATACAGACGCAGATTTCCAATATGACGTCGATGATAGAAGTTCCAACTCCAGATATGTATTCACTCTGAATGGTGGGGCTGTCAGTTGGAAAAGCAAGAAGCAAAGTGTAATTGCTGATTCCACGACAGAGGCTGAATATGTCGCTGCAGCTGAAGCCGGCAAAGAAGCGTTCTGGATGAAAAAGTTCATTACTGAACTTGGAGTGGTTCCAACCATCACATCACCAGTAACTTTGTACTGTGATAATAATGGGGCGATAGCTCAAGCCAAGGAACCCAGGGCTCATCAAAAGAACAAGCCTTTTGATAGGCGCTTTAATATCATTAGAAGATATGCTGCCGAGGGGAAAGTCAACATCCTCAAAGTTGTTTCAACCGATAACGTAGCAGATCCACTGACAAAGCCAATGTCTCAAATCCAGCTTGATCGTCATATGGATAAGATGGGTATTAGATACATGGGAGGATGGCTTTGAGTGCAAGTGGGAGATTGTTGGAAGTATGCCCACAAAGCCACTCATTTGATGTAATAGCTTTTATGGAATACTTAATGTGTTAAACTTTTATATGTTTAATGGAGGGCAAGACTTATTGTTAATCACTATTTATTGTATCATGTGTTTAAGCAATAAGAGAATCCAAGGGATGTATTTGGTCTAAGAGATAAGTGATCTAAATGAGTTAGATTAACGAGACCTTTCTCTTATGTTCATTCCTAAAACGTTCCTAGCCATAGGATTGCCAATTGGGCATTGACAATCCGCTAAGGTTAGTATGTGTTATGTTGACTCAAACGTGAGTATGAACTAGTCTCAAGTCATTTGGTGTTGGACACTAAGACAAACACATAGGTGCTCGAAAGAGTAATCGAGTACACTGAACTACGATCAAAAGAGAGTTCGAACATACATGTCATGTATGAACTCTAAGGTTACAATATGCAAAGTAGTCCTTTGACCTGAGGCATCATAGATGTCTAATGGTTAGGTCCTTGATCTTTGATCATGACAACGGCATTCCTTCGGATTGTCCACGGCATTGTTGGGGTCATGCGATCTAGTCATGTAGGCATATGAATGCACAACAAGGGATCTCTAACCTTCCATGGTGGAAGGAGAATACTCTAAGATATGATTCTAAAGTCTTTGGCCAAAGCAAATGAATATGACTTAGGAAGTTGTTCCAAATCATATTCAAGGGAATCATATAGGAAAGTATCACATTGGATAGTAGACATGAAACAAACTATCACTTAAACAATGTGATTAAAAGTATTGTATTAGAGAAGGACCGTATTGCATTGTAGTTGTAACTGGATAGGTTCTCCAACCAATACTACTTAGCTTGGGTAACCATGACATACTGCTAGGTGTCACTCATGGTTTGTGGAAGCCCTAATAATTAGCAAACACTAATCATCAAAGGGAGAATTGAAATGTGGTTTCAATTCACAATCGATCGTTAAGAGTAACATCGCCCACTGCCTCGCTAAATGAAACCTAATGGATCGTACACCGAGTAAGGATGTATGTGAAGAAATTAAATGAAATAGATAAGCAATTAAATGGTTTAATTGAAGAATGGTCAAGATTAATTAATTAGTTAATTAATTTTACGAAAGGATCGTAATGCGCTTATATGTTGGTTTTGGGTTTCGGGGCCCAAAAGCGTTTTGGTCCAAAAGGCCCATTATGTTTTAGGGTGTATGACAACTAAAACAAAATGGGCAACAAGCCCAATAACAATGTGATGGCCGGCCATAGGGTGAGGGCATGTAAATTTGGATTAATTACAAGTTTGCCACTCACTTGAAATGAAGTGTAAATTCAAGTTTATAGCTTGGTTTTCATTTTAGGGTTTTGGTTGTTGAAATTGTGTAAAAACGTTTTCTCTCTTTTTCTCCAAGAGGCCAAACACTAAGGGAAGGGACATCTAGCAATCTCTTCTTCCCTAAGTCATCCATTTTCATCCTCACAATATACATCCTTGGTGAAGAGACTTAGAGACATCAAACTTTTGGTGTTTTGGAGAACAAATCCTCAAATCCTCAAAGAAGCAAAGGAGCACTAAAAGGAGGAAAATCACAAGGAAGATCCAAGGAGCAAGGAGGTGACTTGAAGGCCCTCCACTTGGGTGAATCCCTTGTGTAAACAAGGATGAGCTTCAAGGGTAAAGAATCTCTAAATTCTTCATTCTCTTTAATGTTGTTAAAGAGTCTTTTGGTTCACCATATACTAGGCTTTGAAAGTCATGGGTTTTATGAATTGTTTTTGGATGCATGCCTACTTTAAAGAGTTAATAGTTTGCATATGTATTCAAATATTCTTACATGTTCTTAGCTAGGACAAAATTTTTCCTTCAACACACACCAATGACTCGAGACTAGTCACTCTCCCCGAGAGAAGACATAGCACGTACTGATCTTAACGGACTGTCAATGCCCAATTGGCAATCCTATGATCAGGAACGTTTAGGATATGTCTACGAAAGAATGGTCTCATGAATCTAACTTATTTAGATTGCATTCTCCCAATCACATATTCCTTGGACTTTATCGTTTAAGCATATAACATTTATATGAGACGGCTTAAAACAATAATCTTTGCCCTTGATATTAAACTAGATTAGTTTAACATGTGAAATGTCCGTAAAGTATCATCACATGATTGGTTTTAGGGCACATTTCCAACAATCTCCCACTTGCACTAGAGCCAATCAGCTTGGTCATCAGTGATGATACCTCTTCTGTAGTCATTTCATAAATGGCCGAGTAGTAGGCCTAGACAATGGATATCTATATGTTATCCATAGAAGCAACCTTAAGAATCACGACGTCACCATTATACATGATTCTCAACCATGTGGTTCAGTCTCTCATTTGAGTTCGGATCGTGATGAGACCTTGATTCCCTAGCTTGAGCTATCGCCCCATTAGTGTCATAGTGTCAGTACACTAGATACACTTTTTGGTTGGAACCGAATAGAGAGTTCATAAATGAACTTTCCCATCCAAACAACATTGTTGTAAACTTCTATATATGGCAATATATTTTGCATTCATAATGGAACACACTAAAGTCATTACTTTAATGTTTCCATCCAAATATCTCTTTAGTCATAATAAAGAGAAATCTGTTTATCTCTTCATTCATAATGAAGAAACATCCAATGATGGATTAGATTCATAATCTAATACATTTACGCTTCCATTACGTTACTCTAATTCTTCCTCATTCATTGAGGAATCTTTTCTTTAGTATTTCTTAAATACTTAAGGACTCACTTGACAGTTGCCATGGTTCTGATCCTGGGCTTGCATTGATATCATCTTGTACCGTTCTAGGTACAACTCATATCAACGTTTTCATACAATATGAAATACATAAATCACCTTTCTGCTTACGCATAAAGGATTCTATTTACGCATTATTTCTTTGGGAGTCAAAGGGTACGTTCCCTTTGAGAAGAGCTACCTCCTAGTCTTACTAGAGTTGTTCTTCTGATTGAAGTTTATCATCATATGAGAAACTTCCTAGCATCTTTAGTCTATTATTAGGGATTGATATAATCCAATTATATCTTGAAATCTATCATTATAGATTTCCATCCCATGTTTATAGACTATGTCTCCCATATACATTCTATCTTCATATAATGTTTTAAAGTCATAACTTTAACGAAGAAGTATTCTTTTCATTTCCAAAATTAATGTATCATATATGTGTTTATATATGTTCTAATTTAGGAACATGATTAACTCCCACTAATCTTTTGTAAACCTAGTAAAGTTCAAACCATTCAACTGAGATAGTTTATAAATCCTTCTCGACTACCTTGGAGCTTGTGGTATAGGAACTAGGTTGTTATATTTGTTGATTATCATCTTGTCTCTCAAAGAACCCATTCTTTTGAGTTCTATCTCTCGTTCATTGCTCTATCTTAGGCAAATCATATTGTAGGATTACAATGAACTACCCAACATAACAACATTTGTTAGTTGGTTTATAGAAGTGATATCCAAAGGTTAATTTAAGGATATCCATAAGATAATTCTCAAACAAATATTGCTTATTAGCACACAACCCCTAATCTTAACATGATTAAGATTTGTCTTTCTTTCCAACTACATCCTATGGAGTTATGAAAATTTTGGAAGATCTTCTAATTGACAATCATATTGTCTTAGAAATATATATATCCTATATATATGGGTAATTGATAACATCCAACGAACTAAATCTTATTCAAGTTCGTTCTTCTCTTAATGGAGAAATCCATTATCTTATGATGCTTCTTTCCTTGATATCTTTCAAGGAAACTATTCTAAAGTGTTACCTTTCCTTGGATCAAATCTAAGGAGGTAAATACTTTAAACGTCTTACTCATCAACTTACATTTCTTGAATTCTTTGAAACCTTTTGCAAAGTATTCGGACTTGTGTTTATTTAAAATAAACTATAGTCCAACCGAGGGTGATCTTCGGTGAATGTCATACAACATGAGTAGTATTATGTTGTGGACAAGTGCCACTAACATCTACGTGAATTAACCTCAACAACTTTGTGATTCTTTATTCTTTCCAAAAGAATAAAGATTCAAACATTTTGCCTCTATACAATTTTAACAAGAAGGAATTGGATCCGGATGTAACGATCCAAAGCATCCATCTATGACTAACTTGTAATTTATGTTTTAGAGGTATCACAACTCAGTTGGGATTAGTCACTACCTTGCAACCTTTTGGGTTTTAAGCATCATTATATTCTAAACAGTTAACACTACCATACCATCTCTACTATAGAGACAATCGATTAGATTACTATAATCCAATCATTGATTAATAAAGAACAATGTTTTGTCAAACAAAACATTCATCCATCTCTACTATAGTGACGGAATTAAGTTCCTTAAAATTGGAATGTAAAGATAATCTTTGGTTTTTCCAATTTCTTTGGTAGTTCATATGAGGAAGTAAGCACTATCTGCTTTCGCAGAGATCTATATTTTATTCACGTTCCGAATGTGAAGCACCTTTTCTTCTCTCATAGATCTTCTACTTCTTATTAGTCATACTTTTACAACAATTGTAAAACATAGTTACTAATACGGAATCAAGCATTCAAGTAGAAGAACCAACTGTTTTGAACTATTCAAGAACAATTTACAACATCTTCGAAAGGTGTGTTCTTGACATTTGCAAGACATTTCTTGCAAATACCCCTTCCAATGTCCATCATTTCATAAAGAAAGTTTGTTCCCTTGGAGTTAATTTTATCTTCTTCATTTGACTTCTCATTTGACTACAATAGTCATGGTCCCTAAACTCCCACTATCTCTCTTGAAACTTATTTCAATTTTGTTATACACATCAAACATTTTGGAGAGCATGTGTTTATTGTTCACTACATAGTTTACAATAAACTTAGTGAACCATAAGTATAGGGACACAAAGGTGAAGTCTTAGCCTAGTTTCCGTTTCGTTAAGTGGTTTATCACTTCAACACTCAATGATTCAAAATCATCATAAGTCCATGTTGATGGACTATTTTTTTGTCAACCAACCATTATGTTCTAAACATAATTACAAACTTTCAAGAGTTGTTCAAAGCAACTCTCATTTCTTCATACAACAATTTGTAAGTGAAGAATCATGGCACATGAAGTGTCCATGCCCTTGTGCTTTCTTCTCAAGTTCTTTGTTCATTTAACAAAGAAACAAGCACTAGTGTTTGCATTGACTAAGGGTTGTTCAAAGCAACTCTTATTTCTACATACAACAATTTGTAATTGAAGAATTATGACACTAAAAGTGTCCTTTTCTTTATGCTAATCTTCGTAAGTTCCTTTGTTCATTTAACAAAGGATTAAGCATTGGTTGTTTGTGTTGTCCTCTTCATGATAGACTTTTCTAACATGTTCTTCCAATGATACATTACCTATAGGAAGATTTTGAGGATGAGACTACTTAGGTACCTATACAATCCATTTAAGACAATCTTGGGGATTGTAGTACCAAGTCTGGAAACTAAAGCTTTCGGCCTTTATTTGTCAAGTGTTGGATAGCGTTTGCAAATATATAGGTAAATAAATACATAACGAATATAAATTGATTGATTTTAAGCCATATGATCCATGTCTTTAAATCAAATAGCACCACCCACTATTTTTGGCAAATTCCATATCCCTCATTGGAATTCGAGAGTTTTGGAGGAGACTCTTAGTAGGGTATGGGAGACTCACTACTACCATGCCCACCTCACAATGATATGATATTGGCTAGCATTAATAATAATGAGAGAGTACGCTTACTGATTTGCATCTCTTGCAAGTACCCATCTTATTTGGCCTCTAGAGAATGTAACCTCACAATGATATGATATTGGCTCCATTGCACTTAGTTAAGTCATTCCCACCATGCTTAGTTCGTGAAGGGGTTCAAGAATAGCCTCACGATGATACGATGTCGGCCATCCTCGTTGCCTACACTCACCTCATCAAGTATGCATATAGACTCCTCTTGAGTATAAGCATGCACTTTGCACTCCCCCATGATAGGGTGAAGGCGGTGTACAAGTCATAAACGATTGGAGTCTACCATGGTGGAAGGCCACGAAAGAGTGTTCAAAGCACTCTCACGCTTTTCAACTTAATAATGGTTTGGTTGAGGGTTTTAGGTCTCATCACATATAAATATTCATTTTAATCCTTATTAAAACAATTTTGGTCCTATTACAACTATTGGTCCATGTGATTGTTTTAGTTGTATATAATACTCCCACTATGCTTATAAAACGGTTTTTAAAGCAAGAGTATATGATACTACTAACATAAACTTTGCATTCATTTGATGGACTATATAGTTGCCTTAGGGCCTTAGGATGACTATGAACCTCTGTTTAGATTCAACACGAGCCTAGTGTTGAATTTCGGTCTAGGAATGGTGATTGATTTTAGTTACGCGTTTAATCACATTAAGGCGTGTTGTCTTAGGGGCGTTGGACCCAACTACTTCATTTTCATGCATATCATATATAAAGCAAGAAAGAAGTACTTCAAAGTAAAGGTGAGCTTATGCTCATTACAACATTTGAATAATTCAAATTACTTTAAAGTAAAGAAGAGCTTAAGCTCTTTTACAACATTTGATCAAATCAAATTACAACCAAAATTTAATCTACACATTCCCATGGTTCAAACAAATTTGAAACGGCCTATCACATAGCTCAATTATCGTAGGCTTAGGTTCACAATCACCCTTTAATTAATTAACACTTTAACTAATTAAATTGAATGCAACATTTTCATTTGGTTTTTGTATCCATAGAATTGATTTAAATGGAGCTAAATGAAATGAAAATCCAATTCTCATTTAAAGAGACAAAACCATTTTGTTCTCAACCTAATTTGTGCCAATAATGCAATAACCTCAACCTTTGGGCTATGTTGCATAACTAAAACTTTTGAGCTCATTTTGTTAAAACACAAAAGTCCACTACTTCATGTAATCACAACTAGAACTCAAAATTTTCAATAAATTCAAAAACTTCATTAACGGAACAAAACAATTTGACCTTTAATGATTTTGGGCCTTAACGTAAATACGCAAACTTTTGGGTCAAAATACAAATACACAAAAGTATCAAAACTTTATGTAATTGCATAAAAGCCCCAAAAATACCCTATTTTAATAGGGTGGCCGGTTTTTGGGAGAAAAAAGAAATGGAGATAAGTCCACAAAAATTTGGAAATTTTTCAACAATTTCACAAAGCCTTGCAAGTGGAATTTGGTTGTTGTGAATCATAAAACCATGCAAGTGGTGTGTAAGAGTGTGTAAGTCTTACACACCCATCACCATTTCTATCACCTTTCAAAATAAATGTTTTGGTGATAGAAAATTCACATCAACCAACACAAAACAAAGACTTTATGAAATTAACCAAAACTTTGAATCATAACACAAAACTTTTTGTTCTTGGCAAAAATGTCAAGAACAATGAAGAACATTTTTCCATGAACATTTTTCATCCAAAAAACATCCCAAAACCAATCAAACTTTTGGGAAATAACATATAACCATACTAGGGTACATAGGGGTTCCAAAAGTCACTTTAAAACACTTTTAACAAGTCAAACAAGAACCCAAAAATCCACCCTTTGTATTTGGCCGAAAATCCCCAAAATCATGGCACCAAATTTTAGCTCCAATATTCATGCTCATATGAACTACATCTACAACATTTGAGATGGCAAATTTTCTAGCAAAATTTACATTCAAAAAAGCAAGAATAAAGCTTGTAACATATTACAACTTTTAAATCAAATACTATGAAGAACAAAACCCAAAAGGATTCACCAACTACTAGACCTAGGCTCTGATACCACTTGAAGGAAATTTTGTGAAAAACATGTTCATTTGAGCAACATCATATAGCATGCAATTAACAATTAAAGGCGGAATCATGCTTGCATGCACTAAAAAACAAAACATTAACCATGAAATTCAAAGCCTAGTAGATTGGTGAACCATGACTCAACTCAAATCAAAGTGAGTTGAGAAATTTATTCCTTTGTAGATTCCTCTTTGCATAATCAAAGGCTAATCACCCAAAGAGAGGGCCTTCATTCCTTGCATCTTAAATCTATGGATTTGGATGGAAGAATAGGATTCTCCAAGTTCCCAAAATAGAGAACCTCTAAGTCTCTACACCAAGGTTAGATTGGAGAAGAAATGAGTGACCTTGGAGTAGTAGGATTGCGAGATAATCCCTCCAAGGGGGCCGGCCTCTTTAGAGAGAAATGGAGAGACATATTCTCACCAATTTTCTCCAAAAGAAACCCTTAATGAATTTAGGCTATAAAGTCCTTTATATAGTCCCTTCAAATAAGTGACCTAAAGAACCAAAAGGCCTTTCTTCTAACATGGCCGGCCATAAGGGTTTTATTGGGCTTTTGGGCCTTTGTGAATTAAGTTGTCATACAACTTAAGTCAATGGGCTTGACGTTTGAAGCCCATTGGGCCTTGAGGCCCAAAACTAACCCGTGGTCTTTTAACGAACTTATTCGTTTGATTAATTAACATATTAATTAATCCTTGCCATAAATAATTAAACCATTTAATTATTCTTACTCATCTCCATTGTTTCTTCAATCTCCACCTTACACGGTGTACGATCCATTAGGTTCCTTTAGCGAGGCAGTGGGCGATTAGAACTCTTTCAAATCGATTGTGAATTGAAACTTACTTTCAATTCTCCCTTTAGTGATTATACACGTTTAGGGCTTCCACAAACCATGAGTGACACCTAGCAGTATGTCATGGTTACCCAAGCTAATCGAAGAGGTGGAGAACCTATTCAGTTTAGGATTACAAATGCAATACGGTCTTTCTCTAATACATTACTCTTTACCACATTGTTTGGTTTGATAGTTTATTCATGTTTACTATCCAATGTGATTCGTTTACTTATATGATTACCTTTAATGTGATTTGGAACGCCTTCCTAAATCTCATTCCTACTCTGATCAGAGATTTTTAATCATATCATAGAGTATTCTCCCTCAAAAGGTTTGAAGGTTAGAGATCCCTTGTTGCGCATTTAATTGCCTCCATAGCTAAGTGGCTTAACCCCAACGATGCCGTGGACACCCGCGGATGGGGTGACTTTGACATAATCAAAGATGAAGGACTTAACCACAAGACAACTATGATGCCTCAGGTCAAAGGACTACTTTGCATTATCCCAACCATGAGTTCTCATGTGACATGAGTATGAGAACTCTTCGTTGATCGTGTTCAGTGAACTCATTCTCTATTGAGCACCTACGTACTTGTCTTGATGTCACACACACCAATGACTCGAGACTAGTCACTCTCCCTGAGAGAAGACATAGCACGTACTGATCTTAACGGACTGTCAATGCCCAATTGGCAATCCTATGATCAGGAACGTTTAGGATGTGTCTACGAAATAATGGTCTCATGAATCTAACTTATTTAGATTGCATTCTCCCAATCACATATTCCTTGGACTTTATCCTTTAAGCATATAACATTTATATGAGACGGCTTAAAACAATAATCTTTGCCCTTGGTATTAAACTAGATTAGTTTAACATGTGAAATGTCCGTAAAGTATCATCACATGATTGGTTTTAGGGCACATTTCCAACATAGGCAACGAGGATGGCCGACATCGTATCATCGTGAGGCTATTCTTGAACCCCTTCACGAACTAAGCATGGTGGGAATGACCTAACTAAGTGCAATGGAGCCAACATCATATCATTGTGAGGTGACATTCTCTAGAGGCCAAATAAGATGGGTACTTGCAAGAGATGCAAATGAGTAAGTGTACTCTCTCATTATTATTAATGCTAGCCAACATCATATCATTGTGAGGTGGGCTTGGTAATAGTGAGTCTCCCATACCCTGTTGGAAATGTGCCCTAAAACCAATCATATGATGATACTTTACGGACATTTCACATGTTAAACTAATCTAGTTTAAATATAAAGGGCAAAGATTATTGTTTAAGCCGTCTCATATAAATGTTATATGCTTAAACGATAAGTCCAAGGAATATATATGATTGGGAGAATGCAATCTAAAGAAGTTAGATTCATGAGACCATTCTTTCGTATACATATCCTAAACGTTCCTGATCATACGATTGCCAATTGGGCATTGACAGTCCGTTAAGATCAGTACATGCTATGTCTTCTCTCAGGGAGAGTGACTAGTCTCGAGTCATTGGTGTGTGTGACATCAAGAGAAGTACGTAGGTGCTCAATAGAGAATGAGTTCATTGAACACGATCAACGAAGAGTTCTCATATTCATGTCACATGAGAACTCATGGTTGGGATAATGCAAAGTAGTCCTTTGACCTGAGGCATCTTAGTTGTCTTGTGGTTAAGTCCTTGATCTTTGATTATGTCAAAAGTCACTCCATTCGGGGTGTCCACGGTATCGTTGGGGTTAAGCCACTTAGCCATAGAGGCAATTAAATGTGCAACAAGGGATCTCTAACCTTCAAACCGTTTGAGGGAGAATACTCTATGATATGATTGAAAATCTCTGATCAGAGTATGAATGAGATTTAGGAAGGCGTTCCAAATCACATTCAAGGTAATCATATAAGTAAACGAATCACATTGGATAGTAGACATGAATAAACTATCAAACCAAACAATGTGGTCAAGAGTATTGTATTAGAGAAAGACCGTATTGCATTTGTAATCCTAAACTGAATAGGTTCTTCACCTCTTCTGATTAGCTTGGGTAACCATGATATGCTGCTAGGTGTCACTCATGGTATGTGGAAGCTCTAAACGTGTATAATCACTAAAGGGAGAATTGAAAGTAAGTTTCAATTCACAATCGATTTGAAATGGTTTTAATCGCCCACTGCCTCGCTAAAAGGAACCTAATGGATCGTACACCGTGGAAGGTGGAGATTGAAGAAACAATGGGGATGAGTAAGAATAATTAAATGGTTTAATTATTTATGGCAAGGATTAATTAATATGTTAATTAATCAAACGAATAAAGTTCGTTAAAAGACCATGGGTTAGTTTTGGGCCTCAAGGCCCAATGGGCTTCGAACGTCAAGCCCATTGATTTAAGTTGTATGACAACTTAATTCACAAAGGCCCAAAAGCCCAATAAAACCCTTAAGGCCGGCCATGTTAGAAAGAAAGGCCTTTTGGTTCTTTAGGTCACTTATTTGAAGGGACTATATAAAGGACTTTATAGCCTAAATTCATTAAGGGTTTCTTTTGGATAAAATTGGTGAGAACATGTCTCTCCATTTCTCTCTAAAGAGGCCGGCCCCCTTGGAGGGATTATCTAGCGATCCTACTCCTCCAAGGTCACTCATTTCTTCTCCAATCTAACCTTGGTGTAGAGACTTAGAGGTTCTCTATTTTGGGAACTTGGAGAATCCTATTCTTCCATCCAAATTCATAGATTTAAGATGCAAGGAATGAAGGCCCTCTCTTTGGGTGATTAGCCTTTGCTTATGCAAAGAGGAATCTACAAAGGTATAATTTCTCAACTCAATTTGATTTGAGTTGAGTCTTGGTTCACCAATCTACTAGGCTTTGAATTTCATGGTTAATGTTTTGTTTTTAAGTGCATACAAGCATGATTCCGCCTTTAATTGTTAATTGCATACTAATAGATGTTGCTTAAATGAACATGTTTTTCACAAAATTTCCTTCATACCCTACTAAGAGTTTCCTCCAAAACTCTCGAATTCCAATGAGGGACATGGAATTTGCAAAAAATAGTGGGTGGTGCTATTTGATTTAAAGACCCGAATCAAATGGCTTAAAATCAACCAATTTATATTCGTTATGTATTAATTTACCTATATATTTGTGATAGGAGTATATTTATGCGCCTTAGTTAGCTAGTTCTTATGCATTTTTGTTATGTTTTATTCGTCAAAGTAGTCTTTTAAGCTACTTTCATGTGTTTTCAGGGTTAAAGGACATATTACACGAAATGATGCAATTTGGGCTTTTGGAGCAAAAAGTGAGCTGGAATGTGGTGTATGCAAATGGAGCATGAGGAATGGACGAGTTTGAAGGTCAATGGAGCTTAAGAATGAAGAAATGAAAGTGATGAACTAAGAATTCGGAATTGGAAACCAAAGTTTCTTAAGTTGGAAGTTTCTATTCTTGGAGGTTTCCAATTTCGAGAGTTTCTATTCTCGGCTTTGGGCTTTTGGATGACCCATCTTTGCCTCTTGGACCTATGCCGCACCTAACCCTAACCCTAGCCCACTTAATCAGCCGCACCTAGGCCTTGCTCACATGAAAAAAATCTGATTACTTACCCTAAGCCCATGCCGCACCTAATGTTCTAGAAACCCTAGTTTTTGGTGGATTTCCTAACCCTAGCCGCACCTAAACCCTAGCCCATTTGTCTAACCTGATTTCTTTAGGGTTTGGCTGCCTATATATATGTGTTTTACCTCCCTTGGCCGAAAAACACCCTCTCCATACTCAGAAATTCGTCCATCACCCAAAACCATCCCCGGTATCATTCATTCACGCCAAAAAACCCTAGTTCTCTCTTTGCCGCAACCTTCCACCCCCAAACTCCCATATTTCTGCCACAATTCACCCTTGCCGTGCCTTCCCACCACCATCATCACCTTGTGCAGCCACCATTGGAGGAGGAAGAAGTAGTGCCGTGCAGTCCAAAGGAGGGAGAAGCCTTGCACATGCAATCTGCCATTAGTGGAGTGTTTGGAGTTCTTTCTTTCTTTGTTTCTGTTTTCATGTTTAATTTGACTTGCTTTTCAATTATGTTAAACATGAGGAACTAATTTCTTTTTAGTTAGAGGTGAATTTGAAGCCATGGACATATGTTTTATATGATTTGATTTCTTCCAATTATGATTTCAGAAATTGTGAATGTGATTTACTTATCTATTTGATTGATAACTTGTTTATGTATGTGGGTTGAGGGTCGACACTTAATTTGCATGCCTAAACTTGATACTAGGATATAAGGGAATTTCACCTAATCGTTATTAACTTATATTCATAAGTAGTGAAAGTCGCTAGTCACGATTGCGTTAAGTAAATCCTAGGCAAGAGTAACATGCGTATCCCATAGTTATGAATGCCTCGTCAATGCTTATGATGTCCATTGAACTTAATGATCTTTGATATGTGTCTCTATCATGCGTATTCCATAGTTAGGGTCCTTGATAAGAATAATTTGGTTGTAATGCGTATTCCATTCAATTCAATGAATCTAGGGAAATCTGAGAATTAATTCGTGCAATCTAGTTAATTTGGGGCATTGTCATTTATGGTTTGTTGGAAGAGTAATTGGAGATTGAGTTGTGTGCATATGTGCATGTGTGGATAAGGAACCCTCTAACTAGCTTCTCACCATTCTATTTAATCACAATCTGTTTTGCTTTACATTTGTTTTTAAAGGTTGAGTTTTAAAGTTTTAATTTCGTCAAAATCATTCCCCCATTTATTTCAAAGTGTTAGATTAGTTAGAAATCCATTTAGTTGTGTTTTTAAGTGTTTTGAGTCAAGTCATAGTCCAAATTCGTCCAAACTAGTGTTAGGTACTCAAAACTGCCCAGAAAGTGGTTTTAAAGCAGTTTTGAGCCTTTTAGTTGCTGTTTTGAGTTTTTAGTTTGTTTAGGTGTTTTAAACCTTAGTTTTGCATTAATTGAGTCTAGTTTAGTGTTCTACAGTATATTTTTATGTTCTTGAGTCAGTTTTACAGTGATTAGCATCCCTAGTTAATCCCCGGTTAGAACGATCCCTATTTGCTCATATACTACAATTGTCATCCATAGGGTTTAATTTGTGTGTCAAGTCAATTTTCACATCAAATTTTGGCGCCGTTGCCGGGGATTAGCAAAATTGCTAATCCCTTGTGTTTTTACCGTGTGTTTTTAGTGTAATTTACCTAGTTTTCTTATTTTGTTTTGTTTTCTTGGTTTAGGTACTAGTGCATGACGCGGAGTTCTCAAACTGTACATGCACATATCTTGGACTTTAACGACGATTTTGAACGTGATTTGAGAAGAAAGAGGAGGCATCCCGAACCTAGTGAACCTAGTTCAAGTTCAGAGGCCGAATCTGAGTTTGAAGAAGTAGAAGAAGAAGTTATGGCAGCGGACAATCGGACCATTAAAGAGCTTTCGGCCTCGGGGTTGGCCAATGCCGCACCATTATGCATTCAATACCCCGCGGCTGCCCAAGGCAAGACCGATGAATTCGAGTTGAAGTCAAGCTTGTTGCACCACATTCCGAAATACCATGGGCTTTCCATGGAAGATCCCAACAAGCATCTCAAGGAGTTCGAGGTTGTTTGTTCGAGCATGACACCCATAAATGTCGACGGGAACATTTTGATGATGAAGGCTTTTCCATTCTCACTTTTGGAAAAGGCGAAGGATTGGCTTTACGAGTTAGCACCCGGAACGGTTACATCTTGGGATAGTATGAAAAGAGCTTTCTTGGAGAAGTTTTTCCCCACTTCAAGAGTCATTCTCTTGAGGAAACGGATTAGTGGCATCCAACAAAATCAAGGTGAATCGTTTCCTTCTTATTATGAACGTTTTAAATCACTTGTTGCTTCTTGTCCACAGCATCAAATGAAGGAGGAACTGCTCATTCAATACTTCTACGAAGGACTCCTTCCCATGGAACGCCAAATGCTTGATGCCTCGGCGGGAGGTGCGTTGGTGGATAAAACTCCGGGGGCTGCAAAAGTTCTAATTGCCAACCGAGCACATAATGCACAACAATACGAAGGTGTTGGACAAAGAGACCCCCCACGGCCACAAGTGAATGAGGTAAGTTCTATGCCCGAAATTCAATCCCAATTAGCTAACCTTACTTCTATTGTTTCTCAGTTGGCCGAGGGAATGAAGATTCATGGACCAAGTATGTGTAGTGTGTGCTCTATGCAAGGACATGCCAACGATCAATGCCCTCAGTTGATTGAGAATGGGGGTTGGGAATCTGCCAATGCCGTGGGTTTTGGGAACCAAAATCAACCACGCCATGATCCATACTCTAATACCTACAATCCGGGGTGGAGGGACCATCCAAATTTCAAATGGCGGGATCATCAACAACCCCAACAACAAGGAGGATTTAGGCAGCAACCACCGGGCTTTTATACAAAGCCATTCGTCCCCAATCAAAACCAAGTGCAATCTGCCCCAACAAACTCAGGTATGTCTTTGGATAATGATCAAGTTGTTAAGTTACTTACTACTTTGACGCAGGAAGTACAAACTCAAAATAAGGAGAGACAAATCCAAGACAAACGGGTGGATAATTTGGAGAAGCAAATGGGTCAAATTGCCGAATTCATGGGGCAAATTAGAGAACAAGGCAGATTGCCTAGTTCAACAGTTGTAAACCCGAATGGAGGATTTGAAACCGCTAAGGCCATTATGTTGAGAAGTGGTAAACAGGTTGGAGCGGACTCAAATACATCCAAATCAAGTCAAGACGAGGAGGACAAGTTGCTGAAAGAGGAAGCACAGGGAGCAAAGCCCACGGCCAAGGATGACCAAACCTTGCCACCACCACCTAGTCCTCCTAAACCGTCCCCAACCACCAAGGTAAGTCCCAATTTGACTTTTTCTAGTTCTATTCCACTAAATGTGCCCTTTCCTGGCAGGTTTAGGCAATCAAAGAAAGAAGAAGCTGAGAAGGACATTCTAGAGACCCTTCGGAAAGTTCAAGTCAATATCCCGCTCCTTGATGCGATTAAGCAAGTCCCGAGGTATGCTAAGTTCTTAAAAGAACTTTGTACAACAAGGAGACGGATTTCGAACAAAAAGGTGGTTCAAGTAAGTGAAAATGTCTATGCTGTGTTACAAAGGAAATTACCCCCTAAATGCAAAGATCCGGGTAGTTTTACAATTCCTTGCGTTATTGGTAATACTAAGTTTGAACAATGCATGTTAGACTTAGGGGCTTCGATTAATGTTATGCCATACTCTATTTATGCATCGATGAACTTAGGTGAGCTTAAAAATGATGGTGTGATAATTCAATTAGCCGATCGTTCTAATGCATATCCAAAGGGTGTTTTGGAAGATGTTTTGGTGCAGGTTGGTAACTTGATTTTTCCAGCGGATTTCTACGTGCTTGACATGGAGGATTCACCCCATTCCACCCCATTGCCGATTCTCTTAGGGAGGCCCTTCATGAAAACAGCCCGCACCAAGATAGATGTGTTTAAAGGAACATTAACGATGGAATTTGATGGGGAAGTCATTGATTTCAATCTTTCTGAAAGTATTAAATTTCCTAAGGACGATCATTCTTGCTTTTCTATTGATATAATTGATGATTTGGCGCAGGATTTTCTCGATTGTTTGGAGAGGGATACCCTTGAAACGACAATTGCACAAGGAATTGGGCAAAAATCTGGTTTTGCCGTGCCTAGAAGTGTGGAGGAGGCCGAGATAGTGGCTGCCCTTGAGTCACTACCTCAACACCATGGTAAGCCTTCTAACCCAATTTCAATTAGAGTTTCCACTAATAAGTTGTTACCCTCAGTGATTCAGGCACCCGTACTTGAGCTTAAACCGTTGCCCGATCATTTAAAGTACGTCTTTCTGGGAGACAACGAGACATTGCCCGTCATTGTCTCCTCATCACTCACGACTATAGAAGAGGAGAAGTTGATCCGAGTGTTGAAAGATCACAAGACAGCCATTGGGTGGACTTTGGCCGATATTAGGGGAATTAGCCCGACTACGTGCATGCATCGCATACTTCTAGAGGAGGGGGCTAAACCAACTCGAGAGGCTCAGCGCTGTCTCAACCCTCCAATGATGGAAGTTGTGAAAAAGGAGATTATCAAACTTCTTGATTGTGGAGTGATTTATCCGATCTCTGATAGTCGTTGGGTGTCACCGGTGCAATGTGTTCCAAAGAAGTCCGGAGTGACAGTGGTGAAGAATGCCGAGAATGAGCTTGTGCCAACCCGTATCCAAACAGGTTGGTGAGTGTGCATTGATTATAGGAAGCTCAACGCCACCACAAGGAAGGACCATTTCCCTTTGCCGTTCATTGATCAGATGCTTGAAAGGTTAGCTGGTCATTCTTTTTATTGTTTCCTTGATGGTTATTCTGGATATAATCAGATTGTGATAGTGCCGGATGACCAAGAAAAGACAACTTTTACATGCCCCTTTGGTACTTTTGCTTATCGTCGCATGCCTTTTGGGTTATGCAATGCTCCGGCCACGTTTCAAAGGTGTATGGTAAGTATCTTTTCAGATTTTGTGGAAAAGATTATTGAGGTATTTATGGATGATTTCAGTGTGTTTGGTGATTCATTTGATGGTTGTTTGGAAAATCTCACACTAATTTTGAAACGATGTGTAGAAACTAACCTTGTGCTTAATTGGGAGAAATGTCACTTTATGGTTAGACAAGGCATAGTTCTAGGGCATATTGTTTCAGAAAGAGGAATTGAAGTGGATAAATCAAAAATAGATCTTGTACGCTACTTACCCTCTCCTACTTCGGTTCGAGAGGTTCGTTCGTTTCTTGGTCATGCAGGATTCTATAGGCGATTTATCAAGGACTTCTCCAAGATCTCAAACCCTCTTTGCCGTCTCCTCCAGAAAGATGTGGCATTTGACTTCAACGAGTAGTGTGAGAAGGCGTTCAATCACCTCAAAGAAATGCTAACTTCGGCCCCTATCATAGTTCCACCGGATTGGAGCCTTCCTTTTGAGCTTATGTGCGATGCTTCCGATTATGCATTAGGAGCCGTTTTGGGGCAAAGGAAGGTAAAGAGGCCGCATGTTATCTATTATGCCTCTCGGACTTTAAATGATGCACAATTGAATTATTCTACCACGGAAAAAGAACTTCTTGCTGTTGTATTTGCTTTAGATAAATTCCGTTCTTATTTGCTTGGTACTAAAGTTATTATTTATACTGACCATGCAACATTGAAGTATTTGTTCACTAAGAAGGAGGCCAAACCACGACTCATTCGTTGGATGCTTCTTCTCCAAGAGTTCGATATCGAAATCCGGGACAAGAAGGGAAGTGAAAACGTGGTGGCTGACCACTTGAGCCGTATGGTGCATAAGGAGGATGCCGTGCCTATCATAGAGACATTCCCCGATGAGCAACTGATGTCCGTCAAGGTAAGTGACCCGTGGTATGCTGATTTGGTGAATTATTTGGTGTCTAAACATGTTCCTAGTGAATTACTTAAACACCAATGTGATAAATTGAAGAAAGAGGCACGATTTTATGTGTGGGATGACCCGTATTTATGGAAATATTGCCCTGACCAAGTTATACGTAGGTGTGTGCACGATTCTGAGTTTAATGCTATTCTAACCTTTTGTCACACTTACGCTTGTGGGGGACACTTTGGCACTCAAAGAACAGCACTTAAGGTGTTAGAATGTGGTTTCTATTGGCCTACCATCTTTAGGGACGCTAGAACATTTTGCATGTCTTGTGATAGATGCCAAAGAACGGGCAATATTGGTCCTAAACAACAAATGCCGCAAACCCCCATTTTTAGTGTTGAAATCTTTGATGTTTGGGGTATTGATTTTATGGGTCCCTTTCCATCGTCACATGGGTTTCTTTATATATTGCTTGCTGTGGACTATGTGTCGAAATGGGTGGAAGCAAAAGCCACCCGAACTAATGATTCTCGAGTGGTTGCAGATTTTGTGAAAACTAACATTTTTGCAAGGTTTGGAATGCCGCGAGTGCTAATCAGTGATGGAGGTTCCCATTTTTGTAATCGAACCATCGAGGCGTTGCTCAAGAAATACAACGTCACGCATAAGGTGGCCACACCTTATCACCCTCAAACGAGCGGGCAAGCCGAGGTTTCGAATAGGGAAATCAAGCAGATTCTTGAGAAGACCGTGGGGCCTACAAGGAAGGATTGGAGTTTGCGCTTAAACGATGCATTGTGGGCGTATCGCACTGCCTACAAAACCCCCATTGGGATGTCACCTTTTCGGCTCATCTATGGGAAGCCATGCCATCTTCCCGTCGAGTTAGAGCATCGTGCACATTGGGCCGTCAAAACGTTCAATATGGACCTTGATGCCGCAGGTTTACATAGGAAGCTTCAATTGTGTGAGCTTGATGAAATCCGAAATGAAGCATATGAGAATGCCCGGATTTACAAGGAGAAAACAAAGGCATTCCATGACAAGATGATTCGTGCCAAGATGTTCTCTATTGGGCAGAAAGTGCTGTTGTTCAATTCTCGCCTTCGGTTGTTTCCGGGTAAGTTGCGTTCCAAATGGGTTGGTCCTTTTATTGTCACTAATGTTTTCCCTCATGGTGCAGTGCAAATCAAAAGTACAAGGACGCAACAAGAATTCAAAGTGAATGGGCATCGATTGAAGCCCTATTACGAGACGTTTGAGGAGCATGTCGTGGAGGAGGTACCCCTCCATGCCGTGGAACCTAGTCAAGCTTAAACGGAGGTACCGTCCGGCTGGAAGATGTTAAAGCAAGCGCTACTTGGGAGGCAACCCATTCATGCAACAAAGGAAGACTTAGAGAGCATTCCAATTCCAGATTTGCGTTCCTAACCCTTCTCTTTGTTGATTATTTCATTTCTGCCATGTTAGATTGATTAGTTGCTGTTTTGTTTGGTTTTGTGTATTTATGTTATTTTATGCTTTGAAACATTGAGGACAATGTTTGATTTAAGTGTGGGGGGGTAACTAAGTGTTTTTGATACAAATTCGTGGGATTTTATCACCCTTAACTTGAAGACTTGTTCCTTGCTGTTTTTAAGTGTTTTTGAGCAGTTTTGGTGTGTTTTAGTGTGTTTTGAAGTAAAAATCCGAAAATCACATAAAAATTTGAAAAATTGTTTTAAAAAAAAACCCAAAAAGAGTTGTTTTTGTGTGTTTGTTTGTGTCTTAGGGTACCTTCCAACACAATGATGAGGATTCGGTTTGTAATTACATGGCTGTTAAAGAGAGTGATTAACATGGATGAAAGTTTGATTTACTCTTTGTTTATGCTTAGTTGTGGTTATAACTTATGAATTCACATGCAATCATAAAAGAAAAAAAATCAGTTTTTGTAACATGCTTGAAGGAAGGAACCCAAACTAACGCTACAACCTTGTGAGACTTGAGCCTAAACGTTTATTTGGAGAGTTAAAATCTGTGCATTCTTTGTTTTCTAAAGTCGTTGCATGATCTCATTATTCTTTGCTTGGTTGCTACTTAGAAGGCGTTTCATCATTTAGTTCCAAATGCTAGAACTCATTCCCATTTCATTCAAAGCATGTTATTGATTTGCATAACACATATTCAAGATAAAGTTGTGTAGTTACCACCACCTTAGCCAAACTGCCGTGTATCCCATATCATTTTATGTTTAAGTTTAACCCCGTTGAGCCTTGTTTAGCCTTTGTTGTTTGTTAACCCACATTATCCTTACCTAGCTTAGATTAGGACTATCCTTACCCTTGTTCTTAAAGCATAGTAAAGCATGATTCGAAGTGAATTCCTTTTGATCTATGTTAGCAGAAAACAAGTGTGGGGGAAGTATTTTTCATGAGGAATTGTGTGCCATAGGCACGGCAAAGAAACGAAAAGAAAAGAAAAAAAAAATATGAAAGTATGAAAAAAGAGTTGAAAAGTTGAGGAAAAGAGTCCCAAAGTATTGTTTGTTGAAGTAAGGGTCTAAAACAATGAATTTGACCCTAAGGAGTTGTTTAAGTCTCCCCCTTGTGTGTTAAAGTTAATTTCTGCAATCTAAGTGAATTCTAAGTCTCAATTTCATTACTTTGCTTACTATCGCTTAAAGAACGTTTGTTTTCCCTATCCTTTCGTTGTTAGCCAACACCCCAAGCCCCATTACAACCCTTAACTTCTATCTTGAGTGTTATGTGTTTCAATTTGTGGAGTTTGAATTTGGTATGAGCATATGGTGTCACTGGTTCTCGCATCTAAGTAGTAGCATTCCATTCATGAGATCATATCTAAACATGCTTCTTAACTCCAGAAATTGCGTTCTTTGTGAAACATATATGTGAGCATTCGTTTTCATATCTACATCAATCTTCTCACATATAACTAGTATAGGGTGTGTAGTCAGAAAATATGTGTGAAAATTGAGTGCATATCTAGTAAGGAATTGAGCAAATTCTCTAAGGCATGTTACTACATTCAAAATCATGTTTTAATTGGTTAAATGTGAACTAGTACGTGGTGGCTGTAATTAAGTATATGCTTGTGTAAAGATGACTCAAATCTGTGGGGATAACAATCTTTAACATGTCATGTGCATTGGAAATCCCTGAGGCAAACGTTGGAAGGTTTAGGTTTTGTTTTGGGTAGTTTGTTTCATTTTGTTTTCTTTCTTTTGTTTGTTTTGCTCGAGGACTAGCAAAAGCTAAGTGTGGGGGAATTTGATAGGAGTATATTTATGCGCCTTAGTTAGCTAGTTCTTATGCATTTTTGTTATGTTTTCTTCGTCAAAGTAGTCTTTTAAGCTACTTTCATGTGTTTTCAGGGTTAAAGGACATATTACACGAAATGATGCAATTTGGGCTTTTGGAGCAAAAAGTGAGCTGGAATGTGGTGTATGCAAATGGAGCATGAGGAATGGACGAGTTTGAAGGTCAATGGAGCTTAAGAATGAAGAAATGAAAGTGATGAACTAAGAATTCGGAATTGGAAACCAAAGTTTCTTAAGTTGGAAGTTTCTATTCTTGGAGGTTTCCAATTTCGAGAGTTTCTATTCTCGGCTTTGGGCTTTTGGATGACCCATCTTTGCCTCTTGGACCTATGCCGCACCTAACCCTAACCCTAGCCCACTTAATCAGCCGCACCTAGGCCTTGCTCACATGAAAAAAATCTGATTACTTACCCTAAGCCCATGCCGCACCTAATGTTCTAGAAACCCTAGTTTTTGGTGGATTTCCTAACCCTAGCCGCACCTAAACCCTAGCCCATTTGTCTAACCTGATTTCTTTAGGGTTTGGCTGCCTATATATATGTGTTTTACCTCCCTTGGCCGAAAAACACCCTCTCCATACTCAGAAATTCGTCCATCACCCAAAACCATCCCCGGTATCATTCATTCACGCCAAAAAACCCTAGTTCTCTCTTTGCCGCAACCTTCCACCCCCAAACTCCCATATTTCTGCCACAATTCACCCTTGCCGTGCCTTCCCACCACCATCATCACCTTGTGCAGCCACCATTGGAGGAGGAAGAAGTAGTGCCGTGCAGTCCAAAGGAGGGAGAAGCCTTGCACATGCAATCTGCCATTAGTGGAGTGTTTGGAGTTCTTTCTTTCTTTGTTTCTGTTTTCATGTTTAATTTGACTTGCTTTTCAATTATGTTAAACATGAGGAACTAATTTCTTTTTAGTTAGAGGTGAATTTGAAGCCATGGACATATGTTTTATATGATTTGATTTCTTCCAATTATGATTTCAGAAATTGTGAATGTGATTTACTTATCTATTTGATTGATAACTTGTTTATGTATGTGGGTTGAGGGTCGACACTTAATTTGCATGCCTAAACTTGATACTAGGATATAAGGGAATTTCACCTAATCGTTATTAACTTATATTCATAAGTAGTGAAAGTCGCTAGTCACGATTGCGTTAAGTAAATCCTAGGCAAGAGTAACATGCGTATCCCATAGTTATGAATGCCTCGTCAATGCTTATGATGTCCATTGAACTTAATGATCTTTGATATGTGTCTCTATCATGCGTATTCCATAGTTAGGGTCCTTGATAAGAATAATTTGGTTGTAATGCGTATTCCATTCAATTCAATGAATCTAGGGAAATCTGAGAATTAATTCGTGCAATCTAGTTAATTTGGGGCATTGTCATTTATGGTTTGTTGGAAGAGTAATTGGAGATTGAGTTGTGTGCATATGTGCATGTGTGGATAAGGAACCCTCTAACTAGCTTCTCACCATTCTATTTAATCACAATCTGTTTTGCTTTACATTTGTTTTTAAAGGTTGAGTTTTAAAGTTTTAATTTCGTCAAAATCATTCCCCCATTTATTTCAAAGTGTTAGATTAGTTAGAAATCCATTTAGTTGTGTTTTTAAGTGTTTTGAGTCAAGTCATAGTCCAAATTCGTCCAAACTAGTGTTAGGTACTCAAAACTGCCCAGAAAGTGGTTTTAAAGCAGTTTTGAGCCTTTTAGTTGCTGTTTTGAGTTTTTAGTTTGTTTAGGTGTTTTAAACCTTAGTTTTGCATTAATTGAGTCTAGTTTAGTGTTCTACAGTATATTTTTATGTTCTTGAGTCAGTTTTACAGTGATTAGCATCCCTAGTTAATCCCCGGTTAGAACGATCCCTATTTGCTCATATACTACAATTGTCATCCATAGGGTTTAATTTGTGTGTCAAGTCAATTTTCACATCAATTTGCAAACGCTATCCAACACTTGACAAATAAAAGCAGAAAGTTTTAGTTTCCGGACTTGGTACTGTTGGAAATGTGCCCTAAAGCCAATCATATGATGATACTTTACGGACATTTCACATGTTAAACTAATCTAGTTTACATATAAAAGGCAAACATTATTGTTTGAGGCGTCTCATATAAATGTTATATGCTTAAACGATAAAGTCCAAGGAATATGTGATTGGGAGAATACAATCTAATGAAGTTAGATTAATGAGACCATTCTTTCGTAGACACATCCTAAACGTTCCTGATCATAGGATTGCCAATTGGGCATTGACAGTCCGATAAGATCAGTACATGCTATGTCTTCTCTCAGGGAGAGTGACTAGTCTCGAGTCATTGGTGTGTGTGACATCAAGACAAGTACGTAGGTGCTCAATAGAGAATGAGTCCACTGAACACGATCAACGAGGAGTTCTCATACTCATGTCACATGAGAACTCATGGTTGGGATAATGCAAATTAGTCCTTTGACCTGAGGCATCATAGTTGTTGTCTTGTGGTTAAGTCCTTGATCTTTGATTATGTCAAAGTCACCCCATCGGGGTGTCCACGACATCATTGGGGTTAAGCCACTTAGTCATGGAGACAAGTGAATGTGCAACAAGGGATCTCTAACCTTCAAAATGGTTTGAGGGAGAATACTCTATGATATGATTAAAATCTCTGGCCAGAGTATGAATGAGATTTGGGAATGCGTTCCAATTCACATTCAAGGTAATCATATAAGCAAACGAATCACATTGGATAGTAGACATGAATAAATAAACTATCAAACCAAACAATGTGGTCAAGAGTATTAGATTAGAGAAAGACCGTATTGCATTTGTAATCCTAAACTGAATAGGTTCTCTACCTCTTCTGATTAGCTTGGGTAGCCATGATATGCTGCTAGGTGTCACTCATGGTTTGTGGAAGCCCTAAACGTGTGTAATCACTAAAGGGAGAATTGAAAGTAAGTTTCAATTCACAATCGATGTAAAATGGTTTTAATCGCCCAATGCCTCGCTAAAAGGAACCTAATGTATCGTACACCGTGTAAGGTGGAGATTGAAGAAACAAAGGAGATGAATAAGAATAATTAAATGGTTTAATTATTTATGGCAAGGATTAATTAATATGTTAATTAATCAAACGAATAAGTTCGTTAAAGACCTCGGGATAGTTTTGGACCTTAAGGCCCAATGGGCTTCGAACGTCAAAGCCCATTGACTTAAGTTGTATGACAACTTAATGAATAAAGATTCACAAAGGCCCAAAAGCCCATATCCATTTAGTGTTGAATTAGGGTTTTTGGTTCTTTAGGTCATTTAAAGAAGTGACTATATAAAGAACTTTATAACCTAAAATTCATAAGTTGTTGATTTTAGAGAAAATTGGTGAGAACACAAAGCTTCCATTTCTCTCTAAGAGGCCAACCACCTTGGGGGATATTGTCTAGCAATTCTACTTCCTCAAGGTCACTCATTTCCTCTCCAATCCAACCTTGGTGTAGAATCTTTAGAGGTTCTCTATTTTGGGAACTTGGAGAATCCTATTCTTACAACCAAATCCATGGAGCTAAGAAGTAAGGAATGAAGACCCTATCTCTTGGGTGATTATCCTTTGCATATGCAAAGAGGAATCTACAAAGGTAAATATTTCTCAACTAATAAATGTTGATTTAAAAGTTGAGTCAAGGTTCACCAATCTACTAGGCTTTGAATTTCATGGTTGATGTTTTGTTTTTTAATGCATGAAAGCATGATTCCGCCTTTAATTTGTTAATTGCATGCTATATGATGTTATTCAAATGAACATGTTTTTCACAAAATTTCCTTCAAGTGGTATCAAGAGCCTAGGTCTAGTAGTTGGTGAATCATTTTGGGTTTTGTAGTTCATAGTTTTTGATTTAAAAGTTGTAATATGTTACAAGCTTTATTCTTGTTTCTTTGAATGTAAATTTTGTTAGAAAATTTGCCATCTCAAATGTTGTAGATGTAGTTCATATGAGCATGAATTTTGGAGCTAAAATTTGGTGCCATGTTTTTTGGGAAATTCGGCCAAATCCAAAGGGTGATTTTTTGGGTTCATGTTTGTCTTGTTAAAATGGTTTTAAAGTGACTTTTGGAACCCCTAAGTACCCTAGGATGTTAACCCTCTTTTGAGTGATGAAAATTTGAGTTTTGGTGAGTGAAAACATTCATGGAGCTATTATGAGTTTTCATGAGTGTTCTTCAATGTTCTTGAAGTTCTTGCCAAGAACAAAAAGTTTTGAAGTTTTGATTCAAAAAGTTTTATGTTTTTACATAAAGTTTTGGTTTAATTTTAGTGGGTGATTTTAATGGGTGATGATTATTGGTAAAGTATTATTAATGGTTTTAATGGTAGACAAACTTTTTAAAAAGTTTGACATAAATTCAATTAATGGCTATAATGGTAGACAAACTTTTTTAAAAGTTTAACATAAATTCAAAATATTTCATCTTTACCTCACCTAACAAAACCCACTTACAAAAACTTTGTAAAAACCTTATTTTTTTTATCATGGCCGGCCACCCTAATTAAATAGGGTATTTTTGGGTCTTTTATTCAATTACATAAAGTTTTTGATACTTTTGTGTATTTGCACTTTGGCCCAAAAGTTTACGTTTTTACGTTAAGGCCCAAAAACGCTAAAGGACAAATTGTTTTGCTCCTTTAATGAAGTTTTTTTTTGTATTTGTTGAAATTTTTGGGTTCTAGTTGTAATTACATGAAGTAGTGGACTTTTGTGTTTTTACAAAGTGACCCCAAAAGTTTGTGTTTCGCAATATAGCCCAAAAAGTTGTGGTTATTGAATGATGGCCCAAATTAAGTAGGGAACAAAAATTGTTTTGTCTCTTTAAATGAGAATTGGATTTTCATTTTATTTAGCTCCATTTAAATCAATTTTATGGATACAAAAACCAAATGAAAATGTTGCATTCAATTTAATTAGTTAAAATGTTAATTAATTAAAGGGTGATTATGAACCTAAGCCTACGATAATCGAGCTATGTGAAAGGCCGTTTCAAATTTGATTGAACCATGGGAATGTGTAGATTAATTTTGGTTGTAATTTGATTTGATCAAATGTTGTAAAAGAGCATAAGCTCTTCTTTACTTTAAAGTAATTTTAATTATGCAAATGTTGTAATGAGCATAAGCTCACCTTTACTTTGAAGTACTTCTTTCTTGCTTTATTTGATATGCATGAAAATGGAGTAGAGGGTCCAACGCCCCTAAGACGACACGCATTAATGTGATTAAACGCGTAACTAAAATCAATCTCCATCCCTAGTCCGAGATTCAACACTAGGCTCGTGTTGAATCTAAACAAAAGGTTCATAGTCATCCTAAGGCCCTAAGGCAACTATATAGTCCATCAAATGAATGCAAACCTTATGTTAGTAGTATCATATACTCTTGCTTTAAAAACCGTTTTATAAGTAAAGTGGGAGGATTATATACAACTAAATTGAATCAAATGGACCAATAGTTGTAATAGGACCAAAATTGTTTTAATAAAGATTAAAATGAATATTTATATGTGATGAGACCTAAAACCCTCAACCAAACCATTATTAAGTTGATAAGCGTGAGAGTGCTTAGAACACTCTTTCGTGGCCTTCCACCGTGGTGGGATCCAATCGTTTATGACTTGTACACCGGCTTCACCCTATCATGGGGGAGTACAAAGTGCATGCTTATACTCAGGAGGAATCCATAAACATATGATGAGGTTAGTGTAGGCAACGAGGATGGCCGACATCGTATCATCGTGAGGCTATTCTTGAACCCCTTCACGAACTAAGCATGGTGGGAATGACTTAACTAAGTGCAATGGCGCCAATCTCATATCATTGTGAGGCAACATTCTCTAGAGGCCAAATTGATGGGTACTTGCATTAGTTGCAAATGAGTAAGTGATAGGAGCATATTTATGCTACTTAGTTATGTTGTTTTCTTGCATTTTCGTAGTTAGTTATAACTTATTATAGTGTTTAAGGTCATTTTCGTGCAATTTCAGGTTCATATGGCAAAGTATGCATTTTGAGCCAATTTGGAGCATTTTGGAGCATTTTTGGGCCAAGATTGGATGGTGCAAACATGGAGACATGAGGATGGACGAATTTGATGATTCAAAGGGCTAGAAATCTGCATGTGTGTGTGCAAAGTGTTGGCCTACAACTTCAAACATCATGGCTGCCATGTAATGGCAGAAAATGTGTTTTTTACTAGCTAAATGGATGAAGAACATGCATTGCAAGTATAAACACCACATGGGCAGCAAGAAGGAAAGAAAACAGCAACACACACACCACATGGGCAGCAAGGAATCAGAAATTAAAGCATGGGCAACAAGGAATAAGAAATTAAAGCATGGGCAGCAAGGAATCAGCATGGGCAGTGAATAGACAACAAGGAATGGCAGAAATTGGACCACCATGAAGTGGATTTCTGCAAGGATGGCAGATTGTCCATTACTTAATGTTTGCTTGACATTTTCAGCCACTATATAACCCCCCTTGGTTAAGAGTTCAGAAAACCACACCTCCCACACACATTCCATTCATACCATCCAGCCATACACCCTCCACAATTCATAAATTCGTCAAACACATCCATCACACTTTGCAGCAGCCTTCCTTCACCTTTCACCATATTTTCTGACCCAAAATCATCCCTAGCCGTACCCCCATCAACCCTAAACCTTCCCATACCATTCCCCATCCATTCTACACCACAAATAACCCCAAAACCTGTTCTAAAGTTCTCTGCCGCAGCAAGGAGGAAGGAGAATTCGTTGATGAGCTTGCTGCCAAGTTGGAGCGTTCTAGGTGTTTTCTTCCTTTGGTTTTTAATTTCTAAATTTATGTATCTTTGCTTGTGAGTATGAGGAACTAAACCCCCTTAGTTGGGGGGTGATTCGAAACCATGAATATGCTTGCAATATGATTTGATTACGTTCAGTTGTTATTTCATAAGTTGTGGTTTCAAGTCGTTCATCTACTTGATTGATAACTTATTTGTGTATGTTGATTGAGAGTGCACGCTTAGTTTTCATGCATGAATATGATGCTAGATTATGAGGGAGTTTCACCTAATAGTTACAATCTTATAATCACAAGTAGTGAAGGTCGCTTATAAACGATCGCGTTGAATGAATTCTTGGCATTAGTTTCATGCTCATCATAGTAACGAATGCCTCGTCAACACTTATAGTTCTCATTGTGCTTCATGATTCTTGATTGTATCCTTATTGTGCTCATCACGTAAGGAACCTTTGAGGAATGCTTTGAATTGTTGTATGCGCTTTCCCATCCAATTCATTAACTTAAGGAGAACTTGAAGGTTAATTTAAGCGTATCTAATTAACTTGGGGTGTTGAGTGTCATAATTTATTGGAAGAACAACTGAAAATCGTTTTGTTTGCAAGTGTGTCATGTGTGGAGAAGAACCTCCTAACTAGCCTTTTATCCATCCTTTTCATCCAAAAACGTTTTACAATCTGTTTAGTTTTAAGTTTCTGTTTTGTTTTCAATTTTCGTCCAAAACAAATCCCCCTTTATTTTGAAGTCTTAGATTAGTTAGAAAGTGTTTTGATTTGTGGTTCTAAGTATTTTGATTCAAGTTTTCATCAAATTTCGTCCAAATTAGTGTAGGTGCTCAAAACTGCCCAGAAAGTGGTTTTTAGGCAGTTTTGAGCCTTCTAGTTGCTGTTTTGAGTTCTAGGTTTGTTTAAGTGTTTTAAACTTTAGTTTTGCATTCTTTGAGTCTAGTTTAGTGTTTTAAACTTTGTTTTTGAGTTTTTAAGTCAGTTTCCAAGTGTTTAGCAATCCCTCCTAATCCCCGGTCTAGAACGATCCCTACTTACATCTTTACTACAATTTGACAAAAGAGGGTTTAATTTGTGTGTCAAGTAATTCTCACACCAAATTTTGGCGCCGTTGCCGGGGATTAGCAACTTTGCTAATCCCTTGGTTCTTTTCTTTTTGTTTAGTTTGTTTTTGTTTTAGTTTCTAACTTAGTTTTATTTTCTTTGGTTGATGTTACTTTTGATATTTGCTTTAGTTCTTTTTCTTTGATTTTAGGTGCTTGAGAAGTAAGACATGGATTTTGCTAGCATTCAAGCTCAATTGGCAAATCTTACTTCTCAATTGTCGCAATTTGCTGAAAGGACCACAATGCAAAATGTCCCTACATTTAGTGCGTCTTATAGGCAAGGATACCAAGCCAATCAATATCCACAAAGCGATTGGAGTGATCATTCAAACTCTATGTGGTGGGAAGCTCAACAAGTTCAACAAGAAACATATTGGCAACCATATGAGGATTCATATGCACCACCACAGCCTCCCCCTCAATCTTCACATCCAAATTCAGGTATATCAAATTATTATAAGGAAGTTATTCAACAACTGAATTCTTTGGAGCAGGGCAGGGAAGCTCAACCATTTCAACAAGACGCATTTTGGCAACCAATTGAGGATTTCTATCAAGCAAAAGAGTTGGCTGAGTGGAACAATCAATTTAGGCAGAATGCAGAATGCATTGAACAAATTCAAGAACAAATGGTTGAAGATGAGCCCATGGATGAATTGCTACTGTTCGAAGAGGAGGAGGATGCACAAGGCACGGCAAGGGAAGAACAACCCTTGCCGCAACCTCCCAATATTCCTACACCACCCCATTCAAGTAAGGTTGTTCCAAATTTAATTATTTCTAACTTTGTTCCCCCAAATGCACCTTTCCCTGGCAGGTTCATGCAATCCATGAAAGATGAGGGGAAGAAAGACATCTTGGACACCTTTCCAACAATTCACGAGGAAAAAGTGGTTGAGGAGTATCAAGAATTCATCAAAGAGGATGTAGTTGAAACAACCAATGCCAAAGAAGTTGCATTTTATGACACGGGACAAGGCCCAACCATCACATTCAATCTGGCCAAGTCCAATATCCCTGCAACCTTCAAAGATGCGGTGTTTGTAATTGAGTTTGTGTCGGACAACGCAAGTAAGTCATCTTCTCCAATTTCCATTACGTTTTATACTTACATGTTGTTAATGATTCAGGCACCCATTCTCGAATTTAAACCATTGCCGGATCACTTCACGTATCACCTTCCGTTCAAGGATCAATTTCATGCTATGGGACCTTGGGGAGCTTAAAGAAGAAGTATCGTCCGGCTTCAAGACGTTAAAGAAAGCGCTACTTGGGAGGCAACCCATGCAATTTAACAAAGGAAGACCAAGGAATCACTCCAATTCCAGATTTGCGTTCCTAAACTCTTCTCTTTGTTGTTTCTTTCGAATCTGCCTATTTAGTTGTTTTAGTTACTGTTTTTGTGTGTCCTTTTGTTTGGTGTGATTTTATGCTTGAAACATTGAGGAAAATGTTTGATTTAAGTGTGGGGGGGTAACTAAGTGTTTAGATGCAAATTCGTGGGATTATATCACCCTTAACTTGGAGACTTGTTCCTTGCTGTTTTTAAGTGTTTTTGAGCAGTTTTGGTGTGTTTTAGTGTGTTTTGATGCAAAAATCCGAAAATCACATAAAAATTTGAAAAATTTGTTTTAAAAACCCAAAAAGAGTTGTTTTTGTGTATTTGTTTGTGTCCTAGGGTACCTTCCAACACAATGATGAGGATTCGGTTTATAATTACATGGCTGTTAAAGAGAGTGATTAACATGGATGAAAGTTTGATTTACTCTTTGTTTATGCTTAGTTGTGGTTATAACTTATGAATTCACATGCAATCATAAAGAAAAAATCAGTTTTTGTAACATGCTTGAAGGAAGGAACTCAAACTAACGCTACAACCTTGTGAGACTTGAGCCTAAACGTTTATTTGGAGAGTTAAAATCTGTGCATTCTTTGTTTTCTAAGTCGTTGCATGATCTCAATATTCCTTGCTTGGTTACTACTTAGAAGGCGTTTCATCATTTAGTTCCAAATGCTAGAACTCATGCCCATTTCATTCAAAGCATGTTATTGATTTGCATAACACATATTCAAGATGAAGTTGTGTAGTGACCACCACCTTAGCCAAAATGCCGTGAATCCCCTATGTCATTATGTTTTGTAGGTTCCAACCCCATTGAGCCTTGTTTAGCCTTTTCCTTGTTAACCCATGTTTTCCTCACCTAGCCTAGATTAGGACTATCCATTCCTTTGTTCTTTAAGCATAGTAAAGCATGATTCAATTAGAATTCTTTTGTGGCAGAAAACAAGTGTGGGGGAAGTTTTTGTTATGTGAATTTGTGTGCCATAAAGCACGGGTTCAAAGAAAAGAAAAGAAAATAGAATTCGTGGAAAAAGAAAAAAAATGAAGCGAAAAAGTATGAAAAGTTGTGAAAAAGAGCTCCAAAGTTTTGTTTGTTGAAGTAAGGGTCCAAAACAATGAATTCGGCCCTAAGGAGTTGTCTAAATCTTTCCCTTGTGTTTTAAAGTTAGTTTCTGCCATTCAAGTGAATTCTAAGTCTCAATTTCATTACGTTGCTTACTATCGCTTGAAGAACGTTTGTTTTCCCTATCCTTTCTTTGTTAACCAATACCCCAAGCCCCGTTACAACCCTTAACTTCTATCTTGAGTGTTATGTGTTTCGATTTGTGGAGTTTGAATTTGGTATGAGCATATGGTGTCACTGGTTCTCGCATCTAAGTAGTAGCATTCCATTCATGAGATCATATCAAAACATGCTTCTTAACTCTAGAAATTGCATTCTTTGTAAAATATATATGTGAGCATTCGTTTTCATATCTACATCAATCTTCTCACATATGACTAGTGTAGGGTGTGGAGTTAGAAAATCTGAGTGAAAATAGAGTGTATATCTTGTAAGGAATTGAGGGAATTCTCTAAGGCATGTTACTTCATTCAAAGCATTGTTTTAATTGATTACTTGTGAATTTGTAAGTTGTGGCTTAAATTAAGTATGTGCTTGTGTAAAGATGACTCAAATTTGTGGGGATAACGATCTTTAACATGTCATGTTCATTGGAAATCCCTGAGGCAAATGTTGGAAGGATTAGAGTGTGTTTATTGACTTTGTTTCGTTTTGTTTATTTTGTTTTGCTCGAGGACTAGCAAAAGCTAAGTGTGGGGGAATTTGATAGGAGCATATTTATGCTACTTAGTTATGTTGTTTTCTTGCATTTTCGTAGTTAGTTATAACTTATTATAGTGTTTAAGGTCATTTTCGTGCAATTTCAGGTTCATATGGCAAAGTATGCATTTTGAGCCAATTTGGAGCATTTTGGAGCATTTTTGGGCCAAGATTGGATGGTGCAAACATGGAGACATGAGGATGGACGAATTTGATGATTCAAAGGGCTAGAAATCTGCATGTGTGTGTGCAAAGTGTTGGCCTACAACTTCAAACATCATGGCTGCCATGTAATGGCAGAAAATGTGTTTTTTACTAGCTAAATGGATGAAGAACATGCATTGCAAGTATAAACACCACATGGGCAGCAAGAAGGAAAGAAAACAGCAACACACACACCACATGGGCAGCAAGGAATCAGAAATTAAAGCATGGGCAACAAGGAATAAGAAATTAAAGCATGGGCAGCAAGGAATCAGCATGGGCAGTGAATAGACAACAAGGAATGGCAGAAATTGGACCACCATGAAGTGGATTTCTGCAAGGATGGCAGATTGTCCATTACTTAATGTTTGCTTGACATTTTCAGCCACTATATAACCCCCCTTGGTTAAGAGTTCAGAAAACCACACCTCCCACACACATTCCATTCATACCATCCAGCCATACACCCTCCACAATTCATAAATTCGTCAAACACATCCATCACACTTTGCAGCAGCCTTCCTTCACCTTTCACCATATTTTCTGACCCAAAATCATCCCTAGCCGTACCCCCATCAACCCTAAACCTTCCCATACCATTCCCCATCCATTCTACACCACAAATAACCCCAAAACCTGTTCTAAAGTTCTCTGCCGCAGCAAGGAGGAAGGAGAATTCGTTGATGAGCTTGCTGCCAAGTTGGAGCGTTCTAGGTGTTTTCTTCCTTTGGTTTTTAATTTCTAAATTTATGTATCTTTGCTTGTGAGTATGAGGAACTAAACCCCCTTAGTTGGGGGGTGATTCGAAACCATGAATATGCTTGCAATATGATTTGATTACGTTCAGTTGTTATTTCATAAGTTGTGGTTTCAAGTCGTTCATCTACTTGATTGATAACTTATTTGTGTATGTTGATTGAGAGTGCACGCTTAGTTTTCATGCATGAATATGATGCTAGATTATGAGGGAGTTTCACCTAATAGTTACAATCTTATAATCACAAGTAGTGAAGGTCGCTTATAAACGATCGCGTTGAATGAATTCTTGGCATTAGTTTCATGCTCATCATAGTAACGAATGCCTCGTCAACACTTATAGTTCTCATTGTGCTTCATGATTCTTGATTGTATCCTTATTGTGCTCATCACGTAAGGAACCTTTGAGGAATGCTTTGAATTGTTGTATGCGCTTTCCCATCCAATTCATTAACTTAAGGAGAACTTGAAGGTTAATTTAAGCGTATCTAATTAACTTGGGGTGTTGAGTGTCATAATTTATTGGAAGAACAACTGAAAATCGTTTTGTTTGCAAGTGTGTCATGTGTGGAGAAGAACCTCCTAACTAGCCTTTTATCCATCCTTTTCATCCAAAAACGTTTTACAATCTGTTTAGTTTTAAGTTTCTGTTTTGTTTTCAATTTTCGTCCAAAACAAATCCCCCTTTATTTTGAAGTCTTAGATTAGTTAGAAAGTGTTTTGATTTGTGGTTCTAAGTATTTTGATTCAAGTTTTCATCAAATTTCGTCCAAATTAGTGTAGGTGCTCAAAACTGCCCAGAAAGTGGTTTTTAGGCAGTTTTGAGCCTTCTAGTTGCTGTTTTGAGTTCTAGGTTTGTTTAAGTGTTTTAAACTTTAGTTTTGCATTCTTTGAGTCTAGTTTAGTGTTTTAAACTTTGTTTTTGAGTTTTTAAGTCAGTTTCCAAGTGTTTAGCAATCCCTCCTAATCCCCGGTCTAGAACGATCCCTACTTACATCTTTACTACAATTTGACAAAAGAGGGTTTAATTTGTGTGTCAAGTAATTCTCACACCAGTAAGCGTACTCTCTCATTATTATTAATGCTAGCCAACATCATATCATTGTGAGGTGGGCTTGGTAGTAGTGAGTCTCCCATAACCTACTAAGAGTTTCCTCCAAAACTCTCGAATTCCAATGAGGGATATGGAATTTGCCAAAAATAGTGGGTGGTGCTATTTGATTTAAAGACCCGAATCAAATGGCTTAAAATCAATCAATTTATATTCGTTATGTATTCGTTTACCAATATATTTGCAAACGCTATCCAAAACTTGACAAAGAAAAGCCGAATGTTTTAGTTTCCGGACTTGGTAACACAATCCCAAAGATTGTCTTAAATGGATTGTGCATGTACCTAAGAAGTCTCATCCTCACAATCTTCCTATTGATAATGTATCATTGGAAGAACATGTTAGAAATGTCTATCATGAAGAGAACAACACAAACAACCAATGCTTATTCCTTCGTTATATGAACAAAGGAACTTACGAAGATTAGCATAAAGACAAGGACACTTTTAGTGCCATGATTCTTCACTTACAAATTGTTGTATGAAGAAATAAGAGTTGCCTTGAACAACTCTTGAAAGTTTGTAATTATGTTTAGAACATAATGGTTGGTTGACAAAAATAGTCCATCAACATGGACTTATGATGATTTTGAATCATTGAGTGTTGAAGTGATAAACCACTTAACGAGACGGAAACTAAGCTAGGACTTCACCTTTATGTCCCTATCCTAAATGGTTCACTAAGTTTATTGTAAACTATGTAGTGAACAATAACCACACACTCTCCAAAATGTTTGATGTGTATAACACAATTGAAAAAGGTTTCAAGAGAGATAGTGGGAGTTTAGGGACCATGACTATTGTAGTCAAAGGAGAAGTCAAATGAAGAAGATAAAATTAACTCCAAGGGAACAAACTTTCTTTATGAAAGGATGGACATTGGAAGGGGTATTTGCAAGAAATGTCTTGCAAGTGTCAAGAACACACCTTTCGAAGGTGTTGTAAACTGTTCTTGAATCAGTTCAAAACAGTTGGTTCTTCTACTTGAATGCTTGATTCCGTATTAGTAACTATGTTTTACAATAGTTGTAAAAGTGTGGCTAATAAGAAGTAGAAGATTAATGAGAGAAGAGAAAGTATTTCACATTCGGAACGTGAATAAAATATAGATCTCTGCGAAAGCAGATGGTACTAACTTCCTCATATGAACTACCAAAGAAATTGGAAAACCCAAAGATTGTCTTTACATTCCAATTTTAAGGAACTTAATTCCGTCACTATAGTAGAGATGGATGAATGTTTTGTTTGACAAAACATTGTTCTTTATTAATCACTGATTGGATTATAGTAATCTAATTGATTGTCTCTATAGTAGAGATGATATGGTAGCGTTAACTGTTTAGAATATAATGATGCTTAAAACCCAAAAGGTTGCAAGATAGTGACTAATCCCAACTGAGTTGTGACACCTCTAAAACATAAATTACGAGTTGGTCATAGATGGATGCTTTGGATCGTTAGATCCGGATCCAATACCTTCTTGTCAAAATTGTATACAGGCGAAATGTTCGAATCTTTATTCTTTTGGAAAGAAGAAAGAATCACAAAGTTATTGAGGTTAATTCACTTAGATGTTAGTGGCACTTGTCCACAACATAATACTACTCATGTTGTTTGACATTCACCGAAGATCACTCTCGGTTGGACTATAGTTTATTATGAATAAACACAAGTCCGAATACTTTGCAAAAGGTTTCAAAGAATTCAAGAAATGTAAGTTGATGAGTAAGACGTCTAAAGTACTTACCTCCTTAGATTTGATCCAAGGAAAGGTAACACTTTAGATGAGTTTCCTTGAAAGATATCAAGGAAATTAGCATCATAAGATAATAATTTACTCCATTAGGAGAAGAACGAACTTGAATAAGATTTAGTTCGTTGAATATTATCAATTACCCATATATATAGGATATATACTTCTAAAACAATATGATTGTCAATTAGGAGATCTTCCAAATTTTCATAACTCCATAGGATGTAGTTGGAAAGAAAGACAAATCTTAATCATGTTAAGATTTGGGGTTGTGTGCTAATGAGCAATATTTGTTTAAAAATTATCTTGTGGATATCCTTAAATTAACCTTTGGATATCACTTCTATAAACCAACCAACAAAAGTTGTTTGTTGAGTAGTTCATTGTAATCCTACAATGAGATTTGCCTTAGAGCAAATGAACTAGGAATAGAACTCAAAAGAATGGGTTCTTTGAGAGACAAGATGATAATCAACAAATATAACAACCTAGTTCCTATACCACAAAGCTCCAAGGTAGTCAAAAAAAGGAATTTTAAACCGTCTCAGTTGAATGGTTTGAACTTTATGACTACATTGAGTGTATATACAATATATACTCAAGGAAATGGTAAAGTACCATTTGACCCGAAATAATGAAACCTTCATAGCTAATTGGTAGCTTAAGGTGACTACAATCAAAGAGAATGGTTGACTTTGAAGGAACCATCTTTGACATAGTCTTAGTTTCAATTAAATTCGAAGATTGCTAGCTACAACTAAATGGTGATTCAATGTTTGGACATGATATAGGTTTCCGAAACCATTATTAAGATAGTCTTGATAATTTATGTCTAAAACTATGAATCACAAGACATGTAATTTGCAGAGATCCATCCATCATGGATCTTAGCAAGCTAGTGGGAGCCATAAGCGTCTTATGAGGGAAAGATCAAATTGTTTGATTTCTCATATAGATGTAAATGAATCTTTTGTTTACTAGGTTTACAAAAGATTAGTGGGAGTTAATCATGTTCCTAAAATTTAGAATATATATATGATATATTAATTTTGGAAATGAAAAGAATACTTCATTGTTAAAGTTATGACTTTAAACTTTCTATAACGATAGAATGTATATGGGAGACATAGTCTATATACATGGGATGGAAATCTATAATGATAGATTTTAGGATATAATTGGATTATATCATGCCCTAATAATAGACAAAAGGATGCTAGGAAGTTTCTCATATGATGATAAACTTCAATAAGAAGAACAACTCTAGTGAGACTAGGAGGTAGCTCTTCTCAAAGGGAACGTACCCTTTGACTCCCATAGAAATAATGCATAAATAGAATCCTTTATGCATAGGCAGAAAGGTGATTTACGTATTTCATATTGTATGAAAACGTTGATATGAATTGTACCTAGATCGGTACAAGACGATATCAGTGCAAGCCCAGGATCAGAACCATGGCAACTGTCAAGTGAGTCCTTGAGTATTTAAGAAATACTAAAGGATAAATTCCTCAAAGATCGAGGAAGAATTAGAGTAACGTAATGGAAGCGTAAATGTATTAGATTGTGAATCTAATCCATCATTGGATGTTTCTTCATTATGAATGAAGAGATAAACAGATATCTCTTTATTATGACTAAAGAGATATTTGGATGGAAACATTAAAGTAATGACTTTAGTGTGTTCCATTATGAATGCAAAATATATTGCCATATAGAAGTTTACAACAATGTTGTTTGGATGGGAAAGTTCATTTATGAACTCTCTATTCGGTTCCAACCAGAAAGTGTATCTAGTGTACTGACACTATGACACTAATGGGGCGATAGCTCAAGCCTGGGAATCAAGGTCTCATCAAGATCCGAACTCACATGAGAGACTGAACCACATGATTGGGAATCATGTATAATGGTGACGTCGATATTCTCAAGGTTGCTTCTATGGATAACATATAGATATCCATTGCCTAGGCCTACTACTCAGCCATTTATGAAATGACTAAAGAAGAGGAATCATAACAGATGACCAAGCTGATTGGCTCTAGTGCAAGTGGGAGATTGTTGGAAATGTGCCCTAAAGCCAATCATATGATGATACTTTACGGACATTTCACATGTTAAACTAATCTAGTTTACATATAAAAGGCAAACATTATTGTTTGAGGCGTCTCATATAAATGTTATATGCTTAAACGATAAAGTCCAAGGAATATGTGATTGGGAGAATGCAATCTAATGAAGTTAGATTAATGAGACCATTCTTTCGTAGACACATCCTAAACGTTCCTGATCATAGGATTGCCAATTGGGCATTGACAGTCCGATAAGATCAGTACGTGTTATGTCTTCTCTCAGGGAGAGTGACTAGTCTCGAGTCATTGGTGTGTGTGACATCAAGACAAGTACGTAGGTGCTCAATAGAGAATGAGTCCACTGAACACGATCAACGAGGAGTTCTCATACTCATGTCACATGAGAACTCATGGTTGGGATAATGCAAATTAGTCCTTTGACCTGAGGCATCACAGTTGTTGTCTTGTGGTTAAGTCCTTGATCTTTGATTATGTCAAAGTCACCCCATCGGGGTGTCCACGACATCATTGGGGTTAAGCCACTTAGTCATGGAGACAAGTGAATGTGCAACAAGGGATCTCTAACCTTCAAAATGGTTTGAGGGAGAATACTCTATGATATGATTAAAATCTCTGGCCAGAGTATGAATGAGATTTGGGAATGCGTTCCAATTCACATTTAAGGTAATCATATAAGCAAACGAATCACATTGGATAGTAGACATGAATAAATAAACTATCAAACCAAACAATGTGGTCAAGAGTATTAGATTAGAGAAAGACCGTATTGCATTTGTAATCCTAAACTGAATAGGTTCTCTACCTCTTCTGATTAGCTTGGGTAGCCATGATATGCTGCTAGGTGTCACTCATGGTTTGTGGAAGCCCTAAACGTGTGTAATCACTAAAGGGAGAATTGAAAGTAAGTTTCAATTCACAATCGATGTAAAATGGTTTTAATCGCCCACTGCCTCGCTAAAAGGAACCTAATGTATCGTACACCGTGTAAGGTGGAGATTGAAGAAACAAAGGAGATGAATAAGAATAATTAAATGGTTTAATTATTTATGGCAAGGATTAATTAATATGTTAATTAATCAAACGAATAAGTTCTTTAAAGACCTCGGGATAGTTTTGGACCTTAAGGCCCAATGGGCTTCGAACGTCAAAGCCCATTGACTTAAGTTGTATGACAACTTAATGAATAAAGATTCACAAAGGCCCAAAAGCCCATATCCATTTAGTGTTGAATTAGGGTTTTTGGTTCTTTAGGTCATTTAAAGAAGTGACTATATAAAGAACTTTATAACCTAAAATTCATAAGTTGTTGATTTTAGAGAAAATTGGTGAGAACACAAAGCTTCCATTTCTCTCTAAGAGGCCAACCACCTTGGGGGATATTGTCTAGCAATTCTACTTCCTCAAGGTCACTCATTTCCTCTCCAATCCAACCTTGGTGTAGAATCTTTAGAGGTTCTCTATTTTGGGAACTTGGAGAATCCTATTCTTACAACCAAATCCATGGAGCTAAGAAGCAAGGAATGAAGGCCCTATCTCTTGGGTGATTATCCTTTGCATATGCAAAGAGGAATCTACAAAGGTAAATATTTCTCAACTAATAAATGTTGATTTAAAAGTTGAGTCAAGGTTCACCAATCTACTAGGCTTTGAATTTCATGGTTGATGTTTTGTTTTTGAATGCATGAAAGCATGATTCCGCCTTTAATTTGTTAATTGCATGCTATATGATGTTATTCAAATGAACATGTTTTTCACAAAATTTCCTTCAGGTACTACAATCCCCATGATTGTCTTAAATGGATTGTATAGGTACCTAAGTAGTCTCATCCTCAAAATCATCCTATAGGTAATGTATCATTGGAAGAACATGTTAGAAAAGTCTATCATGAAGAGGACAACACAAACAACCAATGCTTAATCCTTTGTTAAATGAACAAAGGAACTTACGAAGATTAGCATAAAGAAAAGGACACTTTTAGTGTTATTAGTTCTTCACTTACAAATCATTGTATGAAGAAATAAGAGTTGTTTTGAACAACCCTTAGTCAATACAAACACTAGTGCTTGTTTCTTTGTTAAATGAACAAAGAACTTAAGAAGAAAGCACAAGGGCATGGACACTTCATGTGCCATGATTCTTCACTTACAAATTGTTGTATGAAGAAATGAGAGTTGCTTTGAACAACTCTTGAAAGTTTGTAATTATGTTTAGAACATAGTGGTTGGTTGACAAAAATAGTCCATCAACATGGACTTATGATGATTTTGAATCATTGAGTGTTGAAGTGATAAACCACTTAACGAAACGGAAACTAGGCTAAGACTTCACCTTTGTGTCCCTATACTTATGGTTCACTAAGTTTATTGTAAACTATGTAGTGAACAATAAACACATGCTCTCCAAAATGTTTGATGTGTATAACACAATTGAAATAAGTTTCAAGAGAGATAGTGGGAGTTTAGGGACCATGACTATTGTAGTCAAAGGAGAAGTCAAATGAAGAAGATAAAATTAACTCCAAGGGAACAAACTTTCTTTATGAAAGGATGGACATTGGAAGGGGTATTTGCAAGAAATGTCTTGCAAATGTCAAGAACACACCTTTCGAAGATGTTGTAAATTGTTCTTGAATAGTTCAAAACAGTTGGTTCTTCTACTTGAATGCTTGATTCCGTATTAGTAACTATGTTTTACAATTGTTGTAAAAGTATGACTAACAAGAAGTAGAAGATATATGAGAGAAGAAAAGGTGCTTTACATTCGGAACGTGAATAAAATATAGATCTCTGCGAAAGCAGATAGTGCTTACTTCCTCATATGAACTACCAAAGAAATTGGAAAAACCAAAGATTGTCTTTACATTCCAATTTTAAGGAACTTAATTCCGTCACTATAGTAGAGATGGATGAATGTTTTGTTTGACAAAACATTGTTCTTTATTAATCAATGATTGGATTATAGTAATCTAATTGATTGTCTCTATAGTAGAGATGATATGGTAGTGTTAACTGTTTAGAATATAATGATGCTTAAAACCCAAAAGGTTGCAAGGTAGTGACTAATCCCAACTGAGTTGTGATACCTCTAAAACATAAATTACAAGTTAGTCATAGATGGATGCCTTGGATCGTTAGATCCGGATCCAATGCCTTCTTGTTAAAATTGTATAGAGGCAAAATGTTTGAATCTTTATTCTTTTGGAAAGAATAAAGAATCACAAAGTTGTTGAGGTTAATTCACTTAGATGTTAGTGGCACTTGTCCACAACATAATACTACTCAAGTTGTATGACATTCACCGAAGATCACCCTCTGTTGGACTATAGTTTATTTTAAATAAACACAAGTCCGAATACTTTGCAAAAGATTTCAAAGAATTTGAGAAATGTAAGTTGATGAGTAAGACGTCTAAAGTATTTACATCCTTAGATTTGATCCAAGGAATGGTAACACTTTAGAATAGTTTTCTTGAAAGATATCAAGGAAAGAAGCATCATATGATAATGGATTTCTCCATAAGGAGAAGAACGAACTTGAATAAGATTTAGTTCGTTGGATGTTATCTATTACCCATATATAGGATATATACTTCTAAAACAATATGATTGTCAATTAGAAGATCTTCCAAAATTTTCATGACTCCATAGGATGTAGTTGGAAAGAAAGACAAATCGTAATCATGTTAAGATTAGGGGTTGTGTGCTAATAAGCAATATTTGTTTGAGAATTATCCTGTGGGATATCCTTAAATTAACTTTTGGATATCATTTCTATAAACCAACTAACAAATGTTGTTTTGTTGGGTAGTTCATTGTAAACTTACAATATGATTTGCCTAAGTGCAAATGAACAAGAGATAGAACTCAAAAGAATGGGTTCTTTGAGAAACAAGATAGTGATCAACAAAATATAACAACCTAGTTTCTATACCACAAGCTCCAAGGTAGTCGAGAAGGATTTATAAACCGTCTCAGTTGAATAGTTTGAACTTTATGACTATGTCATAGAGTTGCACCTCTTAATTCGAAAGAAATAAGAATGAAAATCCTTATGACTACATTGAGTGTATATACGATATATACTCAAGGAAATGGTAAAGTACCATTTGACACGAAATAATGAAACCTTCATAGCTAATTGGTAGCTTAAGGTGACTACAATCAAAGAGAATTGTTGACTTTGAAGGAACCATCTTTGACGTAGTCTTAGTTTCAATTAATTCGAAGATTGCTAGCTACAACTAAATGGTGATTCAATGTTTGGACATTATATGGGTTTCCGAAACCATTATTAAGACAGTCTTGATAATATATGTCTAAAACTATGAATCACAAAAACATATAAGTTGTAGAGATCCATCCATCATGGATCTTAACAAGCTAGTGGGAGCTATAAGCGTCTTATGAAAAGAAAAAGGATCAAATTGTTTGATTTCTCATAAAGATGTAAATGAATCTTTTGTTTACTAGGTTTACAAAAGATTAGTGGGAGTTAATCATGTTCCTAAAATTTAAATATATATGATATATTAATTTTGGAAATGAAAAGAATACTTCTTCGTTAAAGTTATGACTTTAAACATTCTATAACGATAGAATGTATATGGGAGACATAGTCTATAAACATGGGATGGAAATCTATGATGATAGATTTCAAGATATAATTGGATTATATCAATCCCTAATAATAGACAAAAGGATGCTAGGAAGTTTCTCATATGATGATAAACTTCAATCAGAAGAACAACTCTAGTAAGACTAGGAGATAGCTCTTCTCAAAGGGAATGTAGTCTTTGACTCCCAAAGAAACATAATGCATAAATAGAATCCTTTATGCATACGCCGAAAGGTGATTTACGTATTTCATATTGTATGAAAAACGTTGATATGAGTTGTACCTAGAACGGTACAAGACGATATCAGTGGAAGCCCAGGATCAGAACCATGGCAACAGTCAAGTGAGTCCTTAAGTATTTAAGAAATACTAAAGGATAAATTCCTCAAACATCGAGGAAGAATTAGAGTAACGTAATGGAAGCGTAAATGTATTAGATTATGAATCTAATCCATCATTGGATGTTTCTTCATTATGAATGAAGAGATAAACATATTTCTCTTTATTATGACTAAAGAGATATTTGGATGGAAACATTAAAGTAATGACTTTATTGTGTTCCATTATGAATGCAAAATATATTGCCATATATAGAAGTTTACAACAATGTTGTTTGGATGGGAAAGTTCATTTATGAACTCTCTATTCGGTTCCAACCAGAAAGTGTATCTAGTGTACTGACACTATGACACTAATGGGGCGATAGCTCAAGCCAGGGAATCAAGGTCTCATCAAGGTCCGAACTCAAATGAAAGATTGAACCACATGTTTGAGAATCATGTATAATGGTGACGTCGTGATTCTCAAGGTTGCTTCTATGGATAACATATAGATATCCATTGTCTAGGCCTACTATTCAGCCATTTATGAAATGATTACAGAAGAGGTATCATCACTGATGACCAAGCTGATTGGCTCTAGTGCAAGTGGGAGATTGTTGGAAATGTGCCCTAAAACCAATCATGTGATGATACTTTACGGACATTTCACATGTTAAACTAATCTAGTTTAATATCAAGGGCAAAGATTATTGTTTTAAGTCGTCTCATATAAATGTTATATGCTTAAACGATAAAGTCCAAGGAATATGTGATTGGGAGAATGCAATCTAAATAAGTTAGATTCATGAGACCATTCTTTCGTAGACACATCCTAAACGTTCCTGATCATAGGATTGCCAATTGGGCATTGACAGTCCGTTAAGATCAGTATGTGCTATGTCTTCTCTCAGGGAGAGTGACTAGTCTCGAGTCATTGGTGTGTGTGACATCAAGACAAGTACGTAGGTGCTCAATAGAGAATGAGTTCACTGAACACGATCAACGAAGAGTTCTCATATTCATGTCACATGAGAACTCATGGTTGGGATAATGCAAAGTAGTCCTTCGACCTGAGGCATCTTAGTTGTCTTGTGGTTAGGTCCTTGATCTTTGATTATGTCAAAGTCACTCCATTCGGGGTGTCCACAGCATCGTTGGGGTTAAGCCACTTAGCCATGGAGGCAATTAAATGCGCAACAAGGGATCTCTAACCTTCAAACCGTTTGAGGGAGAATACTCTATGATATGATTGAAAATCTCTGATCAGAGTATGAATGAGATTTAGGAAGGCGTTCCAAATCACATTCAATGTAATCATATAAGCACACGAACCACATTGGATAGTAGACATGAATAAACTATCAAACCAAACAATGTGGTCAAGAGTATTGTATTAGAGAAAGACCGTATTGCATTTGTAATCCTAAACTGAATAGGTTCTCCACCTCTTCTGATTAGCTTGGGTAAGCATGATATGCTGCTAGGTGTCACTCATGGTTTGTGGAAGCCCTAAACGTGTATAATCACTAAAGGGAGAATTGAAAGTAAGTTTCAATTCACAATCAATTTGAAATGGTTTTAATCGCCCACTGCCTCGCTAAAAGGAACCTAATGGATCGTACACCGTGTAAGGTGGCGATTGAAGAAACAATGGGGATGAGTAAGAATAATTAAATGGTTTAATTATTTATGGCAAGGATTAATTAATATGTTAATTAATCAAACGAATAAAGTTCGTTAAAAGACCATGGGTTAGTTTTGGGCCTCAAGGCCCAATGGGCTTCGAACGTCAAGCCCATTGACTTAAGTTGTATGACAACTTAATTCACAAAGGCCCAAAAGCCCAATAAAACCCTTATGGCCGGCCATGTTAGAAAGAAAGGCCTTTTGGTTCTTTAGGTCACTTATTTGAAGGGACTATATAAAGGACTTTATAGCCTAAATTCATTAAGGGTTTCTTTTGGAGAAAATTAGAGAGAACATGTCTCTCCCTTTCTCTCTAAAGAGGCCGGCCCCCTTGGAGGGATTAGCTAGCAATCCTACTCCTCCAAGGTCACTCATTTCTTCTTCAATCTAACCTTGGTGAAGAAACTTAGAGGTTCTCAATTTTGGGAACTTGGAGAATCCTATTCTTCCATCCAAATCCATAGATTTAATATGCAAGGAATGAAGGCCCTCTCTTTGGGTGATTCGCCTTTGCTTATGCAAAGAGGAATCTACAAAGGTATAAATTTCTCAACTCACTTTGATTTGAGTTGAGTCATGGTTCACCAATCTACTAGGCTTTGAATTTCATGGTTAATGTTTTGTTTTTGAGTGCATGCAAGCATGATTCCGCCTTTAATTGTTAATTGCATGCTATATGATGTTGCTCAAATGAACATGTTTTTCACAAAATTTCCTTCATAGGTTCTCCAGTTGTTCAATGAGTCCTATCATCTTCAGTACATGTTGATGTACTGGAGCCCCTTTGACCATCTTGGTCTTCACAAGTTCACTAACATTGCTAAAGCGACGGTTGCGCGTCCCTTCACCATATAACTCCGTAAGATGGAGTATTATGGAAGATGCACTGTCCATGCCCTCGTGCTGTCTCTGTAGCTCCTCATTCATGGAAGCCAACAGATAGCACTTGGCTTGTGTATCATCCTCCACGTGCTTGTCATACTTAGCACGTTCATCCTCAGTGGCGTTTGGGCCAAGAGGTATGTGAGGTGGAGCCTTGTCTAGCACGTAAACAATCTTCTCCAAGGTTAGGAGAATCTTGACATTACGAAACCATGATGGGAAATTGTGCCCCTCTAGGCAATGTTTGTCGAGTATTTTCGCGAGTGTGCTTCCAACCATATCTAAATACATAAACAATAAAATAATTAGTTTGATTGTTGATTAAGTCAAACGATTCGGGTCTTTAAACAGAATGACACCACCCACCATTTTTGGCAAATTCCATATCCCTCAAGATGGAATCCGGGAGATTTCAAAGAAAGCTCCTAGCGGGTTATGGGAGACTCACTATTACCAAGCCCACCTCACGATGATACGATGTCGGCTAGCAAAAATAATAATGAGAGGGTACAAGTACCCATTCACAACAACCTCTTGTGATTACCCATCTTTTTGGCCTCTAGAGAAAAATGCCTCACGATGATACGATGTTGGCACCTTTTCTCTTAGTTAAGTTTTGTCCCACCATGCCGGTTTAGATAGGGGTTCAAGTATGACCTCACGATGATACGATGTTGGCCACACTCGTTGCCTACCTTAACCTCATCAAATGTTTTAAATAAACTCCTCATGAGTATAAGCATGCACTTTGCATTCCCCCATGATAGGGTGAAGGCGGTGTACAAGTCATAAACGATTGGAGCCTACCACGGTGGAAGGCCACGAAAAAGTGTTCAAAGCACTCTTACGCTTTCAACTTAATATTGTATGTTGGTTGAGGGATTTTAAGGTCTCATCAATTTTATTTATTTAATCACATTTAAATAAATTGGTCCTATTATAACTACTAGTCCATAGTTAATGAAATTAGTAGCATATGATATCCCCACTATTCGTTTTCATAAAACAAATTAATATCAAAACATTTTTCAAAATATTGGAGATATATATAACTACTAATTGTATTCATTATAGTTTAGTAGCGTATGATACTCCCACTATTTGTTTTATAAAAAAAAACAAATCAATATCAAAAACGAATTTTTTAAATATTGGAAGTAACTACTTCTACTACGGTTTTTGCATTCCTTTGAATTTGGACTTTATAGTTATCTTAGGCTCTTGGATGACCATGGACTTATTAGGTTATTGCAACAACGAGCCAACATTGTTGACTAAGAACTCGGGGAGGTTGTGTCAATTTAATTACGTGCTTTTCAATCCAATTAAAACATTTTCATTGAGCCATTAGAAATGAAAGACAATCATTCATTGCTAATTAGGGCGTTGGACCCATTTAATCTTTAATCTCATGTCAAAACCCTCTTTTAGTTATGTCTCCTTACCAATAGTTAAAGAAACTCTAGTCTAGCACTAGAGGGAATCAACTAACTAAAAGAGATTAAGAAGTAATAAGAATTACAAACCGATTTGTACAAATTCCTACAAATTACACATACTAAGAGGGAGAGATAGATTAATGTTCAAGTGACAAGGTCCAATAAAAACAGTAATTAAAACACATTCCCAAGGTTCAAACAATTTGATTTTAGCACCTTATCTCATAGCTCAATTATCGTTTAAGGCATAAGTCCATAGTCACCCATTTTTCTAACTACTTAATCACATTAAATAATCAAATGGAATGCAACAAAAACATTTAGATTTAGTGCATATGGGCATAATAATAATATGAGTTTAAACAACCAATAAAATTAAAATCAAATATTTTAACCTTTTAGATGGATGGGGCCTATTATGCAAATATGAAAAGTTAGAGGTAAAACCGTAAATACTTGAAAGTAAATATCAACTTTTCAAAGATTACAAAATAGCCCCACAAGTGGATAAATCCACTAGGGAGGCCGGCCACATTAAGGAGGATGGGAGGTTTCTTACACAAAGCATTAAATCAACATTTATGTAGAAAAAAATTAAATTTTGCTTGTCACTTGGTTTTGCTTTAAGGACTTTAGTGAAAAGGGTGATGGAAATTCACCTAGTCAAGTCTAGGATTTATTAAATTTTTGGGAAGGCTATGGATGGTATGTACATCATCCAAAACCACAAAACAATGCATGAAAACAAAACAAAACCATTTTCACCAAAACTCAAACCATGAACACCAAAAACAAAACCATGAATACAATTTCAAGATTTGTACATTCTTGGTGATTTTTTCAAACCCAAAAACAAAAGTGACAAGAACTCTTCTTTCTAGCTTTAAAAGGATGTGTGAGTGGTTTACAATAAAACACAAACACAACCCAAAAACCACCCCCAAAACCGTGCCCTCCCTTTTGGTTCAAAACCCCAAATTTTTGTTCTAAACTCAATCTTCATTCATGCATCCAAAACAATTTTGCATACATATCTTTCTCAACTATTGATTCACAATTTTTCAACTATTGAAAAACAAAAGATAAACATACTTTGAATGAAGCAATAATATGTCATACATAAAATTAAAACCCATATGCATAAAATCACAAAGGACACATCATACATAAACCTTTGGCTCTGATACCACTTGAAGGGAAATTTATGAGATTTCATGTGGGATTTCATAATGACTAGCATGCATATACAAATCAAATGTTATATACGAAAGCAACGGAAGCATGTTATCAAATAATATTAAAGCACTAGTCATACAAATCCCCTTCAAGATGCATAGGTTTATGTAAGATGCATAAAAAACAATTTAATATAAGAACAAAGTTTAGGAGTAGTTTTATACCTCTTGATCTAGATCTTAGACCAAGGATGGACCACCTCCAAGACCTTTGCTCCTTGAACTCCTTGAGCCTAGCCTCCTTCCTTGCCTCCTCCACTTTGTTAGAATGAGTGCTCCTAGGTTCTCTTCAAGTTTCCAAGATTGAAAACCTCTAAAGATCCTCACCCACTAGTGTAGTGAGAAGGATGAAGGAATAACCAAAGGGGTGAAAAAGATGATTAGTTAAATTCCCCCTAAGGTGGCCGGCCCTTTGAGAGTGTTAGAGAGATATTTCTTTTTCTCTTTTGTTCTTTAAACACTTCAAAAACCCTAATGAAAAATATCTCTATAAAGTTCCTTTTATAGCCAAAAAGAAACAAGTCAACATTTGACCTTTCTCTTCCTCTTTCACTCTATATGGCCGGCCCCTTTAGTGTTGTTTGGGCTTTGGGCTTTTATTTATTTCAAGTCATCCAATGCTTGAATAAAAGCCCAATGGGCCCAATTAAACCCGAACGTTTCTTTAAGCCCAAAACAATCTTATATCGCTTTTATGATTTCTTTAGACTTTCTAATTAATCACAACACTTAATTAATCCAATTAATTATTTCCATCATCCATTAATTACTCACTTCAAGAGTGTATTGGTGAACAATCGTTTTAGGTTCTAATTAGCAAGGCAGTGAGGTGATTGGCACCAATCCAATTGATTATTGTTAATCCAATCACTTAGTGGATTAAAACTTACTTTTAATTCACCTTCTTCTTTGACGATTACATTTAATCATCTAGAAGAACTCACAAAACATGAGTGACATCTAACCATATATCATGGCTACCCAAGCTAATGTAGAAGTTGTTCAGAGAACCTATTCAGTCGGAATTACAATGTAATTCGATCCTTCTCTAAACAATACTCTCAATCACACTATTAGGGTATGGATATAATATGTCAAACCCCTAATGTGATTATTCCTTCTTATATGATTCAATTGAGTCGTATAGGAACGCTTTCCTTTATTACGCTCGATACTTCGGCCGAAGATTCCCGAATCATATCTTAGAGCATTCATCCTCTCATAACGAGGATTAGAGATTCCTTGTTGAGCATTCACTTGCCTTCATGACTAAGTGGCTTAACCCCAACTATGCCGTGGACACCCGCGGATGGAGTGACTTTGACATAATCAAAGATCAAGTACTTAACCACAAGACAACGTCGATGCCTCAGGTCAAAGGACTACTTACATTATTCCAACCATTAGAGTTACTTGCTTGACATGTGAGTAGACCTCCATGCAAGTACTCTCGTTCGATTGTGTTCAGTGAACTCATTCCCTTAATGAGCACCTACATACTTGTCTTAGTGTCACTACACGAATGGGATGAGACTTTCCATCCTTCTAATTGAAGCGGACATAGTATGTACCGGTCTATGCATTGTCAGTTTCCCTCCGACAATCCTATGACCAGGAACCTTTTGGACATGACGGTTATGTGAAGAAGGTCTCTATAGTCTAACTTCATTAGATTACTTCTTCAATCGCTCCATTGTCCATGGATTCACTATTTAGGACATATATCATTTATAGAGATAGTCCTAATTAGTATCTTTGCCATCTGATGTATAAGAATCATCTATACATTCATTCATTGTCCTGAAAGGTTTCTTCCAAAGATTGACTTTCAGGGCATATTTCCAACACCAGTAACATTCTGGGGATACGCTCTATATACAGCAGCTTCACAAACGCCCTATGAGATATGGCATGGAAGAAAGCCAAGTCTTAATCACATTAAGATTTGGGATTGTGAAGCATATGTCAAGAAGCTTGAAGCTACTAAGCTTGAAGCGAGATCAGTAAGATGCTATTTTGTGGGATATCCTAGAGAAACTATGGGATATGAGTTTTACCATCCAGACGACCAGAAAGTCTTTGTCGCCAGAACTGCTAAGTTTCTAGAGGACGAATTTGTTCTCAAAGGAACTATAAACAAACAAGCACTCGACAAGTTGACAACCCTGTTCCTGAACCCCTAGCTCCACGTAGATCTGAACGGGTTAGCAAGCCACCTAAGAGGTATGGCTTAAATAATGAATTTGCGAAATTGCACTTTCTAGGTGGCAATGACACAAAGGATGACCCTAGGGACTACGCTGAAGCAATGTGCGACATTGATTCAGAGAGATGGCAAGATGCCATGAAATCCGAGATGGATTCCATGTATCAAAATCAGGTCTGGACTCTTGTAGACCCTCCAGAAGGTATAGTACCTGTTGGAAACAAATGGGTCTTCAAGAGGAAGATAGGCGTTGATGGGAACGTGGAGACTTATAAGGCTAGACTAGTAGCCAATGGTTACAGGCAAATAGAAGGGATTGACTATGAAGAAACCTTTTCTCCTGTAGCCATGATTAAGTCCATTCGGATTTTGCTTGCTATAGCTGCGTACCATGATTATGAGATCTGGCAAATGGACGTGAAGACGGCCTTTCTGAACGGCTACCTAGAGGAAGAGCTCTATATGACTAAACCCGAAGGTTTCGTGTCCAAGTCTGAAAAGACTAAAGTATGCAAGCTTCAAAGGTCCATTTATGATCTTAAGCAAGCCTCCAGGAGTTGGAACATTCGTTTCGATACTGAAATCAAAACGTTTGGTTTTACTCAAAACGAAGACGACAATTGTGTTTATCAAAAGGTCATTGGGGATGCAGTTGTATTCCTAGTGTTATATGTAGATGACATATTACTATTCGGGAATGACACTGCAGTAATTTCTTCTGTAAAAGTGTGGTTGTCCAAAACCTTCCACATGAAAGATTTGGGAGATGCATCTTATGTACTTGGGATAAAGCTCTATCGTGATAGATCCAGTAAATTAATTGGATTATCCCAATCTATGTACATAGATAAGGTGCTAAGTTGGTTCCAGATGGAACAATCTAAGAAAGGTCTTCTTCCTATAAGACATGGAATTCACCTTTCTAAGTCCATGGGACCTAAAACTCCTGAAGAGATACGGCAGATGAATGCTATTCCTTATGCTTCAGCCATAGGAAGTCTCATGTATGCCATGATATGCACAAGGCCTGATATCGCATATGCTGTGAGCATTACTAGCCGATATCAATCTAACCCAGGATCAGAACACTGGACAGCTGTCAAGACAGTCCTTAAGTACTTAAGAAGAACTAAGGACTTGTTCCTCGTTTATGGAGGAGCAACAGAGTTGCGAGTGGAAGCCTATACAGACGCAGATTTCCAATCTAACGTCGATGATAGAAGTTCCAACTTCGGATATGTATTCACTCTGAATGGTGTGGCTGTCAGCTGGAAAAGCAAGAAACAAAGTGTAATTGCTGATTCCACGACAGAGGCTGAATATGTCGCTGCAGCTGAAGCCGGCAAAGAAGCGTTCTGGATGAAGAAGTTCATTACTGAACTTGGAGTGGTTCCAACCATTACATCACCAGTAACTTTGTACTGTGATAATAGTGGGGCGATAGCTCAAGCCAATGAACCCAGGGCTCATCAAAAGAACAAGCATTTTGACAGGCGCTTTAATATCATCAGAAGATATGCTGCCGAGGGGAAAGTCAACATCCTCAAAGTTGCCTGAGCTGATAACGTAGTAGATCCACTGACAAAGCCAATGTCTCAAATCCAGCTTGACCGTCATATGGAAAAGATGGGTATTAGATACATGGGAAGGTGGCTTTGAGTGCAAGTGGGAGATTGTTGGAGGTATGCCCACAAAGCCAATCATTTGATGTAATAGCTTTTGGAATACTTATTGTATTAAAACTTTTATATGTTTAATGAAGGGCAAAGCTTATTGTTAATCACTATTTATTGTATCATGTGTTTAAGCAATAAGGGAATCTAAGGAATGTATTTGATCTAAGAGACAAGTGATTTAAGTTAGATTATCGAGACCTTTCTCTTATGTTCATTCCTAAAACGTTCCTAGCCATAGGATTGCCAATTGGGCATTGACAATCCGCTAAGGTTAGTATGTGTTATGTCGACTCAAGCGTGAGTATGACTAGTCTCAAGTCATTTGGTGTTGGACACTAAGACAAATACATAGGTGCTCGAAAGAGTAATCGAGTACACTGAACAACGATCAAAAGAGAGTTCGAACATACATGTCATGTAAGAACTCGATAGTTGCAATATGCAAAGTAGTCTTTTGACCTGAGGCATCATAGATGTCTAATGGTTGGGTCCTTGACCTTTGATCATGTCAAAGGCATTCCATTGGAGTGTCCACGGCATTGTTGGGGTCAAGCTATCTTGTCATGTAGGCATATGAATGCACAACAAGGGATCTCTAACCTTCCATAGTGGAAGGAGAATACTCTAAGATATGATTCGAGAGTCTTTGGCCAAAGCATATGAATATGACTAAAAGGAAGTTTGTTCCAAATCATATTCAATTGAATCATATAGATAAGTATCACATTGGATAGTAGACATGAAACAAAATATCACTCAAACAATGTGATTAAGAGTATTGTATTAGAGAAGGACCGTATTGCATTGTAGTTGTAACTGGATAGGTTCTCCAACCACTTCTACTTAGCTTGGGTAACCATGATATGCTGCTAGGTGTCACTCATGGTTTGTGGAAGCCCTAAAGATTAGCAAACACTAATTTTAAGGGAGAATTGAAATGTGGTTTCAATTCACAATCGATCGTTAAGAGTAACAATCGCCCACTACCTCGCTAAATGGAACCTAATGGATCGTACACCGAGTAAGGATGTTGGTGAAGAAATTAAATGAAATGGATAAGCAATTAAATGGTTTAATTGAAGAATGGTCAAGGTTAATTAATTAGTTAATTAATTATACGAAATGTTCGTATTGGGCTTATATGTTGGTTTTGGGTTTCGGGGCCCAAAAGCGTTTTGGTCCACAAGGCCCATTATGTTTAAGTTGTATGACAACTAAAACAAAATGGGCAATTAGCCCAATCAATTTGATATGGCCGGCCATTAGGGTGAGAAATGTCAAACTTGGATTAATTACAAGTTTGCCACTCACATGTGATGAAGTATAAATTCAACTTTATAGCTTTATTTTCTTTTAGGGTTTTTCTTGGTGAAAGGAGGTGAAACATTTTCTCTCTTTTCTTCTAAAGAGGCCGGCCACTTAGAGAGGGAATAGCTAGCAATCTATTCTTCTCTAAGTCATCAATTTCATCTCCACTATACATCCTTGGTGAAGAGACTTAGAGACATCAAGCTTTTGGTGTTTTGGAGAACATATCCTCAAATCCTCAAAGAAGCAAAGGAGCACTAAAAGGAAGAAAATCACAAGGAAGATCCAAGGAGCAAGGAGGTGACTTGAAGGCCCTCCACTTGGGTGAATCCCTTGTGTAATCAAGGATGAGCTTCAAGGGTAAAGAATCTCTAAATCTTTCCCTCTTTTTAATGTTGTTAAAGAGTTTATTGGTTCACCATATACTAGGCTTTGAAAGTCATGGGTTTTATGAATTGTTTTTTAATGCATGCCTACTTTAAAGTGTTAATAGTTTGCATATGTATTCAAATGTTCTTACTTGTTCTTAGCCAGGAAAAAAATTTTCCTTCAGGCTGCCCTTGAGTCATTGCCACCACAATCTGGTAAGTTTTTGGACCCTATTTTAAGTTCAGTTTCGGCTAATAAGATGCTTCCCTCAGTTGTGCAGCCATCTACACTTGAACTTAAGCCATTGCCTAGTCACTTGAAGTATGTGTTCTTGGGAGATGATGAGACGTTGCCCGTCATTATTTCATGCTCACTCACGGCACAAGAAGAAGGTAAGTTAGTGAGGGTGTTAAAGGAGTACAAAACAGCAATTGGGTGGACGTTGGCCGACATCAAAGGAATTAGCCCCACAACTTGCATGCATCGCATACTTTTGGAAGAGGGGTCTAAAACATCTCGAGAGGCTCAACGCCGACTCGACCCTCCTATGATGGAAGTTGTGAAGAAAGAAATCATCAAGCTTTTAGATTGTGGAGTTATCTATCCAATCTCGGATAGTAGGTGGGTTTCGCCCATTTAATGCGTTTCGAAGAAATCCGGAGTGACGGTGGTAGCAAATGCCGAGAATGAACTTGTGCCTACTCGCATTCAAACTGGTTGGAGGGTGTGTATCGACTATAGGAAGCTAAACGCCACTACAAGGAAGGATCACTTCCCATTGCCGTTCATTGATCAAATGCTTGAGAGGTTAGCGGGTTATGCTTTCTATTGTTTTCGTGATGGTTATTCTGGTTATAATCAAATTGTCATAGCACCCGAGGACCAAGAAAAAACCACTTTTACATGCCCTTTTGGTACATTTGCTTATCGTCGCATGCCTTTTGGTTTATGTAATGCACCTGCCACATTTCAAAGATGGATGATGAGCATATTTTCTGATTATGTTGAGAAAATAATTGAGGTTTTTATGGATGATTTTAGCGTCTTTGGTGATTCTTTTGATGGTTGCTTGCATAATCTTAGCTTGATCTTAAAACGTTGCGTTGAAACTAACCTTGTTCTTAATTGGGAAAAATGTCATTTCATGGTTAAACAAGGCATAGTTTTAGGTCATATTATATCTGAAAACGGTATTGAGGTTGGCAAGTCAAAGATAGATCTTGTACGTCACTTAGCCTCTCCTACTTCGGTTAGAGAGGTTCGTTCTTTTCTTGGCCATGCAGGTTTCTATTGTAGGTTCATCAAAGACTTCTCAAAGGTTGCCCAACCTCTTTGCCGACTCCTACAAAAAGATGTGGCGTTTGACTTCAATGAGGAATGCACAGCATCATTCAAACAACTCAAGGAGTTGTTGACCACGGCACCAATCATTGTCCCACCTGATTGGAGCCTACCTTTCGAGCTTATGTGTGATGCGTCCGATTATGCTTTAGGGGCTGTTTTAGGACAAAGGAAAGACAAGAGGCCGCATGTCATCTATTATGCCTCACGGACGTTGAATGATGCGCAATTGAACTATTCCACTACGGAAAAAGAACTTCTTGCCGTTGTTTTTGCTTTAGATAAGTTTAGATCATATCTAATTGGTACTAAAGTAATTTTTTTCACTAACCATGCAGCTTTGAAGTACTTGCTCACTAAAAAGGAAGCCAAGCCACGGCTAATTTGTTGGATGTTGCTACTTCAAGAGTTCGACATTGAGATTCGGGACAAGAAGGGAAGTGAAAACGTGGTGGCTGACCACCTAAGCCGAATGGTGCATTATGAGGAGTCCCTACCCATTGCCGAGACATTCCCCGATGAACAATTGCTGTCCATAAAGGTAAGTGAGCCTTGGTATGCTGATTTGGTAAATTTTTTGGTGTCAAAACGAATTTCTAGCACTTTCACTAGGCACCAACGTGATAAGTTGAGGCATGATGCACAATTTTATGTATGGGATGATCCCTATTTATGGAAATTTTGCCCTGATCAGATTGTACGTCGATGTGTTCATGATTCTGAATTTCATTCAATTCTAAGCTTTTGTCATACATATGCATGTGGTGGGCACTTTGGCACACAAAGAACAGCACTTAAGGTGTTACAATGTGGATTCTATTGGCCTAGTATTTTTAAGGATGCTAGAACTTTTTGCTTAACATGTGATAAATGCCAAAGAATGGGTAACATAGGTGCTAGGGATCAAATGCCGCAAGTTTCTATCCTTAATGTTGAAATTTTTGATGTTTGGGGTATTGATTTTATGGGTCCCTTCCCTTCCTCGTATGGATTCATGTATATTTTGCTTGCGGTTGATTATGTGTCGAAGTGGGTGGAAGCAAAAGCCACCCGGACTAATGATTCTAAAGTGGTTGCAGATTTTATTAGAACTAACATTTTTGCAAGGTTTGGCATGCCACGTGTGATCATTAGTGATGGAGGGTCTCACTTTTGCAACCGGACCATTGAGGCGTTATTGAGGAAATACAATGTCAACAATAAGGTTTCTACACCTTATCATCCTCAAACAAATGGCCAAGCCGAGGTCTCCAACCGTGAGATCAAACAAATTCTAGAGAAGACCGTTGGGCCTACAAGGAAGGATTGGAGCTTACGGTTAGATGATGCACTTTGGGCGTATCGTACGACGTACAAGACACCCATTGGAATGTCCCCATTTAGGCTCATCTATGGCAAGCCGTGCCATCTCCCTGTTGAATTGGAGCACAAAGCTCATTGGGCCGTCAAAAAGTTCAACACGAACCTAGATGCAGCGGGAAGTCATAGGAAATTCCAATTAAATGAACTTGATGAGCTAAGGCATGAGGCGTACGAGAATGCTAGCAGTTACAATGAGAAGACCAAAGCTTTCCATGATAAGATGATTCGAGTCAAAACATTCTCAATTGGGCAGAAAGTGCTATTGTTCAATTCCCATTTACGTTTGTTTCCCCGTAAGTTACGTTCTAAGTGGATTGGACCATTTGTTATTACTAATGTTTTTCTTCATGGTGCAGTCCAAATCCAAAGCTTGAAAACGGGACATGAATTCAAGGTGAACGGCATCGTTTGAAGCCCTATTATGAGAACTTTGAGGAGCATGTCGTGCATGACATCTCCCTGCATGCTGTGGGCTCCAATGGGGAGTGAATGTGTTCTTCGTCCGGCTGCGCGACGTTAAAGCAAGCACTTCTTGGGAGGCAACCCATGCAATCAACAAAAGAAGACCTAGGCATCACTCCAATTCCAGATTTGCGTTCCTAAACCCTTCTCTTTGTTGATTGTTGCGTTTCTGCCATGTTTAGTGTGTTAGTTGCTGTTTGTTTTTTGGTTTGTTATTTGTGTTAGTTTATGCTTGAAACATTGAGGACAATGTTTGATTTAAGTGTGGGGGGGGGGGGGGGGGTAACCAAAGTGTTTTGATGTAAATTCGTAGGGTTTTATCACCCATAACTTCCAATGTTGTTCCTTGCTGTTTTTAGGTGTTTTTAGGCTGTTTTGGTGTGTTTTAGTATGTTTTGACATAAAAATTCGAAAATCCCATAAAAATTTGAAAGAAATGTTTTGAAAAATGATGCGAAATATATAAGCACACAAATTAAACCCTTTTTTTATCAATTGTAGCAAAGTATGTAAGTAAGGATCGTTCTAGGCCGGGGATTAGGAGGGATTGCTAAATCACTTGAAAACTGACTCAAAAACGTAACATTGAAGTTTAAAACACTAAACTAGACACAAAGAATGCAAAACTAAACTCTAAAACACTAAAACAAACCAAAAGACTCAAAACAGCACAGAAACACTCAAAACTGCCCTAAAAACAGAAACTGGGCAGTTTTGAACACAAAACACAATTTTCGACGAAAATAGGTTATAACTTGACTCAAGACACTTAAAAACACAAACTAAATTGATTTCTAACTAATCTAACACTTCAAAATAAAGGGGGATTTGGTTTTGACGAAATTGAAAACAAAACAGAAACTTTGCAACTAAAACAGATTTTAAAACGAATTTGATTAAAGTGAATGGATGGAAAGCTAGCTAAGGGGTTCTTCTCCACAAATGTCACACTTGCATACAAAACGATTTCCAATTACGTTTCAATAAACCATGAATTCTCAACGCCCCAGATTAACTGTGAATTGCACTAATTAACCCTCAGATTTTCCTAAAGTTCTTGAATTGGATGATTGCATACGACAACCCAAAGCATTCCCCACAAGTTCCCTACATGAATTGCATAATAGAGATACAAGCAAGAATCATTAAGTTCTATAAAAACCATAAGCATTGACGAAGCACTTGTTACTATGAATTGCATGAAACTTATGCCAAGAATTTACTTAACACGATTGTGATCAACAACCTTTACCACTTGCGAATATAAGTTCATAACGATTAGGTGAAACTCCCTTATATCCTAGCATTAGATTTATGCATGAAAATTAAGTGTGCACTCTCAACCAACACACACAAATCAGTTTTAATTCATGTAGATAAGTAAATTGAATTCACAAATTATATAGCAAGCATAAACATGGTTTCGAATCCCCCCCTAGCCAAGGGGGGTTTAGTTCCTCATACGCACAAAGAAAAGATAAATAAATTTAGACATTGAAATCCAAAGAAAGAAAACACCTAGACGCTCCAACTTGGACAACAAGTGCATCCACGATTCCTCATTCGTCCTTGCTGCGGCACAAGACTTGTGGACAAGTTTTTGGGGTTATAGATGGTGTAGAATGGATGGGGGATGTATGGTGGTGTTTAGGGTGCATGGGTGGTGCGGCAAGGGGTAGTTATTGGCAGGAATTATGGAGAATGGTGGTGGAAGGCTGCGGCAGAGAGTGGCTTCTTGTTTCTGGCGTGAATGATGTGAATGAGATGTGGTAATTCGGCCAAGGGGCGAAATATGAATATATATAGGCACCTAAAACCCTAGGGGAATCAGATATGGACTTCTAGAATCCAAATCCACAAGGAAAAAGGCTTAGAAATTAGAATTAAAAAGGGAAAAAGCCTACAAGGTGCGGCAGCAAAGGGAATCAAAGGATAAGGCTTCTAGAAAACATTGCAAGGCAAGGAAAATAGGTCTCCTTGCTGAAATTGGTGCGGCATTCCTCTAGAATAAGGCAAAGGTGTCCTAAAGTGTTTAGGACTCCTCTTTGCAGCTGAAACCTTTGCACATTAGGAATAGGAAAGCTTGTCTTGATCAATCCTTCTTCATTTTGGATTCCTTTTCCTTCTTTGACTTGGAAAACTTATTTGTTGCTGAAACTCAAGGCCAATTAGGTTTAACTTTCCTACTTCAAGTAGGAAACCTTGTTTGAGTAGGAATCTGCATTCTTCTAGGAATCCCACATCAACTAGGAATCGTTTGTTGACTAGGATTTCATCTTCAATTAGGCACTTTCCTACTTCAACTAGGAAACCTTGTTCAAGTAGGAATCATCATCTTCAAATCTTCAATTTCGTCCATTCCCTTGGCTCCAAGTATGTGACATCCATTCCAGGCTCCAAAATGCATCTTTTTGTATACTTTGCCCTTAAAACCTGAAAACACACAAAAATGGCTTAAAAGACTACTTTAACTAAGAAAACACCATGAAAATGCATAAGAACTAGCTAACTAAGGCGCATAAATATGCTCATATCAAAAAACCCAAAAAGAGTCGTTTTAAAGTTGTTTTGTGTGTTTGTTTGTGTCTTAGGGTACCTTCCAACACAATGATGAGGATTCGGTTTTTAATTACATGACTGTTAAAGAGAGTTGTAAACATGGATGAAAGTTTGATTTACTCTTTGGTTTATGCTTGGCTGTGGTTATAACTTATGAATTCACATGTAATCATAAAGGAAAAATTAGTTTTTTTTATAACATGCTTGAAGGAAGGAACTCAAACTAACGCTACAACCTTGTGAGACTTGAGCCTAAACGTTTATTTGGAGAGTTAATAATCTGTGCATTCTTGTTTTCTTAAGTCGTTGCATGATCTCATTATTCTTTGCTTGGTTGCTACTTAGAAGGCGTTTCATCATTTAGTTCCAAACACTAGAACTCATGCCCATTTCATTCAAAGCATGCTATTGATTTGCATAACACATATTCAAGATGAAGTTGTGTAGTGACCACCATTTAAGCCAAATTGCCATGTCCCCCATGTTCATTTGTTTTGTAGGTTTTAGCCCCGTTGAGCCTTGTTGAGCCATTTTCTTTGTTAGCCACATTATCCTCACCTAGCCTAGATTAGGACCATCCATACCCTTGTTCTTGAAGCATAGTAAAGCATCACTCAAAATGAATTCCTTTGATTAATGTTGGCAGAAAACAAGTGTGGGGGAAGGGATTCTTGTGTGTGTATGTGCCAAAGTCTTAAACGAGGCACGGGTTAGAAAAGAAAAAGAAAAGAAATTTCGTGGAAAATAGAAAGAAAAAAAAAAAGAAAAGTTGTGAAAAGTATGAAAAAGAGTTGAAAAAGATGTGACAATGAGCTCTTAAGTGTTGATTGTTGAAGAAAGGGTCCAAAACATTGAATTCGACCCTAAGTATTGCATGAATCTTCCCTTGTGTTTAAAAGTTGATTTCTGCGCTCTAAAGTGAATTCTAAGTTTCGATTTCATTGCTTTGCTTGCTATTGCTTAAAGAACCTTTGTTTATCCCTATCTGTTCTTTGTTAGCCAATACCCCAAGCGCCATTACAACCCTTGACTTCAATCTTGAGTGTTGTGTGTTTGAATTTGTGGAGTTTGGAATTGGTATGAGCATATGGTGTCACTGGTTCTTGCATCTAAGTAGTAACATTCCATTCATGGGATCATATTTATATACATGTTATTAACTCCGGAAATTGCTTTCTTTGTTATACATATATGTGAGCGTTCGTTTTCATGTCTACATCAATCTTCTCACATATAACTAGTATAGGGTGTGTAGTTAGAAAATCTGAGTGAAAATTGAGTGCATATCTTGTAAGGAATTGAGCAAATTCTCTAAGGCATGTTACTACATTCAAAACATTGTTTTAATTGGTTAAATGTGAACTAGTAAGTGGTGACTATGATTAAGTATGTGCTTAAGTGTGAAGATGACTAAAATCTGTGGGGATGATGATGTTTAACATGTCATGTGCATTGGAAATCTCTGAGGCAAACGTTGGAAGGGTTAGGTTTTGTTTGTTTGTTTTGTTTCGTTTTGTTGTTCTTTTGTTTCTTTGTTTTGCTCGAGGACTAGCAAAAGCTAAGTGTGGGGGAATTTGATAGGAGCATATTTATGTGACTTAGTGGGCTTGTTCTTGTGCATTTACGTTGTGTTTTCTTAGTTAAAGTGGTCTTTTAAGCCATTTTTGTGTGTTTTCAGGTTTTAAGGGCAAAGTATACAAAAAGATGCATTTTGGAGCAAAATGGAGCTTGGAATGGATGTCACATACTTGGAGCCAAGGGAATGGACGAAATTGAAGATTTGAAGATGATGATTCCTACTTGAACAAGGTTTCCTAGTTGAAGTAGGAAATTGTGTAATTGAAGATGAAATCCTAATCAACGAAGGATTCCTAGTTGATGTGGGATTCCTAGAAGAATGAAGATTCCTACTCAAGCAAGGTTTCCTACTTGAAGTAGGAAAGTTAAACCTAATTGGCCTTGAGTTTCAGCAACAAAGAAGTTTTCCAAGTCAAAGAAGGAAAAGGAATCCAAAATGAAGAAGGATTGATCAAGACAAGCTTTCCTATTCCTAATGTGCAAAGGTTTCAGTTACAAAGAGGAGTCCTAAACACTTTAGGACACCTTAATCCTTGTTCTAGAAAGATGTCACACCAATTTCAGCAAGGAAACACTCCTTGCCGTGCATAACCCTATCCAAACCTGGCGCACCTCCTAAACCTTTTCCCTTATGGATTTTGATTGTTTAAGCCTTTTTCCTTGTGGATTTGGATTCTAGAAGTCCATATCTGATTCCCCTAGGGTTTTAGGTGCCTATATATATTCATATTTCAGCCTTGGCCGAATTACCACGTCCAATATACATCATTCACGTCATAAACATAAATCCTCTATTTGCCGCAGCTTTCCACCACCATACTCCATAATTCCTGCCCAAAATCAACCTTTGCCACACCACCCATCCACCCTAAACACCACCATACATCCCCCATCCATTCTCCACCATTCATAACCCCAAAACCTGTCCATAAGCTTTGTGCCGCAGCAAGGAGGAATGAGGACTTCGTGGATGCACCTGTTGTCCAAGTTGGCGCATCTAGGTGTTTTCTTTCTTTGGATTTCAATGTCTAAATTTATTAATCTTTGCTTTGTACGTATGAGGAACTAAACCCCCCTTGGCTAGGGGGGATTCGAAACCATGTTTATGCTTGCTATATAATTTGTGAATTCAATTTACTTATCTACATGAATTAAAACTGATTTGTGTGTGTTGGTTGAGAGTGCACACTTAATTTTCATGCATAAATCTAATGCTAGGATATAAGGGAGTTTCACCTAATCGTTATGAACTTATATTCGCAAGTGGTAAAGGTTGTTGATCACAATCGTGTTAAGTAAATTCTTGGCATAAGTTTCATGCAATTCATAGTAACAAGTGCCTCGTCAATGCTTATGGTTTTCATAGAACTTAATGATTCTTGCTTGTATCTCTATTATGCAATTCATGTAGGGAACTTGTGGGGAATGCTTTGGGTTGCCGTATGCAATCATCCAATTCACTAACTTTAGGAAAATCTAAGGGTTAATTAGTGCAATTCACGGTTAATCTGGGGCGTTGAGAATTCATGGTTTATTGAAACGTAATTGGAAATCGTTTTGTATGCAAGTGTGACATGTGTGGAGAAGAACCCCTTGAAGGAAATTTTGTGAAAAACATGTTCATTTGAATAACATCATATAGCATGCAATTAACAATTAAAGGCGGAATCATGCTTTCATGCATTCAAAAACAAAACATCAACCATGAAATTCAAAGCCTAGTAGATTGGTGAACCTTGACTCAACTTTAAAACAACATTTGTTAGTTGAGAAATATTTACCTTTGTAGATTCCTCTTTGCATATGCAAAGGATAATCACCCAAGAGATAGGGCCTTCATTCCTTGCTTCTTAGCTCCATGGATTTGGTTGAAAGAATAGGATTCTCCAAGTTCCCAAAATAGAGAACCTCTAAAGATTCTACACCAAGGTTAGATTGAAGAAGAAATGAGTGACCTTGAGGAAGTAGAATTGCTAGATAATTTCCCCCAAGGTGGTTGGCCTCTTAGAGAGAAATGGAAGCTTTGTGTTCTCACCAATTTTCTCTAAAATCAACAACTTATGAATTTTAGGCTATAAAGTTCTTTATATAGTCACTTCATTAAATGACCTAAAGAACCAAAAACCCTAATTCAACACTAAATGGCCGGCCACATTAATGGATATGGGCTTTTGGGCCTTTGTGAATCTTTATTCATTAAGTTGTCATACAACTTAAGTCAATGGGCTTTGACGTTCGACGCCCATTGGGCCTTAAGGTCCAAAACTATCCCGAGGTCTTTAACGAACTTATTCGTTTGATTAATTAACATATTAATTAATCCTTGCCATAAATAATTAAACCATTTAATTATTCTTACTCATCTCCTTTGTTTCTTCAATCTCCACCTTACACGGTGTACGATACATTAGGTTCCTTTTAGCGAGGCAGTGGGCGATTAAAACCATTTTACATCGATTGTGAATTGAAACTTACTTTCAATTCTCCCTTTAGTGATTACACACGTTTAGGGCTTCCACAAACCATGAGTGACACCTAGCAGCATATCATGGCTACCCAAGCTAATCAGAAGAGGTAGAGAACCTATTCAGTTTAGGATTACAAATGCAATACAGTCTTTCTCTAATCTAATACTCTTGACCACATTGTTTGGTTTTGATAGTTTATTTATTCATGTCTACTATCCAATGTAATTCGTTTGCTTATATGATTAACTTGAATGTGATTTGGAACGCATTCCCAAATCTCATTCATACTCTGGCCAGAGATTTAATCATATCATAGAGTATTCTCCCTCAAACCATTTGAAGGTTAGAGATCCCTTGTTGCACATTCACTTGTCTCCATAACTAAGTGACTTAACCCCAATGATGTCGTGGACACCCCGATGGGGTGACTTTGACATAATCAAAGATCAAGGACTTAACCACAAGACAACTGTGATGCCTCAGGTCAAAGGACTAATTTGCATTATCCCAACCATGAGTTCTCATGTGACATGAGTATGAGAACTCCTCGTTGATCGTGTTCAGTGAACTCATTCTCTGTTGAGCACCTACGTACTTGTCTTGATGTCACACACACCAATGACTCGAGACTAGTCACTCTCCTTGAGAGAAGGCATAGTACGTACTGATCTTATCGGACTGTCAATGCCCAATTGGCAATCCTATGATCAGGAACGTTTAGGATGTGTCTACGAAAGAATGGTCTCATGAATCTAACTTCATTAGATTGCATTCTTCCAATCACATATTCCTTGGACTTTATCGTTTAAGCATATAACATTTATATGAGACGGCTCAAACAATAATCTTTGCCCTTTATATGTAAACTAGATTAGTTTAACATGTGAAATGTCCGTAAAGTATCATCATATGATTGGCTTTAGGGCACATTTCCAACACCCCTTAGCTAGCTTTCGATCCATTCACTTTAATCAAAGTCGTTTTAAAATCTGTTTTAGTTTACAAAGTTTTTGTTTTGTTTTCAATTTCGTCAAAACCAATTCCCCCTTTATTTTGAAGTGTTAGATTAGTTAGAAATCAATTTAGTTTGTGTTTTTAAGTGTCTTGAGTCAAGTTATAACCTATTTTCGTCCAGAATTGTGTTTTGTGTTCAAAACTGCCCAGATTGTGTTTTTAAGGCAGTTTTGAGTGTTTCTGTGCTGTTTTGAGTCTTTTGGTTTGTTTTAGTGTTTAAGATTTTAGTTTTGCATTCTTTGAGTCTAGTTTAGTGTTTTAAACTTTGTTTTATGTGTTTGAGTCAGTTTTCAAGTGATTTAGCAATCCCTCCTAATCCCCGGCCTAGAACGATCCCTACGTACATTCCTTACTACAATTGATAAAAAGAGGGTTTAATTTGTGTGCTTATATATTTCACATCAGCCATTTGGTGGAATAGGGTTAGAAAGAATTGAATTTGGAATAACATTACCTGAATTGCATGGCATGAAAGCTTTAAGGACGTGCGGCAAGGGTTGTTCTTCCCTTGTCGTGGGTGTGTCTTCTTCCTCCTCTTCAAGCATCAACTGTTTGTCTACTTCTAGGCTATGTTTAGACATCTTGAGTTCAACTCCAACCTCCATACCACTTACCAAAGTGATAGCTTCAGCAATTTCAAAATCTCCCCTTGGATTGACAATGGTTGAGTTGGAGAGTTCACTTTGTTCTTGAATTTGTCCCATGAATTCCGCGATCTCTCCCATTTGATTCTTCAATTCGCTCATCACTTGATCTTGATTTTGTAATTCCTGCGTCAAAGAGGTGAGTAATTGAATAACTTTATCATTATCCAAAGACATACCTGAATTCGATTGGAATTGTTGTGGGGGAGGCTGTGGTGGATGCATTGGCGTTGTATAGAACTCCTCATATGGTTGCCAATATTCTCCTTGTTTAGCCTCCTTGGCTTGATTTTGTGAGCCCTGCGCCAAAGAATTTAATTCATCAAGAATTTGATCATAATCTATTGACGAACCTAAGTTTGGTTGGGCATATTGTATATGAGGTTGTGGTGGCTGCACAGGTCGTGAATTTCCTCATATGGCTGCCAATGTCCTTCGTGTTGAACTTGTTGAGATTCCCACCACATAGAGTTTGAATGATCACTCCAATCTGTCTGTGGACATTGATTTGCTTGATATCCGTGTGTATAGGACACATCGAATGTAGGGGTGCTTTGTATTGTGGTCCTTTCGATGTACTGTGACAATTGAGAAGTAAGATTTGCCATTTGAGCTTGAAGATTAGCAATTTCCATGTCATACTTCTATAGTACCTGAGATCAAAGAAAGAAAACTAAATCAAATATCATAAGTAAATTAAACAAACATGGTAATTAGCAAATAAAAAAAATAAAAAATAAACAATAAAACAAAACAAAGTCAGAAAAAAAAAATACATGAAAAAGAAACAAGGGGGATTAGCGAAGTTGCAAATCCCCGACAACAGCGCCAAAATTTAATGCGAAAATTAACTTAACACACAAATTAAACCCTCTTATTGACAATTGTAGTAAAGATGTAAGTGATGCAAAAATTAACTTAACACACAAATTAAACCCTCTTTTGACAATTGTAGTATATAAGTAAGTAGGGATCGTTCTTAAACCGGAAATTATGAGGGATTGCTAAAACACTCTAAACTGACTCAAATATATAAAACTAGTCTAAAAACACTTAACTAGACTCAAAGAACTCAAAACAAACTGAAAAGACTCAAAACTAACTAGAATAACTCAAAACAGCTTAAAACAACTAAATAGACTCAAACTAGACACTAGGAATGACTTTGGACGAAAATTGGTTTTAACTTTACTCAAAACACTTAAAAACACAAACTAAACAGATTCTAACTAATTAGACACTCTAAAGTAAAGGGGGATTTGGTTTTGGACGAAAATAAAGTAAAACAAAGCAAGAACTAGAACTAGACATATTTGCACGAAATTGGTTGAATTAGATGGATGATAGGCTAGCTAGAGGGTTCTTCTCCACACATGACACACTTGCATTCAAATTGATTTCCAATTGTTTCTTTCAATAGACCATGAAACTCAATACCCCAAGTTAACCGTGACAGCACTTTCTTAACCTTCAAGTTCTCCTTAAGTTATTGAATTGGATGGGAAAGCACATACAACAATTCAAAACATTCTTTAAAAGTCCCCTACGTGAAAGCACAATAAAGGTACAATGAAAGATCATTAAGCTTCTTGAAAACTATAAGCATTGACGAGGCATTCGTAACTATGATGAGCATGATACTCCTACCAAGAATTCACTTAACGCGATCGTTTATAAGCGACCTCCACTATTTGGAAATATAAGTTTGTAACTATTAGGTGAAACTCCCTTATATTTTAGCTTCAAATCCCTGCATGAAAACTAAGCGTGCACTCTTAATAAACATACAAAATAAGTTATCAATCAAACGATTAAGCAAATTGAATTCACAACTTATGAAATAACAACTGAAGGTAATCAATTCATAATGCAAGTATAATCAAGGTTTTGAATAGCCCCATAACCAAAAAGGGCTTAGTTCCTCATAATTGCAAAACAAAGATAAACAGATTTATACATTGGAAACAAAAGAAAGAAAACACCTAAAACGCTCCAATGATCCAAATTGGACAGCAAGCACGTCCAGGCACTTTCCTTCCCTTCCTTTGCTGCGGCACAAGGTGTTGGTGATGGTTTGAAAGGTTGTTTGTATGGAGGAATGGATGGGAAAAGGTATGGTGATGTTTTGGATAGATTAAGGTCAGAAAGTATGAGGGTTTGTGAAAGATGAATGCGGCTGGATGTGTCTTCGAGAATGGATGGGAAGAATGCGGCTGAATGTCTTTATTTAAAGGCTTTTGGGTAACAAGACACAGAAAAAGGATTTCCTTTTTTATTTAGGTGCGGCAATGCCCTAATTCTAAAGGGAATGGGTTTTCTTGTGCGGCAAGGGAAGGGAAGTGAAGGGAAAGGTGCGGCAACCTACAAGGGCTGAGAATTATGTGTCCCAAAGTATTTAGGACTCCTCCTTGTAGCTGAAACCTTTATGCATTAGGATTAGGTGATGCGAAAATTAACTTAACACACAAATTAACCCTCTTGTTGACAATTGTAGTATGGATAAGTATGGATCGTTCTTAAACCGGGGATTAGGAGGGATTGCTAAAACACTCTAAACTAACTCAAATATATAAAAAGAGAGGCTAAAAACACTTAACTAGACTCAAAGAACTCAAAACAAACTCAAAAGACTCAAAACAAGCTAAAAACGCTCAAATCTGCCTAAAAACACAAACTGGGCAGATTTGGACTCTAAACACACTTTTGGACGAATTTTGGTTTTATGTTGATTCAAAACACTTAAAAACACAAATTAAACAGATTCTAACTAATTAGACACTCTAAAGTAAAGGGGAATTTGGTTTTGGACGAAAATAAAGTAAAATAAAGCAAGAACAATTTAAACAGATTCTTAGACAAATTTAGGTGAATTGATGGGTTATGGGTTAACTAGAGGGTTCTTCTCCACACATGACATACTTGCATTCAAATTGATTTCCAATTGCTTCTTTCAATAAACCATGAATCTCAATGTCCTAGGTTAACTGTGACAGCAGTCTTTTAACCTTCAAGTTTTCCTTAAGTTATTGAATTGGATGGGAAAGCACATACAACAACTCAAAACATTCTCTAAAAGTCCCCTACGTGAAAAGCACAATAAAGGTACAATCAAAGATCATTAAGTTTCATGAAAACTATAAGCATTGACAAGGCAATTGTAACTATGAAAAGCATGAAACTTTTGCCAATAATTTACTTAACGCGATCGTTTATAAGCGACATCCACTACTTGCAAATATAAGTTTGTAACTATTAGGTGAAACTCCCTTATATTTTAGCTTCAAATCCCTGCATGAAAACTAAGTTGGCCACCTTAATTAACACACAAGAATAAGTTATTGATGCGATGAAAGTTAAGCACTCAAATTAAACCCTCTTGTTGTCAAATTGTAGTAAAAATGCAAGTAGGGATCGTTCTAAACCGGGGATTAGGAGGGCTTGCTAAAACCTTTAAACTAACTCAAAAACATAAAAACAAAGTTAAAAACGTTTGAATAGACTCAAAGGACTCAAAATAGATTCTAAAGACGCAAAACAACTTAAAAACACTCAAAATTGCCTAAAAACACTTACTGGGCAGATTTGACCCTAACACAACTTTGGATGAATTTAGTGTTTTGGTTTGAATCAAAACACTCAAAAACACTAATGAAATAAAAATTTAACACTTTGAAACAACAAAGAAAAAGGGGAATTTTGGTTTTGACGAATTCGAAACAAACAAACAACTTATAAAATTAGACAGATTGTAAAGCGAATTTAAGAAATGAGATGATGGATGGATTAGTTAGAGGTCCGTTCTTCACACATGACACACTTGTACATGAATTGATTTCCAATTGCTTTTCAATAAACTATGATGCTCAACACCCCATATTAACCGTGATGCACAAATTAACCCTCAGATTTTCCTTTACTCATTGAATTGGATGAATGCATGCGACAACCCAAATCATTCTCTAAAAGTCCCCTATATGAATGCATAATAGAGATACAATCAGAGATCATTACGTTCAATGAAATCATAAGTGTTGACGAGGCAATTATAACTATGAATGCATGATACAATTGCCAAGAATTCAATTAACGCGATTGTGATAAACAACCTTCACTACTCATAAATATAAACTTGTAATGATTAGGTGAAACTCATTTATATTCTAGCATCTAATTCATGCATGAAAACTAAGTATGCATCCTTAATAAACATACAAGAATCAGTTATGAATCAAATAGATAATTGAATTGCAATCACAACTTATCAAATCACAATTGGAAGAAATCAATTCAAATCTCAAGCATGTTCATGGCTTCAAACTTCCCCCTAACTTAATAGGGGTTTAGCCACTCATAATTGCAACAAAATTAGAAAATAACAAAGTAGACATTGAAAGCAAGAACGAAGTACACCTAAAACGCTCCAATGTTCCAAGCTTGAAACGCCAAGGACCTTTGTTTTCACCACCTTGTTGTAGCACAAGTGTCTAGGATGTGTATGGATATATGGATGGAATGGATTTGCACGGCTAAGAGATGAAAGTGTTGATGTGAAATATATAAGCACACAAATTAAACCCTCTTTTTATCAATTGTAGCAAAATATGTAAGTAGGGATCGTTCTAGGCCGGGGATTAGGAGGGATTGCAAAATCACTTGGAATTGACTCAAAAAACGTAAAAACAAGTTAAAACACTAAACTAGACTCAAATAATGTAAAACTATAACTTAAAACACCAAAACAAACCAAAAGACTCAAAATAACACAAAAACACTCAAAACTGCCTTAAAACCACTTTCTGGGCAGTTTTGGACTCTAAACAAGATTTTGGACGAAAATTGGTTTCAACTTGACTCAAAACACTTAAAAACACAACTAACACACTTTCTAACTAATTTGACACTTGAAAACAAAGGGGGATTTGGTTTTGGACGAATTTAAAAATAAAACAAAACTTTGTAACTAGAACAGATTTTTAAAACGAATTTGATTTAAAACAATGGATGGAAGGCTAGCTAAGGGGTTCATCTCCATACATGTTATACTTGCATACGAAACGATTTCCAATTGCTTTTCAATAAACCATGACTTCTCAACGCCCTAAGTTAATTAGGTCCGCTTAAATTAACCTTCAGATTTTCCTAATGTTATTGAATTGGATGATTGCATACGACAACCCAAAGCATTCCCCACAAGTCCCCTACATGATTGCATAATAGAGATACAAGCAAGAATCATTAAGTTCTATGAAAACCATAAGCATTGACGAAACACTTGTTACTATGATTGCATGAAACTTATGCCAAGAATTTACTTAACGCGATTGAGATCATCAACCTTTACTACTTGTGAATATAAGTTCATAACGATTAGGTGAAATTCCCTTATATCCTAGCATCAAATTAATGCATGCAAACTAAGTGTCGACCCTTAATCAACATACAAGAATAAGTTTTAATTCACATAGATAAGCAAATTGAAATCACAATTTATGAAACGCAATTAGAAGTAATCAAATCATATCGCAAGCATAAACATGTATTTCGAATCCCCCCCTAGCCAAAGGGGGGTTTAGTTCCTCATACTCACAACACAAAGAGAATAGAATTTAAACATTGAAATCAAAGGAAAAGAAACACCTAGAAATTCCAGCAAGTTGAACTTGAATCGCATGAACTCCAAGCTTCCTCCTCCTCCTCCTTGGTGCGGCAAAGGTCTAAAACAGGTTCTAAGGGTCCTATGTGTATGGATTAATGGTTATGGAGGGGTATGGTGGTGTTTAGGAGTGGTGGAGGGTGCGGCAAAGGTGTGTGAAGGGTTTTGGCGAATTTCTGATTTGTGGAGTGAATGAATTGTGGTGAGTGGTGATCTGATTTAGGGGTTAATATGAGTATATATAGGCACTTAAAACCCTAGGGGAATCAAATATGGACTTGAATAACCCAAATCCACAAGGAATTAGGTTAAAACTATCAGAAATTCTAAGGGATAAGGTGATAAGGTTTCTAGAATGCCTTGCAAGGCAAGGAATTAGGGTATCTAGAGCTAGGGTGCGGCACCAATGTAGGGATTTAGGGATAGGGCTTCTAGAAAGCCCCAAAACTGATAGGAATTGTAAGAAACCCACGGCAAGGATGGAGACTTTCTAGAAACTTCTCATTTGTGTCCTACAACACTTAGGAGTCCTCCTTGCATTAGGAAAACATGTCTCAATCCTCTCTTGACTTGGAATTCTTCTCCTTCTTCATCTTGGAAACCTTTCCTTCTTGGACTTGGAAATCTTCTTTGTAGCTGCAACTTGATGCCATTTGGATTTAACTTTCCTACTTCGAGTAGGAAACCTTGTTTGAGTAGGAATCTTCATTCTTCTAGGAATCCATCTCCAACTAGGATTTCATCTCTTGATTAGGCGCTTTCCTACTTCGACTAGGAAACCTTGTTCAAGTAGGAAACATCATCTTCAAATCTTCAATTTCGTCCATCCTCTTGGCTCCAAACATATGATATTCATTCCAAGCTCTAATTTGCTCCAAAAGGCTCCAAAATGCTTCCTTTTGCACACTTTGCCCTTAAAACCTGAAAACACATAAAACTAGCTTAAAAGACTACTTTGCTAAGGAAAAACACTATAAATGCACAAGAACAAGCTAAACCAAGGCGCATAAATATGCTCCTATCAAATTCCCCCACACTTAGCTTTTGCTAGTCCTCGAGCAAAACAAAACGAAACAAAGTAAACAAACGAAACAAAACGAGTAAAACACAACCTAAACCTTCCAACAATCGCCTCAGGGATTTCCAATGCACATGACATGTTAAAAATCATCATTCCCACAGATTTTAGCCATCTTTACACTTAAGCGCATACTTAATCATAGTCACTACTTATTAGTTCCCATTTAACCAATTAAAACGATGTTTAAATGTAGTAACATGCCTTAGAGAATTTCCTCAATTCCTTACTAGATAGGCACTCTATTTTCACTCCGATTTTCTAACTACACACCCTACACTAGTTATATGTGAGAAGATTGATGTAAATATGAAAACGAATGCTCACATATATGTTTCACAAAGAACGCAATTTCTAGAGTTAAGAAGCATGTTTAGATATGATCTCATGAATGGAATGCTACTACTTAGATGCGAGAACCAGTGACACCTATATGCTCCTACCAAATTCAAACTCCACAAATTGAAATACACAACACTCAAGATTAAAGTCAAGGGTTGTAACGGGGCTAGGGGAGTTGGCTAACAACGAAAGGATAGGGAAAACAAACGTTCTCAAAGCAATAGTAAGCAAAATAATGAAATTGAACTTTAGAATTCCCATTAGCATGCAAAAATCAACTTTTAAACACAAAGGGAAGTTTTAACAACAATTAGGGCCGAATTCAATGTTTTGGACCCTTTCTTCAACAAACAACACTTAAGGCCTCTTTTTCACATATTTTCAACTTCTTTCTCATTCTTTTCACAACTCTTCTTTTTTTCTTTCTATTTTCCACGAATTTTCTTTTCTTTTCTTTTTCGTGCCTCATTCAAGACTTTGGCACACCCATAACAAAACTCACTTCCCCCACACTTGTTTTCTGCAATGCATTGGTTTTAAGGAATTCATATTAAGTCATGCATTACTATGCTTCAAGAACAAAGGTATGGATGGTCCTAATCTAGGCTAGGTGAGGATAATGTGGTTAACAAAGAAAATAGGCTAAACAAGGCTCAACGGGGTTAAAAACCTACAAAACACAATGACATAGGGCACACGGCATTTGGCTAAAGTGGTGGTCACTACACAACTTTTATCTTGAATATGTGTTATGCAAATGAATAACATGCTTTGAATGAATTGGGCATGAGTTCTAGTGTTTGGAACTAAATGATGAAACGCCTTCTAAGTAGTAACCAAGCAACGAATAATGAGATCATGCAACAACTTTAGAAAACAACAATGCACAGATTATTAACTCTCCAAATAAAAGTTTAGGCTCAAGTCTCACAAGGTTGTAGCGTTAGTTTGAGTTCCTTCCTTCAAGCATGTTACAAAAACTGATTTTTTTCTTTATGATTACATGTGAATTCATAAGTTATAACCACAACCAAGCATAAACCAAAGAGTAAATCAAACTTTCATCCATGTTTACACTCTTTTTAACAGCCATGTAATTACAAACCGAATCCTCATCATTGTGTTGGAAGGTACCCTAAGACACAAACAAACACACAAAAACAACTCTTTTTGGGTTTTTAAAACAAATTTTTCAAATTTTTATGGGATTTTCGGATTTTTGAATCAAAACACACTAAAACACACCAAAATAGCTTAAAAAGGCTTAAAAACAGCAAGGAACAAGTCTTTAAGTTAAGGGTGATAAAATCCCACGAATTTGCATCTAAAACACTTATTTACCCCCCCACACTTAAATCAAACATTGTCCTCAATGTTTCAAGCATAGACTCACACACATAACAACACACAAAACACAACAGCAACTAACAACCTAACATGGCAGAAAACGAAATAGCAACAAAGAGAAGGGTTTAGGAACGCAAATCTGGAATTGGAGTGCTTTCTCGGTCTTCCTTTGTTGAATGCATGGGTTGCCTCCCAAGTAGCGCTTTCTTTAACGTCTTGCAGCCGGACGTTACTCCATTGAAGCTTCATGGAACCCCACGGCATGGAGGGGTTTTTTCACAACCCGTCCTACGAAATACTTTATTCTTTGGTTCCTTGAATGGGATGGGATAATGATCCTTTCTTATTGTCGTGTTTTGCTTCTCTAAATCAACACGAACTCTCCCACCACATTGTTTTCGATTAGGTACCTGCACCATACAAGGTAACAACCTATTAGTTGAAATGGGAATCGAAATTGGAATAGGTGGCTTACCTTTGTACGGCAAAGAAGTGGTAGCCCAATGGACGGATGCACAAGGGTTGCTCATGGCCAATTGTGGTGCTTCCAAGGTTGGAGCCGTGCACTCCTTGTGCTCTACTCCAAGTTCCTTCTCGGTGGTAATTCGAGAAACATCCTTCTTGATCTTTGTTGAACATTCTGTCCCTATGTGTTTAATTACATTAATGGCATAACAAGAACGAACATCATTAGTATTCTCAATCGATTCAGGAATCTTAAAGTTAATCATATCACCACCAAAGGCCATAGTTACTTCCCCCTTGGCCACGTCAATCTTGGTTTGAGCCGTTTTCATGAATGGTCGTCCAAGTAAGAGTGGTGATGGTGGAGAGTGGGTTGAGTCCTCCATATCAAGCACATAAAAATCTGCAGGAAAAATCAAGTGGTCTACCTGCACCAAAACATCTTCCAACACTCCCTTGGGATATGCATTAGATCGATCGGCTAATTGAATAATAACGCCATCATTTTTAAGCTTTCCTAGATTCATAGATGCATAAATAGAATATGGCATGACATTAATTGATGCACCTAAATCTAGCATAGCATGCTCAAATCTTGTATTACCAATTATGCAAGGGATTGTGAAACTACCCGGATCTTTGCATTTAGGTGGTAGCTTCCTTTGCAACATTGCAGAGACATTCTCGCTTACATGTACCACCTCCTTCTCTCGAATCCGTTTCCTTGTTGTACAAAGCTTCTTCAAAAACTTGGCATACTTCGGGATTTGCTTTATAGCATCGAGGAGAGGGATATTGACATGCACCTTCCGAAACGTCTCAAGAACATCTTTTTCCTCTTCTTCGTTCTTGGTTTGCAAAAACCTGCTAGGAAAGGGTACATCCGGAGGAATGACATTAGAATTAATTGGAATAGAACCTTTCCTACCTATGGTGGATGGATTGGATGCATTGGATGGGTGCGGCAAGGAATTTTCAATCCTTGCCGTGGCTTTTGCTTGCTCTGCCTCTTCAATTTGAAACTTCTCATCCTCCTCGGGGGCAGATTTGGATCGTGTTGGCTCGGTTCCCACTTCTTTCCCATTTCTTAGCGTAATGGCCTTGGCAGTTTCGAATCCACCCTTTGGATTCACCACGGTTGAGCTAGGCAACTTCCCTTGCTCACGAAACTGCCCCATGAACTCGGCAATTTGTCCCACTTGCTTCTCCAAGTTGTCCACCCTCCTGTCTTGGATTTGCCTCTCTTTGTTTTGAGTTTGGACTTCCTGCGTCAAAGTAGTAAGTAATTGAAAAATCTTATCATTATCACTTGAATTACCTACATTGCTTTGGGCAGGTTGTGCTTGGGCTTGTGGTGGTGCCAACGGCTTTTGATAGAACCCCGGTGGTTGTTGCCTAAATCCGCTTTGTTGCTGGCCTTGTTGGGGGTCTCGCCATTTAAAATTCGGATGATCATGCCAACCGGGATTGTAAGTATTGGAAAATGGATCACCACGTGATTGGTATTGATTGCCATATCCCACGGCATTGAGTGTTTCCCACCCTCCATTCTCGATCAATTGTGGGCACTTGTCCGTATGGTGGCTTTGCATGGAGCATACGCCACAAGGAGCTACGGTTTTAACTTTTGGACCTTCCACCACCTGAGAAAGCAACGTAGTAAGGTTAGCCATTTGATTTTGAAGTTCGGTTATGGCACTTACCTCATTCACTTGTTGATGCCGTGGGGTAGTCCTTTGTCCGACTCCTTCGTATTGTTGAGCATTCAACGCTCGGTTGGCAATCAACATCTTTGCAGCCGTTCATTTGATGTTGTGGACACGAAGCAACAAGAGATTTAAATCGTTCATAGTAAGTAGGAAAAGATTCACCTTCGTCTTGTTGAATGCCACTTATCCTTTTGCGTAGGAGGATGACTCGAGAAGTTGGGAAAAACTTCTCCAAGAAGGCTCTTTTCATGCTCTTCCATGATGTGACCGTTCCGGGAGCCAATTCGTATAACCAATCTTTCGCCTTCTCTAGGAGAGAAAAGGGAAAGGCCTTCATCTTCAAGATGCTTTCATCCACGTTCACCGGGGTCATGCTCGAGCAAACGACTTCAAACTCCTTTAGATGCTTGTTCGGATCTTCCATGGATAGCCCATGGTACTTTGGAATGTGATGCAACAAGCTTGACTTCAATTCGAACTCGGCAGTCTTGTCGGGAGCCGCCCTAGGATATTGGATACATAGAGGTGCGGAATTATCCAATCCCGAAGCGGAAAGCTCCTTGATCGTTCGGTTGTCTGCTGCCATGTCTTCCACTTCCTCTTCAAATTCAGAAACGGACTCGGAACTTGCACTTGATTCACTAGGTTCTGGGTTCTTCCTCTTTCGTCTCAACTCACGCTCAAAATCGTCGTCAAAGTCTAAAATATGTTCGTGAACCGGATTGGAACTCCGAGTCATAAACAAGTACCTAAAACAAGAAACAAAACAACATAAGAATCTGATCTAATAAGAAAAACGAAAATAACAATCCAAGGGATTAGCAAAGTTGCTAATCCCCGGCAACGGCGCCAAAAATTTGATGTGAAATATATAAGCACACAAATTAAACCCTCTTTTTATCAATTGTAGCAAAATATGTAAGTAGGGATCGTTCTAGGCCGGAGATTAGGAGGGATTGCAAAATCACTTGGAATTGACTCAAAAAACGTAAAAACAAGTTAAAACACTAAACTAGACTCAAAGAATGTAAAACTATAACTTAAAACACCAAAACAAACCAAAAGACTCAAAATAACACAAAAACACTCAAAACTGCCTTAAAACCACTTTCTGGGCAGTTTTGGACTCTAAACAAGATTTTGGACGAAAATTGGTTTCAACTTGACTCAAAACACTTAAAAACACAACTAACACACTTTCTAACTAATTTGACACTTGAAAACAAAGGGGGATTTGGTTTTGGACGAATTTAAAAATAAAACAAAACTTTGTAACTAGAACAGATTTTTAAAACGAATTTGATTTAAAACAATGGATGGAAGGCTAGCTAAGGGGTTCATCTCCATACATGTTATACTTGCATACGAAACGATTTCCAATTGCTTTTCAATAAACCATGACTTCTCAACGCCCCAAGTTAATTAGGTCCGCTTAAATTAACCTTCAGATTTTCCTAATGTTATTGAATTGGATGATTGCATACGACAACCCAAAGCATTCCCCACAAGTCCCCTACATGATTGCATAATAGAGATACAAGCAAGAATCATTAAGTTCTATGAAAACCATAAGCATTGACGAAGCACTTGTTACTATGATTGCATGAAACTTATGCCAAGAATTTACTTAACGCGATTGAGATCATCAACCTTTACTACTTGTGAATATAAGTTCATAACCCAAATCCACAAGGAATTAGGTTAAAACTATCAGAAATTCTAAGGGATAAGGTGATAAGGTTTCTAGAATGCCTTGCAAGGCAAGGAATTAGGGTATCTAGAGCTAGGGTGCGGCACCAATGTAGGGATTTAGGGATAGGGCTTCTAGAAAGCCCCAAAACTGATAGGAATTGTAAGAAACCCACGGCAAGGATGGAGACTTTCTAGAAACTTCTCATTTGTGTCCTACAACACTTAGGAGTCTTCCTTGCATTAGGAAAACATGTCTCAATCCTCTCTTGACTTGGAATTCTTCTCCTTCTTCATCTTGGAAACCTTTCCTTCTTGGACTTGGAAATCTTCTTTGTAGCTGCAACTTGATGCCATTTGGATTTAACTTTCCTACTTCGAGTAGGAAACCTTGTTTGAGTAGGAATCTTCATTCTTCTAGGAATCCATCTCCAACTAGGATTTCATCTCTTGATTAGGCGCTTTCCTACTTCGACTAGGAAACCTTGTTCAAGTAGGAAACATCATCTTCAAATCTTCAATTTCGTCCATCCTCTTGGCTCCAAACATATGATATTCATTCCAAGCTCTAATTTGCTCCAAAAGGCTCCAAAATGCTTCCTTTTGCACACTTTGCCCTTAAAACCTGAAAACACATAAAACTAGCTTAAAAGACTACTTTGCTAAGGAAAAACACTATAAATGCACAAGAACAAGCTAAACGAAGGCGCATAAATATGCTCCTATCAAGTGTATGGATTGGTGAGATGTAGTATGGCTAGATGAATGGATGGAATGGATTTGCACGGCTAAGAGATGAAAGTGTATGGATTGGTGAGATGTAGTATGGCTAGATGAATGGATGGAGGTCACGGCAAGGAAATTGTTTTTGTGAATGAAGCTCTTTTGATGGATCTCCCTAGTTATGGTGAAGGGTGGATGTATTTATAGGCTAGGGAGAGGAGTGTATGGAGTTGTGGTAATGAGTGGATGTAATGGGTGTAGTGGGTGAGTGTTGTGGTAATGAGTGGATGTGTTGGGTGTAGTAAGTGTTATGGTAATGAGTATCTTTGCATGTGTGTGTTCCTCTTTACATTTGCACACACATGCTCTTCACCATTTAAGCCCAAAATCAACACATTTGCACACACACATGCTGATTTCTAGCCTTCTAATCTTCAAAAACGTCCATCCTCATGTCTCCATGTGCATGCAATCCAATCTTGGCCCAAAAATGCTTCAAAATGCTCCAAAATGCACTTTCTTGCCAACTTTGTTATTAGGACCTACAAACATATGAAAATAGCTTAAAATACATAATTAACTAAGACATAACAACATAAATGCACAAGAACAAGCTAACTAAGTCGCATAAATATGCTCCTATCAGTTATCAATCAAACGATTAAGCAAATTGCATTCACAACTCATGAAATAACAATTGGAAATAATCAATTCATCTTGCAAGCATAATCATGGTATTGAATAGCCCCCTAGCCAAAAAGGCTTAGTTCCTCATGTTCACAAAACAAAGGAAAACATATTTATACATTGTAAACAAAAGAAAGAAAACACCTAAACGCTCTAACGATCAAATGTTGAATAGCAAGAACATTCAAGCACTTCTTCTTCCCCTCCTTTGCTGCGGCACAAGGTTTGGTGGTGAGTTTAGGGGGTTATGGATGGTGTAGAAGGATGAATTTAGGGTTAGGATAAGTGTGTGGTGCGGCAAGGGTGGTTTTAGGTAAGAAATTATGGAGAATGGTGAAGGATGGATGTGTTGAGAGTGTAGATGAATTTCTGGCGTGAATGGGTGAGTGTATGGATGCTTTGGCACGGCTAGGGTATTTATTTAAAGAATTTAGAATGTTTTAAGGCTAGGAAATAATTTAGGTAACAAGAATTTAAGTCAAAACTTAAAGGGAAAAGGCTAAGAGGTGCGGCAAAGACTTAAATTAAAAGGGAATGTGTTTTAATGCAAGGAAACAGGAAAGAACCCTCTCCCTTGCACGGCAAGGAAGAGGAAAGGTTAAGGGAAGTGCGGCTATGTTTAGGAAAGGAATGAATGACCTAAAACTAGAGGGAAAGAGGTCTCCTTGCACGGCAAGGAAAAGGGGAAAGTGGAAAGGCACGGCAAGACCTTGGACCATGCAAGGAATGTGTACTTTATGTCCTAGAATGCTTAGGAGGCCTTCAAAGTTGCTGAAACTTAGGGACACTTAGGAAAGGTCAAACCAAAGTAGGAAACTTGACTTAACTTTCCTACTTTAATTAGGAATCCTTCTTGGAGTAGGAATCTTCATTCTTCTAGGAATCCTCATTTGAGTAGGAATCCATCTTCAAATCTTCAATTTCGTCCATTCCTTTTGCTCCAAAAGGCTCCAAAATGCATTTTCTTGCATCCTTTGTACTTAAAACCTGAAAACACACAAAAATGGCTTAAAAGACTAAAATAACTATGAAATAACAATGTAAATGCACAAGAACAAGCCAACTAAGTCGCATAAAAATGCTCCTATCATTAGGAAACCTTGACTCGGCCAATCCCTCTTCTTCTTGGATTCCTTTTCCTTCTTTGACTTGAATTACTTCTTTTCCTTTTCTTTGGCAGATTCCAAGCTTCTTTAATCTTCAATTTCGCCCATCCATTTGGCTCCAAGCATGTGATATCCATTTTATGCCCAAAACTGCTCCAAAATGCACTTCTTTGTCTCTTTAAGCCTTTGGACCTACAAACACACGAAAATGACTTGAAATACTACATTAACTAAGAAATAACAACACAAATGCACAAGAACAAGCTAACTAAGTCGCATAAATATGCTCCTATCAAATTCCCCCACACTTAGCTTTTGCTAGTCCTCGAGCAAAACAAAACAAACAAAACAAAACCTAGACCTTCCAACATTTGCCTCAGGGATTTCCAATGAAACATAACATGCCAAAGATCACTACTCACATAGATTTAAGCAATCCTTACCCTCAAGCATACTTAATCATAGTCACCATTCACTAGCTCACATTTAATCAATTAAAACAACATTTTGAATGGAGTAACATGCCTTAGAGAGTTCACTCAATTCCTCACTAAGTACACTCTTATTTTCACACAAGAATTTCTTACTACACTCCCTCTACTAGATATATGTGAGAAGATTGATGTAAACATGAAGACTAGTACTCACATATGTTTTTCAACAAAGAAGCAATTTCTGGAATTATTAATGCATGTATATATATGATCTCATGAACGGAATGCTACTACTTAGAAGCGAGAACCAGTGATATCATATGCTCATTGTTGGAAGTATGCCCACAAAGCCACTCATTTGATATAATAGCTTTTTGGAATACTTAATGTATTAAACTTTTATATGTTTAATGAAGGGCAAAGCTTATTGTCAAACGCTATTTATTGTATCATGTGTTTATGCAATAAGGGAATCCAAGGGATGTATTTGATCTAAGAGACAAGTGATCTAAGTGAGTTAGATTATCGAGACCATTCTCTTATGTTCATTCCTAAAACGTTCCTAGCCATAGGATTGCCAATTGGGTATTGACAATCCGCTAAGGTTAGTATGTGTTATGTCAACTCAAGCTTGAGTATGACTAGTCTCAAGTCATTTGGTGTTGGACACTAAGACAAACACATAGGTGCTCGAAAGAGTAATCGAGTACACTGAACAACGATCAAAAGAGAGTTCGAACATACATGTCATGTAAGAACTCTAAAGTTGCAATATGCAAAGTAGTCCTTTGACCTGAGGCATCATAGATGTCTAATGGTTAGGTCCTTGATCTTTGATCATGTCAAACGGCATTCCATCGGAGTGTCCACGGCATTGTTGGGGTCAAGCTATCTAGTCATGTAGGCATATGAATGCACAACAAGGGATCTCTAACCTTCCATGGTGGAAGGAGAATACTCTAAGATATGATTCTAAAGTCTTTGGCCAAAGCAAATGAATATGACTTAGGAAGTTTGTTCCAAATCATATTCAAGGGAATCATATAGAAAAGTATCACATTGGATAGTAGACATGAAACAAACTATCACTTAAACAATGTGATTAAGAGTATTGTATTAGAGAATGACCGTATTGCATTGTAGTTGTAACTGGATAGGTTCTCCAACCAATTCTACTTAGCTTGGGTAACCATGATATGCTGCTAGGTGTCACTCATGGTTTGTGGAAGCCCTAATGATTAGCAAACACTAATCATTAAAGGGAGAATTGAAATGTGGTTTCAATTCACAATCGATCGTTAAGAGTAACAATCGCCCACTGCCTCACTATTTGGAACCTAATGGATCATACACCGAGTAAGGGCGATAGTGAAGAAATTAAATGAAATGGATATGCAATTAAATTGTTTAATTGAAGAATGGTCAAGATTAATTAATTAGTTAATTAATTTTACGAAAGGTTCGTATTGGGCTTTTAAGTTGGTTTTGGGTTTCGGGGCCCAAAAGTGTTTTGGTCCACAAGGCCCATTATGGTTAAGTTGTATGACAACTAAAACAAAATGGGCAATAAGCCCAATCACAACATATAGGCCGGCCATGGTGAGGAGATGGTGAAAGTTTGCTTAATTGAAAGTTTGCCACTCACCTAAGAAAAATGTTATAAAAGCAACTTTATAGCAATTTTCTCATTAGGGTTTTTCTTGGGGAAATGAGGTGAAACACTTTCTCTCATTTTTCTAAAGAGGCCGGCCACTTAGAGAGATTAATCTAGCAATCTTTTCTTCTCTAAGTCATCCATTTCATCTTCACACTTAACCCTTGGTGTGGAGACTTAGAGACACCAAATCTTTGGTGTTTTTGGAGATCCTTTCCTTACATCCTCAAGGACCAAAGGAGCACAAAAGGAGAAGGATATCACAAGCAATATCCAAGGAGCTTGGAGGTGACTTGAAGGCCCTCCATTTGGGTGAATCCCTTGTGTAAACAAGGATGAGCTTCAAGGGTAAAGAAACTCTAAATCTTTACTTCTCTTTAATGTTGTTAAAGAGTTTATTGATTCACCATATACTAGGCTTTGAAAGTCATGGGTTTTATGAATTGTTTTTTAATGCATGCCTACTTTAAAGTGTTAAATAGTATGCATATGTATTCAAATGTTCTTCAATGTTCTTAGCTAGGACAAAATTTTTCCTTCACTCATACCAATTCCAAACTCCACATATTGAAACACACAACACTCAAATGGAAGTCAAGGTTTGTAACGGGGGTAAGGGTGTTGGCTAACAAAGAAAGGTAAAGGTAAACAAACGTTCTTAAAGCAATAGTGAGCAAAGTAATGAGTTAGACACTTAGAATTCACTATAGAATGCAGAAATCTACTTTTAAACACAAGGGAAGATTCATGCAACACCTTAGGGTCAAATTCAAACTTTTAGACCCTTTCTTCAACACCCAACACATGTGAGTTCACTCTCACTTATTTAGAACTCTTTTTCTTTCTTTTCAACATAGTTTTTCTTTTCTTTTTCTTTTTCCACTAATTTTTTTTTTCTTTTATGTTGTGCCCTTGTCTTTGGCACACAAAACACACTCTTTGAAACATTCTTCCCCCACACTTGTTTTCTGCAATAATGTCACTCAAAAGGATTCCTTCTAAGTTATGCTCCACTATACTTCAAGAACAAGGTATGAATGGTCATATTCTAGGCTAGGTATAGATGATGTGGTTAACAAAGAAAATAGGCTAAACAAGGCTCAACGGGGTTTAAACCTACAAAACAAATGACAAGGGTGGATTCGGCTATTTGGCTTTGGTTCACTAAACAACTTCATCTTGAATATGTGTTATGCAAATCAATGTCATGCTTTGAATGGAACTGGCATGAGTTCTAGTATTTGGATCTATAATGATGAAACGCATTCTAAATAGCAACCAAGCAAAGAATAATGAGATCATGCAACGACTTTAGAAAACAAGAATGCACAAATTAATAACTTTCGAAATAAATGTTTAGGCTCAAATCTCTCAGGGATGTAGCGTTTGTTTGAGTTCCTTCCTTCAAGCAAGTTACAAAAACTGATTTTATCCTCTGCGATTACATGTGAATTCATAAACTAGAACTACAACCAAGCATAAACCAAAGAGCAAATCAAACTTCCATCCATGTTTGTAACTTTCTTTAACAGTCATACACTTAAAAACCAAATCCTCATCATTGTGTTGGAAGGTACCCTAAGACACAAACAATCACACAAAAACAACTCTTTTTGGCTTTTTCAAAACACTTTTTCCAGATTTTTTTCAAATTTTCGGATTTTTACTTCAACACACACCAAAACAGCTCAAAATGCACTATAAACACTTAAAAACAGTGAGAAACAACATTTAGCAGTGATAGGTGATATAATCCTGATGCGAAATATATAAGCACACAAATTAAACCCTCTTTTTATCAATTGTAGTAAGGAATGTAAGTAGGGATCGTTCTAGGCCGGGGATTTGGAGGGATTGCTAAATCACTTGAAAACTGACTCAAAAACTTAAAAACAAAGTTAAAACACTAACCTAGACTCAAAGAATGCAAAACTAAACTCTAAAACACTAAAACAAACCAACAGACTCAAAACAGCACAAAAACGCTCAAAACTGCCTTAAAAACACAATCTGGGCAGTTTTGAACACTAAACACAAATTTGGACGAAAATAGGTTATAACTTGACTGGAGACACTTAAAACCACAAACTAAATTGATTTCTAACTAAGATGACTCAACAAAATAAAGGGGGATTGATTTTAGACGAATTCGAAAACAAAACAAAAACTTTGTAAACTAAACAGATTTTAAAACGAATTTGGTTAAAGTGAATGGATGGAAAGCTAGCTAAGGGGTTCTTCTCCACACATGTCACACTTGCATACAAAACGATTTCCAATTGCTTCTCAATAAACCATGAATTCCCAACGCCCCAGATTAACCGTGAATTACACTAATTAACCCTCAGATTTTCCTAAAGTTATCGAATTGGATGAATTGCATACGACAACCCAAAGCATTCCTCACAAGTTCCCTGCATGAATTGCATAACAAAGATACAAGCAAAGATCATTAAGTTCTATGAAAATCATAAGCGTTGGCGAGGCACTTGTTACTATGAATTGCATGAAACTTATGCCAAGAATTTACTTAACACGATTGTGATCAACAACCTTTACTACTTTTGAATTTAGGTTCATAACGATTAGGTGAAATTCCCTTATATCCTAGCATCAAACTTATGCATGAAAATTAAGCGTGCACTCTCAACCAACACACACAAATCAGTTTTAATTCATATAGATAAGTAAATTGAATTCACAACTTATGAAACGCAATTAGAAGTAATCAAATCATATAGCAAGCATAAACATGGTTTCAAATCCCCCCCTAGCCAAGGGGGGTTTAGTTCCTCATACACGCAAAGCAAAGATAAATAAATTTAGACATTGAGAACAAAAGAAAGAAAACACCTAGATGCTCCAACTTGGACAGCAAGTGCATCCACGAAGTCCTCCTTCCTCCTTGTTGCGGCACAAGCTTGTGGACAGGTTTTTGGGGTTATGAATGATGTAGAATGGATAGGGAATGGTATGGTAGTGGTTAGGATTGATGGGTGGTGCGGCAAGGGGTGTTTAGGGGCAGGAATTATGGAGAATGGTGGTGGAAGGCTGCGGCAAAGGTAGGAGATGAATTTCTGGCGTGAATTGTTGTATATGAAAGGTGGTAGGTCGACCAACGGCTGAAATATGAATATATATAGGCACCTAAACCCTAGGGGAATCAGATATGGACTTCTAGAATCCAAATCCACAAGGAACAAGGCTTAGAAATCAGAATTACAAGGGGAAAAGGCTAACAAGGTGCGGCAAGGATAGGGAAAGAAGGATAAGGCTTCTAGAAAGCCTTGCAAGGCAAGGAAAAAGGGTTCTAGAAAGGGATAGTGATGCGAAATATATAAGCACCCAAATTAAACCCTCTTTTTATCAATTGTAGCAAAGTATGTAAGTAGGGATCGTTCTAGGTTGGGGATTAGGAGCGATTGCCAACTCACTTGAAACTGACTCAAAACGTAAAAACAAAGTTTAAAACACTAAACTAGACTCAAAGAATGCAAAACTAAACTATAAAACACCAAAACAAACCAAAAGACTCAAAACAGCAAATAAACACTCAAAACTGCCTTAAAAACACTTTCTGGGCAGTTTTGAACACCTAACACTAAATTGGACGAAATTGGGTTATGACTTGACTCAAGACACTTAAAAACACAAACTAAATTGATTTCGTTTTCCATGAAAATTAATGTGAAAATACCTAGCATATCTGTCAATGTTTCAAAAATAAACCCACACCCAAAAATAATTAAATCAACAACAAATAAAAATGACAACCATGGCAAAATAAAAATGCAAAAAAAAAAAAGGGAAGGTTTTTAGAAACGCAAAACTGATTGTGAAGCGATTCATAGATCTTCCTTATTTGTATACATGGGCTGCCTCCCAAGTAGCGCTTGCTTTAACGTCGTACAGCCGGACGAAGACCTCATTCACTCCTCATTAGGGCCCACGGCATCCAAGGATGCTTCCTCTCCAACCTGCCCTACGAACCACTTCATGCTTTAGATCTTTGAATGGAAGGGGATAATGATCCTTCCTGATTTTTGTGCTTTGCTTCCCTAAATGAACTCTCCCACCACTTTGAATGCACCTAGGTACCTGCACCAAACAAGGTAACAACCTATTATTCGAAATGGGAATTGAAAGTGGAGAAGATGGCTTACCCATGTGCTGCACTGAAGTGGCAGCACATTGAACAAATGCACAATGAGTATTCTCGCCCAGATTTGGTGATTTGGAGGTTGGGACGTGCTCCTTGTGCTTTAATCCAAGTCCCTCCTTGATTGTGGTGCGAGAAACATCCATCTTGATTATTGTTGAACATTGATGCCCTATATTTTAAATTACATCAATAGCACAACAAGAACGAACATCATTAGTCTTCTCAACAGATTCAGAAATCTTAAAGTTAATCATATCACCACCGAATGCCATGGTTACTGCTCCCTTGGCCACGTCAATCTTGGTTTGAGCCGTTTTCATGAAAGGTCGTCCAAGTAAGAGCGGTGATGGTGAAGAGTGTCCTGAATCCTCCATATCAAGCACATAGAAATCTGCAGGAAAAATTAAGTGGTCTACCTGCACCAAAACATCTTCCAACACTCCTTTTGGATATGCATTAGATCGATCGGCTAATTGAATAATCACACCATCATTTTTAAGTTCTCCTAGATTCATAGATGCATAAACAGAATATGGCATGACATTAATTGATGCACCTAAATCTAGCATAGCATGCTCAAATCTTGTATTACCAATTACACACGGAATTGTGAAACTACCCGGATCTTTGCATTTAGGTGGCAGCTTTCTTTGCAACATTGCAGAGACATTTTCGCTTACATGTACCACTTCTTTCTCCCGAATACGCTTCCTTGTTGTACAAAGCTTCTTCAAACACTTGGCATACTTTGGAATTTGCTTAATAGCATCAAGGAGTGGGATATTGACATGCACTTTTCTAAACGTCTCCAGAACATCTTTTTCCTCTTCTTCGTTCTTGGCTTGCAAAAATCTGCTAGGGAAGGGTACATTTGGAGGAATAACGTTAGAATTAATTGGAATTGGAACTTTCTTACCTGAGTTGGACGGATTGGATTGATTATGGGATGTAGGAGGCTGCGGCAAGGGTGCTTCCTTCCTTGCTGTGGCCTTGGCTTGCGGCAAAGGTGTTTCCATCCTTGTCGTGGGTGGCTTTTTTTCTTCCTCTTCAATCATCAACTCCTCCACCTCGTTAGAACGTGATTTGGAGTGTTGGGGGTCAGATCCTACTTGCTTCCCACTTCGCAAAGTTATAGCTTTTGCAGATTTGAATCCACCTTTTGGATTGACCACGGTTGAGCTAGGCAACTTGCCTTGCTCTCGAAACTGCCCCATAAACTCGGCAATTTGCCCCACTTGCTTCTCTAACTCGTCCACCTTCTTGTCCCTAGTTTGCATGCCCTGCGCCATAGAAGTTAGTAAATTAAAAATCTGATCATTATCAATAGAAGAACCTGATTTTTGGGCGGGTTGTGCTTGGGGTTGAGTTGGTGCAAACGGCTTTTGATAGAAACCCGGGGGTTGTTGCCTAAATGTGCTTTGTTGTTGGCCTTGTTGGGGTTCTCGCCATTTGAAATTTGGATGATCACGCCAACCGGGATTATAAGTATTAGAAAATGGGTCATTCCTCGGTTGGTATTGGTTGCCAAATCCCACGGCATTGAGGGTCTCCCAACCTCCATTCTCTATCAATTGTGGGCACTTGTCCGTAAGGTGTCCTTGCATGGAGCATACACCACAAGCTGCCACGTTTTGCACTTTTGGACCTTCCACCACCTGAGAAAGCAAAGTAGTAAGGTTAGCCATTTGATTTTGAAGTTCGGTTATGGCACTTACCTCATTCACTTGGTGTTGCCGTGGGTTGCTCCTTTGTCCAACACCTTCGTATTGTTGGGCATTCAACGCTCGATTTGAGATTAATGTCTTGGCTGCGGTGGGGGTCTTGTCCACCAAGGCTCCTCCCGCCGAGGCATCTAGCATTTGACGTTCGATTGGTAGTAGCCCCTCGTAGAAGTATTGTAGAAGAAGTTCCTCCTTCATCTGATGTTGTGGACATGAAGCAACAAGAGATTTAAAACGTTCATAGTAAGTAGGAAAAGATTCACCTTCATCTTGTTGAATTCCACTTATCCTTTTTCGTAGAAGAATGACTCGAGAAGTTGGGAAAAACGTCTCCAAGAAAGCCCGTTTCATGCTCTCCCAAGATGTGACCGTTCCGGGAGCTAATTCATACAACCAATCTTTCGCCTTTTCCAAGAGAGAGAAGGGAAACGCCTTCATCTTCAATATGCTCCCATCGACGTTGATTGGAGTCATGCTTGAACACACCACCTCAAACTCTTTCAAGTACTTGTTAGGATCCTCCATGGACAACCCATGGTACTTCGGAATGTGGTGTAGCAAACTTGACTTCAACTCGAATTCCTCGGTCTTTCCTTAGGCCGCCGCGGGGTATTGGATGCATAAGGGTGCGGCATTGTCCAATCCCGAAGCCGAAAGCTCCTTGACTGTACGATTGTCTTATGCCATGACTTCCTCAAATTCACCCACTCTTGCCGTGGGTATCTCTTCCTCAAACTCAACTTCAGATTCGAACTTGATTCACTAGGTTCTGGATTCTTCCTTTTTCGTCTCAATTCTCGCTCGAAATCGTCGTCAAAGTCCAAGATGTGTTCACGAACCGGATGAGAACTCCGAGTCATAAACTAGTACCTAAAAACAAGAAAACAAAACAAACTCAGAATCTGGAACGAATTAAAACAAACTGAAATAAAACAATCCAAAGGATTAGCAAAGTTGCTAGTCCCCGGCAACGGCGCCAAAAATTTGTTGCGAAATATATAAGCACACAAATTAAACCCTCTTTTTATCAATTGTAGCAAAGTATGTAAGTAGGGATCGTTCTAGGCCGGGGATTAGGAGGGATTGCCAACTCACTTGAAACTGACTCAAAACGTAAAAACAAAGTTTAAAACACTAAACTAGACTTAAAGAATGCAAAACTAAACTATAAAACACCAAAACAAACCAAAAGACTCAAAACAGCAAATAAACACTCAAAACTGCCTTAAAAACACTTTCTGGGCAGTTTTGAACACCTAACACTAAATTGGACGAAATTGGGTTATGACTTGACTCAAGACACTTAAAAACACAAACTAAATTGATTTCTAACTAATCTAACACTTCAAAATAAATGGGGATTGAGTTTTGACGAAAATTGAAAACAAGAACAAATTTTGTAAATTGAACAGATTCTAAAACGAATTTGATAAAAGTGAATGGATGGAAAGCTAGCTAAGGGGTTCTTCTCCACACATGTCACACTTGCATACAAAACGATTTCCAATTGCTTCTCAATAAACCAACAATTCCCAACACCCCAAATTAACCGTGAATTGCACTAATTAACCCTCAGATTTTCCTAAAGTTATCGAATTGGATGAATTGCATACGACAACCCAAAGCATTCCTCACAAGTTCCCTGCATGAATTGCATAACAAAGATACAAGCAAATATCATTAAGTTCTATGAAAATCATAAGCGTTGGCGAGGCACTCGTTACTATGAATTGCATGAAACTTATGCCAAGAATTTACTTAACACGATTGTGATCAACAACCTTTACTACTTTTGAATATAAGTTCATAACGATTAGGTGAAATTCCCTTATATCCTAGCATCAAACTTATGCATGAAAATTAAGCGTGCACTCTCAACCAACACACACAAATCAGTTTTAATTCATGTAGATCGGTAAATTGAATTCACAACTTATGAAACGCAATTGAAAGTAATCAAATCATATAGCAAGCATAAACATGGTTTCGAATCCCCCCCCTAGCCAAGGGGGGTTTAGTTCCTCATACGTACAAAACAAAGAGTATAGAATTTAAACATTGAAATCAAAAGAAAGAAAACACCTAAACGCTCCAACGATCCTAACTTGAATGGCATGCACGTCCAAGGCTTCTCCTCCTTCCTCTTTGGTGCGGCACAAGGTTTTGGGGACAGGTTTGGATGGTATTTGTATGGAGGAGTGGATGGGAGATGGTATGGTGGTGTGGCTGATTGTGTTTTTGATGTAGTGTGATGTCTAGTGTTCTTCCCTTCACTCCCTATTTATAGAAGCTCCAAATCAAAGAATCACTCAAGTGGCTTCAATAAACAATACAAACAAAGACCAAAATGATGCAAAAACAGCTAGTTTACATGCTCTTTTATCATTGTGTCTTGCCTTTAACAAAAGGCAATCATTCCTCTTTTGCTAATTCAACTCCTTTGTAGCTGTCCATGTGCCTTCATTCTTCAATTTCTGATGCATTTGCCTTGTATTCCACCCCTTTTACACATGTACTAGCTGTTAGACAACTTTCACACATGTTTTGCATCATTTCATCTTGCAAACATCAACTTTCGGTCATTTTACACCTCTACACACATGCTATGCATCATTTCAGCTTGCAATTATGTTTGTAGTTGCTGAAAATGTGAATACATCTTGTAAAGCAATCCAACAAATGACATCTTTCACTTCTTTTCCTTTCAAATTGTTCCTTAAGTGTATGTATCTGCACACTTCCACACTTCAACTTTATTATTCAGATTTTTGCATGTGTTGAAACCCTTTTTAAAACACCAAAAACGTCCATCCCACTTGCTCCATATGCATGCAGTCCATTTTGGCCCAAAATTGCTCCAAATTGCACCAAAATGCACTTTCTTTCCAAGTTTGTTATTAGGACCTACAAACGCACAAAAATAGCTTAAAACACTCTTATAAGCAATAACTAACTAAGTAAATGCAAGAAAACATGTTAACTAAGTCGCATAAATATGCTCCTATCAAATTCCCCCACACTTAGCTTTTGCTAGTCCTCGAGCAAAACGAAACAAACAAACAAAACAAAGTAAACAAAACACATTCTAATCCTTCCAACATTTGCCTCAGGGATTTCCAATGCACATGACATGTTAAAAATCATTATTCCCACAGATTTTAGTTATCTTCACACTTGCGAACATACTTAATAACAGTCACCACTTACTAGTTCACATTTAACCAATTAAAATGATGTTTTGAATGTAGTAACATGCCTTAGAGAATTTGCTCAATTCCTTACAAGATACTCTCTATTTTCACACATTTTCTGACTACACACCCTGCACTAGTTATATGTGAGAAGATTGATGTAAACATGAAAACGAACACTCACATATATGTGTTACAAAGAAAGTAATTTCTGGAGTTATTAAGCATGTTTAGATATGATCTCATGAATGGAATGCTACTACTTAGATGCGAGAACCAGTGACACCATATGCTCATTGATGCGAAAATAAACTAACGCACAAATTTAAACCCTCTTTTTGACAATTGTAGTATATGGATAAGTAGGGTATCGTTCTAGACCGGGGATTAGGAGGGATTGCTAATCTATTCTAAATTAAATTAAAAACGTAAAAACAAAAATTTAAAATACGAAACTAAAATTAAAACACTTAACTAGAATTACTCAAAATAAAACTAACAAATAAACTAAAATAAATCACAAGACTCAAAATAATTCAAGACTCTAGAAAATATAAACTAAATTTAATTCTAACAATTTTAACACTTTAAAATAAACGGGGATTGATTTTTTGACGAAATTGATTTTAAAAACAGAAATTTAAAAACAAACTTCAAAGAAAATATATTTTATAGAAATAAAATGACGAAACGTTAGTTAGAGGGTTCCTTATCCACACATGAATAAATGTATACAATTTGATTCCCAGTTATGAATTCAACAAACGAATAAATGACAACGCCCCAAGTTAATTAGGTCCGCTTAAATTAACCTTCAGATTTCCCTAAATTCATTGAATTGGACGGGATACGCATCACAACCAAATTATTCTTATCAAGTTCTCTAACTATGGAATACGCATGATAGAGAGACATATCAAAGATCATTCAAAAATTTGATGCGAAAATAAACTAACGCACAAATTTAAACCCTCTTTTTGACAATTGTAGTATATGGATAAGTAGGGTATCGTTCTAGACCGGGGATTAGGAGGGATTGCTAATCTATTCTAAATTAAATTAAAAACGTAAAAACAAAAATTTAAAATACGAAACTAAAATTAAAACACTTAACTAGAATTACTCAAAATAAAACTAACAAATAAACTAAAATAAATCACAAGACTCAAAATAATTCAAGACTCTAGAAAATATAAACTAAATTTAATTCTAACAATTTTAACACTTTAAAATAAACGGGGATTGATTTTTTGACGAAATTGATTTTAAAAACAGAAATTTAAAAACAAACTTCAAAGAAAATATATTTTATAGAAATAAAATGACGAAACGTTAGTTAGAGGGTTCCTTATCCACACATGAATAAATGTATACAATTTGATTCCCAGTTATGAATTCAACAAACGAATAAATGACAACGCCCCAAGTTAATTAGGTCCGCTTAAATTAACCTTCAGATTTCCCTAAATTCATTGAATTGGACGGGATACGCATCACAACCAAATTATTCTTATCAAGTTCTCTAACTATGGAATACGCATGATAGAGAGACATATCAAAGATCATTAAATTCAATGGAAATCATAAGCATCGACTAGGCATTCATAACTATGGAATACGCATGTTAATCCAACCTAGGGTTTACTAAACACAATCGTGACTAGCGATTTTTACTACTCATGAATATAAGTTCATAACGATTAGGTGAAATTCCCTTATATCCTAGCATCAAGTCTAAGCATGCAAATTAAGTGTCGACCCTCAACCCACATACATAAACAAGTTATTAATCAACACAGAAAAATAAACCACATCCAACGTTCAAAAATTCATAACTGGAGTAAATCAAATCATAATAAACATTTATCCATGGTTTCAAATTTACCTCTAACTAAACAGAAATTAATTACACATTATTCATAAATTAAAGTAAAAGTAAAATATGAGTTTGGAGGATTAAACCAAGAGAGAAGTAGAGTGATGCTTTGCTCTCTGCCCTCACTGTGCTTCTGTTTCTTTTGTTTTTTTCTTTTTTTCCCGCACAGGTTTCTGTGCTCTCTCTCTCCCCGCGCCTATGCTCTCCTCTGCCCGCTGTCGCTCCTGTCCTCCTGCTCCCTGCACCGACTGTCTCGCCTTGCTGACTGCGTCCAATTTCCGCACGCTGTTGTTCTTATTTTCCGCGTCCTCCTCTTTCCTGTTGCGTGTCTTCACGCTGCCAACCAGCGTCTTCCGCGTGTTCCTGTCTCCCTGCTGCCCCAAGGCAGCCTTCTCCTTCCTTCTGGTGTCAGTTCCCCAAGGCCTCTCCTCTCTGCCTTCCTGCTCGCTGCCTCAAGGCAGCTTGCTGCTCCTTTTTTTCGTGCCTAGCTTCCGCGTGTCCTCGTCCAGCTGCCAAAAGGCAGCTGTCTTTCTTTCCTTATCCCCCCCCCCCCGTCTCGAGCTTCACTGACTGCCCTCTTTTATTTTAGCTGCCAAAAGCAGCAACTCTTTCTTATCTTCTCTGCCAGCTTTCCCACTTATTTTAGTTTTCTGCTTCACATGCACAACCCACTCATCATTTCTAATTATGGCAGCCAAGCTGCCTTCCTCTTTTTGCATGCTTTCTGCCAAAACCCCACTGCCCACTTTCTTTTGTTTATTTATTCTATCTCTTTCTTTGCTCCGCACCATCCCCACTCAATTCTCCACTTTCCCTTATTCTACAAAAACAAACAATTATTATTATTATTATTATTATATATATATATATATATATTTTTTATTTAATTTAACAGCTAAACAGTTTTGATGAAATTATTACATAAAATCACACTTATGCTATTTTTATTTTCTTAGCTAGATAAATTCGATAAAACACAAAAACAAAGTAAATAGCATAAAAATATGAGGAAATAACTAAGAAAAGACAAGAGAATTTGATGTAAAATATATATAAATATGAGCTTATCAAATACCCCCACACTTAGCTTTTGCTAGTCCTCGAGCAAAATAAACGAAAACAGAAAAAGTAATAACATGAAAATATTAGCTTCCCCCTATGTGACCCTCATAGAATTTCATTCGAGAACACAAATCATCAAGAACCATAGCTAACACCAAACAAGTTAATCCAAGTTCATTTTCCTAATTCAAATATTAGCAGTAATCTTTGAATCATCATTGAAGTGTAGTGTGTGAGATAGCCATGCTCATGCAATTTCAAATTTTTATTTTTAAAAACACCATATGCAAACTAGCGACCTTCTCACGGGATATGCACTCAATCACACATGTGTTTAGTTTTAATGTGTTTCACTCAAAGAAACGAATGTGAAAGTTCTACCATAAGCTTGCATAAAGATCACTTCTCCACAGTCATAATTGCAAAACTTAAATCAAGAGGACTTTTATTTGATGTAATGAGGCTTAGGGATAGGGTTATTGAAACGAAAGAATAGGAAAACACAAGTTCCAAGCTACATTGCAAGCAATTATTTTCTTTAGATTTATAAGAACTCAAGCTCTCCAACGATTCTTCAGACATCTCCAACCACACCCATAAACTGAAACTTTAAAAACTTTTTATTTTCTTTGTATACAATCTTTCTTTTTTTTTTTTTTTCTTTTTTTTTTTTTTTTTTTTTTTTTTCAAATACAAACATGAAATAAATATGAACAACCCCCACACTTATTCTTTCGCCAAACACCCTCCGAGTACTTCACATAAGACAATCTTGCATTGCTCGCTTGGAAAGGGTAAGGAAAAATATTTATTTCAGGTATAAGGGTAGACATATATGGTGATAAGAAATAAAAGGCTCACAAATACGGCTCAAATTGGCAATCTAATGATATCATTTTTCTTTGGGAAACAAGGTTATTTGGGCCATGGTGGTAAACCTAATGCCTCTATCATTTTCAAGTTCATGCAATCAATGACAAATATTTCGAAAGATCGTTATGCAAGTTCTAGAGAAGTATCTCACATAAGTTCATCACACATGAAAAAATAGGAGTGTATGAAAAATGCACACACTTTCAATAGGCTCAAAAACTCACATAGGATGTATATGGTCACTAAATTCACATATGGAGCTTTAAATCATGCTTTAATTTCACATCAACAAGGCTATGTGCATTTGGTTTTTCAAAGATGATCAAATATGTACAAACTAACACGAGAATAAGGAATTTCACAAAACACATGTTAACTAAGTTCTTGATGATCATGGTTCAAATTTTATCCAATTATATCATTGGGTCGGGAAACTAACAAAAATCTAATTCAAAACAATAAGGAAAACAAGGAAATATTTTTGGATTTTTTAAATTTTTGGATTTTTTTTTTTTAATAAAACAAAACTAATTAAGAAAACAAAGCAATAACATGGAAACAAATGAAACCAGTTCAAAGTCGAAGGTACAAAAATTTTCAATTTGGTCATTTTTATACTCTTTACCCCCACACTTAAACTAGACATTGTCCCCAATGTCAGAAAATATAATAAAATGCAAATAAAAATGAAAAAGATAAATATAAAGAAACAAAATAAAGCAATAGGACTGAAAACTTCCCTAATTTGCAGAAAATCAAGCGATGACCCCCAAGCTAAAATTTTGCAATCAACTTCAAGGGTGGAAATAACCAAAAGTTCCTGCAAAGAAAAGAAATAAATCAGTTAAGCACGCAAGAAAATGTAAAAAAATGCAAACGAAAAATTAAAAATGAAAATAAAAGATAATGAATAAAACTAATAAATGAACATTGGTCCTGTTTGGTGACTTTCCACAGCTTTGAACTTGAACTGGCCTCGGAACTTCTTAGCAAGGAAAATGAGACTTGATTGGTGGTGTTGTTGAAGCTTCTCGAGCTCTTGGTTTCAACTCAGACTCCTTCTGCCGGGTTGATTGAGTCTGCAGGCTACATTCTTCTCTTTTTGTTCTTCTACATGGCAGGTAGGCACGAGGAATAGGTGGTGGTCTGCTTCTTTGTTCAATCTGTCCAAGTGCCGACCGATTTCCTTTCTTTCACCTTGCCCCGTAGCCAAGAGCAAGGGTAAAGGAAAAGCATGCCATGAGAAATCTTTGCCTCTGACTCTGATGATATGGGATACTTTTGCTTTTGAAGAAGTATCGTTCCACAGGTGTATGCTTGAACTGGGCTGGGGAACTTCTTAGCAAGGAAAATGAGACTTGATCTTGAAGATGAAGCAGCACCTTGTCTCCACATGCTTCAAGTAACATTTTCACTTGCCTTGGCTGTTCTCCAGGCAGATGTGGCGACTTCTTCGGAAGTACATCAGCGGTTGAAGATGAGCACTCGAGAGCAATGCTAGGTAAGCAATGCTAGGTAAGCAATCAGGAAGGATTTCCCGGCAGTCGGTTCTTAGATCGGAAGATTGACACCGAATGCTGGCTGATTGCCCGCTTTCTCCTTATCACAAAGACAAGGACAAGGACAGGGAGAAAGCGTGATATGAGATACTCTTGCTTTCAACCTTCATGATATGAAATACTCTAGCTCTAGATGACTTGTTTGGAAAGGTATCCCAAGGAATGAGAAACACAGAGAAACTCGAGAGGGTTTGATGGAAAGGCATTTTCGGAGATGAAAAATTTCGGAGATGAAGAAGTGTTGAGAGAGTTTGCCTTTGCTGTTGAAGGCGAAGGTAGACGTTTATAGAACTTTTCTTCATAACCGAAACTATTCCTTTACCCCTGTCGGCAGCCGGTGGATGGATGAACATTACAGGTCACGCGCTTTTTGAAAAAGCCACCCGTAATTTGCGCAAAGCTGACAGCGCGCGTGACGAGTGACGACAAAATTGGAAAAGCTGTTCGCCTCGTGATTCCTGACCGTTTCGACTTTTGAGAGAGACGCCCGACTTTTGAGAACGGCGTCCGACTTTTGAGACGGAGACGCCGCTTTTGAGAAAAGAATCCGGCTTTTGAGAAAGGAGCCCGGCTCTTCGATTTGCGAGAGGGCGCCTCTTCGACTGCTGAGTGATGCCTCAACGATTTCTTCTTCTTATAAGAACGCTCATTTTTGTTCCACAACACACTTAAGCTCCCCCTGTAAAACTCCCTCCTGTAAACACTCCCTCTTTTACTTCTTTTAATCTTGATCATTCAGACTCTTCATTCTCAACACCTTCAGAAAATGTCTTGCCCTTCTGACCGTCGCCTTAACTTGAATGTTGGGGAAGATAGTGATATATCTTCTCCAACCAACATTTGGCAGCCGTCCTTCATATCCCCGAATGGTCCTCTTACAGTTGGGGATTCCATGATGATGAATGAAACAACCGTATCGGTGGTGGCCAGAAATCTGCTCACTCCTAGAGACACTAGGATACTTTCTAGGCGGTCCGACGAACTAGCTGTCCAGGACTCTTTGGCCTACAGCGTCCGATGCGCAGGCTCAGTATCAAACATGGGCCAGCGCCTTCTTGCACGAACTCGTCAGGTGGAGTCGTTGATGGCTGAAGTGGCTAGTCTTCGGCAGGAGGTCAGAGTGCTTCGGCATGAGAACAGGGATTTGCACATGCTCGCAACCAATTACTCCACAAGCATGAAGAGGAAGCTTGATCAGCTGCAGGAGTCCGAAGTGCGGATTCAGAATGATCATCAACGGTTTATGACGTTACTCCCGAGGTTTGTGTTGCCTTCGTCCTCGGGAGCAGCACCAAATATTGAGGCTCTGAATGATCCAACTCTGGCGCTTCGTCTTTCAGGGGCTCCGTCGACCTCCGAGGCACCACCTACCAACGACCAATGAAAACTATTAGTTTTACATTATTGTAAAATATTTATGCTTTTAAAGTTTATTTAATTATATCTATAAATATAAGTATTTTTGTGTTTTTTTTTTTTTTTTTTTTTTTTTTTTGTTGTATGGATGTTTATTATTATTAATCTTTTTTTTTTTTTTTTCATTTTTAATTTTTTTTATTTTTAACTTCCTAAACAAAAATCACAACTAAATAAACAAAACAAAATGAAAGCAGTAAAGAGAAGGGATTAGGAATGCAAATCTGATTATGGGTGATTCCTAGGCCTCCCTTCGTTGATTGCTTGGATGGATGCAAGTGCCATGTCTCGCTCCATTTGTAACTAAAAGCAAAGAAAAAAAACTAAATCAAATATCAAAAGTAAAAGACATAACAAACCAAAAATAAAATAAAATAAAATAAACACAAATAAAAGAAAATAAAATAACATAAAACACAAACAAAAAAAAAAACATAAACAAGGATTAGCAAATTTGTTAATCCCCGGCAACGGCGCCAAAAATTTGATGCGAAAATAAACTAACGCACAAATTTAAACCCTCTTTTTGACAATTGTAGTATATGGATAAGTAGGGTATCGTTCTAGACCGGGGATTAGGAGGGATTGCTAATCTATTCTAAATTAAATTAAAAACGTAAAAACAAAAATTTAAAATACGAAACTAAAATTAAAACACTTAACTATAATTACTCAAAATAAAACTAACAAATAAACTAAAATAAATCACAAGACTCAAAATAATTCAAGACTCTAGAAAATATAAACTAAATTTAATTCTAACAATTTTAACACTTTAAAATAAACGGGGATTGATTTTTTGACGAAATTGATTTTAAAAACAGAAATTTAAAAACAAACTTCAAAGAAAATATATTTTATAGAAATAAAATGACGAAACGTTAGTTAGAGGGTTCCTTATCCACACATGAATAAATGTATACAATTTGATTCCCAGTTATGAATTCAACAAACGAATAAATGACAACGCCCCAAGTTAATTAGGTCCGCTTAAATTAACCTTCAGATTTCCCTAAATTCATTGAATTGGACGGGATACGCATCACAACCAAATTATTCTTATCAAGTTCTCTAACTATGGAATACGCATGATAGAGAGACATATCAAAGATCATTAAATTCAATGGAAATCATAAGCATCGACTAGGCATTCATAACTATGGAATACGCATGTTAATCCAACCTAGGGTTTACTAAACACAATCGTGACTAGCGATTTTTACTACTCATGAATATAAGTTCATAACGATTAGGTGAAATTCCCTTATATCCTAGCATCAAGTCTAAGCATGCAAATTAAGTGTCGACCCTCAACCCACATACATAAACAAGTTATTAATCAACACAGAAAAATAAACCACATCCAACGTTCAAAAATTCATAACTGGAGTAAATCAAATCATAATAAACATTTATCCATGGTTTCAAATTTACCTCTAACTAAACAGAAATTAATTACACATTATTCATAAATTAAAGTAAAAGTAAAATATGAGTTTGGAGGATTAAACCAAGAGAGAAGTAGAGTGATGCTTTGCTCTCTGCCCTCACTGTGCTTCTGTTTCTTTTGTTTTTTTCTTTTTTTCCCGCACAGGTTTCTGTGCTCTCTCTCTCCCCGCGCCTATGCTCTCCTCTGCCCGCTGTCGCTCCTGTCCTCCTGCTCCCTGCACCGACTGTCTCGCCTTGCTGACTGCGTCCAATTTCCGCACGCTGTTGTTCTTATTTTCCGCGTCCTCCTCTTTCCTGTTGCGTGTCTTCACGCTGCCAACCAGCGTCTTCCGCGTGTTCCTGTCTCCCTGCTGCCCCAAGGCAGCCTTCTCCTTCCTTCTGGTGTCAGTTCCCCAAGGCCTCTCCTCTCTGCCTTCCTGCTCGCTGCCTCAAGGCAGCTTGCTGCTCCTTTTTTTCGTGCCTAGCTTCCGCGTGTCCTCGTCCAGCTGCCAAAAGGCAGCTGTCTTTCTTTCCTTATCCCCCCCCCCGTCTCGAGCTTCACTGACTGCCCTCTTTTATTTTAGCTGCCAAAAGCAGCAACTCTTTCTTATCCTTCTCTGCCAGCTTTCCCACTTATTTTAGTTTTCTGCTTCACATGCACAACCCACTCATCATTTCTAATTATGGCAGCCAAGCTGCCTTCCTCTTTTTGCATGCTTTCTGCCAAAACCCCACTGCCCACTTTCTTTTGTTTATTTATTCTATCTCTTTCTTTGCTCCGCACCATCCCCACTCAATTCTCCACTTTCCCTTATTCTACAAAAACAAACAATTATTATTATTATTATTATTATTATATATATATATATATATATTTTTTTTATTTAATTTAACAGCTAAACAGTTTTGATGAAATTATTACATAAAATCACACTTATGCTATTTTTATTTTCTTAGCTAGATAAATTCGATAAAACACAAAAACAAAGTAAATAGCATAAAAATATGAGGAAATAACTAAGAAAAGACAAGAGAATTTGATGTAAAATATATATAAATATGAGCTTATCACTCATACCAAATTCAAACTCCACAAATTGAAACACATAACACTCAAGATAGAAGTCAAGGGTTGTAACGGGGCTTGGGGTAATGGTTAACAAAGGAAAGATAGGGATAACAAACGTTCTTAAAGCAATAGCAAGCAAAGTAATGAAATCGAAACTTAGAATTCACTTTAGAACGCAGAAATCAACTTTTAACACAAATGGAAGATTTAAGCAACACTTAGGGCCGAATTCAATGTTTTGGACCCTTTCTTCAACAAACAACACTTTAGAACTCTTTTTCATACATTTTCACAACTTTTTTTTTTTTTTTTCGACCCGTGCCTTATTAAGGACTTTGGCACACACACACACAAGAATCACTTCCCCCACATTTGTTTTCTGCAATACATTAATCAAAAGGAATTCATTTTGAGTCATACTTTACTATGCTTCAAGAACAAGGGTATGGATGGTCCTAATCTAGGCTAGGCGAAGATAGTGTGGGTTAACAAAGAACGTAGGAAACCTTGTTTGAGTAGGATGGTCCTAATCTAGGCTTAATTTTCCTACTTCAAGTAGGAAACCTTGTTTGAGTAGGAATCTTCATTCTTCTAGGAATCCATCTTCAACTAAGAATCCCTCGTTGATTAGGAATACTTCTTCAACTAGGAATCCTTTGTTGACTAGGATTTCATCTTCAATTAGGCACTTTCCTACTTCAACTAGGAAACCTTTTTCAAGTAGGAAGCATCATCTTCAAGTCTTCAATTTCGTCCATTCCCTTGGCTCCAAGTACGTGACATCCATTCCAAGCTCCATTTTGCTCCAAAAGGCTCCAAAATGCATCGTTTTGCATACTTTGCCCTTAAAACTTGAAAACACATAAAACTAGCTTAAAAGACTAACTTAACTAAAGAAAAACAACTTAAATGCACAAGAACTAGCTAACTAAGGCGCATAAATATGCTCCTATCAAATTCCCCCACACTTAGCTTTTGCTAGTCCTCGAGCAAAATAAAGAAACAGAAGAAAAACGAAACGAAACAAACAAAATACAACCGAAACCTTCCAACAATTGCCTCAGGGATTTCCAATGGACAATACATGTTAAAAATCATCATCCCCACAGATTTTGGTCATCTTCACACTTGAGCACATACTTAATCATAGTCACTACTTACTAGTTCACATTTAACCAATTAAAACGATGTTTTGAATGTAGTAACATGCCTTAGAGAATTTGCTCAATTCCTTACTAGATATGCACTCAATTTTCACACCGATTTTCTAACTACACACCCTATACTAGTTATATGTGAGAAGATTGATGTAAATATGAAAACGAACGCTCACATATATGTATAACAAAGGAAACAGTTTCTGGAGTTAATAAGCATGTTTAGATATGATCTCATGAATGGAATGCTACTACTTAGATGCGAGAACCAGTGACACCATATGCTCATACCAATTTCAAACTCCACAAATTGAAACACACAACACTCAAGATGGAAGTCAAGGGTTGTAACGGGGCTAAGGGTAATGGTTAACAAAGAAAGATATGGATAATAAACGTTCTTAAAGCAATAGCAAGCAAAGTAATGAAATCACAACTTAGAATTCACTTTAGAATGCAGAAATCCACTTTTAAACACAAGAGGAAGATTCATGCAACACTTAGGGTCTAATTCAACTTTGTGGACCCTTTCTTCAACAATCAACACTCTAGAACTCTTTTCTCATCTTTTTCAACTCTTTTTTTCAAACTTTTCACACTTTTCTTTTTTTGTCTTTCTTTTCTTGACGAATTTTCTTTTTCTTTTTCTACCCGTGCCTCATTAACGACTTTGGCACACACACATAACAAATCATTTCCCCCACACTTGTTTTCTGCACTACATTGATCAAAAGGAAGTCAATTGAGTCATGCTTTACTATGCTTCACGAACAAGGGTATGGATGGTCCTAATCTAGGCTAGGTGAGGATAATGTGGGTTAACAAAGAACATAGGCTACACAAGGCTCAACGGGGTTAAAACCTACAAAACAAATGAACATGGGGGACACGGCAATTTGGCTTAAGTGGTGGTCACTACACAACTTCATCTTGAATATGTGTTATGCAAATCAATAGCATGCTTTGAATGAAATAGGCATGAGTTCTAGCATTTGGAACTAAATGATGAAACGCCTTCTAAGTAGTAACCAAGCAAAGAATAATGAGATCATGCAACGACTTTAGAAAACAACAATGCACAGGTTATTAACTCTCCAAATAAACGTTTAGGCTCAAGTCTCACAAGGTTGTAGCGTTAGTTTGAGTTCCTTCCTTCAAACATGTTACAAAAACTAATTTTTCCTTTGTGATTGTATGTGAATTCATAAGTTATACCCACAACCAAGCATAAACCAAAGAGTAAATCAAACTTTCATCCATGTTTATAACTCTCTTTAACAGTCATGCTATTAAAAACCGAATCCTCATCATTGTGTTGGAAGGTACCCTAAGACACAAACAAACACACAAAACAACTTTAAAAACGACTCTTTTTGGGGTTTTCAAAACATTTTTCAAATGTTTATGGGATTTTCGAATTTTTATGTCAAAACACACTAAAATGCACCAAAACAGCCTAAAAACAGCAAGGAACAACATTTGAAGTTATGGGTGATAAAACCCTACGAATTTGCATTAAAACACTTTTGTACACTTAACTCAAACATTGTCCTCAATGTTTCAAGCATAAACTAACATAAATAACAAACAAACAACAAACAGCAACTAACACATTAAACATGGCAGAAACGAAACAATCAACAAAGAAAAGGGTTTAGGGACGCAAATCTGGAATTGGAGTGCTTCCTTGGTCTCCTTTGTTGAATGCATGGGTTGCCTCCCAAGTAGCGCTTGCTTTAACGTCGTGCAGCCGGACGAAGAACACATTCACTCCCCATTGGAGCCCACGACATGCAGAGAGATGTCATCCACGGCATGCTCCTCAAAGTTCTCATAATAGGGCTTCAATCGATGCCCATTCACCTTGAATTCGTGTCCCGTTTTCAAGCTTTGGATTTGGACTGCACCATGAAGAAAAACATCAATAATAACAAACGGTCCAATCCACTTAGAACGTAACTTACCGGGAAACAAACTTAAACGAGAATTGAACAATAGCACTTTCTGCCCAATGGAGAATGTTTTGACTCGAATCATCTTATCATGGAAATATTTGGTCTTCTCCTTGTAAATGCTAGCATTCTCGTACGCCTCATGCCTTATCTCCTCAAGTTCATTCAATTGGAACTTCCTATGACTTCCCGCTGCATTTAGGTCCATATTGAACTTCTTGACGGCCCAATGAGCTTTGTGCTCCAATTCAATGGGGAGATGGCACGGCTTGCCATAGATGAGCCTAAATGGGGACATTCCAATGGGTGTCTTGTAAGCCGTACGATACGCCCAAAGTGCATATCTAACCGTAAGCTCCAATCCTTCCTTGTAGGCCCAACGGTCTTCTCTAGAATTTGTTTGATCTCACGGTTGGAAACCTCAGCTTGGCCATTTGTTTGAGGATGGTAAGGTGTAGAAACCTTATGGTTGACATTGTATTTCCTCAATAACGCCTCAATGGTCCGGTTGCAAAAGTGAGACCCTCCATCACTAATGATCACATGTGGCATGCCAAACCTTGCAAAAATGTTAGTTCTAATAAAATATGCAACAACTTTAGAATCATTAGTCCGGGTGGCTTTTGCTTCCACCCACTTCGACACATAATCAACCACAAGCAAAATATACATGAAACCATACGAGGAAGGAAAGGGACCTATAAAATCAATACCCCAAACGTCGAAAATTTCAACATTAAGGAAAGAAACCTGCGGCATTTGGTCCCTAGCACTTATGTTACCCATTCTTTGGCATTTATCACATGTTAAGTAAAAAGTTCTAGCATCCTTAAAGATACTAGGCCAATAAAATCCACATTGTAACACCTTAAGTGCTGTTCTTTGTGTGCCAAAGTGCCCACCACATGCATATGTATGACAAAGGCTCAAAATTGAATGAAATTCGGAATCATGCACACATCAACGTACAATCTGATCCGGGCAAAATTCCCACAAATATGGATCATCCCACACATAAAACCGTGCATCATCTCTTAACTTATCACGTTGGTGCCTAGTGAAAGTGTTGGGAATTCGTTTTGACACCAAGAAATTTACCAAATCGGCATACCAAGGCTCACTTACCTTTATGGACAACAATTGTTCATCGGAGAATGTCTCAACAATGGGTATGGACTCCTCATTATGCATCATCCGGCTTAGGTGGTCAGCCAATTTTCACTTCCCTTCTTGTCCTGAATCTCAATGTCGAACTCTTGATGTAGCAACATCCAACGAATTAGTCGTGGCTTGGCTTCCTTTTTGGTGAGCAAGTACTTCAAAGCTGCATGATCAGTGAAAACAATTACTTTAGTACCAATTAGATATGATCTAAATTTATCTAAAGCAAAAACAACGGCAAGAAGTTCTTTTTCCGTAGTGGAATAGTTCAACTGAGCATCATTCAACGTCCGTGAGGCATAGTAGATGACATGCGACCTCTTATCTTTTCTTTGTCCCAAAACAGCCCCTAAAGCGTAATCGGATGCATCACACATAAGCTCGAAGGGTAGGCTCCAATCCGGTGGAACAATGATTGGTGCTGTGGTCAACAACTCCTTGAGTTGGTTGAATGATGCCGTGCATTCCCCATTGAAGTCAAACGCCACATCTTTTTGTAGGAGTCGGCAAAGAGGTTGGGCAACCTTTGAGAAGTCTTTGATAAACCTACGATAGAAACCTGCATGGCCAAGAAAAGAACGGACCTCTCTCACTGAAGTAGGAGAGGGTAAGTGACGTACAAGATCTATCTTTGACTTGTCAACCTCAATACCGTTTTCAGAGATAATATGACCTAAAACTATGCCTTGTTTAACCATGAAATGACATTTTTCCCAATTAAGAACAAGGTTAGTTTCAACGCATCGTTTTAAGATCAAACTTAGATTATGCAAGCAACCATCAAAAGAATCACCAAAGATGCTAAAATCATCCATAAAAACCTCAATTATTTTCTCAACATAATCAGAAAATATGCTCATCATGCATCTTTGAAATGTGGCAGGTGCATTACATAAACCAAAAGGCATGCGACGATATGCAAATGTACCAAAGGGGCATGTAAAAGTGGTTTTTTCTTGGTCCTCGGGTGCTATGACAATTTGATTATAACCAGAATAACCATCAAGAAAACAATAGAAAGCATAACCCGCTAACCTCTCAAGCATTTGGTCAATGAACGGCAATGGGAAGTGATCCTTCCTTGTAGTGGCGTTTAGCTTTCTATAGTCGATACACACCCTCCAACCAGTTTGAATGCGAGTAGGCACAAGTTCATTCTCGGCATTTGTTACACCGTCACTCCGGATTTCTTCGGAACGCATTGAACGGGCGAAACCCACCTACTATCCGAGATTGGATAGATAACTCCACAATCTAAAAGCTTGATGACTTCTTTCTTCACAACTTCCATCATAGGAGGGTTGAGTCGGCGTTGAGCTTCTCGAGATGTTTTAGACCCCTCCTCCAAAAGTATGCGATCCATGCAAGTTGTGGGGCTAATTCCTTTGATGTCGGCCAACGTCCACCCAATTGCTGTTTTGTACTCCTTTAGCACCCTCACCAACTTACCTTCTTCTTGTGCCGTGAGTGAGCATGAAATAATGACGGGTAACGTCTCATCTTCTCCCAAGAACACATACTTCAAGTGACTAGGCAATGGCTTAAGTTCAAGTGTAGGTGGCTGCACAACTGAGGGAAGCATCTTATTAGCCGAAACTGAACTTAAAATTGGGTCCAAAAACTTACCAGTTTGTGATGGCAATGATTCAAGGGCAGCCACCATCTCAATGACCTCATCACTAGGGGGCACGACAAAAGAGTTGTCATGCATGCCGTGAGTTCCTATGGTTGCTGCTTCAACGTTTTGCTTGTCCATTCCTCGTGCAATGACCAATTCAAGTGTATCGTCGTTCAATTTGTCAAAATGGTCATGCGCCAAAGAGTTAATTACATCAATAGCAAAACATGAATGATTCTCACTAGGATACTTCATAGAATCAGAAAGATTGAAATTAATAACTTCCCCATCAAATTCCATCGTCAAAGTGCCATTAAACACATCAATCTTTGTCCGGGCCGTTTTCATGAATGACCTTCCAAGGAGGATGGGCAATGAAAGGGCATGGTCTGACTCGTCCATCTCAAGTACGTAGAAATCTGTTGGGAAGATTAAATGATTAACCTGCACTAAAATATCTTCCAAAACGCCCTTTGGATAGGCATTAGATCTATCGGCCAATTGTATGATTACACCATCATTTTTGAACTCTCCTAGGTTCATAGATACATAAACAGAATATGGCATGACATTAATTGATGCACCTAAATCTAGCATAGCATGCTCAAATCTTGTATTACCAAATACACAAGGAATTGTGAAACTACCCGGATCTTTGCATTTAGATGGCAGCTTTCTTTGCAACATTGCAGAGACATTTTTGCTTACATGTACCACTTCTTTCTCCCGAATACGTTTCCTTGTTGTACACAGCTTCTTAAAAAACTTGGCATACTTCGGGATTTGCTTAATAGCATCAAGGAGTGGGATATTGACATGTACCTTTCTAAACGTCTCCAAAACATCTTTTTCCTCCTCTTCGTTCTTGGCTTGCAAAAATCTGCTAAGAAAGGGTACATTTGGAGGAATAACATTAGAATGAATTGGAATTGGACCTTTCTTACCTATGGTGGACGGATTGGATGGATTATGGGGTGTAGGAGGTTGCGGCAAGGGTGCTTCCTTCCTAGCCGTGGCCTTGGCATGATCCTCCTCTTCGAATTGCAACTTCTTGTCCTCTTTTTGGGCTGATTTAGATGGTTGTGGATCAGTTCCAACTTCTTTTCCACTCCTTAGCATGATTGCCTAGGCAGATTCAAAGCTTCCCCTCGGGTTGACAACAGTTGAACTAGGCAACTTGCCTTGCTCTCGGAATTGGCCCACAAACTCCGCAATCTGCCTACTTGTTTCTCCAACTCATCCACCTTCTTGTCCTTAATTTGCATACTCTGCACCATAGAAGTTAGTAATTGAAAAATCTGATCATTATCAATAGAAGAACCTGATTTGTTTTAGGCAGGTTGTGCTTAGGTTTGAGTTGGTGCAAACGGCTTTTGATAGAAACCTGGGGGTTGTTGCCTAAATGTGCTTTGTTGTTGGCCTTGTTGGGGTTCTCGCCATTTGAAATTTGGATGATCCCTCCATCCTGGATTGTATGTATTAGAAAATGGATCACTTCTTTGTTGGTATTGCTGCCCAAAGCCCACGGCATTGAGGGTCTCCCACCCTCCATTCTCTATCAATTGTGGGCACTTGTCCGTAAGGTGTCCTTGCATGGAGCACACGCCACAAGCACTTACATTTTGTACTTTTGGTCCTTCCATAACCTGAGAAAGCAGAGTAGTAAGGTTAGCCATTTGATTTTGAAGTTCGGAGATGGCACTTACCTCATTCACTTGGTGTTGCCGTGGGGTGCTTCTTTGCTCAACACCTTCGTATTGTTGAGCGTTCAACGCTCGATTAGCAGTCAAGGTCTTTGCTGCCGTGTGGGTGTTGTCCACCAAGGCTCCTCCCGCCGAGGCATCTAGCATTTGACGTTCAATTGGTAGAAGTCCCTCGTAGAAGTATTATAAAAGAAGCTCTTCCTTCATTTGATGTTGTGGACAAGAAGCAACAAGAGATTTAAAACGTTCATAATAAGTAGGAAAAGATTCACCTTCTTCTTGTTGAATTCCACTTATCCTTTTTCGTAGGAGGATGACTCGAGAAGTTGGGAAAATTTTCTCCAAGAAGGCCCGTTTCATGCTCTCCCAATATGTGATCGTTCCGGGAGCTAATTCATACAACCAATCTTTCGCCTTTTCCAAGAGAGAAAAGGGAAAGGCCTTCATCTTCAATATGCTCCCATCAACGTTAATTGGAGTCATGCTTGAACACACCACCTTGAACTCTTTAAAGTGCTTGTTAGGATCCTCCATTGACAACCCATGGTACTTCGGAATATGGTGTAGCAAACTTGACTTCAACTCAAATTCCTCGGTCTTTCCTTGGGCAGCCGCAGGGTATTGGATACATAGGGGTGCGGCATTGTCCAATCCCGAAGCCGAAAGCTCCTTGATTGTACGATTGTCTTTTGCCATGTCTTGCACTACTTCACCCACTCTTGTCGTGGGTTCCTTCTCCTCAAACTCAACTTCGGCTTCTGAATTTGAACTTGATTCACTAGGTTATGGATTCTTCCTTTTTCGTCTTAATTCTCGCTCGAAATCGTCGTCAAAGTCCAAGATGTGTTCACGAATCGGATGAGAACTCCGAGTCATAAACTAGTACCTAAAAACAAGAAACAAAAACAAGGTCATAATCTGGAACTATTTAAACAAACTGAAATAAAACAATCCTAGGGTAAGCAAAGTTGCTAATCCCCGGCAACGGCGCCAAAATTTGATGCGAAATATATAAGCACACAAATTAAACCCTCTTTTTATCAATTGTAGTAAGGAATGTAAGTAGGGATCGTTCTAGGCCGGGGATTAGGAGGGATTGCTAAATCACTTGAAACTGACTCAAAAACGTAAAAACAAAGTTAAAACACTAAACTAGACTCAAAGAATGCAAAACTAAACTCTAAAACACTAAAAAAAACCAAAAGACTCAAAACAGCATAAATACACTCAAAACTGCCTTAAAAACACAATCTGGGCAGTTTTGAACACTAAACACAAATTTGGAAGAAAATAGGTTATAACTTGACTCGAGACACTTAAAAACACAAACTAAATTGATTTCTAACTAAGATGACTCAACAAAATAAAGGGGGATTGATTTTAGACGAATTCGAAAACAAAACAAAAACTTTGTAAACTAAACAGATTTTAAAACGAATTTGGTTAAAGTGAATGGATGGAAAGCTAGCTAAGGGGTTCTTCTCCACACATGTCACACTTGCATACAAAACGATTTCCAATTGCTTCTCAATAAACCATGAATTCCCAACGCCCCAGATTAACCGTGAATTGCACTAATTAACCCTCAGATTTTCCTAAAGTTATCGAATTGGATGAATTGCATACGACAACCCAAAGCATTCCTCACAAGTTCCCTGCATGAATTGCATAACAAAGATACAAGCAAAGATCATTAAGTTCTATGAAAATCATAAGCGTTGGCGAGGCACTTGTTACTATGAATTGCATGAAACTTATGCCAAGAATTTACTTAACACGATTGTGATCAACAACCTTTACTACTTTTGAATTTAGGTTCATAACGATTAGGTGAAATTCCCTTATATCCTAGCATCAAACTTATGCATGAAAATTAAGCGTGCACTCTCAACCAACACACACAAATCAGTTTTAATTCATATAGATAAGTAAATTGAATTCACAACTTATGAAACGCAATTAGAAGTAATCAAATCATATAGCAAGCATAAACATGGTTTCGAATCCCCTTTAGCCAAGGGGGGGTTTAGTTCCTCATACGCACAAAACAAAGAGTATTGAAATTAAACATTGAAATCAAAGGATGGCATACACGTCCAGGCTTCTCCTCCTCCTCTTTGCTGCGGCACAAGGTCTAAGGACAGGTTTTGTATGGTGGTTGTATGGAGGAATGTGAAGGAAATTTTGTGAAAAACATGTTCATTTGAATAACATCATATAGCATGCAATTAACAATTAAAGGCGGAATCATGCTTTCATGCATTCAAAAACAAAACATCTACCATGAAATTCAAAGCCTAGTAGATTCCTCTTTGCATATGCAAAGGATAATCACCCAAGAGATAGGGCCTTCATTCCTTGCTTCTTAGCTCCATGGATTTGGTTAGAAGAATAGGTTCTCCAAGTTCCCAAAATTGAGAACCTCTAAAGATTCTACACCAAGGTTGGATTGGAGAGGAAATGAGTGACCTTGAGGAAATAGAATTGCTAGACAATATCCCCCAGGGTGGTTGGCCTCTTAGAGAGAAATGGAAGCTTTGTGTTCTCACCAATTTTCTCTAAAATCAACAACTTATGAATTTTAGGTTATAAAGTTCTTTATATAGTCACTTCTTTAAATGACCTAAAGAACCAAAAACCCTAATTCAACACTAAATGGATATGGGCTTTTGGGCCTTTGTGAATCTTTATTCATTAAGTTGTCATACAACTTAAGTGAATGGGCTTTGACGTTCGAAGCCCATTGGGCCTTAAGGTCCAAAACTATCCCGAGGTCTTTAACGAACTTATTCGTTTGATTAATTAACATATTAATTAATCCTTGCCATAAATAATTAAACCATTTAATTCATCTCTTTTGTTTCTTCAATCTCCCCCTTACTCGGTGTACGATACATTAGGTTCCTTTTAGCGAGGCAGTGGGCGATTAAAACCATTTTACATCGATTGTGAATTGAAACTTACTTTCAATTCTCCCTTTAGTGATTACACACGTTTAGGGCTTCCACAAACCATGAGTGACCCCTAGCAGCATATCATGGCTACCCAAGCTAATCAGAAGAGGTAGAGAACCTATTCAGTTTAGGATTACAAATGCAATACGGTCTTTCTCTAATCTAATACTCTTGACCACATTGTTTGGTTTGATAGTTTATTTATTCATGTCTACTATCCAATGTGATTCATTTGCATTTTATGGTTACCTTGAATGTGATTTGGAACGCATTCCCCAATCTCATTCATACTCTGGCCAGAGATTTTAATCATATCATAGAGTATTCTCCCTCAAGCCAATTGAAGGTTAGAGATCCCTTGTTGCGCATTCACTTGTCTCCATGACTAAGTGGCTTAACCCCAATGATGTCGTGGACACCCCGATGGGGTGACTTTGGCATAATCAAAGATCAAGGACTTAACCACAAGACAACAACTGTGATGCCTCAGGTCAAAGGACTAATTTGCATTATCCCAAACATGAGTTCTCATGTGACATGAGTATGAGAACTCCTCGTTGATCGTGTTCAGTGAACTCCTCGTTAAAGTATCATCATATGAATGGCTTTAGGGCACATTTCCAACAATCTCCCACTTGCACTAGAGCCAATCAGCTTGGTCATCTGTTATGATTCCTCTTCTGTAGTCATTTCCTAAATGGCTGAATAGTAGGCCTAGGAAATGGATATCTATATGTTATCCATAGAAGCAACCTTGAGAATATCGACGTCACCATTATACATGATTCCCAATCATGTGGTTCAGTCTCTCATATGAGTTCGGATCTTGATGAGACCTTGATTCCCAGGCTTGAGCTATCGCCCCATTAGTGTCGTAGTGTCAGTACACTAGATACACTTTCTGGTTGGAATCGAATAGAGAGTTCATAAATGAACTTTCCCTTCCAAACAACATTGTTGTAAACTTCTATATGGCAATATATTTTGCATTCATAATGGAACACACTAAAGTAATTACTTTAATGTTTCCATCCAAATATCTCTTTAGTCATAATAAAGAGATATCTGTTTATCTCTTCATTCATAATGAAGAAACATCCAATGATGGATTAGATTCACAATCTAATACATTTACGCTTCCATTACGTTACTCTAATTCTTCCTCATTCTTCGAGGAACCTATCCTTTAGTATTTCTTAAATACTTAAGGATTTACTTGACAGTTGCCATGGTTCTGATCCTGGGCTTGCACTGATATCGCCTTGTACCTTTCTAGGTACAACTCATATCAATGTTTTTCATACAATATGAAATACATAAATCACCTTTCTGCGTATGCATAAAGGATTCGATTTACGCATTATTTCTTTGGGAGTCAAAGGGTACGTTCCCTTTGAGAAGAGCTACCTCCTAGTCTCACTAGAGTTGTTCTTCTTATTAAAGTTTATCATCATATGAGAAACTTCCTAGCAACCTTTTGTCTATTATTAGGGCATGATATAATCCAATTATATCCTAAAATCTATCATTATAGATTTCCATCCCATGTATATAGACTATGTCTCCCATATACATTCTATCGTTATAGAAAGTTTTAAAGTCATAACTTTAACAATGAAGTATTCTTTTCATTTCCAAAATTAATATATCATACATATATTCAAATTTAGGAATATGATTAACTCCCACTAATCTTTTGTAAACCTAGTAAACAAAAGATTCATTTACATCTATATGAGAAATCAAACAATTTTGATCTTTCTCTCATAAGACGCTTATGGCTCCCACTAGCTTGCTAAGATCCAAGATGGTTGGATCTCTACAACTTACATGTCTTGTGATTCATAGTTTTAGACATAAATTATCAAGACTATCTTAATAATGGATTCGGAAACCTATATCATGTCCAAAAATTGAATCACCATTTAGTTGTAGCTAGCAATCTTCGAATTAATTGAAACTAAGACTACATCAAAGATGGTTCCTTCAAAGTCAACCATTCTCTTTGATTGTAGTCACCTTAAGCTACCAATTAGCTATGAAGGTTTCATTATTTCGGGTCAAATGGTACTTTACCATTTCCTTGAGTATATATCGTATATACACTCAATGTAGTCATAAAGTTCAAACCATTCAACTGAGACGGTTTATAAATCCTTCTTGACTACCTTGGAGCTTGTGGTATAGGAACTAGGTTGTTATATTTGTTGATTATGATCTTGTCTCTCAAAGAACCCATTCTTTTGAGTTCTATTCCTAGTTCATTTTCTCTAAGGCAAATCACATTGTAGGATTACAATGAACTACTCAACAAACAACATTTGTTGGTTGGTTTATAGAAGTGATATCCAAAGGTTAATTTAAGGATATCCACAAGATAATTTTTAAACAAATATTGCTTATTAGCACACAACCCCAAATCTTAACATGATTAAGATTTGTCTTTCTTTCCAACTACATCCTATGGAGTTATGAAAATTTTGGAAGATCTTCTAATTGATAATCATATTGTCTTAGAAGCATATATATCCTATATATGGGTAATTGATAATATCCAACGAACTAAATCTTATTCAAGTTCGTTCTTCTCCTAATGGAGAAAATCATTTATCTTATGATGCTAATTTCCTTGATATCTTTCAAGGAAACTCATCTAAAGTGTTACCTTTCCTTGGATCAAATCTAAGGATGTAATTACTTTAGACGTCTTACTCATCAATCTTACATTTCTTGAATTCTTTGAAACCTTTTGCAAAGTATTCGGACTTGTGTTTATTCAAAATAAACTATAGTCCAACCGAGAGTGATCTTCGGTGAATGTCATACAACATGAGTAGTATTATGTTGTGGACAATTGCCACTATCTTGCAACCTTTTGGGTTTTAAGCATCATTATATTCTAAACAGTTAACGCTACCATATCATCTATACTATAGAGACAATCAATTAGATTACTATAATCCAATCATTGATTAATAAAGAACAATGTTTTGTCAAACAAAACATTCATCCATCTCTACTATAGTGACGGAATTAAGTTCTTTAAAATTGGAATGTAAAGACAATCTTTGGTTTTTCCAATTTCTTTGGTAGTTCATATGAGGAAGTTAGTACCATCTGCTTTCGCAGAGATCTATATTTTATTCACGTTCCGAATGTGAAGTACTTTCTCTTCTCTCATTAATCTTCTACTTCTTATTAGCCACACTTTTACAACGATTGTAAAACATAGTTACTAATACGGAATCAAGCATTCAAGTAGAAGAACCAACTGTTTTGAACTTTTCAAGAACAATTTACAATACCTTCAAAAGGTGTGTTCTTGACACTTGCAAGACATTTCTTGCAAATACCCCTTCCAATGTCCATCCTTTCATAAAGAAAGTTTGTTCCCTTGGAGTTAATTTTATCTTCTTCATTTGACTTCTCCTTTGACTACAATAGTCATGGTCCCTAAACTCCCACTATCTCTCTTGAAACCTTTTTATACACATCAAACATTTTGGAGAGTGTGTGGTTATTGTTCACTACATAGTTTACAATAAACTTAGTGAACCATTAGGATAGGGACATAAAGGTGAAGTCCTAGCTTAGTTTCTGTCTCGTTAAGTGGTTTATCACTTCAACACTCAATGATTCAAAATCATCATAAGTCCATGTTGATGGACTATTTTTGTCAACCAACCATTATGTTCTAAACATAATTACAAACTTTCAAGAGTTGTTCAAGGCAACTCTCATTTCTTCATAAGTTCCTTTGTTCATATAACGAAGGAATAAGCATTGGTTGTTTGTGTTGTCCTCTTCATGATAGACATTTCTAACATGTTCTTCCAATGATACATTATCAATAGGAAGATTGTGAGGATGAGACTTCTTAGGTACATGCACAATCCATTTAAGACAATCTTTGGGATTGTGTTACCAAGTCCGGAAACTAAAACATTCTGCTTTTCTTTGTCAAGTTTTGGATAGCGTTTGCAAATATATTGGTAAACAAATACATAACGAATATAAATTGATTGATTTTAAGCCATTTGATTTGGGTCTTTAAATCAAATAGCACCACCCACTATTTTTGGCAAATTCCATATCCCTCATTGGAATTCGAGAGTTTTGGAGGAAACTCTTAGTAGGTTATGGGAGACTCACTATTACCAAGCCCACCTCACAATGATATGATGTTGGCTAGCATTAATAATAATGAGAGAGTACGCTTACTCATTTGCAACTAATGCAAGTACCCATCAATTTGGCCTCTAGAGAATGTTGCCTCACGATGATACGATGTTGGCGCCATTGCACTTAGTTAAGTCATTCCCACCATGCTTAGTTCGTGAAGGGGTTCAAGAATAGCCTCACGATGATACGATGTCGGCCATCCTCGTTGCCTACACTAACCTCATCAAGTATGTATATAGACTCCTCCTGAGTATAAGCATGCACTTTGTACTCCCCCATGATAGGGTGTAGCCGGTGTACAAGTCATAAACGATTGGAGCCTACCACGGTGGAAGGCCACGAAAGAGTGTTCTAAGCACTCTCACGCTTTTCAACTTAATAATGGTTTGGTTGAGGGTTTTAGGTCTCATCACATATAAGTATTCATTTTAATCTACATTAAAACAATTTTGGTCCTATTACAACTATAGGTCCATTTGTTTTTAGTTGTATATAATACTCCCACTATGCTTATAAAACGGTTTTTAAAGCAAGAGTATATGATACTACTAACATAAGGTTTGCATTCATTTGATGGACTATATAGTTGCCTTAGGGCCTTAGGATGACTATGAACCTTTGTTTAGATTCAACACGAGCCTAGTGTTGAATCTCGGACTAGGGATGGAGATTGATTTTAGTTACGCGTTTAATCAAATTAAGGCGTGTTGTTCCTAGGGGCGTTGGACCCAACTACTTCATTTTCATGCATATCAAATAAAGCAAGAAAGAAGTACTTCAAAGTAAAAGAGAGCTTATGCTCTTTACAACATTTGCATAAAACAAATTACTTTAAAGTAAAGAAGAGCTTATGCTCTTTTACAACATTTGATCAAATCAAATTACAACCAAAATTAATCTACACATTCTCATGGTTCAAACAAATTTGAAACGGCCTTTCACATAGCTCAATTATCGTAGGCTTAGGTTCATAATCACCCTTTAATTAATCAACACTTTAATTAATTAAATTGAATGCAACATTTTCATTTGGTTTTTGTATCCATAAAATTGATTTAAATGGAGCTAAATGAAATGAAAATCCAATTCTCATTTAAAGAGACAAAACAATTTTTGTTCCCTACTTAATTTGGGCCATCATGCAATAACCACAACTTTTTGGGCTATATTGCGAAACACAAACTTTTGGGGTCACTTTGTAAAAACACAAAAGTCCACTACTTCATGTAATTACAACTAGAACCCAAAAATTTCAACAAATAAAAAAAGTTCATTAAAGGAGCAAAACAATTTGTCCTTTAACGTTTTTGGGCCTTAACGTAAAAACGTAAACTTTTGAGCCAAAGTGCAAATACACAAAAGTATCAAAACTTTATGTAATTGAATAAAAGACCCAAAAATACCCTATTCTATTAGGGTGGCCGGCCATGATAGAAAAAATATGATTTTTACAAAGTTTTTGTAAGTGGGTTTTATTAGGTGAGGTAAAGATGAAATATTTTGAATTTATGTTAAACTTTTAAAAAAGTTTGTCTACCATTATAACCATTAATTGAATTTATGTCAAACTTTTAAAAAAGTTTGTCTACCATTAAAACCATTAATAATACTTTACAAATAATCATCACCCACTAAAATCACCCACTAAAATTAAACCAAAACTTTATGTAAAAACATAAAACATTTTGAATCAAAACTTCAAAACTTTTTGTTCTTGGCAAGAACTTCAAGAACATTGAAGAACACTCATGAAAACTCATAATAGCTCCATGAATGTTTTCACTCACCAAAACTCAAATTTTCATCACTCAAAAGAGGGTTAACATCCTAGGGTACTTAGGGGTTCCAAAAGTCACTTTAAAACCATTTTAACAAGACAAACATGAACCCAAAAAATCACCCTTTGGATTTGGCCGAATTTCCCAAAAAACATGGCACCAAATTTTAGCTCCAAAATTCATGCTCATATGAACTACATCTACAACATTTGAGATGGCAAATTTTCTAACAAAATTTACATTCAAAGAAACAAGAATAAAGCTTGTAACATATTACAACTTTTAAATCAAAAACTATGAACTACAAAACCCAAAATGATTCACCAACTACTAGACCTAGGCTCTGATACAACTTGAAGGAAATTTTGTGAAAAACATGTTCATTTGAATAACATCATATAGCATGCAATTAACAATTAAAGGCGGAATCATGCTTTCATGCATTCAAAAACAAAACATCTACCATGAAATTCAAAGCCTAGTAGATTCCTCTTTGCATATGCAAAGGATAATCACCCAAGAGATAGGGCCTTCATTCCTTGCTTCTTAGCTCCATGGATTTGGTTAGAAGAATAGGTTCTCCAAGTTCCCAAAATTGAGAACCTCTAAAGATTCTACACCAAGGTTGGATTGGAGAGGAAATGAGTGACCTTGAGGAAATAGAATTGCTAGACAATATCCCCCAAGGTGGTTGGCCTCTTAGAGAGAAATGGAAGCTTTGTGTTCTCACCAATTTTCTCTAAAATCAACAACTTATGAATTTTAGGTTATAAAGTTCTTTATATAGTCACTTCTTTAAATGACCTAAAGAACCAAAAACCCTAATTCAACACTAAATGGATATGGGCTTTTGGGCCTTTGTGAATCTTTATTCATTAAGTTGTCATACAACTTAAGTCAATGGGCTTTGACGTTCGAAGCCCATTGGGCCTTAAGGTCCAAAACTATCCCGAGGTCTTTAACGAACTTATTCGTTTGATTAATTAACATATTAATTAATCCTTGCCATAAATAATTAAACCATTTAATTCATCTCCTTTGTTTCTTCAATCTCCACCTTACTCGGTGTACGATACATTAGGTTCCTTTTAGCGAGGCAGTGGGCGATTAAAACCATTTTACATCGATTGTGAATTGAAACTTACTTTCAATTCTCCCTTTAGTGATTACACACGTTTAGGGCTTCCACAAACCATGAGTGACCCCTAGCAGCATATCATGGCTACCCAAGCTAATCAGAAGAGGTAGAGAACCTATTCAGTTTAGGATTACAAATGCAATACGGTCTTTCTCTAATCTAATACTCTTGACCACATTGTTTGGTTTGATAGTTTATTTATTCATGTCTACTATCCAATGTGATTCATTTGCATTTTATGATTACCTTGAATGTGATTTGGAACGCATTCCCCAATCTCATTCATACTCTGGCCATAGATTTTAATCATATCATAGAGTATTCTCCCTCAAGCCAATTGAAGGTTAGAGATCCCTTGTTGCGCATTCACTTGTCTCCATGACTAAGTGGCTTAACCCCAATGATGTCGTGGACACCCCGATGGGGTGACTTTGGCATAATCAAAGATCAAGGACTTAACCACAAGACAACAACTGTGATGCCTCAGGTCAAAGGACTAATTTGCATTATCCCAAACATGAGTTCTCATGTGACATGAGTATGAGAACTCCTCGTTGATCGTGTTCAGTGAACTCATTCTCTATTGAGCACCTACGTACTTGTCTTGATGTCACACACACCAATGACTCGAGACTAGTCACTCTCCCTGAGAGAAGACATAGCACGTACTGATCTTATCGGACTGTCAATGCCCAATTGGCAATCCTATGATCAGGAACGTTTAGGATGTGTCTACGAAAGAATGGTCTCATTAATCTAACTACATTAGATTGCATTCTTCCAATCACATATTCCTTGGACTTTATCGTTTAAGCATATAACATTTATATGAGACGCCTCAAACAATAATGTTTGCCTTTTATATGTAAACTAGATTAGTTTAACATGTGAAATATCCGTAAAGTATCATCATATGAATGGCTTTAGGGCACATTTCCAACATAATGGATATGGAATGGGGTAATAGTGTTTAAGGTGGATGGGAGGGTGCGGCAAAGGTGTATGATGGTCAGGAATTATGGATGTATGGTGATGAAGTTGCGGCAGAGAACAAGGATGAATTTCTGGTGTGATTTAATGTATATGAGAGGTGGTTCTTCGGCCAAGGGGTTAACATGAGTATATATAGGCACTTAAAACCCTAGGGTAATCAGATATGGACTTGGATAACCCAAATCCACAAGGAAAAAGGCTTAGAAATTAGAATCCACAAGGGAAAAGGTCCACAAGGTGCGGCAGGTTTGGATAGGGTAAGATAAGGCTTCTAGAAAGCCTTGCAAGGCAAGGAAAAGGGTTCTAGAAAGGGATAAGTGCGGTAAGGATTAGGGGAAAAAGGATAGGGCTTCTAGAAGCCCAAAACCAAGAGGAAATAGGACCTAACCCACGGCAAGGATAAGGAAATGTTCTAAAACCTTTCTTTGTGTCTTCCAACGCATAGGAACCTTCTAATGCTGCTGAAACTTAAGGCCATTTAGGTTTAAGAAAGATCAACCCAAAATAGCAACTTTAAGGCTTAACTTTCCTACTTCAAGTAGGAAACCTCGTTTGAGTAGGAATCTTCATTCTTCTAGGAATCCATCTTCAACTAGGAATCCCTCGTTGATTAGGAATCCTTCTTCAATTAGGACTCCTTCTTGGGCTAGGAATCCTCAACTCTTCAAATCTTCAATTTCGTCCAAACATTTTGTTCCAAGCATGTGCTTATTCAATCCAAGCTCACTTTTGCTCCAAAAAGCTCCAAATTGCATTGATTTGCACACTTTGCCCTTAAAACTTGAAAACACATGAAACTAGCTTAAAAGACTAATTTAACTAAGAAAACACAACGTAAATGCACAAGAACAAGCTCACTAAGTCGCATAAATACGCTCCTATCAAATCCCACGAAAATTGCATAAAAACACTTGTTTACCCCCCCCCCACACTTAAAGCAAACATTGTCCTCAATGTTTCAAACATAAACTCACAGAAAACAAACAAACAAATCACGAACTAAGCAAAGCAAAATGAAAGCAGTAAAGAGAAGGGTTTAGAAACGCAAATCTGGTTTTGGAATGAAAAGCCATATTCTCCTTGGTTGAATGCATGGGTTGCCTCCCAAGAAGCGCTTGCTTTAACATCTTGCAGCCGGACGAATCTTTTTCAAACTGCATTAGAGCCCACGGCATGGAGAGGTATCTCCTCCACGACATGCTCAACAAACCTCTCATAGTATGGCTTCAAACGGTGCCCATTCACCTTTGAATTCTTGCCCAGTTTTCAAGCTTTTGATTTGGACTGCACCATGAACAAAAACATTAGTAATAACAAACGCACCAACCCACATTGAACGTAACTTACCAGGGAATAAACGAAGACGGGAATTGAATAGTAACACTTTCTGCCCTATTGAGAATGTTTTGCCTCGAATCACACCAACCCACATTGAACGTAACTTACCAGGGAATAGACGAAGACGGGAATTGAATAGTAACACTTTCTGCCCTATTGAGAATGTTTTTCCTCGAATCATCTTGTCATGGAATGTCGTGGTCTTCTCTTGGTAAATTCGAGCATTCTCATAAGCGTCATGCCTAATCTCTTCAAGTTCACTCAATTGAAGCTTTCTATGAATTCCAGCTTGGTCCACGTTCAAATTGAAGGTCTTGATAGCCCAATGTGCCTTGTGTTCTAATTCCACGGGAAGATGGCATGGTTTGCCATAAATGAGCCGAAATGGAGACATACCAATGGGTGTTTTGTAAGCCGTACGATACGCCCACAGTGCAGCATCTAAACGTAAGCTCCAATCTTTCCTATTTGGCCCAACGGTCTTCTCCAAAATCTGCTTGATTTCTCTATTGGAAACCTCGGCTTGACCATTTGTTTGGGGGTGATAAGGCGTTGAAACCTTATGCGTCACATTGTACTTCTTAAGCAGCGCCTCAATGGTTCAATTGCAAAAATGAGATCCCCCATCACTTATGAGCACCCTAGGCATCCCAAATCTGGAAAAGATGTTAGATTTCACAAAATCTGCAACAACTTTAGAATCGTTAGTTCGGGTGGCTTTTGCTTCCACCCACTTTGAAACATAATCAACCGCAAGTAAAATGTAATTGAAACCAAAAGATGAAGGAAAAGGACCCATAAAATCGATACCCTGATAGGAGCATATTTATGCGCCTTAGTTAGCTAGTTCTTATGCATTTCCATGGTGTTTTCTTAGTTTAAGTAGTCTTTTAAGCTAGTTTTATGTGTTTTCAGGTTTTAAGGCCAAAGGATGCAAGAAGATGCATTTTGGAGCTTTTTGGAGCAATATGGAGCTTGGAACGCATGTCACATATTTGGAGCCAAGGTTTGGACGAATTTGAAGACTTGAAGATGACGATTCCTACTTGAACAAGGTTTCCTAGTTGAAATAGGAAAGTGCTTACATGAACGAAGGATTCCTAATCAACGAAGGATTCCTAATTGAAGATGGATTCCTACTCACATGAGGATTCCTAGAAGAACAAGGATTCCTACTCCAAGAAGGATTCCTACTTGAAATAGGTAAGTTAAGCCAAGGTTTCCTACTTTGGTTTGACCTTTCCTAAATGTTCCTAAGTCTTATCAACTTTGAAGGCTTCCTAAGCATTTTAGGACATCAAATACACCTCCCTTGCACCATATCAACCCTTGCCGCACCTCACATACCCTTTCCACATTTTCCTCTTCCTTGCCGTGCAAGGGAGAGGGTCCTTTCCTGATTTTGAGCATTAAAACACATTCCTAATATGTTTTAAACCCTAGCCGCATATTTCCTTGACCTTTCCTTTTATTTTCTGATTTGTTTCCTAATTCTAGAATCCTTAGACTTAATTTCTGATTTCCTAATCAACCTAGGGTTTTAATTTCTGTTTTCCTTTAAATAAAACTCTTTGTTGCAGCCACAAAACATTCCACACACATCCATACAACTCCATTCACGCCAAATTTCATCTCTCACCTCTTGCCGTGCCCATCCTTCACCCAAATCCATATTTTCTGACCCCAAACCCCCCTAGCCGTGCCATACACCCATCCTAGACACTTTTCCACCATTCTACATCATCCAAAACCATCCATAACCATCTCCATACCTTGTGCCGCAACAAGAAGGAAGAAGGAGTGCCTTTGAATGTGCTTGCTAGTCTATTGCAGATTGCTGGAACTTTTAGGTGTGATCTTTCTTATGTTTTCAATGTTTCAATTCAATAAACCTTGTGTTGTGAGTATGAGGAACTAAAAACCCTTAGTTGGGGGGTGATTCGAAACCATGTATATGCTTGCAATATGATTTGATTACATTCAGTTGTTATTTCATAAGTTGTGGTTTCAATTCGTTCATCTACTTGATTGATAACTTATTTGTGTATGTTGATTGAGAGTGCACGCTTAGTTTTCATGCATGAATATGATGCTAGATTATGAGGGAGTTTCACGTAATAGTTACAATCTTATAATCACAAGTAGTGAAGGTCGCTTATAAACGATCGCGTTGAATGAATTCTTGGCATTAGTTTCATGCTCATCATAGTAACGAATGCCTCGTCAACACTTATAGTTCTCATTGTGCTTCATGATTCTTGATTGTATCTTTATTGTGCTCATCACCTAAGGAACCTTTGAGGAATGCTTTGAATTGTTGTATGCGCTTTCCCATCCAATTCATTAACTTAAGGAGAACTTGAAGGTTAATTTAAGCGTATCTAATTAACTTGGGGTGTTGAGTTTCATAATTTATTGGAAGAACAACTGAAAATCGTTTTGTTTGCAAGTGTGTCATGTGTGGAGAAGAACCTCCTAACTAGCCTTTTATCCATCCTTTTCATCCAAAACGTTTTACAATCTGTTTTGTTTTAAAGTTTCTGTTTTGTTTTCAATTTTCGTCCAAAACAAATCCCCCTTTATTTTGAAGTCTCATATTAGTTAGAAAGTGATTTAGTTTTTGTTTTTAAGTGTTTTGGTTCAAGTTATAACTCAATTTCGTCCAAATTTGTGTTTGTGCTCAAAACTGCGCAGAAAGTGTTTTTAAGGCAGTTTTGAGTGTTTGTTTGCTGTTTTGAGTCTTTTGGTTTGTTTTAGTGTTTCAAACTTTAGTTTTACATTCTTTGAGTCTAGTTTAGTGTTTTAAACTTTGTTTTTACGTTTCTAAGTCAGTTTTCAAGTGTTTAGCAATCCCTCCTAATCCCCGGTTTAAGAACGATCCCTACTTATCCATACTACAATTGTCAACAAGAGGGTTTAATTTGTGTGTTTAGTTAATTTACGCATCATACCCCAAACATCAAAAATTTCAACAACAAGGATGGGAGTCTGCGGCATTTGGTCTCTTTGGCCTATATTTCCTGTCCTTTGGTAACGATCACATGTTATGCAAAAAACTCTAGCATCTTTAAACAAAGTAGGCCAATAAAATCCACATTCAAGAAAAAGTTGTCCTTTGGGTGCCAAAATGACCCCCACATGCATAGGTGTGACAGAAACTTAAAATTGAATGAAATTCGGACTCATGCACACACCTACGTAGAATCTGATCTGGGCAATATTTTCACAAGTATGGGTCATCCCAAACATAAAATCTAGCATCCTTTTTAAGTTTATCACGTTGGAACTTGTTTAGAGTGTTGGGAACTTGTTTAGACACCAAATAGTTGACCAAATCGGCATACCAAGGCTCACTTACCTGAATGGACAGTAGCTGCTCATCCGGAAACGTTTCTGGAATGGGAATGGACTCCTCTTCACGCACCATTCGACTTAGGTGGTCAGCCACCACGTTTTCACTCCTCTTCTTGTCCTTAATTTCAATATCTAACTCTTAAAGTAGAAGCATCCAATGAATAAGTCTTGGTTTAGCTTCCTTCTTCGTGAACAAGTACTTCAAAGCTGCATGATCAGTGAAAACAATGATTTTAGTGACAATTAAATAAGATTGAAACTTATCTAATGCAAATACTGATAGGAGCATATTTATGTGACTTAGTTAGCTTGTTTCTTGGCATTTATGTTGTTAGTTCGTAGTTATTTTAGTATTTTAAGCTATTTTCGTGTGTTTGTAGGTCCAAAGGGTTAATGTGGCAAAGAAGTGCATTTTGGAGCATTTTGGAGCATTTTTGGGCATGGAATGGATAGCAGCATATGCTTCGAGCAAAAGGAATGGACGAAATTTGAAGTTTGTGCATCATCCTCTCCCTATAAATAACCATTTTAGCACACTCATTTCACCCAACACATCCATTCACCTACGACTACATCCACTCATTTCACCCAACACATCCACTCATTACAATCACCCAACACATTCACCTACCACTACACCCATTACATCCACTCATTACCACAACATTCACCCACTACACCCATTACATCCACTCATTACCACAACATACACCACTACCACCTTAATTAGATGGTGGTCCTCTCCCTAGCCTATAAATACATCCACCCTTCACCATAACTGGGGAGATCCATCAAAAGACACTACATTCACATCTCACAACTCCATACACTTACACTTTCATTCCTTGGCCGTGAGATCCATCCAAAGACACATTCTACACATTCCCACAACAAAAACACAATTCCATGCACCTTCATTTCCCTTTCCTTGCCGTGACCTCCATCCAACCTAAACACATTCAGCCATTCCCTTCCATATATCCATACGCATCCATCAAACCACACCTTGTGCCGCAACAAAAAGAAGAATGAGGACCCTTGGACGTGCTTGCCATTCAAGTTGGATTGTTGGAGCGTTTTTAGGTGTTTTCATTCTTTTGTTTTCAATGTCTAAATTTGTTTATCTTTGCTTTGTGAGTATGAGGAACTAAACCCCCCCTTAGCTAGGGGGAATTCAAAACCATGTTCATGCTTGCAATATGATTTGATTACTTTCAGTTGTGAATTGAATTTACTTATCCATTTGAATTAAAACAGATTTGTGTATGTTGGTTGAGAGTGCACGCTTAATTTTCATGCATAAATCTGATGCTAGGATATAAGGGAGTTTCACCTAATCGTTATGAACTTATATTCACAAGTAGTGAAGGTTGCTCGTCACAACCGTGTTAAGTAAATTCTTGGCATAAGTTTCATGCAATTCATAGTTACAAGTGTTTCGTCAATGCTTATGATTTTCATAGAACTTAATGATTCTTGCTTGTATCTCTATTATGCAATTCATGTAGGGAACTTGTGGAATGCCTTGGGTTGTTGTATGCAATCATCCAATTCAATGAAATTAGGAAAATCTGAGGGTTAATTAGTGCAATTCACAGTTAATCTGGGGCGTTGAGAATTCGTAGTTTATTGAAAAGCAACTAGAAATCGTTTTGTTTGCAAGTGTGTCATGTGTGGAGAAGAACCTCCTAGCTAGCCTTCCATCCATTCAAGTTACTCAAATTCGTCAAAACCAAAACCCCCTTTTGGTTCGAGAATTACTTGACACACAAATTAAACCCTCTTGTGACAATTGTAGTATAGATGTAAGTAGGGTATCGTTCTAAACCGGGGATTAGGAGAGCTTGCTAAAACCTCTCAAAACTAATTTAAAAACATAAAAACAAAGTTAAAAGAAATGTAAACAAAAGACTTTTAAGACAAGAAAGTAAAAGGGGGGATTTGGTTCTTGTGAAGTGAAAGTAAAACAAATAACTAAAACTTAAAAACTATGGATGATGGGCTTTAGCTAGAGGGTTCTTCTCCACACATGTCTTGCTTGCATACAAAACGATTTCCAATTGTATTTCAATAACTTATTAATTCTCAATGCCCCAAGTTAATTAGGTACGCTTAAATTAACCCTCAGATTTTCCTACTTTTATTGAGTTGGATGATTGCATACGACAACCCAAAGCATTCCTCACAAGTTCCCTACATGAATTGCATAATAGAGATACAAGCAAGAATCATTAAGTTCTATGAAAATCATAAGCATTGACGAGGCACTCGTTACTATGGAATACACATGAAACTTATGCCAAGAATTTACTTAACGCGATTGTGACTAGCAACCTTCACTACTTGTGAATATAAGTTCATGACGATTAGGTGAAACTCCCTTATATTCTAGCATCAAATTCATGCATGCAAACTAAGTGTCGACCCTCAATCAACATACACAAATCAGTTTTTATACGAACGGATAAGTAAGTGGAATTCATAACTTATGAAACGCAATTAAAAGTAATCAAATCATATTGCAAGCATGGACATGTGTTTCGAATCCCCTCCTAGCCAAAGGGGGGTTTAGTTCCTCATTATTACAAAACAAAGATAAACAAATTTAAACATTGAAAAACAAAGGAAAGAAAGCACCTAAACGTTCCAACGATCCATGTTGGATAGCAAGCGCGTCCAAGGACTTTTCTCCTTCTCTTTGCCGCAACAACAAGGTTGGAATGATGTTGAAGGGTTGGTTATTTGGAGGAATGGATGGGAAGGGGTTTAGAGATGTAGGGAGAGGCAAGGCAAGGCTTGGAGAATGGTTTATTTTCTTCATGATCAATGAGGTTGCTGCCATGGGTATTTATAGGGAGAGGATGGACTTGTTTTTTATGGTGGGTTAGGTCTTGAATCATCCACACACTTTCCTAATGGGTTAGGTATTGAATCATCCACACACTTTCCTAATGGGTTAGGCATGGTTTTGAGTGGAGTTTTGGTCAATCCTTCTAGAAACCTATCCCTTCAACTTGTATTTGTTTCACCATATTTTTAGCATGTTCCTAGCTTCTTTTGACTTCAAATTCGTCCATCCATCTAGCTTGGATCATAAGCAATCCATCTTGGGCCCAAAAACACTCCAAACTACTCCAAATTGGCTCAAAATGCACCCTTAGCCCATAAAACCTACAAACACACGAATTTAGCTTTAAATACTATTATAAATACTAAATAATTACCAAAATGTAAGAAAACAAGCAAGCTAAGTCGCATAAATATGCTCCTATCAAATTCCCCCACACTTAGCTTTTGCTAGTCCTCGAGCAAAACAAAACGAAACAAGTAATCAAATGAATCAAAAACAAGTAAAACACAACCTCAACCTTCCAACAATCGCCTCAGGGATTTCCAATGCACATGACATGTTAAAAAAAATCATCATTCCGACAGATTTTGGCCATCATTACGCTTTAAGCACATACTTAATCATAGTCACAACTTACTAGTTCACATTTAGCCAATTAAAACGATGTTTGGAATATAGTAACATGCCTTAGAGAATTTCCTCAATTCCTTACTTAGATATGCACTCTATTTTCACTCCGATTTTCTAGCTACACACCCTACATTGGTTATATGTGAGAAGATTGATGTAAATATGAAAACGAATGCTCACATACATATATAACAAGAAAAGCATTTTCTGGAGTTAAATAACATGTTTAGATATGATCTCATGAATGGAATGCTACTACTTAGATGCGAGAACCAGTGACACCATATGCTCAAACCAAATTCAAACTCCACATATTGAAACACACAACACTCAAGATAGAAGTTAAGGGTTGCAACGGGGCTTGGGGTATTGGTTAACAAAGAAAGGATAGGGAAAACAAACGTTCTTCAAGCAATAGTAAACAAAATAATGAAATTGAACTTTAGAATTCACTTAGATTGCAGAAATTAACTTTAAAACACAAGGGGAAGACTTAGACAACTCCTTAGGGTCGAATTCATTGTTTTGGACCCTTACTTCAACAAACAATACTTTGGAACACTTTTTCACATCTTTTCAACTCTTTTTTTTTCATACTTTTCATACTTTTTTCTTTATTTTTTTTTTCTTTCTACCCGTGCCTATGGCACACAATTGACAAAATAAAAACTTCCCCCACACTTGGTTTCTGCCATAAAGGAATTCAATTTGCATCATGCTTACTATACTTTAAGAACGAGGGTATGGATAGTCCTAATCTAGGCTAGGTGAGGGTAATGTGGGTTAACAAAGAAAAGGCTAAACAAGGCTCAATGGGGTTAACACCTACAAAACATAATGACATAGGGATTCACGGCTTTTTGGCTAAGGTGGTGGTCACTACACAACTTTATCTTGAATATGTGTTTATGCTAATCAATAACATGCTTTGAATGAAATGGGCATGAGTTCTAGTGTTTGGAACTAAATGATGAAACGCCTTCTAAGTAGCAACCAAGCAAAGAATAATGAGATCATGCAACGACTTTAGAAAACAAAGAATGCACAGATTTTAACTCTCCAAATAAGCGTTTAGGCTCAAGTCTCACAAGGTTGTAGCGTTAGTTTGAGTTCCTTCCTTCAAGCATGTTACAAAAACTGATTTTTCCTTTATGATTGCATGTGAATTCATAAGTTATAACCACAACCAAGCATAAACAAAGAGTAAATCAAACTTTCATCCATGTTAATCACTTTCTTTAACAGCCATGCAATTACAAACCGAATCCTCATCATTGTGTTGGAAGGTACCCTAAGACACAAACAAACACAGAAAAACAACTCTTTTTGGGTTTTTTAAAACAATTTTTCAAATTTTTATGATATTTTCGGATTTCTAAGTCAAAACACACTAAAACACACCAAAACAGCTTAAAAACACCTACAAACAGCAAAGAACAACATTAGAAGTTAAGGGTGATAAAATCCCACGAATTTGCATCAAAAACACTTTAGTTACCCCCCCCACACTTAAATCAAACATTGTCCTCAATGTTGCAAGCATAGACTAACACAAAAAACAAACAAACAAACAAAACAGCAACTAAGCAATTTAACATGAAAACAACAACAAAGAGACGGGTTTAGGAACGCAAATCTGGAATTTGGAGTGCTCTCTAGGTCTTCCTTTGTTGCATGCATGGGTTGCCTCCCAAGTAGCGCTTTCTTTAACGTCTTGAAGCCGGACGAAGAACACAATCATGCCCCATTGGAGCCCACGACATGGAATTGATCCTTGAACGGAAGGTGATACGTGAAGTGATCCGGCAATGGTTTAAATTCGAGACTGGGTGCCTGAATCATTAACAACATGTAAGTATAAAACTTAATGGAAAGTGGAGTAGATGACTTACTTTTTCGTTCCGTTAAGAACTCAAGGACGAACACCACTTCTTCGAAAGTTTCAGGGACTTTGAATTTGGCCAGATTTACTACGATGGTTGTGATTTGTCCCGTGTCATCAAACTCAACTTCCTTGGGCTTTGTTGTTTCAAATACGTCATCTTTGATGAATTCTTGATATTCTCCAACCACTACTTTCTCCTGAATCATTCTTCTTGGTGTACAAAGTCCTTTGAACAATTCAACACAATCTAGACCTTGCTTTGTTGCACCAAGAATTGGAATATAATTTTGCACCTTGGGAAGAGCTTCCACAATTTCTTTTTCACTCTCTTCTTGCTTGGGAATCAAAAATCTGAGAGGAAAAGGGACATTGGGTGGAATGGGGTTAGAATTAATTGAATTTGGAACCACCTTACCTGTGTTGGACGGCATAGTAACTCTAGGAGGCTGCGGCAAGGGTTGTTCTACCTTTGCCGTGGGTGTGTCTTCTTCCTCCTCCTCAATTAGCAGCTGTTCGTCCTCCTTTTGGCTTGGTTTGGACGTTTTTGGGCTTGTTCCAACCTCCATGCCACTTTCCAAAATGATATCATCATGGATTTCAAAATCTTCCTTCAAATTTTCAATAGTTGAGTTGGAGAGTTCACTTTGCTCTTGAATTTGTGCCATGAACTCCATAATCTCTCCCATTTGATTCTTCAATTTACCCAACTTCTTGTCTTGATTTTGTTGATCCTGCGCCAAAGAGGTTAGTACATCAAGAATTTGATCACTATCCATGGACATACTTGAATTCGATTGGAATTGTTGTGGGGGATGCAGCGGTGGTTGCATAGGCGTGGTGTAGAACTCCTCATATGGCTGCCAATATGCATCTTGTTGAGCCTCCTTGGCTTGATTTTGTGAGCCCTGCACCAAAGAATTTAATTCATTAAGAATTTGATTATAATATATTGACGAACCTGAGTTTAATTGAGCATATTGTATATGAGGTTGTGGTGGCTGCATAGGTCTTGAATAGAACTCCTCATATGGCTGCCAATATGCTTCGTGTTGAACTGGTTGAGGTTCCCACCACATAGAGTTTGAATGATCACTCCAATCAAATGTAGGGATACTTTGTCTTGTGGTCCTTTCGACATATTGCGACAATTGAGAAGTAAGATTCGCCATTTGAGCTTGAATGCTAGAAAAATCCATGTCCTACTTCTCTAGTACCTTAAATCAAAGAAAGAGAACTAAATCAAATATCAAGAGTAAAATAAACAAAACAAAACCAAATAAGAAACTAAAAACAACAGACATGAAAAGAAACAAAGTCAGTAACTAAAACAAATGACACGAAAAAGAAACAAAAAGAAACAACGGGGGATTAGCAAAGTTGCTAATCCCCGGCAACGGCGCCAAAATTTTGATGCGAAATATATAAGCACTCAAATTAAACCCTCTTGTGACAATTGTAGTATAGATGTAAGTAGGGTATCGTTCTAAACCGGGGATTAGGAGGGCTTGCTAAAACCTCTCAAAACTAATTTAAAAACATAAAAACAAAGTTAAAAAAAATGTAAACAAAAGACTTTTAAGACAAGAAAGTAAAAGGGGGGATTTGGTTCTTGTGAAGTGAAAGTAAAACAAATAACTAAAACTTAAAAACTATGGATGATGGGCTTTAGCTAGAGGGTTCTTCTCCACACATGTCTTGCTTGCATACAAAATGATTTCCAATTGTATTTCAATAACTTATTAATTCTCAATGCCCCAAGTTAATTAGGTACGCTTAAATTAACCCTCAGATTTTCCTACTTTTATTGAGTTGGATGATTGCATACGACAACCCAAAGCATTCCTCACAAGTTCCCTACATGAATTGCATAATAGAGATACAAGCAAGAATCATTAAGTTCTATGAAAATCATAAGCATTGACGAGGCACTCGTTACTATGGAATACACATGAAACTTATGCCAAGAATTTACTTAACGCGATTGTGACTAGCAACCTTCACTACTTGTGAATATAAGTTCATGACGATTAGGTGAAACTCCCTTATATTCTAGCATCAAATTCATGCATGCAAACTAAGTGTCGACCCTCAATCAACATACACAAATCAGTTTTTATACGAACGGATAAGTAAATTGAATTCATAACTTATGAAACGCAATTAAAAGTAATCAAATCATATTGCAAGCATGGACATGTGTTTCGAATCCCCTCCTAGCCAAAGGGGGGTTTAGTTCCTCATTATTACAAAACAAAGATAAACAAATTTAAACATTGAAAAACAAAGGAAAGAAAGCACCTAAACGTTCCAACGATCCATGTTGGATAGCAAGCGCGTCCAAGGACTTTTCTCCTTCTCTTTGCCGCAACAACAAGGTTGGAATGATGTTGAAGGGTTGGTTATTTGGAGGAATGGATGGGAAGGGGTTTAGAGATGTAGGGAGAGGCAAGGCAAGGCTTGGAGAATGGTTTATTTTCTTCATGATCAATGAGGTTGCTGCCATGGGTATTTATAGGGAGAGGATGGACTTGTTTTTTATGGTGGGTTAGGTCTTGAATCATCCACACACTTTCCTAATGGGTTAGGTATTGAATCATCCACACACTTTCCTAATGGGTTAGGCATGGTTTTGAGTGGAGTTTTGGTCAATCCTTCTAGAAACCTATCCCTTCAACTTGTATTTGTTTCACCATATTTTTAGCATGTTCCTAGCTTCTTTTGACTTCAAATTCGTCCATCCATCTAGCTTGGATCATAAGCAATCCATCTTGGGCCCAAAAACACTCCAAACTACTCCAAATTGGCTCAAAATGCACCCTTAGCCCATAAAACCTACAAACACACGAATTTAGCTTTAAACACTATTATAAATACTAAATAATTACCAAAATGTAAGAAAACAAGCAAGCTAAGTCGCATAAATATGCTCCTATCACCTTTACCTTGTTGAGTCATAGTAGTTAGAAACTGATTTAGTTTGTGTTTTTAAGTGTTTCGAACCAAGTTAAAACCAAAATTCGTCCAAAAGTATGTTTAGAGTCCAAATCTGCCTAGTTTGTGTTTTTAGGCAGATTTGAGCGTTTTTAGCTTGTTTTGAGTCTAGTTGGATTTTATGACACGGGAAAAGTCATAACTCTCAAAACCCCAAATCTGGCCAAGTCCCATATCCCTGCAACCTTCAAAGATGTGGTGTTCGTAATTGAGTTTGTGTTGGAGCAAGCAAGTAAGCCATCTTCTCAACCTTCGATTTTATTATATACTAACTTGCTGATTTTGATGATTCAGGCACCTACACTAGAATTTAAACCATTGCCGGATCACGTCAAGTATCACCTTCCATTCAAGGATCAATTCCATGCTATGGGCCCTATCCAAGTTTATAAGGAAGTTTCGTCCGGCTGGAAGACGTTAAAGCAAGCGCTTCTTGGGAGACAACCCATGTATTCAAATAAGGAAGATTTTTTAATTGCTCCACGATTGGTTTTGCGTTCCTAAAAACCTTCCCTTTTCTGCAGTTTTATTTTGCCATGATTGTCATTTTTATTTGTTGCTTGTTTAATTGTTTTTGGTGTGGGTTTATTTTTGAAACATTGACAGATATGCAAGGTATTTTTACATTCATTTTCATAAAAAAAGGGAACATTAAGCAGAAAAATATAAGAGAGAGCCTTCACAAAGGCTGCTTAGGAGAAGTTTCAGTAGTCGGCGGAGCCTCAGCAGTCGGCGGAGCCCCAGAAGGATGAGGCATCGGAGGTTGATCATTTGGAGCTTCATTACGTGGTACAGCCCCAGAAGACGAAGGCATATGCTGTTGGAACAAACCCACAAACCTTTGATGATCAAGTAAAATCTAACCATCAGATTCCTGCATCTGGTCAATCTTCCTCTTCATGTTTATAGCATAGTTATGTGCGAGCCTATGCAACTGTTTATTCTCATGCTTGAGCCCTTTAATCTTCTGTTTGAGACTCATTACTTCAGCCGCCAATGATTCAACTTGACGGGTTCGAGCAAATAAGCGTTAGGCCATATTAGACACAGAACCTGCACACTGCACACTGAGAGCCAGATAATCCTTAACAGCCAACTCATCAGACCGTTTGGAAAGTAATCTGTTATCTTTGGGAGTGACAAGGCTCCGGGCCACCACCGCAGCGGTCATATCATTCTTCATCACCAAATCCCCAACGGTAAGAGGACCAGTAGGGGATATGAAGGATGGGCGCCATATGTTGTCTGGAAAAGGCATGGCTGCCTTTTCACCAAGGTTCAAGTCAAAACGACGGTCAGAGGGGGCAGACATTTTCAAAGGTGTTGAAGAAAGAATAGGTCGGACAACTCAAGATCTTAGAAGTGCAAGAACGAAGTTTCTACAGGCAGAAATTCAAGTGTGCTTTGAAACATACTGCGTGCCTCTATAAAAATCAGCACTCGACGGGATTTCAAATATCGAAGAAGCGAGCTCAGAAATTGAAGAGGCGCTAGCTTTCTCAAATGCTGGGCTTGCTCAGAAATCACGGGCCATTCTTCTTTTCCAAATTTGTCCGCACTTGTCACATGCAAACTCTGCACTTGACGGAGCTCAGAACTCGAAGAGGCGAGCTCAGAACTCGAAGAGGCAAGCTCAGAAATCGGAGAGGCATCTGCTTTTCCAGACGTGTTAGCATTTGTCACATGCACACTCAGCTTTGCGGAAATCACGGGCAGTTTGTTGAAGCGCCGATTCCAGATATCGAAGAGGCACTTGCTTTTCCAGATGTGTTAGCGCCTGTCACATGCACACTCAACCTTGCACAAATCACGGGCAGTTTGTCGAAGTGCCGATTCCAGATATCGAAGAGGCACTTGCTTTTCCTGACATATCAGCGCCTGTCACATGCACACTCAGCCTTGCGGAAATTACGGGCAATCTGTCGAAGATTTCTTGTGAAGTAGAAAGCACGTGAAGTTTACTGTTAAAACATCTAACGGTTGCCGACAAGAGTGAAAGAATAGTACCGGTTATTAATTCCTATAAATGTCAACCTTCACCCTCCATTGCAAGGCAGACATACATAACCTTTCTTCATCTCCGAGAATGCCTTCCCAACGAAGCCTCTCGAGTCACTCAGTGTTCCTTATTCCTTGGGGTACCTCTGCAAACAACTCATCCAAAGCAAAAGTATTTCATATCATGAAGGTTGAAAGCAAGAGTATCTCATATCATGTTTTCTCGTTGTCCTTCTCCTTGTCGTTGTTTTCACCTGCGGGACAAGGAGAAAGAAAGCAATCAGCCATCACTTGGTATCAATCTTCCGATCTGGAACTGACTGCCTGGAACCCCTTCCTGATTGCTTACCTAGCTGTGCTCTCGAGTACTCATCTCCAAAGTAAAAGAAACAAAACAAAACAAAATCAGTAACTAAAACAAAAGACACAAAAAAGAAACAAAAAGAAACAACGGGGATTAGCAAAGTTTCTAATCCCCGGCAACGGCGCCAAAAATTTGATGTGCAATATATAAGCACACAAATTAAACCCTCTTTTTATCAATTGTAGTAAGGAATGTAAGTAGGGATCGTTCTAGGCCGGGGATTAGGAGGGATTGCTAAATCACTTGAAAACAGACTCGAAAACGTAAAAACAAAGTTAAAACACTAAACTAGACTCAAAGAATGCAAAACTAAACTCTAAAACACTAAAACAAACCAAAAGACTCAAAATAGCACAAAAACACTCAAAACTGCCTTAAAACACAATCTGGGCAATTTTGAACACTAAACACAAAATTGGACGAAAATAGGTTATAACTTGACTCAAGACACTTAAAAACACAAACTAAATTGATTTCTAACTAGGATGACTCAACAAAATAAAGGGGGAATTGGTTTTGACGAATTTGAAAACAAAACAAAAACTTTGTAAAACAAAACAGATTGTAAAACGAATTTGGTTGAATTGAATGGATGGAAAGCTAGCTAAGGGGTTCTTCTCCACACATGTCACACTTGCATACAAAACGATTTCCAATAGCTTCTCAATAAACCATGAATTCCCAACGCCCCAGATTAACCGTGAACTGCACTAATTAACCCTTAGATTTTCCTAAAGTTATTGAATTGGATGAACTGCATACGACAACCCAAAGCATTCCTCACAAGTTCCTTGCATGAACTGCATAACAAATATACAAGCAAAGATCATTAAGTTCTATGAAAATCATAAGCATTGGCGAGGCACTTGTTACTATGAACTGCATGAAACTTATGCCAAGAATTTACTTAACACGATTGTGATCAACAACCTTTACTACTTTCGAATATAAGTTCATAACGATTAGGTGAAACTCCCTTATATCCTAGCATCAAACTTATGCATGAAAATTAAGCGTGCACTCTCAACCAACATACACAAATTAGTTCCTCATACGCACAAAGCGAAGATAAATAAATTTAAACATTGAAATCCAAAGAAAGAGAACACCTAAAACGCTCCAACTTGGCAGCAGGTGCATCCACGATTCCTCCTTCCTCCTTGCTGCGGCACAGAGACTTTGGATAGGTTTTTGGGTTATTAAATGGTGTAGAATGGATGGGGGATGTATGGTGGTGTTTAGGATTGATGGGTGGTGCGGCAAGGGGTGTTTAGGGGCAGGAAATATGGAGAATGGTGGTGGAGGGCTGCGGCAAAGGTAGGGGATGAATATCTGGCGTGAATTGTTGTGTATGAGAGGTGGTAATTCAGCCAAGGGGTGAATGAGAGTATATATAGGCACTTAAAACCCTAGGGTAATCAGATATGGACTTGGATAACCCAAATCCACAAGGAAAAAGGCTTAGAAATCAGAATTGAAAGGGAAAAAGGTCCAATAGTTGCGGCAGCAAAGGGAAACAATGGATAAGGCTTCTAGAAAGCCTTGCAAGGCAAGGAAAATAGATCTCCTTGCTGAAATTGGTGCGGCACTCCTTTAGGATAAGGCTAAGGTGTCCTAAAGTGTTTAGGACTCCTCTTTGTAGCTGAAACCTTTGCATATTAGGAATAGGAAAGCTTGTCTTGATCACTTCTTCTTCTTTTTGGATTCCTTTTCCTTTTTTGACTTGGAAAGCTTCTTTGTTGCTGAAACTTAAGGCCAATTAGGTTTAACTTTCCTACTTCAAGTAGGAAACCTTGATTGAGTGGGAATCTTCATTCTTCTAGGAATCCATCTTCAACTAGGACTCCTCCATTGATTAGGAATCCTACTTCATTTAGGAATCCTTCATTTAAGCACTTTCCTACTTCAACTAGGAAACCTTGTTCAAGTAGGAATCATCATCTTTAAGTCTTCAAATTCGTCCATGCCTTTGGCTCCAAGTATGTGACATCCATTCCAAGCTCCATTTTGCTCCAAAAGGCTCCAAAAGGCATCTTTTTGTATAATATGCCCTTAAAACCTGAAAACACATGGAAATAGCTTAAAAGACTACTTTAACTAAGAAAACATAACAAAAATGCATAAGAACTAGCTAATTAAGGCGCATAAATATGCTCCTATCACTTGGAAAGATTGAAAAAAGAAACAGACCATCACCTCTACCTCGTGCCTGCCTGCCGTGCAGAAGAAACATGCAGAGAAGAATGCAGACTGCACAATCAAATCAACCCAGCAGAAGGAGTCTGATTTGAAACCATGGAACTCTCATATTCCTCGCTCAGAATTCCAAACCAGTTCGAGATCAAAGCTGTGGAAAGTCAACAAGATCATCTATCTCCATAACCAGATTTGCATTCTTAAACTCTACTCTTTCTTGTTTTTACTTTGCCATACTTGTCATGTTTTATTAATATTGTTGTTTGCTTGTTTGAGTGTAAGTCTATGTGTGAAACATTGAGGACAATGTTTGATTTAAGTGTGGGGGGGGTAAACAAGCTGTTTTGCATGATTTTCGTGGGTTTTATTCACCTATCACTTACAATGTTGTTTTTCATTGTTTTTAAGCGTTTGTAGTGTGTTTTGACATAAAAATCCGAAAATTTGATAAAAATTTGAAAAATTGTTTTAAAAAGCCAAAATGAGTTGTTTTTGTGTGTTTGTTTATGTCTTAGGGTACCTTCCAACACAATAATGAGGATTTTGGTGCATGACTGTTAAAGAAAGTTACAAACATGGATGGAAGTTTGATATGCTCTTTGGTTTATGCTTGGTTGTCGTTATAATTTATGAATTCACATGTAATCATAAAGGATAAAATCAGTTTTTGTAACATGCTTGAAAGAAGGAACTCAAACTAACGCTACATCCTTGACAGACTTGGGCCTAAACATTTATTTGGAGAGTTATTAATCTGTGCAATTTTTTTGTTTTCTAAAGTCGTTGCATGATCTCATTATTCTTTGCTTGGTTGCTACTTAGAAGGCGTTTCATCATTTAGTTCCAAATGCTAGAACTCATGCCTATTTCATTCGAAGCATGTTATTGATTTGCATAACACATATTTAAGATGAAGTTGTTTAGTGAGCCAAGAGCCAAAAAGCCTATCCTGTTCATTATGTGTTTAAGTTTAACCCCGTTGAGCCTTGTGTAGCCTATGTTCTTTGTTACCCACACTATCCTCACCTAGCCTAGATTAGGACCATCCATACCCTTGTTCTTGAAGCATAGTAAAGCATAATTTAGAAGGAATTCCTTTTGTTGAACTCTTGCAGAAAAACAAGTGTAGGGGAAGTGATTCTTGTGTGTGTGTGTATGCCAAAATCCTTCATAAGGCACGAGTAGAAAAGGAAAAGAAAAAGAAAAAGAAAAATTCGTGAAAAATAGAATGAAAAGAAGAAAAGTTGTGAAAAGAGTGAAAAAGAGTTGAAAAATATATGAGAAAGAGCTCTAAAGTGTTGTTTGTTGAAGAAAGGGTCCAAAGCATTGAATTCGACCCTAAGTGTTGCATGAATCTTCCCTTTGTGTTTACAAGTTGATTTTTGCATTCTAAAGTAAATTCCAAGTGTCGATTCCATTGCTTTGCTTGCTATCGCTTTAAGAACGTTTGTTATCCCGATCCTTTCTTTATTAGCCATTACCCCCAAGCCCTGTTACAACCCTTGACTTCAATCTTGAGTATTGTGTGTTTCAATTTGTGGAGTTCGAAATTGGTATGAGCATATGGTGTCACTGGTTCTCGCATCTAAGTAGTAGCATTCCATTCATGAGATCATATCTAAACATGCTTAATAACTCCAGAAAATTGCTTTCTTTGTTATAACATATGTGAGTCCTAATCTTTCGTGTTTACATCAATCTTCTCACATATACTAGTGTAGGGTGTGTAGTCAGAAAATGTGTGTGAAAATAGAGAGTATCTTGTAAGGAATTGAGCAAATTCTCTAAGGCATGTTACTACATTCAAAACATCGTTTTAATTGGTTAATTGTGAACTAGTAAGTGGTGACTGTGATTAAGTATGTGCTCAAGTGTAAGGATGACCAAAATCTGTGGGAATGATGATTTTTAACATGTCATGTTTCATTAAAAATCCCTGAGGCAATTGTTGGAAGGTCTAGGTTGTGTTTTGTTTTGTTTTGTTTTGTTTGTTTTGTTTTGCTCGAGGACTAGCAAAAGCTAAGTGTGGGGGAATTTGATAGGAGCATATTTATGCGACTTAGTTAACTTGTTTCTTGGAATTTATGTTGTTAGTTCGTAGATATTTTAGTATTTTAAGCTATTTTCGTGTGTTTGTAGGTCCAAAGGGTTAATGTGGCAAAGAAGTGCATTTTGGAGCATTTTTGGGCATGGAATGGATAGCATATGCTTGGAGCAAAAGGAACGGACGAAATTTGAAGTTTGTGCATCATCCTCTTCCTATAAATAACCATTTTAGCACACTCATTTCACCCAACACATCCATTCACCTACCACCACATCCACTCATTTCACCCAACACATCCACTCATTACAACCACCCAACACATTCACCTACCACTACACCCATTACATCCACTCATTACCACAACACTCACCCACTACACCCATTACATCCACTCATTACCACAACACTCACGCACTACACCCATTACATTGATAGGAGCATATTTATGCGACTTAGTTAGCTTGTTTCTTGGCATTTATGTTGTTAGTACGTAGTTATTTTAGCAATTTAAGCTATTTTCGTGTGTTTGTAGGTCCAAAGGGTTAATGTGGCAAAGAAGTGCATTTTGGAGCCTTTTGGAGCATTTTTGGGCATGGAATGGATAGCATATGCTTGGAGCAAAAGGAATGGACGAAATTGAAAACTTGAAGATGTTAGGATTCCTAATCAAACAAGGATTCCTACTTGAAGTAGGAAAGTTAAGCCAAGGTTTCCTATTTTAGTTTGACCTTTCCTATTCCTAAAAGTCCTTAAGTCCCAGCTACAAAGGAGTTTCCAAAACACATTAGGATACTTCATTACATGTTCTAGAAGCCTTAGACATGCCCAAAAGTCCATGCCGCACCACCCTAGGCTTTCTCATTTCCTTGCCGCACAAGGGATCCTCTCCTTTCCTATTTTCTGATTTTAATTCACATTCCCCTTTAGTTCTACGCATTGCCGCACCTTTCTCTCCTTTCTTACCTATTTTTCTGACCCAAAATTGCATTACCCTTTTGTCTCAATCCTTGCCGCACAAGGGGAGAGGATTCTTACCTATTTTATGCCTCAAAACACATTCCTAAATCTGTCCTACATTCTTTGCCGAATTTCCTTTCCTATTCTCTTTAAATTTCTGCACCTTACTTGCCTATTTTCGATTGATTTCTGATTCCAAATTTAATAAATTCGTAGCCCTTCCTTCCCATATAAATAAAACCCCTTTCTGACCATTCTAATCTCTCCACCCTTCACCATAACCAACCTATATCCATCCACCACCACAAATCACCACAAAAACCTTCACCCATCCTTTGTGCCGCAGCAAAGAAGAAGGAAGGAGACCCTTGGACGTGCTTGCCATTCAAGTTGGATTGCTGGAGCGTTTTTAGGTGTTTTCATTCTTTGTTTTCAATGTCTAAATATGTATCTTTGTTTTGCGTTTATGAGGAACTAAGCCTTCTTGGCTAGGGGGCTATTCAAAACCATGATTATGCTTGCATTATGAATTGATTACCTTCAGTTGTTATTTCATAAGTTGTGAATTCAATTTGCTTAACCGTTTGATTGATAACTTATTCTTGTGTGTTTATTAAGAGTACACGCTTAGTTTTCATGCATGGATTTGAAGCTAAAATATAAGGGAGTTTCACCTAATAGTTACAAACTTATATTTACAAGTAGTGGAGGTCGCTTATAAACGATCGCGTTAAGTGAATTCTTGGCAAGAGTATCATGCTCATCATAGTTAGGAGCATATTTATACGACTTAGTTAGCTTGTTTCTTGGCATTTATGTTGTTAGTTCGTAGTTATTTTAGTATTTTAAGCTATTTTCGTGTGTTTGTAGGTCCAAAGGGTTAATGTGGCAAAGAAGTGCATTTTGGAGCATGTTTGGGCATGGAATGGATAGCATATGCTTGGAGCAAAAGGAATGGACGAAATTTGAAGTTTGTGCATCATCCTCTCCCTATAAATAACCATTTTAGCACACTCATTTCACCCAACACATCCATTCACCTACCACTACATCCACTCATTACAACCACCCAACACATTCACCTACCACTTCATCCACTCATTTCACCAAACACATCCATTCACCTAGCACTACATGACACACCCCGTCTTGAAGGAGGGCATGCTGGGCCGTCACGTGAGAGTGACGTAACCATTTACACAGTTCGGAAGCTTTAAAGATACAATTACTAAGATGAAACACCCGAGGGTGAGTCCTACTTTTGTGAATTATGTCAAAACACCGTTGGATTCCTCGTGGCCACCAAAGCTCTGCTATCTAGAACTTAGAGGGGCGCAAAACAAAGTTGAGTGGGTCAGTAAAACAAAGTTTTTCGAAAACATTTCATTTAAAACATTTCTAACCGCTCGCTGTAAAACCTATATACTTTCCCAGAAAATAGCATAATAGCATATAACTTTTCATATATCTCAAATCATCAATTTTTCTCAAAAGCCAGAAAGTATGCCAGGCTATAACTGTCAAAAACAGAATGAATGATACATCAAAATAACAGGTGAAATAATGAATCAACCGGAGACCCTGCAGTTGGTCCTGTACGGTTAATTCTATAGCTCAATATCCAATCCAAACCGGAGTCACCTCGGTGACCTATACGACACTACTCTGCACATAAATCGGAACTACCTGAAGTAGTCTGTACGATAAGAATGGTGTAATAATACGCTCTAGTGCTTCTCTCATCAATCATCTGTGCAAATAATCTAAAGTCACCTACTAGTCGGAACCACCTCTAGTGATCTGTACGACTAGCATGTCGGAACCCTCTCATGGTCGGTACGACATGTCGAAACCCTCTCATGGTCTGTACGACATGCACCTACTTGGATCCAAGTTGAGCGTGCGGTGCGGGTGAATAATATAAGCACTAACACCATGATTGTAGGTTATGAGCTATCCACATAATATACATCATCAATGATTCACATGAATAACATAAAACTCACCTGATACTCACCTGTGCGTCCACAACACCAATTCACATATATATCAATTCATATAACTCATATATGCATGCATGGCATTTTAGAAAAACACTTTCATTTGAACTCAATTTCTGGGAATTCCAATAGCATATAGGTATAAACAGAAATACTGCTCACTCACCTGGAGTTCGCCCAACAACTCCCTAGCACAACACATCAGGGCGTCATGACGATCGGCGCCTAGAACAATAATCAATTCCAACCTCAGAAATCATATCGATAGAATATATAACTTATATAAAACACGTCACTACGTAGTTCTATCCGGAAGATCTGCAACTCCGATTTCAAATCCATAACTTCCAGAGGTCCACAATATACCTCTAGGACAACATCCTAAAATTTCATTACCATCCAACGGTCGGATCTCCGTTAATTGTCGAAACCGAGTGACGGTTAACATTCTATTTTATGAACTTACAACTCCAATTCCGAAAGATCCGTAAATCGGATTCTCGATTCGTAAGTTCCTATAATCCCCAAATATTATGTATTACAACGTATCAAAGTTTGGTGACGATCCGACGGTTGGATCGTCGATTCACCTTTTGGCCTAACCACGAATCGTAACGAACTTAGGTTCAATTACTCAATTTACGTCCATCAATTATCAAAACTGAACCTAGAACCTTAAACACATGCTAAGAATGACATTGGCGGGCCATTGTCCACGCGCCGCCGCACGGGCCGCCGCGGGTGGCGGTTGGCCGCCCGGGCTCGCCAGAAAATCCAACTATTTCCAAAACTTCTCAAAAAATACAGAATTGAAGATCTCAAAGAGTAGAGTAAACTTTATACCTGAGGCCAAGGCCAATTTGGCCTGGAAACACTTCAATTTCACCAAAATCCGTGCGGAACCCTAGAATTGGGTGAGTTCCAATTCGTCTTCAAATCAACTCCGTTGTCCCAACCAGTTCTTGGGCTTTGTTCTAGGCCTCAAGAGAAGTGTATGGGTGGTGGAAATTGAAAGAAATTGCTTCGGAATTGGGCGAATTTTGAACAAGAAAGTCGCGGCACCCGTGTGGGTGTTCTTCGCGAAATCACCACGAAATTTCATGATTTTTTGGGTGAAACATGAAGAGGGAAGGCCTAGGTGTTGATTGGAAGTGGTACCTTGATCCAATTTGTGAGAATTCCGGTGAAAATCGTCGGAATTTGGGTGTGGGTGTCGCGGGTCGAAACGGGTCGCGGGTGAAGACCCATTTTTCTTCCTTCTCTCCTCCGCTTCTCGCCCTCTCTCCTTTCCTCCTTTCTCTGTTCCGATTGGCCAGTCTCCTCTCTCTCTTCTCCCCATTCGCCAGCACTCTCTCCTTTCTCTCCCAGAGCTCCGGCCTTCTCTTCCTCTGGTTGGGCAGATTTGCCCAATCTCTTCTTCTTCTTCTTCTTCTTCTTCTTCTTCTTACGCACACACACACAAACCTTCTTTCTCTCATCCCAACCATCCATTTAATTCTTCATTAAATCTGGGCCGTCCATTTTCATAGAAGAAATTCTAGATTTTACTAAAATTATAATTCCTTAAAATCTCAAATTTTAAACGTTAATAACTTTTTCGATATAACTCCAAATAGCGAACCGTCTGCGCCCACGCGTCCGTAGCGACGAGTACTACGAAGATATGTCAAGAAAACAAATCTTAGATGGCACGACACAATGATTAACCTCGAATAATGCGCGTGCCTCAAAGGGCATTTTTGTAAAATCCTTTATTAAAACTTTAAAAACTCTTAAAATTAGGGACGGGCTATCACAATATACCCACCTTAAAAAATTTCGTCCTCGAAATTTACACAATCTTTACAATCCATCGATCTCCATAAAACAACCTGGAACACATCCCTCTCATTCGATCTTTTGTCTCCCAAGTAATTTCTTCTACTGAATGATTCCTCCATAAAACTTTTACCAAGTACACTGTTTTATTTCTCAGGACTTCCTCTTTCTATTCCAAAATAATCATGGGTTCCTCATTATAAATCAAATCCGGATTAATCTCTAAGGGCTGAACCAGAATCATACCCAACGAATCTGCTACTTTGTAACGGAGCATCAAAACATGAACTACACTATACACCTTATCCAATCCCGAAGGTACTCAAACTTGAAAGTATTTCACCGATTCCTTTAATAGTCAAAGACGGCCTGATGTACTTAGGATTTCACTTGTCTTCCATTTCGACCCGAATCGCACTTTTCCAAGGTGATAATTTCAAAAACATCCAATCTCCTGCATTACACGTCCGGTCAATGGTATGTTTGTCTGCTAAGCTCTTCAGCCGATCCTGGCTCACTTCCAGGTTAGACTTAATTACTTGAATATTCCGAGTAGTCTCCTCCACTAACTCACGGCCTTGAATACCATCTGTCCACAATTCTAACAATTTCGAAACACAAGACACAGCTTTCCACGGCCTTATGGCGTTGCTCTAGGGAACAAACTGAAATGACCAACATACCCAAGAAGTTCAACAGATCCGTAAGCCCAAATCTCTTTTCCATAAGACAGATAAATAACTGTTGCACTTCTGGAAAGGTTACTGCTCTTTCATTGAAGAATACTGCGCTGATTTAGTAAGTCAATCAATTATCACCTCAATTTCATCATAACCATCTCGTGAATGAGGAAACTTGCACACATAATCTATATTAATATTTTCTCATTTCCGCTGTGGAACTGGAAGTAACTACATCAATGCAAAAGACTTCTTTCTTTCCGTTTTAACCTGCTGACAGATGTTACATCTATTTATATATACAAACATTTCTCTTTTTATACCTGACCAATAGTAAAATGATCGAATGGTATACTACATCTTAGTACCTCCAGGATGCATTGTATAAGTTGAACAGTACGCAAATTCCAAAATTACTTCCTTTAATTCCATAACATTAGGTATAAACACCTTGTTCTCTTGCATAAGCTTACCATCTAATTCTCTAACTCTGAGGTCTTCCTTTTTCCCGTTATTCCTTGCTTTAAATAAATTCTTGAATTTCTTCGTCAAACGCTTGAGTCTCGAGTACGACCTACCAAATAGGCCTAACTTGAAAATTAGCAAGTACGCTTTCTATTCGATCTTCCATTCCCAACTTTACTCCAGTAGATCTCAAATACACAAGAAGATGAACATGGCAATCGTACCAAGCATTAATTCTCGTTGGGGTCTTCCTACTAAAAGCATTGGCCACAACATTTGCACGATCACCCTGGTCGTGCAATCATAATCACTAAGCAACACAATCCACCTTCGTTGCCTAAGATTAAGATACCTCTGAATAAACAGATATTGGATACTCTTTTGATTCGTAAAAATCTTGCACTTTTCTTCCCATAAAGACAATGTCTCCAAATCTTCAAAGCAAAGATGATAGTCGCTAATTCTAAATCATGAGTAGGGTAATTCATCTCATGAGGATTCAATTGTCGTGAAGTGTAGCAATCACTCTATCATGTTGCATCAACACACATCCTAACCCATTCAAGGATGCATCACTGTAGACCTCATAATTACCTTTATCATCTAGGAGTGCTAAAACAGGTGTATGAGTGAGATAATGCTTCAGTTGCTGAAACTTTGTTCACAATTTTCATCCACTCAAACCTAACCTCTTTTCTAGTCGATCCCGTCAATGGCAAATCAATGACTAAAAAAATCCTTTACAAACGTCTATAGTAGCCTGCTAGACCAAGAACACTCAGTACCTCAGTGACGGTTCGAGGTTGTTCCCAATTCTCCCCAGTTGTCACTCATTGAGGATCTACTTCAATACCTTGTGCAAATATCACAAGTCCCAAAAATGCCACTTGATTCGTCCAAAATTGACATTTGCTAAACCTAGCATACAATCGATGTTCCCTCAAACATTTTAACACCAGCTCAATATGACTAGTATGCTTTACTTTCACTTAAGAGTATACCAGACCTCAACTCTTTCGTTGAAAACACATAGGCACCTCTAAGCTGATCAAACAATCATCAGTGCGCGACAATGGATAACGGTTCTTACTCGTTACCCGATTCAATTACCTAATATCCATACATATTCTTAAGGTCCTGTCTTTCTTCCTTATAAACAAAGTTGGGGTTTTCCAAAGGAACGTACTAGGTTAACTGAAACCTTTATCAACCAATTCCTGTGACTGAATTTTCAATTCCTTTAACTCTGTATGAGCCAATCTATAGCATAAAGTCTGTACTTGGAGACAATTCAATAGTGAACACCACATCTCTGTCTGATGGCAATCCATGTAAATCATTCCGGAAACACATTAGGAAAATGTCTACCACTCGTACGTCATCCACAATACTAGGAGTACGATCCTGCAACACCACATGAGCTAGGTATCCTTGGCAACCTTTTGATAACAATCTCTTGCTCTCACAACAGAAATAACGGCATGCCTCACTCCACTTTGCTCAATCACAAAAGTAACCTCTGATAATCCAAGACAATGGAAAGTAACTGATTTCCCGTAGCAATCCATATTGGCACGATTATAATGTAACCAATTTGTGCTTAAAATTACATCAAAATCCACAATGTCTAACGGGATACAATTCGCTGGCATAACTACTTCTTCCACCATCACTAGACACCCTGAATAGTCATAACCGACATAGAATGACCTACCTGTTTACTTGCTTAACGAATCCAACAAATAAGTTATGGGTATTACGGTCTGCAGCCCGCAATAACGATAACTCACTGTCGTCTCGATAAGTAAGCAACAATTCTTAAGGGTGCAATATTATCATTTTACTCCTCATAGGGAAAATAAATATATACGCCTTGATCATGCTCATTCACTACTTCATTTGGCAACATCGTCAATAATAAGAATTATATCAGCCGGAGTCAGCTAGAATGACATGTAGGGCTAAGTCTACAGCTCGACCATCCATGTTAGCACATAAGTCGGAGTCAGCTATAGTGACCTGTACGACTCACTCATCAATTTTCCAAGTAATATGTCGAGGAAGACTGCTGGGTAACAACTGATACTAGGGACAATTCATACCTCTATGTCTCATCTAACCACATGAACACATTCACAACTTCCCACTCTCCAAAGTGCCTAATATTGTACCTACGGTACAAAGATACATTTCCTCTACTGGAGTCACCTTGTCTCTGAGATCTAGGATCACTAGTAAATCTATCACTTTGCCTCTGACCAGTGGCACTAAAACCTCAGCTGGGAAAATTAGCTCTAGTTTCACTTCTTTTGAAGTTCTGAGTCTTCCGAGGTCTTTGATATGACGGATCTTTAACTTTATCGTCTTTCTTCTGAATCTCATTCTTTTCTTATTCCTCTTTACTCTCGCTGATCATGTTCTCAGAGTCCTCAATGCTCAACAACATCTCGTAAACTCTTGGTAAAAGGTACAATGAATAGTGGTCACCAAAGAACGCCATTTCTTCTTATTATCTAGCCAAAAACGACATAACACCTCGACCGGATTAGCAACTACATCTGAATGGAAACAAGGCAAGTCTGTAAACTCTCTATAATAATATGCCGGAGGAATGAACTTTTCCTTAAACAATTCTTTAAACGACTTCCAAACAGCTGTTCTTCCAATAACATCGGATAACATTCCTATCTCCATCAGAATGCAGATTCAACACTCAGAAACTAGGTAGTCATCTCGACCCACCTGTCGGGAGGAAGATTCCCTTGACTTTGCATAATCTGAAACGTCTTTTTCCCAAATGATTAAGCCATCGATCTGCTCCCTTAGGTTCTTCATTTCCCTAAAGTGATTCAAATTTAACTTATAACCAGTCTCAAAAGGTTCCTTTAGATAATAGACTGAATCACAATGGCAATAGTTTTCCCCCAAACTACTATATCAGGGAAATTAGGCCCATCTGAACTACGTGGCTCGCTACGAGATGATATAGTTCTGACAGAAGACACTAGGAAATTCTCAAGATGTCCAGAATTGCAACTTAGGCTCTGATACCAACTGACACACCCCATCCCGAAGGAGGGCATGCTGGCCGTCACGTGAGAGTGACGTAACCATTTACACAGTTCGGAAGCTTTAAAAATACAATTACTAAGATGAAACACCCGAGGGTGAGTCCTACTTTTGTGAATTCTGTCAGAACACCGTTGGATTCCTCGTGGCCACCAAAGCTCTGCTATCTAGAACCTGGAAGGGCGCAAAACAAAGTTGAGTGGGTCAGTAAAACAAAGTTTTTCGAAAACATTTCATTTAAAACATTTCTAACCCCTCGCTATAAAACCTATATACTTTCCCAGAAAATAGCATAATAGCATATAACTTTTCATATATCTCAAATCATCAATTTTTCTCAAAAACCAGAAAGTATGCCATGCTATAACTGTCAAAAACAGAGTGAATGATGCATCAAAATTGAAGGGAAATTTATGAGTTTTCATATGGGATTTCGAAAATGACTAGCATGCATATACAATTCAAGATTTATATACATAAGCAACGGAAGCATGTTATCGAATAATATCAAAGCTATAGTCATGCAAATCCCCTTCAAGGTTCATAGGTTTATATATATAATGCATCAAAACATTTAAGTTAAGAACAAAATGAAGGTATAGATCTGTACCTCTTGATCTTGATTTTAGACCTAGGATGGACCACCTCCAAGCCCTTTGCTCCTTGAACTCCTTGAGCCTAGCCTCCCTCCTTGCCTCCTCCACTTTGTTAGAAAGAGTGCTCCTAGGTTCTCCTTTAGTTTCCAAAGTAGAAAACCTCTAAAGATCCACACCCACTAATGTAGTGAGATGGATGGAGGAATAACCAAAAGGGTGAAAAATTGTTAGCTAAATCACCCCCAAGGTGGCCGGCCTTTGTGGTGTTTTAGAGAGATATTTCTTTTGCCTCTTTGTTGTTTTAAACACACAAAAACCCTAAGGAATAAATCTCTATAAAGTTCCTTATATAGACAAAAAGAAACCTAGTCAACAACTTGACTAAATATCTCTCCCTCTCACCTTTAAATGGCCGGCCTCTTTGTGTTGGATTGGGCTTTGGGCTTTTATTTATTTCAAGTCATCCAATGCTTGAATAAAAGCCCAATGGGATTAGGCCCAATGGGCCTAATTAAACCCGAACGTTTCTTTAAGCCCAAAACGATATTTTATCGCTTTTATGATTTCTTTAGACTTTCTAAATTAATCACAACACTTAATTAATCCAATTAATTATTTCCATCATCCATTAATTATTCACCACAAGAGTGTAACGGTGTACAATCATTTTAGGTTCTAATTAGCAAGGCAGTGAGGTGATTGACATCAATCCAATTGATTATATTTAATTCAATCACTTAGTGATTCAAAACTTCCTTTTAATTCACCTTGTTCTTTGATGACTATATTTAATCATCTAGAAGAACTCACAAGCTATGAGTGACATCTAACCATATATCATAGCTACCCAAGCTAATGTAGAAGTTGTTCGAAGAACCTATTCAGTTGGAATTACAATGTAATTCGATCCTTCTCTAAAACAATACTCTCAATCACATTACTAGGGTATGGATATATTATGTCAAACCCCTAATGTGATTATTCCTTCTTATATGATTCAATTGAGTCGTATAGGAACGCTTTCCTTTATTACGCTCGATACTTCGGCCGAAGATTCCCGAATCATATCTTAGAGTATTCTTCCTCTCTTATCGAGGATTAGAGATTCCTTGTTGCGCATTCACTTGCCTTCATGACTAAGTGGCTTAACCCCAATTATGCCGTGGACACCCGCGAATGGGGTGACTTTGACATAATCAAAGATTAAGTACTTAACCACAAGACAACGATGATGCCTCAGGTCAAAGGATTACTTACAATATTCCAACCATTAGAGTTACTTGCTTGACATGTGAGTAGACCTCCATGCAAGTACTCTCGTTCGATTGTGTTCAGTGAACTCATTCCCTTAATGAGCACCTACATACTTGTCTTAGTGTCCCCACACGAATGGGATGAGACTTTCCATCCTTCCAATTGAAGCAGACACAGTATGTACCAGTCTAAGCATTGTCAGTATCCCTCCGACAATCCAATGACCAGGAACCTTTTTGGACATAATGGTTATGTGAAGAAGGTCTCTGTAATCTAACTTCATTAGATTATTTCTTCAATCGATCCATTGTCCATGGATTCACCATTTAGGACATATATCGTTCATTGAGATAGTCCTAATTAGTATCTTTGCCATTTGATGTATAAGAGTCATCTATACATCCATTCATTTGTCCTGAAAGGTTTCTTCCAAAGATTGACTTTCAGGGCATATTTCCAACAAAAATGACAGTTGAAATAATGAATCAACCGGAGACCCTGCAGTTGGTCCTGTATGGTTAATTCTATAGCTCAATATCCAATCCAAACCGGAGTCACCTCGGTGACCTGTATGGCACTACTCTGCACATAAATCGGAACTACCTGAAGTAGTCTGTACGATAAGAATGGTGTAATAATACGCTCTAGTGCTTCTCTCATCAATCATCTGTGCAAATAATCTAAAGTCACCTACTAGTCGGAACTACCTCTAGTGATCTGTACGACTAGCATGTCGGAACCTTCTCATGGTCTGTACGACATGCACCTACTTGGATCCAAGGTGAGCGTGCGGTGCGGGTGAATAATATAAGCACTAACACCATGATTGCAGGTTATGAGCTATCCACATAATATACATCATCAATGATTCACATGAATAACATAAAACTCACCTGATACTCACCTGTGTGTCCACAGTACCAATTCACATATATATATGCATCAATTATCAATTCATATAACTCATATATGCATGCATGGCATTTTAGAAAAACACTTTCATTTGAACTCAATTTCTGGGAATTTCAATAACATATAGGTATAAACAGAAATACTGCCCACTCACCTGGAGTTCGCCCAACAACTCCCTAGTACAACACATCAAGGCGTCATGATGATCGGCGCCTAGAACAATAATCAATTCCAACCTCAGAAATCATATCGATAGAATATATAACTTATATAAAACACGTCACTACGTAGTTCGATCCGGAAGATCTGCAACTCCGATTTCAAATCCATAACTTCCAGAGGTCCACAATATACCTCTAGGACAACATCCTAAAATTTCATTACCATCCAACAGTCGGATCTCCGTCAATTGTCGAAACCGAGTGACGGTTAACATTCTATTTTATGAACATACAACTCCAATTCCGAAAGATCTGTAAATCGGATTCCAGATCCGTAAGTTCCTATAATCCTCAAATATTACGTATTACAACATATCAAAGTTTGGTGATGATCCGACGGTTGGATCGTCGATTCACCTTTTGGCCTAACCACGAATCGTAACGAACTTAGGTTCAATTACTCAATTTACGTCCATCAATTATCAAAACTGAACCTAGAACCTTAAACATATGCTAAGAATGACATTGGCGGGCCATTGGCCACGCGCCGCCGCATGGGCCGCCGCGGGTGGCGGTTGGCCGCCACGGCTCGCCGGAAAATCCAACTATTTCCAAAAATTCTCAAAAATTACAGAATTGAAGATCTCAAAGAGTAGAGTAAACTTTATACCTGAGGCCAAGGCCAATTTGGCCTGGAAACACTTCAATTTCACCAAAATCCGTGCGGAACCCTAGAATTGGGTGAGTTCCAATTCGTCTTCAAATCAACTCCGTCATCCCAACCAGTGCTTGGGCTTTGTTCTAGGCCTCAAGAGAAGTGTATGGGTGGTGGCAATTGAAAGAAATTGCTTCGAAATTGGGCGAATTTTGAACAAGAAAGTCGCGGCACCCGTGTGGGTGTTCTTCGCGAAATCACCACGAAATTTCATGATTTTTTGGGTGAAACATGAAGAGGGAAGGCCTAGGTGTTGATTGGAAGTAGTACCTTGATCCAATTTGTGAGAATTCCGGTGAAAATCGTCGGAATTTGGGTGTGGGTGTCGCGGGTCGAAACGGGTCGCGGGTGAAGACCCATTTTTCTTCCTTCTCTCCTCCGCTTCTCGCCCTCTCTCCTTTCCTCATTTCTCTGTTCCGATTGGCCAGTCTCCTCTCTCTCTTCTCCCCATTCGCCAGCACTCTCTCCTTTCTCTCCCGGAGCTCCGGCTCTCTCTTCCTCTGGTTGGGCATATTTGCCCAATCTCTTCTTCTTCTTCTTCTTCTTCTTACGCACACACACACAAACCTTTTTTCTCTCATCCCAACCATCCATTTAATTCTTCATTAAATCTGGGCCGTCCATTTTCATAAAAGAAATTCTAGATTTTACTAAAATTATAATTCCTTAAAATCTCAAATTTCAAACGTTAATAACTTTTTCGATATAACTCCAAATAGCGAACAGTTTGCGCCCACGCGTCCGTAGCGACGAGTACTACGAAGCTATGTCAAGAAAACAAATCTTAGATGGCACGACACAACGATTAACCTCGAATAATGCGCGTGCCTCAAAGGGCATTTTTGTAAAATCCTTTATTAAAACTTTAAAAACTCTTAAAATTAGGGACGGGCTGTCACACTACATGCATTTATTTCACCCAACACATCCACTCATTACAACCACCCAACACATTCACCTACCACTATACCCATTACATCAACTCATTACCACAACACTCACCCACTACACCCATTACATCCACTCATTACCAAAACACTCATCCACTACACCCATTACATCCACTCATTACCAAAACATTCACCCACTGCACCCATTACATCCACTCATTACCAAAACACTCACCCACTACACCCATTACATCCACTCATTACCAAAACACTCACCCACTACACCCATTACATCCACTCATTACCACAACATACACCACTACCACCTTAATTAGATGGTGGTCCTCTCCCTAGCCTATAAATACATCCACCCTTCACCATAACTGGGGAGATCCATCAAAAGACACTACATTCACATCTCACAACTCTATAAACTTACATTTTCATTCCTTGGCCGTGAGATCCATCCAAAGACACATTCTACACATTCCCACAACAAGAACACAATTCCATGCACCTTAATTTCCCTTTCCTTGCCGTGACCTCCATCCAACCTAAACACATTCAGCCATTCCCTTCCATATATCCATACGCATCCATCAAACCACACCTTGTGCCGCAACAAAGAGAAGAAGGAGGACCCTTGGACGTGCTTGCCATTCAAGTTGGATTGTTGGAGCGTTTTTAGGTGGTTTCATTCTTTTGTTTTTAATGTCTAAATTTGTTTATCTTTGCTTTGTGAGTATGAGGAACTAAACCCTTAGCTAGGGGGAATTCGAAACCATGTTCATGCTTGCAATATGATTTGATTACTTTCAGTTGTGAATTCAATTTACTTAACCATTTGAATTAAAACTAATTTGTGTATGCTGGTTGAGAGTGCACGCTTAATTTTCATGCATAAGTTTGATGCTAGGATATAAGAGAGTTTCACCTAATCGTTATGAACTTATATTCACAAGTAGTGAAGGTTGCTCGTCACAACCGTGTTAAGTAAATTCTTGGCATAAGTTTCATGCAATTCATAGTTACAAGTGTTTCGTCAATGCTTATGATTTTCATAGAACTTAATGATTCTTGCTTGTATCTCTATTATGCAATTCATGTAGGGAACTGATGCGAAAATTAACTTAACACACAAATTAAACCCTCTTTTGACAATTGTAGTATATGTATAAGTAGGGATCGTTATGGACTGGGGATTAGGAGGGATTGCCAATCTAATTGAAACTGATTTAAAAACACAAAAATAAACTTAAAAACACTTAACAAGACTCACAAGACTCAAAACAAACTTAAAAGACTCAAAACAGCACAAAACAACCAAATAGGCTTAAAACTGACTCTAGGGAGTTATTTGGACGAAAATTGGTTTTAACTTGACTCAAGACACTTAAAAACACAAACCAAAACATATTTTAACTAATCTAACACTACAAAGTAAAGGGGGAATTGGTTTTGACGAAAATTGAAAACAAAACAAAACTTTGTAAACTAAAACAGATTTTAAAACAAATTTGATTAAAGTGAATGGATGGAAAGCTAGCTAAGGGGTTCTTCTCCACACATGTCACACTTGCATACAAAACGATTTCCAATTGCTTTTCAATAAACTACGAATTCTCAACGCCCCAGATTAACCATGAATTGCACTGATTAACCCTCAGATTTTCCTTAAGTTATTGAATTGGATGATTGCATACGACAACCCAAAGCATTCCCCACAAGTTCCCTACATGAATTGCATAATAGAGATACAAGCAAGAATCATTAAGTTCTATGAAAACCATAAGCATTGGCGAGGCACTCGTTACTACGAATTGCATGAAACTTATGCCAAGAATTTACTTAACACGATTGTGATCAACAACCTTTCCTACTTGCGAATATAAGTTCATAACGATTAGGTGAAACTCCCTTATATCCTAGCATCAAACTTATGCATGAAAATTAAGCGTGCACTCTCAACCAACATACACAAATCAGTTTTAATTCATATAGATAAGCAAATTGAATTCACAACTTATGAAACGCAATTGAAAGTAATCGAATTATATAGCAAGCATAAACATGGTTTCGAATCCCCCCCTAGCCAAGGGGGGTTTAGTTCCTCATACGCACAAAGCAAAGATAAATAAATTTAGACATTGAAATCCAAAGAAAGAGAACACCTAGATACTCCAACTTGGACAGCAGGTGCATCCACGAAGTCCTTCTTCCTCCTTGCTGCGACACAAAGCTTATGGACAGGTTTTGGGGTTATGAATGGTGTAGAATGGATGAGGGATGTATGGTGGTGTTTAGGGTGAATGGGTGGTGCGGCAAGGGTTGATTTTGGGCAGGAATTATGGAGTATGGTGGTGGAAGGCTGCGGCAAAAAGAGGATTTATGTTTCTGACGTGAATGATGTATATGGGAGGTCGTAATTCGGCCAAGGGTTATTCAATATATGGACTTGAATAACCCAAATCCACAAGGAAAAAGGCTTAGAAATCAGAATTAAAAGGGAAAAGGCCTAGGGAGTTGCGGCAGATATGTAGGAAAAGGATTGGGCTTCTAGAATGCCTTGCAAGGCAAGGAAAAAGGGTTTCTAGAAAGGGATAGGTGCGGCAAGGATTAGGGGAAAAAGGATAGGGCTTCTAGAAGCCCAAAACCAAGAGGAAATAAGACCTAACCCACGGCAAGGATAAGGAAATGTTCTAGAACCTTTCTTTGTGTCTTCCAACACTTAGGAACCTTCTAATGTTGCTGAAACTTAAGGCCATTTAGGTTTAGGAAAGATCAACCCAAAATAGCAACTTTTAGGCTTAACTTTCCTATTTCAAGTAGGAAACCTTGTTTGAGTAGGAATCTTCATTCTTCTAGGAATCCATCTTCAACTAGGAATCCCTCGTTGATTAGGAATCCTTCTTCAATTAGGACTCCCTCGTTGATTAGGAATCCTTCTTGGACTAGGAATCCTTAAATCTTCAAATCTTCAATTTCGTTCAAACCTTTTTGTTCCAAGCATGTGCTATTCAATCCAAGCTCACTTTTGCTCCAAAAAGCTCCAAATTGCATCTTTTTGTATAATATGCCCTTAAAACCTGAAAACACATGAAAATAGCTTAAAAGACTACTTTAACTAAGAAAACATAACGAAAATGCATAATAACTAGCTAACTAAGGCGCATAAGTGCAAAGAAAATTACCTCCTAAGTGCAAAGATCCCGACAGTTTTACAATTCCGTGGGTTATAGGAAATACTAGCTTTGAATCTGCCATGTTAGATCTAGGTGCATCAATAAATGTCATGCCTTATTCAATATATGCATCTATGAACTTGGGAGAATTAAAAAATGATGGAGTGATCATTCAACTGGCCGATAGATCTAATGCGTATCCAAAAGGTGTTTTGGAGGATGTTTTAGTGCAGGTGAATCACCTAGTCTTTCCGGCGGACTTCTACGTGCTTGAAATGGAAGACTCGAACCATTCCCCTTAATTAGCAATATTACTTGGCTGACCATTCATGAAGACTGCCCGTACAAAGATAGATGTATTCAAGGGAACATTGACCATGGAATTTGATGGGGAAGTTATTGATTTCAATATTTCTGATGCTATGAGATATCCTCATGATGGTCACTCTTGTTTCTCTATTGATGTGATTGACTCTTGGGTGCAAGAATTCCTTGATGATTTGAGTAAGGATGCACTTGAAAAGACTCTCACGCAAAGCGTTGGAATAAAAAACGAAGGTTTAGCACTTAGGCATGCACACGACAACAACCAGGAACATCTTGCCGTGCCTATTCAAGAAGAATTGGTGGAGATGGTTGCTGCCCTAGAGTCAAATCCAAGGCATATTGGTAAGTCTCCTAACCTAATTTCAATTCCCAATTCGACTAACAAGTTGCTTCTTTCTGTAATCCAGCCCCCTTCCCTAGAGCTTAAACCATTGCCGAGCCATTTGAAATATGTGTTTTTGGGAGAACAAGAAATGTTGCATGTCATCATCTCTTCTTCACTCACTGCACAAGAGGAGGACAAGTTGGTGAGGGTGCTTTGGGAATACAAAACTGCCATTGGGTGGACATTGGCCGATATCAAGGGAATTAGCCCTACTGAGAAAGAAATTTTTGCAGTTGTATTTTCTTTAGATAAATTTCGTTCATACTTACTTGGCACTAAAGTGATTGTATATTCTGACCATGCAGCATTGAAGTACCTCCTTTTTGCAAGCATGTTATGTTTCATTCAAATCCCTTTTATTTCCGGATGAAGATGCTCAAGTTGGCTCACTGTTAGAACTCAACCTATTACTCTTTCTTACGTAGTATGTTAAGAGAATGACGTTTTCAACTTAACGTAGTCCCTAGCATGCAATCTAGAATGGCGTGTTCATAGATTTAACAAGTAGAAATCATTAAGAACGAAAAGAGTTTGAGTCATCACAAGGCATGGTAAGTACTGGCGTTGTCTTACTTATCCTAGAAATTGAAGGGAAAATTATGAGTTTTCATGATATGGGATTTCTAGATGACTAGCATGCATATACAATTCTAAATTTATATACATACGCAACGGAAGCATTTATAACAAGTTATCAAAGTTATAGTCATGCAAATCCCCTTCAAGGTTCATAGGTTTAAATATAATGCATCAAAACAATTTTTGCTTAAGAACAAAGTCAAGGAATAGATCTATACCTCTTGTTCTTGATTTTAGACCAAGGATGGACCACCTCCAAGCCCTTTGTTCCTTGAATTCCTTGAGCCTAGCTTCCCTCCTTGCCTCCTCCACTTTGATAGAATGAGTGCTCCAAGGTTCTCCGTAAGTCTCCAAAGTAGAAGACCTCTAAAGATCCTCACCCACTAGTGTAATGAGAAGGATGAAGGAATGACCAAAAGGATGAAAAGTTGTTAGCCAATTCACCCTCTAGGTGGCCGGCCCTTTTGTTGAGAGAGAGAGAGATGGTTGTTTTGATTTTGTGTTTCTAAAACTCACAAAACCCCAATGAACAATTTCTATAAAGTTCCTTATATAGCATCAATAAACCTAGTCAACATTTGACTAAACATCTCACCCATTCCCATTAAATGTGGCCGGCCTACTTGTGTTTATATGGGCTTTGGGCTTTCATTTATTTCAAGTCATCCAATGCTTGAATAAAAGCCCAATGGGCCCAATTAAACCCGAACGTTTCTTTAAGCCCAAAACGATCTTTTATCGCTTTTATGATTTCTTTAGACTTTCTAAATTAATCAAAACACTTAATTAATCCAATTAATTATTTCCATCATCCATTAATTACTCACTACAATAGTGTTTTGGTGAACAATCATTTTAGGTTCTAATTAGCAAGGCAGTGAGGTGATTGGCATTAATTCAATTTAATTTCAATCACTTAGTGAATCAAAACTTCATTTTAATTCACCATTCTTCTTTGATGACTACATTTAATCATCTAGAAGAACTCACAAGCTATGAGTGACATCTAACCATATGTCATAGCTACCCAAGCTAATGTAGAAGTTTATAAGGAGAACCTATTCCATTGGAATTACAATGTAATTCGATCCTTCTCTAATACAATACTCTCAATCATATTATTAGGGTATGGATATATTATGTCAAACCCCTAATGTGATTATTCCTTCTTATATGATTCTTTTGAGTCGTATAGGAACGCATTCCTTTTAATACGCTCGATACTTCGGCCGAAGATTCCCGAATCATATCTTAGAGTATTCTTCCTCTCTTATCGAGGATTAGAGATTCCTTGTTGCGCATACACTTGCCTTCATGACTAAGTGGCTTAACCCCGACTATGCCGTTGACATTCTGAAAGAGTGACGTTTGACATAATCAAAGATCAAGTACTTAACCACAAGACAACGACGATGCCTCAGGTCTAAGGACTATTTACATTATTCCAACCATTAGAGTTACTTGCTTAACATGTGAGTAGACCTCCATGCAAGTACTGTCGTTCGATTGTGTTCAGTGAACTCATTCCCCTAATGAGCACCTACATACTTGTCTTAGTGTCACAACACGAATGGGATGAGACTTTCCATCCTTCCATTTGAAGCAGACACAGTATGTACCGATCTACGCATTGTCAGTTTCCCTCCGACAATCCAATGACCAGGAACCTTTTGGACATTTGGTTATCTTAAGAAGGTCTCTGTAGTCTAACATCATTAGATTACTTCTTCAATCGATCCATTGTCCATGGATACACTATTTAAGACATACATCGTTTATTGAGATAGTCCTAATTCGTGTCTTTGCCATTTGACGTATAAGAATCATCTATACATCCATTCATTTGTCCTGAAAGGTTTCTTCCAAAGATTGACTTTCAGGGCATATTTCCAACAATCTCCCACTTGCACTAAAGTCAATCACTAGTGTATCTTATACATCTTGTCGAGAGAGTTCATGCTCGTAGGTTAACTTGGTTATGTATTAATCCCTTTTATTTTAAAAGGGAATTTACTTATCGAATGTTTCCAAAACATTTGATGATGTCTCTTTATTGTGTTCGAATATTTTGATGAGACCTTGATTCCATGGCTTGAGCTATCGCCCCATTACGTCGTAGTACACTACTATCGACCTTATGGTTTGGATTCAATCATTGGTTCTAAAAGAACCCCTTCATTCAAAACACCTTTTTGAAGCAGTTTAAAAAACAATATATCGTCATATATTTCGTTTGTATACTTTATACAAACTTTGCTCCATCCTTGAGACCATTGTAGTACCATACTATCAATTCATTCATATGGTTAGTTCTTCATCCAATATGAAGTTCCATTTGTTAAAATGACTTATTTTCACTTTGGTTAACAACCTAAGTGAATGCACGCTTCCAGAGTCCCACTCTGATGTTTCTTTCTTAAAGGCAATAATACTCTATCAGTTGCTTTGGTTCTGATCCTGGGATATAGTAATATCTTAAAGTGACAACCCTTGTGGTTCTTCACTTTTGGATATCTATTTCACAAGTCAATACATGTGTCCCTTTTGTGATTTTATGACACATTCATTATAAGGGTTCTGAAAGTGATTTCCTATCACATAGGAAAATGCTTTCTTAAATCTACAACATTTGAGATTTAATTCCTCATTTAATATCCTTGAGATAGTCTTACTATATCAATAAGTCCAATTTCAAGTCTATACTTCAAAATTGACTGTGTCATGTTTTGTCAATTTTTCGAGTAACATCTATGATTTATCAAGTCTATCAAATAGACTTCATTCATATCTTGTTTGCCCAAATTATGACATCACTCCCATTGGCCTTGATGTAACTTAGCATTCATTCAAAATTAACAATTATATCGTCTTGATTTGAATGCATATTGCTCCCACTAACTTGTATTGGATCTATTGACAATCATTAAGATCCATTAGCTTATTGATGATATCTCAACTCTTTTGAGACCATCAATAACACTAGCTAACACAAGTTATTCAAACGAATCATACACAAAAGAATTCCTTCTCAAGCAATTCCATTTGAAATGTGTAACTTGCTTTATCAAGTCTATTCATTTAATTCATATGGTGTTATACACCATATTTCAAGTTTTAGTCATACTAAGACCTTTAATGTAGTTATATAAGAATTATCCAAGTCTTTAGTGGAAGCATGGCTTCTACTAAGGATATAGAAACTCAACCATTCCTTCTAGGTGGTTGATATAATTCTTCATCGAAACTACATAGAGCAATATTGTTACATTTAGATGTTGAATTTGGATTGTCTTGTTGTTAAACCAAATGTTGTGACTCATTTTGAAGTTATTCCCTTTTGTTTCATCAACTTGTCCATATGCTTTGTTATTAGCTTGTTCTCATAAAAGAGAATGATGGACAACTCCCAACATATAACCATTTTATGCTAGGTTGACGAAACCAACATTCAAAGACTATCTTTAAATGTCACACACAACATAGAATTTTAACGTTTGAAGAGCTTGAGTCTTTTAACAATTAAAATTACAAACTCTTAATAATAGTCAAGTACTATTATTCTTTTGACATCTATAAACCAATCACATTCAAGTTTATATCCATTTTCACACCTCCCACTATTTCTCATGACTTTAATGAGAAATCATTTCATACATTCAAAATGTATAAAATTGGAGTATATTGGTAGAAGACATTGTGTAGTAGCTTTAAAACATTTCAATCTTATTTGTTTCAATCTTCACTAAGTTAATGTCTTGTTATTAAGTGACTAAAGTCTTTAAACATTTTATAGATTTAGACACTTCTTTCTTGGTTTAATCAATACCACAATTGACATTTTAAAACCTTTTAACGAATGCCCAATTAGTTGTTCAAAACCACTAATTGAATCAAGAGTGATCTTGATTATTGTGTTTCATATGATATAAATCTTGTATCTCAACTAGGATACAACAAGACAATATTCAATTCATAACACTACTATTAAGAAAATGTATTAGAAGGCATTCATCACATTACATTAATATGATAATTCAAACATTCATAATGTTTAATATAAAAAGCATTAGCTCTAAACATTTAGAGACTAATTTAAATACCTTTATAAATATAAGCATTTATTAGTGGCCTTCCATCATATGAAGCCACATTAAGTTCTTAACAAAATAAGAAAGTTTAAAGACTGTCTTTAAATGCCCAACAAACTTCTTAAGTAGTAAGCAAAAAACATGGTGGCCGAACTCTTCTCCACACCTTTCCTTGCTTGTTCCTCTTCTACTTGGCTCCTCCACCTATATACAATTATACAAGTGATTAGCCCTTTATATCAAATATAAATATTTAGAAGATCTAACATTTAGAATTGAAAACAAGAACATAAACCATACCTTGTGGTTTGTCTTTAAGACTTGCAAGGTATAACCTGCAATTCCTCCTCCAATGTCCCTCATTTCCACAGTGGTGGCAAGTCCCTTTGGGCTCTTTTGCCTTCTTTTTCATCACTCCTCCTTTCGGCTTATGAGTGGGTGACTTCATCCCCTTTCCTTTGCCTTTGCCTTGCGGCTTGGTTTTGGAAGAGGATGGCTTGTTGTAGGCTACTGCAGCAGTCCCTATAACGTTCTCTTTCTTCATAGTCTTCTCGGCAGTTACTAATATATTTAGCAACTCAGAGAGAGTACTATCCATCTTATTCATATTGTAGTTCATTACGAACTGCGCAAATGAATCAGAAAGAGAAGCCAATATGAAGTCCTGGGCCAATTCCCCGTCAAGTGGAGTACCAAGGTTCTCCAATTGTTCAATGAATCCTATCATCTTCAGTACATGTTGATGTACTGGAGCCCCTTTGACCATCTTGGTCTTCACAAGTTCACAAACAGTGCTAAAGCGACGGTTGCGCGTCCCTTCGCCATATAACTCCGTAAGATGGAGTATTATGGAAAATGCACTGTTCATGTCCTCGTGCTGTCTCTGTAGCTCCTCATTCATGGAAGCCAACATATAGCACTTGGCTTGTGTGTCATCCTCAACGTGCTTGTCAAACTTAGCACGTTCATCCTCTGTAGCCTCAGGGCCGAGAGGTATGTGAGGTGGAGCCTTGTCTAGCACGTAAACAATCTTCTCCAATGTTAGGAGAATCTTGACATTACGATACCATGATGGGAAATTGTGCCCCTCTAGGCAATGTTTGTCGAGTATTTTTGCGAGTGCGCTTCCAACCATATCTAAATACATAAACACTAAAATAATTAGATTGATTGTTGATTAAGTCAAACGATTCGGGTCTTTAAACCGAATGACACCACCCACCATTTTTGGCAAATTCCATATCCCTCAAAATGGAATCTGGGAGATTTCAAAGAAAGCTCCTAGCGGGTTATGGGAGGCTCACTATTACCAAGCCCACCTCACGATGATACGATGTTGGCTAGCAAAAATAATAATGAGAGGGTACAATTACCCATTCACAACAAGTTTTTGTGATTACCCATCTATTTGGCCTCTAGAAAACAATGCCTCACGATGATACGATGTTGGCACCATTTTTCTTAGTTAAGTTCTTTCCCACCATGCTGGTTTAGATAGGGGTTCAAGTATGACCTCACGATGATACGATGTTGGCCACACTCGTTGCCTACCTTAACCTCATCAAATGTTTTGAATAAACTCCTCCTGAATATAAGCATGCACTTTGAACTTCCCCATGATAGGGTGAAGGCGGTGTACAAGTCATAAACGCTTGGAGCCTACCATGGTGGAAGGCCACGAAAAAGTGTTCTAAGCACTCTTACGCTTTCAACTTAATATTGTTTGTTGGTTGAGGGATTTTAAGGTCTCATCAATTTTATTTATTTAATCACATTCAAATAAATAGTCCTATTATAACTACTAGTCCATATTTAATGAAATTAGTAGCATATATATAAAAACAAATCAATATCAAAACATTTTTCAAAATATTGGAGATATATATATTACTACTAATTATATTCATTATATTTTAGTAGCGTATGATACTCCCACTATTTGTTTTAAGAAAAAAAAATCAATATAAAAAAAAAAACGAATTTTTCAAATATTGGAAGTAACTACTACTACTATGGTTTTTGCATTCCTTTGAAATTGGACTTTATAGTTATCTTAGGCTCTTGGATGACCATGGACTTATTAGGTTATTGCAACAACGAGCCATCATTGTTGAATATAAACTCGGGGAGGTTGTGTCAATTTAATTACGTGCTTTTCAATCCAATTAAAACATTTTCATTTAGCCATTAGAAATGAAAGACAATCATTCATTGCTAATTAGGGCGTTGGACCCATTTAATCTTTAATCTCATGTCAAAACCCTCTTTTAGTTATGTCTCCTTACCAATAGTTAAAGAAACTCTAGTCTAGCACTAGAGGGAATCAACTAATGAATAGAGATTAAGAAGTAATAAGAATTACAAACCGATTTGTACAAATTCCTATAAATTACATATACTAAAAGGGGAGAGATAGATTAATTTCATACGTGACAAGGTCCAATTAAACAGTAATTAAAACACATTCCCAAGGTTCAAACAATTTGATTTTAGCGCCTTATCTCATAGCTCAATTATCGTTTAAGGCATAAGTCCATAGTCACCCATTTTTCCAACTATCTAATCACATTAAATAATCATATGGAATGCAACATAAACATTTAGATTTAGTGCATATGGGCATAATAGTATTATGAGTTTAAACAACTAACAAAATTAAAATCAAATATTTTAACTTTCTAGTTAGTAGGGGCCTATATGCAAATATGAAAAAGTTAGGGGTCAAACCATAAATACTCAAAAGTAAAACCAACTTTCTCAAATTATAAAATGGCCCCATAAGTGGGAAATCCACTAGGGGAGGCCGGCCATTTAATGAGGGGAAGGGTTTCCACTCATCTTGCATTAATTCAATACAAAATAGAAAGAAACATCATTTTGTTTGTCACTTGTCTTAGCTTTTAATTCTTTAGAAAAAGTGATGGAATTTCACCTAATCAAGTAGGGTTCAATTAATTTTAATATGGTTATGGATGGTAAGAACATCATCCAAAACCACAAAACTATGCATGAAAACCATTTTCATCAAAAAACAAACTAAGAACACCAAGAACAAAACCATGAACACATCTTTCAAGATTTGTGTATTCTTGGTGATTTTTCAAACCCAAAAACTTAAGTGACAAGGTTTCTAGTTTCTAGCTTTAAATGATGTGTGAGTGTCTTACAATAAAACATAAACACATGCTCAAAAATTTCCCCAAAATCGTTTCAACCACAAAGAACAAAAAAACCCAAAACTTTGTTCATGACTTGTTCTTCATTCATGCATACAAAACAACTTTTACATGCACATCTTTTTCAACTCTTGATTTATATTTTTCAACCATTGAAAAACAAAAGATAAACATACTTTAAATGAAGAAGTAATATGTCAAAATTAGTTCAAAACTCAAATTTCATTCATGCATACAAAACAACTTTTGCATACATATCTTTTTCAACTATTGACTAACATTCTTCAACTATTGAAAAACAAAAGATAAACATATTTTGAATGAAACAATAATTATGTCATGCATAACATTAATACCCATATGCATAAAATCCAAAAGGACACATTATACATAAACCTTTGGCTCTGATACCACTTGAAGGGAAAATTATGAGTTTTCATGATATGGGATTTCTAGATGACTAGCATGCATATACAATTCTAAATTTATATCCATACGCAACGGAAGCATTTATAACAAGTTATCAAAGTTATAGTCATGCAAATCCCCTTCAAGGTTCATAGGTTTAAATATAATGCATCAAAACAATTTTTGCTTAAGAACAAAGTCAAGGAATAGATCTATACCTCTTGTTCTTGATTTTAGACCAAGGATGGACCACCTCCAAGCCCTTTGTTCCTTGAATTCCTTGAGCCTAGCTTCCCTCCTTGCCTCCTCCACTTTGATAGAATGAGTGCTCCAAGGTTCTCCTTAAGTCTCCAAAGTAGAAGACCTCTAAAGATCCTCACCCACTAGTGTAATGAGAAGGATGAAGGAATGACCAAAAGGATGAAAAGTTGTTAGCCAATTCACCCTCTAGGTGGCCGGCCCTTTTGTTGAGAGAGAGAGAGATGGTTGTTTTGATTTTGTGTTTCTAAAACTCACAAAACCCCAATGAACAATTTCTATAAAGTTCCTTATATAGCATCAATAAACCTAGTCAACATTTGACTAAACATCTCACCCATTCCCATTAAATGTGGCCGGCCTACTTGTGTTTATATGGGCTTTGGGCTTTCATTTATTTCAAGTCATCCAATGCTTGAATAAAAGCCCAATGGGCCCAATTAAACCCGAACGTTTCTTTAAGCCCAAAACGATCTTTTATCGCTTTTATGATTTCTTTAGACTTTCTAAATTAATCAAAACACTTAATTAATCCAATTAATTATTTCCATCATCCATTAATTACTCACTACAATAGTGTTTTGGTGAACAATCATTTTAGGTTCTAATTAGCAAGGCAGTGAGGTGATTGGCATTAATTCAATTTAATTTCAATCACTTAGTGAATCAAAACTTCATTTTAATTCACCATTCTTCTTTGATGACTACATTTAATCATCTAGAAGAACTCACAAGCTATGAGTGACATCTAACCATATGTCATAGCTACCCAAGCTAATGTAGAAGTTTATAAGGAGAACCTATTCCATTGGAATTACAATGTAATTCGATCCTTCTCTAATACAATACTCTCAATCATATTATTAGGGTATGGATATATTATGTCAAACCCCTAATGTGATTATTCTTTCTTATATGATTCTTTTGAGTCGTATAGGAACGCATTCCTTTTAATACGCTCGATACTTCGGCCGAAGATTCCCGAATCATATCTTAGAGTATTCTTCCTCTCTTATCGAGGATTAGAGATTCCTTGTTGCGCATACACTTGCCTTCATGACTAAGTGGCTTAACCCCGACTATGCCGTTGACATTCTGAAAGAGTGACGTTTGACATAATCAAAGATCAAGTACTTAACCACAAGACAACGACGATGCCTCAGGTCTAAGGACTATTTACATTATTCCAACCATTAGAGTTACTTCCTTGACATGTGAGTAGACCTCCATGCAAGTACTCTCGTTCGATTGTGTTCATTGAACTCATTCCCCTAATGAGCACCTACATACTTGTCTTAGTGTCACAACACGAATGGGATGAGACTTTCCATCCTTCCATTTGAAGCAGACACAGTATGTACCGATCTACGCATTGTCAGTTTCCCTCCGACAATCCAATGACCAGGAACCTTTTAGACATTTGGTTATCTTAAGAAGGTCTATGTAGTCTAACATCATTAGATTACTTCTTCAATCGATCCATTGTCCATGGATACACTATTTAAGACATACATCGTTTATTGAGATAGTCCTAATTCGTGTCTTTGCCATTTGACGTATAAGAATCATCTATACATCCATTCATTTGTCCTGAAAGGTTTCTTCCAAAGATTGACTTTCAGGGCATATTTCCAACAGAAATCGGTTCACATGTTAACCACGATTAACAAGTGCTACTCTAGAACATATGTAGGTCCCCATTCAACAAGGGCAGGCATACATATATTCATAGCATTAAAATCCTAGATATGCTCACTATGTATGCATCCATAGAAACACATAAAGAATTTATCAATGACATAAGTAGTGAAACAATTTTCATCCTTTCATAAAAGTCATTAAAACAAAATATCACAACAAACTTACAATCATATTCGGGGCTTCAAAACAGCCCCTAACTACTAAAAATTAGTTACACATAATTATGTGAATACATAAGTAATTATCCATAAAGAAAATAACAAAGAAAGAAAACACCCGTTTTTGGTTCCTCCTCTACGCCCTCTGCTTCTGTCAGTCCCCTCTGCTTCTGTCCGTCAGTCTCTGCCTAGCTCCTTCCTTCTTTTCTGCGCCAGTCTTCTCTCTTATACTTCTTTCATTTTTTTTTATTCCTTATTTTCTTTTTCTTGTCTGCCATGCCTCTTTATTTTCTGCCTTCTTTTTGTTCCACTTCCTTCCCACTGTCTCTCCACTACCGTCCCATTTCATTTCTTTTCTTTTTCTGTTCTTTCCAGCCCGTGTCTCTCTTCCTTTGTCAAAAGGCAGCCATTTCAATTCACAATTAGTGCTCCACTTGCTCCATCTTTAATTCTTTTATTTGTTTTTCTATTTCCTTTATTCCATTTTGCTTGAAATTGATCCTAAAACAAAATTAACTGCACATTAACACAAGGTAAGGTAAAATGCTACAATTTTAACACAAAAACATCACAAAGACTTTATAAATGGATGGTATAAATGCATGAAATATATGAGTGATCACTCCTCACCAAGAAGGAGGCCAAACCAAGGCTGATTCGTTGGATGCTCCTACTTCAAGAGTTCAACATTGAAATAAGAGACAAAAAGGGGAGTGAAAACGTGGTGGCTGACCACCTCAGCCGTTTGGTGCACGAGGAAAACTCCTTACCCATACTAGAGACATTCCCTGACGAGCAATTGCTGTCCCTAAAGGTAAGTGAGCCCTGGTATGCTGATTTGGTCAATTATTTGGTCACAAAACAAGTTCCTAGCACTCTAGATAAATACAAGCGTGATAAACTCATAAATGATGCACGATTTTATGTGTGGGATGATCCATATTTGTGGAAGTATTGTCCTGACCAGATTATTCGTAGATGTGTGCACAATTCTGAGTTTAATTCGATTCTTGCATTCTGCCATACTTATGCATGTGGGGGTCATTTTGGCACCCAAATGACAGCCCTTAAGGTTTTAGAGAGTGGTTTCTATTGGCCTACATTGTTTAAGGATGCTAGAAAATTTTGTATAACTTGTGATATGATGCGAAAATTAACTTAACACACAAATTAAACCCTCTTTTGACAATTGTAGTATATGTATAAGTAGGGATCGTTCTAGACCGGGGATTAGGAGGGATTGCCAATCTAATTGAAACTGACTTAAAAACACAAAAATAAACTTAAAAACACTTAACAAGACTCACAAGACTCAAAACAAACTTAAAAGACTCAAAACAACACAAAACAACCAAATAGACTCAAAACTGACTCTAGGGAGTTATTTGGACGAAAATTGGTTTTAACTTGACTCAAGACACTTAAAAACACAAACCAAAATAGATTTTAACTAATCTAACACTTCAAAGTAAAGGGGGATTGGGTTTTGGACGAAAATAAAGTAAAACAAACAAATTAAAGACTAAAACAGATTTTGGACGAAATTGGGAAATTGGACGGGTGATGGTCTAGCTAGAAGGTCCTTCTCCACACATGACACACTTGCATACAAATCAATCTCCAATTTCTTTTCAATAAACCATGAACCTCAACGCCCCAGATTAACCGTGAATTGCACTAATTAACCCTCAGATTTTCCTAATTTCATTGAATTGGATGATTGCATACAACAATCCAAAGCATTCCCCACAAGTTCCCTACATGAATTGCATAATAGAGATGCAAGCAAAGATCATTAAGTTCTATGAAAATCATAAGCATTGACGAGGCACTTGTAACTATGAATTGCATGAAACTTATGCCAAGAATTTACTTAACGCGATTGTGACTAGCAACCTTCACTACTTGTGAATATAAGTTCATAACGATTAGGTGAAAATCCCTTATATTCTAGCATCAAATTCATGCATGTAAACTAAGTGTGGACGCTCAATCAACATACAAGAATAAGTGTTAAATAAATAGTTAAGCAAATTGCATTCACAATTTATCAAATCGCAATTGAAAGTAATCAATTCATATTGCAAGTATAATCATGGTTTCGAATTCCCCTCTAACTATAAAGAAATTAGTTCCTTATGTTTGCAATTAAACAAAGATAACTTGAAAACAAAGATAGAATACACCTAGAAACACTCTGGATGGCTCATTCTTCTCCTTCCTTAGCTGCGGCACAAGAGGATTGTGGTGGATGGTGTGGTGGATGGATGTAGGTGATTTATGGTAGAGGGTGGTTGGTGTGGTGATCTGATGGTAGAGGATGGTGGTTTAATTGCTGCACAAAGGTTTGTATTTATAGGGCTAGGGAAACCCACGAATTTCTGAAGGAAAGGAATGTGTATTTGGCACAATTCATGAAGGAAAAGGACTAGGGTTCACCAAAATCTGAAGTGAAAAGGATTGCACAATCCTAAGGGAAAAAGATTGCAGGTTCTAGGGCTTCTAGAAGGGTCTAGGCGCCAGATTTTTAGGTGCTTCTAGAAAATATGTGTTAGCACCAATTTAGGGGTTCAAGAAGGATAAAGGTTGTAGAATCTGAAATATATAGTTTAAATGCATAATTATCCCTTAGAAATAGCTGGAATTAGGGCACAAATTGATTTGGATAAGATAGGATAAGATAAGGTTAGGTTAGGCAAGGATAAGATAAGATAAGGTTGGATAAGGTTTTGGATAATGTTCCTTCTTGTGAGCTGATTTCTTATCTTCCTTGACTTGGATTTATTTCTTCACTCTTTTCAGCACATTCCTAGCCTCTTGAACTTCAAATTCGTTCGTCCATCCATCTTGCTCCATTCATAAGCTATCCATTTGGTGCCCAAAACTGCCTCAAAATGCTCCAAATTGCACTTTCTTGCCAACTTTGTCATATGGACCTACAAACACACGAAAATAGCTTAAAACACTATCATAAACACAAACAAACTATGAAAATGCAAGAAAACAAGCTAACTAAGTCTAAACATGATCCTATCATGATAGATGCCAAAGAACAGGTACAATAGGTGCCAAGGACCAAATGCCGCAAACCCCTATCTTTAATGTGGAGATCTTTGATGTATGGGGTATGGATTTCATGGGACCCTTTCCGCCCTCATATGGTTTTACTTATATTTTGCTAGCCGTTGATTATGTGTCGAAATGGGTGGAAGCCAAAGCCACCCGTACTAACGATTCTCGAGTGGTGGCAGATTTTATCAAGGCTAACATCTTTTCCAGATTTGGCATGCTTTGGGTGTTCATAAGCGATGGAGGCTCCCACTTTTGCAATCGCACCATTGAGGCGCTGTTTAAAAGGTACAATGTGAAGCATCGGGTTTCCACGCCATACCACCCTCAAACAAGTGGCCAAGCCGAAGTCTCGAATAGAGAAATCAAGCAAATCTTGGAGAAGACTGTTGGGCCAAACCGGAAGGATTGGAGCTTGCGTTTAGATGATGTGATGCAAAATATATAAGCACACAAATTAAACCCTCTTTTTATCAATTGTAGTAAAGAATGTAAGTAGGGATCGTTCTAGGCCGGGGATTAGGAGGGATCGCTAAATCACTTGAAAACTGACTCAAAAACGTAAAAACAAAGTTTAAAACACTAAATTAGACTCAAAGAATGCAAAACTAAACCCTAAAACACTAAAACAAACCAAAAGACTCAAAACAGCACATAAACACTCAAAATTGCCTTAAAAACACAATATGGGCAGTTTTGAACACCAAACGCAAATTTGGACGAAAATAGGTTATAACTTGACTCAAGACACTTAAAAACACAAACTAAATTGATGTCTAACTACTCTAACACTTCAAAATAAAGGGGGATTTGGTTTTTATGAAATTCAAAACAAAACAAAAACTTTGTAAACTAAAACAGATTTTAAAACGAAATTGATTAAAGTGAATGGATGGGAAGCTAGCTAAGGGGTTCTTCTCCACACATGTCACACTTGCATACAAAACGATTTCCAATTGCCTTTCAATAAACCATGAATTCTCAACACCCCAAGTTAATTAGATACGCTTAAATTAACTTTCAGATTTTCCTTAAGTCAATGAATTGGATGCAAAAGCGCATCGCAATCAAATTATTCCTCAAAAGTTCCCTACATGAAAGCGCATAATAGAGATACAATCAAAGATCATTATGTTCAATGAAAATCATAAGTATTGACGAGGCACTCGTAACTATGAAAGCGCATGAAACTTATGCCAAGAATTTACTTAACGTGATTGTGATTAACAACCTTTACTACTTGTGAATATAAGTTCATAACGATTAGGTGAAACTCCCTTATATCCTAGCATTAGATTTATGCATGACAATTAAGCGTGCACTCTCAACCAACACACACAAATCAGTTTAATTCAAATAGATAAGTAAATTGAATTCACAACTTATGAATCGCAATTGAAAGTAATCAAATTATATAGCAAGCATAAACATGGTTTCGAATCCCCCCTAGCCAGGGGGGTTTAGTTCCTCATACGCACAAAGCAAAGATAAATAAATTTAAACATTGAAATCCAAAGAAAGAGAACACCTAGACACTCCAACTTGGACAGCAGGTGCATCCACAAACTTCTCTTTCCTCCTTGCTGCGGCACAAAGCTTGGGGACAGGTTTTTGGGGTTATGAATGGTGTAGAATGGATGGGGGATAGTATGGTGGTGGTTAGGATGGATGTGTGGTGCGGCAAGGGGTGTTTAGGATCAGGAATTATGGAGAATGGTGGTGGAAAGCTGCGGCAGAGAGCATGGATGTGTTTCTGGCATGAATTGATGTATATGAGAGGTGGTAATTCGGCCAAGGCTGAAATATGAATATATATATAGGCACCTAAAACCCTAGGGGAATCAGATATGGGCTTCTAGAATCCAAATCCACAAGGAAAAAGGCTTAGAAATTAGAATTAAAAGGGGGAAAGGGCTAAGGGGTGCGGCTGAATGATAAGGCTTCTAGAAAGCCTTGCAAGGCAAGGAAATAAGGTCTTCTAGAAAGGATAGGCACGACAAAGACGTGTGTGAAGGGATAAGGCATCTAGAAGGTCTTGTCATGCAAGGAAAAGGGTTCCCTTGCTGAAATAGGTGAGGCATTCCTCTAGAATAAGGCTAAGGTGTCCTAAAGTGTTTAGGACTCCTCTTTGTAGCTGAAACCTTTGCACATTAGGAATAGGAAAGCTTGTCTTGATCAATCCTTCTTTTTTTTGGACTCATTTTCCTTCTTTGACTTGGAATACTTCTTTGTTGCTGAAACTCAAGGCCAATTAGGTTTAACTTTCCTACTTCAAGTAGGAAACCTTGATTGAGTAGGAATCTTCATTCTTCTAGGAATCCCACATCAACTAGGAATCCTTTGTTGACTAGGATTTCATCTTCAATTAGGCACTTTCCTACTTCAACTAGGAAACCTTGTTCAAGTAGGAATCATCATCTTCAAATCTTCAATTTCGTCCATTCCCTTGGCTCCAAGTATGTGACATCCATTCCAAGCTCCATTTTGCTCCAAAAGGCTCCAAAATGCATCTTTTTGTATACTTTGCCCTTAAAACCTGAAAACACACAAAACTGGCTTAAAAGACTACTTTAACTAAGAAAACACCATGGAAATGCATAAGAACTAGCTAACTAAGGCACATAAATATGCTCCTATCAAATTCCCCCACACTTAGCTTTTGCTAGTCCTCGAGCAAAACAAAGAAACAAAAGAAAAACGACACGAAACAAAATAATCAAAACACGACCTAAACCCTCCAACATATACCTCAGGGATTTCCAATGCACATGACATATTAAAAATCATCATTCCCACAGATTTTTGTAATTCTTACACTTGAGCACATACTTAATCATAGTCACTACTTACTAGCTCACAATTAACCAATTAAAACGATGTTTTAAATGTAGTAACATGCCTTAGAGAATTCCCTCAATTCCTTACAAGATATGCACTCAAATTTTCACTCAGATTTTCTAACTACACACCCTGTACTAGTTATATATGAGAAGATTGATGTAAATATGAAAACGAACGCTCACATATATGTATAACAAAGAAAGCAATTTCCGGAGTTAATAACATGTATATAAATATGATCCCATGAATGGAATGCTACTACTTAGATGCGAGAACCAGTGACACCATATGCTCATACCAATTCTAAACTCCACAAATTGAAACACACAACACTCAAGATTGAAGTCAATGGTTGTAACGGGGTTCAAGGTAATGGCTTAACAAAGAAAGGATAGAGATAACAAACGTTCTTAAAGCAATAACAAGCAAAGTAATGAAATTGAAACTTAGAATTCACTTTAGAATGCAGAAATCAACTTTTAAACATTAAGGGAAGAGTCATACAACTCTTAGGGCCGAATTTATTGTTTTGAACCCTATCTTCAACAATCAACACTTTAGAGCTTGTTTTCACATCTTTTTCAATTCTTTTTCATACTTTTCACAACTTTTCTTTTTTTCTTTCTATTTTCCACGAAATTTCTTTTCTTTTTCTTTTCTAACCCGTGCCTCATTAAAGTCTTTGGCACACACACACATCCCTTCCCCCACACTTGTTTTCTGCAATACATTGATCAAAAGGAATTCATCTTGAGTCATGCTTAACTATGCTTCAAGAACAAGGGTATGGATGGTCCTAATCTAGGCTAGGTGAGGATGGTGTGGGTTAGCAAAGAATATAGGCTACACAAGGCTCAACGGGGTTAAAACCTACAAAACAAATGAACATAGGGGACACGGCAATTTGGCTTAAATGGTGGTCACTACACAACTTCATCTTGAATATGTGTTATGCAAATCAATAGCATGCTTTGAATGAAATGGGCATGAGTTCTAGTGTTTGGAACTAAATGCTGAAACGCCTTCTAAGTAGCAACCAAGCAAAGAATAATGAGATCATGCAACGACTTAAGAAAACAACAATGCATAGATTATTATCTCTCCAAATAAACGTTTAGGCTCAAGTCTCACAAGGTTGTAGCGTTCATTTGAGTTCCTTCCTTCAAGCATGTTACAAAAACTAATTTTTCCTTTATGATTACATGTGAATTCATAAGTTATAACCACAACCAAGCATAAACCAAAGAGTAAATCAAACGTTCATCCATGTTTACAACTCTCTTTAACAGTCATGTAATTAAAAATTGAATCCTCATCATTGTGTTGGAAGGTACCCTAAGACACAAACAAACACACAAAACAACTTTAAAACGACTCTTTTTGGGTTTTTCAAAACATTTTTTTCAAATTTTTATGGGATTTTCGCATTTTTATGTCAAAACACACTAAAACACACCAAAACAGCCTAAAAACACCTAAAAACAGCAAGGAACAACATTGGAAGTTATGGGTGATAAAACCCTACGAATTTGCATTCAAACACTTTGGTTACCCCCCCACACTTAAGTCAAACATTGTCCTCAATGTTTCAAGCATAAACTAACACAAATAACAAACCAACAACTAACAGCAACTAACACGCTAAACATGGCAGAAACGAAATAATCAACAAAGAGAAGGGTTAAGGAACGCAAATCTGGAATTGGAGTGATGCCTAGGTCTTCCTTTGTTGATTGCATGGGTTACCTCCCAAGAAGCGCTTGCTTTAACGTCGTGCAGCCGGACGAAGAACTCATTCACTCCTTATCGGAGCCCACGGCATGCAGGGAGATGTCATCCACGGCATACTCCACAAAGTTGTCATAGTATGGCTTCAATCGGTGCCCATTCACCTTGAATTCTTGTCCAATTTTCATGCTTTGGATTTGGACTGCACCATGCACAAAAACATTAGTAATAACAAAAGAACCAACCCACTTAGAACGTAACTTACCAGGAAACAACCGAAGGCGGGAATTAAAGAGTAACACTTTCTGCCTGATTGAGAATGATTTGCCACCAATCATCTTGTCATGAAAAGCCTTGGTCTTCTCCTTGTAAATCCGAGCATTCTCATATGCTTCATATCTAATATCGTCAAGTTCATTCAATTGGAGCTTCCTATGTACTCCAGCGGCATCAATATCCATGTTAAAGGTCTTGACCGCCCAATATGCCTTGTGCTCAAACTCCACGGGCAAATGGCATGGCTTACCATAGATAAGCCGAAAAGGTGACATGCCCAAAGGAGTTTTGTAGGCCGTTCGATAAGCCCATAATGCATCGTCCACACTCATGCTCCAATCCTTTCTTGTTGGACCCACGGTCTTCTCTAGGATTTGCTTGATCTCTCGGTTAGAAACCTCAGCTTGGCCATTGGTTTGAGGATGGTAAGGTGTAGAAACCTTATGGGTGACATTGTACTTCCTCAACAACGCCTCAATGGTGCGGTTACAAAAATGGGAACCTCCATCACTAATTAGAACTCGAGGCATTCCAAACCTAGCAAAAATGTTAGTTTTCACGAAATCTGCAACCACCTTATAATCGTTAGTACGGGTGGCTTTTGCTTCCACCCATTTCGAGACATAATCCACAGCGAGTAATATGTAAAGGAAACCATGCGATGAAGGAAAAGGACCCATAAAATCGATGCCCCAAACATCAAAAATTTCAACAGGAAGTATGACATTTTGCGGCATTTGATCTTTTACCCCTATGTTGCCCATTCTTTGGCAACGATCACAAGACATGCAAAAGGTTCTAGCATCTTTAAATAGAGTTGGCCAATAAAAACCACATTCTAAAACCTTAAGGGCAGTGCGTTGCGTCCCAAAGTGTCCCCCACATGCATAATTGTGACAGAAAGTTAAAATCGAATTAAACTCCATATCATGCACACACTTACGTAAAATCTGATCCAAACATAAAATTTAGCATCCTTTTTCAATTTATCACGTTGGTTTCTGTTTAGGGTGCTTGGAACTTGTTTTGACACCAAAACATTTACCAAATCGGCATACTAAGGCTCACTTACCTTTATGGACAGCAATTGTTCATCGGGGAATGTCTCGGCAATGGGTAGGGACTCCTCATTATATACCATTCGGCTTAGGTGGTCAGCCACCACGTTTTCACTTCCATTCTTGTCCCGAATCTCAATGTCGAACTCTTGAAGTAGCAACATCCAACGTATTAGCCGTGGCTTGATAAGCTCATATTTATACATATTTAACATCAAATTCTCTTATCTTTTGTTAGTTAGTTTCTTATATTTTTGAGTTATTTACTTTGTTTTTGTGTTTTATCGAATTTATCTAGCTAAGAAAATAAAAATAGCATAAGTGTGATTTTATGTAATAAATTCGTGTCAAAACTGTTTAGCTTCTAAATTAAATAAAATATATATATATAATAATAATTTATATCATGTTTGTTTCATATAAAATGAGATAATAAAAGAAATAAGGAGAAAAACGCATGGGCAGGAAGCCTCGTGGGTTTTGGCTGAAAGAATAAGAAAAGAATGTCAGTGGGGGGAAGGCTGTCAGCCATTGCAAAAAGAAGAATAAAAAATAAAATAAAAAGGAAGGGAATACAAGGAACTTGAAGGGCAGCTGGAAGAAAAGGAGAAATAATATAATGTGCTGCCTGGCGTGGCAGCTGTAAAGGAGAAAAGATAGAATAAAAAAAATATAGAGAAGTTAAGGGAAACGTGGAGACCTCGGGGGAGAATGGGGAAATAAAAGGAGTCGATGTGAAGGTCAGAAGGGGGGGGATAAGGAAAGAAGAAGGAGAGCTGCCTTGGGGCATGCTGCCTTAGGCAGCTAGAGAGACAGACGAGAACAGCACAGCTTGCAGGAGGACGACACGCGTAAGAGGAAGGCAGGAGATAGGAGACAGCAGGAACACGCTGCCAAAGGCAGCTGGAAGAAAAGGAGCGAGAGAAAGGTTGACTGGAGCGAGGTCAACTGGCGGAAGGAGAAAAGGCAGTGCTGCCTTGGGCTGGGAGAACGCTGCCTTGTCAGCGTGGAGGTGGAGGATGCGCAGAGAAGAAACCACAGCGTCAGATGCATCTGCGGAAAGGGAAGGCTGTTTTGAGCAGCACGGGGACAGAGGAAGAAATTCCTCTCTCGGTTAATTCGTTCCAAACTTATGTTTTATTTTATGGTTTAATTTATGAATAATGTATAATTAATTTCTGTTTAGTTAGAGGTGAATTTGAAACCATGGATAAATGTTTATTATGATTTGATTTACTCCAGTTATGAATTTATAAATGTTGGATGTGGTTTATTTTTCTGTGTTGATTAATAACTTGTTTATGTATGTGGGTTAAGGGTCGACACTTAATTTGCATGCTTAGACTTGATGCTAGGATATAAGGGAATTTCACCTAATCGTTATGAACTTATATCCATGAGTAGTAAAAATCGCTAGTCACGATTGTGTTTAGTAAACCCTAGGTTGGATTAACATGCGTATTCCATAGTTATGAATGCCTAGTCAATGCTTATGATTTCCATTGAACTTAATGATCTTTGATATGTCTCTCTATCATGCGTATTCCATAGTTAGGGAACTTGATAAGAATAATTTGGTTGTGATGCGTATCCCGTCCAATTCAATGAATCTAGGGAAATCTGAAGGTTAATTTAAGCGGACCTAATTAACTTGGAGCATTGTCATTTATTCGTTTGTTGAAGTCATAACTGGGAATCAAATTATATGCATTTGTCCATGTGTGGATAAGGAGCCCTCTAACTAACGTCTCATCATTTTATTTCAATAAAATATATTTTCTTTAAAGTTTGTTTTAAGTTTCTGTTTTAAATTTACTTTTCATCAAAAATCATTCCCCCATTTATTTTAAAGTGCTAGATTTGTTAGAAATCAATTTAGTTTGTGTTTTCTTTAGTCTTGAATTATTTTGAGTCTTGTAATTTGTTTTAGTTTATTTGTTAGTTTTATTTTGAGTGATTCTAGTTAAGTGTTTTAATTTTAGTTTAGTGTTTTGAATTTTGTTTTTACGTTTTTAATTTAAATTTTACTTTGATTAGCAATCCCTCCTAATCCCCGGCCTAGAACGATACTCTACTTACATCTATACTACAATTGTCAAAAAGAGGGTTTAATTTGTGCGTTAATTTATTTTCGCATCATGGCTTGGCTTCCTTTTTAGTGAGCAAGTACTTCAAAGCTACATGGTCAGTGAAAACAATTACTTTAGTACCAATTAGATATGATCTAAACTTATCTAAAGCAAAAACAATGGCAAGAAGTTCTTTTTCCGTAGTGGAATAGTTCAATTGCGCACCATTCAATGTCTGTGAGGCATAGTAGATGACATGCGGCCTCTTGTCTTTCCTTTGTCCTAAAACAGCCCCTAAAGCGTAATCGGATGCATCACACATAAGCTCGAAAGGTAGGCTCCAATCCGGTGGGACAATGATTGGTGCCGTGGTTAACAACTGCTTGAGTTGGTTGAATGATGCCGTGCATTCCCCATTGAAGTCAAACGCCACATCTTTTTGTAGGAGTCGGCATATAGGGAATGAATAGGAAGCTCCAACTGAATGAACTTAAGGAGATACGAAACGAAGCCTATGAGATTGCATGAATTTACAAGGAGAAAACAAAGGCGTTTCATGACAAAATGATTCGGGGAAAACCATTCTCAATTGGACAGAAAGTGCTACTATTCAATTCCCGTCTACGATTGTTCCCTGGTAAGTTACGGTCTAAGTGGATTGGGCCATTTGTTGTCACTAATGTTTTTTCTCATGGTGCAGTCCAAGTTAAAAGCTTAAGGAACGACGACGAATTCAAAGTGAACGGGCATGGTCTGAAGCTATACTATGAGAGTGATGTGGGGCAGATTGTGGAAGAAATCCCACTCAATGCCATGGGTGCTATCCAAGCTTAGAAGGAAGTTTCGTCCGTCTGCAAGACGTTAAAGCAAGCGCTTCTTGGGAGGCAACCCATATTTTGCGTTCCTAAAAACTTTCCCTTTTTCTGCAGTTTTATTTTGCCATGATTGTCATTTTTTTTATTTGTTGCTTGTTTAATTGTTTTTTATGTGGGTTTATTTTTGAAACATTGACAGATATGCAAGGTATTTTTACATTAAAATTTGTTGAAAATGAACATGAGGCAGAAAAACACAAGAAGCAGCCTTCACAAAGGCTGCTTAGGAGAAGTCTCAGTAGTCGGCGGAGCCCCAGAAGGAGGAGGCATCGAAGGTTGATCATTTGGAGCTTTATTACGCGGTACAGCCCAGAAGATGAAGGCAAATGCTGTTGGAACAAACCCAAAAACCTCTGCTGATCAAGTAAAATCTGACCATCAGATTCCTGCATCTGATCCATCTTCCTCTTCATGTTTGTAGCATAGTTATGTGCGAGCTTATGCAACTGTTTATTCTCATGCTTGAGCCCTCTAATCTCCTATTTGAGACTCATCACTTCAGCCGCCAATGATTCAAAGAGACGTTGGGCCATATTAGACACAGAACCTGCACACTGCACATTGAGAGCCAGAGAATCCTTAATAGCCAACTCATCGGACCATTTGGAAAGTAGTCTGTTATCTTTGGGAGTGACAAGGCTCCGGGCCACCACCGCAGCGGTCATATCATTCTTCATCACCAAATCCCCAACGGTAAAAGGACCAATAGGGGATATGAAGGATGGGCGCCATATGTTGTCTGGAGAAGGCATGGATGCCTCTTCACCAAGGTTCAAGTCAAAACGACGGTTGGAGGGGCCAGACATTTTCAAAGGTGTTGAAGAAAGAAGAGGTCAGACAAATCGAGTACAATGAAGGGAGTTTCTACAGGCGGAAATTCAAGTGTGCTTTGAAACGAACTGCGTGCCTTTACAAAAATCAGCACTCGACGGGATTTCAGAGATCGAATAGGCGAGCTCAGAAATCGAAAAGGCCAATTCAAAAATCGAAGAGGCGCGAGCTTTCTCAAAAGCTGGGCTTGCTCAGAAACCACGGGCCATCATCTTTTCCAGATTTGTCCGCACTTGTCACATGCAACCTCTGCACTCGACGGAGCTCAGAAATCGAAGAGGCAAGCTCAAAAATCGAAGAGGCATTTTCTTTTCCAGACGTGTCAGCATCTGTCACATGCGTGCAGCCTTGCGAAAATTACGGGCAATCTATCGAAGATTTCTGGTGACGTAGAAAGCACGTGAAGATTAATGTTCAATCATCCAACGGTTTCTGACAAGAGTGAAAGAATAGTACCGTTTGTTAATTCATATAAATGTCGACCTTCACCCTCCATTACAAGGCAGACATACATAACCCTTCTTCATCTCCGAGAATGCCTTTCCAACAAATCCTCTCGAGTCACTCAATGTTCTGAAGGGAAATAATGAGATTTATGTGGGATTTCTAGTGACTAGCATGCATATACAATTCAAAATATATATACATAAGCAACGGAAGCATGTTATCACAGAATATCAAAGCTATAGTCATGCAAATCCCTTTCAAGAAGCATAGGTTCATATATGATGCATCTAAACATTTTATAGAAGAACGAAGTGAAGGTATAGTTTTATACCTCTTGATCTAGACTTGAGACCAAGGATGGACCACCTCCAAGCTCTTTGTTCTTGGAACTCCTTGAGCCTAGCCTCCCTCCTTGCTTCCTCCACCTTGCTAGAATGAGTGCTCCTTGGTTCTCCTTTAGTCTCCAAGGTTGAAGACCTCTAAAGATCCACACCCACTAGTGTAGTGAGATGGATGGAGGAATGACCAAAAAGGGAGAGAAGATGATTAGCTATTTCTCCCTTATGGTGGCCGGCCTTTTGTGTGAATTTTGAGAGAGAGAGATGTTTTTCTTGTTTTGTGAAAAGAACACACACAAAAACCCTAATGAAACTTTTTACTAAAAGTCCTTTATAAATGTCTAAGAAAATGAATCAACAACTTGACTCTCTCTCTCTCTCTTCAATGGCCGGCCCCTTTTGTGTTGTTTGGGCTTTGGGCTTTTATCATTTCAAGTCATCCTATGCTTAAATAAAAGCCCAATGGGTTTGGGCTTAATGGGCCCATATTAACCCGAACTTTTCTTTAAGTCCAAAAACGATCTTTCATCGCTTCTAGGATTTCTTTAGACTTTCTAATTAATCATAACACTTAATTAATCCAATTAATTTATTCCATCATCCTTTAGTTGTCTCACTACAAGAGTGTATCGGTGTACAATCATTTTAGGTTCTAATTAGCAAGGCAGTGAGGTGATTGGCACCAATCCAATTGATTATATTTAATCCAATCACTTAGTGAATTAAAACTTACTTTTAATTCTCCTTCTTCTTTGACGACTACTTATTTAATCATCTAGAAGAACTCACAAGCCATGAGTGACATCTAACCATATATCATGGCTACCCAAGCTAATTGAGAATTTGTTCGGAGAACCTATTCAGTTGGAATTACAATGTAATTATATCCTTCTCTAAAACAATACTCACAATCATATTACTAGGGTATGGATATTTCATGTCAAACCTCTAATATGATTATTCCATGTTATATGATTCAATTGAGTCGTATAGGAATGTTTCCTTCATTACGCTCGATACTTCGGCCGAAGATTCCCGAATCATATCTTAGAGTATTCATCCTCTCATAACGAGGATTAGAGATCCCTTGTTGATCATTCAGATGCCTCTGAGAATAAATCACTGACCCCAACAATGCATAGAACACACCCAAGATGAGGTGTGGTCACGTCTCATTATCAAAATGATCAGCAACGTATCCCCAAGACAACTATGATGTCTCAGGTCAAAGTATTACTTACATTATTCCAACCATTACTCTCGTTCGATTGTGTTCAGCGAACTCATTCCCTTGATGAGCACCTACATACCTGTCTTAGTGTCACTACACGAATGGGATAAGACTTTCCATCCTTCCAATTGAAGGGGACATAGTATGTACTGGTCTATGCATTGTCAGTATCCCTCTGACAATCCTATGACCAGGAACCCTTTGGACATGATGGTTATGTGAAGAAGGTCTCGGTAGTCTAACATCATTAGATTACTTCTTCCATCGATCCATTGTCCGTGGATTCACTATTTCGGACATATATCGTTATTTGAGATAGTCCTAATTAGTATCTTTGCCTTTTGATGTATAAGAATCATCTATACACACATTCATTGTCCTGAGATTGACTTTCAGGGCATATCTCCAACAATCTCCCACTTGCACTAAAGTCAATCACTAGTGCATCTTATAGATGCTAGTCGAGTGAACTTACGCTCATAGGTAAACTTGGTTATGTATTAATCCTTTTAATTTAAAAGGGATTTACTTATCAAATGTTTCTAAAACATTTGATGATGTCTCTTTCTTGTGTTCAAATACTTTGATGAGACCTTGATTCCATGGCTTGAGCTATTGCCCCATTACGTCATAGTGTCCTACTAACGACCTTATGGTTTGGATTCAATCATTGGTTCTATAAGAACCCCTTCTATTCAAAACACCTTTTGAAGCAGTTTCTAAAACTATATATCGATATATATTTCGTTTGTATACTTTATACATACTTTGCTCCAACATTGAGACCATTGTAGTACAATACTAACAATACATTCATATGATTAGTACTTCATCCATTATGAAGTTCCATTTGTTAAAATGGGTTATTTTCACTTTGGTTTATAACCTAAGTGAACGCACGCTTCCAGAGTCCGACTCTGATGTTCCTTTCTTAAAGGCCATAATACTCTATCAGTTGCTACGGTTCTGATCCTGGGCTATAGTAATATCTTAAAGTGACAACCCCAATGGTTTTTCACCTTTGGATATTGTCTCACAAGTCCATACATGTGTCCCTTTTGTGATTTTGTGACACATTCATTATAAGGGTCACGAAAGTGATTTTCTATCATATAAGAAAATACTTTCTCAAACCTTCAACATTTGAGATTTAATTTCCCCATATAACATCCTTGAGATAGCCTTGCTATATCATTAAGTCCAATTTCAAGTCTATACTTCAAAATTGATCATGTCACGTTTTGTCATTTTGAGTAACATCTATGTTTTATCAAGTCTATCAAATAGACTTTATTCATATCTTGTTGCTCAAATTATGACATCACTCCCACTGGGCTTGTTGTAACTTAGCATTCATTCAAAAACTTAACACTTATATTTTCTTGATTTGAATGCATACTGCTCCCACTAACTTGTCTTGGATCTATTGACAATCATTGAGATCCATTAGCTTATTGATGATGTCTCAACAATTTTGGGACTATCAACAACTCTAGCTAACACAAGTTATTTAAACGAACATACACAAAAGAATTCCTTCTCAAGTAATTCCATTTGAAATGTGTGACTTGCTTTATCAAGTCCATTCATTTAAATTATATGGTGTCATACACCATACTTCAAGTTTTAGTCATACTAAGACCTTAATGTAGTCATATAAGAATTATCCAAGTCATTAGTGGGAGCATGGCTCCTACTAAGGATATAGAAACTCAACCATACCTTCTAGGTGGTTGATATAATTCTTTATCAAAACTACATAGAGCGTTATAGTTACATGAGGTACCGAATTTGGATTGTCTTGTTGTTAAACCATATGTTGTGACTCATTTTGAAACTATTCCCTTTTGTTTCATCAACTTGTCCATTTGCTTTGTACTTAGCATGTTCTCATAAAAGAGAAAGATGGACAACTCCCAACACATAACGATTTTGTGCTAGGTTGGTGAAACCAACATTCATAGGTTATTCTTAGAATGTTACACAACATAGAATTTTAACGCTTCAAAGAGCTTGAGACCTTTTAACAATTAAAATTACGAGCTCATTAATAGTAGTAAAGTACTATTAATCTTAGACAACTATAAACCAATCATATTCAAGTTTATATCATTTTCTCACCTCCCACTGTTTCTCATGACTTTAATGAGAAATTACATTATACATTCAAAATGTATAAACGTGGAGTATACGGGTAGAGGACAATGTGGAGTAGCTTTAAAACCTTTCAAGCTTATTTGTTTCAATCTCCACTAAGTTGATGTCTTGTTATTAAGTGACTAAAGTCTTTAAACATTTCATAGATTTAGACACTTCGTTCTTGGTTTAATCACTAACACACTTGACATTTTAAAACAATTTTAAGAATGCCCAATTAGTTGTTCAAAACTACTAATTGAATCAAGAGTGATCTTGGTTATTGTGGTTAAGTAAGTGATAACCATATAAGAAACGTTTTCTTATTACTTATATCATTATAATGTGATCTTCCTTTTCTTCAAGAAAGGAATCTCTAGACCCTTTTCAATTCATATAGAACTCATATGTAGGCAATTGGAACCAAATCTTAAAGATTCATTGTATCCATCTATGGCCAACATGTGAGATCTATCCATAATTGATAAGTCCAAAGTTTGGATATCGCATTACATAAGTGATATAAATCTTGAATCTCAACTAGGATACAACAAGACAATATTCAATTCATAACACTACTTTAAGGAAATAATATAGTAGAAGGCATTCATCACATTACATTGATATGATAATTCAAACATTCATAATGTTTAATACAAAAGGAATTAGCTCTATACATTTTAGAGACTAATTATATACCTTCATATAGGCACCACATAATAAGTTCTTAACAAAATAAGAAAGTTTAAAGACTAGCTTTAAGTGCCTAACAAACTGCCTAAGTAGTTAGCAAAAAATTTGTGGCCGAACCCTTCTCCATCATTTTCCTTGCTTGTTCATCTTCTACTTGGCTCCATCACCTACATACAATTGCATAAGTGATTAGCATTTTATATCAAATATAAAGATTAGAAGATCTAACAATTAGAATTGAAGATAAGAACATAAACCATACTTTGTGGCTTGTCTTTAAGAGTTGCAAGGTATAACCTGCAATTCCTCTTCCAATGCCCGTCCTTTCCACAGTGGTGGCAAGTCCCCTTGGGCTCCTTTGCCTTCTTTTTCCTCACTCCTCCTTGCGGCTTAAGAGTGGGTGACTTCTTCTCGTTCCCTTTGCCTTTGCCTTTCGGCTTGGCCTTGGAAGAGGATGGCTTGTTGTAGGCTACTGCAACAGTCCCTACAATGTTCTCTTTCTTCATAGTCTTCTCAGCGGTTACTAACATGTTTAGTAACTTGGAGAGAGTGTTATCCATCTTGTTCATGTTGTAGTTCATAACGAACTGCGAGAACGAGCCAGAAAGAGAAGCCAAGATGAAGTCCTGGGCCAATTCTCCGTCAAGTGGAGTCCCTAGGTTCTCCGTCAAGTGGAGTCCCTAGGTTCTCCAATTGTTCGATGAGTCCAATCATCTTCAGTACATGTTGATGCACTGGAGCTCCCTTGACCATCTTGGTCTTCATAAGTTCACTGACCGTGCTAAAGCGACGGTTGTGTGTCCCTTCACCATATAACTCCGTAAGATGGAGTATGATGGAAGATGCACTGTCCATGCCCTTGTGCTGTCTCTGCAACTCCTCATTCATGGAAGCCAACAGATAGCACTTGGCTTGTGTATCATCCTCAACGTGCTTGTCATACTTAGCACGTTCATCCTCAGTAGCCTCAGGGCCAAGAGGTATGTGAGGTGGAGCCTTGTCTAGTACATAAACAATCTTCTCCAAGGTTAGGAGAATCTTGACATTACGATACCACGATGGGAAATTGTGCCCCTCTAGGCAATGTTTGTTGAGTATTTTCGCGAGTATGCTTCCAACCATATCTAAATACATAAACAATAAAATAAATTAGTTTGATTGTTGATTAAGTCAAACGATTAGGGTCTTTAAACCGAATGACACCACCCACCATTTTTGGCAAATCCCATATCCCTCAAGATGGAATCCGGGAGATTTCAAAGAAAGCTCCTAGCGGGTTATGGGAGGCTCACTATTACCAAGCCCACCTCACGATGATACGATGTTGGCTAGCAAAAATAATAATGAGAGGGTAGAAATACCCATTCACAACAGCCTCTTGTGATTACCCATCTAGTTGGCCTCTAGAGAACAATGCCTCACAATGATATGATGTTGGCACCATTTCTCTTAGTTAAGTTTTGACCCACCATGCCGGTTTAGATAGGGGTTCAAGTATGACCTCACGATGATACGATGTTGGCCACACTCGTTGCCTACCTTCACCACATCAAATGTTGAAATAGACTCCTCCTGAGTATAAGCACTCACTTTGCACTCCCCCATGATAGGGTGAAGGCGGTGTACGAGTCATAAACGATTGGAGCCTACCATGGTGGAAGGCCACGAAGAAGTGTTCAAAGCACGTCTCCGCTTTCAACTTAATATTGGATGTTGGTTGAGGGATTTTAAGGTCTCATCTTTTTATTTATTTAATCACATTAAAATAAATTGTGTCCTATTATAACTACTAATCCAAAGTTAATGAAATTAGTAGCATATGATATCCCCAGTATTTGTTTTCATAAAACAAATCAATATCAAAACATTTCAAAATATTGGAGATATATATAACTACTAATTGTATTCATTATAGTTTAGTAGCGTATGATACTCCCACTACTTGTTTTGAGAAAAACAAATCAATATCAAAAACGAATTTTTCAAATATTGGAAGTAACTACTACTACTATGGTTTTTGCATTCCTTTGAAATTGGACTTTATAGTTATCTTAGGCTCTTTGGATGACCATGGACTTATTGGGTTAATTCAATCAACGAGCCAACATTGTTGAATAAGATCTAGGGAAGGTTGTGTCATTTTAATCACGTGCTTTCAATTCATTTAAAACATTTTTCATTGAGCCATTAGAAATGAAAGACAATCATTCATTGCTAATTTAGGGCGTTGGACCCAATTAATCTTTAATCTCATGTCAAAACCCTCTTTTAATCATGTCTCCTTACCAATAGTTAAAGAAACTCTAGTCTAGTACTAGAGGGAATCAACTAATTGAAAGAGATAAAGAAGTAATAAGAATTACAAACCGATTTGTACAAATTCCTACAAATTACATATACTAAGAGGGAGAGAAAGATTAATGTCTATCATGACAAGGTCCAATTGAAATAGTAATTAAAACACATTCCCAAGGTTCAAACAATTTGAGTTTAGCGCCCTTTCTCATAGCTCAATTATCGTTTAAGGCATAAGTCCATAGTCAACCATTTTCTAACTACTTAATCACATTAAATAATTAATTGGAATGCAACATAAACAATTAGATTTAGTGCATATGGGCATAATTGTATGATGAGTTTGAACAACTAACAAAATTAAAATCAAAATATTTTAACTTTTTAGAGAGATGGGGCCTAATATGCAAATATAAAAAGTTATGGGTCAAACCGTAAATACTAGAAAGTATAATCAACCTTTTTAAATTACAAAATAGCCCCACAAGTGGCTAATCCACTAGGGTGGCCGGTTATGTGATGGTGGAGAGGGAGTGTGTCATACATGTCCCCTAAGTTTCAAAATAAAGCAAAGGCCTAGCTTTCACATTGATACCCACTTGCACAAGTTGTTACCCACTTGCACAAGTTGGCTTAAAAGGTGTAAGGGTGTAAGGTTTCCTAGTCAAGTCTAGGATTGAGACAATCAAATGGAAGGCTATTGATGGCAAGTATACCATCTAAATTCAAACAATGAAGTATGAACACAAAACAAAACCTTTTACACCAAAACCAAAACCATGAACACAAAGAACAAAACCATGAAAACAATTTCAAGATTTGCACTTTCTTGGTGACTTTTTCAAACCAAAAAACAAAAGTGACAAGGCCTTTACTTTCTAGCTTCAAAGTGTGTGTGTGTGACTTAAAATAAAACACAAACACAAGCCAAAACCTCCCCCCAAAACCGTGCCCTCCCCTATGGTACTTTAGCCCCAAATTTTGTTCCAAAACTCAGTCTTCATTCATGCATCCAAAACACCTTTTGCATACATATCTTTTCAACTCTTGAAACACATTTTTCAACATCTGAAAAACTAAAGATAAACATATTTTGAATGAAGAAATAATATGTCAAACATAAAATTAAAACCCATATGCATAAAATACAAAAGGACACATCAAATATAAACCTGGCTCTGATACCACTTGAAGGGAAATAATGAGATTTATGTGGGAATTCTAGTGACTAGCATGCATATACAATTCAAAATTTATACACATAAGCAACAGAAGCATGTTATCACATAATATCAAAGTAATAGTCATGCAAATCCCCTTCAAGAAGCATAGGTTCATATATGATGCATCTAAACATTTTATAGAAGAACGAAGTGAAGGTATAGTTTTATACCTCTTAATCTAGACTTGAGACCAAGGATGGACCACCTCCAAGCTCTTTGTTCTTGGAACTCCTTGAGCCTAGCCTCCCTCCTTGCTTCATCCACCTTGCTAGAATGAGTGCTCCTTGGTTCTCCTTTAGTCTCCAAGGTTGAAGACCTCTAAAGATCCACACCCACTAGTGTAGTGAAATGGATGGAGGAATGACCAAAAAGGGAGAGACCTCCATGCAAGTACTCTCGTTCGATTGTGTTCAGTGAACTCATTCCCTTAATGAGCACCTACATACCTGTCTTAGTGTCACTGCACGAATGGGATGATACTTTCCATCCTTCCAATTGAAGGGGACATAGTATGTACTGGTCTATGCATTGTCAGTATCCCTCTGACAATCCTATGACCAGGAACCTTTTGGACATGATGGTTATGTGAAGAAGGTCTCTGTAGTCTAACATCATTAGATTACTTCTTCCATCGATCCATTGTCCATGGATTCACTATTTAGGACATATATCATTAATTGAGATAGTCCTATTTAGTATCTTTGCTTTTTGATGTATAAGAATCATCTATACACACATTCATTGTCCTGAAATGTTTCTTCCAAAGATTGACTTTCAGGGCATATCTCCAACATGTTCCTTATTCCCTGGGATACCTCTGCAAACAACTTCTCAAAAGCAAAAGTATTTCATATCATGAAGGTTGAAAGCAAGAGTATCTGATATCATGTTTTCTCCCTGTCCTTCTCCTTGTCTTTGTTCTAACCTGCGGGACAAGGAGAAAGAGAGCAATCAGCCAACACTTGGTATCAATCTTCCGATCTGGAACCGACTGCCCGGAACCCCTTCCTGATTGCTTTCCTAGCCTTGCTCTCGAGTACTCATTTTTAACATTTTATGCTTCCTGAAAAGCTACCACATCTGCCTGGAAGGGAAGTGAAAATGATACCTCAAAGCATGTGGAGACAATATGCTAATTCATCCTCAGCTAGGGACAAGGAGAAAGAAAGTAAATGGTCGGCACTTGGACATATTGAACAAAGAAACAGACCAACACCTCTACCTCGTGCCTGCCTGCCGTGCAGAAGAAACAAGCAGAGAAGAATGCAGACTGCACAATCAAATCAACCCAGCAGAAGGAGTCTGATTTGAAACCAAGGAACTCTCATATTCCTCGCTCAGAATTCCAAACCAGTTCAAGATCAAAGCTGTGGAAAGTCAACAAGATCATCTATCTCCATAACCAGATTTGCGTTCTTAAACTCTACTCTGTCTGGTTTTTACTTTGCTATACTTGTCATGTTTATTCGTTGTTTGTTTGTTTGCTTGTTTTTGTGTGAGTTTATGCTTGAAACATTGAGGACAATGTTTGATTTAAGTGTGCGGGGGTAACCAAGTTGTTTTGCATGAAATTCCTAGGAGTTTATCACCAATTACTTCTAGTATTGTTCCTTGCTGTTTTAAGTGTTTTTAAGCTGTTTTGGAGTGTTTTAGTGTGTTTTGACATAAAAATCCGAAAATCTCATAAAAATTTGAAAAATTGTTTTGAAAAACCCAAAAAGAGTTGTTTTTGTGTGTTTATTTGTGTCTTAGGGTACCTTCCAACACAATGATGAGGATTTGGTTTTTAATTACATGACTGTTAAAGAAAGTTATAAACATGGATGAAAATTTGATTTACTCTTTGGTGTATGCGTGGTTGTGGTTATAATTTATGAATTCACATGCAATCATAAGGGAAAAATCAGTTTTTGTAACATGCTTGACGGAAGGAACTCAAATGAATGCTACAACCTTGTGAGACTTGAGCCTATACGTTTATTTGGAGCAAGGAAGAAAATATCGATAATATCGGCGATATATTGCCGATATTATCGGTTTTTCCCCAAACCGATATTTTAAGTGGTATCCAAGGGGTTTTCGTCAAAATATCGCGATATTATCGCGAAATTTCGGAACTGTGCAAGTCGGAGACGAACGCCGGAGCTTCTACAGCTCCGGCCGACTGTAAAATAACCCCCTAGACCGGTATGAAAATGAAATAGAAGACGAGAGGAACGTTTTTATAACGTTCGTTTGCCGTGAATCGGCCGGAGATGGGTGTGCCTATTCCCGAGTCGATTTCATCCCAAAAACCTTGCAAAAAGACAAGATAGAACTTCAATTTCACATCTAAGCTTCGATCTAGAACACAAAAAGAAAAACCCGAAGCTTACCTAACCGGAGAAATTGAAGGAACTCGCCGGAGCAGGTGCGATGGTGTGCGTGTGGGTCTCGGTGCAGAGAGAAAGGAGAGGTGTATGTGGGTCTCGGTGCAGAGAGAAAGGAGAGGGAGGAGCATAAGGTCGTGGTGTGTGTGTGGGTCTCGGTACAGAAAGAAATGAGAGGTGTATGTGGGTCTCGGTGCAGAGAGAAAGGAGAAGGAGGAGCAGAAGGTCGTGGTATGTGTGTGGGAAAAGGGAGAAGAGAGATTGAGAGATCTCTGTGTGTGTGTGTGTGGGAGAAGGGAGAAGAGAGATCGAGAGATCTCTGTGTGTGTGTGTGGGAGTGGAGAATGGAGAGAATAGAGAAGGATCGAGAGAGACAGAGACAGAGGTCGTGTCTGCGTGTGATGTTTGTGTGCGTGCGTTGTGTGCGTGTGTGGTTGCATGCGTTGTGTGTGTGTGTGGGGTTCCTCCTGTCAGGAGGACACATGACTCACTCAGGATTCCTAACAACTTTTACAATTATTTTGACAATTTCAGACCACTTTTACAATTATAACTTGTACAATTTCAGACCATGGATGGTGGTTTCATTCAAAACCGTGTGCCGATATTCTTTCAAGAGGTGGATTCAGAGCATTTTCGTTTCTTCTTCTTCCCTTACCCCTTTCAAAGCTACCACTGTGATATTCTTTCAAGAGGTGGAGTATCAGAGCCATTCAGAGCATTTTCGTTTCTTCTTCTTCCCTTACCCTTTTCAAAGTCATTCCAGATCCATTCCAGAGCTTGAACACAAAGGGTTCCATATTTAAAGTAAGTTTACAAACTTATATTTATATTATTGTAATTTATACAACAACATAAATTTGTGTGGACTCGTATGTTAATTTTTTTAAGTAATTAATACTTGCATGTTAGTTTTTGTAAGTAATTAAGTAATGTTAACAATTACATGTTAATTTTTTTAAGTAATTAAGTAATTGACACACCCCGTCCCGAAGGAGGGCGTGCTGGCCGTCACGTGAGAGTGACGTAACCATTTGCACAGTTCGGAAGCTCTTAAAATACAATTACTAAAAGGAAATCCCCGAGGGTGAGTTCTACTTTTGTGAATTCTGTCAGAACGCCGTTGGGTTCCTCGTGGCCACCAAAGCTCTGCTAACTTAAACCTGGAGGGGCGAAAAACAAAATTGAGTGGGTCAGCAAAACAAAGCTTTTCGAAAATCTTTCATTTAAAACATTTCTAACCCCTCGCTGTAAAACCTGTATACTTTCCCGGAAAATAGCATATATGAACATATATATAAGCAAATATCTCAAGTCACTATTCTTTAACATTTTTAAGAAAGGCTATGCCATGCCAAGTGTCCAAAAAAAAAACATAATATAGATGTTTTCATAAATCTCAAATTATCAATTTTTCTTTTTCAAAACCCAGAAAGTATGCCATGTTATAAAAACTTTCAAAAACCGAAACAATGATGCATCAATATAAATCAGGTGAAAATAAGTCAACCGGAGACCCTGAAGTGGTCCTGTACGGCTGATTCTAAAGCTCAACATCCTCGCCAACCGGAGTCACCTCGGTGACCTGTACGGTCTAACTCTGCACGTCACTCGGAACTACATAAGGTAGTCTGTACGATGACAGGTGTATAAATACGCTCTAGTGCTTCTCACATCAATCAACTGTGCACATAATCTAAAGTCACCCACCAGTCGGAACCCCTCTAATGGTCTGTACGACTGGCATGTCGGAACCCTCACAGGGTCTGTACGACATCCACCTACTTGGATCCAAGGCGAGCGTGCGGTGTGGTGAATAAATATAAGCACTAACACCTAGGGTGCAGGTTATGAGCTTAAACGTTTCAACATCAATAATTCAATGAATAATGACTCACCTGACTTACCTGCGCCTCCACAGCACCATGCAACATGTATGCATCATATATCAATTCATGTTTATATATATACTTCTATGCTTAGCGTTTCAATTCATACTTTTCATAAATTTCTATGCATGGCAACTTAAAACATTTTCTCATATAAAAGCATTTTCTGGGAAAACAATAGTATATAGGTAATACGAAAACAAAACTGCCCACTCACCTGGAGTTTGCCCTACTACTCCCTAGCACAATACACCAAGGCATCATGACGATCGGCGCCTAAAACAATAATCAAATCCAACCTCAGAATTCGTATCGATAGAATATATAACTTATATAAAATACGTCACTACGTAGTTCGATCCGGAAGATCTGCCACTCAGATCTTAAATCCATAACTTCCAGAGGTCCACAATAAATCTCTAGAACAACATCCTAAAATTTCATTACCATCCAACGGTCGGATCTCCGTCAATTTCCAAAACCAAGTGACGGTTAACATTCTATTTTATGAACTTACAACTCCAATTCCGGAAGATCCGTAAATCGGATTCCCAATCCGTAAGTTCCTATAATCCTCAAATATTATGCATTACGATGCATCAAAGTTTGGTGACGATCCAACGGTCGGATCGTCACTTCACATTTTCATCTATATGTGAAATAATTATAAACGTTATTTAAAGCACATAACCAAATTCGTAATAACTTTCTCATACGGTGCTCAATTTGGGTATATGAATATACCACAGTGATCTACTCGACGTCACGGACGTCGACATATTTTTAGATTATTTTTTGGAGGGCTCACGCGCCCCCACGCGCCGCGCGTGGCACGGGTCTACGCGCCCTTCTTCTTCCTTGGGTCGCCGGACTGGTTTTTCCGGCGGCCGGTTTCTGGGCAGATTCAAACCCTTCGTTCTCCTTCGTTTCTCAACCATTTTCGACGTATTTTATATCAAAATGAAGATATTGACGATATGAACACATTCATACCTGTCTCGACCCCTAACTCGCCGGGAATTCGTCGGAAAAAGCCTCGAAAGCCGCCGGACTCGCCGGAAACTGGGTATTTTTCAAATGAGTATAACTTCTTTAATACTCAATGAAATTGGGTGAAACAAAAACGAAAGTTGTAGTTCTCGAAGAGACGAAAAGAATGGTACCTCGCACGACGTCTAACTCCCCGTGGTTTGGCCGGAACACGCCTCGAAAGGCACGGGTCAAACTTGAACCGTGTGATCCCGACGTCCAAATCCTTCAAACGAAACACTCCGAGCTTCCTTAGGACCTCACTAAGCTCACTATAAGCGTAGAATTCCCTGAAACACGACATTTTACGTGCGCATGAACAATAACCAAAAATGGAGGTTTCGGGTTCACGTGAAATCGAAGGTTTCACGGCCTAAAACTAGTACCAATCGACTCACAAGGACCCAGGGATGAAGATGCATACCTTGGTTGCCTCGATCCGTCGAGTTTTTGGAGGATTTGGGTGTGTGCCGTACGGTTTGGGTGTGTGTGTGTGTGTGAGATCGTGAGGGAGAGAGACAGAGAAGGCACGGGGAAGGAGAAGGAGAGAGAGAGTTCCTTGTGTGGTCCAAACTAATCCACACCCTCCATTTTCATCCTAACCATACATAACAAAAATCAACTTTCAATATTAACCAACTTATTAATATATATTTCTCCCAATTCGATTAATATTTGAACCAAAATAACGTCACATACACCCGTACCTTAGTACCCGTCAAGGGTAAAATAGTCATTTCACGCCCCAAGTATATAATTCCCGGGACGGGCTGTGACAATCTCCCCTCCTTATAGAATTTCGTCCCCGAAATTCCCAGAACCAAATGACGCACTTAATACCCATAAAATAACCTTGGGTACATCTCTCTCATCCGATCTTCCGTCTCCCAGGTAGCTTCTTCCACTGAGTGGTTCTTCCACAATACCTTAACTAAACTCACCGCCTTATTCCTCAGAACCTTGTCTTTCCAATTCAAGATAGTCACTGGTGCCTTATCGTACGTCAAATCCGGATTAATCTCTAAGGCTGAACTGGAATCATACTCGACGAATCTGCTACTTTGAAACGGAGCATCAAAACATTAACTACACTATACACCTTATCCAATCCCGAAGGTACTCAAACTTGAAAGTATTTCACCGATTCCTTCAATAATCAAAGACGGCCCGGTGTACTTAGGATTTAACTTGTTTTCTATTTTGACCCGAACCACACCTTTCCAAAGTAATAATTTCAAAACATCCAATCTCCTGCATTACACGTCCGGCCAGTGGCATGTCTGTCTGCTAAGCTCTTCAGCCGATCCTGGCTCACTTCCAGGTTAGACTTAATTACTTGAATATTCCGAGTAGTCTCCTCCACTAATTCAGGGTCTTAAATACCATCCGTCCACAATTCTAACAATTTCGAAACACAAGACACAGCTTTCCACGGCCTTATGGTGTTGCTTCGGGAACAAACTGAAATGACCAACATACCTTAGAAGTGCAACAGATCCGTAAGCCTAATTCTCTTTTCATACCTGATCAATAGTAAAATGATCGTACGGTATAATACATCTTAGTACTCTCATGATGCATTTTATAAGTTGAACAGTATGCTTCGCCCAAAACTTCCTTCTTTAATTCCTCATCAACCAACTGAGTTTCAAGTACCCGATCAACCAAAACTGGCCTGACTTGGAAATTAGCAAGAAAAGCTTCTTCTCGACTTTTACATTAAGCTTCACTCTAGAAGATCTCAAATCCGTAAAAAGAGAACCACATCCAGCATATCAACATTAATTCTCACTTGAGTCTTCTTACCAAGTGCATTGGCCACAACAATTGCACGGTCACTTTGGTCGTGTAGTCATAATCACTAAGCAACCTTCCATCATCGTTGACGAAGATTACAATCTTTCTGAGTGAAAATATATTGGAGACTCTTATGATTCGTAAAGATCTTTCACTTTTCTCTATAAAGATAATGTCCCCAGATCTTCAAACAAATGTGGTAACTGCTAACTCCAAAACATGAGTAGGGTAATTCATTTCGTATGGTTTCAATTGTAGTGAAGTATAGGTAATCACCCTACCAGATTGCATCAACACGCATCCAAGATCATTCAAAGAGGCATCATCTAGACCTCATAATTTCCGCTATCATCTGGGACTGTTAACACAGGTGTAGGAGTGAGGAAATACTTCAACTGCTAAAAACTTTGCTCAAAATTATCATTCCATTCACTTAACCTCTTTTCTCGTCAATCTCGTCAATGGCAAGGTAACGGCCGTAAAATCCTTAACAAACCATCTGTAATAATCTGCTAAGTTAAGAAAACTCCGAACCTCAGTCACGGTTCGTGGTTGTTCCAAATTCTTAACCGCTGCTACATTTTAAGATTTCAATTGAGTACCTTAAGCAGATATAACATAACTTAGAAATGCTATCTGACTCACCCAACCTTAGCATTTGCTAAACTTAGCATACATCGACGCTCCCTCAATCTTTGTAATACCAATTTAAGATGTCTGATATGTTCTGATCAAGTCTTAACAATCTCGTGAAAGCGGCAGGCGCATTCGTCAGTCCGAATAGCATCACTAAACTCATAATGACCATAACGAGTCCTGAAAACAATCTTAGGAGCATCGTCGCTCAATCTCCAATTGGTAATAACCAGACCTCAAATCCATCTTAAGAAATACGTAGGCACCTCCAACTCGATTGACAAATCATCCATGCGTGGCAACGGATAATCGTTCTCAAAATTTGTCCGATTCAGTTTCCTATAATTAATGTATAGTCTTAACGTTCCTTTTCTTCCTCCTTACAAACAAAATTGGGGTCCTCCAAAGCGACAAACTATGTTGAATGGAACCTTTATCAATCAATCCTTGTAACTGAACTAAATATCCTTGGCAGCCTTTCGATAACAATCTATTTGCTCTCCCAGCAACTAACAACATGCATCGCTCCACTTTGTGTACTCACAAAAGCAAACTCTGGTCAATCAGATTGATGGAAAGTAACTGGTTTCTCGTAGCAATCTATCCTGGCACGATTTAATGTTACTAATATGCCCAAAATCACATCCAAATCTCCAACGAAATAAGATTCACTGGCATAACTCTATTTTCCACCATTACTGAACACCCTTAAAAACACCAAACTCATGTAGGGTAACCTACCTGTTTACTTGCTTAACGGATCCAACGAATAAGTTATTAATATTACGGTCTGCAGCCCGCAATATTAATAAATCATCGTTGTCTCGATAAGTAAGTAACAATTCCTGAAGGTGTAATATTATCATCTAGTTCTTCCTTAGAAATACATAAATACGCCTCGATCGTGCTCCAACATTACTTCCTTTGGCAACATCGTCCATAATAAAAAATATATCAGCCGGAGTCAGCTATAGTGACATGTACAACTTACTCATCAAATTTCCAAATAATATGTCTGCCGGATCCACCTCTTGTGGCCTGTACGGTTGGACTTATAACTCATCAAATATTCTTGTACTCACGGCCCATCTGACCAAACTATTAAGTTCATAAACCTGCTGGATCGATATTGTGGTGTCAGGGAATACTGCTAGGTAACAACTGATTCTAGGAACCATTCATAACTCTATGTCCCATCTGTCCACATGAACACATTCACTGATTCCCACACTCTCCAAAGTGTCTAATATTGTACTCTTGGCACAAAGGTACATTTCCCTTACTTGAATCACCTTGTCTTTAAGATCTGGAATCACCAGTAAATCTATCACTTCGCCTCTAACTAGTGGCGTTAAAACCTCAGATGGGAGAATTCGTTCTAGCTTCACTTCTTTTAGAACTCTGAATTCTTTCGAGGTCATTGATATAACGGATCATTAACTTTATCGTCTTTCTTTTAATTCCCATATCTTATTCTTCTTTACTCTAGCTGATCATATTCTCAGAGTCCTCAATTTTCAACAACATCTCGTAAACTCTTGAATAACAGTACCATGGATAGTGGTCCCCAAAATGCCACTTCTTCTTATTACCCAGCCTAAAACAACATAACACCTCAACCAATTTAGCAACAATATCCGAATGGAAACGAGGCAATTCTAAAATAAATAAAAAAAAAAAAACTTTCTATAATACTCATTTGCCGTCATCTTCCTTGATTCACATTTGCAAACCCTTGCTTACTACCATCGTAATATGCCAGAGGAATAAATCTTTTCTTTAACAATTCCTTAAACAATTCTTTAAACGACTTCCAAACAATTGTCCCTCCGATAACCTCAGGTAACATTCCTATCTCCGTCAGAATGCAGATTCAACACTCAAAAACTAGGTAGTCACCTCGACCCACCTGTCGGGAGGAAGACTCCCTTGACTTTACATAATCCGAAACGCCTTTTCCCAAATGATTAAGTCATCACTCTGTTCCCTCAGGTTCTTCATTTCCATAAAGTGATTCAAATTCAACTTATAACCATTCTCAAAAGGAGTCCTTTGGGAATGACGAATAACAGACTGAATCACATTAGTAGTAGTTTCCCATAACTAAGTTAAATCGGGGAAACTAAGCTCATATGAACAAGTGGCTATCCACGAGGCGGTATAGTTCTGACAGAAGACACTAGGGAATTCTCAAGATGTCTAGGACTGCAACCTAGGCTCTGATACCAACTGACACACCCCGTCCCGAAGGAGGGCGTGCTGGCCGTCACGTGAGAGTGACGTAACCATTTGCACAGTTCGGAAGCTCTTAAAATACAATTACTAAAAGGAAATCCCCGAGGGTGAGTTCTACTTTTGTGAATTCTGTCAGAACGCCGTTGGGTTCCTCGTGGCCACCAAAGCTCTGCTAACTTAAACCTGGAGGGGCGAAAAACAAAATTGAGTGGGTCAGCAAAACAAAGCTTTTCGAAAATCTTTCATTTAAAACATTTCTAACCCCTCGCTGTAAAACCTGTATACTTTCCCGGAAAATAGCATATATGAACATATATATAAGCAAATATCTCAAGTCACTATTCTTTAACATTTTTAAGGAAGGCTATGCCATGCCAAGTGTCCAAAAAAACATTTTTAAGAAAGGCTATGCCATCTCAAATTATCAATTTTTCTTTTTCAAAACCCAGAAAGTATGCCATGTTATAAAAACTTTCAAAAACCGAAAGAATGATGCATCAATATAAATCAGGTGAAAATAAGTCAACCGGAGACCCTGAAGTGGTCCTGTACGGCTGATTCTAAAGCTCAACATCCTCGCCAACCGGAGTCACCTCGGTGACCTGTACGGTCTAACTCTGCACGTCACTCGGAACTACATAAGGTAGTCTGTACGATGACAGGTGTATAAATACGCTCTAGTGCTTCTCACATCAATCAACTGTGCACATAATCTAAAGTCACCCACCAGTCGGAACCCCTCTAATGGTCTGTACGACTGGCATGTCGGAACCCTCACAGGGTCTGTACGACATCCACCTACTTGGATCCAAGGCGAGCATGCGGTGTGGTGAATAAATATAAGCACTAACACCTAGGGTGCAGGTTATGAGCTTAAACGTTTCAACATCAATAATTCAATGAATAATGACTCACCTGACTTACCTGCGCCTCCACAGCACCATGCAACATGTATGCATCATATATCAATTCATGTTTATATATATACTTCTATGCTTAGCGTTTCAATTCATACTTTTCATAAATTTCTATGCATGGCAACTTAAAACATTTTCTCATATAAAAGCATTTTCTGGGAAAACAATAGTATATAGGTAATACAAAAACAAAACTGCCCACTCACCTGGAGTTTGCCCTACTACTCCCTAGCACAATACACCAAGGCATCATGACGATCGGCGCCTAAAACAATAATCAAATCCAACCTCAGAATTCGTATCGATAGAATATATAACTTATATAAAATACGTCACTACGTAGTTCGATCCGGAAGATCTGCCACTCAGATCTTAAATCCATAACTTCCAGAGGTCCACAATAAATCTCTAGAACAACATACTAAAATTTCATTACCATCCAACGGTCGGATCTCCGTCAATTTCCAAAACCAAGTGACGGTTAACATTCTATTTTATGAACTTACAACTCCAATTCCGGAAGATCCGTAAATCGGATTCCCAATCCGTAAGTTCCTATAATCCTCAAATATTATGCATTACGATGCATCAAAGTTTGGTGACGATCCAACGGTCGGATCGTCACTTCACATTTTCATCTATATGTGAAATAATTATAAACGTTATTTAAAGCACATAACCAAATTCGTAATAACTTTCTCATACGGTGCTCAATTTGGGTATATGAATATACCACAGTGATCTACTCGACGTCACGGACGTCGACATATTTTTAGATTATTTTTTGGAGGGCTCACGCACCCCCACGCGCCGCGCGTGGCACGGGTCTACGCGCCCTTCTTCTTCCTTGGGTCGCCGGACTGGTTTTTCCGGCGGCCGGTTTCTGGGCAGATTCAAACCCTTCGTTCTCCTTCGTTTCTCAACCATTTTCGACGTATTTTATATCAAAATGAAGATATTGACGATACGAACACATTCATACCTGTCTCGACCCCTAACTCGCCGGGAATTCGTCGGAAAAAGCCTCGAAAGCCGCCGGACTCGCCGGAAACTGGGTATTTTTCAAATGAGTATAACTTCTTTAATACTCAATGAAATTGGGTGAAACAAAAACGAAAGTTGTAGTTCTCGAAGAGACGAAAAGAATGGTACCTCGCACGACGTCTAACTCCCCGTGGTTTGGCCGGAAAACGCCTCGAAAGGTACGGGTCAAACTTGAACCGTGTGATCCCGACGTCCAAATCCTTCAAACGAAACACTCCGAGCTTCCTTAGGACCTCACTAAGCTCACTATAAGCTTAGAATTCCGTGAAACACGACATTTTACGTTCGCATGAACAGTAACCAAAAATGGAGGTTTCGGGTTCACGTGAAATCGAAGGTTTCACGGCCTAAAACTAGTACCAATCGACTCACAAGGACCCAGGGATGAAGATGCATACCTTGGTTGCCTCGATCCGTCGAGTTTTTGGAGGATTTGGGTGTGTGCCGTACGGTTTGGGTGTGTGTGTGTGTGTGAGATCGTGAGGGAGAGAGACAGAGAAGGCACGGGGAAGGAGAAGGAGAGAGAGAGTTCCTTGTGTGGTCCAAACTAATCCACACCCTCCATTTTCATCCTAACCATACATAACAAAAATCAACTTTCAATATTAACCAACTTATTAATATATATTTCTCCCAATTCGATTAATATTTGAACCAAAATAACGTCACATACACCCGTACCTTAGTACCCGTCAAGGGTAAAATAGTCATTTCACGCCCCAAATATATAATTCCCGGGACGGGCTGTGACAGTAATGTTGTATAATTATTCCCTAGGATAATTTTAATATGTTTAATGTTATTTATTATTTTATTTCCCTTACCATTTTCAAAGCCATTCCAGATCCATTCCAAAGCTTGAACACAAAGGGTTCCATATTTAAGGTAAGTTTACAAACTTATATTTATATTATTGTAATTTATACAACAACAAATAAATTTGTGTGGACTCGTATGTTAATTTTTTTAAGTAATTAATACTTGCATGTTAATTTTTGTAAGTAATTAAGTAATGTTAACAATTACATGTTAATTTTTTTAAGTAATTAAGTAATGTTGTATAATTATTCCCTATGATAATTTTAATATGTTTAATGTTATTTATTATTTTATTAATATTAGGTTTTATTATCAAATTGGATTATTATTCATTAATATTAGGTTTTTTTATTATCAAATTGGATTATTATTGTGACAGCCCGTCCCTGATTTTAAGAGTTTTAAAGTTTTAATAAAGGATTTTACAAAAATGCCCTTTGAGGCATGCACATTATTCGAAGTTAATCATTGTGTCGTGCCATCTAAGATTTGTTTTCTTGACATATCCTCGTAGTACTCGTCGCTACGGACGTGTGGGCGCTGACGGTTCGTGATTTGGAGTTATACCGAAAAAGTTATTAACGTTTGAAATTTGGGATTTTAAGGAATTATAATTTTAGTAAAATCCAGAATTTCTTTTATGAAAATGGACGGCCCAGATTTAATGAAGAATGAAATGGATGGCTTGGATGTAAGAGAAAGGAAATAAAAATAAATGATGAAAGAAGGTTTTGTGTGTGTGTGTACGTGAGAGAAGAAGAAGAAGATAGAGGATTTGGCTAAACTGCCCAATCGGAACAGGATAGAGGGGGGAGTGAGCCAACCAGAAAGAGGAGGAAGTGGAGGACCAATCAGAGGGAGAAGAAAGGAGGGAAAGGAGGGAGAGTGGCATGCGGGGGAAAGGAGGAAACGGGTTTTCCCCCAACCCGTTTACCCGCGACACCCACCTCCATTTTTCCGACGATTTTCACCGGAATTTCCACAAATTGGATCAAGGTACCACTCCCAATCAACACCTAGGCCTTCCCTGTGACAGCCCGTGTCACAGCCCGTCCCGGAGGTACATTTGATGGGAACGTGAAATGACTGAATTGCCCTTAATGGGCACTAAGGTACGTGTGTGTGGGACGTTGTTGGTTCAAATATTAGGCAAGATTAAAAGAAAAATACATATGTGAGTTGGATTATTAAGTTGATTTTGTTATGTTGGTTAGGGATTTAGACAAATGGAGGGTGTGGATTGAGTTTGATCATCACAAACCCTCCATCTCTCTCTTCCCATCCCGTGGACTCTCTCTCTCCTCTACCCCGACACTCCCTCTCTCTCTATACACACCCAAACCGTACGGACACACTCAAAATCCCCCCAAAACTCGACGGATCGAGGCAACCAAGGTATGCATCTTCATCCTTGAGTCATTTTAAGTTGATTGGTACTAGTTTTAGGAAGTGAAACCCTCGGAATCACGTGAAACCTGAACTCCCATTTTTGGTCACTGTTCATGCACACGTAAAATCTTGCATTTCAGGAAATTCTAAGTCCATAGCAAGCTTAGTGAGGTCCCAAGGAAGCTCGGAGTGCTTCGTTTGAAGGTTTTGGACGTCGGGATCGTCGGATTCAAAGTTGGCCGAATTGGAGGAATTTCCCGACGAAATTTCAGAGGTTTTTAGAGGTTTTTGAAGGTATGGACTTCTTCCTCTCTTGATTTAGAGCATGTAGGAAGAAATTTGAGTCAAAATGGTGAAGAAATGGACGAGAAAACCCGAGTTGCAGGCTTCCGGCGCCGGCGTTACTGTGCCGGCGACGCGAGGAAGAAGAAGGGCGCGTGGGCGCGCGTGTGTCCGTGCCACCCACGGCGCGTGGCCACATCAGAAATTTTTTCTACAAATTTCTCGACGTCCGTGACGTCGAGTAGGTCGATGTGGTATATTCATATACCCAATTTGAGCACCGTATGAGAAGTTATTAAGAATTGTTGGTTAGGTGCTTTAAATAACGTTTTATAATTATTTCGCTTATAGGTGAAAATGTGAATTGACGATCCGACCGTTGGATCGTCACCAAACTTTGATACGTTGTAATACGCAATATTTGAGGATTATAGGAACTTACGGATTGGGAATCCGATTTACGGATCTTCCGGAATTGGAGTTGTAAGTCCATAATATAGAATGTTAACCGTCACTTAGTTTTGTTAATTGACGGAGATCCGACCGTTGGATGGTAATAAAATTTTAGGATGTTGTCCTAGAGATATATTGTGGACCTTTGGAAGTTATGGATTTAAAATTTGAGTGGCAGATCTTCCGGATCGAACGACGTAGTGACGTATTTTATATAAGTTATATATTTTATCGATATGAATTCTGAGGTTGGGTTTGATTATTGTTTTAGGCGCCGATCGTCATGACGCCTTGGCGTATTGTGCTAGGGAGTTGTAGGGCGAACTCCAGGTGAGTGGGCAGTATTTTCTGTATTTACCTATATACTATTGAATTTCCCAGAAACTGAGTTTTTAATGAAAGTATGTTTCTAAAATGCCATGCTTGAATGAGATGCATGATATGAATGAAATGCCATGATAGGAATGATATGCATGTGATGAATGATATGAAAAACATGAATTGATATATGATGCATATATGTGCATGGTGCTGTGGAGGCACAGGTAAGTCAGGTGAGTTCATTATGCATTGAATTGTTTGATGTTGAGACGTTTAAGCTCATAACCTGCACCCTAGGTGTTAGTGCTTATATTATTCACCACACCGCACGCTCGTCTTGGATCCAAGTAGGTGGATGTTGTACAGACCATGTGAGGGTTCCGACATGCTAGTCGTACAGATCACTAGATGTGATTCCAACCAGTGGGTGACCTTAGTTATGCGCGCTGATGATTGATGAGATAAGCACTAGAGCGTATTTATACACCTGTCATCGTACAGACTACTATATGTAGTTCCGAGTGACGTGCAGAGTTGGACCGTACAGGTCACCGAGGTGACTCCGGTTGGATTGGATGTTGAGCTTTAGAATCAGCCGTACAGGACCACTTCAGGGTCTCCGGTTGATTTATTTTCACCTGAATTATATTGATGCATCATTCTTTCGGTTTTTGAAAGTTTTTATAACATGACATACTTTCAGGGTTTTGAGAAAGAAAAATTGATGATTTGAGATTTATGAAAGCATCTATATTATGTTTTTGGACACTTGGCATGGCATATTTTTCTAAAAAGTGTTAAAGGATAGTGATTTGAGATATTTGCTTATATATATGCTTATATATGCTATTTTCCGGGAAAGTATACAGGTTTTACAGCGAGGGGTTAGAAAAGTTTTAAATGAAAGATTTTCGAAAAGCTTTGTTTTGCTGACCCACTCAATTTTGTTTTCCGCCCCTCCAGGTTTAAGTTAGCAGAGCTTTGGTGGCCACGAGGAACCCAACGGCGTTCTGACAGAATTCACAAAAGTAGGACTCACCCTCGGGGGTTTCCTTTTAGTAATTCTATTTTAAGAGCTTCTGAACTGTGTAAATGGTTACGTCACTCTCACGTGACGGCCAGCATGCCCTCCTTCGGGACGGGGTGTGTCAGCCCGTCCCTAATTTTAAGAATTTTTAAAGTTTTAATAAAGGATTTTACAAAAATGCCCTTTGAGGCACGCACGTCATTCGATGTTAATCGTCATGTCGTGCCATCTAAGATTTGTTTTCTTGGCATATCCTTGTAGTACTCGTCGTTACGGACGCGTGGGCGCAGACAGTTCGTGATTTGGAGTTATATCGAAGAAGTTATTAACGTTTGAAATTTGGGATTTTAAGGAATTATAATTTTAGTAAAATATAGAAATTCTTTTATGAAAATGGACGGCCCAGATTTAATGGAATTTGAAATGGATGGTTGTCCTAGAGGTATATTGTGGACCTCTGGAAGTTACGGATTTGAAATCTGAGTTGCAGATCATCCGGATCGAACTACGTAGTGACGTGTCTTATATAAGTTATGTATTCGATCGGCAGGATTTCTGAGGTTGGATTTGATTATTGTTCTAGGCACTGATCGTCATGACGCCTTGATGTATGGTGGTAGGGAGTTGTTGGGCGAACTCCAGGTGAGTGGGCAGTTTTATTTTCGTATTACCTTTATACAACTGTTTTTCCCAGAAAATACGTTTTTAATGAAAAATTACGAATTTAATTGCCATGCATGAAATTGTTGAGATATTTAGTTGATAAATGATGCATATATATGTGAAGTGACGCGGTGGACGCTCAGGTGAGTTTATTTATTTTCAGCTGAGTTATTTATCATGAATTGCATTGAAAAGCTCATAGCATGCCTCTAGGTGTTAGTGCTTATATTATTTTCACCACACCGCACGCTCGTCTTGGATCCAAGTAGGTGGATGTCGTACAGAACATGTGAGGGTTCCGACATGCCAGTCGTACAGACCATGAGAGGGGTTCCGACTGGTGGGTGACCTTAGATATGCGCGCTGATGATTGATGTGAGAAGCACTAGAGCGTATTTATACACCTGTCATCGTACAGACTACCTTATGTAGTTCCGAGTGACGTGCAGAGTTAGACCGTACAGGTCACCGAGGTGACTCCGGTTAGTTTGGATGATGAGCTTTAGAATCAACCGTACAGGACCATTATAGGATCTCCGGTTGATTTATTATTTCACCTGATTGATATTGATGCATTCTGATTATGTTTTCCACACTTGGCATGGCATATTTTTCTGAAAAGTGTTAAAGGATTGTGATTTGAGATTTTGCTTATATATATGTTTATATATATGTGCTATTTTCTGGGAAAGTATATAGGTTTTACGGTGAGGGGTTAGAAATGTTTTAAATGAAAAGTTTTCGAAAAACTTTGTTTTACTGACCCACTCAATTTTGTTTTGCGCCCCTCCAGGTCCTAAATAGCAGAGCTTTGGTGGCCACGAGGAATCCAACGGTGTTCTGACAGAATTCACAAAAGTAGGACTCACCCTCGGGTGGGTCATCTTAGTAATTGTAATTTTTTTAAAGATTCCGAACTGTGTAAATGGTTACGTCACTCTCACGTGACGGCCAGCACGCCCTCCTTCGGGACGGGGGTGTGTCAGTTGGTATCAGAGCCTAGGTTGCAATTCTGGACATCTTGAGCATTTCCTAGTGTCTTCTGTCAGAACTATATCGCCTCGTAGCGAGCCACGTGGTTCGGATAAGCCTAATTGCCCTGATATAGTAGTTTGGGGGGAAATTATTGCCATTGTGATTCAGTCTATTATCTAAAGGAACCTTTGAGACTGGTTATAAGTTAAATTTGAATACAGACTTGCCTTGTTTCCATTCGGATGTTGTTGCTAATTCGGTCGAGGTGTTATGTCGTTTTTGGCTGGATAATAAGAAGAAGTGGCGTTCTTTGGCGACCACTATCCATTATACTTTTTACTAGGAGTTTACGAGCTGTTGTTGGGCTTTGAAGACTTTGAGAATATGATCAGCGAGAGTAAAGAGGAATAAGAAAGGAATGAGAATCAGAATAAGACGATAAAGTTAAAGATCCGTCATATCAAGGACGTCGAAAGACTCAGAGCTTCAAAAGAAGTGAAGTTATAACTAATTCTTCCAGCTTAGGTTTTAATGCCACTGGTCAGAGGCGAAGTGATAGATTTACTGGTGATCCCAGATTTTAAAGACAAGGTGACTCGAGTAAGGGAAATGTACCTTTGTGCCATAGGTATAATATTAGACACTTTGGAGAGTGTGGGAATCAGTGAATGTGCTCATGTGGTTAGATGAGACATAGAGGTATGAATTTTCCCTGGGATCAGTTGTTAACCAACAGTCTTCCTTGACATATCACTTGGAAAAATTGACGAGTAAGTCGTACAGGTCACTATATGTGACTCCGACTTATGTGCTAGCATGGATGGTCGAGTTGTAGACTCAGCCGTACAGGTCATTCTAGTTGACTCCGGCTGATATATTTCTTATTATGGACGATGTTGCCAAAGAAAGTAATGTTGGAGCACGATCGAGGCGTATTTATGTATTTCTAAGGAAGAACAAGATGATAATATTACACTTTCGGGAATTGTTACTTACTTATCGAGACAATAGTGAGTTATTTGTATTGCGGGCTGCAGACCGTAATATTTATAACTTATTTGTTGGATTCATTAAGTAAGTAAACAAGTAAGGCACTTTATGTTGATTTGGTTTATTCAGGGTGTCCAGTGATGGTGAAAAATGTCATGTCAGTGAATTTTATTCCGTTGGATATTGTGGATTTTGAGGTGATTTTTGGCACAAATTGAGTGCAGTATAAATGTGCCAAGCTAGATTGCTATGGGGAAACAGTTAATTTTTGTCGACCTGGATAACTAGAGGTTACTCTTGGGGGTAAGCAAAGTGGAGTGAGTCATGCCATTATTCCTGTTAAGAGAGCAAAGAAGATTGTTATCAAAAGGCTGCCAAGATATTTAGTTCATATGGTGCTAAATGATGTTGATCCTAATAGTATGGAAGATGTACAGATGGTTAGACATTTTCCTGGTGTATTCCCAGATGACTTACCTAGATTGCCGCCAGGCAGAGATGTGGGTTTCATTATTGAATTGTTTTTAGGTGCAAATCTTATGTTAGAGATTGGTTCAGGTTGAGTTAAAAGTTCCATTCAACTTAATACATCACCTTGGAAAAGCTCCGGTTTATTTGTGAGGAAGAAAGTGGACATTAAGGCTAGGCATTGATATTAGGTAATTGAATCGGGTAACGATTGAGAACTGTTATCCATTGCTGCATAATGATGATTATTTGATCAGCTCTGAGGCGCCTGGGTACTTTCTGAGATTGACTAGAGGTCTGGATAATATTAGTTGAAGATTAGCAGTGAGGATGTTCATAAGACTGAATTCAGGACTCGTTATGGTCATTTCAAGTTAGTGATGCCATACGGAGTGACGAATGCACCTGCTACTTTTATGAGTTTGCTGAAGGAAGTATTCTAGTGATATATAGACCGATTTGTTATTGTTTGCCATTGACGAGATTGATAAGAATAGAGCGGAGCATGCTAGATATTTTAAATTGGTGTTGCAAAGATTGAGGGAACGTCGATATATGCTAAGTTTAGCAAATGCTAATGTTGGATAAATCAAGTGACATTTTTGAGACATGTTATTTCTACTTAAAGTATTCAAGTGGATTCTTAAAAAGGTAGCAGCGATTGAGAACTTGGAACAATTGCGAAACGTCACTGAGGTTCAGAGTTTTCTCGGATTAGCAGGATATTATCGATAGTTCGTCCAAGATTTTAATCATTGCTTGGCTTTTGGCGAGATTGATGAGAAAAGAGGTTAGGTTTGAGTGGATGAAATTGTGAGTAGAGCTTCAGCAAGTAAAGTATTCCCTCACTCATACATCTGTTCGCACTCCTGACGATAGTGGTAATTATGTGGTCTATAGTGATACTTCTTTGAATGTTTTTGGATGCGTGTTGATGCAACATGGTAGGATGATTGCCTATGCTTCATGGCCATTGAGATCTCATGAGATGAATTACCCTAATTATGATTTGGAATTAGCAGCTATCATATTTGCTTTGAAGATTTGGAGACATTGTCTTTATGGGAAGAAAAGTGCACGATTGTTACGAATCAAAGAGTACCCAATATCTGTTTATTCAGAGGTATTTTAATCTTAGGCAACAAAGGTGGATTGAGTTGCTTAGTGATTATGATTGTGCGACTAGGGTGGTCGAGTTAATGTTGTGGCTGATGCATTTAGTAGGAAGACCCCAGTGAGAATTAATGCTTGGTACGCTTGCTATGTTCATCTTCTTGTGGATTTGAGATCTACTGGAGTAAAGTTGGGTATCGAAAATCGAGAAAAAGCCTTACTTGCTAATTTCCAAGTTGGACCCATTTGGTAGATCGTACTCGAGACTCAAGCGTTTGACGAAGAAATTCAAGAATTTATTTAAAGCAAGGAATAACGGGAAAAAGAAAGACCTTAGAGTTAGAGAATCAGATGGCAAGCTTATGCAAGAGAACAAGGTGTTTATGCCTAATGGTGTGGAATTAAAGAAAGCAATTTTGACGATGTACATTGTTCCACTTCTACAATGCATCCCGGAAGTACTAAGATTTATCATACCATTCGTTCATGTACTATTGACGGGTATGACAAGAGAAATGGCGAAGTATGTTAGTAGGCGTATCATCAGTCATCAGGTTAAAGCAGAAAGAAATAAGTCTTTTGGAATAATGTAGTCATTTCCCATTCCACGGCGGAAATGGGAGAATATTACTACGGATTTCGTGGACAAGCTTCCTCGTATACAAAATAGTTAGGTTGGAGTTTGAATAATAATTGATTGACTTGTGACGTCAGCGCATGTTACTTCAGTATGAGAACATCAACCTTTCCAGACAAGCGCAACAGTTATTTATTTGTTTGATGGAAAAAGAGATTTGGGATCTGATAAACTTCTTGGGTATGTTGGTCCCTTCAGTTTGTTCCCTAGAGTAACGCCATAAGGCCGTGGAAAGCTGTGTCTTGTGTTTCGAAATTGTTAGAATTGGGGATGGATGGTATTCAAAGCCCTGAGTTAGTAGAGGAGACTATTCAGAATATTCAAGTAATTAAGTCTAACCTAGAAGTGAGCCAGGATCGGCTGAAGAGCTTAGCAGACAAACATACCACTGACCGGATGTATATGTAGGTGATCGAATGATTTTGAAATTATCACATTGGAAAAGTATGATTCGTTTTAAAAAGAAAAACAAGTCCTAGATACATCAGACCATATGTGATCATCGAACGAGTCAGTGAGGTTACGTATAGGCTTGAGTTGCCTCCAGAGTCGACGAAAGGGCACGATATGTTTCATGTTTCGATACTTCGACATTAAACCTCATATCCTTTACGAGTGATACCTCCTCAACCTTTGGAAGTCAATTTGGATTTGACGTATGATGAGGAGCCAGTGCCTATCTTGTACTAGAAAAATGATGTACTGAGAAATAAGGCTATGAGTTTGGTGAAAGTTTCTGGAGGAATCTTTCAGTGGAAGAAACTACTTGAAAGTCAGAGAATCGAATGAGAGAGTTGTGTTTCAGGTTGTTTTATGGATATAGATGGATTGTAAAGATTGTGTAAATTTCGAGGACAAAATTTCTTTAAGGTGGGTAGATTGTGACAGCCCGTCCCTAATTTTAAGAATTTTTAAAGTTTTAATAAAGGATTTTACAAAAATGCCCTTTCAGGCACGCACGTCATTCAAGGTTAATCGTCATGTCGTGCCATCTAAGATTTGTTTTCTTGGTATATCCTTGTAGTACTCGTCGTTACGGACGCGTGGGCGCAGACGGTTCGTGATTTGGAGTTATATCGAAGAAGTTATTAACGTTTGAAATTTGGGATTTTAAGGAATTATAATTTTAGTAAAATATAGAAATTCTTTTATGAAAATGGACGGCCCAGATTTAATGGAATTTGAAATGGATGGTTGGGATGAGAAAAAAGAAAGTTTTGTGTGTGTGTGTGCGTGAGAAGAACAAGAAAACAGAAAGCAAGAGAGATTGGGCAAAACTGCCCAATCGGAGAAGAAGGAGGAGAGGCGAATCAGGAGAAGAGAGAGGGAGAAGCTGACCAACCAGAGGAGGGAAAGGAGGAAAGTAGAGAGGGCGAGAAGCGGAGGAGAGAAGGAAGAAATGGGTTTTCCCCAACCCGTATACCCGCGCGACCCATGCTTCCAAATCGGCGGGTTCTTGCCGTTTTCGTCCAATTTTCCGACGAATTGGATCAAGGTACCACTTCCAATCAACATCTAGGCCTTCCCTCTTCACGTTTCACCCCAAGAATCATTGAATTTCATGGTGATTTCGCGAAGAACACCCCTACGGGTGCCGCGACTTTCTTGCCTAAATTCTTCAAATTTTGAAATGTTTTCTTTCAATTACTAACACCATTAGCATTCCTTTAGGACCTAGAACAAAGCCCAAGAGGTAGTAGAGGCGTTGGAACAAGTTTGAAGGTCGAATTGGAAACACCCAATTCTAGGGTTCTTCACGAATTTGGTGAAATTGAAGCACTTCACGAATTGGCCACAGGTATGAAAGTTGTTCTACTCATTGAGATCTTCAAATCTGCAAATTTTGGTAATTTTTGGAAATAGTTGAATTTTCCGGCGAGCCGGGGCGGCCAACCGCCACCTGCGGCGGCCCACGCGGCGGCGCGTGGCCAAAGGCCCGCCAATGTCGTTATTAGCATGTGTTTAAGGTTCTAGGTTCAGTTTTGATAATTGATGGACGTAAATTGAATAATTGAACTTAAGTTGGTTACGATTCGTGGTTAGGTGACAATGTGAATTGACGATCCGACCGTTGGATCGTCACCAAAATTTGATACGTTGTAATACGTAATATTTGAGGATTATAGGAATTTACGGATTGGGAATCCGATTTACAGATCTTTCGGAATTGGAGTTGTAAGTTCATAAAATAGAATGTTAACCGTCACTTAGTTTTGGAAATTGACGGAGATCCGACCGTTGGATGGTAATGAAATTTTAGGATGTTGTCCTAGAGGTATATTGTGGACCTCTGGAGGTTACGGATTTGAAATCTGAGTTGCAAATCATCCGGATCGAACTACGTAGTGACGTGTCTTATATAAGTTATGTATTCGATCGGCAGGATTTCTGAGGTTGGATTTGATTATTGTTCTAGGCACTGATCGTCATGACGCCTTGATGTACGGTACTAGGGAGTTGTTGGGCGAACTCCAGGTGAGTGGGCAGTTTTATTTTCATATTACCATTATACAACTGTTTTTCCCAGAAAATACGTTTTTTATGAAAAATTACGAATTTAATTGCCATGCATGAAATTGTTGAGATATTTAGTTGATAAATGATGCATATATATGTGAAGTGACGCGGTGGATGCTCAGGTGAGATTATTTATTTTCAGCTGAGTTATTTATCATGAATTGCATTGAAAAGCTCATAGCCTGCCCCTAGGTGTTAGTGCTTATATTATTTTCACCACACCGCACGCTCGTCTTGGATCCAAGTAGGTGGATGTCGTACAGACCATGTGAGGGTTCCGACATGCCAGTCGTACAGACCATTAGAGGGGTTCCGACTGGTGGGTGACCTTAGATATGCGCGTTGATGATTGATGTGAGAAGCACTAGAGCGTATTTATACACCTGTCATCGTACAGACTACCTTATGTAGTTCTGAGTGACGTGCAGAGTTAGACCGTACAGGTCACCGAGGTGACTCCGGTTAGTTTGGATGATGAGCTTTAGAATCAACCGTACAGGACCATTATAGGGTCTCCGGTTGACTTATTATTTTACCTGATTGATATTGATGCATTCTGATTATGTTTTCGACACTTGGCATGGCATATTTTTCTGAAAAGTGTTAAAGGATTGTGATTTGAGATTTTTCTTATATATATGTTTATATATATGTGCTATTTTCTGGGAAAGTATACAGGTTTTACGGTGAGGGGTTAGAAATGTTTTAAATGAAAAGTTTTCGAAAAACTTTGTTTTACTGACCCACTCAGTTTTGTTTTGCGCCCCTCCAGGTCCTAAATAGCAGAGCTTTGGTGGCCACGAGGAATGCAACGGTGTTCTGACAGAATTCACAAAAGTAGGACTCACCCTCGGGTGGGTCATCTTAGTAATTGTAATTTTTTTAAAGCTTCCGAACTGTGTAAATGGTTACGTCACTCTCACGTGACGGCCAGCACGCCCTCCTTCGGGACGGGGTGTGTCATTCCCTCTTCATGTTTCAACCCAAAAATCATGAAATTTGATGGTGATTTGGTGAAAACCGCACCCGTGGGTGCCGTGACTTTTGGTTCAAATTCTTCAAATCTTGAAACGTTTTCTTTCAATTACTAACATCCTTAGCATTCCCTTAGGACCTGGAACAAAGCCCAAGCATTGGTTGGGACGACGGAGTTGATTTGAAGACGAATTGGAACTCACCCAAATTCTAGGGTTCTTCACGGTTTTGGAAAAATTGGAGCTCTTCCAGGGAAAATTGGCCTTGGCTTCAGGTATAAAGTTTACTCTACTCGTTGAGATCTTCAAATCTGCCAATTTTGGTAATTTTTGGAAATAGTTAGATTTTCCGGCGAGCCGGGGCGGCCAACCGCCACCCGCGGCGGCCCGTGCGGCGGCGCGTGGCCAATGGCCCGCCAATGTCATTCTAAGCATGTGTTTAATGCTCTAGGTTCAGTTTTGATAATTGATGGAAGTAAATTGAATAATTGAACCTAAGTTCGTTACGATTCGTGGTTAGGTGAAAATGTGAATTGACGATCCGACCGTTGGATCGTCACCAAAATTTGATACGTTGTAATACGTAATATTTGAGGATTATAGGAACTTACGGATTGGGAATCCGATTTACGGATCTTCCGGAATTGGAGTTGTAAGTTCATAAATTAGAATGTTAACCGTCACTCGGTTTTGACAATTGACGGAGATCCGACCATTGAATGGTAATGAAATTTAAGAATGTTGTTCTAGAGATACATTATGGACCTCTGGAAGTTATGGATTGGAAATCTGAGTTGCAGATCTTCCAGATCGAACTGCGTAGTGACGTGTTTTATATAAGTTATATATTCTATGAATATGATTTCTGAGGTTGGATTTGATTATTGTTCTAGGCGCCGATCGTCATGACGCCTTGATGTATTATGCTAGGGAGTTGTAGGGCGAACTCCAGGTGAGTGGGCAGTATTTTCTGTATTTACCTATATGCTATTGAAATTCCCAGAAATTGAGTTTTTAATGAAAGTATGTTTCTAAAATGCTATGCATGCATGATATGAATTATATGAATTCATAATTGATGCATATATATATATATATGTGAATTGGTGCTGTGGACGCACAGGTAAGTATCAGGTGAGTTTTATATTATTCATGTGCATTGTTGATGTATATTATGTGATAGCTCATAACCTGCAACCATGGTGTTAGTGCTTATATTATTCACCTCGCACCGCACGCTCACCTTGGATCCAAGTAGGTGCATGTCGTACAGACCATGTGAGGGTTCCGACATGTCGAACAGACCATGAGAGGGTTCCGACTGATAGGTGACTTTAGATTATGTGCACAGATGATTGATCAGAGAAGCACTAGAGCGTATTATTACACCGTTCATGTCGTACAGACTACTTCAGGTAGTTCCGACTTATCTGCAGTGTAGTGCCGTACAGGTCACCGAGGTGACTCCGGTTGGATTGAATGTTGAGCTATAGAATTAACCGTACAAGATCAACTGCAGGGTCTCCGGTTAATTCACCATTTCACCTGTTACATTGATGCATCATTCATTCTGTTTTCGAAATTAAAACATGGCATACTTTCTGGTTTTTGAGAAAAATTGATGATTTGAGATTTATGAAAAGTATTATGCTATTATGCTATTATGCTATTTTCTGGGAAAGTATACAGGTTTTACAGCGAGGGGTTAGAAATGTTTTAAATGAAACGTTTTCGAAAAACTTTGTTTTGCTGACCCACTCAATTTTGTTTTGCGCCCCTCCAGGTTCAAGTTAGCAGAGCTTTGGTGGCCACGAGGAATCCAACGGTGTTCTGACAGAATTCACAAAAGTACGACTCACCCTCGGGTGTTTCATCTTAGTAATTGTATTTTTAAAGCTTCCGAACTGTGTAAATGGTTACGTCACTCTCACGTGACGGCCAACATGCCCTCCTTCGGGACGGGGTGTGTCAATTATTCATTAAATTAGATTATTATCAAATTGGATTATTATTCATTAAATTGGATTATTCATTAAATTGGCTTATTATCAAATTGGATTATTCATTAAATTGGATTATTATTAAATTGGATTATTATCAAATTGGATTATTATTCATCACTATGTTTTATATTAGGATTTTTTTTTTATCAAATTGGATTATTATTCATTAATATTAGGTTTTTTTTATTATCAAATTGGATTATTCATTAAATTGGATTATTATTAAATTGGATTATTATCAAATTGGATTATTATTCATCACTATGTTTTATATTAGGATTATTTTTTTATCAAATTGGATTATTATTCATTAATATTAGGTTTTTTTTTATTATCAAATTGTATTATTCATTAAATTGGATTATTATTAAATTGGACTATTATTAAATTGGATTATTATCAAATTGGATTATTATTCATTAATATTAGGTTTTATTATTCCATATTATTTTTTTAATTACTTAAATTTTTACAATCATTTTCTTTACTTCGTATTTAATTCTTCTGTAGAATAACTTTATTATTTAGGTTCTCTTATATAACCGTCATCACTACTATATTTTTTGGCCAAAAAATATTTGTCTAATTTTCATGAAAAATAAATGTAGGTACGTTTACGATGTCCAGTGGAGCTACTAAACGTGATCTAGCTTGGGAACATGGAGACCCAATAGACGGAAACAAACATGGCACAATTTGCAAATATTGTGGTCGGGTAATGAAAAGTGGCGGAGTGACACGACTTAAGTACCATCTTAGTGGATTAGATCCAGCAAAAAATGTCCAACGATGCGATAATGTCCCCCCAGAAGTGAAGGCATTCATCAGCACATTATTAAAAAATAAAAAACAGCAGAAGGAAAAGATATCACAGGGAATGGAAAATATTCGAGCTGGGCTACGGGGAGAAGTCTATGGCCAAGCGGTTGACAGTGATGATGATGACGATGAGGACGAATGTGATGATGACATGGGACCTGAAGAACGACGCAGTTTGAAACAAGCATTACGTGCCTCCAAACAGTCAGCATGGGAAAGAGAACACCTTCATAAAATTCCTAATAGAGCACAAGGTTCCGGGACAAGTGGTGGTGCACAAATGAGACGGGGAGGCAGTCTTAGAGAATCACAACCAACACCACCAATAGCCCCAAGTTTATATAAGTAATCCAAAGCACGTCAAAAGAGTGTTTGGAGTTATTTCACTGGAGGTAATGTGAAGGAGGGAATGGGGCGTCTAATTAGCAAGTTCTTTATCTATGAAAATGTCCCTACTGCTAAGGCATCATCACATCATTTCAAAAATATGGTAGTGGGATGTCAACAGGCCGGTGTTGGAGTACAACCTCCCACTCCATATGAGATAAGAAACAAATATTTGGATATGGAGTATAAAGACATTGGGGAGTATGTTAACAAGTTGAGGTCAAAGTGGGAAACTAATGGTTGCACAATCATGTGTGACGGATGGACCGACCCGACCAAATTGTCTATCATAAAGTCTGTTGATGCTTCAGACCATATAAAGAACTACAAGTATATTTACAAATTATTGAGGGATGTAATCATGGAGGTGGGAGAGCATAATGTTGTCCAAGTCGTGACCGACAACGGTTCTGCATTTGTCAAAGCTGGAAAAAAGTTAATGAAGCATCATAATGTGTTTTGGACATCATGTGCAGCATATTGTATTGATCTCATGTTTGAGGCAATGGGGAAGAGAGAGAATGTTGCTACTGTGGTCAAAAGAGCTAGAACGATCACAAATTATATTTACAATCACGGTTGGTTATTGGCAAAGATGCGTGAATTTTGCAAAGGAGAAATTATTCGTCCAGCTACCACTCGATTCGCCACCAACTATATTGCATTAGACAGCCTACTTAAGAAGAAAGCAGGGTTGAAGCAACTATTCACTAGTGACGATTGGGCCAACCACAATTTGAGCAGCTCAAATGCAGGTCGTATGGTGGAAAGTATAATGCTTGATCATGCTTTTTGGACTCAATCAGAACATGTGTGCCAAGTGTTTGAACCTTTTTACAAAGTTTTACGGATCGTTGACACAGAAGTGTATCCTACTATGGGGGCAGTATATGAGTTGATGCGTGTAGTGAAGGATGAATTGGAAAGAAAACATGGTGCAAGGTGGGTCATAAAGATAATTGAAGACCGATGGTATAAAACATTATACCACAATTTGCATGCAGCAGGTATAAATTATGTCATAATTTGCAATTCATTTCTTTAGTTGCATAAGTATTATTTCTCTTACTAGAGTATGTGTTTCTTTGAACAACATATTATTTGAATCCCCGATACCAATACAGACCCGGTGTTGGAGATGATGGTAACCTTATACGTGTTGTACATAATGTATACTCTAAATTAGACCCTGCATCACCAGCAGTTGGCCAATTTGGAAATGAGGTACACAATTACTTAAATTATAATAATTACTTTGTTGGATTAAACTAACACGATTTATTGAATTCAGCTAACATGGTTTAAAGATGCAAGAAGAACTTTTGGAGAACCAACATCAGTTGCTGCTCGAACAAATATGTCTCCTAATGAGTATAAACATATTTCACTATAAGTTTATAATATAATTTGTTGGAGTTATTAGGCTTATCAACATTGTTTTTCATTGTAGCTGAATCGTGGATCATGTATGGGACCGATGCACCAACTGTGAGAAAGTTAGCAATCAAAGTATTATCACAAACAGCTTCCTCATCTGCTTGTGAAAGAAATTGGAGCACATTTGCACTCATACACACAAAGCAAAGAAATAAGTTGGCTCATAGTAGCTTGGAAAAATTAGTTTATTGCTACTACAACATGAAGCTTCAAATTCGAGATAAGGAAGCAGAAATAGATCATGTCGACCGTGGTGACCCACTAGATGTGGTTGATATTGTTGGTGAATATGATGATACAGAGGGTAACCAACTTTTTCAATGGATTAGACCTCTTCATTTAGATGATGATGAAGGCAACCCAGCTCCCAGAGTTGCTGAAGAAGCACGTAATGAAGGGATAAATGTAGAAAGAGTATTAGAGGAGGAGGTGGGATCTAGCAGCGCTGACTCTTTGGAAGAACTTTTGCGCCCAAGACCAAGAAACACTGGAATTCCACCTTCTTCCAATCCTACACAACCACAACATCGTGCTGATACTAATGATAGCTCTAGTACAAGATCAGGAGACTCACTTACCACCGGAGGTGGGAATGATGAAGGACATAGTGGAGCTGGAGGTAGTGGTGGTGGATATGGAAACTATTATGGACCACCTCCCGGATTTATGAGCTCCTTCACTGGTGAGGCAAACTTCACGCATGCAACACATGATGATGACCATGGCAGTAGGCGGGCAGGACCAGGAATTGGTGCCATAGGGAATGACTATACTCGCAGAGAAAGAGGCAAGGGGATTTTGTCAAGTCAAGAAGATGACTCGTTATCTAGAACTTCGGACTCTGTTGGAGTGGGAAGTAGTAACTATGGTAATACTCATAACCAACCATTTCCCTACCCTTCATATCCCATTCCTGTTGGGATGGAATCGAGCGACTCATGGAAACAATCCGAGACTCAATCTCCAAATGATTTTGCTTATGGACAACGTCAACCAATCTCGGATCCATATGGGTGGCATGTTGACAATTACATGCAAAACTATTTTGGGGATTTATCATTTGATAACTACTCTTCACAATACACTCACTCTACACATAGAGATGATGAAGATAGTGAAAATTTTGAACCTCATAGGAACTCTATGTGGTACTAAGTCACTCATGTATCTTACCATGCAATGTATAAAGTGTAAAATATTGTACTAATTCATTATATATAAATGATTATGGTGTGTTTAGACTTCTTTCATTAATTACTACATATTTTCTACACTCACAATGTTTGTCAGATCGCTATATAATCAACTTGATAATGTTAACTCCATCATGCAATGCATTTCCTTCCAATTTTTTGTGATAAACTAATAGATAATTGACTAAATAAACATCCTGCAAAGTTTCAATAAAAATTTCCAAGTTTTTCTTACAATTTCCGTGGTTTCCATGTAATTTTTATCGATATCGATATTATCCCGATATTTCCATCGATATTTCCGTGTTTTCGGACTACCGATATTACCGATATTTTCTTCCTTGATTTGGAGAGTTAATAATCTATGCATCATTGTTTTCTAAAGTCGTTGCATGATCTCATTATTCTTTTCTTGGTTGCTAGTTAGAAGGCGTTTCATCATTTAGTTCCAAATGCTAGAACTCATGCCTATTTCATTCAAAGCATGCTATTGATTTGCATAACACATATTCAAGATGAAGTTGTGTAGTGACCACCAAAGCCAAATTGCCATGCCCCTATTTCATTATGTGTTTAAGTTTAACCCCGTTGAGCCTTGTTAAGCCTATGTCCTTTGTTAACCCACACTATCCTTACCTAGCCTAGTTTTAGGACCATCCATACCTTTATTCTTGAAGCATAGTAAAGCATGACTTAAAATGAACTCCTTTTTTATTAATGTATTGCAGAAAGCAAGTGTGGGGGAAGTGATTCTTGTGTGTGTGTGCGTGCCAAAATCCTTAATAAGGCACGGGTAGTAAAAAAAAAAAAAAAAAAAAAAAGGGGAAAAAAAAGTTGTGAAAAGAGTCCAAAGCATTGAATTCGACCCTAAGTGTTGCATGAATCTTCCCTTTGTGTTTAAAAGTTGATTTTTGCATTCTAAAGCGAATTCCAAGTGTCGATTTCATTACTTTGCTTGCTATCGCTTTAAGAACGTTTGTTATCCCTATCCTTTCTTTGTTAGCCATTACCCCCAAGCCCCATTACAACCCTTAACTTCATCTTGAGTGTTATGTGTTTCAATATGTGGAGTTTGGAATTGGTATGAGCATATGGTGTCACTGATTCTCGCATCTAAGTAGTAGCGTTCCATTCATGAGATCATATCTAAACATGTTGAATAACTCCAGAAAATTGTCTTCTTTGTTATACACATATGTGAGTGTTCGGTTTCATGTTTACATCAATCTTCTCACATATAAGTAGTGTAGGGAGTGTAGTCAGAAAATGTGTGTGAAAATAGAGAGTATCTTGTAAGGAATTGAGCAAATTCTCTAAGGCATGTTACTACATTCAAAACATCGTTTTAATTGGTTAAATGTGAACCATTAAGTGGTGACTATAATTAAGTGCTCAAATGTGAAGATGACTAAAATCTGTGGGAATGATGATTTTTAATTTGTCATGTGCATTGGAAATCCCTAAGGCAAATGTTGGAAGGTCTGGGTTATGTTTTGTTTATTTTGTTTGTTTTGCTCGAGGACTAGCAAAAACTAAGTGTGGGGGAATTTGATAGGAGCATATTTATGCGATTTAGTTAGCTTGTTTTCTTGCAATTATGTTGTTAGTCCTTAGTCATTCATGTACTTTAAGCCATTTTCGTGTGCTTATAGGTCCAAAGGATTAATGAAGCAAAGAAGTGCATTTTGGAGCTTTTTGGAGCAATTTTGGGCTTGGAATAAATATCACATGCTTGGAACTAAAGGAATGGACGAAATTGAAGACCTAAAGATGAGGATTCCTACTTGAAGTAGGAAAGTTAAGCCAAGGTTTCCTATTTTGGTTTGATCTTTCCTAAATCCTAAATGTCTCTAAGTTCCAGCAACATTGAAGGTTTCCTATGCATTTTAGGACACAAATTAAGGGTTCCTTGTACCATAACAAACCTTTGCTCTGCACTCCATCCATGTTTAATTCTTGCCTCAATCATCACTTCACTTTCACCTTTGAATCATTTCAACACCACTCCATTTTACCCATGCTTTGCATAATTACTTCACTTTCACCTTTTGAATCATTTCAACACCACTCCATTTTACCCATGCTTTGCATCATTACTTCACTTTCACCTTTGAATCATTTCAACACCACTCCATTTTACCCATGCTTTGCCTTGCACTTCCTCTATAAAAGGAAGTGTGTGTAACATAAATTGAGTTCATATTTTGTTAGAGCATTCACCACCATTTCAACACAACCTTCATCCAAACACATCCATTCAACTTCACATCCATTCCTCCATACAAACAAACCTTCAAACACTCACCAACACCTTGTGCCGTAGCAAAGGAAGGAAAGCAAAGTGCTTGGACGTGCTTGCTGTCAACTTGGATCGTTGGAGCGTTTAGGTGTTTTCTTTCTTTTGTTTCCAATGTTTAAATTCATTTTCTTTCGTTTTGTTGTAAATATGAGTGGCTAAACCCCTCTTGGCTAGGGGTGATTTCAAAGCCATGATTATGTGTGCAATATATAATTTGATAAATTCCAGTTATGAACTCTTGAATCGTGAATGCAATTGGCTTAACTATTTGATTGATAACTTATTTGTATTTGTTAATTAAGGGTCGACACTTAATTGGCATGCATAAATCCGTTGCTAGAATATAAGGAAGTTTCACATAATCGTTACAAACTTATAATCACATGTAGTGAAGGTCGCTTATAAACGACCGCGTTAAGTTCAATTCCTAGCATAAGTGACATGATGTCATAGTTGCAAGTGCTTTGTCAATGCTTATGATTTTCATTAAACGTAATGATCTTTGATTGTATCTCTATTATGATGTCATGTAGGGAACTTTTGAAGAATGTTTTGGGTTGTCGAATGATGTCATCCAATCCAATAAAACAAGGAAAATCTGAGAGTTAACTAGTGATGTCACGGTTAATTTGGAGCATTGTCGTTCATAATTCAATGAAGTAGTAATTGGAAATCAAGTTATTTGCATACATGTCATGTGTGGAGAAAAAGCCTCTAGCTATCCCATCCATCATCTTATTTCTCAAATTTGTTTTACAATTTGTCTAGTTTTTCATACTTGTTTGTTTGTTTCAACTTCATCAAAATCAAATCCCCCTTTTAGTTTCTTGTTTCAAAGTGTTTCAAATCTGTTTTCGTTTGTGTTTTTAAGTGTTTTGATTCAAGTAAAAGTTAGTTTTCGTCCAAAGTCATTCCTAGTGTCTAGTTTAATTTTATTCAGTTGTTTTAAGCTGTTTTGATTATTTTAAGTTGCTTTGAGTCTTGTGAGTCTTGTTAAGTGTTTTTAAGTTTAGTTTTATGTTTTTGAGTCAGTTTAGAGGTTATTAGCAAGCCCTCCTAATCCCCGGTCCAGAACGATCCCTACTTATAATTATACTACAATTGTCAAAAGAGGGTTAAATTTGTGTGTTAAGTTAATTTTCGCATCAAGTTTTTGGCGCCATTGCCGGGGATTAGCAATTTTGCTAATCCCTTGTTATTTCTTTTTGTTTATTTTCATGTGTTTTTGTTCCTAGTTGCTGACTTTACTTGTTTTCTTGTTTTAGGTGGTTTATGACTCGAAGTTCTTGTAAACACGGAAATTCTTGCAATGAACGAGACAAGAAACACGTGTACAAAATAATATTTGTATTGATGTTTTAGGGGTTACAATCTCTTCTACAAATTTAGCCTCTGATTCTATCTTTGTAATGGGTGGATTTGATGTTGTTGGTCCAAAGGGCCGTCGGGGCTTGATCTTGGGATAAACAGTTGTGCGGATTTGTTGACGTCGTTGATCCAAAGGGCCGTCGAGGCTTGATCTAGGGATGAACGAATGATGAATGATGGACACTTTCTTCAAGGGCCGTCGAGGCTTGATCTTGAATCAGTGGAAGTTCTTCAAGGGCCGTTGGGGCTTGATTTTGAATGAGGATTTGACGAAGAACGAAGAGAGCTTTCTTGATCCTTCGGGATTTGCTTGGGAGCTTTTGAGTTTCAAAGCTTCAAGGTTGTGGTATGAGGTGAATTGGTTATGAATTGGTGAAATGAAATGAATTAAATTGGCTTCTATTTATAGAATTTTCCAAGGCCTAATTTTGAATATAATATTCCAGATGAAATAAGTCGTTTCTGCCAGGTGTTGACACGTGTCCTGTTTGATGACTTTTCCAACTTATTTCGATTTTTTGTTTAGACACACGCTACGTGTAATGCAAATTTATGTAAATTTCCAGAAAAATAAATAAAATGGACTTTATTTCTCTTAATTCATTTTAGATATCAATGGACATGCTTTATTTTATTCAGTATGTTGTGCTAAATACAAATAAAACATATATCTGACTAAAATGCGTTACTTCCTTCTTCTTTTTTTTTTTTTTTTTTTTTTTTTTTTTTTTTTTTTACACTTAACAGTAGCTGGCACTTTTTTAGTTGGCACTTTCTTTTTGTACATAATCATATTTTCCCAATGCACCATTTAGGGTAGCTGGCACCTTGCACTTTTTTGGCACTTTCTTTTTTGTACACAATCGTATTTTCCCAATGCACCATTTAGGGTAGCTGGCACCTTGCATCTTTTTGGCACTTTCTTTTTTGTACACAATCGTATTTTCCCAATGCACCATTTAGGGTAGCTGGCACCTTGCACTTTTTTGGCACTTTCCTTTTTGTACACAATCATATTTTCCCAATACACCATTTAGAGTAGCTGGCACTTTGTTTTTTTTTTTTTTAGTTGACACTTTCTTTTTGTACACAATCATATTTTCCCAATGCACCATCCCATCACCTCTCATTTTGGTTTTTCTTTTCTAGTCACGGACCTGCGTTTTGAATAGTCACCACATTTCATTTGCTTCTCCTGGGACCTTTATATATATATATATATGGGGTTGCTCTTTTGCTTGTACACTCATTACACAGCTTCAGCCACTGCGTTGCTTGTTGCCTTGCATCACTACTGCACCATTGTCCAGCAATCCTGCACTGCTGCTTTTACTTGGTGAGTCACTTGAGTGTGTATATATATATATACGGAAGGCTGCTGTTGTAGTTTGCTTTATCGCTGTTGCAGTTTGCTTTATCACCGTGCATACATATATACATGTAATATAATGTGCTTTGCCCTCTGCAATTCCTTCATGCTGCTTTTACATGGTGAGTCACATGTGTGTGTATATATATATATATATATATATATATATATTTTGAGCCGTGCATACCATTTCCATCTTTTGAGCCATGCATATATGTATATATATATTTGTCCCATCACCATCACCATTTGCGTCCTTATATATATATATATATGTGGAGGTTGATCGTCTTGTCACCATCTCCATTTTGTGCACTTGTCCCATCACCAAACCATGCACACATATGTCTATATATACATATATATATATATATATAACGTAATATAATGTGTTTTTTTTTTAATTTAATTTAATTTAATTTAATTTAATTTTTTTTACGCACAATGTGTGTGTCCCCACTGATGGATTTCTTTGTTTGTAATGTCAGGAATATTTTTTTTTTTAATCTTGAGAAGGCAGAGCTTGACGCCAGGATCTTCGCAAAGCTTTTAGAGCCGTGGTAGCAGGCCGTGGGTGTGCTTGTGTAAGAGACTGCAACGAGGTTTCGCTGTGTAGTGCCTTTTGACCACAGTTTTCCCTCGGTGGCACGCTGTCGTGTGGTGCGAGAAACTGCTTGCGTAATCGTTGCGGGTTTACGTAGTGCGATTGCGTAGTATTTTGGTTTCTTTTGCCACTGTAACGTGCCTTGAAGGATCATCCTGTAGCTGCCATCTTTGTCGTGTTGCTCAAGTTTTGTGGCTGATTTGTGGTCATGGTATTTTTCAAATGTTTTAGGAACAATACCATCACCATTCTTGCAAAGGAAGGCGATTCACAAGATGAAGGAACAACGTTGAAGCTTTACCCGCCACTAACTGGTCCTAAGGCGCTTGCTTTTCTCGTGAAAGACAATTCCATGCATATTAAGTCGTGGTCTTTTGAAGTATCTTGGGAGGTGGTAGACGCTGTTCAACCAAATACGAAGAAAAAAAACGTGCACATTGAGGGTTCTTATTTTGAATCATTCGCACCATGCTCGTGACCATCATCCAGCCTCGTTTAAGCTTCTTGGTGATCACATTCGCAGCGGAGCCATGGCTTGGAATGGTACCCTGTCGACTACTGGAGAAGCCGTCTTTGATGAGTTTTATTGGGAGTGGCTTGAAGATGTCTTAAGTCGATCTAAAGATGTGCTTACTAAAGTGGGCCTTTACCACGCTGTGTATGCATATTTGTTTAGTTATGATCGTCATCCTTCCGTCTTTCGAGCGTTCTTTGAGCATTGGTGTTCAGCGACTAACACACTTCACACGGCGCAAAGGGAGATGTCCATTTCACTGTGGGATCTTCACAGGATAGGAGGCTTGCCGATCCATGGTAAGTTTTATGACGAGGTCGTTCCCAGCGCGAAGGAACTTTCTCTTTGCAATAGCCGAGGATTGCCTGCGAGTTGCCGCTATTTGTTTTGGGCGTATCACAAACTTTTCCAGGATGCTCAAGGTAAATCAGGCGTGAGGATTTCCTCATGGATCCAATTTTGGTACTGGGAGGCCATGAGGTATAAGAGGTATTCGAAGAAAAGTTGTCGTAACAAGACCATTAGGCCAAATGGAGACTCAGACCCGTCCGGTGTTATTGGCTCAACCAGGCGCCGCTCTTCTGATGAGTTGAGAGCGTTTGAGGATCTTGGCATAGTATCAGAGCATGTGGATGAGTCTTACCTAGCTGCTTTTTTAGCTTGTTGGCTTTGTAAGTTTGTTTTCCTGACAGGCGACGTCAACTTAGTTCGTCCTGGAGTTTTCAAAATTGCTAGCAAGATGGCTGCAGGTGAGTCTTTTAGCCTTGCTATTCCGGTTTTAGCCAACATTTACAATGGCTTGAGCATTGTTTCGAACTCGGCAAGCACTGAAGATCGTGTTGCGGTGCTTCCTTACCACTATGTGTATGGTTGGTTGGGTGAATATTTTGGCACTCACTTTTCTTTGGTAGAACTAGGGAGTTGACCTGGGTCCCGAAATTTGCTCATAAAGTCTGCAATCTGCCCAATTTGTTTCTCCAATTGATCCACCCTTTTGTCTTGGCTTTGCATAGCTTTGGTTTGATTTTCTTGCCCCTGAGACAAGTTAGTTAGTAACTTAAGGAGTGTATCATTGTCTAGAGATGTACCTGAAACATTTGGGGTAGATTGTTGTGGAACATGTGGGGGTGCGTATGGCTTGGTGAAAAACCCCGGGGGTTGTTGCCTAAAGCCTCCTTGTTGTTGGGGTTGTTGGGCCTCCCTCCACTTGAAGTTTGGATGGTCTCTCCAACCTGGATTATATGTGTTTGAATATGGATCGTTCCTCGGTTGGTTTTGGCCTTGAAATCCAATTGCGTTAGCGCTCTCCCATCCATCATTCTCAATGAGTTGAGGGCACTTTTCCGAGGCATGTCCTTGGATAGAACATACGCCACACACCATTGGCCCTTGCATTCTCATTCCTTCGGCCATCTGAGACACAATGGAAGTAAGATTAGCTAATTGTGAATGAATGTCGGATGTGGAACTTACCTCATGCACTTGTTGCCGTGGGGGTCCTCTTTGGCCAACGCCTTCGTATTGTTGAGCGTTCAATGCTCGATTAGCGATCAAGATCTTGGCAGCCATGGGTGTTTTGTCCACCAATGCTCCACCCGCCGAGGCATCGAGCATTTGACGTTCAAGTGGTAAGAGCCCCTCGTAAAAGTATTGTAGAAGTAACTCCTCCTTCATCTGATGCTGTGGACAAGAAGCAACAAGTGATTTAAAACGTTCATAATAAGTGGGAAAAGACTCACCTTCTTCTTGCTGAATACCACTAATCTTTTTACGTAGGAGAATGATTCGAGAAGTTGGGAAAAACTTCTCCAAAAACGCCCTCTTCATACTCTCCCAAGATGTGACAGTTCCGGGAGCTAACTCGTACAACCAATCTTTGGCTTTATCCATTAAAGAGAATGGAAAAGCCTTCATCTTCAAAATACTTCCGTCGACGTTAACCGGAGTCATGCTTGAACACACCACTTCAAATTCTTTTAAATGCTTGTTCGGATCCTCCATGGACAGCGCATGGTATTTTGGAATGTGGTGGAGTAAACTTTAACTCGAACTCTTCGGTCTTACCTTGCGCAGCCGTGGGATATTGGATACACAAAGGTGCGGCATTATCTAATCCCGAAGCGGCGAGCTCCTTGAGTGTTCGGTTGTCCATGGCTTCTTCTTCTTTTTCTTCAAATTCAGATTCGGCTTCTGAACTTGAACTAGGTTCACTAGGTTCTGGATGCCTCTTCTTTCTTCTCAAAGTTCTTTCAAAATCGCCGTCGAACTCCGAGATGTTTGCACAAATATGTTGAGAACTACGAGTCATAAACTAGTACCTGAAAATAAGAAATAAACCCAATCAGCAAACTAAAATAAAAATACAAAAAAAAATAAATAAAAATAAATAAATAAATAAAAAGAAACAACGAGGGATTAGCAAAGTTGCTAATCCCCTGCAACGGCGCCAAAAATTTGATGCGAAATATATAAGCACACAAATTAAACCCTCTTTTTATCAAATGTAGTAAAGTATGTAAGTAGGGATCGTTCTAGGCCGGGGATTATGAGGGATTGCTAAATCACTTGGAAACTGACTTGAAAACGTAAAAACAAAGTTTAAAACACTAAACTAGACTCAAAGAATGCAAAACTATACTTTAAAACATTAAAACAAACCAAAAGACTCAAAACAGCACATAAACACTCAAAACTGCCTTAAAAACAGTTTCTGGGCAGTTTTGAACACCTAACACTAAATTGGACGAAATTGGGTTATGACTTGACTCAAGACACTTAAAAACACAAACTAAATTGATTTCTAACTAATCTAACATTTCATAATAAATGGGGATTGAGTTTTGACGAAAATTGAAAACAAGAACAAACTTTGTAAATTGAACAGATTCTAAAACGAATTTGATAAAAGTGAATGGATGGAAAGCTAGCTAAGGGGTTCTTCTCAACACATGTTATACTTGCATACAAAATGATTTCCAATTGCTCTTCGACAAACCATGAATACTTAACGCCCCAAATTAACCGTGAATTGCACTAATTAACCCTCAGTTTTTCCACAAGTTATTAGGTTGGATGATTGCATACGACAACCCAAAACATTCCCTACAAGTTCCCTACATGAATTGCATAATAGAGATACGCGCAAGAATCATTAAGTTCTATGAAAAACATAAGCATTGACGAGGCACTCGTTACTATGAATTGCATGAAACTTATGCCAAGAATTTACTTAACACGATTGTGATCAACAACCTTTACTACTTATGAATATAAGTTCATAACGATTAGGTGAAACTTCCTTATATCCTAGCATCAAACTTATGCATGAAAATTAAGCGTGCACTCTCAACCAACATACACAAATTAGTTTTAATTCATAGAGATAAGTAAATTAAATTCACAATTCATGAAACGCAATTGGAAGTAATCAAATCATATAGCAAGCATAAACATGGTTTTGAATCCCCCCTAGCCAAGGGGGGTTTAGTTCCTCATACTTGCAATTACACAAAGATAACTTAATTTAAACATTGAAATCAAAGATAGAAAACACCTAGAAACGCTCCAACACTCCCAAGGCTTGGGCATAGGCACGGCACAAGATGTTCCTTCTCTTTCCTTCCTTGCAAGCAGCGGCACTAGAGGTTTTGGACGGTTTTGGGTGGTTTTTATGGTGTAGAATGGATGGGGAATGGTATGGAAAGGTTTAGGATTGATGGGTGGTGTGGCTAGGGGTGATTTTTGGCTGAATTTGGAGAGAATGGTGATGGAGAGGTGTGGCTAAGGCAAGGATAAAATCTGTTATGTTTTGATGAATATGGGAGGTGGTATTTATAGGCTTGAGAGAGGACCACTCCATTTCCTTTGCATGTGAGCTTGTGTGGGTGTGTGTTGGCATGTTTCCTCTTTACATTTACACACACATGCTTCATCATTTCAACCACAAAACACACATTTTCTGCCATGTTTTTCCCTTTACATTTACACACACATGCTTCATCATTTCAACCACCAAACACCCACAATTCCTACCCATGTGTGTGTGTTTCCTTTGCCCATGTGTGTGTGTTTCCTTTGCCCATGTGTGTGTGTTTTTCCTTTGCATTTGCAGACACATGTTCTTCATTATTTCAGCCAACAATCCACCCATTTTCTGCCCATGTGTGTGTGTTTCCTTTGCCCATGTGTTGCCTTTCTCTTTTTATTAGCCAAATCTGCTTAGCCCTTTTCTGACCTTTCAGTGTTACAATGCCCATAACTTCTTCTAGAAAAATGCGATTAACAATCCGTAAATTGCTCCAGAAAATAGACATCCGTAGCTTTCCATGCATAGCTTTTGCTAGTACTCGAGCAAAACAAAGAAATAAAATGAAACAAAATAAATAAAACACAACCTAAACCTTCCAACGTTTGCCTCAGGGATCTAAACCTTCTTTACTTCCCTTAGGGGTATGGCTTCAGCCCACTTGGAGAAATAATCTGTTGCAGCTAGGATGTAAGCTTCTCCTGCAGACGATTTCGGAGTAATTGGTCCTACGACGTCCAATCCCCATGCATCGAATGGCCATGAAGCAGTTGTAGGGTGTAATGGCTGAGGTGGTTGGTGTATGAAATTGGCGTGGAATTGGCAGGCTTGGCACCTTTTGGCATGTTACAGGCAGTCCTTCACCATGCTTGGCCAGTAGTAACCCATTCTTTTGAGCTGGAAATGTAGCTTTGGTCCAGATTGATGCGCCCCGCATACACCTGAGTGTGCTTCTTCCATGGCTTGATTAACTTCTTCCTCACCTAGGCATCTCAGAAGTACTCATTTGAAAGAGCGTCGGTAGAGTGTTTCTTTGTAATAGAGGAAGCGAGGTGCTCGTCGACGTATTTCAGAGCGGTGTCTAGGATCATCTGGAAGTTTTTCATGCTCTAAGTAATCGATCAGCGGTTGTCTCCACTCTTCAACATCGACTGGAAGTACTGAGATGACATTTGTATCATTCAGTAGCATTTCAGTGATGAGGGGGATCACCCATCTTTGGCAGACTGGCACGTCTGCAGCTTCGTATTCTCCTAATGTCATGCTTGAGGCTAGGTTGGCAAGAGCGTCTGCCATTTGATTTTCTTTTCTTGTCACATGCTCTAGTGTCACAGTCTCAAACTCTTGTAGCAGTTAAGTTGCTACCCGGAAGTATGGGATGAGATCATCTTTCCTCACCTCATATTCAGTTAAGAGTTGATTGATTATGAGCTTGGAGTCGCCAAATACCTCAAGGGCTGTGATTCCCATGTTGATTGCCATTTGGAGTCCAATGATCAGTGCTTGGTACACAGCGACGTTGTTGGAGCATAATTCGCTTAGTTGAAAGGAATAAGGTAATATCTGTCTTTGCGGCGACATGAATACTACTTATGCCCTGGCTCTGTCTGCTCGTGCAGATCTGTCGAAGAACATCGTCCATGTCGGGAAGATGTCGATGTAGAACACTTCCTCGTCAGGCAAGTCGTCTGAGATTTTCCAATCAGCTGGGATTGGGTGATCGGCAAGAAAGTCTGCTAACGCTTGTCCCTTTACGGCTTTAGCTGGGACGTAGATGATCTCATATTGGTTAAGAAGCAGCGCCCATTTAGCGAGTCACCCTGTCAAGACTGGTTTAGACATGACGTATTTGACCGGGTCGGCTTTAGCAACCAAGTGGATGGTGTAAGCATACATGTAATGCCTGAGTTTCTGGATGGCGAACACCAAGGCAAGACACATCTTTTCTATTGGGGAGTAGTTCAACTCGGCGCCGGTGAGGGTTCGGCTGAGGTAGTAGAGCGCTCATTCTTTCTGGGATTCATTCTCCAACTGAACTTTCCTGAGCGGCGATGTACAATATGAGTGGTTTCCCGGGCACAGGCGCCCCTAAGATAGATGGACTTGACAAATACTTTTTTATGCTTTCAAAAGCATTGTGGCATGCTTCGTCCCATACAAACGGAACATCCTTCTTCATGAGTCGGCTGAACGGTTGACAACGCCCTGCAAGGTTAGGGATGAAGCGTCTAATGAAGGCTAGCCGTCCTTGTAGACTTTTCAGCTCGTGCAGGTTTCTTGGCTCAGGCATGCTTTGAATGGCCTTGATTTTTTATTGGTCCACTTCAATACCACGGTGCTTGACGATGAAGCCGAGGAACTTTCCAGAGGTGACACCAAACGCAATGCCATTGAAGATTTTTGCAGCCTTTCAAACACTACTCGTAAATCCTTCAAGTGATCTGATCTTTTCTTTGTTTTGACCTCCACATCGTCCACATAACATTCTACGTTCTTGTGTAGCATGTCATTGAAGATTTTCTGCATTGCGCGTTGATATGTAGCTCCAGCGTTCTTTAGACCAAAGGGCATCACCTTGTAACGGTAGATACCTTTTGGAGTGCGGAATGCTGTTAGTTCCTCGTCTTCAAGAGCCATACAAATTTGATTGTATCCAGAAGAGCCGTCCATGAATGACAGTGCCTCGTGGCCAGTGGTTGCGTCCACCATGATTTCGATGATTGGCAAGGGGAAGTCGTCCTTCAGGCAAGCGTCGTGGAGGTCCCGGAAGTGTACGCAAACACGTATTTGTCCAGATTTCTTAAGGACGATGACGATGTTGGAGATCCACTTGGGGTATTGCACCTCTCAAATGAATCCTACTTCGATTAGCTTGTCAATCTCTGCCTCGATTTGTGGAATGAGCTCAGATCGATAACACCTTTGAGTTTGCTTTATTGGTCGCGTTCCAGGCTTGACTGCAAGATGATGCACAGCGATGATAGGGTCAAGGCCGGGCATTTCTTTGTAAGTCCAAGCAAAGACGTCTTTGTACTCTGATAGCAGTTGGTAGTACTCCTCTATCTCGTCTGCTCTTAGCAGTGCACTTACAAAGATAGATTTTTGCTCCTCTTTTGTGCCCAAGTTGAGCTCCTTGAGATCGTCAACCGTGGTTTGCCCCCCATCCTCAAGTTGCGGTGGTGCAACAGTGACATCTTCTTCGGGGATCTCGTCTTCTTTGCCTTCTTGGATCGTGATGTGGAAGACATCTTGGACTTCCTCTTTAGTGTCGTCCTCTTGGGCTTGTTGGTATGAAGATTGTCCAGTATGGATGATGGTGCGCCTTCTCACTATCAGCGGTCAATTTGCGTCAACCTCCAACATTGCTTGGCGTTTCATCCTTGAAGGAATTGAGCTTCGAATGCCGCCTTTTTCTGCTAGCCTTGCTGCTTTGCTTCTTAGGTTTTGACAACCTTTCAAAAATAGAGCTTCGGGAGGTTGGCATGTTAAGCCTCTTGAAGACGGAGGTTCAGTTTTGACCACCAATGTGATCAAGGGCTGACGTTCTGGGTCTTGAACGATTCATCCTATCGAAGACTGGCGTTCGAGGGGTGGATTTAGGCTCCTCTTGATCTTGTTCAATGCTCACGCTGATATGTTGAGTGCTAGCATTTTTCGCTTGGCTTGAAATCTTCACGGATGCATTTGGTGTGAAGCCAAGTCCAGCTTTGTTGTTGTTAACTCCGTAACCATGCTTCTTCAACTTCTTTTGAGTCTCGGTGAGGTCACGTTCTTTATTGTTGACGGTGTTTGAAACCTTTTTCCCAGGATTCGAAGAAGAAGCGAAGTCGTACCCAGCTTTTGACATGAGTTTGTAGGCGTTCGGATCAAAACCTTCTTCGGTCCTCTTGGTTGGGAGAAAACTTGGTTCCGCCCTCTTTGGTAGAGCTTTTACGAAGCCTTGTGGTAATCTTGCAACCTTAGCGTTGCTTAGCTGTGTCAGAGGTAGAACTGCATTCGTCTTGAGCAACTTTACATTATCCATGTGCCGATGTGCATCGGCATTGCTTGCTTCTGTTTCGAACGGGGATTGACCATTATTTCTTCTTGACATCGGGATGTATCGGAAAACGGGTGTGTTTGATCCATTTAAGGGCGTCCTACTCCCTTTGGTTGTTGTAGGTTTAGCAAGCTCATCATCGTTCTTGTTTGAAGACGGTATGGCTTCTCCTTCTTGCTTATTGGGCATGGCTTGCCACTCCTGTTTTTTAGGTGTTGCTTTACCCATGGTTTTGATCTCTTTTGGAAGAGCTTCAAGCACCATGTCTTCATCCATGTAGAACTTGGCGTCTGCGAAATGTGATTAAGCTTCGGTGAATGGTTTAGTGTCGCCATAGATCACCTTCACTCTTTCTCGGTAGAATTTTAAGAATTGGTGAAGGGTGGACGGTACTACTCCATTCGCATGGATCCAAGGCCTTCCTAAGAGCAAGTCGTAGGAAGTTCTTGCATCAATCACGTGGAATATCGTGCTTGACTTGAGTTCACCAATAATCATCTCCACTCGGATCATGCCCATCGCTCTTTGTCCTCCTTGATTAAAACCTTGGATTAGTAAACGACTTAGGGACAGTTCATCTGCCTTGATGCCGATTGTATTCATTGTTGACTTTGGCATGATGTTTATGGCTGATCCACCGTCCACAAGCATGCGGTTGACTTTGTGCTCCTTTACGTACCCAGAGACGAAGAAAGGACGGTTGTGAGGCTTGGATCCTAGCAGCAAGTCTTCGTCGGTGAAGTGGATTGCGTCCTCGATGGCACAACATGTGGCACATTCATGTGGCCGAAGCTTCAAGCCTTCGTCTTTGCCTTTTTGCGCTTCGTGGTCATTGGGACTTTCCAAGACCGCTGCTAATGCTCTTCGCATCTTCTTTGGCAATCGTAGCGCTTCCTCAATGCTAAAGTGTGTTGGCAGACCTTCTTCGAGCGTGAGAGTTTTTTCTCCCTCAATGGTGATATCTTTGCCTTTTGAAGGTTCTTCCATTTCTACTTCGACCATGTGGCATGCAGCAATAGTGCACTGCTGGAAGAAGTCATTCGGGAAGTACTCATGCAAGGAGATAGGAATGCGTGGCTCTTGCTCCATAGGTTCCCCAGCATACGTTGGCTTATCAACTTTTACGTTTCTTTTGGGCTTCCTACTGTTGCGGCGACGGTGCTTTCTCACTTGTTCCACCTTTGGTCTTGTGGCTTGTGGTTTTGGTTTCCTTGTTTTTTTGTAGGTCACCAATGTCCATCCTTCTTCATCCTCGGTATGTGCATCATGTTCGTTTGCCCTCGACGATGGTTGTGCAGAAGGTATCGTGCACCTTGAGCATTGATAGGAACAGTCAGGTGTTGTTTGGAGAGGTACGGGATCAAAAGATCCAAATGCAATTGTAGTAGTATGTGTTGCGGCCGTGTCTTCGAGGTCGAGCTCGATTCGCCCTTGTTGTGCTAGCTTCATGATGAGCTCTTTGAGGACGAAACACTTACCCACAGGATGGCTCACGATTCGATGGTACTTGCAGTATTTAGGATCGTTTATGCGATTCATTTCTTCAGGCCGCTTGCATTCGGGTAGCTTCATTACCTTCTTTTCTAGCAAGTCGTCTAACATTGCATCCATGTCCGAGTCAGGAAAAGGGTACGCCTTTTGCTCCAATTCCCTCAAGGTGCTTTTGTACCTTTCTTGGGTGCGAGGAGGCTCACCTCTCTTTATCTTCTTTGCTTTGGTTTTGGAGGAGATCTTGATAGGCGCGGAGGCGGTCTTGACGGGCGCAGTGTTGACGGTGAACACTTCATTGGGGGGCTTCTTCCCAGTCTTGTCTACATTTGAGGAGAACACCTTATCCTTCTTGAAGTCGGTGATCGGCTATTTCTTCCCGTGATGGGCAATACTTAGCTCCATGTCGTGGGCACGGGTGGCTAACTCTTCAAATGTCCTTGGTTTGATGCCTTGAAGGATATAGTGTAACCCCCATTGCATGCCTTGGACGCACATCTCGATCGAAGAGATCTCCGAGAGCCTGTCCTTGCAGTCGAGGCTTAGATTGCGCCATCGGTTGATGTAGTCCACGACTGGCTCATCCCTCCATTGCTTTGTGCTTGTCAACTCTAGCATGCTCACGGTGTGGCGGGTGCTGTAGAAGCGGTTGGGGAATTCCTTTTCCAATTGCTCCCAACTGTTGATGGACTCAGGCTCTAGGTCCGTGTACCACTCAAAGGCATTTCCTTTCAGCGAGCGTACAAATTGCTTAGCGAGGTAATCTCCTTCTGTCCCCGCGTTGATGCAAGTCTCAATGAAATGGGCGACGTGTTGCTTTGAGTTTCCCTTTCCATCGAACTGCATGAACTTTGGTGGCTGATAACCCATTGGCATCTTCAAAGCATCAATTTTCTTGGAGTAGGGTTTTGAGTATAGTACGAAGTCATGTGAACTTCCTTCGTACTGTGCCTTGATGGTGCTGGCGATCATCTCTTGCAGTTGTTGGATAGAAAGAGATCCCATGAGTGCCTCTGCTTGGCCTGGCTCCGGCTTCACATCGATTTTCTCCGCCAGAGGCTCTTCATCCTCGTCGTTTTCCTTCTTTACTGAACCATCCCCTTACTCGATTTTCACGTTGGGCTTTACATCTAGTTGGTTGACGAGTGCGGCGATTTGCTGGTCTTTTTCTTCCACAATCCGCGTTAGCCTTGCGATCGCTTCATTCATATGAGTCAGCTGCTCATCGATTGAAGTTGCTCCAGTAGTCATGACTTGCATGGCTGAGTTGCTGCTTGAGTCGGCATCGGAAAGCATGAAACCAGAGTACTTCCTTGGGCTTTCCTTCCTTGGCGCCCTTAGCAAGGCCAGGGTGATCACAGGTTCGTGCCTCAGGTGCTCTTGTTCCTTCGGCGGAGTTGATGCAGGGGTGGAAGAGGCGGCAGAAAGAGCTCTTGCCTTGCTTCGAGTTATGACGCCTGAAGTGACACCGCCTGCGGTGATGACGCTCTTGTTCCTTGCATTGGTTGCGAGAACAACTTAAGCCTTCAAAATGCCATTTGTGCTTTTTGCGGATTCAAAGATAGAGATGAGAGGTAGAGATCGTCCCACTGGGCGTGCCAAATTTGTAAACACGGAAATTCCTGCATTGAACGAGACAAGAAACACGTGTACAAAATAATATTTGTATTGATGATTTAGGGGTTACAATCTCTTCTACAAATTTAGCCTCTGATTCTATCTTTATAATGGGTGGATTTGATGTTGTTGGTCCAAAGGGCCGTCGGGGCTTGATCTTGGGATCAACAGTTGTGCGGATTTGTTGACGTCGTTGATCCAAAGGGCCGTCGGGGCTTGATCTAGGGATGAACGAATGATGAATGATGGACACTTTCTTCAAGGGCCGTCGAGGCTTGATCTTGAATCAGTGGAAGTTCTTCAAGGGCCGTTGGGGCTTGATTTTGAATGAGGATTTGACGAAGAACGAAGAGAGCTTTCTTGATCCTTCGGGATTTGCTTGGGAGCTTTTGAGTTTCAAAGCTTCAAGGTTGTGGTATGAGGTGAATTGGCTATGAATTGGTGAAATGAAATGAATGAAATTGGCTTCTATTTATAGAATTTTCTAAGGCCTAATTTTGAATATAATATTCCAGATGAAATAAGTCGTTTCTGCCAGTTGTTGACACGTGTCATGTTTGATGACTTTTCCAACTTATTTCGATTTTTTGTTTAGACACACGCTACGTGTAAAATTTATGTAATACATGTGAAGGAAAATTTTTGTCCTAGCTAAGAACATATAAGAATATTTGAACACATATGCAAACTATTAACACTTTAAAGTAGGCATGCATTCAAAACAAATTCATAAAACCCATGACTTTCAAAGCCTAATATATGGTGAACCAATAAACTCTTTAACAACATTAAAGAGAAGGAAAGATTTAGAGTTTCTTTACCCTTGAAGCTCATCCTTGATTACACAAGGGATTCACCCAAGTGGAGGGCCTTCAAGTCACCTCCTTGCTCCTTGGATCTTCCTTGTGATTTTCCTCCTTTTAGTGCTCATTTGCTTCTTTGAGGATTTAAGGATTTGTTCTCCAAAACATCAAAAGTTTGATGTCTCTAAGTCTCCACACCAAGGATGAAGTGTGAAGATGAAATGGATGACTTAGAGAAGAAAAGATTGCTAGCTGAAAATGAGAGAACGTGTTTCACCTCATTTCACCAAGAAAAACCCTAATGAGAAGTAAAGCTATAAAGTTTATTTTATACTTCATTTCAATTGAGTGGCAAACTTGTAATTAATCCAAGTTTGCAACCCTCACCCTTATGGCCGGCCTTACCTTTGTTATTGGGCTAATTGCCCATTTTGTTTTAGTTGTCATACAACTTAAACATAATGGGCCTTGTGGACCAAAAACGCTTTTGGGCCCCGAAGCCCAAAACCAACTTAAAAGCCCAATACAAACCTTTCGTAAAATTAATTAATCTTGACCATTCTCAATTAAACCATTTAATTGCTTATCCATCTCATTTATATTTCTTCACTTTCACCCTTACTCGGTGTACGATCCATTAGGTTCCAATTAGCGAGGCAGTGGGCGATTGTTACTCTTAACGATCGATTGTGAATTGAAACAACATTTCAATTCTCCCTTTGATTAGTGTTTGCTAATCTTCAAGGCTTCCACAAACCATGAGTGACACCTAGCAGCATATCATGGTTACCCAAGCTAAGTAGAAGTGGTTGGAGAACCTATCCAGTTACAACTAAAATGCAATACGGTCATTCTCTAATGCAATACTCTTAATCACATTGTTTGAGTGATAGTTTGTTTCATGTCTACTATCCAATGTGATACTTATCTATATGATTCAATTGAATATGATTTGGAACGAACTTCCTTAGTCATATTCATATGCTTTGGCCAAAGACTCTCAAATCATATCTTAGAGTATTCTCCTTCCATCATGGAAGGTTAGAGATCCCTTGTTGTGCATTCATATGCCTACATGACTAGATAGCTTGATCCCAACAATGTCGTGGACACTCCAGTGGAATGCCATTTAACATGATCAAAGATCAAGGACCTAACCATTAGACATCTATGATGCCTTAGGTCAAAGGACTACTTTGCATATTGCAACTATCGAGTTCTTACATGACATGTATGTTTGAACTCTCTTTTGATCGTTGTTCAGTGTACTCGATTACTCTTTCGAGCACCTATGTGTTTGTCTTAGTGTCCAACACTAAATGAATTGAGACTAGTCATACTCACGCTTGAGATGACACAACACATACTAACCTTAGCGGATTGTCAATGCCCAATTGGCAATCCTATGGCTAGGAACGTTTTAGGAATGAACATAAGAGAAAGGTCTTGTTAATCCAACTTACTTGAATCACTTATCTCTTAGATCAAATACATTCCTTGGATTCCCTTATTGCTTAAACACATGATACAATAAATAGTGATTAACAATAAGCTTTGCCCTTCATTAAACATATAAACGTTTAATACAATAAGTATTCCAAAAGCTATTACATCAAATGATTGGCTTTGTGGGCATACTTCCAACAGCATGAGCGTTGAAACTTTGATTTATCGGTCAACATTTATTTACCGAAATTTCGATGTCTACAGTTCTCAACCCATTCATAAGCACATCCGTGACTTTGACGACGATTTTGAACGAACTCTGAGATGAGCAAGGAATCAACAAGAACCCCAAGCATCTCAACCTGCACCAGATCTTGAGGAAGACAAAGTAGAAGAGCAAGAGGAGGCCACGGCAAGGACTTTTGAAGAAGTCCACGATATGACAGTTCTGGGGGCTAGTTCATACAACCAATCTTTAGCTTTTTCCAAGAGAGAAAAGGGAAAGCTTTCATTTTCAGAATGCTCCCATCAACATTCACAGGGGTCATGCTCGAACAAACAACCTCGAACTCCTTCAAATGTTTATTAGGATCTTCCATGGACAACCCATGGAACTTAGGAATATGGTGCAATAAGCTGGAGTTTAATTCAAACTCCTCAGTCTTGCCTTGAGCTGGCATGGGGTATTGAATGCATAAGGGCATAGCATTGTCAAAATGCTTGTTAAAATGCTTGTTCTTTTGATGTGCCCTGTCAAAATGCTTGTTCTTTTGATGTGCCCTGTCAAAATGCTTGTTCTTTTGATGGGCCTGGGGTTCCTTGGCTTGAGCTATCGCCCCACTATTATCACAGTACATAGTTACTGGTGATGTAATGGTTTGAACCACTCCAAGTTCAGTAATGAACTTCTTCATCCAGAACGCTTGTTTGCCGGCTTCAGCTGCAGTGACATATTCAGCCTCTGTCGTGGAATCAGCAATTACACTTTGTTTCTTGCTTTTCCAGCTGATAGCCCCACCATTCAGAGTGAATACATATCCGGAGTTGGAACTTCTATCATCGACGTCAGATTGGAAATCTGCGTCTGTATAGGCTTCCACTCGCAACTCTATTGCTCCTCCATAAACGAGGAACATGTCCTTAGTTCTTCTTAAGTACTTAAGGACCGTCTTGACAGCTGCCCAGTGTTCTGATCCTGGGTTAGATTGATATCGACTAGTAATGCTCACAGCATATGCGATATCAGGCCTTGTGCATATCATGGCATACATAAGACTTCCTATGGCGGAAGCATAAGGAATAGTATTCATTTGCCGTATCTCTTCAGGAGTCTTAGGTCCCATGGACTTAGAAAGGTGAATTCCATGTCTAACAGGAAGAAAACCTTTCTTAGATTGTTCCATCTGGAACCTACTTAGCACCTTATCAATGTACATAGATTGGGATAATCCAATCAGTCTTCTGGATCTATCACGATAGAGCTTTATCCCAAGTACATAAGATGCATCTCCTAAATCTTTCATGTGGAAGGTTTTGGACAACCACACTTTTACAGAAGAAAGTACTGCAGTGTCATTCCCGAATAGTAATATGTCATCTACATATAACACTAGGAATACAACTGCATCCCCTACGACCTTTTGATAAACACAATTGTCGTCTTCGTTTTGAGTAAAACCAAACGATTTGATTTCAGTATCAAAACGAATGTTCCAGCTCCTTGAGGCTTGCTTAAGTCCATAAATGGACCTTTGAAGCTTGCATACCTTAGTCTTTTCAGACTTGGACACGAAACCTTCGGGTTGAGCCATATAAAGCTCTTCCTCTAGGTAGCCATTCAGAAAGGTCGTCTTCACGTCCATTTGCCAGATTTCATAATCATGGTACGCAACTATAGCAAGAAAAATCCGAATGGACTTAATCATGGCTACAGGAGAGAAGGTTTCTTCATAGTCAATCCCTTCTCGTTGCCTGTAACCCTTGGCTACTAGTCTAGCCTTATAAGTCTCCACGTTCCCATCAACGCCTATCTTCCTCTTGAAGACCCATTTGTTTCCAACAGGTACAATATCTTCTGGAGGGTCTACAAGACCTGATTTTGATACATGGAATCCATCTCGAATTTCATGGTCTCTTGCCATCTCTTTGAATCAATGTCAGACATTGCTTCAGTGTAGTCTCTAGGGTCTTCCTTTGTGTCATTGTCACCTAGAAGGTGCAATTCCCCAAAGTCATTATCTAAGCCATACCTCTTAGGTGGCTTGCTAACCCGTTCAGATCTACGTGGAGCTAGGGGTTCAGGAACAGGGTTGTCAACTTGTCGTGTGCTTGTTTGTGGTTCATCATTAATCTCATTAATTTCCATCTCTTTGCTTATAGTTCCTTTGAGAACAAATTCGTCCTCTAGAAACTTAGCAGTTCTGGCGACAAAGACTTTTTGGTCGTCTGGATGATAGAACTCATATCCCATAGTTTCTCTAGGATATCCCACAAAATAGCATCTTACAGATCTCGCTTCAAGCTTCTTGACATATGCTTCACAACCCCAAATCTTAATGTGATTAAGACTTGGCTTTCTTCCATGCCATATCTCATAGGGCATTTGTGAAACTGACTTGGAAGGTACTCTATTAAGCAAGTAAGCTGCTGTATATAGAGCGTATCCCCAGAATGTTACTGGTAGATCAGCGGAACTCATCATAGAACGAACCATGTTCATCAAGGTTCGATTTCTCCTTTCAGAAACTTCATTAAGTTGTGGAGTTCCCGGTGGAGTCCACTGTGATATTATTCCACACTCTTTGAGATAATCTAGGAACTCATTACTCAAATATTCACCCCCTCGATCCGATCTTAGAATCTTTATCTGTTTCGCAGTTTGCTTCTCAACTTCATTCTTGAATTCTTTGAACCTTTCAAAGGATTCTGACTTGTACTTCATAAGATACACATAGCCAAACCGAGAGTGATCGTCGGTCAATGTGATATAGTAGGAGAAGCCTCCTCTCGACGTAGTAGACATAGGTCCACATACGTCAGTGTGGATTAACCCTAGAATTTCAGTGGCACGCTCTCCTTTTCCAGTAAATGGAGATTTGGTCATCTTCCCTTTCAAGCAACATTCACAAGTACCCATCTGGTCATTACCTAATGGGCGAAAATATCCGTCTTTCGACATCTTGCGAATCTTATCAAGGTTCACATGTCCAAGTTTAAGATGCCACATATTTTCTTCGTTAATTTCTTCTCTAGCCCTTTTGGGTTTTGAGGTATTCTCGCTTTCAATACAGTGCATCGCACTATTCGTCTCTAGGTGAAAAAGTCCCTCTATCATATTACCTTGAGAGATAATACGACCGTTCAAGTATAAAGTGCAACTCATTTTGTCAAACAATACTGAGTGCCCATTTCGTAAAAGCTTAGAGATAGAAATCAAATTCTTTATACATGAAGGAAAATATAAACAATTTTTAAGTTCCAGGACTTCCCCAGAGGGTAGTTTAAGCATATAGGTGCCTATTGCTTTTGCAGAGATTTTAGTGTCGTTCCCAACTCGCACAACCATCTCCCCATTGCACAGTGACTTGCTCCCCGCTAGTCCCTGCATCGTATTACAGATATGTTGACTAGCGCCTGAATCAAATATCCAGGAACTGGAGCTCACTGTAAAAGAACTCTCTATGACGGAAATAGTCTCTTCAAAAGTTCGTGTCATAAGGCTCGCAATGCGCACCCTGTATTTCTTCTTCCAACGTTCATCCTTTCCACAATGAAAACATGTTCCTTTGGATTTCTTTGCCTTCTTCTTATGCAACCTTTTCCTTGTGATTGCATTCTCACTCCCACTGTCCCTTTTGAAACCTTTTTCAAATTTACAGCATATGTCAATCATCTCGTTTAAAGAATGGTCGAATCTATTCACTTTATAGTTTACAATAAACTTAGTGAAATCATCCGAGAGAGATGCAAGGAAAAAGTCTTGGGCCATTTTCCCAACGATGGAAGTTCCTAAACTTTTAAGATCTTGAAAGATCCTTTCCATCTTTTGTCCATGTTTATGGACCGATGTCCCCTTTGCCATTTTGGCATTCATTAGACTACAAACATTTGAGAATCGTACATTACTAGTCTCATTGTCATGCATCCTATGAAAACTTTCAACCATGGCACAAGAAGTGTCCATGTGCTTATGTAGCTTCATAAGCTCCTCACTAAGTGAAGTGAGGATTAAGCATTTGGCTTGTAAATCATCCTCATAGTGTCTAACATAATTTTGACACTCCTCCTTTAAAGCTAGTTTCGTAGGAGGTACATGAGGAGGGGATTGCTTAAGCACATACAATATGACTTTCACCTTTGAGACATTCTCAATGTGGCGATACCAAGCAAGGAAACGTTGGCCCCTAAGGCCCCTTTTGTCAAGTATAATGGTGGGTATTATTTTAGGCATGTCGTTAACTACATAACATAGCAGAAATCGTATTAGATTGTTTGTTTAAAAAAACTACTTGATTGGGTCTTAAATCAAATAGCACCACCCACTATTTTTGGCAAATTCCACATCCCTCAATGGAATTTGAAAGTTATTTTGAACTCTAAGCGGGGTATGGGAGACTCACCATTACCAAGCCCACCTTACGATGATACGATGTTGGTTAGCAAAAATAATGATGAGAAAATAACGCTTTATTCATTTACAACTTTTGTAATTACCCATCTGTTTGGCCTCTAGAGAATGTTGCCTCACGATGATACGATGTCGGCACATTGCACTTAGTTAAGTTATTCCCACCATGCTTAGTTCGTGAAGGGGTTCAAGAATAGCCTCACGATGATACAATGCCGGACATCCTCGTTGCCTACACTCACCTCATCATATGTTTATGGACTCCTCCTGGATGTAAGCACATACTTTGAACTCCCCCATGATAGGGTGAAGCCGGTGCATGAGTCACAAACGATTGGAGCCCACCACGGTGGAAGGCCTACGAAGAGATGTTCAAAACATCACTCGCTTATCAACTTAATATTCGTTTGTTGAGGGAGTAGTGTTGGGCTACATCAAAATCATTTTAATCTTATTAAAAGAACTTGGGTCTATTACAACTATTGGTCCAAGTTAATATGAATTAGTAGCATATAATACTCCCACTGTTTCGTTGAAACAAGCGAGACTATATGGAACTACTAACGAACGCTTTGCATCCTCATATGGACTATATAGTCATATTAGGTTTTAGGATGATTATGAACCGTTTGATTTGATCCAACACGAGCCTTGTGTTGGACCTTGGGTTTAAGGTAGATAGTTGTTGATTTTAGTTACGCGTTTAATCTAATTAAACCGTTATTTCCTATTGGGCGTTGGACCCAACTATTCCAATTTGCATACCTATAAACAAAAAGGAATACATGAAATAATAATAAGGGCTTATGCCCTTTTACAACACAAAAGGTGGACTTATGTCCATTTACAACAAATTGAATTAATCAAATTACATTCAATTCTACACTACTTAACCCAAACATTCATAATGTAAAGTGGCCAATCACATAGCTTAATTATCGAGGCCTTTGGTTCATAATCACCCTTTTCTTAATCAATCACATTAACTAAGAAAGCAACTTAAACAATTGGCTTTTCGGATTCATAGAATTGATTTAAATGGAACTAATTGAAATGAAAATCAAATTCTCATTAAAGAGACAAAATCATTTTGTTCTCATCTTATTTGGGCCAAAAAAAAAGACCTCAACAATTGGGCCATTATTTAATAAACAAAAAACTTTTGGGGTCACTTTGTAAAAACACAAGAGTCCACAACTTCATGTAATTACAACTAGAACCGAAAATTTTAACAATGTAAAAACATCATTAAAGGAGCAAAACAATTTGTCCTTTAAAGTTTTTGGGCCTTAACGTAAAAACGTAAACTTTTGGGCCAAAATACAAAAGCACAAAAGTATCATAACTTTATGTAATTGCACAAAAGGCCCAAAAATTTCTAAAAAGTTTTTGCAAGTTGATTTTGTTAGGTGAGATAAAGGTGATATAGATGATTTGTAAGAAAATGTTTTGTAAAACATTAAAGGCATTAAACAAGTTTCACCAATAAACATCACCCATCAATTATATACCAAAACTTTATGAAAAACATAAAACTTTTGAATCAAAACTTCAAAACTTTTTGTTCTTGGCAAGAACTTCAAGAACATTGAAGAACACTTATGAAAACTCATATTAGCTCCCTGAATGTTTTCACTCACCAAAACTCAAATTTTCACTACTCAAAAGAAGGTTAATATCCTAGGGTACTTATGGGTTCCAAAAGTCATTTTAAAACCATTTTAACAAGACAAACATGAACCCAAAAAATCACCCTTTAATTTTGGACGAATTTCGCAACATTCATGGCACCAAATCTAGTTCCAATATTCATGCTTAAATGAAATACATCTACAACATTTGAGATACAAAATTTTCAAGCAAAATTTATATTCAAAGCAAGAACAAAGCTTGTAACATTTACAACATTTAAATCATAAATCATGAAAATCACAAAACCCAAAAGGATTCACCATAAACTAGGCCTAGGCTCTGATACCACTTGAAGGAAAAATTTTGTCCTAGCTAAGAACATATAAGAATATTTGAACACATATGCAAACTATTAACACTTTAACAACATTAAAGAGAAGGAAAGATTTAGAGTTTCTTTACCCTTGAAGCTCATCCTTAATTACATAAGGGATTCACCCAAGTGGAGGGCCTTCAAGTCACCTCCTTGCTCCTTGGATCTTCCTTGTGATTTTCCTCCTTTTAGTGCTCCTTTGCTTCTTTGAGGATTTAAGGATTTGTTCTCCAAAACATCAAAAGCTTGATGTCTCTAAGTCTCCACACCAAGGATGAAGTGTGAAGATGAAATTGATGACTTAGAGAAGAAAAGATTGCTAGCTAAATCCCCTCTAAGTGGCCGGCCTCTTTAGAGAAAATGAGAGAAAGTGTTTCACCTCATTTCACCAAGAAAAACCCTAATGAGAAATAAAGCTATAAAGTTTATTTTATACTTCATTTCAAGTGAGTGGCAAACTTGTAATTAATCCAAGTTTGCAACCCTCACCCATATGGCCGGCCTAACCTTTGTTATTGGGCTATTTGCCCATTTTGTTTTAGTTGTCATAAAACTTAAACATAATGGGCCTTGTGGACCAAAAACGCTTTTGGGCCCCGAACCCCAAAACCAACTTAAAAGCCCAATACAAACCTTTCGTAAAATTAATTAACTAATTAATTAATCTTGACCATTCTCAATTAAACCATTTAATTGCTTATCCATCTCATTTATATTTCTTCACTTTCACCCTTACTCGGTGTACGATCCATTAGGTTCCAATTAGCGAGGCAGTGGGCGATTGTTACTCTTAACGATCGATTGTGAATTGAAACAACATTTCAATTCTCCCTTTGATTAGTGTTTGCTAATCTTCAAGGCTTCCACAAACCATTAGTGACACCTAGCAGCATATCATGGCTACCCAAGCTAAGTAGAAGTGGTTGGAGAACCTATCCAGTTACAACTACAATGCAATACGGTCCTTCTCTAATGTAATACTCGTAATCACATTGTTTGAGTGATAGTTTGTTTCATGTCTACTATCCAATGTGATACTTATCTATATGATTCAATTGAATATGATTTGGAACAAACTTCCTTAGTCATATTCATATGCTTTGGCCAAAGACTCTCGAATCATATCTTAGAGTATTCTCCTTCCACCATGGAAGGTTAGAGATCCCTTGTTGTGCATTCATATGCCTACATGACTAGATAACTTGATCCCAACAATGCCGTGGACACTCCAGTGGAATGCCATTTAACATGATCAAAGATCAAGGACCTAGCCATTAGACATCTATGATGCCTCAGGTCAAAGGACTACTTTGCATATTGCAACTATCGAGTTCTTACATGACATGTATGTTTGAACTCTCTTTTGATCGTTGTTCAGTGTACTCGATTACTCTTTCGAGCACCTATGTGTTTGTCTTAGTGTCCAACACTAAATGAATTGAGACTAGTCATACTCACGCTTGAGATGACACAACACATACTAACCTTAGCGGATTGTCAATGCCCAATTGGCAATCCTATGGCTAGGAACATTTTAGGAATGAACATAAGAGAAAGGTCTCATTAATCCAACTTACTTGAATCACTTATCTCTTAGATCAAATACATTCCTTGGATTCCCTTATTGCTTAAACACATGATACAATAAATAGTGATTAACAATAAGCTTTGCCCTTCATTAAACATATAAACGTTTAATACAATAAGTATTCCAAAAGCTATTACATCAAATGAGTGGCTTTGTGGGCATACTTCCAACAACATGAGCGTTGAAACTTTGATTTATCGGTCAACATTTATTTACCGAAATTTCGATGTCTACAATTCTCAACCTATTCATAAGCACATCCGTGACTTTGACGACGATTTTGAACGAACTCTGAGACGAGCAAGGAATCAATAAGAACCCCAAGCATCTCAACCTGCACCAGATCTTGAGGAAGACAAAGTAGAAGAGCAAGAGGAGGCCACGGCAAGGACTTTTGAAGAAGTCCACGATATGACAGTTCCGAGGGCTAGTTCATACAACCAATCTTTAGCCTTTTCCAAGAGAGAAAAGGGAAAAGCTTTCATTTTCAGAATGCTCCCATCAACATTCACAGGGGTCATGCTCGAACAAACAACCTCGAACTCCTTCAAATGTTTATTAGGATCTTCCATGGCCAACCCATGGAACTTAGGAATATGGTGCAATAAGCTGGACTTTAATTCAAACTCCTCAGTCTTGCCTTGAGCTGGCATGGGGTATTGAATGCATAAGGGCATAGCATTGTCCAATCCCGAAGCGGAAAGCTCCTTGATTGTTCGATTGTCTGCTGCCATGTCTTGTACTTCTTAAAAAATCTGAGTCGTGGCCTCCTCTTCCACTTGTACTTCATCTTCTTCAAGATCTGGTGCAGGTTGAGGTGGTTGGGGTTCTTGTTGATTCCTTGCTCGTCTCAAAGTTCGTTCAAAATCGTCGTCAAAGTCAAGGATGTGCTTATGAACAGGTTGAGAACTTCGAGTCATAAACCACCTAAAACAAGAAAACAAGTAAAGTCAGCAACTAGGAACAAAAACACATGAAAATAAACAAAAAGAAATAACAAGGGATTAGAAAAATTGATAATCCCTGGCAACGGCGCCAAAAACTTGATGCAAAAATTAACTTAACACACAAATTAAACCCTCTTTTGACAATTGTAGTATATGTATAAGTAGGGATCGTTCTAGGCCGGGGATTAGGAGGGATTGCTAATTGATTCTAAACTGACTCAAAGACACAAAAACAAACTTAAAAACGATAGGATAGATTCAAAAGACTCAAAACTAGTTCACAAGACTCAAAATAAGCTAAAAACACTCAAAATTGCCTAAAAACACCAACTAGGTAGTTTCTGACACTAAACACAATTTTTGACGAAAATAAGGTTTGGGCTTGAATCAAAACACTTATAAACACAAACAAAACAAGTTTAAAACAATTTGAAACAAGAAAGTAAAGGGGGGTTTTGTTTTGGACGAATTTAAAATAACAAAGCAGATTGTAACTTAAAAACAGGTTTGAAAACAATTTTAGGAAATTAGATGGGCTAGCTAGAGGCTTTTCCTCCACACATGACATGTATGCAAACAACTCGATTTCCAGTTACTACATCATTGAATTATGAACGACAATGCTCCAAATTAACAGTGACATCACTAGTTAACCCTCAGAATTTCCTTGTTTTATTGGATTGGATGACATCATTCGACAACCCAAAGTATTCTTCAAAAGTTCCCTACATGACATCATAATAGAGATACAATCAAAGATCATTACGTTTAATGAAAATCATAAGCATTGACAAAGCACTTGCAACTATGACATCATGTCACTCATGCTAGGAATTAAACTTAACGCGATCGTGACCAACGACCTTCACTACATATGAATATAAGTTTGTAACAATTATGTGAAACTTTCTTATACTCTAGCATCGGATTTATGCATGCCAATTAAGTGTCGACCCTCAATCAACAAACACAAATAAGTTATCAATCAAACAGTTAAGCCAACTGCATTCACGATTCAAGAATTCATAACTGGAATTTATCAACTCATATTGCACACATAATCATGGCTTTGAAATCACCCCTAGCCAAGAGGGGTTTAGCCACTCATGTTCACAGCAAAACGAAAGAAAAATAATTTAAACATTGTAAATATAGAACGAATTACACCTAGAATGCTTCAACAATCAAGTTTGAACATCCAAGAGTGCTCCCTTCTTTCTTTACTCACAGCACAAGGTTGGGTGTAAGGTTTGGGTGGTGATTTGTATGGAAGAATGGCTGAGAAGATGAATGGATATGTATGGATGAAGGTTGGCTGCGGCAAGGAGTGTTTGGATGTGTTTTTGGTTGTGTTGAATGGTGGTGGAGGATGGATCACCACGACTTTGGATGAAAGGTTGCTGTAATTGTGTTTGGGAGAGTTTGGATGGTATGTTGAGGCAAAGAAAGGGGAATGGCTGAATGTGTTTGTGATGTAGTGTAGTGTGTGTTGTTCTTCCCTTCACTCTCCATTTATAGAAGCTCAAAAGCAAAGAATCACTCAAGTGGCCTTAATAAACAATACAAACAAAGACCAAATGATGCAAAAACAGCTAGTGCACATGCCCTTTTGTCATGTGTCTTGCCTTAATCAAAAGGCAATTATTCCTCTCTTGCCAATTCAACTCCTTTGCAGCTGTCCATGTGCCTTCGAACTTGATTTTCTGCACTCTTTGCCGTGTGTTCCAGCTCACTTCCACATGTACTAGCTGTTAGACAAATTTCACACACATGTCTTGCAAACACCAACTTTCGGCCACTTTACACCTCTTCACACATGCACCAGCTGCTAGACACTTTCACACACATGCTATGTATCATTTCAGCTTGTAATTATGTTTGTAGTTGCTGGAAATGTGAATACAACTTGTAAAGCAATCCAACAAATGGCATCTTTCACTTATTTTCCTTTCAAATTGTTCCTTAAGTGTATATATCTGCACACTTCCACACTTCAACTTCATTATTCAGATTTTTGCATATGTTGAAACCGTTTTTAAAACACCAAAAACGTCCATCCAACTTGCTCCATTAGCATGCAATCCATTTCAGCCCAAAATTGCTCCAAAATGCACCAAAATGCACTTTCTTGCCAACTTTGTTATTAGGACCTACAAACACACGAAAATAGCTTAAAACACTCTTATAAGCAATAACTAGCTAAGTAAATGCAAGAAAACATGTTAACTAAGTCGCATAAATATGCTCCTATCAGTTTGTATGGAGGAATGGATGGGAAAAGGTATGGTGATGTTTTGGATGGATTAAGGTCAGAAAGTATGAGGGTTTGTGAAGGATGAATGCGGCTGGATGTTTCTTCGAGAATGGATGGGAAGAATGCGGCTGAATGTCTTTATTTAAAGGCTTTTGGGTAACAAGATGCATAAATTAATTTAGGTTAGAGAATTAAATCCAAAACTTAGAGGAAATAGGAGTTAGAGCCAAAATCCCAAGGGAATAAGGACATGAGGTGCGGCTGAGAAGGAAAGGGCAAGGGAATGCCTTGCAAGGCAAGGAAAAAGGATTTCCTTTCTGATTTAGGTGCGGCAATGCCTTAATTCTAAAGGGAATGGGTTTTCTTGTGCGGCAAGGGAAGGGAAGTGAAGGGAAAGGTGCGGCAACCTACAAGGGCTGAGAATTATGTGTACTAAAGTATTTAGGACTCCTCCTTGTAGCTGAAACCTTTATGCATTAGGATTAGGAAACCTTGACTCAGCCAATCCCTCTTCTTCTTGGATTCCTTTTCCTTCTTTGACTTGAATTACTTCTTTTCCTTTTCTTTGGCAGATTCCAAGCTTCTTTAATCTTCAATTTCGTCCATCCATTTGGCTCCAAGCATGTGATATCCATTTTATGCCCAAAACTGCTCTAAAATGCTCCAAAATGCACTTCTTTGTCTCTTTAATCCTTTGGACCTACAAACACACGAAAATGACTTGAAATACTACATTAACTAAGAAATAACAACACAAATGCATAAGAACAAGCTAACTAAGTCGCATAAATATGCTCCTATCAAATTCCCCCACACTTAGCTTTTGCTAGTCCTTGAACAAAACAAAACAAACAAAACATAACCTAGACCTTCCAACATTTGCCTCAGGGATTTCCAATGAAACATAACATGCCAAAGATCACTACTCACATAGATTTAAACAATCCTTACCCTCAAGCATACTTAATCATAGTCACCATTCACTAGCTCACATTTAATCAATTAAAACAACATTTTGAATGGAGTAACATGCCTTAGAGAGTTCACTCAATTCCTCACTAAGTACACTCTTATTTTCACACAAGAATTTCTGACTACACTCCCTCTACTAGATATATGTGAGAAGATTGATGTAAACATGAAGACTAGTACTCACATATGTTTTTCAACAAAGAAGCAATTTCTGGAATTATTAATGCATGTATATATATGATCTCATGAACGGAATGCTACTACTTAGAAGCGAGAACCAGTGATATCATATGCTCATACCAATTCCAAACTCCACATATTGAAACACACAACACTCAAGATGGAAGTCAAGGTTTGTAACGGGGGTAAAGGTGTTGGCTAACAAAGAAAGGTAAAGGTAAACAAACGTTCTTAAAGCAATAGTGAGCAAAGTAATGAGTTAGGCACTTAGAATTCACTTTAGAATGCAGAAATCTACTTTTAAACACAAGGGAAGATTCATGCAACACCTTAGGGTCAAATTCAAACTTTTAGACCCTTTCTTCAACACCCAACACATGTGAGTTCACTCTCACTTATTTAAAACTCTTTTTCTTTCTTTTCAACATACTTTTTCTTTTCTTTTTCTTTTTCCACGAAATTTTTTTTTTTTGTTTTTCTTTTATGCCGTGCCCTTGTCTTTGGCACACAAAACACACTCTTTGAAACATTCTTCCCCCACACTTGTTTTCTGCAATAATGTCACTCAAAAGGAATTCCTTCTAAGTTATGCTCCACTATACTTCAAGAACAAGGTATGAATGGTCCTATTCTAGGCTAGGTAGAGATGATGTGGTTAACAAAGAAAATAGGCTAAACAAGGCTCAACGGGGATTAAACCTACAAAACAAATGACAAGGGTGGATTCGGCTATTTGGCTTTGGTTCACTAAACAACTTCATCTTGAATATGTGTTATGCAAATCAATGTCATGCTTTGAATGGAACGGGCATGAGTTCTAGTATTTGGATCTATAATGATGAAACGCATTCTAAATAGCAACCAAGCAAAGAATAATGAGATCATGCAACGACTTTAGAAAACAAGAATGCATAGATTAATAACTCTCCAAATAAATCTTTAGGCTCAAATCTCTCAGGGATGTAGCGTTTGTTTGAGTTCCTTCCTTCAAGCATGTTACAAAAACTGATTTTATCCTTTGTGATTACATGTGAATTCATAAACTATAACTACAACCAAGCATAAACCAAAGAGCAAATCAAACTTCCATCCATGTTTGTAACTTTCTTTAACAGTCATGCACTTAAAAACTAAATCCTCATCATTGTGTTGGAAGGTACCCTAAGACACAAACAATCACACAAAAACAACTCTTTTTGGCTTTTTCAAAACACTTTTTCCAGATTTTTTTCAAAATTTCGGATTTTTACTTCAACACACACCAAAACAGCTCAAAATGCACTATAAACACTTAAAAACAATGAGAAACAACATTTAGCAGTGATAGGTGATATAATCCCACGAAAATTGCATAAAAACACTTGTTTACCCCCCACACTTAAAGCAAATATTGTCCCCAATGTTTCAAACATAAACTCACAGAAAACAAAGAAACAAACCACGGACTAAGCAAAGCAAAATGAAAGCAGTAAAGAGAAGGGTTTAGAAACGCAAATCTGGTTTTGGAATGAAAAGCCATCTTCTCCTTGGTTGAATGCATGGGTTGACTCCCAAGAAGCGCTTGCTTTAACGTCTTGCAGCCGGACGAATCTTCTTCAAACTGCATTAGAGCCCACGGCATGGAGAGGTATCTCCTCCACAACATGCTCAACAAAGCTCTCATAGTATGGCTTCAAACGGTGTCCATTCACCTTGAATTCTTGCCCAGTTTTCAAGCTTTTGATTTGGACTGCACCATGAACAAAAACATTAGTAATAACAAACGCACCAACCCACTTTGAACGTAACTTACCAGGGAATAGACGAAGACGGGAATTGAATAGCAACACTTTCTGCCCTATTGAGAATGTTTTGCCTCGAATTATCTTGTCATGGAATGCCGTGGTCTTCTCTTTGTAAATTCGAGGATTCTCATAAGCGTCATGCCTAATCTCTTAAAGTTCACTCAATTGAAGCTTTCTATGAATTCCAGCTTGGTCCACGTTCAAATTAAAGGTCTTGATAGCCTAATGTGCCTTGTGTTCTAATTCCACGGGAAGATGGCATGGTTTGCCATAAATGTGCCGAAATGGAGACATACCAATGGGTGTTTTGTAAGTCGTAAGATACGCCTATAGTGTAGCATCTAAACGCAAGCTCCAATCTTTCCTATTTGGCCCAACGGTCTTCTCCAAAATCTGCTTGATTTCTCTATTGGAAACCTCGGCTTGGCCATTTGTTTGGGGGTGATAAGGCGTTGAAACCTTATGCGTCACATTGTACTTCTTAAGTAACGCCTCAATTGTTCGATTGCAAAAATGAGATCCCCCATCACTTATGAGCACCCTAGGCATCCCAAATCTGGAAAAGATGTTAGATTTCACAAAATCTGCAACAACTTTATAATCGTTAGTTCGGGTGGCTTTTGCTTCCACCAACTTTGAAACATAATCAACCGCAAGTAAAATGTAATTGAAACCAAAAGATGAAGGAAAAGGACCCATAAAATCGATACCCCAAACATCAAAAATTTCAACAACAAGGATGGGAGTCTGCGGCATTTGGTCTCTTTGGCCTATATTTCCTGTCCTTTGGCAACGATCACATGTTATGCAAAAAGCTCTAGCATCTTTAAACAAAGTACGCCAATAAAATCCACATTCAAGAACCTTAAAAGCTGTCGTTTAGGTGCCAAAATGACCCCTACATGCATAGATGTGACAGAAACATAAAATTGAATGAAATTCGGACTCATGCACACACCTACGTAGAATCTGATCTGGGCAATATTTCCACAAGTATGGGTCATCCCAAACATAAACTAGTTATGCAAAAAGCTCTAGCATTCGTTTTTGTTGGAAATGTGCCCTAAAGCCATTCATATGATGATACTTTACGGATATTTCACATGTTAAACTAATCTAGTTTACATATAAAGGGCAAACATTATTGTTTGAGACGTCTCATATAAATGTTATATGCTTAAACGATAAAGTCCAAGGAATATGTGATTGGGAGAATGCAATCTAATGAAGTTAGATTAATGAGACCATTCTTTCGTAGACACATCCTAAACGTTCCTGATCATAGGATTGCCAATTGGGCATTGACAGTCCGATAAGATCAGTAAGTACTATGCCTTCTCTCAGGGAGAGTGACTAGTCTCGAGTCATTGGTGTGTGTGACATCAAGACAAGTACGTAGGTGCTCAATAGAGAATGAGTTCACTGAACACGATCAACGAGGAGTTCTCATACTCATGTCACATGAGAACTCATGTTTGGGATAATGCAAATTAGTCCTTTGACCTGAGGCATCACAGTTGTTGTCTTGTGGTTAAGTCCTTGATCTTTGATTATGCCAAAGTCACCCCATCGGGGTGTCCACGACATCATTGGGGTTAAGCCACTTAGTCATGGAGACAAGTGAATGCGCAACAAGGGATCTCTAACCTTCAATTGGCTTGAGGGAGAATACTCTATGATATGATTAAAATCTCTGGCCAGAGTATGAATGAGATTGGGGAATGCGTTCCAAATCACATTCAAGGTAATCATAAAATGCAAATGAATCACATTGGATAGTAGACATGAATAAATAAACTATCAAACCAAACAATGTGGTCAAGAGTATTAGATTAGAGAAAGACCGTATTGCATTTGTAATCCTAAACTGAATAGGTTCTCTACCTCTTCTGATTAGCTTGGGTAGCCATGATATGCTGCTAGGTGTCACTCATGGTTTGTGGAAGCCCTAAACGTGTGTAATCACTAAAGGGAGAATTGAAAGTAAGTTTCAATTCACAATCGATGTAAAATGGTTTTAATCGCCCACTGCCTCGCTAAAAGGAACCTAATGTATCGTACACCAAATAAGGTGGAGATTGAAGAAACAAAGGAGATGAATTAAATGGTTTAATTATTTATGGCAATGATTAATTAATATGTTAATTAATCAAATGAATAAGTTCGTTAAAGACCTCGGGATAGTTTTGGACCTTAAGGCCCAATGGGCTTCAAACGTCAAAGCCCATTGACTTAAGTTGTATGACAACTTAATGAATAAAGATTCACAAAGGCCCAAAAGCCCAAATCCATTTAGTGTTGAATTAGGGTTTTTGGTTCTTTAGGTCATTTAAAGAAGTGACTATATAAAGAACTTTATAACCTAAAATTCATAAGTTGTTGATTTTAGAGAAAATTGGTGAGAACACAAAGCTTCCATTTCTCTCTAAGAGGCCAACCACCTTGGGGGATATTGTCTAGCAATTCTATTTCCTCAAGGTCACTCATTTCCTCTCCAATCCAACCTTGGTGTAGAATCTTTAGAGGTTCTCTATTTTGGGAACTTGGAGAATCCTATTCTTTCAACCAAATCCATGGAGCTAAGAAGCAAGGAATGAAGGCCCTATCTCTTGGGTGATTATCCTTTGCATATGCAAAGAGGAATCTACAAAGGTAAATATTTCTCAACTAATAAATGTTGATTTAAAAGTTGAGTCAAGGTTCACCAATCTACTAGGCTTTGAATTTCATGGTTGATGTTTTGTTTTTGAATGCATGAAAGCATGATTCCGCCTTTAATTGTTAATTGCATGCTATATGATGTTATTCAAATGAACATGTTTTTCACAAAATTTCCTTCAGTTTTAAGTTTATCACGTTGGAACTTGTTTAGACTGTTGGGAACTTGTTTAGACACCAAATAGTTGACAAAATCGGCATACCAAGGCTTAATGGACAGTAGCTGCTCATCCGGAAACGTTTATGGAATGGGAATGGACTCCTCTTCACGCACCATTCGACTTAGGTGGTCAGCCACCACGTTTTCACTCCTCTTCTTGTCCTTAATTTCAATATCGAACTCTCGAAGTAGAAGCATCCAATGAATAAGTCTTGGTTTAGCTTCCTTCTTCGTGAATAAGTACTTCAAAGCTGCATGATCAGTGAAAACAATGATTTTAGTGCCAATTAAATAAGATCGAAACTTATCTAATGCAAATACAACAACCAAGAGTTCTTTTTCAGTTGTGGAATAGTTTAATTGAGCATCATTTAAGGTGCGGGAAGCATAATAAATAACATGTGGCTGCTTGTTTTTCCTTTGTCCTAAAACAGCTCCAATTGCATAATCCGATGCATCACACATGAGCTCAAAGGGAATGCTCCAATCTGGTGGAGTGATGATGGGTGCCGAAGTGAGCAAGGTCTTGAGATGTTTGAATGCTTCCTCACACGCCTCACTGAAGTCGAAGGGTACATCCTTTTAGAGGAGACAGCAAAGAGGTTGTGCAAGTTTTGAAAAATCCTTGATAAATCGTCTATAGAAACCTGCATGCCCAAGAAAAGAACGAACCTCTCTAACCGAAGTTGGAGAGGGTAAGTGATGTACAAGATCTACTTTTGATTTACCCACCTCAATTCCACGTTAAGAGATTATATGGCCCAAAACTATACCTTGTTTAACCATGAAATGACATTTCTCCCAATTTAACACAAGGTTAGTTTCAATACATCTTTTCAAGATTAAAGTCAGATTGGCCAAACAATCATCAAATGAATCACCAAATATGCTAAAATCATCCATAAAGACTTCAATGATCTTTTCAACATAATCGGAGAAAATACTTACCATGCATCTTTGGAATGTGGCAGGTGCATTGCATAAACCAAATGGCATGCGACGATAAGCAAATGTTCCAAAGGGACAAGTGAAAGTGGTATTTTCTTGATCGTCCGGGGCTATGACAATTTGATTATAACCAGAATATCCATCAAGAAAACAATAAAATGAATGACCTGCTAACCTTTCAAGCATTTGATCAATGAATGGCAGTGGGAAATGATCCTTCCTTGTTGTGGCGTTGAGTTTCCTATAGTCGATGCAAACTCTCTAACCGGTTAGGATACGGGTGGGCACAAGTTCGTTCTCTTCATTCTTCACTACCGTGATTCCAGATTTCTTTGGAACGACTTGAATTGGTGAGGCCCAACGGCTATCAGAGATTGGATAGATCACTCCACAATCGAGTAGCTTGATAATTTCCATTTTCACAACTTCCATCATTGGAGGGTTAAGATGGCGTTGAGCCTCTCTGTATGGTTTGGCCCCCTCCTCAAGAAATATGCAATGCATGCAAGTGGTAGGGCTTATCCCCTTGATGTCGGCCAAGGTCCAACCTATGGCAGATTTGAACTCCTTCAAGACACGCACTAATTTCTCTTCTTCTTGTGCCGTGAGAGAGGAGGAGACAATGACGGGTAAGGTCTCTTGTTCCCCCAAGAAAACGTACTTTAAATGGCTTGGTAATGGTTTAAGTTCAAGGGTAGGTGCCTGAATTACTGAATGAAGCATTTTATTAGTCGAAACGGGAAGTGACTTGAAGTTAGAAGGCTTACCATCATGCTTTGGTAATGATTCAAGGGCAGCAACCATCTCAATTAATTCCTCACAAGGGGGCACGACATGGAATTCTTCCACTTGTAATGACTGTTTCAAGTGCATCGTCATTCAAGTATTCAAGATATCCCTGCGCCAAAGAGTCAATTATATCAATAGAAAAACAAGAATGATCATCACTAGGATATCTCATGGTTTCAGACATATTGAAATCAATAACTTCCCCATCAAATTCCATGGTTTCAGACATATTGAAATCAATAATTTCCCCATCAATCTTGGTGCGAGTAGTTTTCATAAATGGCCTTCCAAGGAGGATTGGCAATGAAGGAGAACGGTCCGAGTCTTCCATGTCAAGTACGTAGAAGTCCGTCGGAAAGATTAATTGATTGACCAGCACTAAAACATCTTCCAAAACTCCTTTTGGATAGGCGTTACATCTATCGGCCAATTGAATAATCACACCATCATTTTTCAGCTCGCCTAAGTTCATAGATGCACCTAAGTCTAACATGGCATGTTCAAAGCGAGTATTACCAATAACACAAGGAATTGTAAAACTACCGGGATCCTTGCATTTAGGGGGGAGTTTAACATTGCAAGATGGCTGAGACATTTTCACTTACCTTTACAACCTCCTTGTTCGAAATTCTCTTCCTAGTTGTGCAAAGTTCTTTCAAAAACTTGGCATACCTTGGCACTTGCTTGATTGCATGAAGGAGTGGAATGTTGACTTGAACTTTCCTAAATGTCTCCAAAATGTCATTTTCATCTTCCTCTTTCTTTGTTTGCATGAACCTGAGAGGAAAAGGTACATTTGAAAGAATAACGTTAGTAGGAATTGAATTTGATACGTTCTTACCTTTATTGGACATATTTGATGGTTTAAGAGCACTTGGGGCCTCCGACAAAGGTGTTTCTACCCTTGCCGTGGGTTGAGTGTATTCATCCTCTTCAATTTGCAACCTTTCATCTTCCTTGTGACCTGATTTTGATGGTTGTGAACCTGCCCCGACTTCCTTGCCACTTCTTAAGATGATTGCCTTGGCCGTTTCAAAACCTCCATTTGGATTTGCAATGGTTGAACTAGGGAGTTTTCCTTGGTCTCGAAACTGCCCTACAAACTCGACAATCTGCCCAATTTGCTTCTCCAATTGATCCACCCGTTTGTCTTGGTTTTGCATTGCTTTGGTTTGATTTTCTTGCCCCTGAGACAAATTGGTGAGTAACTTAATAAGTGTGTCATTATCTAAAGAAGTACCTGAAGTGTTTTGGGCAGATTGTTGTGGGGTTTGTGTGGGTGCGTATGGCTTTGTGTAGAAGCCTGGGGGTTACTGCCTAAAGCCTTCTTGTTGTTGGGTTTGTTGGGGCTCCCTCCACTTGAAATTTGGATAGTCTCTCCAACCTGGATTATATGTGTTGGAGTATGGATCGTTCCTTGGCTGTTTTGGCCTTGAAATCCAATAACATTAGCGCTTTCCCATCCACCATTCTCAATTAATTGAGGGCACTTTTCAGAGGAGTGTCCTTGGATAGAACACACGCCACACACAATTGGCCCTTGCATCCTCATCCCTTCGGCCATCTGAGATACAATGGAAGTAAGAGTAGCTAATTGAGATTGAATATCGGATGTGGAACTTACCTCATTTACTTGTTGCCGTGGGGTGTCCCTTTGCCCAATGCCTTCATATTATTGTGCATTCAATGCACGGTTTGCAATTAGTGTCTTGGCAGCCATGAATGTTTTGTCCACCAAAGATCCTCCCACAGAGGCATCTAGCATTTGGCGTTCAATTGGTAGAAGCCATTCGTAGAAATATTGAAGAAGAAGCTCCTCCTTCATTTGGTGCTAAGGACATGAGGCAACAAGGGTCTTGAATCGCTCGTAGTATGCTGGGAATGATTTACCTTGGTTTTGCTGAATGCCACTAATCCTTTTGCGTAGAAGAAAAACTCAAGAAGTTGGGAAAAACTTCTCCAAGAATGCCCGTTTCATGCTCTCCCAAGATGCGACAGTTCAGGGAGCTAGTTTGGACAACCAATCTTTAGCCTTTTCCAAGAGAGAAAAGGGAAAAGCCTTCATATTCAAAATGCTCCCATCAACATTCACGGGGGTCATACTCGAACAAACAACCTCAAACTCCTTCAAATGTTTATTAGGATCTTCCATGGACAACCCATGGAACTTAGGAATATGGTGCAATAGGCTAGACTTTAATTCGAACTCGTCAGTCTTGTCTTGGGCAGCCCTTGGTTATTGAATGCATAAGGGCATGGCATTGTCAAATCCCGAAGCGGAAAGCTCTTTGATTGTTTGATTGTCTGCTGCCATAACTTGTTCTTCCTAAAAAATCTGAGTTGTGGCCTCTTCTTCCACTTGTACTTCGTCTTCTTCAAGATCTGGTGTAGGTTGAGGCGGTTGGGGCTCTTGTTGATTCCTCTTCCTTCTCAAAGTCCACTTGAAATCGTCGTCAAAGTTTAAGATATGCTCACGAACCAGTTGAGAACTCCGAGTCATAAACTAGTACCTAAAAACAAGAAAACAAAACAAGGTCAGAAGCTCAAACAAAAACATACGAAAATAAACAAAAAGAAATAACAAGGGATTAGCAAAGTTGCTAATCCTTGGCAACGGCGCCAAAATTTGATGTGAAAATTAACTTAACACACAAATTAAACCCTCTTTTGACAATTGTAGTATATAAGTAAGTAGGGATCGTTCTTAAACTGGGGATTAGGAGGGATTGCTAAAACACTCTAAACTGACTCAAATATATAAAACTAGGCTAAAAACACTTAACTAGACTAAAAGAACTCGAAACAAACTGAAAAGACTCAAAACTAACTAGAATAACTCAAAACAGCTTAAAACAACTAAATAGACTCAAACTAGAGACTAGGAATAACTTTGGACGAAAATTGGTTTTAACTTGACTCAAAACACTTAAAAACACAAACTAAACAGATTCTAACTAATTAGACACTCTAAAGTAAAGGGGGATTTGGTTTTGGACGAAAATAAAGTAAAACAAAGCAAGAACTCGAACTAGACAGATTTGCACGAAATTGGTTGAATTAGATGGATGATGGGCTAGCTAGAGGGTTCTTCTCCACACATGACACACTTGCATTCAAATTGATTTCCAATTGTTTCTTTCAATAGACCATGAAACTCAATACCCCAGGTTAACCGTGACAACACTTTCTTAACCTTCAAGTTCTCCTTAAGTTATTGAATTGGATGGGAAAGCACATACAACAATTCAAAACATTCTCTGAAAGTCCCCTACGTGAAAAGCACAATAAAGGTACAATCAAAGATCATTAAGCTTCTTGAAAACTATAAGCATTGACGAGGCATTCGTAACTATGATGAGCATGATACTCTTGCCAAGAATTCACTTAACGCGATCGTTTATAAGCGACCTCCACTACTTGGAAATATAAGTTTGTAACTATTAGATGAAACTCCCTTATATTTTAGCTTCAAATCCCTGCGTGAAAACTAAGCGTGCACTCTTAATAAACATACAAAAATAAGTTATCAATCAAACGATTAAGCAAATTGAATTCACAACTTTAAAATAACAACTGAAGGTAATCAATTCTTAATGCAAGTATAATCAAGGTTTTGAATAGCCCCCTAGCCAAAAAGGGCTTAGTTCCTCATAATCGCAAAACAAAGATAAACAGATTTATACATTGGAAACAAAAGAAAGAAAACACCTAAAACGCTCCAATGATCCAAATTGGACAGCAAGCACGTCCAGGCACTTTCCTTCCCTTCCTTTGTTGCGGCACAAGGTGTTGGTGATGGTTTGAAAGGTTGTTTGTATGGAGGAATGGATGGGAAAAGGTATGGTGATGTTTTGGATGGATTAACGTCAGAAAGTATGAGGGTTTGTGAAGGATGAATGCGGCTGGATGTGTCTTCGAGAATGGATGGCAAGAATGCGGCTGAATGTCTTTATTTAAAGGCTTTTGGGTAACAAGACGCATAAATTAATTTAGGTTAGAGAATTAAATCCAAAACTTAGAGGAAATAGGAGTTAGAGCCAAAATCCCAAGGGAATAAGGACATGAGGTGCGGCTGAGAAGGAAAGGGCAAGGGAATGCCTTGCAAGGCAAGGAAAAAGGATTTCCTTTTTTATTTAGGTGCGGCAATGCCCTAATTCTAAAGGGAATGGGTTTTCTTGTGCGGCAAGGGAAGGGAAGTGAAGGGAAAGGTGATATCCAAGCTTCTTTAATCTTCAATTTCGCCCATCCATTTCTTTGGCAGATTCCAAGCTTCTTTAATCTTCAATTTCGTCCATCCATTTGGCTCCAAGCATGTGATATCCATTTTATGCCCAAAAATGCTCCAAAATGCTCCAAAATGCACTTCTTTGTCTCTTTAATCCTTTGGACCTACAAACACACAAAAATGACTTGAAATTCTACATTAACTAAGAAATAACAACACAAAGCACAAGAACAAGCTAACTAAGTCACATAAATATGCTCCTATAAGTAAGTAGGGATCGTTCTGGACCGGGGATTAGGAGGGATTGCTAATCTACTCTAAACTGACTCAAAAACACAAAACTAGGCTAAAAAAACTTAACTAGACTCAAAGAACTCAAAACAAACTAAAAAGACTCAAAACTAACTAGAATGACTCAAAACAACACAAAACAATGAAACTGACTCAAATTAGACATTAGGGATTACTTTGAACGAATTCTAACTTTAATTTGACTCAAAACAATAAAAGACACAAAGTTGGACAGATTCTAACTAGTTTAACACTCTAAAGTAAAGGGGATTGGGTTTTGGACGAAATTAAAGTAAAAACAAGTAAATTAAAGACTTAAATAAAGTTGGACGAATTTGGTGAATTAAATGGTTGATGGGCTAGCTAGAGGGCTCTTCTCCACACATGGCACACTTGCATACAAATCAATCTCCAGTTGCTTTTCCGATAAACCATGAATGACAATGCCCCAGATTAACCGTGCCATCACTAATTAACCCTCAGATTTTCTTTAAGTCACTGAATTGGATGGAATACGCATCATCAACCCAAATTATTCTTTAATAGTCCCCTACATGCACATCATAATAGAGATACAATTAAAGATCATTAAGTTCTATGAAAATCATAAGCATTGACAAATCATTCATAACTATGACATCATGTTACTCATGCTAGGAATTTAACTCAAATTAAACCAACACTTGTGAATTGATGTGAAATAATCCAACACTCAAATTAAACCCTCTTGTTGTCAAATTGTAGTAAAGATGCAAGTAGGGATCGTTCTGGACCGGGGGATTAGGAGGGATTGCTAATCTACTCTAAACTGACTTAAAAACACAAAAATAAACTTAAGAACACTTAACAAGACTCACAAGACTCAAAACAAACTTAAAATACTCAAAACAGCTTAAAACAACCAAATAGACTCAAACTAGACATTAGGAATGACTTTGGACGAAAATTGACTTGTACTTGACTCAAAACACTTAAAAACACAAACTAAAACAGATTCTAACTAATTAGACACACTAAAGTAAAGGGGGATTGGGTTTTGGACAAAAATAAAGTAAAAACAAAACAGAAACTAGAACTAGACAGATTTGCATAAAATTGGGGGAAAATATGATGGTTGATGGATTAGCTAGAGGTCCATTCTTCACACATGACACACTTGTACATGAATCGATTTCCAATTGCTTTTCAATAAATTATGAAGCTCAACACCCTAGATTAACCGTGATGCACTAATTAACCCTCAGATTTTCCTTTACTCGTTGAATTGGATGAATGCATGCGACAACCCAAATCATTCTCCAAAAGTCCCCTACATGGATGCATAATAGAGATACAATCAGAGATAATTACGTTCCATGAAAATCATAAGTGTTGACGAGACATTTGTAACTATGAATGCATGATACGTTTGCCAAGAATTCAATTAACGTGATTGTGACTAGCAACCTTCACTACTCATGAATATAAATTTGTAACGATTAGGTGAAACTCATTTATATTCTAGCATTGGTGTGAAATAATCCAATACGCAAATTAAACCCTATTGAATATGTAATTGTAGTATTAAGCAAGTAGGGATCGTTCTAAACCGGGGATTAACTAGGGCTGCTAATCTACTTAAATTAAACTCTAAAACACTAAACTAAACTTAAAAACACAAGACTAGACTCTATAGCCTCTAAACTGACCTAAAACACTCAAAAGAGCAAAACTAGATGAAATTGACTCAATTCTAGACCTAACAATTGATTTGGACGAAAATAAAACTCAATTTGACTCAAAATACTAAAAGGAAACAGATTATGACTCAACTAACTCAAAACACACTAAAAAGACTCAAAACAGACTCTAGGGATTAAATTGGACGAATTTAAGACTAAATTGAGACTCTAACAATGTTTATGGACTAATTCTAACCTATATTAACTCAAAACACTCTTAAGAACCTAAATTGGACAGATTCTAACCTAAAAACACTAAATAGAAAGAGGGGATTTTTTTGACGAAATTGAAGTAAAACTAAACAAATTGCAAAACAAAGTAAGTTAAAACGAAATTGAGATGAATTCAAGGGTGAAAGGCTAGTTAGAGGATCCTTTTCCACACATGAACATATGCAACATAAATCGATTTCCAGTATTGTTTCTTTAAACCATGAATGACAATGCCCCAAATTAATCGTGAATGCACAAATTAACTCTCAGATTTCCCTAAATTCATTGAATTGAATGGACAACGCATCGTAACCAAATTATTCTCATCAAGTTCCCTATATGAACATCATGATAGAGATACATTCAAACATCATTAAATTCCATGGAAATCATAAGCATTGACAAGGCAATTATAACTATGAACTGCATGATACTCTTGCCAAGAATCTACTTAACACGATTGTGACTAACAATCTCCACTACTTGTAATTATAAGTTCCTAACGATTAGGTGAAAGTCCCTTATAATTTAGCATCAGATTCACGCATGCAAACTAAGTAGGCCTCCTTAATCAACACACAAGAATAAGTTATCAATCAAATAGATTAGTAAATCACATTCATGTTTTACAAAACAATAACTGAAATGAATCAATTCATATTAAACATATGTCCATGGCTTCGAATTCACCACTAACTAATAAGAACATAGTTACACATGTGATAGAAGCATATTTATGCGATTTAGTTATCTTGTTTCTTGGCATTTATGTTGTTAGTTTGTAGTTATTTTAGTATTTTAAGCTATTTTCGTGTGTTTGTAGGTCCAAAGGGTTAATGTGGCAAACAAGTGCATTTTGGAGCATTTTTGGGCATGGAATGGATAGCATATGCTTGGAGCAAAATGAATGGACGAAATTTGAAGTTTGTGCATCATCCTCTCCCTATAAATAACCATTTTAGCACACTCATTTCACCCAACACATTCACCTACCACTACATCCACTCATTTCACCAAACACATCCATTCACCTACCACTACATCCACTCATTTCACCCAACACATCCACTCATTACAACCACCCAACACATTCACCTACCACTACATCCACTCATTTCAACCACCCAACACATTCACCTACCACTACATCCACTCATTACCACCACCCACTACATCCTCTCCCTAGCCTATAAATACATCCACCCTTCACCATAACCAAGGGGGGGAGATGCATACAAAGACACTACATTCACATCTCACAACTCCATACACTTACACTTTCATTCCTTGGCCGGGAGCACCATCCATTCATCCATTCATTTCCCATATATCTCAAAACACCACTCCGTACACTCCCTTCCCTTGGCCGAGACATTCACCAATCCTAAATACATTCATAACCTTTCCATATATCCATACACATCCTTAGACACTTGTGCTGCAACAAGGTGGTGAAAACGAAGGTCCTTGGCGTTTCAAGCTTGAAACTTTGGAGTGTTTTAGGTGTACTTCGTTCTTGCTTTCAATGTCTGCTTTGTTATTTTCTGATTTTGTTGCAATTATGAGTAGCTAAACCCCTCTTGGTTAGGGGTGATTTCAAAGCCATGATTATGTGTGTAATATGATTTGATAAATTCCAGTTATGAACTCTTGAATCGTAAATGCAATTGGCTTAACTATTTGATGGATAACTTAATTGTATTTGTTGATTAAGGGTCGACACTTAATTGGCATGCATAAATCCGATGCTAGAATATAAGAAAGTTTCACATAATCGTTACAAACTTATATTCATAAGTAGTGGAGGTCACTTATAAACGATCACGTTAAGTTTAATTCCTAGCATGAGTGACATGATGTCATAGTTGCAAGTGCTTTGTCAATGCTTATGATTTTCATTAAACGTAATGATCTTTGATTGTATCTCTATTATGATGTCATGTAGAGAACTTTTGAAGAATGTTTTAGGTTGTCGAATGATGTCATCCAATCCAATAAAACAAGGAAAATCTGAGGGTTAACTAGTGATGTCATAGTTAATTTGGGGCATTGTCGTTCATAATTCAAAGAAAGTAGTAACTGGAAATCGAGTTGGTTGCATACATGTCATGTGTGGAGAAAAAGCCTCTAGCTATCCCATCCATCATCTCATTTCTCAAATTCGTTTTACAATCTGTCTAGTTTTTCATACTTGTTTGTTTGTTTGTTTTAACTTCATCCAAATCAAAACCCCCCTGTTAGTTTCTTGTTTCAAAGTGTTTCAAATCTGTTTTAGTTTGTGTTTTTAAGTGTTTTGATTCAAGTAAAAGTCAATTTTCGTCCAAAGTCATTCCTAGTGTCTAGTTTAAGTTTATTTGGTTGTTTTAAGCTGTTTTGAGTATTGTAAGTTTACCTTGAGTCTTGTGAGTCTTGTTAAGTGTTTTTAAGTTTAGTTTCATGTTTTTGAGTCAGTTTAGAGGTTATTAGCAAGCCCTCCTAATCCCCGGTCCAGAACGATCCCTACTTATACTTATACTACAATTGTCAAAATAGGGTTAAATTTGTGTGTTAAGTTAAATTTTCGCATCAACATGTTCATAGCAATTGAAAAGCAAATTGAAATAAACATTGAAACTAAAACGAGGGAAGAAAGAACTCTTAGAACTCCCAAGGATGCAGGTGGCTTGTGCACAAGGTCCTCCTTCATCAATGGAATGCACGGCAAGGATCTCCTTCTTCTCCAAAGGGTGTGGCAGAGATGTATGTTAGTGTAGAATGATGTAGAATGGTGTAAAATGGTGTATATGGTGCGGCAAGGTGTGTTTTTGAATGGTATGAGGGGTGGTGACGAATTTTGGCTTTAAAACACATATATATAGGCACGGCAAGGCTAGGGTTAATCAAATTAGGGTTAGAACTTAGCAGATTTTAAGGATTAGGGCCCTAGGGTGCGGCAAAAGGGTTTTAATCCACCAAGGAAAGGGTTTGGCCCAATTAATTTCATAAAAGGATTTGTATAACCCAAATCCACAAGGAATTAGGCTAATAAAATCAGAATCCAAGGGGAATTGGGTGAGGAAAGGTGCATCAAAGATTGGAGGGAAAATCATTGGTTTGCAAGGCAAGGCAAAAGCCTTCTAGAAGGGAATAGGCGCCACTTTTGTAGGGAGATGAGATAAGGCTTTCTAGAATCTGAAAAATGTATTTTAAATGCATAATTATCCCTTATAAATGACTGGAATTAAGGCACAAACTGATTTGGATAAGATAGGATTGGATAATGCTAGATTAGGAAAGGATAAGATAACATAAGGTTAGTTTAGATAAGATAAGGTTGGATAAGGTTGTGGATAATGTTTCCTCTTTTGAGCTTATTCCTTATCTTCTTTGTCTTGAATTTAATTTCTTCATTTCCTTATCATATTCCTAGCCTTTTGAACTCCAAAAACGTCCATCCACCTGAAGGAAATTTTGTGAAAAACATGTTCATTTAAGCAACATCTATAGCATGCAATTAACAATTAAAAGGCGAAATCATGCTTGTATGCACTTAAAAACAAAACATTAACCATGAAATTCAAAGCCTAGTAGTTAGGTGAACCATGATTCAAGTCAAAACAAAGTGAGTTGAGAAATTTATACCTTTGTAGATTCCTCTTTGCATAAGCAAAGGCTAATCACCCAAGGAGAGGGCCTTCATTCCTTGCTTCTTAGATCCATGGATTTGGATGGAAGAATATGTTTCTCCAAGTTCTCAAAATAGAGAACCTCTAAGTCTCCACACCAAGGTAAGATGTGAAGAAGAGATGAGTGACCTTGGAGGAGAAAGATTACTAGCTAATCCCTCCAAGGGTGGCCGGCCTCTTTAGAGAGAAATGAGAGCTTTGTGTTCTCTCCAATTTTCCCAAAAGAAACCCTAAATGAATTTTGGCTATAAAGTCATATTTATACCTTTATTCATTGGAGTGGCAAACTTGTAATTAAAGCAAGTTCACTACCCTTCCTCTAAATGGCCGGCCTTAGGGTATTATTGGGCTATTTGGGCCTTTGTGAATCATTATTCATTAAGTTGTCATACAACTTAAGTCAATGGGCTTGACGTTCAAAGCCCATTGGGCCTTGAGGCCCAAAACTAACCCGTGGTCTTTTAACGAACTTTATTCGTTTGATTAATTAACATATTAATTAATCCTTGCCATAAATAATTAAACCATTTAATTATCCTTACTCATCCCCTTTGTTTCTTCAATCTCTACCTTACACGGTGTACGATCCATTAGGTTCCTTTTAGCGAGGCAGTGGGCGATTAGAACTCTTTCAAATCGATTGTGAATTGAAACTTACTTTCAATTCTCCCTTTAGTGTTTATAAACGTTTAGGGCTTCCACAAACCATGAGTGACACCTAGCAGTATGTCATGGTTACCCAAGCTAATCAGAAGAGGTGGAGAACCTATTCAATTTAGGATTACAATGCAATACGGTATTTCTCTAATACAATACTCTTGACCACATTGTTTGGTTTGATAGTTTATTCATGTCTACTATCCAATGAGATTCATTTACTTATATGATTACTTTGAATATGATTTGGAACGACTTCCTAAATCTCATTCATACTCTGGCCAGAGATTCTTAATCATATCATAGAGTATTCTCCCTCAAACGGTTCGAAGGTTAGAGATCCCTTGTTGCGCATTTACTTGCCTCCATGGCTAAGTGGCTTAACGCCAACTATGCCGTGGACACCCTCTGACGGAGTGACTTTGACATAGTCAAAGATCAAGGACCTAACCACAAGACAAATATGATGCCTCAGGTCAAATGACTACTTTGCATTATCCCAACCATGAATTCTCATGTGACATGAATATGAGAACTCCTCGTTGATCGTGTTCAGTGGACTCATTCGCTATTGAGCACCTACATGCTTGTCTTGGTGTCAATCACACCAATGACTTGAGACCAGTCACTCTCCCTGAGAGAAGACATAGCATGTACTAATCTTAACGGACTGTCAATGCCCAATTGGCAATCCTATGATCAGGAACGTTTAGGATATGTATAAGAAAGAGAATGGTCTCATAAATCTAACTTGTTTAAATTACATTCTCCTAATTACATATTCCTTGGACTTATCGTTTAAGCATATAACATTTATATGAGACGGCTTAAAACAATAACCTTTGCCCTTGATATTAAACTAGATTAGTTCAACATGTGAAATGTCCGTAAAGTATCATCATATGATTGGTTTTAGGGCACATTTCCAACAATCTCCCACTTGCACTAGAGCCAATCAGCTTGGTTATCAGTGATGATACCTCTTCTGTAGTCATTTCAAAAATGGCTGAGTAGTAGGCCTAGGCAATGGATATCTATATGTTATCCATAGAAGTAACCTTGAGAATAACGACGTCACCATTATACATGATTCTTAATCATGTGGTTCAGTCTCTCATTTGAGTTCGGATCTTGATGAGACCTTGATTCCCTGGCTTGAGCTATCGCCCCATTAGTGTCGTAGTGTTGGTACACTAGAGACACTTTCTGGTTGGAACCGAATAGAGAGTTCATAAATGAACTTTATCATCCAAACAACATTGTTGTAAGCTTCTATATGGCAATATATTTTGCATTCATAATGGAACACACTAAAGTCATTACTTTTAATGTTTCCATCCAAATATCTCTTTAGTCATAATAAAGAGATATCTGATTATCTCTTCATTCATAATGAAGAAACATCCAATGATGGATTAGATTCATAATCTAATACATTTACGCTTCCTTTACGTTACTCTAATTCTTCCTCATTCTTTGAGAAATCTATCCTTTAGTATTTCTTAAATACTTTAGGACTCACTTGACAGTTGTCATGGTTCTGATCCTGGGCTTGTACTGATATCGTCTTGTACCGATCTTGGTACAACTCATATCAACGTTTTTCATACAATATGAAATACATAAATCACCTTTCTGCGTATGCATAAAGGATTCTATTTATGCATTATGTTTCTTTAGGAGTCAAAAGGGTAAGTTCCCTTTTAGAAGAACAACTTCCTAGTCTCACTAGAGTTGTCCTTTTGATTTGAAGTTTGTCATCATATGAGAAACTTCCTAGCATCTCTTGTCTACCATTAGGGCTTGATATAATCCAATTATATCCTGAAATCTATTATAGATTTTCATCCCATGTTTATAGACTATGTGTAGAAGTATTCTTTTCATTTCCAAAATTAATATATCATATATGTGTATTTATATATATATTTAAATTTAGGAAGATGATTAACTCCCACTAATCTTTTGTAAACCTAGTAAACAAAAGATTCATTTACATCTTTATGAGAAATCAAATAATTTGATCTTTCTATCATAAGACGCTTATGGCTCCCACTAGCTTGCTAAGATCCATGATGGATGGATCTCTACAACTTATATGTCTTGTGATTCATAGTTTTAGACATATATTATCAAGACTATCTTAATAATGGTTTCGGAAACCCATATAATGTCCAAACATTGAATCACCCTTTAGTTGTAGCTAGCAATCTTCGAATTAATTGAAACTAAGACTACGTCAAAGATGGTTTCTTCAAAGTTAACCATTCTCTTTGATTGTAGTCACCTTAAGCTACCAATTAGCTATGAAGGTTTCATTATTTCGGGTCAAATGGTACTTTACCATTTCCTTGAGTATATATCGTATATACACTCAATGTAGTCATAAGGATTTTTCATTCTTATTTCTTTCGATTTAAGAGGTGCAACTCTATGACATAGTCATAAAGTTCAAACCATTCAACTGAGACGGTTTATAAATCCTTTTTTACTACCTTGGAGCTTGTGGTATAGGAACTAGGTTGTTATATTTGTTGATCACTATCTTGTTTCTCAAAGAACCCATTCTTTGAGTTCTATCCGTCGTTCATTTGCTCTATCTTGGGCAAATCCTAGTGTAGGATTACAATGAACTATCCAACAAACAACATTTGTTAGTTGGTTTATAGAAGTGATATCCAAATGTTAATTTAAGGATATCCACAAGATAATTTTCAAACAAATATTGCTTATTAGCACACAACCCCAAATCTTAACATGATTAAGATTTGTCTTTCTTTCCAGCTACATCCTATGGAGTCATGGAAATTTTGGAAGGTCTTCTAATTGACAATCATATTGTCTTAGAAGTATATATCCTATATATGGGTAATTGATAATATCCAACGAACTAAATCTTATTCAAGTTCGTTCTTCTCCGAATGGAGAAATCCATTATCTTATGATGCTTCTTTCCTTGATATCTTTCAAGGAAACTGTTCTAAAGTGTTACCTTTCCTTGGATCAAATCTAAGGAGGTAAATGCTTTAGACATCTTACTCATCAACTTACATTTCTTAAATTCTTTGAAACATTTTGCAAAGTATTCGGACTTGTGTTAATTCAAAATGAACTATAGTCCAACCGAGAGTGATCTTCGGTGAATGTCAAATAACATGAGTAGTATTATGTTTGTGGACTAGTGCCACTAACATCTAAGTGAATTAACCTCAACAACTTTGTGATTCTTTCTTCTTTCCAAAAGAATAAAGATTCGAACATTTCGCCTCTATACAATTTTAATAAGAAGGTATTGGATCCGGATCTAACGATCCAAAGCATCCATCTATGACTAACTTGTAATTTATGTTTTAGAGGTATCACAACTCAATTGGGATTAGTCACTACCTTGCAACCTTTTGGGTTTTAAGCATCGTTATATTCTAAACAGTTAACACCGCCATATCATCTCTACTATAGAGATAGTCAATTAGATTACAATAATCTAATCATTCATTAATAAAGAACAATGTTTTGTCAAACAAAACATTTATCCATTTCTCATACGGAATTAAGTTCCTTTATTTAATTGGAATGTAAAGACAATCTTTTTTTTCCATTTTCTTTGGTAGTTCATATGAGGAAGTAAGTACTAACTGCTTTCGCAGAGATCTACATTTAATTCACGTTCCGAATGTGAAGTACTTTCTCTTCTCTCATTAATCTTCTACTTCTTATTAGCCACACTTTTACAACGATTGTAAAACATAGTTAGTAATACGGAATCAAGCATTCAAGTAGAAGAACCAATTGTTTTGAACTTTTCAAGAACAATTTATAACACCTTCGAAAGGTGTGTTCTTAACACTTGCAAGACATTTCTTGCAAATACCCCTTCCAATGTCCATCCTTTCATAAAGAAAGATTGTTCCCTTGGAGTTATTTCGCTTTCTTCATTTGACTTCTCCTTTGACTACAATAGTCATGGTCCCTAAACTCCCACTATCTCTCTTGAAACTTATTTCAATTGTGTTATACACATCAAACGATTTGGAGAGCGTGTGGTTATTGTTCACTATATAGTTTACAATAAACTTAGTGAACGATTTGGATAGGGACACAAAGGTGAAGTCCTTGCCTAGTTTCCGTCTCTTATAGTGGTTTAACACTTCAACACTTAATGATTCAAAATCATCATAAGTCCATATTGATGGACTATTTTTGTCAACCAACCATTATGTTCTAAACATAATTACAAACTTTCAAAAGTTGTTCAAGGCAACTCTCATTTCTTCATACAACAATTTATAAGTGAAGAATCATGGCACATAAAGTGTCCATGCTCTTGTGCTTTCTTCTTAAGTTCTTTGTTCATTTAACAAAGAAACAAGCACTAGTGTTTGCATTAACTAAGGGTTGTTCAAAACAACTCTTATTTCTTCATACAACGATTTGTAATTGAAGAATTATGACATTAAAAGTGTTGTCCTCTTTATGATAGACTTATCTAATATGTTCTTCCAATGATACATTATCAATAGGAAGATTGTGAGGGTGAGACTACTTAGGTACATATACAATCCATTTAAGACAATCTTTGGGATTGTAGTACCAAGTCCGGAAACTAAAGCATTCGGCTTTTCTTTGTCAAGTTTTGGATAGCGTTTGCAAATATATTGGTAAACAAATACATAACGAATATAAATTGATTGATTTTAAGCCATTTGATTCGGGTCTTTAAATCAAATAGCACCACCCACTATTTTTGGCAAACTCCATATCCCTCATTGGAATTCGAGAGTTTTGGAGGAAACTCTTAGTAGGGTATGGGAGACTCACTATTACCAAGCCCACCTCACAATGATATGATGTTGGCTAGCATCAATAATAATGAGAGAGTACACTTACTCATTTGCATCTCTTGCAAGTACCCATCTTATTTGGCCTCTAGAGAATGAAGCCTCACAATGATATGATGTTGGCTCCATTACACTTAGTTAAGTCATTTCCACCATGCAAGTTCGGGTAGGGGTTCAAGAACAGCCTCACAATGATATGATGTTGATCATTCTCGTTGCCTACCTTCACAACATCATGTATGCATATAGAACTCATCCTGAGTGTAAGCACGCGCTTTGTACTCCCCCATGATAGGGTGAAGCCGGTGTACGAGTCACAAACGATCGAGCCTACCACGGTGGAAGGCCACGAAAGAGTGTTCAAAGCACTCTTACGCTTATCAACTTAATAATGGTTTGGTTGAGGGTTTTAGGTCTCATCAGATATATAAACATTCATTTTAATCTTATTAAAACAATTTTGGTCCTATTACAACTATTGGTCCATTTGATTGTTTTTAGTTGTATATAATACTCCCACTATACTTATAAAACGGTTTTTTTTAAAGCAAGAGTATATGATACTACTAACATAAGGTTTGCATTCATTGATGGACTATATAGTTGCCTTAGGGCCTTAGGATGATTATGAACCTTTGATTAGATCCAGCACGAGCCTTGTGTTGAATCTCGGTCTAGGGATGGTGATTGATTTTAGTTACGCGTTTAATCACATTAAGGCGTGTTGTCTTACTGGGCGTTGGACCCGCTACTCCATTTTCATGCATATCAAATAAAACAACAAAATGAGTACTTCAAAGTAAAGAAGAGCTTATGCTCTTTTACAACATTTGATCAAAACAAATTACTTTAAAGTAAAGAAGAGCTTATGCTCTTTTACAACATTTGATCATATCAAATTACAACCAAAATCTAATCTACACATTCCCATGGTTCAAACAAATTTGAGACATAATCACCCTTTCTTTAATTAATTAACGCTTTAACTAATTAAACTTGAATGCAACATTTTCATTTGGTTTTTGTATCCATAGAATTGATTTAAATGGAGCTAAATGAAATGAAAATCCAATTCTCATTTAAAGAGACAAAACCATTTTGTTCTCAACCTAATTTGGGCCAAAATGCAATAACCTCAACCTTTGGGCTATGTTGCAAAACTTAAACTTTTGAGCTCATTTTGTAAAAACACAAAAGTCCACTACTTCATGTAATTACAACTAGAACTCAAAAATTTCAATAAATTCAAAAACTTCATTAAAGGAACAAAACAATTTGACCTTTAATGATTTTGGGCCTTTACGTAAAAACGCAAACTTTTGGGTCAAACTACAAATACACAAAAGTACCAAAACTTTATGTAATTGCATAAAAGCCCCAAAAACACCCCATTTGTAGGGTGGCCGGTTTTGGAGAGGTGTGAACCCACAAAAATTTTGAAAATTTTTCAACTAAGTCATAAAGCCATGCAAGTGGAAATAGGTTGGTGTGTGTGTAAGAGAAGTACTTCTTACACACCCATCACCATTTCTATCACCTTTCAAAATTTCAATAAATGTTTTGATGATAGATAAGTCACACCCACCAACACAAAACAAAGACTTTATGAAATAAATCAAAACTTTGAATCAAAACACCAAACTTTTTGTTCTTGGCTAAAATATCAAGAACAATGAAGAACATTCATGAAAAACCCATAAAAGCTTCATGAACATTTTTCATCCAAAGACATCCCAAAACCACTCAAACTTAAGCTAAATAACATATAACCAAACTAGGGTACATAGGGGTTCCAAAAGTTACTTGAAAACACTTTTAACAAGTCAAACATGAACCCAAAAATCCACCCATTGGATTTGGCCGAAAATCCCCAAAAACATGGCACCAAATTTTAGCTCCAAAATTCATGCTCATATGAACTACATCTACAACATTTGAGATGGCAAATTTTCTAACAAAATTGACATTCAAAGCAGCAAGAATAAAGCTTGTAACAATTACAACATTCAAATCATAAACTATGAAAATACAAAACCCAAAAGGATTCACCAACTACTAGACCTAGGCTCTGATACCACTTGAAGGAAATTTTGTGAAAAAAATGTTCATTTAAGCAACATCTATAGCATGCAATTAACAATTAAAAGGCGGAATCAGGCTTGTATGCACTTAAAAACAAAACATTAACCATGAAATTCAAAGCCTAGTAGTTAGGTGAACCATGATTCAAGTCAAAACAAAGTGAGTTGAGAAATTTATACCTTTGTAGATTCCTCTTTGCATAAGCAAAGGCTAATCACCCAAGGAGAGGGCCTTCATTCCTTGCTTCTTAGATCCGTGGATTTGGATGGAAGAATATGTTTCTCCAAGTTCTCAAAATAGAGAACCTCTAAGTCTCCAGACCAAGGTAAGATGTGAAGAAGAGATGAGTGACCTTGGAGGAGAAAGATTACTAGCTAATCCCTCCAAGGGTGGCCGGCCTCTTTAGAGAGAAAGGAGAGCTTTGTGTTCTCTCCAATTTTCCCAAAAGAAACCCTAAATGAATTTTGGCTATAAAGTCATATTTATACCTTTATTCATTGGAGTGGCAAACTTGTAATTAAAGCAAGTTCACTACCCTTCCTCTAAATGGCCGGCCTTAGGGTATTATTGGGCTATTTGGGCCTTTGTGAATCATTATTCATTAAGTTGTCATACAATTTTAGTCAATGGGCTTGACGTTCGAAGCCCATTGGGCCTTGAGGCCCAAAACTAACTCGTGGTCTTTTAACGAACTTTATTCGTTTGATTAATTAACATATTAATTAATCCTTGCCATAAATAATTAAACCATTTAATTATCCTTACTCATCTCTTTTGTTTCTTCAATCTCTACCTTACACGGTGTACGATCCATTAGGTTCCTTTTAGCGAGGCAGTGGGCGATTAGAACTCTTTCAAATCGATTGTGAATTGAAACTTACTTTCAATTCTCCCTTTAGTGTTTATACACGTTTAGGGCTTCCACAAACCATGAGTGACACCTAGCAGTATGTCATGGTTACCCAAGCTAATCAGAAGAGGTGGAGAACCTATTCAATTTAGGATTACAATGCAATACGGTCTTTCTCTAATACAATACTCTTGACCACATTGTTTGGTTTGATAGTTTATTCATGTCTACTATCCAATGAGATTCATTTACTTATATGATTACTTTGAATGTGATTTGGAACGACTTCCTAAATCTCATTCATACTCTGGCCAGAGATTCTTAATCATATCATAGAGTATTCTCCCTCAAACGGTTCGAAGGTTAGAGATCCCTTGTTGCGCATTTACTTGCCTCCATGGCTAAGTGGCTTAACCCCAACTATGTCGTGGACACCTTCTGATGGAGTGACTTTGACATAGTCAAAGATCAAGGACCTAACCACAAGACAAATATGATGCCTCAGGTCAAATGACTACTTTGCATTATCCCAACCATGAGTTCTCATGTGACATGAATATGAGAACTCCTCGTTGATCGTGTTCAGTGGACTCATTCGCTATTGAGCACCTACATGCTTGTCTTGGTGTCAATCACACCAATGACTTGAGACCAGTCACTCTCCCTGAGAGAAGACATATCATGTACTTATCTTAATGGACTGTCAATGCCCAATTGGCAATCCTATGATCAGGAACGTTTAGGATATGTATAAGAAAGAGAATGGTCTCATAAATCTAACTTGTTTAAATTACATTCTCCTAATTACATATTCCTTGGACTTATCGTTTAAACATATAACATTTATATGAGACGGCTTAAAACAATAACCTTTGCCCTTGATATTAAACTAGATTAGTTCAACATGTGAAATGTCCGTAAAGTGTCATCATATGATTGGTTTTAGGGCACATTTCCAACACCACCTTGGCCTATACATGTGCTATCCAATTAGTGCCCAAAACTGCTCCAAAATGCACTTTCTTGCCAACTTTGTCATTTGGACCTACAAACACACGAAAATGGCTTAAAACACTAAAATAAACACAAACTAACTACGAAAACGCAAGAAAACAAGCTAACTAAGTCTCATAAATATGCTCCTATCAAGCATCAAATTCATGCATGAAAACTAAGTATGCATCCTTAATCAACATACAAGAATCAGTTTTAAAGAAAACAGTTAATTGAATTGCATTCACAACTTATCAGATCACAATTGGAAGAAATCAATTCATATCTCAAGGATGTTCATGGCTTTGAACTTCCCCCTAGCTAATAGGAGCATATTTATGTGACTTAGTTAGCTTGTTTTCTTGCATTTTCATAGTTTGTTTGTGTTTATTATTGTGTTTTAAGCTATTTTCGTGTGTTTGTAGGTCCATATGACAAAGTTGGCAAGAAAGTGCAAATTGGAGCATTTTGAGGCAGTTTTGGGCATCAAATGGATAGCTTATGAAGGGAGCAAGATGGATGGACGAATTTGAAGTTCAAGAGGCTAGGAATGAGCTGAAAGAGTGAAGAAATAAATCCAAGACAAAGAAGATAAGGAATTAGCTCAAAAGAAGGAACATTATCCAAAACCTTATCCAACCTTATCTTATCTTATCCGTGCGTAATCTAGTCTTATCTTATCCTATCTTATCCAAATCAGTTTGTGCCTTAATTCCAGCTATTTCTAAGGGATACTTATGCATTTAAAACATATATTTCAGATTCTAGAACCATTATCCCTTAAGTGCCGCATATATGCCCTTACCTAGGTGAATTAGGACTTGTAATCCTTCTCTAAAAACATGCCGTGTGTCCTTATTCATTTAGGATCAGAAATAGGTGCTGGAACATCTTTTCTAGAAGCCTTATCCTTTCTCTTAAACCTGCCGCACCTTTGCTATCCTTCTTTCCTTTGGTTTCTGATTGATTTAACCTATTCCACTTGGGTTTTGGTTACATAATCCTTGTCCCACTTTAATTTCAGAAACTTATCCAAATCCTTAGGGATTGTGACATGTATTTCAGCCTATATATACACACCCTTGCTGCACAAATCATTCACCACCCTCTACCACAATTCACTACATAATTCATCCCTCAAACACATTCCCCCCTCATTGTGCCGTGAGTATTGCAAGGAGAAAGAAGAGGAGCCTTTGTGCCGTGCCTATGCCCAAGTCTTTGGGAGTGCTGGAGCGTTCTTAGGTGTTTTCCATCTTTTACTTTCAATGTTTAATTTAAGTTATCTTTGTTTATTTGTGAACATGAGGAACTAATTTCTTTATAGTTGGAGGTGAATTCGAAGCCATGATTATATGTTTTATATGAATTGATTTCATCCAGTTATTGTTTCATGAATCGTGAATGTGGTTTGCTTATCTGTTTTATTAAAAACTTGTTCTTGTATGTTGATTGAGGTGGCCAACTTAGTTTGCATGCATGAATTTGATGCTAGAGTATAAGGGAATTTCACCTAATCGTTATAAACTTATATTCATGAGTAGTAAAAGTCGCTAGTCACGATTGTGTTAAGTAAATCCTAGGCAAGAGTAACATGCTTTTCATAGTTATGAATGCCTCGTCAATGCTTATGGTTTCCATTGAACTTAATGATCTTTGTTAAGTGTTCTATCATGCGTATTCCATAGTTAGGGAACTTGATAAAGAATAATTTGGTTGTGATGCGTTTTCCATTCAATTCAATGAATCTAGGGAAATCTGAGAATTAATTAGTTCAATACAATTAATTTGGGGCATTGTCATTCATGGTTGGTCGAAAGAATAATTGGAAGTCGATTCGTATGCATATGTCATGTGTGGAGAAGGAACCCTCTAACTAGCCTTTCACCATTCTATTTCATCAATTTCGTGTCTTATTAAGGTTGTTTCTTAAGTTTCTGTTTTTAAGTTTTAATTTCGTCAAAACAAAATCCCTTTTTCTTAAGTCTTGTTTTTAGAGTCAAAACCTGTTTTCTTTTAGTCTTTTGAGTCAAGTTAAGTCTTATTTTTGTCCAAATCACTTGTTAGGTCTAGAATTGAGTCTTTTTTTATTGTTTCTTGCTGTCTTGAGTGTTTTAAGTTAGTTTTGAGTCTATAGAGTCTAATTTAGTGTTTTTGAGTCTTATTTGTGTTGATTAGTGATGCGAAAATTAACTTAACACACAAATTTAACCCTCTTTTGACAATTGTAGTATAAGTATAAGTAGGGATCGTTCTAGGCCGAGGATTAGGAGGGATTGCTAATTGACTCTAAACTGACTCAAAAACATAAAAACAAAGTTAAAAAAGTTTGAATAGACTCAAGGGACTCCAAACAGGTTCAAAAGACTTAAAACAACTTAAAAACACTCAAAACTGCCTAAAAACACTTGTTGGGCAGTTTCTAACTCTAAACTCAACTTTGAACGAAAATTGGGTTTTGGCTTCACCTAAAACAATCAAAAACACAAACAAAACAAATTTGAAACACTTTGAAACACTTTGAAACAAGAAACTAAAAGGGGGGTTTTGATTTGGATGAAGTTGAAACAAACAAACAAGTACGAAAAACTAGACAGATTGTAAAACGAATTTGAGAAATAAGATGATGGATGAGATAGCTAGAGGCTTTTTCTCCACACATGACATGTATGCAAACAACTCGATTTCCAGTTACTACTTCATTGAATTATGAACAACAATGCCCCAAATTAACTGTGACATCACTAGTTAACCCTCGGATTTTCCTTGTTTTATTGGATTGGATGACATCATTCGACAACCCAAAACATTCTTCAAAAGTTCCCTACATGACATCATAATAGAGATACAATCAAAGATCATTACGTTTAATGAAAATCATAAGCATTGACAAAGCACTTGCAACTATGACATCATTAAACTTAACGCGATCATTTATAAGCGACCTCCACTACTTATGAATATAAGTTTGTAACGATTATGTGAAACTTTCTTATATTCTAGCATCGGATTTATGCATACCAATTAAGTGTCGACCCTTAATCAACAAATACAAATAAGTTATCAATCAAATAGTTAAGCCAATTGCATTCACGATTCAAGAGTTCATAACTGGAATTTATCAAATCATATTACACACATAATCATGGCTTTGAAATCACACCTACCTAAGAGGGGTTTAGCCACTCATGTTCACAACAAAACGAAAGAAAATGAATTTAAACATTGGAAACAAAAGAAAGAAAACACCTAAACGCTCCAACGATCCAAGTTGGACAGCAAGCACGTCCAAGCATTTTCCTTCCCTTCCTTTGCTACGGCACAAGGTGTTGGTGAGTGTTTGAAGGTTTGTTTGTATGGAGGAATGGATGTGAAGATGAATGGATGTGTTTGGATGAAGGTTGTATTGAAATGGGGATGAATGATTAAGCAAAAATTGAACTCCATTTATGTTACAGACACTTCCTTTTATAGAGGAAGTGCATGGCAATGGAGGGGAACATAGAGTGGTGTAGCAATTAAGTGCAATGATGCATGAAATCTGAAATGATGGAGGGAACAAGGAATGGTGTAGCAATTGAGTGCAATGATTCAATGTAATGATGCATGAATCTGAAATGATGGAGGGAACAAGGAATGGTGTAGCAATTGAGTGCAATGATTCAATGTAATGATGCATGAAATCTGAAATAATGAAGCGGACAAGGAATGGTGTAGCAATTGAGTGCAATGATTCAATGTAATGATGCATGAATCTGAAATGGTGGAGGGAACAAGGAATGGTGTAGCAATTGAGTGCAATGATTCAATGTAATGATGCATGAAATCTGAAATAATGAAGGGGACAAGGGTGATTATGCATGGCATGGGTGGAAAGGTGAGTAAGTGGTGAATCAATGAGTGCAAGGAGGTGAAAGGATATTGTGCACATGGTAGACAAAGGAAATGAAGTGGAATGATGCAACAAATGAGTCAATGGAGGGAACATGGATGGTGATGCACGGCATAGGAATCCAAAGGGAGTGCAATGGTGGTGCACGGCAATGATGGAAAGGTGAATGGTGGAGTGACACCTCTTTGTGGCTGAGCTCTTTGTCCTTTTTACATTAATTCTTCTTTCTCTTTAACACATTCCTAGCCTCTTTAGTCTTCAATTTCGTCCATCCACCTTGCTCCATGCATATGATATCCATTCCAAGCCCAAAACTGCTCCAAAATGCACCAAAATGCACCTTATTGCTTTATAAGGCCTATGGACCTACAAACACACGAAAATAGCTTAAAATACATAATTAACTAAGAAATAACAACATAAATGCATGAGAACAAGCTAACTCAGCCGCATAAATATGCTCCTATCAATTAGCATCCCTAGTTAATCCCCGGTCTAGAACGATCCCTACTTGCTTAATACTACAATTGTCATCAATTGGGTTTAATTTGTGTGTCAACTAAATTTTCACATCACTAGCTAAGAGGGGTTTATTTCCTCATACTCGCAAAACAAAGATAATTAAACTTAAACATTGAAAACAAAGAATGAAAACACCTAAAAACGCTCCAGCAATCCAATCTTGAATGGCAAGCACGTCCAAGGATCCTCCTTCTTCTTCTTTGTTGCGGCACAAGGTGTGGGATGATGGATGAGTGGTAAATTATGGTGGTGGATGGATATAGGTGAGTTATGGTGAAGGGTGGATGATTAGGGATTTTGTAGAGAATGAATACCCCAAAATGGTGCGGCCAATAGTGGTAGGAATAGGGCCAAGGACACGGCAAAGGTCTTAGGGAAAGTGAATGAGACTTAGCTATTTTGTCCCAAGAGAATTAAAAGTCAACAATCCATCAAAATATGTAATTAAATGGTGCGACATGGACTTTAGGGAAGGTTTGGGGAAGGTTTAGGGCTTCTAGAATATGGTGCGACATGGACTTTAGGGAAGGTTTAGGGCTTCTAGAATATGTAATTAAATGTCCTAACATATTTTGGAATCCAAGCCAAGAATAGAAACTTTCAAGAATGGAATGATGTGAAAATTAACTTGACACACAAATTAAACCCTATTAAACATGTAATTGTAGTATTAAGCAAGTAGGGATCGTTCTAAACCGGGGATTAACTAGGGTTGCTAATAAATGCAAATAAGACTCAAAAACACTAAACTAGACTCTATATACTCAAAACTGACTTAAATGACTTAAAACAACAACAAACAATCAAAGAGACTCAATTCTAGACCTAACAAGTGATTTGGACGAAAATAAAACTTAACTTGACTCAAAAGACTCAATTAAAACAGATTATGACTCAACTAACTCAAAACACACTAAGAAGACTCAAAACAACACAATACTAACAATTAGACTCAAAACAGACTCTAAGGAGTTATTTGAACGAATTTAAGACTCATAAGACTCAAAACACTCAATTGGACAGATTGAAACACTTTTTAAACTAATCTAACACACCTAAGTAAAGGGGGGATTGAATTGAACGAAATTAATTAAATTGAACAGAGTGCATAACTAAATCAAACTAGGCACGAAATTAGGTGAATTGAATGGTGAAAAGCTAGCTAGAGGATTCTTCTCCACACATGAAACATATGCAACATAAATTGATTTCTAGTATTGTTTCTTTAAACCATGAACGACAATGCCCCAAATTAATGGTGAAAAGCACAAATTAACTTTCAGATTTTCCTAAGTTCATTGAATTGGATGGAATACGCATCAGCAGCCAAATTATTCTTCTCAAGTTCCCTATATGAACAGCATGATAGAGATACAATCAAAGATCATTAAGTTCTATGAAAATCATAAGCATTGACATGACATTCATAACTATGAACTGCATGATACTCCTGCCATGGATTTACCTAACACGATCGTGACTAGCAACCTCCACTACTTGTAATTATAAGTTCATAACGATTAGGTGAAACTCCCTTATATTTTAGCATCAGATTCATGCACGCAAATTAAGTGTGCACCCTCAATCAACATACACAAATAAGTTCTCAATCAATCAGATAAGTAAACCACATTCATGGTTTACGAAACAAAAACTGAAGGTAATCAATTCATATCAAACATATGTCCATGGCTTCGAATTCATCACTAACTAATAAGAAAATTAGTTACACATGTTCATAACAATTGAAAAGCAATTTGAAATAAACATGGAAACAAAACAAGGGAAGAAAGAACTATAGAAACTCCAAAGGATTGATGCGAAAATAAATTAACGCACAAATTTAAACCCTATTTGTGACAGTTGTAGTAATGATGTAAGTAGGGATCGTTCTAGGCCGGGGATTAACTAGGGATGCTAACCAAAGTAAAATTAAATTAAAAACGTAAAAACAAAATTTAAAACACTAAACTAGACTCAAAACACTTAACTAGAATAACTCAAAATAAAACTAACAAATAATCTAAAAAGACACAAAATAATTCAAGACTCAAGAAAATACAAACTAAATTGATTTCTAATAAATCTAACACCTTAAAATAAACGGGGGATTGATTTTTGATGAAAAGTAAATTAAACTTAAATAAATTACAAAATTGACAAAAACATAAAATTAAGGTAAAATGATAAATGACGGACTGGCTAGAGGATTATTCTCCACACATGCCACATATGCAACCTAAATTGATTTTCAGTTGTTCTTTCAATAAATTGTAAATTCTCAACGCCCCAAATTAATTAGGTCCGCTTAAATTAATTCTCAGATTTTCCTTAAGTTAATGGATTGGATGATTGCATACGACAACCCAAAACATTCCCCACAAGTTCCCTACATGAATTGCATAATAGAGATACAAGCAAGAATCATTAAGTTTTATGAAAATCATAAGCATTGACGAGGCACTTGTTACTATGAATTGCATGAAACTTATGCCAAGAATTTACCTAACGCGATCGTTTATAAGCGACCTTCACTACTTGTGAATATAAGTTCATAACGATTAGGTGAAATTCACTTATATTCTAGCATCAAATTCATGCATGTAAATTAAGTATGCATCCTTAATCGACATACAAAAATAAGTTATCAATCAAGCAGTTAAGCAAATTAAATCACAACTCAGAAATCACAACTGAAGGTAATCAATTCAAATTACAAATATATCCATGGTTTTGAATTAAACTCTAGCCAAAACAAAATTAGTTACACATTATTAAAACAGAAATAAAATATAAGTTTGGAGAGATTAAACCGAGAGAAATTGCAGTGAAACTTTGCTCTCTGCCCTCACTGTCCACGTCTGCCAGCTTCTGACTTCTGCGCACTGCTGTCCTCCGTGCTGCTAGGCAGCAACTGCCTTCCCAAGTTCCTGTCCTCACTGTCCCCCAAACCTTTCTCGCAAGCTGCCTTATGGCAGCTCTCCCCCCGAGCTCTTGCGCTGCACAAGGCAGCAAAGCCACCGCAAGATTCTTTTGTTTTCTGCCCAAGGCGCTGCCAAGAGCAGCTGTAGCCGAGCCTCAAAGTTGCTGCGCTTCAAGGCTGCACAGCAGCCTTCCTAATTCCTCTGCACGCTGCAAGAAGCAGCCTTTCTTTTTTTCTATTTTTCTGTTTTTCCCACTGCCTAAAGGGCAGAACCCTCTCCCGAGGCTCTCGGTTCTCTCCTCTTGCTGCCCAAAGGCAGATTGTTTATTCCTTCCCCCGAGGCCCTCCTTGGTCTCTCAGCTGCCCAAGCAGCTGCGTCAGCGCCTTGTCTCCTGCACTGGGAAGGCAGCCCTCCAAAACTGACCAGGCCTCCCGTGACTCCCCCCTCACTGTCCTATTCTCACTGCCACAGGCCCTTCACGTACTGACCTCTCTCTCTCGCAAGCTGCCAAGGCAAGGCAGCTTCCCCCCCAAACTCACGCTGGTGTCCCCCACGTGTATCTTTCCTTTCCCTCCCTCCTCCAAGCTCATGTCTGACTTCTATCCTTTTATTCCTCACGCCAGCTGCCACTGACCTCCCACTTCTCTCCATTATTCTATTATTCTATTATTTCCCTCTTCTCACTGCTCTCCTTTCTTTCTCCGCGTGAGCTCTCTCTATCCCCTCTGTCTTCTTTTCAAGCCTCATACACCTACCACACTGCACACACTTTTCACTTATTCCTTTCTTCGTGCTCCACCAGCTGCCAAGTGCAGCATTATTTGCATTTCCTTGTAAATAATACCAGCCACATTAGGATCAAGCACGTATTGATAACTATAAATCACCACATTCGAAAACATAAACAAAGAAAATAAGTGAGTAAGGCAGCTTTGACGAATTTATCACTTAAAATCTCACTTGTGCAATTTTTATTTTATTAGCTAGATAAATTCGATAAAACACAAAAACAAATTAAATAGCACAAAAATATGAGGAAATAACTAAGAAAAGACAAGAGAATTTGATGTAAAATATGTATAAATATGAGCTTATCAAGGATGCAGGTAGGCTTGCGGCACACTCCTCCTTCTCCAATGGAAGCCACGGCAAGGTCTTGTCTTCTTTGCTCTGCGGCAAAATATGGATTTCTGAATGGGTGGTGGTGTAGAATGAATTATAGCCTAGGGTTTTTGCGGCTGAAAGGGGTGTAGAATTATATGGGGGGTGGTGGTGCGAAATTATGGCTGAAAACACATATTTATAGCCTAGGGTTTTGACAAATTCTGATGGGAAAAGGCTTAGGATTTTTGGCAAAGGCTTGGGCCTCCATCCAAGGGGGAAAAGAACTAGGGTTTGTGCAAATTTTAGGGTTTCTAGAAGGGTTTGGGGCACCACTTTTGTAGGGAATTCTAGAAACAATGTTATGTGGCTGATTTATAGAAGAATAAGGCCTAAAAACATGCAGCACCAATGTAGGAATAGATAAGGCCTTCTAGAAAGGTTTCTAGGTGATTTAAATCAGAAATTAACTCCCCATTTGCAGCATGTTCAAACCTTGTATTACCAATTACGCAAGGGATAGTAAAACTACTTGGATCTTTGCATTTAGGTGGCAGCTTTCTTTGCAACATTGTAGAGACATTCTCACTTACATGTACCACCTCTTTCTCCCTAATCCGTTTCCTTGTTGTACAAAGCTTCTTCAAAAACTTGGCATACTTTGGGATTTGCTTTATAGCATCAAGGAGCGGGATATTGACATGCACCTTCCTAAACGTCTCCAGAATGTCTTTTTCCTCCTCTTCGTTCTTGGCTTGCATAAATCTGCTAGGAAAAGGCACATTCGGAGGAATAACGTTAGAAACAATTGAATTTGGAACCACCTTACCTGAGTTGGACGGCTTATGTTGCTTAAGTGGTTGCAGCAAGGGTTGTGCTACCCTTGTCGTGGGCTTGTCTTGCTCCTCCTCTTCAATCAGCAACTTTTCATCTTCCCTTTGACTTGATTTGGATGATTGTGGGTCAGTTCCAACTTCCTTGCTCAAGGGAAATTTATGAGATTCTAGAATGGGATTTCAATATGACTATCATGCATATACAAATCATATTTCATATACGAAAGCAGCGGAAGCAGCGGAAGCATTTATAACATATTATCAAAGCTATAGTCATGCAAATCCCCTTCAAGGTTCATAGGTTTATATATGATGCATCATAAACAATTTTATAAAGAAGAACAAAGTGAAGGTTTAGTCTTATACCTCTTGATCTAGACTTGAGACCAAGGATGGACCACCTCCAAGCCCTTTGTTCCTTGAATTCCTTGAGCCTAGCTTCCCTCCTTGCCTCCTCCACTTTGTTAGAATGAGTGCTCCTAGGTTCTCTTCAAGTTTCCAAAGTAGGAAACCTGTAAAGATCCTCACCCACTAGTGTAGTGAGAAAGATGAAGGAATAACCAAAAGGGTGTAAGATATGTTAGTAAAAACACCCCTAAGGTGGCCGGCCTTTGTGGTTCAAGAGAGCTATTTTCTTTTGCCTCTTTGTTGTTCAAAACTCACAAAAACCCTAATGAACAATATCTCTATAAAGTTCCTTATATAGACAAAAGAAACCTAGCCAACAACTTGACTAAATATCTCTCCTCTCCACTTGTACATGGCCGGCCTCTTGATAAGCTCATATTTATACATATTTTACATCAAATTCTCTTATCTTTTGTTAGTTAGTTTCTTATATTTTTGAGTTATTTACTTTGTTTTTGTGTTTTATCGAATTTATCTAGCTAAGAAAATAAAAGTAGCATAAGTATGATTTTATGTAATAAATTCGTGTCAAAACTGTTTAGCTTTTAAATTAAATAAAAAATATTTATATATAATAATAATAATTCATATCATGGTTGTTTTGTAGAAAAAAATATAAAAAGATTAAATAAGGAATGTAGAAATTGGAATGGGACGGTGCATAAAGAAAAAGAGAGAAAAAGAAATAAAATGATGAAGAAACCAAGTGGAGCTTTCGGCATTTGGAGGTCTTGGAGGTCAGCATGGTGGGGTGCAGGAAATAAAGGGGAAAGCTGGAGGAAATGTGAAGAAGCAAATTTAGGAAGGTGATGTGCCAGCGTGTAAAGGGGAAGGAATAATAAAAAGGGGGAGGAGACAGGAGCCTGGGGGGAAATAATTAGGCTTGGCGCACGATAAAAAAAGAAGGCAAGCTGGGGAAATAAAAGAAAGAAAGGTGAGTCAGACACCGGGCAGAGCAGAATGTGAAGAGGGGAGTGGCGCTGGAGAACCAGGAGGAAAGGCTGCTTTGGCAGTTGCGGGGACTGGAGCTGCTCTCCAAGGGCTGGCGCAAAAAAACAGAACAGCTGCTGGAGCGGGAGGACTGACTGGACAGGAGGCGCTGCCTTGAGGCAGTGCAAACAGAGGGCAGAAGCACAGAGGCAGAGAGCAAAGCTTCACTTCCTTCTTTCTCGGTTTAATCCTCCAAACTTATGTTTTATTTTATATTTTAATTTAAGAATAATGTGTAATTAATTTGTGTTGGCTAGAGGTTAATTCAAAACCATGGATATATTTGTAATATGAATTGATTACCTTCAGTTGTAATTTCTGAGTTGTGAATTTAATTTACTTAACTGTTTGATTGATAACTTATTTGTATATGTCGATTAAGAATGCATACTTAATTTACATGCATGAATTTGATGCTAGAATATAAGTGAATTTCACCTAATCGTTATGAACTTATATTTAAGAGTAGTGAAGGTTGCTATCCACAATCGTGTTAAGTAAATTCTTGGCAAGAGTACCATGCTGTTCATAGTTACGAATGCCTTGTCAATGCTTATAGTTTTCACAAAGCTTAATGATCTTTGATTGTATCTCTATTGTGCTGTTCACGTAGGGGACTTTTAAAGAATATGTTGAATTGTTGTATGCGCTTTTCCGTCCAATTCAATAACTTTAGGAAAACTTGAAGGTTAAAAAAGTGTTGTCACGGTTAATCTGGAGTATTGAGATTTACAATTTATTGAAAGAACAACTGAAAATCAATTTAGGTTGCATATGTGTCATGTGTGGAGAAGAATCCTCTAGCCAGTCCGTCGTCCATCCATTCACCTTAATTTCATGTTTTTGTCAATTTTGTAATTTATTTAAGTTTAATTTATTTCTCGTAAAAACCAAACCCCCCATTATTAAATTATATTATTTAGTTAGTTTTCATTGTTGTTAGTCTTTTAATTCAATTTCCGTCCATTTCAGTTCCTAGTGTCTAATTTGTTTGTTTCATTATTTTGAGTCATTCTAAGTGTGTTTCGAGTTATTAGAGTTTTTAGCCTAGTTTTGTGTCCTTGAGTCTTGTTTAATATTTTTAAATTAATTTAGAATAGATTAGCAATCCCTCCTAATCCCCGGTTAAGAACGATCCCTACTTGCATATATACTACAATTGTCACAAGAGGGTTTAATTTGTGCGTTAGTTAATTTTCGCATCAAATTTTTGGCGCCGTTGCCGGGGATTAGCAAATTTGCTAATCCCTTGTTTATGTTTTTGTTTGTGTTTTATTTTATTTTAATTTTTTTTGTGTTTATTGTATTTTATTTGTTATGTTTTTTTTTAACTTTTGATATTTGATTTAGTTTTCTTCGATTTTAGGTACAATGGAGCGAGACATGGCACTCGAATCCATTCAAGCTCAATTGGCACAACTCACTGCTCAATTGACTCAGAATGTCGGAAGGACCACAATGCCAAGTGGCCCTACATTTGATATGCCCTATGAGCAAGGATTTCAAACTCATCAATATCCCCAATTTTCTGCAAATGAAGATGTTTGGGGATATCAAGGCTATAACCAATCAAGGGGCAACATGTTTTCCAACGCTTATAATTCGGATTGGAGAAGTAATTCAGAGTATATGTGGGATGAACCTCAACAATTTCAACAAGGTGGATATTGGCAGCAAGACAAGTTCTATTCAAGACCTATGCAGCCACCACAACATCCCCCACAGCAATTTCAATCGAATTCAAGTATGCCCATTAATTATAATGAAATTCTTGATGGACTCATTTCTTTGGCGCAGGGTTCACAAAATCAAGCTGAGGAGACTCACCAAGCAGAATATTGGCAGCCATCGGAGGAGTACTATCAATGGCCATATGAACCACCACAGCCTCCACCACAATCTCCCCAACCAAATTCAGGTACGTCCTCGGATAATGACATTTTGAATAAGTTACTAACCTCTTTGACCCAGGACGTAGAAAATCGAAACATGGAGATGCAAAATAAAGCCAACAAGGTGGATGCATTGGAGGAGCAAGTTGGGCAGATTATGGAATTCATGGCACAGATTCGAGATCAAGGTGACATGGAGGATGAAGTTGTCCCAGAACCATCCAAACAGAGCCCGAACATGGATGAATTGCCAATTCAAGAAGAAGATGAGGATGACGACTTGGGCAGTTTAGAAGAATTCTTATCGCAAACCCCCCAAGTCCTTATGTCATCCAACTCAGGTGAGGAGGTTCAAAATTCAATTCATTCTAACATCGTTCCACCAAATGTCCTTTTTCCTTGCAGGTTTTTAAATCTCAAGGAAGAAGTGAATGAAAAAGACGTTGTGGAAGATATTCCAGAAAAGGAGGTGGTCGAAGAATTTGTTGAACTTATCAAAGAGGATGTAGTTGAGACAACCAATGCCAAAGAAATTGAGTTTGATAACAAGGGCCATGTCACAATCATCACATGCAATCTGGCTAAATGCAAAGTTCCTGAAACGTTCAAAGACGTAGTGTTTGTGATTGAGTTTGAACATGATTGTAAGCCATATTCTCCATTTTTAATTTTAATTTATACTAACTTGTTTCTAATTTTGATGATTCAGGCACCGTCATTAGAACTTAGACCGTTGTCGGATCATTTCAAGTACCACCGTCCGTTCAATGATAAGCCCATGCATTTGAATAATGAAGGGAGGCCTAGGAATCACCCACAATCAGATTTGCATTCCTAATCCCTTCTCTTTAATGCTTTCATTTTGTTTTGTTTATTTAGTTGTGATTTTTGTTTAGAAAGTTAAACATAGTCTTTTTAATTTGATTTACATATTTTTACATTGTTATTTTTATTTTTATTTTATTTTTTATTTTTTCTTTCTTGCCTTAAAAAAAAAAAAATAATAATAATATAAAAAAAAATAATAGTTAAAAAAAAAAAAAAACACAAAAATACTTATATTTATAGATATAATTAAATAAACTTTAAAGCATAAAATTTTACAATAAATTAAACTAATAGCTTTCATTGGTCGTTGGTAGGTGGTGCCTCGGAGGTCGACGGAGCCCCTGAAAGACGAAGCGCCAGAGCTGGATCATTCGGAGCCTCAATACTTGGTGCTGCTTCCGAGGACGAAGGCAACATAAACCTCGGGAGTAACGTCATAAACCGTTGATGATCACTCTGAATCCGCACTTCGGACTCCTGCAGCTGATCAAGCTTCCTCTTCATGCTTGTGGAGTAATTGGTTGCGAGCATGTGCAAATCCCTGTTCTCATGCCTAAGCACTCTGACCTCCTGCCGAAGACTAGCCACTTCAGCCATCAACGACTCCACCTGACGAGTTCGTGCAAGAAGGCGCTGGCCCATGTTTGATACTGAGCCTGCGCATCGGACGCTGTAGGCCAAAGAGTCCTGGACAGCTAGTTCGTCAGACCGCCTGGAAAGTATCCTAGTGTCTCTAGGAGTGAGCAGATTTCTGGCCACCACCGATGCGGTCGTTTCATTCATCATCATGGAATCCCCAACTGTAAGAGGACCATTCGGGGATATGAAGGACGGCTGCCAAATGTTGGTTGGAGAAGACATATCACTATCTTCCCCAACATTCAAGTTAAGGCGACGGTCAGAGGGGCAAGACATAATTGAAGGTGTTGAGAATGAAGAGTCGGACTGATCAAGATTAAAAGAAATGCAAGGAGGGAGTGTTTACAGGGGGAGCTTAAGTGTGTTGTGGAACAAAAATGAGCGTTCTTATAAGAAGAAGAAATCGTTGAGGCATCACTCAGCAGTCGAAGAGGCGCCCTCTCGCAAATCGAAGAGGCGGGCTCCTTTCTCAAAAGCCGGATTCTTTTCTCAAAAGCGGCGTCGCCGTTCTCAAAAGTCGGACGCCGTTCTCAAAAGTCGGGCGCCTTTCTCAAAAGCCGGAGCAGTCAGGAATCACGAGGCGAGCCGCTCCCTGATTTGTCCAGACGTGTCACATGCAATTCCTTTCTCAAAAGTCGGGATTGCTCAGAAACCACGAGCCGCTCCCTGATTTTTTCCAATTTTGTCGTCACTCGTCACGCGCTGTCAGCTTTGCGCAAATTACGGGCTGCTTTTTCAGAAAGCGCGTGACCTGTACTGTTCATCCATCCACCGGCTGCCGACAGGGGTAAAGGAATAGTTTCGGTTATGAAGAAAAGTTCTATAAACGTCTACCTTCGCCTTCAACAGCAAAGGCAAACTCTCTCAACACTTCTTCATCTCCGAAATTTTTCATCTCCGAAAATGCCTTTCCATCAAACCCTCTCGAGTTTCTCTGTGTTTCTCATTCCCTGGGATACCTTTGCAAACAAGTCATCTAGAGCTAGAGTATTTCATATCATGAAGGTTGAAAGCAAGAGTATCTCATATCACGCTTTCTCCCTGTCCTTTTCCTTGTCTTTGGGGCAAGGAGAAAGCGGGCAATCAGCCAGCACTCGGTGTCAATCTTCCAATTTAAGAACCGACTGCCTGGAAATCCTTCCTGATTGCTTACCTAGCATTGCTCTCGAATGCTCTTCTTCAACCACTGATGTACTTCCGAAGAAGTCGCCACATCTGCCTGGAGAACAGACATGGCAAGTGAAAATGATACTTGAAGCATGTGGAGACAAGGTGCTGCTTCATCTTCAAGATCAAGTCTCATTTTCCTTGCTAAGAAGTTCCCCAGCCCAGTTCAAGCATACACCTGTGGAACGATACTTCTTCAAAAGCAAAAGTATCCCATATCATCAGAGTCAGAGGCAAAGATATCTCATGGCACGCTTTTCCTTTACCCTTGCTCTTGGCTACGAGTCAGGGTGAAAGAAAGGAAATCGGTCGGCACTTGGACAGATTGAACAAAGAAGCAGACCACCACCTCTGCCTCGTGCCTACCTGCCATGCAGAAGAACAAAAGGAGAAGAATATAGCCTGCAGACTCAATCAACCCGGCAGAAGGAGTCCGAGTTGAAACCAAGAGCTCGAGAAGCCTCAACAACACCACCAATCAAGTTTCATTTTCCTTGCTAAGAAGTTCCGAGGCCAGTTTAAGTTCAAAGCTGTGGAAAGTCACCAAACAGGACCAATGTTCATTTTTTAGTTTTATTCATTGTCTTTTATTTTCATTTTTAATTTTCCGTTTGCATTTTCTATATTTTCTTGCGTGCTTAACTGAATTATTTCTTTTCTTTGCAGGAACTTTTGGTTATTTCCACCCTTGAAGTTGATTGCAGAATTTTAGCTTGGGGGTCATCGCTTGATTTTCTGCAAATTAGGGAAGTTTTCAGTCCTATTGCTTTATTTTGTTTCTTTATATTTATCTTTTTCATTTTTATTTGCATTTTATTATATTTTCTGACATTGGGGACAATGTCTAGTTTAAGTGTGGGGGTAAAGAGTATAAAAATGACCAAATTGAAAATTTTTGTACCTTCGACTTTGAACTGGTTTCATTTGTTTCCATGTTATTTCATGTTATTGCTTTGTGTTTTCTTAATTAAGTTGTTGTTTTATTAAAAAAAAAAAAAAAAAAAAGCCAATTTAAAAAAAAAAAAAAAAAAAATCCAAAAATATTTCCTTGTTTTCCTTATTGTTTTGAATTAGATTTTTGTTAGTTTCCCGACCCAATGATATAATTGGATAAAATTTGAACCATGATCATCAAGAACTTAGTTAACATGTGTTTTGTGAAATTCCTAATTCTCGTGCTAGTTTGTACATTTTTGTTCATCTTTGAAAAACCAAATGCACATAGCCTTGTTGATGTGAAATTAAAGCATGATTTAAAGCTCCATATGTGAATTTAGTGACCATATACATCCTATGTGAGTTTTTGAGCCTATTGAAAGTGTGTGCATTTTTCATACACTCCTATTTTTTCATGTATGATGAACTTATGTGAGATACTTCTCTAGAACTTGCATAACGATCTTTCGAAATTTTTGTCATTGATTGCATGAACTTGAAAATGATAGAGGCATTAGGTTTACCACCATGGCCCAAATAACCTTGTTTCCCAAAGAAAAATGATATCATTAGATTGCCAATTTGTGCCGTATTTGTGAGCCTTTTATTTCTTATCACCAGATATGTCTACCCTTATGCCTGAAATAAATATTTTTCCTTACCCTTTCCAAGCGAGCTAATGAGTAGTGTGAAATTGTCTTATGAGAAGTGTTTGTGAAGTACTCGGAGGGTGTTTGGCAAAAGAATAAGTGTGGGGGTTTTTCATATTTGTTTATTAAAAAAAAAAAAAAAAAAAAAAAAAAAAGAAAGAAAGAAAGAAAGTTTGTTTACGAAGAAAATAAAAAAAATGTTTAAAGTTTCAGTTTAAGGTTGCGGTTGGAGGTGACTTGAAGAATAGCTGGAAAGCTTGAGTTCTTATAAATCTAAACAAAAGAATTGCTTGCAATGTAGCTTGGAACTTGTGTTTACCTATTCTTTCGTTTCAATAACCCTCGCCCTAAACCTCATTACGTCCAATAAAAGTCCTCTTGATTTAAGTTTTGCAATTATAATTGTGGAGAAGTGATCTTTATGCAAGCTTATGGTAGAACTTTCACATTTGTTTCTTTGAGAGAAACACATTAAAACTAAACACATGTGTGATTGAGCGTATATCTAGTGAGAAGGTCGCTAGTTTGCATATGGTGTTTTTAAAAATAAAAAATTTGAAATTGCATTAGCATGGCTATCTCACACACTACACTTCAAGGATGTTTCAAAGATTACTGCTAATATTTGAGTAAGGAAAATGAACTTGAATTGCTTGTTGGTGTTAGCTATGGTTCTTGATAATTGTGTTCTCAAATGAAATTCTATGAGGGTCAAATAGGGGGAAGCTAATATTTTCATGTTATTACTTTTTCTGTTTTCGTTTGTTTTGCTCGAGGACTAGCAAAAGTTAAGTGTGGGGGTATTTGATAAGCTCATATTTATACATATTTTACATCAAATTCTCTTATCTTTTGTTAGTTAGTTTCTTATATTTTTGAGTTATTTACTTTGTTTTTGTGTTTTATCGAATTTATCTAGCTAAGAAAATAAAAGTAGCATAAGTATGATTTTATGTAATAAATTCGTGTCAAAACTGTTTAGCTTTTAAATTAAATAAAAAATATTTATATATAATAATAATAATTCATATCATGGTTGTTTTGTAGAAAAAAATATAAAAAGATTAAATAAGGAATGTAGAAATTGGAATGGGACGGTGCATAAAGAAAAAGAGAGAAAAAGAAATAAAATGATGAAGAAACCAAGTGGAGCTTTCGGCATTTGGAGGTCTTGGAGGTCAGCATGGTGGGGTGCAGGAAATAAAGGGGAAAGCTGGAGGAAATGTGAAGAAGCAAATTTAGGAAGGTGCTGTGCCAGCGTGTAAAGGGGAAGGAATAATAAAAAGGGGGAGGAGACAGGAGCCTGGGGGGAAATAATTAGGCTTGGCGCACGATAAAAAAAGAAGGCAAGCTGGGGAAATAAAAGAAAGAAAGGTGAGTCAGACACCGGGCAGAGCAGAATGTGAAGAGGGGAGTGGCGCTGGAGAACCAGGAGGAAAGGCTGCTTTGGCAGTTGCGGGGACTGGAGCTGCTCTCCAAGGGCTGGCGCAAAAAAACAGAACAGCTGCTGGAGCGGGAGGACTGACTGGACAGGAGGCGCTGCCTTGAGGCAGTGCAAACAGAGGGCAGAAGCACAGAGGCAGAGAGCAAAGCTTCACTTCCTTCTTTCTCGGTTTAATCCTCCAAACTTATGTTTTATTTTATATTTTAATTTAAGAATAATGTGTAATTAATTTGTGTTGGCTAGAGGTTAATTCAAAACCATGGATATATTTGTAATATGAATTGATTACCTTCAGTTGTAATTTCTGAGTTGTGAATTTAATTTACTTAACTGTTTGATTGATAACTTATTTGTATATGTCGATTAAGAATGCATACTTAATTTACATGCATGAATTTGATGCTAGAATATAAGTGAATTTCACCTAATCGTTATGAACTTATATTTAAGAGTAGTGAAGGTTGCTATCCACAATCGTGTTAAGTAAATTCTTGGCAAGAGTACCATGCTGTTCATAGTTACGAATGCCTTGTCAATGCTTATAGTTTTCACAAAGCTTAATGATCTTTGATTGTATCTCTATTGTGCTGTTCACGTAGGGGACTTTTAAAGAATATGTTGAATTGTTGTATGCGCTTTTCCGTCCAATTCAATAACTTTAGGAAAACTTGAAGGTTAAAAAAGTGTTGTCACGGTTAATCTGGAGTATTGAGATTTACAATTTATTGAAAGAACAACTGAAAATCAATTTAGGTTGCATATGTGTCATGTGTGGAGAAGAATCCTCTAGCCAGTCCGTCGTCCATCCATTCACCTTAATTTCATGTTTTTGTCAATTTTGTAATTTATTTAAGTTTAATTTATTTCTCGTAAAAACCAAACCCCCCATTATTAAATTATATTATTTAGTTAGTTTTCATTGTTGTTAGTCTTTTAATTCAATTTCCGTCCATTTCAGTTCCTAGTGTCTAATTTGTTTGTTTCATTATTTTGAGTCATTCTAAGTGTGTTTCGAGTTATTAGAGTTTTTAGCCTAGTTTTGTGTCCTTGAGTCTTGTTTAATATTTTTAAATTAATTTAGAATAGATTAGCAATCCCTCCTAATCCCCGGTTAAGAACGATCCCTACTTGCATATATACTACAATTGTCACAAGAGGGTTTAATTTGTGCGTTAGTTAATTTTCGCATCACCTCTTTGTTGTTTGTTTGGGCTTTGGGCTTTTATTATTTCAAGTCATCCAATGCTTGAATAAAAGCCCAATGGGTTTAGGCCCAATGGGCCCAATTAAACCCGAACGTTTTTTTAAGCCCAAAACGATCTTTTCACGCTTTTATGATTTATTTAGACTTTCTAAATTAATCACAACACTTAATTAATCCAATTAATTGTTTCCATCATCCATTAATTACTCACTACAATAGTGTATTGGTGAACAATCTTTTAGGTTCTAATTAGCAAGGCAGTGAGGTGATTGGCATCAATCCAATTGATTATATTTAATTCAATCACTTAGTGAATTGAAACTTAATTTTAATTCACCTTCTTCTTTGATGACTATATTTAATCATCTAGAAGAACTCACAAGCTATGAGTGACATCTAACCATATGTCATAGCTACCCAAGCTAATGTACAAGTTCATTCGGAGAACCTATTCCGTTGGAATTACAATGTAATTCGATCCTTCTCTAATACAATACTCTCAATCACATTACTAGGGTATGGATATATTATGTCAAACCCCTAATGCGATTATTCCTTTTTATATGATTCTTTTGAGTCGTATAGGAACGCTTTCCTTTTAATACGCTCGATACTTCGGCCGAAGATTCCCGAATCATATCTTAGAGTATTCTTCCTCTCTTATCGAGGATTAGAGATTCCTTGTTGCGCATACACTTGCCTTCATGACTAAGTGGCTTAACCCCAACTATGCCCTTGACATTCTGATAGAGTGACGTTTGACATAATCAAAGATTAAGTACTTAACCACAAGACAACGACGATGCCTCAGGTCTAAGGACTACTTACATTATTCCAACCATTAGAGTTACTTGCTTGACATGTGAGTAGACCTCCATGCAAGTACTCTCGTTCGATTGTGTTCAGTGAACTCATTCCCTTAATGAGCACCTACATACTTGTCTTAGTGTCACCACACGAATGGGATGAGACTTTCCATCCTTCCATTTGAAGCAGACACAATATGTACCGGTCTATGCATTGTCAGTATCCCTCCGACATGAAGGAAATTTTGTGAAAAACATGTTCATTTGAATAACATCATATAGCATGCAATTAACAATTAAAGGCGGAATCATGCTTTCATGCATTCAAAAACAAAACATCTACCATGAAATTCAAAGCCTAGTAGATTGGTGAACCTTGACTCAACTTAAAAACAACAATTTGTTAGTTGAGAAATATTTACCTTTGTAGATTCCTCTTTGCATATGCAAAGGATAATCACCCAAGAGATAGGGCCTTCATACCTTGCTTCTTAGCTCCATGGATTTGGTTAGAAGAATAGGTTCTCCAAGTTCCCAAAATTGAGAACCTTTAAAGATTCTACACCAAGGTTGGATTGGAGAGGAAATGAGTGACCTTAAGGAAATAGAATTGCTAGACAATATCCCCCAAGGTGGTTGGCCTCTTAGAGAGAAATGGAAGCTTTGTGTTCTCACCAATTTTCTCTAAAATCAACAACTATTGAATTTTAGGTTATTAAGTTCTTTGTATAGTCACTTCTTTAAATGACCTAAAGAACCAAAAACCCTAATTCAACACTAAATGGATATGGGCTTTTGGGCCTTTGTGAATCTTTATTCATTAAGTTGTCATACAACTTAAGTCAATGGGCTTTGACGTTCGAAGCCCATTGGGCCTTAAGGTCCAAAACTATCCCGAGGTCTTTAACGAACTTATTCGTTTGATTAATTAACATATTAATTAATCCTTGCCATAAATAATTAAACCATTTAATTCATCTCCTTTGTTTCTTCAATCTCCACCTTATTTGGTGTACGATACATTAGGTTCCTTTTAGCGAGGCAGTGGGCGATTAAAACCATTTTACATCGATTGTGAATTGAAACTTACTTTCAATTCTCCCTTTAGTGATTACACACGTTTAGGGCTTCCACAAACCATGAGTGACACCTAGCAGCATATCATGGCTACCCAAGCTAATCAGAAGAGGTAGAGAACCTATTCAGTTTAGGATTACAAATGCAATACGGTCTTTCTCTAATCTAATACTCTTGACCACATTGTTTGGTTTGATAGTTTATTTATTCATGTCTACTATCCAATGTGATTCATTTGCATTTTATGATTACCTTGAATGTGATTTGGAACGCATTCCCCAATCTCATTCATACTCTGGCCAGAGATTTTAATCATATCATAGAGTATTCTCCCTCAAGCCAATTGAAGGTTAGAGATCCCTTGTTGCGCATTCACTTGTCTCCATGACTAAGTGGCTTAACCCCAATGATGTCGTGGACACCCCGATGGGGTGACTTTGGCATAATCAAAGATCAAGGACTTAACCACAAGACAACAATTGTGATGCCTCAGGTCAAATGACTAATTTGCATTATCCCAAACATGAGTTCTCATGTGACATGAGTATGAGAACTCCTGGTTGATCGTGTTCAGTGAACTCATTCTCTATTGAGCACCTACGTACTTGTCTTGATGTCACACACACCAATGACTCGAGACTAGTCACTCTCCCTGAGAGAAGACATAGCACGTACTGATCTTATCGGACTGTCAATGCCCAATTGGCAATCCTATGATCAGGAACGTTTAGGATGTGTCTACGAAAGAATGGTCTCATTAATCTAACTACATTAGATTGCATTCTTCCAATCACATATTCCTTGGACTTTATCGTTTAAGCATATAACATTTATATGAGACGCCTCAAACAATAATGTTTGCCTTTTATATGTAAACTAGATTAGTTTAACATGTGAAATATCCGTAAAGTATCATCATATGAATGGCTTTAGGGCACATTTCCAACAATCTCCCACTTGCACTAGAGCCAATCAGCTTGGTCATCTGTTATGATTCCTCTTCTGTAGTCATTTCCTAAATGGCTGAATAGTTGGCCTAGGAAATGGATATCTATATGTTATCCATAGAAGCAACCTTGAGAATATCGACGTCATCATTATACATGATTCCCAATCATGTGGTTCAGTCTCTCATATGAGTTCGGATCTTGATGAGACCTTGATTCCCAGGCTTGAGCTATCGCCCCATTAGTGTCGTAGTGTCAGTACACTAGATACACTTTCTGGTTGGAACCGAATAGAGAGTTCATAAATGAACTTTCCCATCCAAACAACATTGTTGTAAGCTTCTATATGGCAATATATTTTGCATTCATAATGGAACACACTAAAGTCATTACTTTAATGTTTCCATCCAAATATCTCTTTAGTCATAATAAAGAGATATCTGTTTATCTCTTCATTCATAATGAAGAAACATCCAATGATGGATTAGATTCACAATCTAATACATTTACGCTTCCATTACGCTACTCTAATTCTTCCTCATTCTTCGAGGAACCTATCCTTTAGTATTTCTTAAATACTTAAGGATTTACTTGACAGTTGCCTTGTACCTTTCTAGGTACAACTCATATCAATGTTTTTCATACAATATGAAATACATAAATCACCTTTTTGCGTATGCATAAAGGATTCGATTTACGCATTATTTCTTTGGGAGTCAAAGGGTACGTTCCCTTTGAGAAGAGCTACCTCCTAGTCTCACTAGAGTTGTTCTTCTTATTAAAGTTTATCATCATATGAGAAACTTCCTAGCAACCTTTTGTCTATTATTAGGGCATGATATAATCCAATTATATCCTAAAATCTATCATTATAGATTTCCATCCCATGTATATAGACTATGTCTCCCATATACATTCTATCGTTATAGAAAGTTTTAAAGTCATAACTTTAACAATGAAGTATTCTTTTCATTTCCAAAATTAATATATCATACATATATTCAAATTTAGGAATATGATTAACTCCCACTAATCTTTTGTAAACCTAGTAAACAAAAGATTCATTTACATCTATATGAGAAATCAAACAATTTTGATCTTTCTCTCATAAGACGCTTATGGCTCCCACTAGCTTGCTAAGATCTATGATGGTTGGATCTCTACAACTTACATGTTTTGTGATTCATAGTTTTAGACATAAATTATCAAGACTATCTTAATAATGGTTTCAGAAACTTATATCATGTCCAAACATTGAATCACCATATAGTTGTAGCTAGCAATCTTCGAATTAATTGAAACTAAGACTACGTCAAAGATGGTTCCTTCAAAGTCAACCATTCTCTTTGATTGTAGTCACCTTAAGCTACCAATTAGCTATGAAGGTTTCATTATTTCGGGTCAAATGGTACTTTACCATTTCCTTGAGTATATATCGTATATACACTCAATGTAGTCATAAAGTTCAAACCATTCAACTGAGACGGTTTATAAATCCTTCTTGACTACCTTGGAGCTTGTGGTATAGGAACTAGGTTGTTATATTTGTTGATTATCATCTTGTCTCTCAAAGAACCCATTCTTTTGAGTTCTATTCCTAGTTCATTTGCTCTAAGGCAAATCACATTGTAGGATTACAATGAACTACTCAACAAACAACATTTGTTGGTTGGTTTATAGAAGTGATATCCAAAGGTTAATTTAAGGATATCCACAAGATAATTTTTAAACAAATATTGCTTATTAGCACACAACCCCAAATCTTAACATGATTAAGATTTGTCTTTCTTTCCAACTACATCCTATGGAGTTATGAAAATTTTGGAAGATCTTCTAATTGACAATCATATTGTCTTAGAAGCATATATATCCTATATATGGGTAATTGATAATATCCAACGAACTAAATCTTATTCAAGTTCGTTCTTCTCCTAATGGAGAAAATCATTTATCTTATGATGCTAATTTCCTTGATATCTTTCAAGGAAACTCATCTAAAGTGTTACCTTTCCTTGGATCAAATCTAAGGAGGTAAGTACTTTAGACGTCTTACTCATCAACTTACATTTCTTGAATTCTTTGAAACCTTTTGCAAAGTATTCGGACTTGTGTTTATTCATAATAAACTATAGTCCAACCGAGAGTGATCTTCGGTGAATGTCATACAACATGAGTAGTATTATGTTGTGGACAATTGCCACTATCTTGCAACCTTTTGGGTTTTAAGCATCATTATATTCTAAACAGTTAACGCTACCATATCATCTCTACTATAGAGACAATCAATTAGATTACTATAATCCAATCATTGATTAATAAAGAACAATGTTTTGTCAAACAAAACATTCATCCATCTCTATTATAGTGACGGAATTAAGTTCCTTAAAATTGGAATGTAAAGACAATCTTTGGTTTTTCCAATTTCTTTGGTAGTTCATATGAGGAAGTTAGTACCATCTGCTTTCGCAGAGATCTATATTTTATTCACGTTCCGAATGTGAAGTACTTTCTCTTCTCTCATTAATCTTCTACTTCTTATTAGCCACACTTTTACAACGATTGTAAAACATAGTTACTAATACGGAATCATGCATTCAAGTAGAAGAACCAACTGTTTTGAACTATTCAAGAACAATTTACAACACCTTCGAAAGGTGTGTTCTTGACACTTGCAAGACATTTCTTGCAAATACCCCTTCCAATGTCCATCCTTTCATAAAGAAAGTTTGTTCCCTTGGAGTTAATTTTATCTTCTTCATTTGACTTCTCCTTTGACTACAATAGTCATGGTCCCTAAACTCCCACTATCTCTCTTGAAACCTTTTTCAATTGTGTTTATACACATTAAACATTTTGGAGAGTGTGTGGTTATTTTTCACTACATAGTTTACAATAAACTTAGTGAACCATTAGGATAGGGACATAAAGGTGAAGTCCTAGCTTAGTTTCCGTCTCGTTAAGTGGTTTATCACTTCAACACTCAATGATTCAAAATCATCATAAGTCCATGTTGATGGACTATTTTTGTCAACCAACCATTATGTTCTAAACATAATTACAAACTTTCAAGAGTTGTTCAAGGCAACTCTTATTTGTTCATAAGTTCCTTTGTTCATATAACGAAGGAATAAGCATTGGTTGTTTGTGTTGTCCTCTTCATGATAGACATTTCTAACATGTTCTTCCAATGATACATTATCAATAGGAAGATTGTGAGGATGAGACTTCTTAGGTACATGCACAATCCATTTAAGACAATCTTTGGGATTGTGTTACCAAGTCCGGAAACTAAAACATTCGGATTTTCTTTGTCAAGTTTTGGATAGCGTTTGCAAATATATTGGTAAACAAATACATAACAAATATAAATTGATTGATTTTAAGCCATTTGATTGGGTCTTTAAATCAAATAGCACCACCCACTATTTTTGGCAAATTCCATATCCCTCATTGGAATTCGAGAGTTTTGGAGGAAACTCTTAGTAGGTTATGGGAGACTCACTATTACCAAGCCCACCTCAGAAGAAAATCATATTGGCTAGCGTTAATAATAATGAGAGAGTACACTTACTCATTTGCAACTAATGCAAGTACCCATCAATTTGGCCTCTAGAGAATGATGCCTCAGAAGAATATCATATTGGCACATTGCACTTAGTTAAGTCATTCCCACCATGCTAGTTAAAGTAGGGGTTCAAGAATGGCCTCAGAAGAATATCATATTGACCACACTCGTTGCCTACCTTTACTTCATCATATGTGTATAGGCTTCTCCTGAATGTAAGCACATACTTTGCAACCCCAGAACTGGACGAATACGGTGTATGAGTCACAAACGATTGAAGCCTACCATGGTGGAAGGCCACGAAAGAGTGTTCTAAGCACTCTCACGCTTATCAACTTAATAATGGTTTGGTTGAGGGTTTTAGGTCTCATCACATATAAGTATTCATTTTAATCTACATTAAAACAATTTTGGTCCTATTACAACTATTGGTCCATTTGATTCAATTTAGTTGTATATAATACTCCCACTATACTTATAAAACGGTTTTTAAAGCAAGAGTATATGATACTACTAACATAAGGTTTGCATTCATTTGATGGACTATATAGTTGCCTTAGGGCCTTAGGATGACTATGAACCTTTGTTTAGATTCAACACGAGCCTAGTGTTGAATCTCGGACTAGGGATGAAGATTGATTTTAGTTACGCGTTTAATCACATTAAGGCGTGTTGTCTTAGGGGCGTTGGACCCAACTACTTCATTTTCATGCATATCAAATAAAGCAAGAAAGAAGTACTTCAAAGTAAAGGTGAGCTTATGCTCATTACAACATTTGCATAATTAAAATTACTTTAAAGTAAAGAAGAGCTTATGCTCTTTTACAACATTTGATCAAATCAAATTACAACCAAAATTAATCTACACATTCCCATGGTTCAAACAAATTTGAAACGGCCTTTCACATAGCTCAATTATCGTAGGCTTAGGTTCATAATCACCCTTTAATTAATTAACACTTTAACTAATTAAATTGAATGCAACATTTTTATTTGGTTTTTGTATCCATAAAATTGATTTAAATGAAGCTGAATGAAATGAAAATCCAATTCTCATTTAAAGAGACAAAACAATTTTTGTTCCCTACTTAATTTGGGCCATCATGCAATAACCACAACTTTTTGGGCTATATTGCGAAACACAAACTTTTGGGGTCACTTTGTAAAAACACAAAAGTCCACTACTTCATGTAATTACAACTAGAACCCAAAAATTTCAACAAATACAACAAAACTTCATTAAAGGAGCAAAACAATTTGTCCTTTAACGTTTTTGGGCCTTAACGTAAAAACGTAAACTTTTGGGCCAAAGTGCAAATACACAAAAGTATCAAAACTTTATGTAATTGAATAAAAGACCCAAAAATACCCTATTTAATTAGGGTGGCCGGCCATGATAGAAAAAATATGATTTTTACAAAGTTTTTGTAAGTGGGTTTTGTTAGGTGAGGTAAAGATGAAATATTTTGAATTTATGTTAAACTTTTAAAAAAAGTTTGTCTACCATTATAGCCATTAATTGAATTTATGTCAAACTTTTTAAAAAGTTTGTCTACCATTAAAACCATTAATAATACTTTACAAATAATCATCACCCACTAAAATCACCCACTAAAATTAAACCAAAACTTTATGTAAAAACATAAAACATTTTGAATCAAAACTTCAAAACTTTTTGTTCTTGGCAAGAACTTCAAGAACATTGAAGAACACTCATGAAAACTCATAATAGCTCCATGAATGTTTTCACTCACCAAAACTCAAATTTTCATCACTCAAAAGAGGGTTAACATCCTAGGGTACTTAGGGGTTCCAAAAGTCACTTTAAAACCATTTTAACAAGACAAACATGAACCCAAAAAATCACCCCTTGGATTTGGCCGAATTTCCCAAAAAACATGGCACCAAATTTTAGCTCCAAAATTCATGCTCATATGAACTACATCTACAACATTTGAGATGGCAAATTTTCTAACAAAATTTACATTCAAAGAAACAAGAATAAAGCTTGTAACATATTACAACTTTTAAATCAAAAACTATGAACTACAAAACCCAAAAAGATTCACCAACTACTAGACCTAGGCTCTGATACCACTTGAAGGAAATTTTGTGAAAAACATGTTCATTTGAATAACATCATATAGCATGCAATTAACAATTAAAGGCGGAATCATGCTTTCATGCATTAAAAAACAAAACATCTACCATGAAATTCAAAGCCTAGTAGATTGGTGAACCTTGACTCAACTTAAAAACAACAATTTGTTAGTTGAGAAATATTTACCTTTGTAGATTCCTCTTTGCATATGCAAAGGATAATCACCCAAGAGATAGGGCCTTCATTCCTTGCTTCTTAGCTCCATGGATTTGGTTAGAAGAATAGGTTCTCCAAGTTCCCAAAATTGAGAACCTCTAAAGATTCTACACCAAGGTTGGATTGGAGAGGAAATGAGTGACCTTGAGGAAATAGAATTGCTAGACAATATCCCCCAAGGTGGTTGGCCTCTTAGAGAGAAATGGAAGCTTTGTGTTCTCACCAATTTTCTCTAAAATCAACAACTATTGAATTTTAGGTTATTAAGTTCTTTGTATAGTCACTTCTTTAAATGACCTAAAGAACCAAAAACCCTAATTCAACACTAAATGGATATGGGCTTTTGGGCCTTTGTGAATCTTTATTCATTAAGTTATCATACAACTTAAGTCAATGGGCTTTGACGTTCGAAGCCCATTGGGCCTTAAGGTCCAAAACTATCCCGAGGTCTTTAACGAACTTATTCGTTTGATTAATTAACATATTAATTAATCCTTGCCATAAATAATTAAACCATTTAATTCACCTCCTTTATTTCTTCAATCTCCACCTTATTTGGTGTACGATACATTAGGTTCCTTTTAGCGAGGCAGTGGGCGATTAAAACCATTTTACATCGATTGTGAATTGAAACTTACTTTCAATTCTCCCTTTAGTGATTACACACGTTTAGGGCTTCCACAAACCATGAGTGACACCTAGCAGCATATCATGGCTACCCAAGCTAATCAGACGAGGTAGAGAACCTATTCAGTTTAGGATTACAAATGCAATACGGTCTTTCTCTAATCTAATACTCTTGACCACATTGTTTGGTTTGATAGTTTATTTATTCATGTCTACTATCCAATGTGATTCATTTGCATTTTATGATTACCTTGAATGTGATTTGGACCGCATTCCCCAATCTCATTCATACTCTGGCCAGAGATTTTAATCATATCATAGAGTATTCTCCCTCAAGCCAATTGAAGGTTAGAGATCCCTTGTTGCGCATTCACTTGTCTCCATGACTAAGTGGCTTAACCCCAATGATGTCGTGGACACCCCGATGGGGTGACTTTGGCATAATCAAAGATCAAGGACTTAACCACAAGACAACAACTGTGATGCCTCAGGTCAAAGGACTAATTTGCATTATCCCAAACATGAGTTCTCATGTGACATGAGTATGAGAACTCCTGGTTGATCGTGTTCAGTGAACTCATTCTCTATTGAGCACCTACGTACTTGTCTTGATGTCACACACACCAATGACTCGAGACTAGTCACTCTCCCTGAGAGAAGACATAGCACGTACTGATCTTATCGGACTGTCAATGCCCAATTGGCAATCCTATGATCAGGAACGTTTAGGATGTGTCTACGAAAGAATGGTCTCATTAATCTAACTACATTAGATTGCATTCTTCCAATCACATATTCCTTGGACTTTATCGTTTAAGCATATAACATTTATATGAGACGCCTCAAACAATAATGTTTGCCTTTTATATGTAAACTAGATTAGTTTAACATGTGAAATATCCGTAAAGTATCATCATATGAATGGCTTTAGGGCACATTTCCAACACGACAATCCTATGACCAAGAACCTTTTGGACATTTGGTTATGTGAAGAAGGTCTCTGTAGTCTAACATCATTAGATTACTTCTTCAATCGATCCATTGTCCATGGATACACTATTTAAGACATATATCGTTTATTGAGATAGTCCTAATTTGTGTCTTTGCCATATGATGTATAAGAATCATCTATACATCCATTCATTTGTCCTGAAAGGTTTCTTCCAAAGATTGACTTTCAGGGCATATTTCCAACACTTGCCACTTCTTAACATGATGGCCTTGGCGGTTTCAAATCTTCCCCTTGGATTCGCAACGGTTGAACTAGGCAGTTTGTCTTGTTCTCTAAATTGCCCGAGGAACTCTGAAATCTACCCTATTTGCTTCTCCAATTCATCCACCTTTTTTTCGTGAGTTTGCATTGCTTGAGTTTGATTTTGAACTCCCTGCGCCAAAGTAGTTAATATTTGAACAATTTTATCATTATCCATGGACAAACCTGTTTTTGGTTGGGCAGAATGTGATTGAGGTTGAGTTGGTGCGTATGGCGTTGTAAACATCCCAGGGGGTGTTTGTCGAAATCCCCCTTGTTGTTGAGGTTGTTGAGACTCCCTCCACCTCATATTTGGATGATCTCTCCAGCTCGTATTGTAAGTGTCGGCGTATGGATCATATTTGGGCTGATTTTGGCCTTGATAACCTATGGCGTTGGCACTTTCCCATCCTCCATTTTCTATCAATTCAGGACATTGATCATTGAGGTGCCCTTGCATAGAGCACACGCCACACACACTTGGTGTAATTCCTTGCACTTTGCATCCATCGACAACCTGTGACACAAGAAGAGTGAGATTAGCCAATTGAGATTGAATTTCAGATATTGCACTTACCTCATTCACATGTTGCTGCCGTGGGGGCTCCCTTTGTCCAACTCCTTCATATTGTTGTGCATTCAAGGCTCGGTTGGCAATTAAAGTCTTGGCAGCAACCGGTGTTTTGTCAACCAAAGCACCACCCGCTGAAGCATCAAGCATTTGTCTCTCAATTCAACGCATTCTGAAACTTGATTACTTTGCACATTTGGGAGGGCTTCCAAGATGTCTTTTTCACTTTCTTCTTCCTTGGAAATCATGAACCTGTGAGGAAAATGGACATTTGGTGGAATAGGGTTAGAAAGAATTGAATTTGGAACAACATTACCTGAATTGCATGGCATGGAAGCTTTAAGGGCTTGCGACAAGGGTTGTTCTTCTTCCTCCTCTTCAATTAGCAACTTCTTGTCCTCTTCTAGGCTATGTTTGGACGTTATTAGGTCATCTCCAACCTCCATAGCACTTCCCAAGGTGATGGCTTCAACAATTTCAAATTCTCCTATTGAATGTACAATGTTTGAGTTGGAGAGTTCACGTTGTTCTTCAATCTGTGCCATGCATTCCACAATCTCTCCCATTTGATTCTTCAATTCACCCAACTTTTTGTCTTGATTTTGTAGGTCCTGCGTAAAAGAGGTTAGTAATTGAAGAATTTGATCACTATCCATGGACATACTTGAATTTGATTGGAATTGTTGTAGGGGAAGCTGTGGTGGCTGTATAGGCGTTAAATAAAACTCCTCAGATTGCTGCCAATATCCGTCTTGTTGAGCCTCCTTGGCTTGATTTTGTGAGCCCTGTACCAAAGAATTTAATTCATAAAAAATTTGATCATAATCTATTGACGAACCTGAGTTTGATTGAGCATATTGTATATGAGGTTGTGGTGGCTGCATAGGTCTTAACTAGAACTCCTCATATGGCTGCCAATATCCTTCGTGTTGAACTTGTTGAGCTTCCCACCACATAGAGTTTGAATGATCACTCCAATCTCTTTGTGGATATTGATTGGCTTGATATCCTTGCCTATAAGACGCACCAAATGTAGGGACACTTTGTATTGTGGTCCTTTCGGCATACTGCGACAACTGAGAAGTAAGATTTGCCAATTGAGCTTGAATGTTAGCAATTGCCATGTCTTGCTTCTCTAGTACCTGAAATCAAAGAAAGAAAACTAAATCAAATATCAAAAGTAAATTAAACAAAACAAGGTAATTAGCAAAACAAAGAAAACAAGAAAACAAAACAAAGTCAGAAACTAAAAACAAAAGACACGAAAAAGAAACAAAAAGAAACAACGGAGGATTAGCAAAGTTGCTAATCCCCGGCAACGGCGCCAATATTTGATGTGAAATAATCCAACACTCAAATTAAACCCTCTTGTTGTCAAATTGTAGTAAAGATGCAAGTAGGGATCGTTCTGGACCGGGGATTAGGAGGGATTGCTAATCTACTCTAAACTGACTTAAAAACACAAAAATAAACTTAAAAACACTTAACAAGACTCACAAGACTCAAAACAAACTTAAAATACTCAAAACAGCTTAAAACAACCAAATAGACTCAAACTAGACACTAGGAATGACTTTGGACAACAATTGACTTTTACTTGACTCAAAACACTTAAAAACACAAACTAAAACAGATTCTAACTAATTAGACACACTAAAGTAAAGGGGGATTGGGTTTTGGACGAAAATAAAGTAAAAACAAAACAGACACTAGAAATAGACAGATTTGCACGAAAATGGGGGAAAATATGATGGTTGATGGATTAGCTAGCGGTCCATTCTTCACACATGACACACTTGTACATGAATCGATTTCCAATTGCTTTTCAATAAATTATGAAGCTCAACACCCCAGATTAACCGTGATGCACTAATTAACCCTCAAATTTTCCTTTACTCATTGAATTGGATGAATGCATGCGACAACCCAAATCATTCTCCAAAAGTCCCCTACATGAATGCATAATAGAGATACAATCAGAGATCATTACGTTCCATGAAAATCATAAGTGTTGACGAGACATTTGTAACTATGAATGCATGATACGTTTGCCAAGAATTCAATTAACGCGATTGTGACTATCAACCTTCACTACTCATGAATATAAATTTGTAACGATTAGGTGAAACTCGTTTATAATCTAGCATCAAATTCATGCATGAAAACTAAGTATGCATCCTTAATCAACATACAAGAATCAGTTTTAAAGAAAACAGCTAATTGAATTGCATTCACAACTTATCAGATCACAATTGGAAGAAATCAATTCATATCACAAGGATGTTCATGGCTTCGAACTTCCCCCTAGCTAAGAGGGGTTTATTTCCTCATACTCGCAAAACAAAGATAATTAAACTTAAACATTGAAAACAAAGAATGAAAACACCTAAAAACGCTCCAGCAATCCAATCTTGAATGGCAAGCACGTCCAAGGATCCTCCTTCTTCTTCTTTGCTGCAGCACAAGGTGTGGGATGATGGATGAGTGGTAAATTATGGTGGTGGATGGATATAGGTGAGTTATGGTGAAGGGTGGATGATTAGGGATTTTGTAGAGAATGAATACCCCCTAATGGTGCGGCCAAGAGTGGTAGAAATAAGGCAAAGGACACGGCAAAGGTCTTAGGGAAAGTGAATGAGACTTAGCTATTTTGTCCCAAGAGAATTTAAAGTCAACAATTCATCAAAATAAGTAAGAAAGGTACAAAATTTAAAGAGAATAAGAAAGGATATGCGGCAAGAATTTATGTAGGAAAAAAAATGTTATTTTTGGTCAGAAAATAGGCAAGAAAGGAGAGAAAGGTGAGGCTGGTTGCTTGAAGAAAAGAGAATGTGGTTTTAAGATCAGAAAACAGGAAAGAAAAAACCTCCTTGTGCAGCAAGAAAGGAAGATCCTCTAAGTGTTGGAAATGTGCCCTAAAACCAATCATATGATGATACTTTACGGACATTTGACATGTTAAACTAATATAGTTTAATATAAAGGGCAAAGATTATTGTTTGAAGCCGTCTCATATAAATGTTGTACGCTTAAACGATAAGTCCAAGGAATATGTAATTGGGAGAATGCGATCTAAAGAAGTTAGATTCATGAGACCATTCTCTTTCGTATACATATCCTAAACGTTCGTAATCATAGGATTGCCAATTGGGCATTGACAGTCCGTTAAGATCAGTACGTGCTATGTCTTCTCTTAGGGAGAGTGACTGGTCTCGAGTCATTGGTGTGACTGACACCAAGACAAGTACGTAGGTGCTCAATAGAGAATGAGTTCACTGAACGCGATCAACAAGAAGTTCTCATACTCATGTCACATGAGAACTCATGGTTGGGATAATGCAAAGTAGTCCTTTGACCTGAGGCATCATAGTTGTCTTGTGGTTAGGTCCTTGATCTTTGACTATGTTAAAGTCACTCCATCCGAGGGTGTCCACGACATAGTTGGGGTTAAGCTACTTAGCCATGGAGGCAAGTGAATGCGCAACAAGGGATCTCTAACCTTCAAACCGTTTGAGGGAGAATACTCTATGATATGATTAAGAATCTCTGGCCAGAGTATGAATGAGATTTAGGAAGTCGTTCCAAATCACATTCAACGTAATCATATAAGTAAATGAATCAAATTGGATATTAGACATGAATAAACTATCAAACCAAACAATGCGGTCAAGAGTATTGTATTAGAGAAATACCGTATTGCATTGTAATCCTAAACTGAATAGGTTCTCCACCTCTTCTGATTAGCTTGGGTAACCATGACATACTGTTAGGTGTCACTCATGGTTTGTGGAAGCCCTAAACGTGTATAATCACTAAAGGGAGAATTGAAAGTAAGTTTCAATTCATAATCGATTTGAAAGAGTTCTAATCGCCCACTGCCTCGCTAAAAGGAACCTAATGGATCGTACACCGTGTAAGGTAGAGATTGAAGAAACAACAAAGATGAGTAAGGATAATTAAATGGTTTAATTATTTATGGCTAGGATTAATTAATATGTTAATTAATCAAACGAATAAGTTCGTTATAGACCTCGGGTTAGTTTTGGGCCGAAAGGCCCAATGGGATTTGAATGTCAAGCCCATTAACTCAAGTTGTATGACAACTTGAAGCCACAAAGGACTTGAAAGCCCAATTAACCCTTAATGGCCGGCCATATAGAGAGGGGTAGTGAACTTGGCTTAATTGCAAGTTTGCCATTCCATTGTGAGGTGGTATAAAGGCAACTTTATAGCCATTTCATCCTTAGGGTTTCTTTTGGAGAAAAGATGAGAACACAAAGTCTCTCCCTTTCTCTCTAGGAGGTCGGCCCCCTGGGAGGAGATTAGCTAGCAATCTTCCCTCCTCCAAGGTCACTCATCTCTTCTTTGAGTCTCTCCTTGGTGTGGAAATATTAGAGGTTCTCAACTTTGGGAACTTGGAGAATCCTTTCAACCATCCTCATCCAAGAAATCTATGGAGCTACGAAGCAAGGAATGAAGGCCCTCTCCTTGGGTGATTAGCCTTTGCTTATGCAAAGAGGAATCAACAAAGGTATAAGATTTCTTAACTCACTTTGTTCTTGAGTTGAGTATTGGTTCACCCTTCTACTAGGCTTTGAATTTCATGGGTAATGTTTTGTTTTTTGAGTGCATACAAACATGATTCCGCCTTTAATTGTTAATTGCATGCCATACATGTTGCTCAAATGAACATGTTTTTCACAAAATTTCCTTCACTAAGGTGGTGCGACATGGACTTTAGGGAAGGTTTAGGGCTTCTAGAATATGTAATTAAATGTTCTAACATATTTTGGAATCCTTTTGTGGCTGGAACATAGGTGAGGAAGGATTAGGAAACTTCCAAGCCAAGAATAGAAACTTTCAAGAATGGAAACCTCCAAGAATAGAAACTTCCAACTTTAGACACTTTGGCTTCCAATTCTGAACTCTTTGTTCTTCATTTTCATTTCTTCATTTCTTTCGTCTCATTAGTCATTCCTAGCCTCCTTTGATCTTCAATTTCGTCCATCTACTTAGCTCCAAGCATGTGCTATTCATTCCCAGACCAAAACTGCTCTAAAATGCACCAAAACGCACTTTCTTGCTCCTTTAGCCCTTTGGACCTACAAACACACGAAAATAGCTTAAAGTACATAAATAACTAAGAACTAACAACATAATTGCAAGAAAACAAGCTAAGTAAGTCACATAAATATGCTCCTATCAAATTCCCCCACACTTAGCTTTTGCTAGTCCTCGAGCAAAATGAAACAAACAAAAGAAACAAAACACAATCTAGACCTTCCAACAATTGTCTTAGGGATTTCCAATGAACATGACATGCTAAAAATCATTACTTACACAAATTTTGGCCATCCCTACCCTCAAGTACATACTTAATCATAGTTACCATCACTAGCTCGCATTTAATCCATTAAAACAACATTTTGAATGTAGTAACATGCCTTAGAGAATTCCCTCAATTCCTTACTAGATATGCACTCAATTTTCACTCAGATTTTCTAACTACACACCCTACACTAGGTATATGTGAGAAGATTGATGTAAACATGAAAACTAGTACTCACATATGTTATAACAATTTTCTGGAATTATTAATGCATGTATATATATGATCTCATGAACGGAATGCCACTACTTAGAAGCGAGAACCAGGGATTCCATATGCTCATACCAATTCCAAACTCCACATAATGAAACACACAACACTCAAGATAGAAGTTAAGGATTGTAACGGGGCTAGGGTAATGGCTAACAAGGAAAGGTAAGGATAGACAAACGTTCTTAAAGCAATAGTGAGCAAAGTAATGAAATTGACACTTAGAATTCACTTTTGAATGCAAAAATCCCCTTTAAACACAAAGGGAAGGTTCACAAAACACTTAGGGCCATATTCAATCTTTTGGACCCTTTCTTCAACAACCAACATTTGTGAGCTTATTCTCACTTATTTTCAATTGTTTTTCATTCTTTTCACACATTTTTTTTCTTTTCTTTTTCTTTTTCCACGTTTTTTTTTTCATACTCGTGCCCTATTTCTTTGGCACACAAAACACATATTTTAAAAACCTTTCCCCCACACTTGTTTCTGCAATAATGTCGCCCAAACGGAATTCCTTCTAAGTTATGCTCCACTATACTTCAAGAACAAGGGTATGGATAGTCCTATCCTAGGCTAGGTAGGGTAATGTGGTTAACAAAGAAAATAGGCTAAACAAGGCTCAACGGGGTTTAAACCTACAAAACAAATGACAAGTGGATAGGCTTTTTGGCTCTAGTTTAACTAAACAACTTCATCTTGAATATGTGTTATGCACTCAATATCATGCTTTGAATGGAACGGGCATGAGTTCTAGTATTTGGATCTATAATGATGAAACGCATTCTAAGTAGCAACCAAGCAAAGAATAATGAGATCATGCAACGACTTTAGAAAACAAGAATGCACAGATTAATAACTCTCCAAATAAACGTTTAGGCTCAAGTCTCTCAGGGATGTAGCGTTAGTTTGAGTTCCTTCCTTAAAGCATGTTACAAAAACTGATTTTTTCATTTGTGATTACATGTGAATTCGTAAACATCAACTACAACCAAGTATTAACCAAAGAGCATATCAAACTTCCACCCATGTTTATAGCTTTCTTTAACAGCCATGTACTTAAAAACCAAATCCTCATCAGTGTGTTGGAAGGTACCCTAAGACACAAACACACAAAAACGACTCTTTTTGGTTTGTTTTTCAACACTTTTTCGAAGTTTTTTTCAAATTTTCGTATTTTCTTTTCAAAACATACTAAAACAGCTCAAAACACACTAAAAACACTTAAAACAGTGAAAAACAACATTGTAAGTGATAGGTTAGCTTATAAGAAGAAACTTTCCAATAGTCATCCACAAAATCCTCAATATCACGATGATCATGTAGAATAACTTGCAAAGCATGAGCACAAGGAAATCCTTTAAATAGAATTTTACGGCTTAATTCTCATTGTACTACATAACTTAAAATATATACAAGATACAATCCTTGTTCCATAAGGAAACAATATTCAATAAAGGACACAAACATATATCCTTCCTAATAAAGGACTCCTAATATTTACAATATATTTACATCCTCTTTTTAATATTACTCATGGCAATACTCCCCCTCAAGTTGGAGCATAGATATCGCACATGCCCAACTTGACAAGTCAGTCACCAAATGACCTACTACACACATCATGAGTGAGGACATCCGCAAGTTGCTCTTCCAAGTTCACAAACGGTATTGACACAATCTTCTTCTCAAGCTTTTCCTTAATGAAATGACGATCAACCTCCATATGCTTTTGTTCTATCATGTTGTACTGGGTTCTCTGCAATTTCACATGCTGACTTATTATCACAATACAACTTTATGGCCTCCTTGGGTTTGAAACCTAGACCCCAAAGTAACTTACGCAACCAAAGAACTTCACATACTCAATGCACCATACCTTTGAATTCGACCTCAGCGGAAGACCTAGACACCACGTTTTGTTTCTTGCTCTTCCAAGTAACTAAATTTCTGTTGGAAATATGCCCTGAAAGTCAATCTTTGGAAGAAACCTTTCAGGACAAATGAATGGATGTATAGATGATTCTTATACGTCAAATGGCATAGACACGAATTAGGACTATCTCAATAAACGATATATGTCTTAAATAGTGTATCCATGGACAATGGATCGATTGAAGAAGTAATCTAATGATGTTAGACTACAGAGACCTTCTTCAGATAACCAAATGTCCAAAAGGTTCCTGGTCATTGGATTGTCGGAGGGAAACTGACAATGCTTAGATCGGTACATACTGTGTCTGCTTCAAATGGAAGGATGGAAAGTCTCATCCCATTCGTGTTGTGACACTAAGGCAAGTATGTAGGTGCTCATTAGGGGAATGAGTTCACTGAACACAATCGAACGAGAGTACTTGCATGGAGGTCTACTCACATGTCAAGCAAGTAACTCTAATGGTTGGAATAATGTAAGTAGTCCTTAGACCTGAGGCATCGTCGTTGTCTTGTGGTTAAGTACTTGATCTTTGATTATGTCAAACGTCACTCTTTCAGAATGTCAACGGCATAGTCGGGGTTAAGCCACTTAGTCATGAAGGCAAGTGTATGCGCAACAAGGAATCTCTAATCCTCGATAAGAGAGGAAGAATACTCTAAGATATGATTCGGGAATCTTCGGCCGAAGTATCGAGCGTATTAAAAGGAATGCGTTCCTATACGACTCAAAAGAATCATATAAGAAGGAATAATCACATTAGGGGTTTGACATAATATATCCATACCCTAGTAATATGATTGAGAGTATTGTATTAGAGAAGGATCGAATTACATTGTAATTCCAATGGAATAGGTTCTCCGAATAAACTTATACATTAGCTTAGGTAGCTATGACATATGGTTAGATGTCACTCATAGCTTGTGAGTTCTTCTAGATGATTAAATGTAGTTATCAAAGAAGAAAGGTGAATTAAAATGAAGTTTTAATTCACTAAGTGATTGAATTAAATGTAATCAATTGGATTGATGCCAATCACCTCACTGCCTTGCTAATTAGAACCTAAAATGATTGTTCACCAATACACTATTGTAGTGAGTAATTAATGGATGATGGAAACAATTAATTGGAATAATTAAGTGTTGGGATTAATTTAGAAAGTCTAAAGAAATCATAAAAGCGATAAACATCGTTTTGGGCTTAAAGAAACGTTCGGGTTCAATTGGGCCCATTGGGCCTAAACCCATTGGGCTTTTATTCAAGCATTAGATGACTTGAAATAAATGAAAGCCCAAAGCCCAAATCAAACACAAAGGGCCTGCCAACTAAGGGTTTGGGTGAGATGTTTAGTCAATTTGTTGACTAGGTTTATTTATGCTATATAAGGAACTTTATAGAGATTGATTCCTTTAGGGTTTTTGTGAGTTTAGAAACACAAAATTAAGAAAACCATCTCTCTCTCTCTCAAACAAAGGGCCGGCCAAACCAAGAGGTGAATTAGATAACAATCTTTCACCCTTTTGGTCATTCCATCATCCTTCTCATTACACTAGTGGGTGAGGATCTTTAGAGGTCTTCTACTTTGGAGACTTAAGGAGAACCTTGGAGCACTCATTCTATCAAAGTGGAGGAGGCAAGGAGGGAAGCTAGGCTCAAGGAATTTAAGGAACAAAGGGCTTGGAGGTGGTCCATCCTTGGTCTAAAATCAAGAACAAGAGGTATAGATCTATTCCTTGACTTTGTTCTTAAGTAAAAATGTTTTGATGCATTATATTTAAACCTATGAACCTTGAAGGGGATTTGCATGACTATAACTTTGATAACATGTTATAAATGCTTCCGTTGCGTATGTATATAAATCTTGAATTGTATATGCATGCTAGTCATCTTGAAATCCCATATCATGAAAACTCATAATTTTCCCTTCAAGTGGTATCAGAGCCAAAGGTTTATGTATAATGTGTCCTTTTGGATTTTATGCATATGGGTATTAATATTATGCATGACATAATTATTGTTTCATTCAAAATATGTTTATCTTTTGTTTTTCAATAGTTGAAAAATGTTAGTCAATAGTTGAAAAAGATATGTATGCAAAAGTTGTTTTGTATGCATGAATGAAAATTGAGTTTTGAACTAATTTGACATGTTACTTCTTCATTTAAAGTATGTTTATCTTTTGTTTTTCAATGGTTGAAAAATATAAATCAAGAGTTGAAAAGATGTGCATGTAAAAGTTGTTTTGTATGCATGAATGAAGAATAAGTCATGAACAAAATTTTGGGTTTTTTGTTCTTTGTGGTTGGCACGATTTTGGGAATTTTTGAGCATGTGTTTATGTTTTATTGTAAGACACTCACACATCATTTAAAGCTAGAAAGAAGAAACCTTGTCACTTAAGTTTTTGGATTTGAAAAATCACCAAGAATACACAAATCTTGAAAAATGTGTTCATGGTTTTGTTCTTGGTGTTCATAGTTTGGTTTTGGATGAAAATGGTTTTCATGCATAGTTCTATGGTTTTGGATGATGTTCTTACCATCCATAACCATATTAAAATTAATTGAACCCTACTTGATTAGGTGAATTTCCATCACTTTTTCTAAAGAATTAAAAGCTAAGACAAGTGACAAACAAAATGATGTTTCTTTCTATTTTGTATTGAATTAATGCAAGATGAGTGGAAACCCTTCCCCTCATTAAATGGCCGGCCTCCCCTAGTGGATTTCCCACTTATGGGGCCATTTTATAATTTGAGAAAGTTGGTTTTACTTTTGAGTATTTATGGTTTGACCCCTAACTTTTTCATATTTGCATATAGGCCCCTACTAACTAGAAAGTTAAAATATTTGATTTTAATTTTGTTAGTTGTTTAAACTCATAATACTATTATGCCCATATGCACTAAATCTAAATGTTTATGTTGCATTCCATATGATTATTTAATGTGATTAGATAGTTGGAAAAATGGGTGACTATGGACTTATGCCTTAAACGATAATTGAGCTATGAGATAAGGCGCTAAAATCAAATTGTTTGAACCTTGGGAATGTGTTTTAATTACTGTTTAATTGGACCTTGTCACGTTTGACATTAATCTATCTCTCCCCTTTTAGTATATGTAATTTATAGGAATTTGTACAAATCGGTTTGTAATTCTTATTACTTCTTAATCTCTATTCGTTAGTTGATTCCCTCTAGTGCTAGACTAGAGTTTCTTTAACTATTGATAAGGAGACATAACTAAAAGAGGGTTTTGACATGAGATTAAAGATTAAATGGGTCCAACGCCCTAATTAGCAATGAATGATTGTCTCTCATTTCTAATGGCTAAATGAAAATGTTTTAATTGGATTGAAAAGCACGTAATTAAATTGACACAACCTCCCCGAGTTTATATTCAACAATGATGGCTCGTTGTTGCAATAACCTAATAAGTCCATGGTCATCCAAGAGCCTAAGATAACTATAAAGTCCAATTTCAAAGGAATGCAAAAACCATAGTAGTAGTAGTTACTTCCAATATTTGAAAAATTCGTTTTTGATATTGATTTGTTTTTCTTAAAACAAATAGTGGGAGTATCATACGCTACTAAAATATAATGAATATAATTAGTAGTAATATATATCTCCAATATTTTGAAAAATGTTTTGATATTGATTTGTTTTGTGAAAACGAATAGTGGGGATATCATATGCTACTAATTTCATTAAATATGGACTAGTAGTTATAATAGGACTATTTATTTGAATGTGATTAAATAAATAAAATTGATGAGACCTTAAAATCCCTCAACCAACAAACAATATTAAGTTGAAAGCGTGAGAGTGCTTAGAACACTTTTTCGTGGCCTTCCACCATGGTAGGCTCCAAGCGTTTATGACTTGTACACCGCCTTCACCCTATAATGGGGGAGTTCAAAGTGCATGCTTATATTCAGGAGGAGTTTATTTAAAACATTTGATGAGGTTAAGGTAGGCAACGAGTGTGGCCAACATCGTATAATCGTGAGGTCATATTTGGACCCCTATCTAAACCAGCATGGTGGGACATAACTTAACTAAGAGAAATGGTGCCAACATCGTATAATCGTGAGGCATTGTTCTCTAGAGGCCAAATAGATGGGTAATCACAAAAGCTTGTTGTGAATGGGTAATTGTACCCTCTCATTATTATTTTTGCTAGCCAACATCGTATAATCGTGAGGTGGGCTTGGTAATAGTGAGCCTCCCATAACCCGCTAGGAGCTTTCTTTGAAATCTCCCGGATTCCATTATGAGGGATATGGAATTTGCCAAAAATGGTGGGTGGTGTCATTCGGTTTAAAGACCCGAATCGTTTGACTTAATCAACAATCAAATTAATTATTTTATTGTTTATGTATATAGATATGGTTGGAAGCACACTCGCGAAAATACTCGACAAACATTGCCTTGAGGGGCACAATTTCCCAGCATGGTATCGTAATGTCAAGATTCTTCTAACATTGGAGAAGATTGTTTACGTGCTAGACAAGCCTCCACCTCACATACCTCTCGGCCCTGAGGCTACAGAGGATGAACGTGCTAAGTTTGACAAGCACGTTGAGGATGACACACAAGCCAAGTGCTATCTGTTGGCTTCCATGAATGAGGAGCTACAGAGACAGCACGAGGGCATGGGCAGTGCATTTTCCATAATACTCCATCTTACGGAGTTATATGGCGAAGGGACGCGCAACCGTCGCTTTAGCACTGTTTGTGAACTTGTGAAGACCAAGATGGTCAAAGGGGCTCCAGTACATCAACATGTACTGAAGATGATAGGATTCATTGAACAATTGGAGAACCTTGGTACTCTTCTTGACGGGGAATTGGCCCAGGACTTCATATTGGCTTCTCTTTCTGATTCATTTGCGCAGTTCGTAATGAACTACAATATGAATAAGATGGATAGTACTCTCTCTGAGTTGCTAAATATGTTAGTAACTGCCGAGAAGACTATGAAGAAAGAGAACGTTGTAGGGACTGCTGCAGTAGCCTACAACAAGCCATCATCTTCCAAGGCCAAGTTGCAAGACAAAGGCAAAGGGAAGGAGATGAAGTCACCCACTCATAAGCCGAAAGGAGGAGTGTGGAAAAAAAAGGCAAAGGAGCCCAAAGGGACTTGCCACCACTGTGGAAAGGAGGGACATTGGAGGAGGAATTGCAGGTTATACCTTGCAAGTCTTAAGGACAAACCACAAGGTATGGTTTATGTTCTTATTTTCAATTCTAAATGTTAGATCTTCTAAATATTTATATTTGATATAAAGGGCTAATCACTTGTATAATTGTATATAGGTGGAGGAGCCAAGTAGAAGAGGAACAAGCAAGGAAAAGTGTGGAGAAGAGTTCGGCCACCATGTTTTTTGCTTACTACTTAAGAAGTTTGTTGGGCATTCAAAGATAGTCTTTAAACTTTCTTATTTTGTTAAGAACTTAATGTGGCTTCATATGATGGAAGGCCACTAATAATGCCTAAATGTATAAAGGTATTTAAATTAGTCTCTAAATGTTTAGAGCTAATACTTTTTTATATTAAACATTATGAATGTTTGAATTATCATATTAATGTAATGTGATGAATGCCTTCTAAAAACATTTTCTTAAAAGTAGTATTATGAATTGAATATTGTCTTGTTGTATCCTAGTTGAGATACAAGATTTATATCATTTGAAACACAATAATCAAGATCACTCTTGATTCAATTAGTGGTTTTGAACAACTAATTGGGCATTCGTTAAAAGGTTTTAAAATGTCTATTGTGCTATTGATTAAACCAAGAAAGAAGTGTCTAAATCTATAAAATGTTTAAAGACTTTAGTCACTTAATAACAAGACATTAACTTAGTGAAGATTGAAACAAATAAGCTTGAAATGTTTTAAAGCTACTACACAATGTCTTCTACCAATATACTCCAATTTTATACATTTTGAATGTATGAAATAATTTCTCATTAAAGTCATGAGAAATAGTGGGAGATGTGAAAATGGATATAAACTTGAATGTGATTGGTTTATAGTTGTCAAAAGAATAATAGTACTTGACTATTATTAAGAGTTTGTAATTTTAATTGTTAAAAGACTCAAGCTCTTCAAACGTTAAAATTCTATGTTGTGTGTGACATTTAAAGATAGTCTTTGAATGTTGGTTTCGTCAACCTAGCATAAAATGGTTATATGTTGGGAGTTGTCCATCATTCTCTTTTATGAGAACAACCTAATAACAAAGCATATGGACAAGTTGATGAAACAAAAGGGAATAGTTTCAAAATGAGTCACAACATTTGGTTTAACAACAAGACAATCCAAATTCAACATCTAATGTAACAATATTGCTCTATGTAGTTTCGATAAAGAATTATATCAACCACCTAGAAGGAATGGTTGAGTTTCTATATCCTTAGTAGAAGCCATGCTTCCACTAAAGACTTGGATAATTCTTATATGACTACATTAAAGGTCTTAGTATGACTAAAACTTGAAATATGGTGTATGACACCATATGAATTAAATGAATAGACTTGATAAAGCAAGTTACACATTTCAAATGGAATTGCTTAAGAAGGAATTCTTTTGTGTATGATTCGTTTGAATAACTTGTGTTAGCTAGTGTTGTTGATGGTCTCAAAATAGTTGAGATATCATCAATAAGCTAATGGATTTTAATGATTGTCAATAGATCCAAGACAAGTTAATGGGAGCAATATGCATTCAAATCAAGAAAATATAATTGTTAATTTTTGAATGAATGCTAAGTTACATCAAGGCCAGTGGGAGTGATGTCATAATTTGAGCAAACAAGATGTGAATGAAGTCTATTTGATAGACTTGATAAATCAAAGATGTTACTCGAAAAATGACAAAACATGACACAGTCAATTTTGAAGTATAGACTTGAAATTGGACTTATTGATATAGCAAGACTATCTCAAGGATATTAAATGAGGAATTAAATCTCAAATGTTGTAGATTTAAGAAAGCATTTTCCTATGTGATAGGAAATCACTTTCAGAACCCTTATAATGAATGTGTCATAAAATCACAAAAGGGACACATGTATTGACTTGTGAAATAGATATCCAAAAGTGAAGAACCACAGGGGTTGTCACTTTAAGATATTACTATATCCCAGGATCAGAACCAAAACAACTGATAGAGTATTATTGCCTTTAAGAAAGAAACATCAGAGTGGGACTCTGGAAGCGTGCATTCACTTAGGTTGATAACTGATGCGAAAATTAACTAACGCACAAATTTAAACCCTATTTGTGACAGTTGTAGTATATGGATAAGTAGGGATCGTTCTAGGCCGGGGATTAACTAGGGATGCTAACCAAAGTAAAATTAAATTAAAAACGTAAAAACAAAATTTAAAACATTAAACTAAAATTAAAACACTTAACTAGAATCACTCAAAATAAAACTAACAAATAAACTAAAACAAATCAAAAGACTCAAAATAATTCAAAACTCAAGAAAACACAAACTAAATTGATTTCTAACAAACCTAACACTTTAAAATAAACGGGGGATTGATTTTTGATGAAAAGTAAATTAAACTTAAATAAATTACAAAATTGACAAAAACATGAAATTAAGGTGAAAGGATGGGCGAAAGGCTAGTTAGGAGGTTCTTCTCCACACATGACACACTTGCAAACAAAACGATTTTCAGTTGTTCTTCCAATAAATTATAAAACTCAACACCCCAAGTTAACTAGATACGCTTAAATTAACCTTCAAGTTCTCCTTAAGTTAATGAATTGGATGGGAAAGCGCATACAACAATTCAAAGCATTCCTCAAAGGTTCCTTACGTGATGAGCACAATAAGGATACAATCAAGAATCATGAAGCACAATGAGAACTATAAGTGTTGACGAGGCATTCGTTACTATGATGAGCATGAAACTAATGTCAAGAATTCATTCAACGCGATCGTTTATAAGCGACCTTCACTACTTGTGATTATAAGATTGTAACTATTAGGTGAAACTCCCTCATAATCTAGCATCATATTCATGCATGAAAACTAAGCGTGCACTCTCAATCAACATACACAAATAAGTTATCAATCAAGTAGATGAACGAATTGAAACCACAACTTATGAAATAACAACTGAACGTAATCAAATCATATTGCAAGCATATTCATGGTTTCGAATCACCCTCTAGCCAAAATAAATTAATTACACATTATTTATAAATTAAAACAGAAATTAAACATGAGTTTGGAGGATTAAACCGAGAGAGGAGAGTGCTTCAGAGCCTCCTGCACAGTCCCGAGGCTCCTGGTTTCTCTGCGCTTCACAGCTGCCCAGTTGGCAGCCCTTACTTTCCTGCACAGTCCTCCCTGCTGCCGTCCTCCTATCCCGCATGCTGACCTCCGTGCTGACCCAAGTCAGCACTGCTGTCCGTCTGACCTCCCTGCTGCCGTGCTGACCTCCTGCCCTTCCAGCTGCAAAGCAGCTTCCTCTCGCTGCACCTGTCTCGCGCCTGGCAGCTGACTTTTCCTAAACGCCTCCCGCGTCTGCTCTCGTGAATGCCTGCGAGCTCTCAGCTGCAAAGGCAGCGTGCTACCTCCTGTTAGCTGCCCACGGGCAACCTTGTTGCTTCCTCTTCTTTCCTGCGTCACCTGGCTTCTCCCTCTAAGCTGCCAAGGCAGCGCCTTCTTGCTGCGTCTCGCTTCTGCTGTTTTCGTCACCTAGGCAGCTGCTCGTGGAGAGCAGCTCCACTCGTTCCCCCAAACTCACACTGCGCTTTCTCGCTGCCAGGAAGGCAGCTTCTGTGCAGCCCGTCCCTCTTAACTTGATGCCTCGGGCAGCTCCCTCTGTCCTCTGTCCTCTGTCTTTCCGTTCCCTCCCCTTCTTCTTATTTTATTTCCCACGCTGCCTTCTTACTATTCCTCTCTTAATGCATGCCCATCCCTTAATGCATGCCTGGCAGCCTCATGCTTTTCTTCATTTTATTATTTCTGCATGCCTCCACTTGCTTCCTTTAATTCTCTGCATGCTTTCCAACTCATCTTGTCCCGTTGTCATGTTCCTGCATGCTTTTATGTATATTTTCTTTCTGTCAGCCCCCACTCAATTAACATCATATATATATATATATATATTTATAATACTTTCTTATTTTTTATTAAAAAAATAGTGGGCAATGCAGTTTTTACGATTTTATTACTAAAAATCACACTTATGCTATTTTTATTTTCTTAGCTAGAAAAATTCGATAAAACACCAAAACAAAGTAAATAGCACAAAAATATGAGGAACTAACTAAGAAAAGACGAGAGAATTTGAAGTAAAAATATATATAAATATGATCCGATCAATAACCAAAGTGAAAATAAGTCATTTTAACAAATGGAACTTCATATTGGATGAAGAACTAACCATATGAATGAATTGATAGTATGGTACTACAATGGTCTCAAGGATGGAGCAAAGTTTGTATAAAGTATACAAACGAAATATATGACGATATATTGTTTTAGAAACTGCTTCAAAAAGGTGTTTTGAATGAAGGGGTTCTTTTAGAACCAATGATTGAATCCAAACCATAAGGTCGATAGTAGTGTACTACGACGTAATGGGGCGATAGCTCAAGCCATGGAATCAAGGTCTCATCAAAATATTCGAACACAATAAAGAGACATCATCAAATGTTTTGGAAACATTTGATATGTAAATTCCCTTTTAAAATAAAAGGGACTAATACATAACCAAGTTAACCTACGAGCATGAACTCTCTCGACAAGATGTATAAGATACACTAGTGATTGACTTTAGTGCAAGTGGGAGATTGTTGGAAATATGCCCTGAAAGTCAATCTTTGGAAGAAACCTTTCAGGACAAATGAATGGATGTATAGATGATTCTTATACGTCAAATGGCAAAGACACGAATTAGGACTATCTCAATAAACGATATATGTCTTAAATAGTGTATCCATGGACAATGGATCGATTGAAGAAGTAATCTAATGATGTTAGACTACAGAGACCTTCTTCAGATAACCAAATGTCCAAAAGGTTCCTGGTCATTGGATTGTCGGAGGGAAACTGACAATGCTTAGATCGGTACATACTGTGTCTGCTTCAAATGGAATGATGGAAAGTCTCATCCCATTCGTGTTGTGACACTAAGACAAGTATGTAGGTGCTCATTAGGGGAATGAGTTCACTGAACACAATCGAACGAGAGTACTTGCATGGAGGTCTACTCACATGTCAAGCAAGTAACTCTAATGGTTGGAATAATGTAAGTAGTCCTTAGACCTGAGGCATCGTAGTTGTCTTGTGGTTAAGTACTTGATCTTTGATTATGTCAAACGTCACTCTTTCAGAATGTCAACGGCATAGTCGGGGTTAAGCCACTTAGTCATGAAGGCAAGTGTATGCGCAACAAGGAATCTCTAATCCTCGATAAGAGAGGAAGAATACTCTAAGATATGATTCGGGAATCTTCGGCCGAAGTATCGAGCGTATTAAAAGGAATGCGTTCCTATACGACTCAAAAGAATCATATAAGAAGGAATAATCACATTAGGGGTTTGACATAATATATCCATACCCTAGTAATATGATTGAGAGTATTGTATTAGAGAAAGATCGAATTACATTGTAATTCCAATGGAATAGGTTCTCCGAATAAACTTCTACATTAGCTTAGGTAGCTATGACATATGGTTAGATGTCACTCATAGCTTGTGAGTTCTTCTAGATGATTAAATGTAGTTATCAAAGAAGAAAGGTGAATTAAAATGAAGTTTTAATTCACTAAGTGATTGAATTAAATGTAATCAATTGGATTGATGCCAATCACCTCACTGCCTTGCTAATTAGAACCTAAAATGATTGTTCACCAATACACTATTGTAGTGAGTAATTAATGGATGATGGAAACAATTAATTGGATTAATTAAGTGTTGGGATTAATTTAGAAAGTCTAAAGAAATCATAAAAGCGATAAAGATCGTTTTGGGCTTAAAGAAACGTTCGGGTTCAATTGGGCCCATTGGGCCTAAACCCGTTGGGCTTTTATTCAAGCATTAGATGACTTGAAATAAATGAAAGCCCAAAGCCCAAATCAAACACAAAGGGCCGGCCAACTAAGGGTTTGGGTGAGATGTTTAGTCAATTTGTTGACTAGGTTTATTTATGCTATATAAGGAACTTTATAGAGATTGATTCCTTTAGGGTTTTTGTGAGTTTAGAAACACAAAATTAAGAAAACCATTTCTCTCTCTCTCAAACAAAGGGCCGGCCAAACCAAGAGGTGAATTAGCTAACAATCTTTCACCCTTTTGGTCATTCCATCATCCTTCTCATTACACTAGTGGGTGAGGATCTTTAGAGGTCTTCTACTTTGGAGACTTAAGGAGAACCTTGGAGCACTCATTCTATCAAAGTGGAGGAGGCAAGGAGGGAAGCTAGGCTCAAGGAATTTAAGGAACAAAGGGCTTGGAGGTGGTCCATCCTTGGTCTAAAATCAAGAACAAGAGGTATAGATCTATTCCTTGACTTTGTTCTTAAGTAAAAATGTTTTGATGCATTATATTTAAACCTATGAACCTTGAAGGGGATTTGCATGACTATAACTTTGATAACATGTTATAAATGCTTCCGTTGCGTATGTATATAAATCTTGAATTGTATATGCATGCTAGTCATCTTGAAATCCCATATCATGAAAACTCATAATTTTCCCTTCAATTTCCACCAACAAACGTAAAGTATCCAGAAGTAGAGCGCCTATTAGTCACATCACCTGCCGAATCAGCATAAGTAAATCCCTCAATCTTCAGATGACTGGAATTTTTATAAAAAAATCCTTTTCTTGGAGCTGACTTCAAATAAGCTAAAATCCGCATAACAGCTGCCATATGATCCACACTTGGTGAGTGCATGAACTGACTCACTACACTTACTCCATAGGCTATATTCGGACGGGTATGAGATAAAAAAATTAGTCTTCCTACCAGACTCTAATATCTGCCTTTATCTACTGGTTCTTGATCTAGATAAATCCCCAAGTAATGTTTTTCCACAATGGGCGTATCCAAGGGTTTACACCCAAGCATACCTGTTTATTTCAATAAATCTAGAACATATTTTCATTGAGACAAGAAAATAACTTTGGATGAACGAGCAACTTCAACTCCAAGAAATTTTTTTTAAGTCACCTAAACTCTTCATCTCAAACTCTGCAGAAGGGTTCTTCTCCAGTTTAACAATCTCATCTGAATAATCACCTGTTATTATCATATCATCCACATAAATAATCAAGGCTGTTACTTTACCGTTTCTCTGCTTCACAAATAGTGTATGATCAGACTGAAGGGAAAATTATGAGTTTTCAAGATATGGGATTTCAAGATGACTAGCATGCATATACAATTCAAGATTTATATGCATAAGCAACGGAAGCATTTATAACATGTTATCAAAGTTATAGTCATGCAAATCCCCTTCAAGGTTCATAGGTTTAAATATAATGCATCAAAACATTTTTACTTAAGAACAAAGTCAAGGAATAGATCTATACCTCTTGTTCTTGATTTTAGACCAAGGATGGACCACCTCCAAGCCCTTTGTTCCTTGAATTCCTTGAGCCTAGCTTCCCTCCTTGCCTCCTCCACTTTGATAGAATGAGTGCTCCAAGGTTCTCCTTAAGTCTCCAAAGTAGAAGACCTCTAAAGATCCTCACCCACTAGTATAATGAGAAGGATGAAGGAATAACCAAAAGGGTGAAAGATTGTTAGCTAATTCATCCTTAAGGTGGCCGGCCTTTTTGGTTGAGAGAGAGAGATGGTTTCTTAAATTTTGTGTTTCTAAACTCACAAAACACTTAATGAACATTTCACTATAAAGTTTCTTTTATTGCATAAAGAAACCTAGTCAACAATTGACTTCCAATCTCTCCCAAATCCTTTAAGTGGCCGGCCTCCTTAGTGTCATTTGGGCTTTTATTTATTTCAAGTCATCCAATGCTTGAATAAAAGCCCAATGGGTTTAGGCCCAATGGGCCCAATTAAACCCGAACGTTTCTTTAAGCCCAAAACGATCTTTATCGCTTTTATGATTTCTTTAGACTTTCTAAATTAATCCCAACACTTAATTAATCCAATTAATTGTTTCCATCATCCATTAATTACTCACTACAATAGTGTATTGGTGAACAATCATTTTAGGTTCTAATTAGCAAGGCAGTGAGGTGATTGGCATCAATCCAATTGATTACATTTAATTCAATCACTTAGTGAATTAAAACTTCATTTTAATTCACCTTTCATCTTTGATAACTACATTTAATTATCTAGAAGAACTCACAAGCTATGAGTGACATCTAACCATATGTCATAGCTACCTAAGCTAATGTAGAAGTTTATTCGGAGAACCTATTCCATTGGAATTACAATGTAATTCGATCCTTCTCTAATACAATACTCTCAATCATATTACTAGGGTATGGATATATTATGTCAAACCCCTAATGTGATTATTCCTTCTTATATGATTCTTTTGAGTCGTATAGGAACGCATTCCTTTTAATACGCTCGATACTTCGACCGAAGATTCCTGAATCATATCTTAGAGTATTCTTCCTCTCTTATCGAGGATTAGAGATTCCTTGTTGCGCATACACTTGTCTTCATGACTAAGTGGCTTAACCCCGACTATGCCGTTGACATTCTGAAAGAGTGACGTTTGACATAATCAAAGATCAAGTACTTAACCACAAGACAACGACGATGCCTCAGGTCTAAGGACTACTTACATTATTCCAACCATTAGAGTTACTTGCTTGACATGTGAGTAGACCTCCATGCAAGTACTCTCGTTCGATTGTGTTCAGTGAACTCATTCCCCTAATGAGCACCTACATACTTGTCTTAGTGTCACAACACGAATGGGATGAGACTTTCCATCCTTCGATTTGAAGCAGACACAGTATGTACCGATCTAAGCATTGTCAGTTTCTCTCCGACAATCCAATGACCAGGAACCTTTTGGACATTTGGTTATCTGAAGAAGGTCTCTGTAGTCTAACATCATTAGATTACTTCTTCAATCGGTCCATTGTCCATGGATACACTATTTAAGACATATAACGTTTATTGAGATAGTCCTAATTCGTGTCTTTGCCATTTGACGTATAAGAATCATCTATACATCCATTCATTTGTCCTGAAAGGTTTCTTCCAAAGATTGGCTTTCAGGGCATATTTCCAATACATACTGACTCTCATAATGCCCATTCTTTCTCATGGCCTGAGTGAATCTCCCAAACCATGCACGAGGTGACTGCTTAAGCCCATACAATGACTTCCGCAGTCGACACACTCCCGATTTTCCTCCGTTACTATATCCCGGAGGAAAATCCATATACACTTCTTCCTCTAGATGTCCATGAAGAAACGCATTTTTTACATCAAATTGTTTTAGTGGCCAATTCAAATTTGCAGCTAATGAGATAAGGACTCGTACCGTATTCATCTTAGCCACCAGAGAGAAAGTTTCCTGATAATCAATCTCGTAAGTTTGAGTGTATCCTTTCTTCACCAACCTTGCTTTATGCCTGTCAAGTGATCCATCAGCCTTGTATTTAATTGTAAAAACCCATCGGCCCCCGACTGGTCTTTTTCCTTTCGGCAACTCAACTACTTCCCATGAATTATTTTTCTGCAATGCCCTTATCTCTTCAGCCATTGCTTTGGTCCATTCTCGACTTTTCAAAGCATCTTCAACCCGAGTTGGTACTTGAATTGAATCCACATTATTCACCCAAGCTTGACGTTCGGATGAAAGGTTTTTACATGACACATAATTGGCTATTGGATACTTCACTTTTCCTTCCGGAGAAAACCTTGGTGGCAATTTATACGTACTTATAACATCATTAGTTACATGAGCACCACTAATACTTACCTCAGGAATATCCAAAGAAGACGTATTGGATGATGACATGATTGAGCTAGAGAGAGAGAGGGAAGCAGGCTCGGCAAGAGTTTCGGTAGTACTAGACTTGGCAACAACCTGATGTGGAGCTGTTTCTTCTTCGGCAGAAACTGGCTGAACGCCAACACACTCTTCCTCGGGAAGACCTGGTTGACACGCTGCACTATTCTTAACAGACAGCAACCGAAGCCTTATCACATTGTCGATAGTTTCTTGCCGAGACCCATTGTTCTCATTGTCATCAACACATGCTCCCCCTGAACTACATATCACATTTTCTGGTATCTCTAATCACCCAAGATCACCCTGATCACCACTAGTATTCTCCTCCTGGTGAGTTGAAGGTGATGGGATCGAAGAATAAAAATACTCGGATTCAGAAAACGTAACATCCATGGTCATATACATATGGCAAGTTTCAGGATGATAGCTCTTATACCCTTTATGTTGGGAGGCAAACCCAGCAAAGACACATCGAAGAGCACATGGATCCAATTTGCTACGATGAATCTTGTGAATATGAACATACGCTACACATCTAAACACACGAGGAGTTAGGGTGTTGGTGGATACTACGGGAATATGTTCTGTCAATACTTGAAGAGGTGTACGGAAGCCCACAACCCTAGATGGCATATGTTTAATCACATATACATCATAGGTAACGGCTTAATGTTTAGGCACAGATGCACTAATAAGCAAGGCACAATCAATTTCCAAGATATGACGATTCTTTCTCTCAGCAACCCCATTTTATTGCGGAGTATGCGAACATGTAGTTTGATGAATAATCCCACGATCTTGTAGAAACCGGGATAACTTAGAATTTATCTACTCTCCACCATT